>OU795036.1:55370911-56652170 GCA_917208275.1 Patella pellucida | reverse complement strand
TATAAACCGTAATGTAATTTAATGATAGTTATTTTGTTGGGATACAGATTTTCAGACCTAAATTTAATATTTTACATATATTTGTTGCTTTGTTGGAGAACGTCTTGGAGTCAACGTTTTGTATATAGATCAATAAACCGTCTGAGAAGCTTGCAAATTATAATATCATTTTCAACATTAAGCGTTGAGATAATTGAGATTAAAGGGGCCAATACACGTTAAAGTAAACGCAAAAACTTTGATTGAGAAATATTATGCATACACGATTACTCATACACCATTCAATTATTTTCCATAGCAAATTTTTGACATGGACTCATCGGTCTCCGTCGCACTAATTCTCGCTTTGTTATCCGACGATAGGCCTCGAAGGAAATGGTCGATAAACTGGTTTTTGAAACGGCGGTCACGTCAGTCTCCCCCGGGAGTTACGGGCCAACGAGCCAGAGGACTTTCGTAACTTCCTTCGAATGGCTGGCAAGTACTTGTACACATTAATTAGCACTCAATCATTTTGATCAAAATTTTAACAGGAACCCACGCATGTTTCCGGCCAATAAATATCAAAAGCGGCTTGATCCGTCAAAATTTAAACCCAATGCTTTATTTGACATCAACACCCCACCCCATACACCCTCAAAATTTCGAATCATATTTTAACAAACATTTTGACCCGGGTTTTTTAGTGGGGGGGGGGGGGTGTGTGTATGAACGTGTATGGGGCCCTTAACAAGATAGAGTGTCATGTTTGGATCGTTTATCAAATGTCACTACAGGGATAACTAGCTTTATATAAATACAATTTATGCGTATTGTTTTGATAACAGTAATCAAATAATAAATTATAGAGAACCCACCAACACAAATAACAGAGCGTAGAATAATATAACCAGGCAAAGCAACTGGTGAGAAAGAACAGGAAGCTAACAGGCCGACAAACTAAGTTATAACAATCATTCTGGACACACAACTAGTTTTCTCAATTTATAGCAATTCCTTACCCCGTACCGGATCTATTCATTTGATTTGATTTAATTATTTACTGTTTGCAATGTCTGATTTCCGTCTTGTCCGCAGCTTTATCTTGTAGATTTTTGTTTTGCGTGTAGTGCGGTCCTCCTGCATTTACTATTATGTACTAGCAGTTTGTGTTGACATTTTGATCTAGAAATTACATTTTCTGACAAGGTTGTATGGATATTCACCTTATTTTAAGACAGCAGGGGAGGGAGGGGGCACATCAGACAGTCACCCGAGAAATCACCCAAGAAAATGACGTGGCAGTCTATTGATTTCTTTGGCCAGGCCTAGAAAAAATCTAAACGGCCACCCTCTTCAATATTGTTAACAGATGATTGTTCAGCTCTTTGCGGTTACAATGTGTTCTTTTAACAAATATAGACCAAGAATTGTTATGGAGAGAGAATGACTAGTCGAAGTACCTCAGATGCAGTGCGTTGGTGCGAAAAAAACTACGGGAAATGCCGTAGCATTTGAATTTTCATGGTCCACTGCCCCGAATGACCCAGCTCCCAAACCGCTTGATGGGCCTCGATAGGGTTACTGTAATGACCACTATTTAAATCTATGTATTTGGTGAAAGACAGAAGATTGATTTATATACATGGATTATTTAAAGATGTTTTTCCGTCCAAAATAATATGTTGAGAGCCAAATTAGATGACAATCAAAACAGTAACCGTATTGGGAAAAAAATGACATTTACTCGATTTGATCAATCCGCGCAATAATCTGTAGTAATAAGTCAAGCACTTTTCTTGTCAAATATGAAAGATTACGTCAATTGGCGAATATTTCGCATTGATGTTGTGGACGACCAATAAATTCTGGATGCCATTTGAAATTAGAGCTTTACCTTCAGGTTATTGTCCTGTAAAATAGTTCGGCACGCCGCGATTCCAATGGAGTAGTTTATTTCCTTTGCACATATTAAAAAATCCCCATTTAACTCAAGGTTGTTTTTTTAAACAAAGATTCCATATTGTATAGATTCAGCTGTTACGGTATTAAGGTGATTTATTTGTTTTGCATTTTGTTCTTTTTCTTGAGTTGTAAAACAGAGGTACCCTGTACACATGCACGTAAAAGAACACTTGGGAGGTGAAATTCGATATAAGCGTAGGTCATAGCGCTCTAATAGCACACTGTATGACCTATGCTCATCTCCATTAGACCCATATGAGCAGAACAGTAGGACGTCAAGCCCCACGAATTGTATTTCTTCCTAGTTATTTTTAAAATAAACCTCTCAAAACAATCGGAAAAAAATCGCGAGGAAACAAAATATAAGACATCACCTGTTCAGAATTTTATCAGACTGCCATTTTTCATGTCTTGGCGCTTATACTTTCCCTGAGAGTCGTTGATAAACACGAAATGATCTGTAATATTATAGTTTACAAGAGTAGTGGTACCTGCTTATAACACGTATACAGCAAGGTTACCTTTAATACAATCTTTTACAAACTGTTTGAAGTTGTATAGATGTAATTAATCTAATGTCTGAAACCTACGCTGTTTCGGTAGTTTTAGTTGACAAGGTATCCAAGACGGATTAATCCTCTTCTCTTGTTTTATAAACATATAAAGGTAAATCTTTTTGATCTTTGGGGTGTATTCTATGCCCGAAAAACCCTGCTGTCTGAATATATAGAGAGGAGTTTGGGGTTATTCTTCTAGAAGTTTTTCTTTAAACCTCTATCGGGTTATACTTCCAGAGTGGGTTTTTTTTCGTAAGAAAATATGATATAAGGTTTTTCTGGTATATTCTCATTTTACGAACATCTAAACATAGACGGTGTATAAGCAAGATAAAGTCCTCGACTTCGATTATGCTGGGAAGTAAGACTTCAGAAAAGTCCCCAGCATAACCTCGGTCTCATGCTTTACCCTACACTTAAAGCCGAGAGCTCCTTTCCAAGTAAGCGTACTCATACTGTCCAACTTCAATATTTATTTTACCCAGGAGAATATATATTACAGATGTATCTGTTATGTCCACAACATCTGCGGACTTTCGCTCCTGTTCGTATTAATCCTTCATGCAAAAGACTTGGTGTCACATCTTTTGGTGTAATGTTTCCTTTCTATTTGATCAGAGCCCTAAGTCAAGAACATTATATCTTATTAATATACAATCTGAAATTTGCAGCGGTGGTTTCTATAATATCATATGTCTGATATGACATGTCTGCTCATTATTTCAAATCATTTCAATGTATAATAACTGTAGAGGTATAAACAGAAACAATTTAAGTAGATTCACCTTAGAGCAGATTCCATTTATATATCTCTTAAAAACCTATAGCCGGGACAGAATATTATACAGATCAGCTACATTACGACATCAAGTAGATTCACCTTAGAGCAAATGCCATTATTATATCTCTGAAAAAATTATAGCCCGGGTAGATATTACACATATCAGCTACATTACGACATGAAAGACGTATCATTAGAATAAATTGTCAGTCATCTCCTGTTGTCATGAATTCTTTTAGACAATATATCCGCCGGATAATTATGTTATTTGATCAAATCAATATTATGATCCCAAACAGCACTGGAAACAATCTAAAATCGTGGCTTATCAAATTATTTGGTGTCAAATTGTGGGTGAAAGTGACAAGGGTGAACTGGATGAATTGTTCGTGTTCAAAAAAACTTAAAGGCTGTGTACATCATAAGATATTAATTTGTATTTTTAAAAGGCAACGAAGATGAGATTTTCTGTTATAATTACTTGGCTATCTGATTTCTAGATTAGAGGACATTGTTATATAGCACCAATTCAACAAAGAGTGCCGAAAGGTGTTTTTATATATTTATATATATATACAAATGGTAATAACATACATGAATATATGTATGTAAAAAAATTAAAAAAAACACTTTAAAATGACATAAGCCCCTTAAACAAATAAGTTTTAAGACATGTTAAATCTTGGTAGAATTATGACAGCACATTCCTTGTTGGCGCTACAGCAATCTCAAATGCTCTTCGAAAATAAGATTGGCATTAATTTCCCCAATAAAATACAATTGAGTACCGAGGTCAAACGTATGAACGACAAGGGTTGTATAGTTGTTCGGGGTGTGCGAAAAAGGCCCACTCCCGTGTACAAATTGGTGTGCACGTAATAGGACCCATAGCAATTGAAATTCGAAATATGAGTATGCCGTAGTGCCACTGTCCGGGCAAAATTTGCCTCATAGCACACTGTATGACGTATGCCCGTTTTCATTTGCCTAGTAGTGCCAAAAAATTAGGATGTTAAACCCCATTTCATAAAATTTTGTAGATTATTCTGACGCTTAAAAGTAAATAATAAGGCATTATTTCTAGTTCTAAAAACTATGTAATTTATGCAAGATTGGAGTTATGTGGGTCCCGAATTATAGTTCAAATTTTCTAGTATTTGAAATTTATCTGGGATTTTTACATCAAATAACAAATAATTAAACAAACCTAAAAAAAAGAGGTGACAAGCTAACCAATCAATCCCTTTGTAGATTGAATTTGAAGCGGAATATTTGTGGTAATGTTTCTGATAATAATCATTTTACGAATAATGTTGTTGATAGGATTCCCCATAGACAAGTTAGTTTCAAATATTACACCGATGTTTCTCTTGAACAGGCGATAGAGCTGTTTCCCAATCGAGTAGATCCCAGTTTATTTTATTTTTCAGATTTGCCACAAACCCAATCACAAGGTACTCAATCTTGTGAGTGTTGAGTTTTAAAAAAATTGTTGCTCACCAAGTCGTAATATTCTGACAAGTCAAAATCGCATTAAGTAGGTTTAAAGGAAATATTTGGTGCCGTCGTGATATAAGCGAAACAATGGACCACGTTTTCCGTTGTGGATGTTAGGACTAAAGTATACGATTTCGACCAGGGTTGAAGTTACATAACAATTAAAATTCGATAATTAGTAGACCTACCTGTAATATCAAATAGGATTTTTTAACATCAAATAATTCCTTGCAAATCTGAACAATCTTTTGTTTAAATAAAATGAGAAATTAGGCTGCCTATCTACTGCTAGCTTCGGCTGAGAATAGGCCCTAACCTAATTAACTGACATTTTAATTCCTACATCGACGATTTGAGTCGATAACACCGAGTATGCTTTTAGACATTTTTAGAAGTATTTATTTGTCTTCTATTGTCATATTGAATGAAATTAAATATGTTTATTTAGCCGTTGTGTGTAGGTAAGATGACAAACTGATCAAGGGCCGAATCACAAAAAGTCCCCTAATTATTCAATATGGCGGCGCCTATGGCAGTTAATTTCACAGGCGGATTTGTTTACGAAAACAAGTTTAGGAGTATTTAACAATTGTTTTGAAAGATAAACAGATTGAAACTCTAAAGATAGTTTACAATGGTAAAGAATGTATTGCAATATTACCCATAGCAAATATTATTATATATCGCTTTTAAGCTAGTGTCAGCGACAAGGCGTGTTTAAATACAACTATTAAAAACACACGTGCTAGGCTACTTTTAGCCTGTTGTCTAAACACAGCGGTGTCTGTTGGATAAGTCCCGTTCCAAAATGATCACGTGAGCGTTTTAAACATAGAAACAATGGTGGACATAAAGGGCAGTGATCAATTCTGGTATGACGTAGGTTGATCGCTGTTTGCAGTGCCAGTATGGAACGCTGTCTGAGTTAAGTGACGCCGTAGCTCAGATCCAAATTGTTTCTGAGTATAGGGACCTTTTACTTTTATGTTAGAGAAATATGTATCTTAGCCTTTACGGATCAGATTATTAACATTGTTTTAGAACTGTCAGATTTGTTTAAAGCCAGTTACGTTCGACTTTATAAATACAAATTTTATCATTGTCTCAAGCCGTATTTTGTCTCCGTCTCAAGTAAGTTTTAATTTGCAAGATTGTTCAGCATCGGTTAAGGACTGGGTGATAATTATTCATTTTAATTATTAACATCACCAAGAAGAGGAATGTTTTGAAATCCGTATGTTCAAGTTCAGTTTTAATCACATCAGAACATAAATCGTCTAAATAAAATTCACCGAAGAACTGCTGATCGGATTTCGGATAATAGATAACAATACATAGAATAACGTTATTAGAGAAAGATTTTTGGAGTCCTTGTATTCAAAGTCATCAACTCTCTCGGGCAACCCCCGCTCTTTCTGACTCGAGGGATATGCATTACTGAACAGCAAATCGTCACCATTTCACAACTTGATTTTGTTGTACATTTTAATAGTGCATGCTGTACAAGTTCGTGCGCAAAATATCCATTGCTGAGATAAAGACATTCATGGTTTAAGGTTTTCAGGGACTTCAGTACATGCTCATGAATATTCTTTGAATTTGTTTAGATTATAACCTATATGCCGGTAACCCGGGTGAATATTGTACCACCAATGCGGCTATAGTCAGACCCCGACTCCAGTTAGTCTTGTAAGTGCTTAGTAAGTTATCTTTCTATAGATAGAAAAGTTGTCAAAATTTCATAAATTACTTTTCAAAAATTTTGGCCAATTAGAAAAAAGTCTTGCTGGTGGGTAAGTTCCAAAGCTCTGTGCTAATTTAAAAATAAATATGCTACCATAAACCAAGTACGTTATTCAGTTCATGTGAAGGACGTAAATAAGAACCAAAGTTACTCTGAGAAACCGTATAACATTACAACATCAGTGTGTCGTTTATTTAAATTGGTATTCGCAGCTCGTGCCCTCACCAGAAGCCACAACACACAAACCGGCTAAATTCTGTTTATGAATATCTTATAGCGGATAAATGCTACTGCGTATGGACCGATTAACCCAGGTAAAACTTCACTTATAGTCAAGGTCCTTTACTCTGTCAGGCTATACGGTTGTGTTGGTATTCCTTTGAAAACCGTACTTACGAGCTTCTGGTAGTTTGTCCTCGCAGCTTTGATTCACTGGAACATATCTGAGATTGCTAATACTTACCCCACTGAGCTAGTCACCATTGCCCAGGTTAGCTAAAAGAGGTTGGGGTCTATATTTACCAGATACGGAGTTAATGCGTGTAGCGATTACATCGGTTTAATTTCATGTGTTATCCTTTGAGTGAAATCAACTGGCTATTATTTTCAAAAAATAAGGGCACTGTACTGAAAACTCATCTCACGATTTCGCCACGTTCAAAATTTGTCAACCAGACTAGCGATACAAATGTTTTGGCAAACCGTTCTTTGTGTGGATGTTCGAGTTCGAACTAATAGCTTCCGACAATCTCATTTTACGCCAGATATAGTAACAATATCTTAGTCCGTATTCAAAGGATATGATTTTAAGTCTAAGATAGTCACTTAACTACTAGATTTCACTTAAATATACGTAACTTTCTGCAAGTTAAGGGTAAGTTTTAATCAAAGGCAGTGTTAGGTATCGAATTTTCCCTTAAAGACAAGCTGCATTAACGCTTCAACTTCAACAAGTGTTTGGTCTTCTAGTGGTATTCAAAGGCCAGTTTAAGTGAGAAAAATCCACTTAACTTTGAGTGACCTATGGGAGGTAAATTAACGTCAAGTGGGATTCTAATGACTTCTTTTAACTGGAGTATACAATATAGTTAGGGAATTGAGATTGAAACAAAGACAATGTCGATGAGCATAACTGGCATCAGCTCTGATTTTGTGGAGCCATAATAGTGCATAATGGGCAAGGTGTTTTTTTTCATGATCATCTATCATGTTCGTATTGCTTAAACAGTCATGTTTTCCACGACTGACATTTTTTTTATAAAATTTGAGACGTTAAATTTATTTGTAAAAATTGCAACCCATTGTAGATTTCAGCAAATATTAATCGGCCGCGAGAAGCAAGGCATGGTTTATTTTTTAGAATTCATTCCCGTATACATATTTAAGTTTTGATTACTACATGTTTTGTCTTCGTGTGTATAAGTTACCAAATGACCCAATTGTGCCACCAATGATTTTCAGTCAATTTTTACTGTAACCTATTTTAATCGATAGTATGTATTGGAGTAGAAAAAAAAGCCCCACGTGCATCTTTCGTACTCGCAATGTATCGCCATGGCCAGGCCTTTGGGATTCTAAAGAGTAAGAACTAACACAATTTCTCAAATAATAGATTGATAAACCACGCCGAACGATTTGTTCAGTTTAACTTTAAGCCAATAGCCCTGTGTATTGCTAATATGTTGTTTTCTATTCGAAAAGTTTACAATATCCATCATTATACTACCACTATTGTTTTTTGAAAAGCATCTACGAAAACAGCTGTTCCGGCAACGGATGCGTATTATCACAATTTATCATAAATTACAGTCATATTTTTTTTTTTCGTGCGGTACAATATAATAATTGGATAAACATTTTCCTAGTAATAACAACTAAGATATTAATAGAGTATAGTGGTGCTCTTAAGGGTGCATACTGTAAGTAATTCGTGATTTTTGGCATTGTAGGTTATCCCACAAGTATAATGTAAAATAGAGCCTTTGAATACCGATTTAAGGTAAGGCACTTGGTTAAGTGAAAAAATTAAGTATTTTTACTTAACTTTAAGAAAACCTTTGAATACGGACCCTTGGTCACCTGAATTCGTGTCACAGGTGGAACTTTCCCGTTTACGTTACGGATCAACCAAAGCACAGCTCTGTACTTCGACAGTATATTTGAAATGTGTTTAATTTATCCTATTACATTTGTAAACTTGAAGGAGAACAATTTTTTTGTTTTTCTACACAATTCATCCTATTCTTAGGCTGGTAGACTGACAATGAATTGCTCGTCAGTATTTATGTAATGTGACAAGCCGTAAGCTTAATGCTGGTATCCTATAAATTCATTAATTAACTGAATAACTTCTATAATCGACGACGAAAATATTGAGACCTAATTCTGCCCCAGGCGTATTAATTTCATATCTTTATGATGGTACAATCGACCCTGATGTCAAAAGATGAATTTGAAGAAACGATAAATTGTCACGTAATTGATGAGAATTTAATCACCATATTAGGTGAAATATATTTGGAATTGTGGAGGATTAATGTACCAATTTCCCAAATAACCAACTTCTAATTATGTTAATCCTAAACATTCTGTAGCAAGATATATACCAGCCAAACAAGAAAACTCCTTTTCCTACACTCGTGAAATGTAGGACGGTAAACTCCATTTCATCCCTTTATCTACAGATCACTCTGTAATTATTATTATTGGAATCTACAAGGCATTATTTAAAGGAGCTAAATCGCTAACATTTGGGACCTAGAAATTGACACAATTTGGTCGCAGCGCATACTGTAAGTTTTTACTCTAATTTCAAATAGATTATGTTCGGCGAAATAAGCCAGCAGTCCCAATCGAATGCAAATATGTAGCATCTGGTTATTCAAGTCTTCATAGAAATATGGCGACGCAGTTTAGTTGTGGGCAATGTGTCTAGCCTCGTTTCTGGAGTCCCGTGTTACAACTGGGGCTGAAACGCATTATGGTACACGATTCTTGTACCAATGGTAAAATGGGTTTTTTTTGTCTTGAATATTGGATATAAGAAGCCCATCCTTTTCCGGTAAGATCACGGCATCAATGTTGATTTATATTGACAAATAATTCGTGTTTTCAATGTTGTAGATTTTGGATGATATAGAGTTAGACTCTAGAGACTTAGCTACTTTAACAAATGTTTAAAAAAAACAAATAAAAAACGTTAAAAGTGTAATTTTCTTTATCGGTGCGAGAACAAATTATTTTTGCCGTATTTCTATTTATGGCCTGTCGGCGCCAAAAAATGTTATTTTATTCATATTTTAAAAACTAAATCTACCATATATACTGAAGTAGGCAATTCCAAACTCTTTGGTGATTCAAAACTACACAATTTCTTCAGTAATCGCCATATCGTTACAATGAATTAATTGATTACAATAAATGTAATTGTATTTTATAGCATCATTAAAAAAATCAAATAAAATAATAATTAAATTAAAATGGATAACAGTGATACCATTATTACATTATTACAGGGTATTCTTTTAGTTTTATGTTTAATGTTATTTCTTTCTCAGTGAACGTGATTTAATGATAGAAGGTGATCGAGGGCACTAAGAAAGAATAACTTGCAGATGGATAAAGTTTATTGAAGAACTCTGTAATCGTGTTTAGCCACAAATAACAGTCAACCAATATTGTATTACTTTTAGTTTAAAAAACAATGTAATACTATTATAGTCCAAATGCAGATACAGCCACGCGTTGATCAAAAAATCGAAGAACTCCAAAGGGCATTAAGGCCGCCGCAAATGATCTCTTTACTGTAATGATCTTAAAAATATATAAAGATACATTAAGTGCAGGGTGTTAATATTAAATAATAGAATATGACATCCCAGGAAGCAAATGGCAATGCGGTCTAATGGTGGTTGTTATGATATTAGAATGATTAATGTATACGCACGAGTTAAACCTTGAATGAGATGTGATCTATTACAGCTTAAATATCAAATCTAATAAGCTCTTCTAGTGGCAGTTAGTTACTTTCTGATTGACAACTTTCAAGATCTAATGCAAATCTTCCCAATTTATACCTCTAACGCCGGGGATTTGTTCAACTTATAACCTTGCTGTTGATGTATTACTTGCAATCTGACAAGATAAATACCAGTCCATTGTCCACACAATTTAATGGAGGACAATTTTCCCTTTGTATACGGCTAATCAAAGTATTCGCTGAAACGTTCATCTTTGATTTTACTCAAATGAATTTTTTTAAGTAAAAAAAAACCTGCAATGAATTGATTAACTTTGAAACTTGGGTAATAAATACAACCTTTCAAAACCACTAATTTAGAAAATTGTATAAAATCGCACATGTATAATCAATCTAGGTCAATTACATTCAAGCTATAATAAAGGGTCTATATTGATCATCCATCACTCAATATGATCCATATTATTATTCGATATTATAAAGACACGAATTAGAATTCAATTTTGGTTTTGTTCAATTAATATTGTGAAAATACAGGCTCCTGATATCCAATATTTAATACACATTTTAAGATCAGTTCCTACAGTTCAATGTGGAATTGATTAAAAATGATAAAAACTACAAAATAAAAGAAAACGTGTAGAATTGACGTACAAGGCGAAACTTAAATCATCAAACCTAATCACAATATTAATGAACGCAAATACATTCATAATACATTAATAATAATATCAGCTTTTGACAAATTGTCGTCTATCTTAAGATGCCAAAAGAAGAGGACAATGGGCTTATTCTATATATAAATGAATGTTATTGATAGCGATGTGTTAATGACGATGAAATTTGTCATTCAACTAGATTCACGGGTCATTCATGCTCCCGTCAGACCAAGTGGCGTCCTTACTGCGCTACTCCAACTAAAAAATTTACAAGGTCGCCGGTAAACGTAAACACAACGCGAGAAAATGTCCAAAAAATTTACAAACTTGAAAGAAATCTTGTTCTTTACCCCGTCAGGACGGGGTGGCGTCTTTACTCCGTTGCTACAGCGACGGAATATGCTCCCAGAGCCCATCAAGATCGCGGTAAAGCGTGATGGAATCGCCAGATATCGCGCCGTGGTCTCGATGGTCGCACATGATCGCCGAGTCACGGCGTTTGTTTTGAGCATGTTCAAAACAAACGCCAAGGTCCTACAGATGGTTCGAAAGATGGTGATCGGGTAGCTTCGGTTACCGTGACGCCATCTCAGACCATTTCTATGTGTCTTCCACCTGCTGTTTCAATTTTTACAGCTGCACTCTAGGCCATTCTTCAGACCTTGGAGTTCATCAAATCCTCTACATCTTTAAACCATATCATCTTTACTGATTCTCTGTCCTCACTTCAAGCAATTAACAATAAACAGCTTGATCACCCATTAGTAGCAGACATTTATGGTCAGCTACTGTCAAACGAGTTCATCAGCAAGGACACTGTCCTTTGCTGGCTCCCCAGTCATATGGATATCAAAGGGAATGATCGAGCAGACTCGGCTGCCAAGTCTACCTTAGATCTTCCCATATCCGAATTTTTAACTCCATTTACGGATTTTAAATCATCCATAAATAATTTTATATTTGACCGCTGGCAACGGTCTTGGGATCTTGCAGACACTAATAAACTCCATCACATCAAGCCTCTCTTAGGAGACTGGCCAAGCTCCTATAGAACCAACAGGAGGGGTGAAGTTGTTTTGTGTCGCTTTCGCATTGGTCATACTTTTTTAACTCATATTTTCATTTTGAAGCGAGAGCCTCAACCAGAATGTGTTCACTGTCATGTTCCTTTAACAGTGAAGCACATTTTGATTGAGTGCAAGTATCTCAAATATATAAGATTACGGCATTACTGTTGCCAATCACTTCATCAATTGTTTGCCCAACCGTGTCTATATTGTAAAGCCCTGGACTTTTTAAAGGAGACAATGTTTATCGAAAATTTTAATTGTAAATATCTGATTTCCGTTCAATGTTTTAAATATATTTACATAAAGTTTATGTTTAATTTTATTGATATTTACTGTGATATTTGTTTTTATTTATGTGAATATAGATATTAATGTGATTATATATTTCTAGTTTGTCTCGAGAAACCATATTTGCCAATCACTTCATCAATTGTTTGCCCAACCTTGTCAAAGCGCTGGACTTTTTAAAGGAGACAATGTTTATCGAAAATTTTAATTGTAAATATCTGATTTTCCGTTCAATGTTTTAAATATATTTACATAAAGTTTATGTTTATTTTTATTGATATTTACTGTGATATTGGTTTTTATATATGTGAATATAGATATTAATGTGATTATATATTTCTAGTTTGTCTCGAGAAACCATATTTGTTTGGCGCAATATGGCCCGGTTGGAGCTCACGTGCCATTAAACAATATTTCATTCATACTGCATTGAAAGATGTGAAAATATTTTATTTTTTTTCAAGTTTATGATATTTTGGGACATTTTCGTACGTTGTGTTCACGTTTGTGCGTTTGCTGACAGCCGTATGGTCACTGCAGCGCAGTAAGGACGCCACCCGATCTGACGGTGACTAGGCGATCATTCACGATCATGGAGACCACAGCACGGTATCTGGCGTTTCCACCACGATTTTAACACGCTTACGGCGATCTTGGCGGCCATTTTCCGTCCCGTAGCGTCGCAGTAAAGACGCCACCACAGTCTGACAGGGGTATTAGATCGTAGAACCTTGGCGTTTGTTTTGAACATGCTCGAAATAAACGCCGTGACTCAGCGTTCATTGGCGACCATGGTGACCACAGCACAATAGCTGGCGTTTCCACCACGATTCTGGCGATCTTAATGCGCTCTAAACTCATTTTCCATCGCCGTAGCAACGAAGTAAGGTCGCCACACCGGTCTGACGGTGATATAACACTGTAGCAGTCTTATCTATGAAATAGAAGTTATAGATTTAATTCAACACACAAAATCTGAAGCGAAGACTGTTGTACCACCTCTTTTTAACGCCTGGTCAACACAGTACGTTCATTTTTAGACTAATGCAAAGGATAATACACCAAGAACTACTGTAGTTACACAAATGGTAAATATATGCCCCCGCCTCCCGCTATAATACATTGGGGAAAAACGCATTTCCATTGATGTATGGGATTAAGTAACGTATTCCCAACCACGTGAACACAGATCAGCAAACGGCGACGGGATAAAAAATAAATATGATTGATTTAACAGTTTGACCTTCTACTCGTGATGACTCGCCATTAACTTATCCCTAGTGTGACCAGTGATGCTTTAAGTTTAAAGACAATATGTGTTGGATATAGTCAACTTAAGGTAAATATGTTTCCATTATCATTCGGTCCAATAACCTCCAAGTTGTAACAAGTGTCTTTACATTAGCAGGGTTCTAATCATATGTTAGAAATAAAATGAAATTGGGCTACTTCATACAGTGTGCTTCAGCCGACCTTTATAACGATTTACAATTGCCAAAGGTTCGTTTACGTGCACGCTTACGTCTTACTCACTCTAATATAAACCAAATTGATTCTGGTCAAATAACGTTTTAACTGATGTTTAATTTAGAAAAGGGCAATCTTATATGAAATCGAAAGTCTTTTTGTTGGCCAAGATCACGATCAGACAGGCGATATACTTCCTGTTGTGTTCAGGGCAGGAATAGAAACTCCCCGCCTGGTTAATCGACTGACCTTATGATATACAGCGCAAACGTTAGACCACCAAGCCACTGTGCCGCGAAAAATAGGCAGTCTTAATTATATTAGATAAAGCCAAAGAATAGTGTTATCTAATACTTTGTGCCTATGATTCCTGACATTGGAATAAATTGATCCAAATTGCTTCATTATCAATTGTGGTAAATCACAACATTTTCTGTTCGCAGAATTATATCAAAAGACACTTATTCTTAAGTACTTTAATTTTATATACATCATATGTATATTTCCCAAACAACAATGTTAAGACTAGTGAAATCTACTAAGACATTCAGATCTAAAACGTTAAATTGATTTTTCCTGTAAATGTTCGCCTTAATGGATTCTGTATACTAATATTATATCCCCACAATCATTCGTCTCAGTAATAACAATATGAATATATATCTAATAAAAACAGCAGTTATTTTATTATTCATGTACTATATTGTTTAAGTTTTTGCTTATATATAGGGTCCGTCTAACTTTCGCATTCCTCACGGTGTAATAAAGATATATAATACTTCATATTTCAAAAAAAAAGTTGGCAAACACATTATATAGATTTTAATGTTTATAGCTAACCAATGTAAGCTAATTGAATTGTTTTAGTTTGAAGACAAGGTTATATAGGTATATATTGGCCATGTTTATTCATTGGAGAATTACGCTAACTGATGTCTGGTATTTGGTGATAAGATAAAGATGGTAGAAGATTAAATACTCCTGTATATGTATCACCGACTTGCAAATAATAGATGGGATCGTTGTTAAATTGTTTGTGGGCGACGTGAAATGTAAATATCAGGAGACCCATCCGACAATTAGTAGATAAGATATAAGATCAGATAAATTTTATTGCATAAAAACGCCCACGAGGAACAGCTTACAATTACACAAATTACATTAATATACTACAACAAATAAAGCAAACATGTAACAAACGTATACATAAAACTAATTTTTGAACCAGGAACTAATCCCCGAAAGGCAACTCGTCTTTCTGTTCTTCTTCTACTATTTGAGAGGCGAGAGGCTTTTGAAAACAGGCGTCGATTGACGGCGGCGGTGACGTAATTCTCGGTTCATGGTCCATGGAGTTCAATCGTACTTAGTTTTCCTGGCTCATCATAATCCCCAAATGCAGGTTTTCTAGGCTAAAGCATGGTCGATAGGGATAGATAGCTTTGTGACCTCTTTGTAACATACCAACAACGTACACAATAGAGTGTAAGCGTTAACAAGTAAAAATGCACATTAGACCAATGTAAATCGTAAGGGGACTTCCTATAATATAAGTTTATATGTATATTAAAATAATCAATCATGCTAAGAACGGTATTGGGTGTATCGGGCAAGTATTTATCCGGGGGCAAACTGAAATGTTGACCTCACACGACAGTTCACTTCTTTAAAAGAAAGCGTGTGAAAATTAGGTTAATTAATGAAAGTGGGTTCATAGCTCAGCAGGAATAAAGAACTGTCTCGCATATTAGTTGGCATTGTTCTACGGATGGTCAGGCATTGTGCCAAACATCATAATACATAATTATCTTATCTGGCTCAAAAACACAATAAATCATATGTTTAACAATGTCATACTTATAGCGATTTACTAGTACGAGGGTTTCTACTTTTACCGTTATATTTCAATTTTGTTTTGCCTTTTCGTTCTTTACACCCTTACTGTTATATGATTCATTTCAATGTTTGTCTTTTCTTCCTTTACATCTTTACACTATTTTAATACGTTCTTGCTTTTTCTTCCTTTACACTTTTTATAGTTATATATGTCTGGAACTGGTTGTTTTTTTTTATAATGATCATATTCAAGTGGTACAAGAGTCGTTGCCCAGACGAACTCTCCGTCTATCGTTCTATTTAGTATTCTATTATTGAAACCCGGTGTGATTCAAGAAAACGATGTTATTTGTCCACATTATTTCTAAATTAAAGGCGAAAACCGAATTTCATTTTTGAAATTAGTTCTACACAATGACCAAAATATACAAAAATCTGGAACTGCTAAAAGTTTTAATGTGGCTCAGTTAGGAAGGTGCTAGATCGCTAAGCTGGAGGTTCTGGGACCGAAGCTGGTGTTGACCGGTGTGGTTCCCCCTTTGTCAGTGGTGCCTGCCAAGGGATGTTATAAAAAATGATGCACACGAAAAGCGATGCACACCTTCTAGTCTTCATAGCACAATGCCGTATCCCGGTTGGAGCAGAACAGTAGGACTTTAAACCCGTTAGAGCAAAAACTGTCAGAAGAACTATAACCCCTGTATATATCCAAAGCTGTCCCCAACTTTCAGACCGCAAGTTATTATTCAGAGCATAGAATATATCTCAAAGATCAAAGAGATTTACCGTTATAGGTTCATAAAAACATTTAAACAATTTTAAGCAAATAAGGTTATTACAGATTAACATATTGGATTAGTTTTGTGATCCTTGTGATCTGTTTTTTTAAGGGGGGGGGGCGCTGTGATTACTATTCTTATTTTATTAAATGTATTGTATTGTAATACTCTTCATATTTATTTTGGGGGATCAATAAAGATAATACAGTCTTTTTCTAAGTTGGCTAACGTAAATCACCCCTGTTATGTTTCTAATCATATTATGGTAGATTATAGACAATATTTCAGTAGAAACAACACATAACTTATGTGTGATATGTTGATGATTTGTTATAATGTTGACGTAGCAAATGTTTAGAAGTTGTTAGACGAGAATTAACTGTTAATCTCCTTTTTTTATTACTTCTGATGTTTTCTTTTGTCCGCGGATCTGTCTTCTTATTAATTGCATTGGAGGTGCGATCATCCTGTATTGTCATATCGATTTAGGTTACGTATTTTACAATCTTCTTACGAATTAGCGAAATTCGTCTCTTTTCTTCTAGTTTTAGCCTATAATTTGTCGTCTCGCGTTTATCCTGAAGCAAAGCATGAAATGTGTCTTCTGTTATTCACATAACAGTGTTCATCGTTTCTTTCGTTTCAAAAAAACACAACACTTGTTGTAGACCAAACTCTTCTTAATAATACATTTATATTCTGTCAAGTACTTTCCACTCAGCGAATCATGTTGATGACCGGTTAAAAACCTAATTTAAAGGGACAATCCCGAATTAAACAGGGGCTCAAAAATAAAAGTCTGAGAATGTATGAAAATGAAACGCCAACATGTAGGGGAATGGTGTATTTACCTTGTCTCAAAATTTCAACTCAAAATATTGAGTCATTTGAACGCGAACGCCAAAAGTGCCTATCCGGACACGAACCCTTTTAAGATTTCGGGTCAATTGTTTCGTTGGGTGACCTTATAACCGAATACGGTTATTTGAGAGGGTTATGCAGTGAAAGGCAAATTTCAACTACACCATTATTTTTATTTAAAAAAATGTTTGGTTTAATCCAGATACCACAAAATACACCTTGGGGCACCCGTCTCAAATTCCAGATGAAGTCTGACGGATTTAAGTCGTTTGAATATTTTAAGAGATTTTAACACAAAATTAAGCAGTTTTTTCCCCAAAACAAATATCGGGATTAGCCCTTTAACAAAAACACGTAATCTTCTTCGATGCTTTGGAAACATATCAAGGATTAGATGCTGATATAAAAAAATCAATGTGCTGAATGGCATAAATAGAATAATCAGTTTCAAAAGAATGTTTACTTTAGCGATGTCTGAACGTTGCATAAATTGGAAATAAAAAAAACCCGATATAATCCGAGGATCCAGGCCTTAAGGTAATTTCATTAAAGGGAAAATTGTCTGAAGATACAGTTGTTGCTCATTAATGGTCGAGATTTCTACCGGTCCACCATTAGCTATAATTATGTCAATGTATATTATATTCTACCCAGTGCAGTATATATATAATATATGTGTAAATATCGATACTAATACTGACATTAAATCACTGTAGGTTATCCTACCTGTCAATCATTCGTCAGATTCCAGTCAATCACAACCTGAAATCACTTTATTAAATTCCCCTTGATTATGCTTGATTTCTGTCACGATAAATATCAATAAATTACACGGCATTTGTTTCTCCTTCATAAAGTAATACGACAGGCTCCTTGAAGCATGATAAAGGCTTGCTTTACACGTTTTATTATAAGGATGAATGAATGCATGTTGACCAATCTTGACATGGCATATAGGTATGTGATTCGTTCTTTAATTACATGTACAGCATGTTTGCTGATGTCTGTGTCCTCTACATTGTTTCTGTAAATATTTAAGGAGTTTAGCATAGGCGTGAATGTTAAGGGGGTTAGAACCTGGGTAACACACGGCGAGTAGGCCGCCCACCAAACCCCTCCCCACCCCTCCCTACCCTACCCATCTGACCATTCTTGCTATAATAACTCAAAATATTGAATATTGCATTCAAATTACTTCATTGTAGCCAAGTTTTCCCCGTTTGTAGTTTTGACAAGATGTCTGCATAGTAGTAACCAGGATCCTGCTATATTCGAGGCGATGCCTCGCTTTGCCATTTTTAAATTAAATTTTTAAATGGCGAACCTTTCTAATCTAGTTAAAATCTCGAGTATCCGATGCCATCGAAAGTTGATTATGATGTTGCTTTATTAATAAATGCGTCTAATTAATAGTTTATATCTTATTTCAGGTCTAAAAATAAACCAGCAATTGACAGATTTAACTCTTGCATAATGTATGTTTAAGTAAACAATAAACACCATGGATACATAAACCCGGGGCCTAGTTATATGTTAATGGCATTATATGTTAGGCGGGCGATGATCTGCAAGTTTGAGAAATTTTTAAGTTGGGTTAAAATAATATAAAATTATGACCCGGACCAACTGATAATAAAACAAGGACATTACTGTATTATGTTAATGTACTGCGACAGTTAACTCGGTGAAATGTATAGTAAAATTACTTGTTAGTGCATACCAAAGAATAATAAACAGTATAACAATTACTGTGTGAATGATACGCTGTTATATATCAAAACAGCGAGTTTCCCTTTATTCGTTAATGATTTGTGAGGCCGGAACTCACAGATTGAATTCAACCTGTTAAGAGTATAGTTAACTACAGAAGAATAACTGCTCGCAGGCATTGGAATATGAGCTGATACCGTAACAAAGCAAAGATGACAATTTCCCCCCCATTGAGTGGAAACTTCAGTATTAAGGGTATGAAACATTTCATTAATACAATTATTGTTTACATCTATGTTGTTATATGTAGTGAAATGTGATATCAATAAAGCTTCTAGAAACACAATTATCAGGTCCTCTTCATAACTAATTTAAATTATTTCGTTTTCTCTTTTCAGGATCACGTACTAATTGGATCCCAAAACAGTTCTTAGTCAAGTGGAAAAGGATTTTAAAGACCATAAATAATTAACGGATATGTGTATGTGATCAATATAAAGGTTTTATAAATTCTCATCAGCGTCGAAAAAATAATCTTCCGCTTTTCAACGGTAGTGTTAAAAAAAATGTTCCAATTTGCGCCGTAATCTCTGAAGATAATCTGTTAATTGAGTAAAAATGTGGTACAACTATTTAATGTTTTATATATGAATAGTATAGTATATTATACTATATCTATCCATCTGTCTGTCTCTTTTAACTTATAAAAGCGCATTATACGTCTATCAGACCAATTACCCTGTCCTTGATTCCTCCAGGAGATTGTTCCGTTACGTTGCTTTCTCCAGGAGATTGTTCCTTACTACTGTAAGTACAATGAATTAGTCTAAACACGCATCTTTTTTAAAAAACGAAGCTTGTTTAAAACATTGCGGATAGTGATATGTATATGTCGTGATTGATTGATTGATTCTGTCTTTACCAATTATTAAAAAATAGATAAGTAATGTATATATAAAATGTTCCAGCAGTTAGAATATACTCGTGGAATCGTATGTTAACGAGTTCTTTAGTCAAGATATGTAACTAAACACTTACAATGTTGGAGATTATGGGCACAGAGCACGAGGTTTGTCAATAAACATAAAAAAAATCTATTACATGGATCGGAAGAAATACAGAGGATGCGCCAATATCTAAGAAGAGAATGCAGTAGACTCATTCGGTGTTGTCAAGTTTCGACTGGCTAAAAGACTACTAGTTGACGGCCAGATGAGATTTCGTGTCGCGTGTTGTATGTCTAAGATTAGTATCCTCCAACGCCGAGTAGCTTTTAATCCAGAGGATGAAGCTGTCTTATAAATTGTGATATATGTGTCTGATTACCATACCCTTTCGTATAGTAAGTTATTTTAAAAAATTAATAAGCGCTTTGATTGTGAATGGAAATTGTGGCTGGAAATTTGTATAATCACTGTAAACATGGCCGTGTTCATTAAAACATACTTGTAAAAATAAAACCAACTTGGAACATTATCACAAATTAAGCTAATTGTGAAATAAAGATAAGCGTGATAATTTAGTAATTATGATTAATAAGAGACAACATGTAGAGTATACAAGTAACTACTAATTTTTGAAAGTAATTGGGGATCGTCCTCACCCCTAGCGGAAGAGAGGAATTAAATCCAGATAAGCCGCCTTGGACGTGTGTGTGTATCGATAACGCAAAGCAGGTGCCGACAGCGTTAACGTAAGTTGTTCGGTGATACTGTCAGTTGAAAATCATTAAAGATCGAGCGAATCATCTGCATTGAGGCAAGCTGATCCCCGATTAGGCTTAATCTCTCAACAGAACCGATGTGGAATAACTGGATGTATATCCGTCAAAAGGCGAGTGGTAGTGCAGTGCTAGTTTATTCTAGCTGGGCTTTGTGTTTACCTATTCCACACGAATAGACATAAGCACATAATACATTTGTTGTACATAGTTATCGTGATGCTATACCGCGATGTGTCATCAACAATCCTTACCTCTTACAAGTTTAACCCTTACTTTTATGTGGATTATTATTTTGGAGGTGTCATCAAGCAGTAGAGTACAAAACATAACTCTTGGATATCTTACTGTAGATAAAACCAGGGGGTTAGTACGTGGAAAACAAGGGCGGGTGATATCGGGGGCTATAACGTACGCTGTGGATGAAATCAACAGCAATCTATCTTTGTTACCGGATATTAATATCAATTTTATATGGAATAATACCTGGGATGACACTTTAATATCAACTGCCAGGTTAACGGAACAATGGAGTAAAGGGGCTGTAGCATTTTTTGGTCCTGAAGATAGCTGTACGGTGGAAGCTAGGGTAGCCGCTGCCTGGAATCTACCTATGATAGCGTATGTAAGTACCAATTACTCATATTACTTAAGACGAACTTGACAGTTTAAATTACGTTTAAAATTAGGTCAACATTTTTTGTCCTGTAAAATTATTACGTCTAAAATAATGATTTTCTCATTTATTTTCCATTAAAATTTCACAGATTCTTAAAAGTGTTGAAAATTATATGAATAGGCTTTCCTGACAGTTTTATATGATGACGTTAATTGGGTTTTTTTGGGTTTTTTTTAAAATATAAATCTTTATGACGTTGATGGTTAGTAAAGTAACTCCGTGTTACTCTGAGAAATATGCCTTATTTTTTTCAATTTATGCATAACAGTGAATTTTGAAGATTTTTCTAGTCGATTACAATTTTTAGTTTTTCTGATTCGCGAATTTATAAGATTTTAAGTGGATTTCAATGTTTACATGTCTTATTAGTGTTTTAGTTTATTTATTTTATTTGTAAATTAAATTTTGGTACCATAGAAAATGCACACAGCTAAGCTTTTTGTCGTACGTTTATATCTATATTGGGTTTTGTAACCATCCGTATTGTTTACACTAAACTATATTATTCTGGCCTGAATATAGTTCAACAAATTATTGATGTTCACTTGTTTGACAAGTCATGACAAATATCCGGATATGAAGGAACTGGCTCCAAGCAATCACGTCATTATCACTAATCAAAGTTTCTGTAAGGTACTTAATATAAATACTTTGGCTCTGAATACCAAAACAGGAAATTATTTGCCTTAGAAATTAATCATAAAATATCTATATTTCGTTTCGTTTTTTGTTTTAAATTTCGATGTAGTGAGGACAAATGAAACGATTTGTTTTAACTATAACGGAGTTAACGTCCACTCGACACAAACTAGGTCATTTTCGGACTAACGTATGGTTTTCAATTTTTATTTCAATAATTCGCTTGCGCGTAGGAGTCTTTAGCCGTGAGGGGATACCGGAGTGCCCGGAGGAATCCCACGAGGTTGAGAAGGCGCCCCTATCTCCATGTCACATACGCTCACACTAGGGCTCGAAACCACATCCGCAAGCCAGAGGTGACCGGCCAGCTCGAGGTCGAAGCGCGGCACTCTAGACCTGTAGGCCATCCCCCCCCCCCTTTAACTATAACAAGCATTACGAATGAATGAATGAAATGGGGTTTAACGTCCTACTATTATGCACTTAACCTGAGCTAATTGAAGACGGGCATACGCCATACAGTGTCTGTGAGGGAAATTTTGCCCGGGCAGCGGCACTACGGCCTACTCTTATATAGAATTTCAACTGCTAAGGGATCTTTTACGTGCACTCCAATGTGTACACGGGACCTCGGTTTTTCGTCCCATCCGAACGACTAGGCAGCTGTCCTTGTCAGGCCCTCCTTCAAGCATTACGAAATAGGATCTTTGTTTTAATCAAAATGAAGTGCTTGGTTACATTAATAATTGGTAAAGCGGTATTATATATTTAGATGAAGAGTTGACAGGTCTCGCTATCATGGTTCAAAAATAGATAATGAAAAAGGAATATATTGAAAATGCCACTCACATTACTTTATTCCGAGCGAAGTGATGCATGTTGGAACCTTTTGATAAGAATAACATAGTCTCGAATATCGTTGATACGATTGTTACATAATAAACCAAATGTCTATTATGCATTATTAAACTAAGGTGTTAAATAGCGATCGTGGTTCAATCCATTAAAAATCACGACAATCCGATGATCTAGAGAGTTGGTTATGGGCTTGTCATGTGAATAAATAAGTAATAATTTATATAACATTTGAGGCAGGTATAGAAATACCTGCAATAAGTCGATGTAAGTCTTTAATCTAGGATAATTACAAACGTGTACGTCAATATGTTTTAATTTATTAAAAGCTCAGTATCGCGTGTAAATTTCTGATCATTTTTTCTCGCACATGGATTAAAGATACTGATTGATTAAGCGACTACAGTTCTTGTAAATTACAGAATTTGATTATAATATTTCCACATCCATAACCGAACAAAACAAAATAGTTTGTATTATTGATTTATTTTTAAAATAGAAATGTGGCAAGACTTGGTTATTATTGTTAATTTCTTAGTAATGTGCCCGTGTATTTTACAGAGTTACAAAGCTCACGTTAAATGGAATATCAGTCTTGAAATGGGTCAGATCTGTTCATTAATTACAAAGATATCATAAATACAATTGACATCCTCTAGGTCCCTACATATAATATTCGCTAAAAATATTTTGATGTGGATCTTTTTGATCCTTTTGAATCCAAGACCTGGTTATCTACCATTGTTTTTGTTTTCTAGGTTAAATGTCAAATTTATTATTTTAGAGTTGTTTCAACCGTGGAAAACTAGACATTGTCCGAAAATTGCAAATAGCGATCAGTCACTTTAGTTTTTACAAGGATAACATTATTAACAAAGCTTAAATTTTAGAAAAAGGCCCGTTACTGCGATAACACTTTTATCTTACATTTGATGTTATATTATCCAAAAACTATTTTTAAAAGACTCCTATAAGAACTTGAGTTTTCTTCTTCTTAAAATATATGAACTCCAAAAACAAAACCAGCTAAGCAACTCCGTAGTATCAACCACTGTTATTTTCAGACGGCAATACGATTGTTTTATTGGCATGTGAGCAATGCCAGGGAGGATAATAATAATAATAATAATCTCGTCATTTTACAAGGGTAATTTTGCCCGGTCGTCTCCTCCTCCTCTTCCCATTCCAACTGTGAACAGTTTTTTTAAACGTACCTGTCAGAGTGTACACATGTGGATCTCATATTTTTAGCCCGTGCAGAATAACTGGGGGGGGGGGTCCCTTTGGCCTGTTCATTTATATAAGGCACTGGTACTGATACGTTGACATTTTAAAGATGCAAACAGTGCCCCTTCCTTAGAGACCTGACGCCAGAACTAAGAACGGTAATTATGTAGTCCGTTTACATATAGTGTATCTTTGACATGCGAATTTGTGTTGGCCTTTTGGTCTAAGATTTGAGGAAAAGTGTTTGCCAACAAGTTTGGGTGACACTTTAATGTTTGTATCAGAAATATGGCGAAATGTTAGGTTCTTTATAGTTGTAAAGATTAAGATCATCAATATAAACAAATAAATGGCACTGACTTAACAATGCATTACTATTGGATACAGACCAACAAACTGTCCCACATTCACGTCTTATTGCCCTTCTCTAGGTTCAAAAACAGATAATAAAAAAATAATGCATTGAGAATTTTTAAAACAGAATGTAGCATAGAGTGTTTATTATTGTAGGAAAGGTACTTGACTAAGACTCCGTTATCTATTTTATCATTAACCTCCTGTAATCTACTTAAAATCGGAGCCAGAAAGTTAATTATGTTCTCGTCATATGAATAAATGTTTAAATAATAATTATGTAACACTTTAAAGATACATTAAAGGATGTATGATAAAGGCCTGGCCGTTGTCACTATAATAGTTCAAAACTAGATAATGTAAAGGAATTTTGCTGAACCGAGCGTTTAGTGATTGAATCTCCGGCCTTTTCTCGAATAACTTTACTAAAGTCGGTACCGAAAAAAAACACACCATTGTCTCGATTATTCATTTCATGATTAAATCATGAACATGAACGAAAGTAGAGCAGCAAACCGTATCCTAATCCTGTAAATATCGCAGGCTAGAGTTGACATCGAGAGTTAATTATGGTCGGGACAAGTTAATTAATGTGGCAATTAATAATTTAGATAACATTTAAGGCCTAAAGAAAGAACCGCAATAGGTAGATTAATCTATTACATAATGCATCTTTAAATACTCATGAAAAACAGAATAACACAAAATATCTAACAAGCAACCCCCCCCCCCCCACACCGTCTCCCACACTTTGAAAATACCTGCTTAACAGACGCGGCTCAGAGCGCATGAAATATATAATCAATCTTTTATTTGAAAAAAATATATAGGCTTTAAACTAAGACTTCATGAAGCTTTTAATTAATCCCTAAATTAGCCGTTTCGTTTAGCGTATTTTCTGAGCCAGGATCGTGTTTGCATTTGTTTTGATTTTAAAACCAAGCTTAAAAAGGACAGATAGCCGATGCAGAATTGGTTAGGTGTAGAATTCCTTGGGCGACATTTTCAATTGGGAAAGATAAATTGATTAATTTTCTATTAGATTGGTATAACGTGTATTTCAATATACATGTAATATTACCAAGGTGATAGAATCTATTTACTTGTTTATACATGATTCATATACTTTGTTGGTCTCTTTGAGTTTCGCTTGATTGAATTACATGGCGAATCTAAACGAACAATTTTGCTTTCAATCAAAAATTCACATTTACATATAACATAAAAGTTTTCTATCCTTTTGATCGTTTTTAGTATAATCATGTAAAACTAAATCATAATAATTATTTAGTTGTGTTTTTGTTCCGTCAAGATAAGAATCTTCTGTTGGGGAAACGACGATTTTATTATATAACAAGAAGTCATTAGGAACAGCTGCTTTTGTATTCTGGTATGTGGAGCCAATTCATTGGTTCTAATATTCCTCGTTGACTTTCTGTCTAGAAATAGTACTTGAACTTTGACATGGTGTTACTTTCTGATAATTATTTACATATTTTTTCTTGTTCACTTATTATTGTTATTATAGATATTGGGTCTATTGTATGCTGTATTTAATAAGATGTGTCTCCGAGGAATCCCTATCTATCGCCAAACCCCCAAGATAAGAAGGATCGTCTAATAACCTTAGCAAAGGAAGCCAATACAATTTGGTTCAATTATAATGACAGACTACATCACACCCAAGAGTGAAATGTGCCGAAAAAAAACGAATTTGATACCAAACAAAATGTATTTTAATATGGGCGGCTAATGGCTGCCAAATTTGATAATGCAACCAGCGGAATCTCGTAAGATGTCTTTTATATGGTTTTCGTTGTCTCTGAATTTAAAAATATTTCTAAAATCCAAAATGGTAACAATTTAAAATGGTAACCAAAATGGAATCCAAAAAGTTAAATGTCGTTTATGCCTGTTGGATATGACTTGCAACATGAATTTACAGAATCCACGATGGTAGAAATTCCAAATTGCCACCAAAATGACATACAAAATGGCGGAATTGTAATAAATCGTAATGAAGTAGTATTTTCTCCGTATAAACAGTACAATATTGCACGATATGACCTTTACTATGTCTTTTATATGGTTTTTGATGTCTCTAAAGTAAGTATAAATTTCGAAAATCCAATATTACAGCAATTCAAAATTGGCTCCAAAATGGCGGATTTTAAGTTAACCGTCATTTTCCCCTGATGAATATGACTTGTCGATGTCGCTGGGTTCAATTCTGATCTCAAAAATCAATTCGAGAATCCAGAATGAAATCCAAAATGGCGGAAATTTATTTAATCGTCGATTGTTTCCGTTGGATATGGCTTCTAATATGTCTTATAAAAGGGTTTTAAGGTTGCTGAGTTAAGTTACTACCCCAAAACCTTTTCAGGATGGTGTAAATTTAAAACGACAGTCAAAACAGAATCCAACATTGTGATTCTGTTATTGTGAATATTGCTTGTAAAGTAACGTTTTCGGGATTACTGCATTCAATATTGGGTCACATATCAAATTTGTGCATACACTAGAAACACCAGAACATACATTTGATTTTGTTTAACTTGCTGCGCTGAATTTAATGCCCTTGGTATATTAACCCAACTTTTGTTTTAAAGAGAACCCTTTGTTTTTACAACTAATGAAGTAAGTAATTACATCAATAAAAAGTGTAGTATACCATCGCCACGAATAAAATCGCATTCTTTAGTTATTATTGCTATGTTCATTTGGGGTGTTTCCTATGTGAATTGGGATTTAAAGCGAGTTGTATGTTATGTAGAGTATATAGTGTTTTTAGCTTATGCACATGTTTCAACAATTCACCAAAAACGACGGCTACACAAGGGCATTAACTATTTTAGGGATACCTTAAACTACTATACTCCTTTTTAGTCCATCACTGAACAGGTAGAGGAAAGATAGGATGTTAAAACGTGTTTCATATGCCACAGTACTTGATTACTTTCATTTTATTATCAGTAAACATACGCCATATAAATAATAATTCCTATGTTATTTTACAATTATATGGAACCAAAACTGTTTCCGTATTATCCAATCAACAATTTATTGTTAGGTCGTGTAGAAAGATATTACATGGTAACCTTATCATATAAATTAACATTTAGTATATTATTTTACAGGCATAAAAAATGTTTCAAATTTATACAATAAACAATTTTATGTTAATTAACGTAGAAATGCATGGTGTAAAACGTGTTACAAATTGACAATTGGTATATTAGTAGAGTATTGTACAGCTGAAAGAAAGTTTATGGTTAATCAAAAATTCCAATAAACAATGTATATTTAGGTTGAAAAGAACGTGAAGTATAAATGTGTATTTTAATAAACGTTTTCGTATGCAGAAAGATTATTGTATGGGATTCCGACGTGATTTCCCCTTGTCAGTGATGCAGAAAGAGGGCCTGACAAGGACAGCTGCCTAGTCGTTCGGATGGGACGAAAACCCGAGGTCCCGTGTACGTAAAATATCCCATGGCAGTTGGAATTCGATATAAGAGTAGGCCGTAGCGCCGCTGTCCGGGCAAAATTTTCCTCATAGCACACTGTATGGCGTAAGCCCGTCTTCCATTAGCCCAGGTTAGGTGCATAATAGTAGGACGTTAAACCCTATTTCATTCATTCATTATTATATGGAAGTTCCGTTTGGATAGAAAAGGGAAGATTTTGTTTGAAATAAGTGTACAGCAAATATCTGGTTCTACAAATTGTATTTGTCTCTTTCACCGAAAATTCCAACAAATAATGTGCTACAGGTGGTAGGCGTATGTTTTTTCGAATGTGTATCTAAACGAACCCGTGTTTACTACCAGTCTATAAGATATGAAGGACGGGCTAGAGGTCCTGATCATTGCTCCGTTAGGGGTTCCCACACTATGAGGGAGAGTGATGGGTGGGGTTCTCTCCAAAAGGGGGTGAAATGTTTTTGAAAATTTGTATGCAAATGGTACTTGCTATGTTATGTAATAGTGTGTTTCGTGTATACACATATTTAACATGTGGTATATTTAACAATTCATAAAAATAAAACTTTCATGACTAACAGGGGGCTCTAAACCACGCACTATCATTAACATCGCAATTATGGATTCTTATTTGATTGGCGTTTTAAATTTATACAGGGTGAGCGCAAAACTTCAGACTATGAGCGATTATTCACCAAAGTTACAGTTATCTTGTTTGCTTTGCATAAAAATCTTGTTCTATCAAAAATATCCCCCATATGGCTTCGGCGACATTGGAGGCAAACTTGCGTAAGCCGCGCAAAATTGTCAATTATTCAAACACATTCCTCTCCCAGGAAATTTGCTGAACTTCTGTTGGATTAAATAAAAGTTTGAGTTCTATTTTTGAGGGTCACCCTGTACCATGTCGGCTATTCAAATTGAACCCAGTAACCTCAAAAAATTATATACGGCATATTACGAGCCTGTATGAGCACTGTGTATTGTGAGAATTTAATTTAAACAAATCTTTTTATTTTCCCACGCACTAGTTAAAGATATCACTCGCAGAAACTTGAATTATGTTTATTGCATCATTTCGCATTGTAAGACTTCGTCCGTATAATATAGGTATGATTGAACCAAACTGTTTCTAGGGGCTCACTCCAACTTTAAGATTAACTGGCCTCGCCTATAATCATATTATAATCATTAGAGTCAATGTTGTACCTGGTAAATTTTTCACAGAGATAGACCTGTTAATCTTCTACATTAAGGGTTTACATTGTCTTTAACCCAAACCCCCAAGATTTAAAGTGTCAATTATATCATATTACTTTGGGATTAATACAGAGACACTCACGGTAACGACCGATTAAAGGACTGAAATCCAGACTTCTTTTATATTGTCCGGGACGATTTTGGCTATTCTCACAGAATAATGTAATTTGGCAGAAATCAATTGTCAATATATTCAATTCCGTTGTCTATTTTAGAAAAGCGGTCAGCTCTTTATCTAAATCTTACATACTGTCGCTTTAATTGATAATGCCACAAGAATGTTTTTTCTTCGTGAGGTAATTTTAAGAAAGCGCAGAAAAACTATTTTCGTAGCGAGTGGTTTCCTAACACATGTCATAAATATTCTTCTGTATTTCATCAATTTAACAAATCGATATTCATGAATGAATCATTCTATAAAAAACCCGGAAGATGGTAATTTGTAAACTTGAAATCCTAGCCAGCAAATTGATATAATTATTGGCTTTTTGTACACAAAATAAAAGAGGTGTTGACGTCCTATTTGTCTCTACCAACCGGGATAATGAACACTGTGTCATGCAGTGTGCTATTAATGAGAGACGATTTGCCTAGAGAGCAGCACTATGGCCTCCTTTTTTTAAATTTTAACTGTGAAGGGTCTTTGACGTGCATACCAATGTGTATAACGGGCCTCGGTTTTTCGTCACATCCGAAGACTAAGCGTGTTTTCCATATCAGACCCTACGTCTTGCAAAACTGACAAAGAGAAACCTCGCTGGAAAATCCCGAGATACTTTCCCGGAAAACACCGGGATCGAACCCACGACTTCTGGTTGTTGAACCAGCATTTTATTCTCTGAGCCACCGGGCCTCGGTAAGCTTATAATATAGACAAACTATCAGTGACTTCTCTCGGAGGTTTCCATCTTCGTTCAAGAAAAATATACACTGTGCATCATGGTGTTTCTCAGGGATACGTCCTACATCCACCTACTATTGTAAAAACTTATATCACGTTTATATTCATGATTCACAAATTGCTTCTGACTTAAACTTAAAGAAAAAAAAATAAACAGGCATAAACGGTTCTTGGCCTTTTCACTGGTTGGCTAAAATTAGATAACATAGATTATTACAATGGAAGTGGTCAAACTACACAATATATAAATTTTGATACAAATCGCTGAGATTTTAACTATCAATTAGCGAATCATGCACTTACAATTTGCGAGGGGTTTTACACAGGCAGTATGTTCCCCAGTCTCAGATATCTTGAATATTTTTTTAAAAAGGTCATACACATTTTAGTTGTTTAACTTAACGACGAAAGCCCTCATTATACTTCCATATAGTTATATGACCATCCCATATACATGTACATATTAAACAGATTCTAAATGTAACCACAGCGGCCCTCATTAGAATTTATTTTTAAAATTAACGCGCGATTTGCACTATATGGTAATCTAGTGACGACATTCTCGCCATTGTCAACCCTTAATATAAAACCATTAATCTTCATTTGAATCCGAGAGCAAATTGAACATCTGGGAACATCACTGGTAGCCTTTCAACAATTTAATTTTGTCATCTCATTAGATGTAAAAGACCTTCTCGCCCCGCCTAATTTTTAACACTCTGTATCAGTATCACAGTGTTCATTAACTAATCTGGAATATCAACAAACGTGTAAGTCGTTTTTCTTCTGGACATTTTGACATCTCAGGAATATATTTTAGGCGTTCCAAGTGATGAAGGTCCTTGTTAAAACATATGTAGCGCTTTTTTCTTCTGCATTCATTGAAAATTGCGTGCAATGCATTGCCCCCATTTTCACTGAGCAGATATTTTGTCGTAGTTTTACTTAAAGCCCCAATACCACTCTTGTTGTAACTGAATAACATGTCCCAATCTTTATTCTGATCAACAATTTGTACTATTTACAATATTTCAATTAATTGATGATACAAATTTCATCTCAACACACCTAATTGAAAAAATTGGGAAAAATTCAACTGTATGTCAATGAAAGGTCTTACGTAAACACTTTCAAATGTAACTTAGATTTACACATATTTTCGAACCCTCTGGACAAGTAAAATGGGATGTAATGGATAATTTACACAACAAGTAGGACACTTAAACATGTCGTAGTTAGAATAAGGCTGATTTTTTTTCTGGACCTGTCAAGCCAGCCAGAGTGTTATTGTCCCTTTAAGTACGGCACATCACTTTTTGCAGTTGCCCCTTCGGAGAATTAGCTACTGGCTACAATGTCGTTTTCAACTGTTCTTAGCCTAGTTATTCCGCCATAGTAACCCTCTGTTACTAATACACAGCTGTAGTCAAAAGGAACACAGGCGCCCAAAAATGTATTATTGTTCTATGAATAAAAAAGTATATTAGCGTCAATATTTCATTCTTCCGTGGATAGGTTAGTGAAATGGTCGCCGAAAAAAGTTTTGGATATAAGACAGTTATATTTAAAATGTGCATTGTGCATCGGCTAATACATCTATTCTTTTTATTGTCGGGCATTCTGGACTTTGCATTGTTGCAACTGACAGGAAGGTATAACATGCATCGACAAAGCTTGTAAACAAAGGATAATTTATATTATATATACCTTGTAAAATGTAAATAATTTATTAAATGATTTATTCAAACTGACAGACATCACTACGGGAAAGATAATGTACATGTATGTAATGTAATATATTGAAAAAGCGCCTGAATTCCGACAACGGTGTCCTGGTGATTCGTACTTTCACATACATATAGCAAAGTACCCACCCAAACTTTGAACATTAATCAAATATTGTTTCACAAAACAAAAAGCATGAGCAAGGAGAAGATTGTATTTGCTAGGCGACACGTAAACACAAATACAATTGAATTATTGTTTAATAAATACTGAAATGCTTCTATCGCTGTGAAAACTTTAAAAAATGCAGTGTTTTTTGCCATCTTTAATTTCAATAAATATACAGAGAGCAGCTTTAATTAACTGTTCTACTATATGTAATCAAAATACAACATACACATTTATATTTATAAACATCTATACAATTATAAAATACAGAGGAAAGATAACTGTTAGTGTGTTTAATCATGCGATAGAACCGCCAGTTGTATTTTGGAAAACTATTACCGTGTAAACAGATACATAACTTAAAGGAGCCTAGAAATTCATAAAAGTGGTTCGCAACGCATATAATACTGTAATATGAATGTATATAAACTGATTTACATTCAATGGTTTCCGTGTTTACTCCAATTTCAAATCAGTTATGTTTGGCGAAATAAGCCAGCAACGTCAATCATGTGCAAAGTCGAGCGTCTAGTTATTCCAGTCTACTAACTCCGTCTGACTTATTGCATTGTGTCTAGCCTCGTCCCTCGAGTCTCTCAATACAACTGGAGCTGAAGCGCATTATGGTACACGACTCGTGTACCAATGTTAAAAAAAATATTTTTTCTTAAATATCGGATATCAGAAGCTCATCTTTTCCCGGTAAGTTTACATCAGCAATGTTGATTTAAATTGACCAATAATTCGTGTTTTCGATGTCGAAGATTTTGGAGGATTTTGAGTTACGGACTTAGGTCCTTTAATTGGCATCATTATTTTAAATACAAATCTAATGTCATTGTGTTCAGCTATTCTACCTTTTTTTGCATAATATCATAACTAAACTATTTCCCAGTCCTTCGTATTGTCATTTTAATAATATTACACCTTATCGCGTTTACATGCATCATATAACAACATCGTGCATGACTGCCTATTGGTAAACTGTTCATACAATCAGGGGCCTGTTTCACGAAATTTTAACTAAGATAAAAATCTAAATTTTAGTAATTTGATTGGATAATATTAAATTGATTTCAGTGCTTAGCCTATCAGAATTGGGAGAGAGAGAGAGAGAGAGAGAGAGAGAGAGAGAGATGGGATTTAACGTCCACTCAACACAAGATCATTTCGGGACTAACATATGGTTCAATTTTTTTTCAATAATTGGCTTGCGCCTAGGGTCCTTTAGCGTGGGAGGAAACCGGAGTGCCCAGAGGAAACCCACATACGCTCACACCAGGGCTCGAAGCCACAGCCGCAAGCCAGAGATGGCCGGCCAGCTAGAGGTCGAAGCGCGGCACTCTAGACCACTAGCCCCCCCCCCCCCTATCAGAATGGAAGTATCAACTAAAATTAGGGTTTTATCTTCAGTTAAGACTTGGAGATACAGGGCCCTGTTCATAACACCGGAATGTCTCTGATGCAGCAAATTGATAAAAGGCAATGGAGGCAACTACAGACGGAAATTCATAATTTTGCTCTTTTTAGCCTCAAGTAATCAACAATTTATGAAGTTGTCTGACTGGAAGTAAACTGTAATGTTAACATGTTATTTTTATGTTTTCTCGACTTTAAAAAAATCAATATATTGCTAGACAGGATAAGATATTCCGGTGAAAAACACAAAACAAGACAATTACTGAATTTAACAGCAGAAAAGTTTCAACAATATTATCCCGTCGTGCTCACGAAGCTATGTCTTTATTGGTTAGACATGTAAATAAATCAACACAGTAGTAGTCCTTGAAAACATAAAGAAAATACCGCTGCTCATACATGAAGAAAGTAATTGGAAAGAAAAATCAGTCAATTAAAATGTCGAGAAAGCTCGTCACTGGGCCTGAAATGAAGGTCTTGTATTCCATACAGCTATAATGTATTACCATTTACTAAAATGCCCCTTCAACCATTTAGTTAATTATTTATGTCCAATGTGGTGTTATTATTGGTAATCAACTTGGTTCAGAGGAATCCTGGAGAATATAAATATATTTCTCTTCCGTAACTTTGATGTATTTAGGCTGGGTTCCAGGGTGGTCGAAGTGTTTGTAAATCGTAAGAATCTCCTAAAAGGATTGTAGATGTAGCATGCTTAAACGTTACCTGATGGCTTGCTTTCTGTGGATGGTTTGTAACCTTGAATCGGACCATCGCCAGTTCAGCACCAAACGGTAAAGGTGGTCGTACACGATCAAAGAAAATTTAACAAATTTCTTTGACGGTCTCTTCAAATTTTCTTTGACTGTGTACGAAGCCAGCAAATAGATTTGCCCCTGCGTCGAAAAATGAAAGTGGAATCATTAGATTTAGATGCGTGCGCAGATTAGTAGCAAATATATTTGACGGCTTATCGTACACGAGCATAAGTTCCGAAACCTTTGACACATTTATTTGACGAAAAGATATGCATGCCAGCTTTTGTCAAATCTCATATAGCAAATGAAAATGTGGCAAATTTCCTCTCGTACACGAGCAAATGTATTTGATAAATCTCCAGTTACCAAAGAAAATTTGATCGTGTACGACGAGCTTAATTTGTCAAGATGTTTACCGTCGGATAAACGCAAACATATTCAGTCTCACTAAACACGATACAGAGATTCATTTATTCATATTGTGAAATAATGAATCCATCAAAACACACTCAGCTAGTAATTGTGCCTGTGAATGTCAATTTACAGGATACCGCTGTATTCTCTTTTACTAAAGAGCAAGTTTTAGTTCTATGGTACAACTTGTCATGTCCACTGTAACCACCATGGAATGTTCTTTTGCCCAGTTAACACGGAACAATTATATTAGTTTTCTCAAAAAATTCAAAGTCCTGCTTTTTAAATCTATGGAAACAGTGCGTGTTTTTTTCTATATAAACATCCTCGTACACTAGTGTATGTGAGTGGTGGCAAGTAAAGGAGTGTTCTTGATGTGTATTATCTGGTCAGGGTTCCATTTTTTGGATATGGCGTTTGACATACTCAAGATCGTTGAGACCAATGAGAGGTCCCGCCGAAGAGAATTATGTTCCTCATACATACAGTGTCAAACCTGGGAAACTATTGTGTTCATCCAGTGACGGTTCAGGGCTTTGATATACATCCAAAACGGACTGGGCCTATAATAAGGTACAGGGGGGTCCCCGCCAATAAGGAACCAATATTTAAGCAAATCTGGTTGCTATTGAATCCTTTTTTTGTTAACTGTTTTACCCTTCCTTGCGTTGTATTCGTCCACTGTCCAGTCGCATACGGGCGGGTCAATACCTTCAGATAGTTTACAACCGCCAGGTTCCGGTTTTGGGATACACACCCATTCGCCGTCCGCCACCTTCTCTTATGATCGCTCGGCTTAGCTGCTGTGAAGTATGTTCCATTGTCTGGCAACCTATCGTTACTTTTAAATTAATAGATTTGTAACGCTTACTCTATGGAATTTGTTGACAGCTGCGATTTGACACTGGAAGGCGTATTCCCTCTCCGTCATCTGTGTTTGTCTGTATTTCAAAGACTGGACAAATAGGAGGAAATGAGATAATAAAATAAAAACCAAGTACGAACAATCCAAATCATAAGACAGAATTCGAAGTCCTAAAAACGCCTCTTATGATGGAAAGGCTAAATTTTTGTTAGAAAAGTCTACGGTCACTTATCGAGTGCGACCTCATTTCAGCCTACAGAAAATTAACCAGGGGCGTACATTCGGTCAAATCTTATTTCAAACATACATATTTGACGGTCTGTAAACAGAAACCAACCGTGTTGGTTATAATTCCATGCCTTAATTAGCGATCTGCTGAATAATTTGTAGATTTTGTGCTTGATACTTTCTTTATATTATTCATCAATACATGTACTTCTATTGACATGACTTGTTTGTCTGTGCCTCACATGACTTGTCTGTCTGTATCTTATTATTTGTAAAATACAAATTGGTAGAAGAGATATAAGATTGACTTAATGTAATTATCTTTTATAGCTTGGAATAATGCTTCCATACATTTATGAGAAAACAGCTGAATAATAAATGCATTTCATATTCTTTTATTCAATGGCATAGCAAAGGGTATAGAGATAAGTTCAACATGACTTCCTCAATAAGCAATTATGTATAAGAGCTGAATATACGGAGTCTGGCGTTAAAAGACTCGGTGTACAATATTGGATGCATAATCTATAGCTTTCTGCGGTTCACATTCATATTTGATGCGACGAGTTGAAAGGATAAAGCATACCATTAAACCTGTGAAGGTTAAATGCACAAATCCATGGATATTGTTCAACCATAGACGATAAAGTCAACCACAAAGTAGTTTGTTAAATTGTCTCAATTAAGTAACTGAACTGCATATAGACTAGTCACAACTCTATTAGTAAATGCAGGAGGACTGCACTACACGCAAAACAAACAAAAAAAAATCTACAAGATAAACCTGCGGACAAGACAGAAAATAGACATTGCAAAAACCCTATATAATGCGGTTGTTGTTTTTTTACCGAGCGAGGTTTATCCCAAATGTGTCTAGTCTGTTCTCTAGTTTTATCGTTTACGTTCAAATGCGGTTGTTGTTGGTTTTTTACCGAGCGAGGTTTATCCCAAATGTATCTAGTCTGTTCTCTAGTTTTATCGTTTACATTCGAATGCACGAAAAGCTGTGAACTGGACACACAACAAATGAGTGAGAGAAAGTGAGTGAGAGGAAAAAAAAAGAGAAATGGGGTTTAACGTCCACTCGACATAAACTAACACATTATGGTTCAAATTTATTTCATTAATTTGTTTGCGCATATATAAGTGTCTTTAGCTGTGGGAGGAAACCAGAGACAAACTACGAGGTTGGACAGGCGACCCAACTCATTGCCACGTACAACCGGGTAATCAAAACCACGCCAGATGTCTCAATGACAGACATTATGATACAGCGCGCACGCGCTAACCATTTGGCCACCCCCCCCCCAACAAAAAAGTATTAATCATTCTATAAACACTACCGTATATGCAAACTTTTTCGGGTCACAGGAGTTTTAGAAATATATTTTAGAGCCAATAATGAATGGGTGACTTGGGGGGGGGGGGGGGGCGTGGATGGGTGTCAAAAAAGTTCGTGCCTTTTCATACGCCCACAATTATTTGTGAACCCTAACAGTTCACAATTCTTACCCGATTTTGACGAAACTTAAAAATATAGGTTTATCCTCAAAATATCTCGGCTGCTTTCGATATTGGCATGTATCGGATAAAAACTACATGGATTATGGCCCCTGGTTGTACGAAAAAAACACGTTTTAAGCTTGTGGACCCTATAGAGGTCACAATTTTAAACCTATTTTGATGAAACTTGACATGCATGTTATAACCAAAGATCTTGGTTCCTTTCGATATATGCGCCTATCGGAACGTAATTTCCTTGATTATGGCCCCTGATTGTCCGAAAAATCACCTATTTTAGCTTGTGCTCCCTCTGGAGGTCACAATTATCATCCGATTTGACAATCCGTTTGATTATATCATCGCTACACCCTAAGGAAAGATGAGTTCGAATTTCCGAAAAATGGGACAAAAATTGCCATACAAAATGGCCGCCGTTTGTACGCGAATACTGTTAAAAAATGATATATCAAGGTTGTGGACCCTGTAGATGTCCCAATTTTAATTTGATTTTGACGAAACTGGAAATGCATGGTAATAACCAAAAGATCTTGGTTCCTTTCGATATTTGCGCATATCGGATCTTAATTTTCTGAATTATGGCCCCTGGATATACGCAAAATCGCCTTTGTTTAGCTTGTAGTCCCTCTGGACAATTATTATCCGATTTAAAAAAAAATCGTGTTATTATATCACCGTTTCACCCTAAGGAATGTTGAGTTCAAATTTCGGGAAAATCCGACCAAAATTGCCATATAAAATGGCTTCCGTTTATACACGGATACAGTTAAAAAATGGTATATCATGGTTGTGGACCCTGTATAGGTCACAATTTTAATTTCGATTTTGATGAAACTTGAAATCCATGGTTTTAACCCAAAGATCTTGGTTCCTTTCGTTATTTGCGCATATCGGATCTAAACTTTCTGAATTATGGCCCCTGATTGTCCTAAAAATCCCCTATGGTCTCTCTGGAGGTCACAATTATTATCCGATTTTAAAAAAAACCTTTGACTCTATCACCGTTACATCCTACGGAAGGTTGAGTTCGTATTTCGAGAAAATAAGACCAAAATTGTCTGAAAAATGGCCGCCGTTTGTACGCGAATAGTGTCAAAATATGGTACATCAAAGTTGTGGACCCTATAGAGGTCACAATTTTAATTCGATTTTGATGAAACTTGACATGCATGTTTATATCAAATTGTAACTTAATGAATTGTGGCCTTTGATTAAAGGAAAATCACTTTCGGTATTGCTTGTTCTCTATCTATCTCTCGAAAATGTGGGCGTATCTTGCCTGGCAGTGCCAGCTTACTATCCTTTTTTAAGAATACGGCACAAAGCAAGTAGCGATTCTGAGCAATGGACAACCCGGCAATTTTCTCACACAGTAAATACCACACGGTGATATCTACAGGTGTTAATATCCTGTAATAAAATTTACCACAGATATCTTTTATTTCCATCTATCACATAAATTAATGTTCTACTACATACCAACTTACATTTATGTTCCTACTTTATCTACGGTGGATGTAATTAAAACTACAAAGGAAACAATTGATCAAAGAAAACAATTGGTTAATGATATGCCACGTGTTGAGCCTTTGGTGAAAACACACGTGCTTTCAGAAACATTAAGTTAAACGTCGCTAATTCAGAAGCGTCAACTTGAATTAACAAAACCGTTATTTTAAAATAAAACATTATTTAAAAGTGCATATGCCTGCACGCTTAACGGGTTTAATATGCGAATGTAAAGAAATATTCAATGTACTGCAGTGTAATTTATATATTAGCTGTTTTACAATAACGTGTGTAAATGTTTATAGTGTTTTGTGTGGTGTTGAAATCGTGTTCAAACTAAATTGCATCGCTTTGTCATTGTGATGCTAACATTAAAATGTCTGGATGCAGCTTTATCTTCAGGATCGCTTTTGGCCATAACTTCGGTTTGATTTAACCTTTTAAATGGAAGTGTTTTCTGTATACCTTCATGAGGGTATTTGTTTTGGGTTTTTTTTGCGTTTTCTAATAAAAGCTCGATCTTATCTCATGTTCGAGAAATTGACATACTACCTTACGCACAGTACACGTCAATGGTTTGGATCGGGATTTATTATATGTTTTATTCAGTACCTTATTAGCAATGCTTCGCTATCTTTCGTATTATGTCCCAATCTGGGTAATTATATTCCTAATATGGAAATGAAAAAAAACAGTCAATGATAGTCATGTTTGTATTATTTTGTGTCCATGGCTTCTCTGAATTTTCCAGTTATCGCTGTCAGTAAAAGCACTTTTCCGTCTCACTACATTTTCAAACCTTTTAACTCTAGACGGTGGGCATCATTATGTGGTCGTTTAAAATGATTTTTGATAAGTGGTGGAGAGGGAGATGGGTTTAACCACAGGAATTTGACCTTCTATCCGTATATATAAGCATACACCATGTCATACAGTATAAAAAAAGAACAGGAATGCAATGCCTTTTCAAGACTCGACTTTACCTGCTCTCGCTTCAACTCGTTTTTCCCCCACAATTCGTAATGTCAGGCCATCAAACCTCTGCCGATCTACTCAGATATGTTTTTTCTTCAATCCAGTTGCTTTGATTTGCATAAATACTCCCACAAAACGATATCATAGCCAATTGTTTCCAATATTTACATTACATTCGCTCATAACTACTTCCGTCCTAGAATCCATGACTTGATTTGAGTGACGTCACACATTTCGATACGCGGTTAATAGACGCATTCGGCGTACCTCATATTCGAGTATTGACGCTTCATAAATTAAAATTTAAAAAAAAATCATCTGATTTTCCACACAATGTTTTAGAAAATATAAAAAATTTAATAGCCGGTTTGGGCTCGTCAAAATTCCGAAGAGCAGTTATGAATTCCAGAAATATTAATTTTAAGGTATTTACCAAACAACGGTATCAAATATCTTTTCCATAATTGGTGGTTGACGGACAAATTATGTATTCTATAAATAACCTGAAGCGAAGACAGGCGATGACAGCGAGTTATCCGCCCCTGATAGTGCTTGTTCACAATTTTTGTTTTTTATAAATTGATATTTTACCGCTGTGAGTAGTTTTGTATTATGCATTAAAAAATGCAAAACACACACTTTAATCTATTTTGGATTTTATTTGTGACTAATTTTATTTTTTGATTTTTAAAATTCACCGCGTATCGTTCGAAATGTGTGACGTCACTCAAATCAAGTCATGGATTCTAGGACGGAAGTAGTTATGAGCGAATGTAATGTAAATATTGGAAACAATTGGCTATGATATCGTTTTGTGGGAGTATTTATGCAAATCAAAGCAACTGGATTGAAGAAAAAACATATCTGAGTAGATCGGCAGAGGTTTGATGGCCTGACATTACGAATTGTGGGGGAAAAACGAGTTGAAGCGAGAGCAGGTAAAGTCGAGTCTTGAAAAGGCATTGCATTCCTGTTCTTTTTTTATACTGTATGACATGTATGACATGGTATATGCTTATATATACGGATAGAAGGTCAAATTCCTGTGGTTTAACGTCCACTCGACACAAACTAGGTCATTTCGAGACTAACATTTGGGTTAATTTTATTTCAATAATTCGCTTGCGCGTATGGGTCTTTAGCAGTGGGAGGAAACCGAAGGACCCACAGAAAACCCACGATGCTGGACAGGCGACCCTACTCCTTGTCACGTACAACCGGGATTCGAAACCACACCAGTTGACTCAATGACAGGCTTTATGATACAGGACGTGCTGACCATTTGGCAAGCCCCCTTTTTGAGAAGAGCTTTAAGGAACACAATATGGAATCTGCAGTTGCGTGATATTTTATGCCTATGCTTTATAGCTGTATGGTTTTATCCACTTAGATCTGTTTAGTTCATGTATACTCCAAACGCCACAAGCTTAAAAAATACGCCAACGTTGAAATGGTGTCGCATGTTGCCACCACCCGTAGATCTACCGGGCATGTGTAATTGCTTGTGTACGCTCTTGGTGCTGTAGTAGCTAAATAATTTAGACCCTCCGAGGGCTGAATTCCTAAACATTTGTACAGTCTCTATACTAGGCATGTCTGGACATCAATTATTGACGATTATGGCTAAACAACCAACCCCTCGTATTAAAGCCCCAATACCACTCTTGTTGTAACTGAAAAATATGTTCCAATCTTTATTCTGGTCAACAATTTGTACTATTTTACAATATTTCAATTAAAAAAATGATACAAATTTCATCTTAACACACCTATTTTTAAAAATTGGAAAAATTCAACTACATGCTGTAACATGGTTTGAAAAGCCTTACGTAAGCACTTTCAAATGCAACTTGGATATAAACATTATTTTCGAACCCTCTGGACAAGTACGATAGGTTGTAATGGATAATTTACACAACAGGTAGGACACTTAAACATCTTGTAGTTAGAATAAGGCTAAAAAAATGTTGGACCTGTCAAGCCAGCAAGAGTGTTATTGTCCCTTTAAGAGACGAACTATTGAGATACATGTACAACTTCCAATAATTTCTATCGGAACGCTGTACAGGCTAAAGTTATTATCCGATCAACATGAGATTTATACAGAATTTTGAGACGAAAATTACTGTCGGAGCCATCCTCCTTAATGGATTTGAAATTTTGTTTAGACGTCCTAGAGGTTAAAGTCACAGCGAAGGCCCTTGCTCAATTTGAATAGTATTTTGTATACTCGGTATTCTAAAGTTTATATTCGATCGACGTGAAATTTATACACAGTTTTAAGATTTTGGCTTACTTAGCTGATGTGTTAGCATTTTCCATTATATGTTATTTGTCTCGATATAGCACACCAAACCATCGGGGGTATGTTTCATAACCTATAGTTGTTTGTCACTAATAAGCTATCCCACGTTTTGTCCTATATATAAGGTTTTGCTGTCGTACACAAGGAAATTATAGCCTTACTTTTAATCTTGTCGAATAATTAGCTCAAGGAAATTATAGCCTTACTTTCATTCTTGTCGTACACAGCTAAATTTATTGATATATCTATCCCTTAAAATAAGTAGGAATTGTATAAATAAATACAATAGCTAGCGTAATTAATTATCTACTAGTATTTATAATTATAAAGCTAGCTGTTCAACAGAAGCGGTGTTATAGTGGGGCGGATATGTGAAATGGGCGTGCACTTCCGGAAAGAAACATGAAAATTGGGCCATAGGGGTTTTGGGGTATGCTGATTTCAAAAATCACGGGAACCACGACGTCACTCAAGCCGTTCCCGCCAAAAATGGGGAAATTCAAAATGGCATCCATAAAACACATTCTCGTTCATAAAATGTCTGTAAGTGCCCCGATTTCAATGATCTTGATGTCTATACCTATGTTATGTAGGTCCGGGAACCAATTAGGATACATATCAAGACTCATTACGTACACCTTAATGTTAAAAATGGTAAAATGGGCCAAAAATGTCATTACCCAAAATGTCAAATTGTTGCATAGGGGCAGTTTGATTACCATCTTAGTAATGCAGTAAACACACACGAAAACTCATAGCGTTTTCTATATATTATCACCTTCTCCTTCGCTAAACGGATATCAAGAATTCACCATGTTCCATTTCAGTGTAAACTAGCTATTACTCATCGATAAAAAAAACAGTCCACATCTCATGTCAATCACCATGTTATATATGATCACGATAGTGTTGTAAAAATATTAATGAAACGTCTGAGCTTTCTTCGTCGATATATTCAGTGAAATAAAATAAAACCAAGTACGAACAATCCAAACCATTAAACAAAATTCGAAGAGCTAAGAAAACGGTACAGGCAAAATAGTGTAATCTGGCAAAATAGAGTAATCAGCAAATACATTTAACAAGGTATAAGTATCGTTCACCTACCATGTCCAAAAGACTTAAACTCGCTCCTAGGGCATGTGCTACAATTACATATGTTCAGTCGACCAACTGAGACATTTGTGCTCTGTTACTGTGTCAACAACATGGTGGAACACTCATAAACCCACCAGCAACTGGTTTCTCGTCTCTTGCCACTAATTTACCTGCCTTTCGCGAAATGAACAAAGTGCCCTTACATATCAACATTTCCCGATTAGATGATGGTGATTCCATTGAAAAAAACAATGTTACGGCATAAAAGTAGATGGCATAAAAGTTGTTACGTCCTGTTTAATGCAGCAAAAGTGGAGAGAGCCAGGAAGTTGCAAGAAAAAAATTGTATGAACGCGACCAAATCACCACATAAAAAAATACCTTCGTAGTTCAACCACTTCAGGATGTCCCATGGATACAAACGAGCTAAATCAGCCAGCTTGTCTTTTCTGTAATGGACCCACAGGAGATTTTCACAAAGCAGAAACGATGTCCTTTAATGCCCGTGTCCGAAATATCGCTACAGAACTCAAAGACACAAAGGTGTTTGCCAAATTTTCAGCAGGAGATATGAAGAACCAATAATACTGATATGCAACTGATGACATACTTATCATTTTTCTATTTTTCTATCTTATTTTGTGTGTAATTATAGTGTTCTTCCTATATTCTATTTGTACAACGTATATGTTTTGTATTAGGAGTGACTCCCAAAAGTTCTCACTTTTAAATGCTATTATATTACTTTTCGAGTGATGTTACATGTGCATTTATATATGTCTTTGTAGCTTAGGAGGGACTTATGGAATATTAGTTTGTTTGCAAACTAAATAAGTTGCCTCATTAAATAATGTTATTGTTATTATTATTATTGTTATTATTATTATTATTATTATTATTAGTAGTAGTAGTAGTAGTAGTATTATAATTATTATTATTATAATTATTATTATTATTGTAATTGAAGCCCTTTCTAGTTTTGATAGTTGTTCCTCAACTAATGATACTAAGATGGTAATCAGTCTGCCCCTATGCAACAATTAGACATTCTGAGGTAATAACATTTTTGGGCCTTTTTTACCATTTTTAAGATTAAGGTGTACGTTATGAGTCTTGATATGTATCTTAATAGTTTCCTGGACCTCCAGAACATAGGTATAGACATCAAGATCATCGAAATCGGGGCACTTACAGACATTTTATAGACAAGAACGTGTTTAATGGATGCCATTTTGAATTTCTCCATTTTGGGCGGGAACGGCTGGAGTGACGTCGTGGTTCCCGCGATTTTTGAAATCAGCATACCCAAAACCCCCCTAGTCCAAATTTTCATGCTTCTTTCCGGAAACGCACAACTCGACCAAAACATGTTACATATCATATTCCTGAAGCAACGGCCCGAGAATTTCCTCTCTGGCCATTGCTGGATTGGCTTCGGATTCTTGAATTTTTAAGTAATTGGGTCTATTCTTCTCGTTCAATCAAATCTACCACTTACGTACAGTAGCATGACAGTCGGTCGTTTAATCTTGGGTCTTCCTTAATATTTTGGACAAAGATTTAAGGTATTAGAAACGTTGAAAGTCTGTTCGTTGCCATACAGTAGTGTTTACTTTACGTCAATACCGATAGCCTCGTTTGTCACGCAATTAGTTTTGCTGCAATATCCTGCTATGCGCTGGTTAATATAGCATAAAAAACGTGCAGCCATGACGTAACGTTATGTAAACACAGTTGCCCTAATTAAACGTCCTGTTTTAAAGTTAATACCTTTGTAACGAAGTCAGTGATTGGTCAGTAATATGACCACTGACCAGTCATAATTAGTGACAATAATACCCACTCAGTCCAGCAGGGAGTAGTAGGATTAGCTCTAATCAAACGGAACACTGCGAGGAGGATGGTTACATATCCGCCCCACTATTACGAGAGATCATCTATACGAGTGTTTGATCTGCTATAACTATTACGTTGTCCATGAATTCAGAATAAATGACAATTAATGATATATTGAATGATTAATCTAATGTAAAACATAATAGTATTTATGTTGACAACGTAATTAGCCTAATTTAAACAAAGCGATTATGTGTGGTTTTATCCGTCTTTTATCATGTATTTTAATCTTAATTCATAAAGGCGAAAGGTTTTATTTGGAGTTCCAATTATAATACTTGACCCAGTCTCTGCCAGTCGGTGTGAATAGTACTTTACCAGAAAAAATATTCCAATAGCATTTATAGTCCATGAAGACTAGACATTCCTAGTCGAAACCTCACCCGGTAATTATCATTAATTGTATGGCATTTAAAATTGTTTCCTTGTATTCACCCGTCCGGGATCCTTAACTGCTTATGTACACGCTAGGCTAGCGTTATCATCCAATTGACGTGATGTGTATACAAGGTGTTTAGGCTCATTAGACAAATAAGTAATGTCCCCTGATCAATTTTTAAAATATTGTGGATTCTCTCTAATGTTGTTATCTGGTTGACTGATACTTTCTTCACGGTTTTAAGGTTCGTGAAACGTAACAGTATATCGCTTTTCCACAATTTCCGATAACTCGGATACAAAAGTTTTAATATGATTAGGACCTACCAGGGCCTTATATATAGGGCTCTGGGGCTCTATCTGCAACGTAAGAATGGGTAACAAAATGGCGCTCACGACGTCAGTTGGCCAGGCTATCTCTATATAAGGCTCTGGGGCCTACAGTGTTGTATAAAAAATATAATATATGTGAGCATTGGGCACACTGATCAGCAGTGAATATTCGCCAAGCCGCTGATATCACTGAGAGGGATGACGTCGGTGCGGGTTAATGACAATCTCGAAACCAGAAATATTGTTGGAGAAATTTCTCTGGTGACACAGGGTAGTCATTTTCTACGTGACATGTATTTATTTTACGTGCCTGGATGGCCGAATCACTTAAAAATATACCCACGCGTAGTTAAATTACGTGCCTGGATGACCAAATCACTTAGAAATATACCCACACGTAAAACATAGATCTTTACAAAAACTTGAATATGTACGTTTAGGATCCATTTTTTTATGTCAGCGAGTTGACTTTGACTCAAGGATCATTTTACAACAAACGAAACGACGATCCGACCTCTAGTTTTCGAGAAATCGACCAAAAAAAGATTGACCAATCAGAGGTCAGAATGGGCGGGGCTTACGTGTGAAAAAAAATGCAGAAAATGGACGGTTTATGGCCCAGAGGCCTCCTGCCCCGTGGCTGACTCTGGGAACGAGATTGGGTTAATGAGTGTAACACGAGCTATTGAGCCAATGATCGACGCCATGGGATGTGACGTTCCGCGTAAAACGCACATGGACTTTTAAAACGTCAGTCATACTGACTTAAACTCGATTTGATACTGCTGTTCTGGTGACTGGATTTCTCCTTATAAAACTCGAGTGGATTTGAGTCTTAGCCTGGGGTCTGGGGTCGGTGTCGGTTGCTCAAAACTAAGTTAATTAACGATCCGTTAAACTCTTACGGACCTATATCTTGTTAACGTGTTATTTGTTAAATTTACTACAGATACACTATAGCATACTTTATTTTTTCCTTTAGAAATATTAGCATAAATTTGTAGGAAAACTGTACACCACCGAATGTTTCGGGCCTTTATTTCAGGCAACAATCTGTCTCTCGGTTAAAGTTAACGGGTCGTTAAAAGATAAGGAGCTTTGAGCAATCGGCCGGAGTCTGGGTTCCCAAAATAAGACTTGAATCTGGGCTAATGACATGGTTTTCATAAACTGCCGTTCAGAAATTGATGTACTAGTTGGATACTAGGATGAAAAAGTGCTCTCAACGCTAGTTGAACCTAGATAGGGGTCAAAATTCGGGTTTTAGGCAGTGGTTTTACCCGTGGGCGTTAAATAAAACATAGAAAATCCAAATCAAAGATGGGTCGCCATTTTAACGGCATTAAATATGTTTGAGTATATAGCTGGTCACCTGTATGATTATGTAATGGGTTGCCATTGATAAACTACAAATATACAAAATGATTTTCAAATAATATTTCTAATATAATCTCATTGTTTGAAATGTTATTAGTCAGAACACCTGTTTAGAACATAATTGTGCGCGTTTTCAATCCATTTTCATCCGTAGAAATATATTTAATATTCTATAACGATTGGGTATATTTTGTTGCCAGAAATAATAAATATTGTTGAAAAAAATACATTAATAAGTTGATAGGTTTTTTTAAATACTTTATTAAATGCGAAGTAAACCTACGCGTTGCTGAATTTTGGTTGCGTGGACATAAATCTTCTCATACGTGTATGCGTACGGTGTGGGCCCATTTTTTCAAAGGGCTATCGGGCTGTGACACAGTACAAAAGTTAGTGAGTTACCATTAAAATATATTATTGTATGCAACTTCAAATAAATATACCATATGAAAATTCTGATGAAATCGATGGTTGTTTCGGGCAGTTGCATGCTAGCAATACAAAAATATAATCTTCTTCCTTTAAGGTAATTACTATGCATCATACTTATCTTTCGCCTGTCCAGCCTCGTGTGTTAACTCCGGGTCCTCGGGTCCCCCCCCCTGCTAACGACCTATACGCACACGCGAATTATTGAAATAAAATTAAACCGTATGTTGGTCCGGAAATGGCCTAATTTGTGTAGAGCGTGCGTTAACTCCCATTTCTCTCCCCCTCTCTCATACTTTTCTTTTCGCAACACCTTGCTTGTGTTTATACCAGTCAATTCACTAAAAGAATAAAACTAACGCGGTGATCTATGTGTGATAAAGCTTTATTTAGCGTCAGTTTCGACCTAAGTGATATCGCACACAATTTACATGCTATATATACAATATAAAATATTGCCAGGGTAGTTAGCGAAAAATTGAATGGATTAGTGGAATATTTAAACACAGGTGAAACATTTAATGTCGGGGTGGATTATCAGTGCGGTAATCCATGAAATATATCATGCATAAAGTCAAGGAAAAATTACAGAGATTCGCGCTGTATGTGCTCAACATTTACAGGCACCCCACTGCTGTCAAACGACTTGACATGTAGGACAAAAAAAAACCCAACCGACAGGTTTCAATTTATGTGTTTTAGACAACCATCTTCAGTTTTAGACTAGTAAATATAATGATTAAAGTCGTGAAAGTTATGTGTTTTAGTAACATTTCCCATTTATCACTTGGAGTCTTTCAGAGAAAAACACATATCAACATTGGTACTATTTTTTCTCAGCAAAATGGGTTTTTCTTGGATTCAATCGGATTAAATACAGATAAAACATATTAAATATCAGCTACATGAACTTGTCAAACAGCATCAACCTTTACATATAAGCTGTTAACTACATGAATATATCACATGTATACCTTCTCTTACAGATAACTATCAGCTACATCAAACTGTTAGACGCTGATTTTTAATATCGTTTGCAGGGACCATCTCTGCAAATATTGAAGGGAATTAGACCATTTTACATTGGTATTCCCCTTATAGATTTACCATTGCACGGGATTCCAAATTCTATCAAATACAGATAAGCGATTGTAAATGTATGTTAAAGAATGTTATAAGTCCCATTTCATTTCTTTTCATTTCACTTTTCTCAAGAAATTAATGTTGAAACCTAAAGGTTATAGAATGCTACAGTAGCTAGTTAAAAATGCCAATCAACTCTGCAGTAACTTCGAACTAAATAATATTATTTTTAAAAAAATGAATTCAATAATCTTAAACAGTTCCTCTAAAAAGAAGACGAGACCCCCGATAATTCAGTCAGTTATAAACGTATACAATTAAACCAAATCAAATAACACACGTTTATGAAATAACAATTACTATGGTTTATTTCACTGCGACGTTTCAACAAGATTTCACAAGTTTTGTGTATTATGCTTGATAACGACTTGTGAAATATTGTTGAAACGTCGCAGTGAAATAAACCATAGTAATTGTTATTCCATAAACGTGTGTTATTTGATCATGTTCCAATTACTAAATGCCGTTCAAAGAATACATACAATTAAGCCTAAGGCATTCCATATGTAGTCTTTTAACCAAATACAAACCATCCCCTTACATGTAATTTCAAAGAGCTATAAAAGAAAACTGAGTGAGCTTCCCCCCCCCCCCCCCCCCGTCATTAATTCATCGGCAATATTTATACAATCCAACATTTAAAAATGTTCGCGGGTCTGTTTTAATTGATGAAAATAAACAAGGAAGAAACTGCTGCAGAAAAGAGGTTCTCGGCTGTATCTTTAAATTCTTTTTTTATATTTTTCAGAAATGTGCTGATTATGAAGTATCCGATAAATCGTTATATCCAACGTTTGCTCGAACATATCCACCGGCTTCTCAAGTTACAAAATCTATTATATCTTTATTAAAACATTTTAATTGGAGAAAATATACTCTTATTGTTGGCTCCTCTCACAAGGAAACTACCACAGCAGAGAAATTAATTCAGTTATCAGAGATGTATAATATAACTATCAATGATCGTAAGACGTTTGATGAACCTCACATCGCTTTAACAACTGGAAACCCCTTCCCCGGTATTGTTGAAGAAACGTATGTTGGAACAAGAGGTAGGTAATATTAAAACCAATTTTAAACAAGAAAACAAATAATATTGACCTAGCATCCAAAAATGTGGACAATTTTTAAAACTTTTTCGAGATAAGTTAAATTATTGTTTGCGCAATTTCACCTGAACATTATAACTTTTTATTATTTACCTCAAATAAGAGGTTTCCAAAATTAATGTCAACATTTGTGCACATCGGGAATAGATTAAAAACAATTTTTTGTTTGTGAGTTTATGCAAATAATAATTTGGCTTAATTTTAACCAGTTTTTAGTTCAAAATTATTTAGCATGTAATTAAATACGTTTTGAGTCTCATTCGAACCACTAGACGCTTTTCATGGTCCCTTTCCTACTCATTGAGCCGCCATTTTTAATCCAACGAAAACCTGATGTCCACATATAAACTATAACACATACTTATGGAAGAACAATTACTGATTTATTTAGGCGACGTTTCGAAGAGTATTCTCTCAACGTACTTGCTTGAAAACGTTGAGAGAATACTCTTCGAAACGTCGCCTAAATAAATCAGTAATTGTTCTTCCATAAGTATGTGTTATGGTTTATTGCTCTATCCAGTTACTAAATGCCTCTAAAAGATCATGTCCACATATGTGGACATGTCATATTATGTCCATGACAACCGCAATTGTTGTTGAGAAAGCTCCAGTTTCTCATAAGTTAGGTATATAAGGGGCTAGTATCAATTTATCATTCAAATGTCATTGTTTTTGTTTGCTCGTGTCTCAAAGGGATAGTCGAAAACAAATTGTCTTAACGACCTGGTATCCAATACCTGCTGTCAGTCTGATATCGTAGAAATAATATCATATTAGAAAACTGTTCTGTTCCTTCTGGTCACGCACAGTTACAACCGTTGAACTTCATTCGGATTCCCGTGCAAAGATAAAACTGTAAAAGAGAGTGCAAGTCCAAAATTAGAATCTAATTATGATAATCAAAGCAAATAACCCATGGCAGGTTTGGATATTTTTTATGAAATATATACGTTCGAGTAATTGTTGGCAAAAAAGAAAAAAGTAAACCGCAATGAAAGCACTCTGATCTACTAGGCTAACAGTCTGAAACAGTTTACAGTTTTAAGGGCAATGATCTGTCTTGATTCAGGAATTTAAGCTCAAAGTTTAGCCACAGATACACAGAGAGATAGAGAGAGAGATAGAGAGATGGAGAGAGGGAGAGAGAGAGAGAGAGTGGGGACGGGGAGAGAGGTTTAACGTCCACTCTACACAAACTAGGTTATTTCGGGACTAACATATGGTTCAATTTTATTTCAATAATTCGCTTGCGCGTAGGGGTCTTTAGCAGTGGAAGGAAACCGGGGAAAACTCACGAGGTTGGACAGGTGACCCTACTCGTTGTCACGTACAACCGGGGAGTCGAGCACAGATACATATATATAGTCTTTAAAAAAATTCAGATTTATTTTATGTTATATTTCAAGATGTTTAACTTAAATTTGTGTATACTCTGTTCCATTCCATTGATTTCTTTCTAATTAGCTTTCCTGTTATAAGAACACAAAAGACACATTGAAGAACTCTTTAATTGGATGCATGAATGGCTTTATTCAATCTCAATTATTAGGATTGACAGAAGTGCCAATTTATATGCCGTAATGTGTTAATCGCATGTGCAGCACTCCCAGGACAAATAGATATGTTACGGATTTAGAATTCTGAGCTGTCATTCATCAAAAACATGAATGACTAACCATTATCAACTAATCTTAGATTTGTGTCAATCGAAGGAATTTTTTTTTCTCGTATTATTATATTTAGTATCGATTATTCAAATTAGTCCATTTTTTACGACGTAATGTCAATATCATGCTTGCTTGTTTTATCCTTTAGGATTTATTTCTCACATTTATTTTTTTTATTTTGGTTGAATTAAACGATTTACAGAATATTTGATAGATGACAAAAACTTCTGGTCGGAGATGGAATGATCTAACGTGCGCTTTAGGTCCTAATATCTGTGATTGAGTCAAGAGGCGATGTTTTGATCTTGCATTTCGATCTGCATAGTCTCTCAGACCTCCGATTTTGTCCTACTGCCAAAGATTCCCGCGCGTAGGCGGTATTATGGAAATAAAATTGTGACATATTATGTTCGTTCCGATATAGTTTGTATTGAATGGCCGTTACAAATGATGCATCTACAAGAGAAAGATAGTGTTAATGGATGTGACACATTATGTATTCTGTTCGACAACAGTGACCTAACAGTAGATTTTTTTCTGACACCCGGGATAATTCTCGACAGGACAAAACATAAAGTTTCTGGCGTACAGTTTTCGTCTAAAATGATCTCAAATGGAAACCATCTCCATAACATCATGTATGTACTGGCTAAGATATGAACGTTGGTTTCGCTGGTTGACTCTCACGAATTATTCGGCACTCTGAGTCTGTAAACCGACCTTTCCCGGTAATTCCAAAATACAATATAAATGCAATATTGCACTGGAATATGTTGTTAGCAGGGGACATTGATTTTTTACGTGAAGATGCTTAGCACCATAAAAAAAATATATTTTTTCATTCGCCCGGCCATGGTCATTTTGGCGTTACCACGGTATACTTTCGGATATAAATTGTGTCTTTCGCCACACAGATCATGGTAAATTAATCTTACTTTTCTGTATAGTATGCATGTGTGTACTAAGATAATAGGGGGTTGCCACGGCGATATCATAACAGAGACAAAAGGTAACCCTTTATTTCGTTCCAGTTTCCTTCGCATCACGGGTAATTTGAGTGATGACTTTGAATCTTTAACTTCTCTTGGCACAGTGTTGTGTCTCTTAGAACTTCACAGTACAGGTAACCATTACTATGATACGAGTCTATCGATCATGTTCCATTAGCGTCACATCTAAAATGAACACAAAATAAAAATCTTACAGAGTGAATGAAATTTGTAATGTTTCTTGCTGTCCACCCATCTTTGTATCACAAACAAAAACACGAAGTATATTGACAGCCTGGATATCAGAATATAACAGATTTGTCATCTCAGAGAAAAGAGGTGGTCTGCGAAAGTGTCCACACTTACCGACATAGTTCAGTTCATGACAGTTAACGTTTCCGACAAGGGCATCTATTCATGGTACAAACGTCATCTTCAGTGGCTGACTTCTTTGGTGACTATTGGTACAATACCTCAATACACTATCTGGTGTCATTGGTAACGAAGTTAGCCGAAGTTTCATTGCACCATGGTGAAGTTCCCAGTCGGGGTTTCGGTAACCTGGAATGATAGATCTCAATACCATCGTCTCCAGATACTCGCATAATATATGTATGTGCTGAAAAGTAGGACGTTATCATTTCGTTTCTGTATGTATGTATGTACGGCGAATGTACTGTGTTGGTGTTATACTCTCAACTCCACGGCGCGGGCCCGTAGCTGGCTAATAAAATTACTACAGCCCAAATTTCATTCACCACAGACATTCAGTGAATTTGGGGTCGTTTATGTATAGTATTTGCATGGCGGCCCCACGGCCACTTCCAGTATTTAAAAATATATTGTCACCTTTGTCATATGTAGGACGTTCAACCCAATTTCATTCATTCATCGATTTACATGGTAAATAGAAAATTAAAATGAATCCCAGTGGACGCTTGTCGCCATTTTCTTTCTTTTTACGACCGCATTGCCTCTTATTTTTCTCCATTATCTGCCTATACAATAAATGAGTTTGTTTTATCTGTATTGCCTAATGACCTGTGAGCACAGTTTATTTCCTATGTGTGTAATTCACTTTTTTAAAGTAAATACAGACAACAAGGAACGGATGTGTTTCACTGCTCCTTTGTGGATACGGTTTTAAAATTACACGAGAAATGAATTAGAACGATCCATTACACGTTGTCAATATTAGGAGTGGTTGTGTTGAATTTAAAGTGCGTACTGTTGTTCATTCACTAGATTTTACGCGTGGATAATATCAAATTGATATTTTGTTATTATTTGTTATAAAAATTAAATATGCTACGCATTCGTGAAAATATAAGTTTTCTTGCTTCTCGATGAAATAAAATATGTTATTCACGACAAAACGACAAATATCTTCTATTTATAGATTATTCGTTAAGTTATATTGGTTTAAACAGTATTTTTTTCCAGAATATTATACAAAATAAAAGGCATAAATAATAGGATAAAAAAACAAGCCAAGAAGGCTTATATTTATTTGATTCCTTCTGGTTTGGGTGTATAATATATGTACAATGTGGAATTATATATGATACAGACAAAAACTAATTAGAAATGTACAAATAAGCAGATAAGTAATTTTAAATAAAATAAAAAATAATTTAAAATTTTTTTTTTAAATATAACAAAATAACAAAAAAAAAATAATAAAGAAAAAAAAATAATAAATAAATAAATTTTAAAAAAATAAAAAAAATAAAATAAAATAAAGTAATAAATTATTTTTTTTGAAAAATATAATTAAATTAAGTTATATTCAATGTCTGAATTCTATTTACATGTATTTTATGCGTATATATAATAATATTTATTATAGATACAAGAATAAACCGAGAAGTATATGGTTAATAGGATGTACAATATAATCCGTAACTATTATTCTAAAATAAGAAGCATGAAACATGTATGTAATTGTTTGATTAGTAGTACTAGTATCCCCGGTTGGCACGTAAAACAACCCTTGAATCTCAATAATTGCTGGCATGAAAGTCTTTCCCTCTTTAGTAATACTTTTGACGATTACAACTGCTTATTTCTAATCAGTTATGTTCGCCGAAGTACGCGAAGAGTGCAAATTGAATGCCATTCTTTGTCGTCTGGTTATTCCAGTCTCATTCCTCGCTGAACATGTTTAACCTCGTTCATCCAGCCACTTCATTAGAAGCGGCGCCCGAAACAGTCTTGCACGCGATTTGAGTCCTAAATATTTTATACCAGGAGCCCAGCTGTTCGCGGTAAGATAGCATAATCAATGTTGATTTAAATACGGGATTTATGTGGGCGTTAACAATTCAATACTCTGTAATGTTAATTTTTATGAAAATATATACATTATAGAAAACCGCGGTATATGTCAGACATTAATAAAATTATAATTCGAGACGAACATATTAATCACCCTGTCAATATTATTTTAAAGGGTTACTTATACAACTAGATCTAAAATACCGTGGCTTGTCTCACGTGTACAAGAAGCACGTGATCAATAGGATACAGTTTGTCCTGTTATAAAAGTGCAATATATTTTGTTGAATACACGAGCATTGATTACAACTTTGATATTTGAACATCCTTGACGTTTTTCCAGCTGCAAAGTCCACGAATGATTTTGACGGCCCTTTAAAGCGAGAATTTCATATTTTCTAAGAAAGTCCAAACATAACTAATAATTCTATGTCTTTTGCTCAATAGATTATCAACTCACTATTATACGATCATGGGCATTTTTTTCCACCCTCAAAAATCATCGAGACAGGAAATAATAACACAGTTACCTCCACTGATTTCCTATTGCCTTCATGGAATAGCCATCTTCAGACAATTTCTCAGCTGGCAATAGTGAATTATCCTATTAACATAGGATTATTCTTTAACAAGGTAGGACTGTTTGTGGATACCATCTATTTGAGGGCTTTACTTTAATAATTTTTTAAAAATATAACTTAAAAATATGAAATTGTACTTTTAAAATTGATATTAGGTAATATTGAAAGTACGCATTGTCAGTTCGTACTGCTTATTGGGACGTTATGTTGAACTTCGATTTCAGAAGCAAGAGCTACGTTAGAGACGGCATCTGTGTGTTGTAGAAGCTTGCTATAATTGACAAATATTTCAAATATATCCAGAACAGAAACGGTATACACATATTCCTGTTAATTGTCCTTTATTGAACTCTTGGCATCGTGAAAGAAATTGATTATTTCAAGTGGGAGAACAAGACATATACCACTATGTTACAGATAAAATGATATTGTTAAAACAATTACAAGTATATATCTTGACAATGAAAGATTTCTCTAACATTTGATTGGTTTTTAATTGAACAGAAGTCGGGAGATTTGCGTGTTTAGATGGACAAGCACTGTGTTATACATTGATGCCATTTTGCTTTCTGTAATATTAATCTCCCTAAGGTTGACGTAGCGTGATCTTAACGATAACTATAGTTAGATATATTTCCGAACTTAATATAAATGTACCATTGACATATATATTATATAGTTCGTGTCGAGATTTCAACCCACGACCTTTAATGTACAAAATGACACCTATCCATTCGATCCCGGCTTTTTCCGTCATGATTTCCTCCGTGTTGTAGTAATATGAATGGTAGGGGGTTGTGCTAAAGAACACATATATAAAATAATATTATGGTCTTGATTAATTATTTCCATTGTCAAAATATTGCGTTGGTATAGTTTATTGCTGAAACGCAAATAAAAATTGTTTACGAAATATTATGACAATAACAGGTCATGAGGTCTAAAGGCAAGGAATGGAGTTATGGTGGCTGAAACTATTATTGATTCTAAGTTCATAACTGAAAATATAGAAAGTACATGCTGGTTTTTTGGAAGGTTAACTAAGCTATAGGTTAATAAACATTTTGGTCATATACGTTTTTCTTTGTTATGCAACATATATCATATTTGTTGACTAAATTAGGTAACAACCCCTATCGATATATAGGTTGGGTGTATGTCCATTTCATTTTTGGAATTTAGCTGTTAACAGTCTTTTACGTCAACACCTCAGACAAAGAATAGACGCTTATAAAAGAGAAGGGGGAAATAGTATTCCCATCAAATACTAAACGTAATTACAAGCACATACATACAACATATAATATTATTTCTCCTTCTTGGAGCTATGATATCATCAGTACAATTTAGGGACATGCATGCCCGGAAAATTCACTGGGGTTGGGTGACATTTGTGCAAGAGGTTGAGAAGGCGCCACATACGCTCACGCCAGGGATCGAAACCACAGCCCACCAGGGATCGAAACCACAGCCGTAAGCCACAGGTGACCGGCCAGCTAGAGGTCGAAGCGCGGCACTCTAGACCACTAGGCCATCCCAACCCCCGAATAATCAGTATATTATTTAATAGTGTGTATTATTTGAGTGCATTGGTGTTGTACAGATGCATTCATCTTCTTTGAACGAAACCCAATTAAGTGTAACAAAAATTAGTTCTTGGAGTTTAATAATTCGTTTTTAAATATCTTTTCAGGGTAAACTATACCCTGTATTTGTTATTTCTCAATATTCAACTTTTTATGCCTCTTATTATTTACTGACAAATAGTTTTTCATTGATGAATGAAGAGCGAATAAAGTAGAAATCTTACAACCATGAACATCATTCTGGTGGTTATTCAATCATAACTCCGCAGCAAACATCTTCATGGATCAAAAAACTGACTTCTTTCAGTTTGTGTGCACTTCATTTCACAACTATAAAAAAAACAACTCTCATTCAAAATCGTAATCTACACGATAGACACGTATGGGGTTTCAAGTGACTCGAATGCGTGTGCTTACTTCTCATTTGAAACATATCTGTTCTCGTTGATTCACTAATGAAACAAAAAATCGCACAATACCGAACATGTAAGTGGTTCCATTGAGAAAACCAATTAGATTCGACAATATCAAATCTAAATTATGAGATAAACGTGTATTTAAACTTATCAATTTAAATAGAAAATGTTTGTTGTTACCAACCATGTCCGTGTACATGTTGATAAATGATTTTCATAAGTTGCTCAGTTCAGTCGTATACTCATTAAATTGGAGTGAAATGGGGTTTAAAGTCCTACTTTTATGTACCGACTGGGCCGACGAAGACGGGTGTACGTTATACAGGAACATTTAGTCGAACAATGAAGCTATGGTCATCTCTTATTTTGAATACCAACAGTCAAGGACTGGAAAGGAAACTTGCTGAAATCTATTAAACGGTGCATATATTGCTAGACAGTGTACAAATAAGTATTAATTTCTAGACAATGTAGGGACATATATTACTATTTGCTAGACAGTGTACTCCTTTATTTGAACACCAATTTTCTTTACCAAATATTACAAAGAAACGACTAATCAAATCGATTCATACGCTCGAAGTGAATTATTATCATTCGTTTCTCACGCTTCAATGGATAACATATTATATTTTGGTAACCGGGTGACATTGCGTCATTGGCTTATAATATAGAATATCTGGACATACCGTGTCATAGGTTTACAATATAGAATACCGAGAGATATTGTGTCATAGACTTACAATATAGAATACCGAGAGATGTTGTGTCATAGGTTTACAATATAGAATACTGGAATATAATATTGAACATAGTTGTCTGAAGTACAATCCATATTTTTTATAAATATTGAATAAGGTCGTTTTAACCTTGTTATATTATGGAGTGACGTTGCTATATATATATATATTGGGTTTTATAAAGGCATGGACAGACGAGCGTATTTTTACGGCCGATCGTGCCGATTGAAATACGCCAGCGATTTTTATACGCCCACATTTTCATGTGGACGTATTATGTCGTCGCCCCCGTCCGTCCGTCCGTCACAATTGTTTGTGGACTCTCTACAGGTCACAATTTCTTTCCCGATTTTGACGAAACTTGAAATATAGGTTTATCCCCCAAAGATCTCGGCTGCTTTCGATATTGGCATGTATCGGATCAAAACTTTGGGTTTAACCCAAAGATCTTGGTCCCTTTCGATATTTGCGCATATCGGATTGTAACTTCCTGAATTATGGCCCCTGATTATACGCAAAATCGCCTTTGTTTAGTTTGTGGTTACTCTAGAGGTCACAATTATTATCCGATTTAAAAAATCATGTTTTTTAGCTTTTGAACCGATTTTGATGAAACTTTACATTCATGTTTATAACCCTAAGATATTTGTTCCTTTCGATATTTGCGCCTATCGGAATGTAATTTCCTGAATTATTGCCCCCGATTGTCCGAAAAATCATCTATTTTAGCTTGTGGTACCTCTCGAGGTCACAATTATTATCCGATTTAAAAAACCGTTCGAATATATCACCGTTACACCCTAAGGAAGGTCGAGTTCAAATTTCGGGCCAAAATTACCATACAAAATGGCCGCCGTTCGTACGCGAATACTGTTAATAAATGGTATATCAAGGTTGTGGAACCTGTAGAGGTCACAATTTTAATTCAATTGTGATAAAACTTGAAATGCATGGTTATAACCCATAGATCTTGGTTCCTTTCGATATTTGCGCATATCGGATCGTAACTTCCTAAATTATGGCCCCTGATTATACGCAAAATCGCCTTTGTTTAGCTTGTGGTCCCTCTGGAGGTCACAATTATTATCTGATTTAAAAAATCGTTTGATTATATCACCGTTACACCCTAAGGAAGGGTGATTTCGACTTTCGGAAAAATTGGACCAAAATTACCATACAAAATGGCCGCCGTTCGTATGCGAATACTGTTGAAAAATGGTATATCAAGCTCGTCGACCCTGTAAAGGTCCCAATTTTAATTCGATTTTGACGAAACTTGAAATGCATGGATATTACCCAAAGATCTTGGGTCCTTTTGATATTTGCGCATATCGAATCGTAACTTCCTGAGTTAATGCCCCTGATTATACGCAAAATCGCCTTTGTTTAGCTTGTGGTCCCTCTGGAGGTCACAATTATTATCTGATTTAAAAAAAACGTTTGATTTTATCACCGTTAGACCCTAAAGAAGGTTGAGTTTGAATTTCGGAAAAATCGGACCAAAATTGCCATAAAAAAATGGCCGCCGATCGTACGCGAATACTGTTTAAAAAGGTATATCAATGTTGTGGACCCTGTATAGGTCACAATTTTAATTTAATTTTGATGAAACTTGAAATGCATGGGTTTAACCCAAAGATCTTGGTCCCTTTCGATATTTGCGCATATCGGATTGTAACTTCCTGAATTATGGCCCCTGATTATACGCAAAATCGCCTTTGTTTAGTTTGTGGTTACTCTAGAGGTCACAATTATTATCCGATTTAAAAAATCGTTTGATTATATCACCGTTACACCCTAAGGAAGGGTGAGTTTGAATTTCGGAAAAATTGAACCAAAATTACCATACAAAATGGCCGCCGTTCGTATGCGAATACTGTTGAAAAATGGTATATCAAGGTCGTCGACCCTGTAGAGGTCCCAATTTTAATTCGATTTTGACGAAACTTGAAATGCATGGATATTACCCAAAGATCTTGGGTCCTTTTGATATTTGCGCATATCGGATCGTAACTTCCTGAATTAATGCCCCTGATTATACGCAAAATCGCCTTTGTTTCACCCGATGCAACTGAGGTATACCCTATTCAATAAGCCTCTATGATTCAGCTCCATCCGGTTGAGCAGGGGAACTATTATAATATAATAATATATATGATTGAGGTGGGTCTATTCAGTAGGGTAAAAAAATAATACCATAGCATCATGTACATACGCATTAGCCAATCAGATTTCATGTCTACGTCATCAAAATCTAAAGAAGAAGGTTGGTAGTTTTAGGCGCGATTCGACATCTTGGACAAGAATTAGTTATTTTTACTCTGTGACTCGGGCCTATGAATTTACCGTTACGATGTCGCCAACGAAACAAGTTTCTGCTACTCCTACACCTATACTGCCACAATCAGAGGTAAGATTCTAAATACTTTTCACGGATCAAGATTCTAAAAATAGACTTGACCAAGGTAGGCCTCCGGACTAGCCTATTTCTTAATATTTTTATTTCTAGATTTATTTGAGTCTAGTCCTATGCCTTCTTTGACCCCAAACGGGTTTTTAGCTGGTGAGGTCTAGCTTTTTTTTAGTATTACATATTTAAAATATTGTCCCGAGTTTGCTTTTTCTTTTTATCAAATCGACAACTCTTTGCTGTGCCGATAATCGATCTAAGGATGGTATCGAGTGCGCCCTTGTACTTTTTTTTTAAATTTAAAACTGACCTTGTTCTAGAAAAAAGGTTAGGCTCCAGCTTATAAACATTATATAAAACCCATTCCGCTATGGTTAGCCTATGTAATATATTTGTTAAAGAAAGGCCAGCTCAGTTTTCGTCAAGGTCGCTGAGATGTTAACAAGGTTAGGCCTAGAGGGGGAGAGAGAAATATGGGGTTTAAGTTACTACTCAAGTCTCAATACTAGGCCTATTACTAGCCTAGAGTAGGCCTAGGTCATTTCGGCACTAGGCCTAACATTATAATTATAAACATGCATGGTTTTAATTTTATTTCAATAATTCGCTTGCGCGTAGGGGTCTTTAGCAGTGGGAGGAACCCAGAGAAAACCCACGAGGTGGGACAGGCGACCCAACTCCTTCAAGTCCTTGCCACGTACAACCGAGGATTCGAAACCATGCCATTTGACTCAATGATGACAGGTCTTAGGCTTAATACAGCGCGCACTTGCCATCAGACCCCCCTAGCCTAGAACTAGGAGGCACACAATTGTTATTGTTGGCGAGATTGAAGGTTGGGGTTAGGCCTATAGGCAGGAGTATAGGCTACATATTTTTTGTTTCTGCAGGCCTTTCTAATATTAAAACGCAATAAAACAGGAATAGGCCTATTTATGCCAGGGGACGGAATATATCGACCTCTTCGCCCATGAATAAATCATTGGAATTTGTACATTTAGATTGTTTCATTTTAATGTTTGTTTTGCAGATAACTTACCAAACATTGAAGACTGCACAGCGCAGTTGAGGCTGTTGGTGGATGATGACTATGTACAGAGATATAGCCCAAAAGCTCCCCACTGTTGTTGGCACAAAGAAAACCCTAAAGAAGAATTTTTCTTGGTAAATTTGTTTTAATCGCCCACATTTTTATGGTGTCGCCCCTGTGAGGACGTCCGCTCTCATTTTTATGGAGGACTCTACTATTGTCCCTGGTTGTACGAACATTACCAAGTGTGAAGCATTGGGCCATTTCATTTGAGCATTGTCATCATTGTCGATTGCCTCTCGTTCGTAGGGCAGTAATTTTCTTGTAAATATATAATTGAACGAGGCTAGATTCTAGATGTGAACCATTTTCGATCAGATTTCACGTGAAGTGTAGGGACCCAATGTACACTTAATAATTTTAACTTTTGAAATGTGGGGGTTGAGTGCATGGCAAGCCCTTGTTGTTGAAAGATAGCTACAGTGTTATATACTCATTTGCCTTCATACGACTATGTGAAATTGCGGTAGGTATTGATGGCTCTTAATGTATGTGTCTCTTGTCTATAACAAGGCTTAGAACGTGCAAAATGTCAATGCGCCACGCTTCAGTATGATAATTCTATTGATATATATAAAAAGAATATCTTATTGCACCGGCATACTACACGTGTGGATAATTGATGATAAAATAAACTCTTTTTATTTTCAGATTACCGACTTATCCGATGTAGGTGTCGATCTGGTTTGTGTAGACAAGAACATGGTGGGTAACCAGATTATGCGAATAAGGGGTGTTACAGCGACCCTCCCCCCAGTATGGTACCAAGAAGCTCAAAATTGTCCGGTAAATGTGGTCTATTATTGATTCAAATTACAGTTTGTCTATTTGGGGATTTCATTATGGCTTCAGAAGTTATATAAATTATTATTTATACCTTTTATTCACGTGGCAAGCACAAAATTTATTCTTTAGACGACCAGATAGCTTAGATATTGAATGGATTCAATAATTCCAACCATGTGTGCGATAAACGCTAATATTTCCCCGCCATGTGTGATGTCACTAACGGAAATAACTTCGCACAGAATATCAATAAAGTAATTTGACTGAAATTTTCAATATATTCATTATTAATTAATTTAATAATTACATCTGGCCTCCGAAGGGTCTACAACATTCGTACATAATTTACAATTACAAGTAAATGTTAGGGGACCAAAATCAAACTAGGATACTAGTTTTTATGCGCCCTCATTTTCACGTGGACGTTAAGTGTCCTCGCCCTGTCCCCAGTACCCCCACAATTTATTGTGGCCACCCTACAGGTCACAATTCTTATCCGATTTTTACGAAACTTGAAATATATGCTTTCCCCAAAAGATATTGGTTCCTATCGCATGTATCAGATCGTAATTATTTAACTTTATGGCCTCTAATTGTATGAAAAGACACGTTTTTAGCTTTTGGTCCCCTGAACAGGTCACAATTTTTATCCAATTTAAAAAAACGGTCACTATATTTCATCATTCATCACTGTTAAACCATAATGATAATTGGGTTCGAATTTCGTATAAATAGTACCGAAACTGCCCAACAAAATAAATGACCTCTGTTGCTCTGTTTTCTTGTAAAATGTAGTCATATCTTGCATGTTAGCCTTTTTCGTGAAATTTATGTACATTGACACTTAAATTTGTACATAACCTACGTACATATTTTACAACTCTACAAAAGGGTTAGGGGGCCAAATTCAAACCTAGAGGTTACAGTACAGTTTTTTAAAGTTGTTTTTTTATATTTAATGGGGGATTACGGTGGCTAAGTGGATAAGGCACTGGTTTGCTAGCCTGGAGGTCGGGTTTTCCATCCCTGCATTGGCCGAGAAAGTTCATCTCGATTTTCCCGCGTGATTTTCTCTGTCAGTGATGCAGAAGGAGGGCCTGACAAGGACAGCTGTCTAGTCCTTCAGATGGGACGAAAAACCAAGGTCCTGTGTACACATTGGAGTGCACGTAAAAGATCCCTTGGCAGTTGGAATTTCGATATGAGAGTAGGCCGTAGCGCCGCTGTCCAGGCAAAAATTTCCCTCAAAGCACACTTCGAAGAATTTCAAATTAGATCTTAATGATCTTATACAGACCAACTTTTCAACATGTTCATTTGTTAATGATGAAGGTGGTATTGCAAGAATTATTGAAGCTACACTCAAAACAGCTTCTGATGCACACAGTCCCTTTACATAAACTTATCTCTTTAGTTTTATTATTTGGAACACAACTAACAGTTAAATAAGTTTTAATAGTTTATATAGATAAAAGTAACAAAGAAAAAGGAAATTCCAGTAAATAATTATAATTTTATTCCAAAATTCCAAGAAAGTTTCCCACCCTTTGCAACCCGATCGGTTGCACGCCAATGTGTGCACGGAACCTCGGTTTTTAGTCCCATCCTAACGACTAGACAGCTGTCCTTGTCAGACCCGTCCTGCATCACTGACAAGGGGAAACCACCCCGGAAAATCTGGATGAACTTTCTGGACCAATGCGGGATTGAACACCCGACCTCCAGGCTATCCAGTCAGCGTCTTAGCCATGGGGCATGTCAATGTTTTTTGTGGTTATACCATTACACCTATGTCACAACCTGTTTTTCAGGGTTATTTTTATTGAAATATACAGAATATTTAAATTATGTTTTTCAGAATATGAAGTAGAGAAGGTTATAAAGAGAAGAAGGAGAGGGAAATATGAATTTCTGTTAAGGTGGAAAGGTTTCCCTTCCTCCTCCAATTCCTGTGAAACAGAGGATAATTTAAATCCTTACCTTTTAAACATGACTAATTATTAAAAATTATTACAAAAAATAAAGTGTTTGTATTTTGTACATTTATCTGAATATTAACTATTTGTATCATGTGCACATGTTGTATTTTGGGCTACCTTAAGCCTTTATATCCTGAGGTTTTATATCCATAAATCCTTTCATGCGTACGGAAAAATTTGTCCTATAGGTTTTAGATTTTCTGGCCTACGGATAAATCCTTAGGTTTAGAACAAGCCCTATTGACGTAGGATTTGTTCTATGAATTGACCAATCAAAGGCAAGCGCTCCCTGTATGTATGACATTAACTCAAACACTGGGCCATTACAAAATTTTATTTTTTATTTCAACCGCCAAAGCATACTGTGATAAATTCAATCTTCAAATTACCATTGACACAAGAAAGGGCTTATTTACATTTCTGCTTACTGTTGTCGCATGACAAAAACCCATAGGATTTTACTTACTGTATGACTAAAAAAACCTAGAGGATTTATCCTTAAAGACTTTCGCTGTCAAATGTCTGGATAATCAATTTAAGATTTTACCCCCAACAAATTGCAAGAAAACGTTTTTATTCATTTATTCATTTTTGCGTTTATTTAGGTGTACTTTATAAAATCCCAAAAGTATACCAAATTTTGTGCACCGGAAAGTGGTAAAATCTTAGAAAACCCTAAACTGTTGGTTTAAGACACTATAAATAAACTGAGAGCTCGATGACCGAACTGTAAAAAGTTGAGCACGAAAGGTTTGACCATCGGAAGGTGACTGCATATCGATAAGAATGAGAAAAAGTCATTTCTTGAGTTTCACGGTTGGGGCGGGGCATAAGGGGGGTAGGCCCCCGAAAGGGGTCGCAAATTGTGCTTTGAATTAAAACTTCTAGAACGAGATTCATTTTCACATGGTGTGTTCTATGAGGTATATAGAGTAAGAAAAAAGTGGTCAAGAAAAAAAAATCCCAGGCATTCTCAAACAAGAAGGCGGTTCCAAAACCCCTCAGGGGGGGGGGGGGGGCAACTGTAAAATTTCAAGCAGGAGTGAAATTCGTTTTCCAGTCATCCCTTGGCATCCAATGATGACTAAAAAACATGGTCAAGGAAACTTTTGCCCGGGCACCTACAAATAAGAAGGCAGCGAACTGGGGGATGCTGAGGGGTTTCGGCATTCAAGGAAAATATGAAATGTCGCGCACGAGCAAAATTTCTTCGTTGATCATCGGACATCGATGCATTGGTCATATATCAAGTCCACAATAATTTTCTCACCGGGGCATTTACCAACAAGAACTATATGGAAGAGATGGGGTCCAGTTGAAATAACTTAACAAGTAATATGGACGTTTAGATCGCATCTCATTAGCATTAACTGGCGTTATGTCACTTTATAATTTAACGCTGATGCTATTGCGACGTCATCAAATGTCCCTAATATTGCATTCAATCATTCTTCCATAAGTAAATTTTTGATGATAGAATATATGCATATGACAAAATACAAACACTAGTATGAGCATTGACTCGCTAAACTTTTAGATATACAGAAAATTAAACGGATTTGTAGATTCAGATAATTTTTACAGATTATTGAGATTATTTCGGACGTACCTTAACCTTAGGATACTTATCCGATATCATAGTCACCTGTCCAAGTTTATATAGTTTTATAAGGCATTGAATTTTGAACAATAGATTAATCCTGGTCTTCACATTATACATAGATTAAATATCTGGATGAAAGGATGTGTTTCGGCTGTAAAAGTTGCTCTGTTGGACGCATAGATTCAATATCTGGGTAAAAGTCGCTCTGTTCATCTGGATATAGTTAATGTCTGGTCGATGGTGTGTATATAATATAGGTTTGGGCCGCTAATTTCGCTCTGTTAGGTACACACACTAATTTCGCTCTGTTAGGTACACACACTAAATATCTAGAAGTTAGGATGTGTAAACGTGGCTTTGTTCAACTGATACAGTAAATGTCTAGAGGAAAGGATGGGTTTGGGCTGTACAAGTTGTTCTGTTAGATGAACACATTAAACATCTATAGGAAAGGGAGGGTTTGGCCTGTAAAGGTCGGTCTGTTAGGTGAACACATTAAACATCTAAACGAAATCATGGGTTTGTACTGTAAAAATCGCTCTTTAGATGTGCACATTAAACATCTAGACGAAATCATGGATTTGTGCTGTAAAAGTCGCTCTGTTAGATGAACACATAAAGCATCTAGACAAAATCATGGGTTTGTGCTGTAAAAGTCGCTCTTTAGATGCGCACATTAAATATCTCGAAAAAAGGATGGGTTTTAGCTGTAAAAGTCGCTCTTTTACATTCACACATTGAATATCTGAGAAAAAGTCGCGATATATAACTGTTACAGTAAATGTCTTGTCGAAGGGGTGGGTTTTGACTCTAAATATCGCTCAGTTAGATGCACACATTAAATATATCTGGAAGGACGGGTGGTTTTGGGCTGTAAAAGTCGCTCTGTTAGATGTACACAATAACATCTAGAGGAAAGGAATGCGTTTGGGCTGTAAAAGTCACTCTGTTAGATGCACATAAAAAATATCTAGAGGAAAGGATTAGTTTGGACTATAAAAGTCGCTCTGTTTAGATGAGCACATTAAACATCAAGAGGAAAGCATGGGTTTCGGCTGTAAAAGTTGCCCTGTTACAATCACACATTGAATATCTGAGAAAGGGTAGCTCTGTTTAACTAATACAGTAAATGTCTGGTCGGGGGGATAGGTTTTGGCTCTAAATATCGCTCTGTTAGATGCGCACGTTAAATATCTAGGGGGAAAGACGGGGTTGGACTGTAAAAGTCGCACTGTTAGATGAACACATTAAACATCTGGACGAAATCATGGGTTTATGCTGTAAATGTCGCTCTATTAGATGCGCACATTACATATCTAGAGGAAAAGGATGGGTTTGGACTGAAAAAGTCGCACTGTTAGATGAACACAGAAAATATTGCAACAGTCTATATCACAACCTACGCTTCACCCAAATACAAAAACTCCAAACCTTACAAAACTCTGCTCCCCGATTAGTTACAAGACAAGGCAAGTTTGCTCCATCAGTCCCTATACTACATGAACTCCACTGGCTTCCAATAGCCCAAAGATCAATATTCAAAATCATTCTATTAACTTTAAACACTCTGCTCCTAAACTCTGGAACTCTGTCCCAATACACCTCCGTGAAATCGCAGAAATTGCTTCATTTAAACGCTGTTTAAAAACACATTTGTTCAAACAATGCTACTCGTGAACATGTTTGTATGTATGTGCATGTATATGAATATGTAAATATGTCTGTATGTGAATATGTGTGTATTATACTCCTGTTTGTATTGATTGTATTAATTGCACTTATATATTTTTGTTCTTTTCAAATGTACCTATTTTATATGTAATGCCTTGTACAGCGCATTGAAACTATGTGTAATGCGCTATATAAAAATAAATTATTTTTTATTATTATAATTAGAAAAAATTTCGAAGCGATTCGAGCGTTTTTAAAAAAAAGTTATAGGATTTTTGGGTGAAAAACGCGACTTCGGAAATGTCGTTACGGTCCCCCTGGAATAACGATCGCCCTGACCCTCTCGGAATCACGATCAAGTTCAAATGTATTTCATTTTGGGCAGGTAGCCAAGGGTTAGGGCCAAATTTGGGACCGATCGGGACCATAGGGGGTTAATACGGGCCCTTTTCCGGAGGAAAATTGGTCAAAAATCGCCAAAAAAATGAAAATACTAGCGCGCGGATGCATCTCACACCCTTCGATTCATGCGCACACACTCGAAACTTACTTGGGTACCTCCACTATGGTCCCAGTCACAATGTCCTTAAAAATGTTTGGGCCATGACCCATATGGGCCGAATGGGGGCCATTTTCCTGGGGGGGGTATATAGGAAGTCAACTTTCATTTTTCAAATAGAGGTGGAACTAGGTGTTCGATTTTAATTTTGAGACCAGATTCGCAATGGTCGAAAATGGGGGTTGGGGGTAGCCAAAAAAGCTAAGAATTTCTTATATGTGTTAGCTAACATCCCAAGGTACAATCTCTGAAAATTTGAAGAAATTCTAACAACCCTTACCCCTGCTAAAACACACTCGCGCAAATTTGCCTATTTTTTTGCCTATTTTTCGACTTTATTAACAATTCCCTTTTTTAAGCGCTACGTTTGCGGCCCTATTTCTCAAATCTAGATTTTTTGCGCGGGATCATATTTAAAGTTAAGGCCCCTGCTGAGAACATCGGGCACGTGGCAGGGTGTCAAACATGGCTTCCCAAAACGAGGGGCCATATTTGCGGCCCTATATCTCGGCCCCTATGGGTTCGAATCCAGATGTTGTGGGCGGGATCGATAGGCCGGACAAATCCCTCCATTGTATTAAAGTTGGGGTCCCTCACCCTAACTCCGTGCACGTGGTAGGGGGCCAAACATGGCTTCCCAAACCTCTGGACCAAAAGTCACTTTTTAAAGTTTAGGCCTGCGCTACGTTTGCGGCCCTATATCGTGGCTCCTATTGGTACGATTCTAGATGTTTTGGGCGGGATTGATAGCCCGGACAACTCGCTCCATCGTATAAAAAACTTAGTGCCCCATAGTCTAAAATTTGGGCACGTGGCAGGGTGGCAAACATGGTTTCCAAAAACGAGGGGCCATGTTTGCGGCCGTATATCTCGGCCTCTATGGGTTTGAATCCGGATGTTTTGGGCGGGATAAATAGCGCAGAAAACTCCCTCCATCGTATCAAAATGGAGGCCTCTCTCTCCCACACCGGGCACGAAGCAGGGTGGCAATCATGGCTTTCCGAATTTCTGCATCCAAAACTCAAATTTTCTCTCAGCGGCTCATTTTTTGAACGATTTTTCTGAAAATTTAATGCGAACTGCGCATCCCCAACGCGCAGCTTGTATTGAAATTTCAGAACAATCGTCCAAAAATGGAATATTGTTTCGAATTTTGACCCACTTCCGGTAGCCGCAGAAAAAATCCGAGATCCTGACGTGACGCGCAAGGGTCCATTGTGGGTAGCCGCAAGGACCTCACTTACCGGTTTGGTCAAATTCCCAAAGTTCGGGAGTTTGAAGTTGACCTTTGAACTATGTCGGAGAGGTCAGACTACATGACCTTGACCCACCAGGACGTCCCGGTCTACGAGCTTGTGAGTCATGACCTCAACCATGACCTATCTGCCGAATTTCTGGACGGTACCTAAAGTTTTGGGAATTTTTCGACCTCAAGGTCAAATTTCAGATCAAAGGTCAAGGTCTGACATGAAAGGTCATTGATGTGTTCATCCAAGGTCATGACCCTTTCCTTGGCTCGTAAAGGTCAAGGTTAAGGTCAAACGTTACTTCATCGGGCCGTCTCGCCTACTTCCGGTCGCCGGACGCCCATTTTGAAGTGACCCAGCGACTTGTCGGGGTAGATATACCTATCGAATACCAAGCCTCGAAACCTCGGTGAAATTGCTCCAAGTCCGGTGAGATTTAAGGTGATTTTTTTTCTATGTCCCCCAGGGACAGCACGCTAAGTCAGCCAGGGTCATGACCTTGACCCAACGGGACGGCTCGGTCAAAGTCCTTGTGGGTCGTGACCTTGACCTTGACCTATCTTCAGAATTTCTGGACGGTACCTAAAGTTTTGAGATATTTTGGACCCGAAGGTCAAACGTCAGATCAAAGGTCAAGGTCTCAAATGAAAGGTCATTGATGTGTTCATCCAAGGTCATGACCTTCGACATGCCACATGGCCCTGGGATCGAAACATAGGCCCCTAAACACGCGTTTATGTAGTTATTTGGATGACCTTGACCCTTTCAGATGGCCTTGACCTTTTGGGGTCATGTGGGTCATGACGGAAGCTCGACAGGTCAAGACCCGAGGGTTCTATCTTAATTAGTTTGGCCTCCAGGGTGCAAAAACCGCACAACTTCCGGCGCCCCTAGCGGGTCAAGGTCACGAATTTTGACTGGCGGTTTTAAAAAATGAAGAACAAATGGGGGGGTGTTCTACCCGGCCACGCACTTTTGGGCCGATCGGAAGACCATTTGGAAGAAAAAATCACTCAGAAAGTCAAATCGATCGTGAAAAATGCCTGTGGGCAAAGGGGAGATAACTCTTTCGTCCCTAGTGGATTCTGGCGACCTTGAGATCGCGGCCTTATAAACTAAATCGACCCCTGGGAGTCGCGTGGTGGCCTTGGTTTGACCCTCAGAGGTCAAGGTCAAGGTCAAGTCAACATCGTGATGCCATCTGACCCACTTCCGGTGGTCGCAGAGAATTTTCAAGGGTACCACGCGACTCCCAGTTGTCGATTTAGGGTATAGCCACGAGGAATAGTTCCGCAAAAGAGCTGACATTTTTAAAAAAAAATATAGCTAAAAAATGCACATGTGCCCCCACCCGAACCCGAAGCGACCGAAAATTCCAGATTTTTACACCGGATCCTGGGTCGGGACATCGGTCTGGGTCACCACACCAATTTTCAGACCTCTATCACTTCCGGTGTGGAATTCCGAAAAAATTCTACACCTCTGCAACTGCTTTTTCTGGGTTAAATCTCCGCGAAGGGACAAGGCCCCTGGAAAAGGGCCCTACACCCTAGAATAGGACATTGTGAATCAGGAAATCGAGCAAAGTGGGCCTTTGAGGCCTTTTAGTTAAAAAGGCCGCGATTTCACCCACTTCCAGTCCCAGGGGGGGGGGGGGTCTGAGGGTAAAAAACGAGTCCCCTGGGGTGATATACTTTATGAATACCTAACCTCGCCCCCGGGGGTGCATCAGGGTGTTTACAGGTGAAAATTGGTGTTTTCGGGTAAAAATATTTGGACTCTGAACGGAACGATGGGTCATGTTTGCGACCCTATATCTCGGCCTCTATGGTTTCAATATCGAGCACGTGGCAGTGTCGCAAACATGGCTTCTCGAATCGTCCACAGCACAGCCCCTATGGGAAGTAAACCTTAGATTTTTTCGGGGCGGCAGGGCCATAACAAAAGGAAAGTTTTGACGTCGGAATATTTTTTTCCGGGGGGGTGCATGCCCCTTTAATTTTTTTGGGGCCAGACACACCCCGGAGGCTAAAATGTCAAATTGCGAAAAAAAATATTGCCCCCACCCCCTCCCGGGGCCGTCCCCGACAAATTTCCACACCCCACAGAGCTTGATTTTAGCGTTGCCCGGGAACAGGGGCCTTTGACCTATATAATAGGTCCTCAATCGATAACCCTAACCCTAATGACATCGCTGATAGTGAGGTAGCCACGTAAAAATATATAGGCCCTATTTAGCGTAAAACAGGTCATCCGCACACACGGAAGCTTTAAACCCAGGGAGAGTCGAGATAACGCCATGGATAACCGAGCCTTAAACATACTTGTCCCGCGGTGGCCTTTATGTCCACATGAAGGCGGTCATAAATTTACCGGGACCGCCTTGAAGGCCGATTTATTTTGTTTTTATTAGCCACTTCAATGCGGTAATAATATTGGAACGGGTGAATTATCTCAAATAAAATAAAAACCCATAGTCCAGGACAACAAGTCATCTTTTCTGTAACTTTCAACGCTATTAACGTCAGGCCCATGCCGCAAATATTTTCTACTTCAGATTAGGACCGATTGGGTTTGATTTATTTTATACGGAATTTTCTTTTATAACGGGGGGGTATTTTTCATAACAGGGCCGAATAAGGTCACCAATCGGGCTTGAAAAGGCACAGATGTATAGCTTGACAACCGAGACTAGGATGTACTTGATTACCAATATTCGATCATGCTCTTTTGCACCCCCCACCCAATCTCCCAAACAGAGTTGTCTTCCCTTGCAGTCCACGAATGCTGGATAGCGAGACTTGCGTGGAGAATGACCCCCCCCCCGCCCCACCTCGACCCCCCTTACGCCTAGGTGCTGTGCTATTCGTATCTTACCCTCGCCTATAGCTCATCCTACTGACATACGATGATATAGAATACAGAAACATTTTTTAAGCTCCTGTGCGTCTCATCAAATTATTAGGATAAAATGAGGCGAAAGAAAAAAAAAACAACAACCGTAATAAACCATGCAGACAAATTTGTTTTAGCCCATTTTAATTGGTTTTAGTTCCCCATTGCAAACAATGCCATCTTTTTTGGAATGAAACAGTTATTTAGAAAATTAACGTGAGTAAAATTAAAGGAAGAGGGCATGCACCTCCGCCCCCACCCCCGACCCCTCCTCCGACCACGACATAATACACCAAGCCAGGCCTGTCGTCACAATAATGTCGGCATAAAAATGGATAAATCTGATTGGCTAATGCGTATGTACATATAATGCTATGATATTATTATTTTACCCTACTGAATAGACCCACCTCAATCATATATATTATTATATTATAATAGTTCCCCTGCTCAACCGGATGGAGCTGAATCATAGAGGCTTATTGAATAGGGTATACCTCAGTTGCATCGGGTGTTTGTTTAGCTTTTGCTCCCTCTGGAGGTCACAATTATTATCCGATTTAAAAAAAATCGTTTGATTATATCACCGTTACAAGCTAAGGAAGGTTGAGTTCAAATTTCGGGAAAATAGGACCAAAATTACAATACAAAATGGCTGCTGTTTGCACGCGAATACTGTTAAAAATGGTATTTCAAGGTTGTGGACCCTGTAGAATTTGATCGCCGGCGTAAAATATTCAGCCGTAAATATCTAACATGCTAGATACGAGCGATTGATCGGGCGAATGATTCGGCTTACAGAATCGTCGTCGCTCTGAAGGGGCACACGGGCGTATTTTTCGAGCGATTTTAAAAATCGTCGTGATCGGGCGAAAAAATACGCTCGTCAGTCCCCCACTTAAGTATACATTACATTTGATCATTATAAATATTTACAGCCAATGTCCACTCGTTGTAAGGACAAGTGTATTGTTACCACAGAATTTAAGATACGTCGAAAATCCAGATACGCGTGAAGTATTTATCAATTTAGTCGTATAATAGATTAGAATAATGATGTCGGCCATGTTAATAGTTATTGTTGCGCCATGTTATGTCGTAATTTAAGCGAGGAAGTAGACCAACTACAAAAAACGTAGACCCACTCTTAAGATGGATTGTCTGCGATATCATCTCGGTGGAAGCGGACGTAAAAGAAATTAACTCATACACAATCTTAAGAGAGTGATAATGGCATGTACATTGTAAGAATGGTATCGTGTTGCATTTGTTCATTGACGTATCTCATACACACATGGCTTTGTACCTTACTTAATCACCCCGATTGACCCGATCCCATCACACGACACCATACTTTTATACCAGGCAAGACGGAAAGAGCAATTGTCTGCGATATTACCCAAGGTGGAAGTGGACGTTTAGTCTTAAAGGAGCTAAATCGCTAATATTTGGGTTCTAGAAATTGACACAAATTGGCTGCAACGCATATAATACTGTAATATGAGTCTATAAACAGATTTACATTCAGTCGTTTCCGTTTCTATTCTAATTTCAAACCAGTTATGTCAGGCGAAATACGCCAGAAGTCTCAATCGAATGGCAATCTTTGGCGTCTGGTTATGCCAGTGTACACCGATATAATTGAATGCTCATGCTCTCCAGATAAAAATATGAGGTGACCGTTTGTCGACATGACTTGTGGAATATGTCTAGCCACATTCTTCGAGTCCCTTGTTACATATGGCACTGAAACGCAATATGGTACACGATTCCTGTACCAATGGCAAAATGGTTATTTTGTCTTCAATATTAGATATCAGAAGCCCACCTCTTCCCGGTGAGATCACAGCATCAATGTAGATTTAACTTGGTAATGTCGAAGACTTTAGGAGATATTTAGTTAGAGGCCCGGCTACTTTAAGGAGCAAGGCACGAACGAACGAACGGACGAACGAAATGAGCAAGGATATAACATACGTCTTATCTATATACATAAATCTACCCTCCAAACTGGAAATTGAATTAAATATTGATTTCTACAGCTTTTTTTCCAGTTAAGTGTCATAAAAGAGCCAATAATTGCATTGTTTTTTACATTAGTCTACTACATTGCTAGATTTAATTAAATCTGGTTATTTTCAAAATCAACTTATTTAACGCTAAACAAGTATTCGGAGATTGGTCTATTAGTATTTTACTGTGTGTCCTCACTGTGCCCACTTTTGATTAATCCAATTAAGGTCTAATTAGGATTAGTGTATTAAGCGGATTAGGATTAGGTGTTATAGGTAATTAGATGAAAAAAAAACCCAAATATTTTATGTAATTTTTTTTAATTTTTCGATGTTTTATATATATTTAATAAAAATATAGCATACATGGATATATCATACATCACATTAGCACTTTATAATTTAATGAAAATATAACAATTTTCGATGTTTTATATAATAAAATATGTAATAAAAATATAACATACATGGATATATCATACATCACATTAGCACTTTATAATTTAATGAAAATATAACAATTTTCGATGTTTTATATATAAAATATGTAATAAAAGTATAACATACATGGATATATCATACATCACACAAAAACAAGATAAACAATGAAAATTTACAATGTAGTTAAACGGGCTACGCCATCGGCATACTAGAATACAGTCTTTATACCGTTCTGAGGATCTGTTTTCAGAGTTTGGAGTCGGGTTTCTAGTTGCCTGTACTTTCTTCTCTCAGGCCGTAATTTTCCGTTGGCACCTAACTCGAGAATGGTTACTTCGGAGTATGCTTGTTCATTCTTAAAAAAAGCCACCAACTTAAAAATATTTGGGTGAGGGGTGGCAATAATGGATGTTATCTTGGAATGCCATCCTTCAACATGGTTCATTGTGCGTGGACCTTCAGTGTGGAAATGGTTCCACATCATTCTGCCATGCTGCCCCTCCACCCAGAATTCAGTAACGTAATCTGCAAATTGCAACACTCTGGCATCTTGGAGTGGTGCATCATCAATGGCACACAGCCATACATCTTCAACCTGCTGTATTGGAATTAATGGTAATGCTGCTGCTTGCTTGACGATTTTATTGATTTCTGGCACCCGAGAAAAATCTGCTTGTAGTCCATACGCCAAATGCACTGACCAAAGTGAAAAAAACAACCTTTTAGTTCTGACCTCGGCAACACAGTTCTCACCAATTATAAGACTGAATATTTAGTCACTTTCAATACTTGTTTTTTTCCATCTAATTACCTATAACACCTAATCCTAATCCGCTTAATACACTAATCCTAATTAGACCTTAATTGGATTAATCAAAAGTGGGCACAGTGAGATGTAACCGTATTTTACTGGTAGCCTTTAAAATCAATTGTTGATCAATCCAATTATTGTCATTAACGGCCGATTTTAAACTATTACACATACCAATCAATAAACGTCAATAGTACATTATGCAGGAGATAAATCTGCCTATTGCAGGTCTTACTTGGGGTCTGAAATCTTATCTTAATTATTGATTAGATAATAATAAACTTATCCAAACCATAATCAACTCTCGATGGCATAGGGAGCCTGCGATACTTTCTGCATTTCAATCCGATCTGCTACTCAACGCTCAATTATGATTAAATCCAAATGTTGATAATCGAGACTATGTTTTTTTATCGTACCAGTTTTAGTAATTAAAATTCAATCGCTAAACTGTTGGTTCTGAGTAGATTGAATAGTTTTTAACTGTTATAGTGATAACAGCCAGCTCTTTATTTAACAAATCTCAGTAAGGTTTAATATTGTCTGATGTATATGCCCATTCTCTGATAGGTCTGCACTTTTACTCCTGCTCAGTTTTGTATATAAATATCGTGTTAGGATTTTCGAATATTACTCTATCCAAAGATCGTGCTGTCCCATACATAGCTAGTAAAAAATAAATCGCTGCTAGTAGCCTGGCCTTCAGTGTATGAAGTATGTATGTATGTCTTCATAGTGTGTATGTCTTTTTAATCAAGGATCTCAAGTCAATTCCTCGAGGTGGAAGTTTTATAATGATTGAAATTTAAAACGTGCCAGATACTGCCGCAACCCGTCGAATCACACCAGTAAATAGAACCGTTTTGCCAAGACCTGCAACAGCAGCATTGGCTTGACTTCTGAGTTCTTAAAAAATAGCCCTCTACATAATGTTAACCTAATCTGGACTGTATCCAGACACTGCACTTATAAGTGAGAATTTAAAAGATATGAAACGGAAAAAATATTGACAAATATTTGAATAATTGTATTTGGCATTGCATATGACCATTTACAGAAAGATACAAGTTGTAAATAGTAAATATTTATTATAATATAATCTATGATATTTGAATTGGATTGTTATATGAAAAATACACCAACTATCAGCTAAATTAACTATTTTACATGGGTTAACTTATATTTACGAATGGTCTATATTTTTGTGTGGATTTGGTATAAAAACTAGAACTGTATATATCAATATTCCAAATATTAATTTTCGTTATGAAATTTTGGTTGGGGTCGTGCAATGGGATTAGATAAACAATCCAATAGAATAGTGAGATCCAGTCGATTTCTATTAGCTTCTTTACTCCCCCATTTATCCCAATGATATGACGTAACTTACACTTATTCTGGCTTCAATTCTATCAGACTAAATATAGACATCCCCAAATATGGAGTTCTTGTGAGTAAAGAATCAAGACAAGAGGAAGAGTCTGAAAACGTTACTAGAATACTGCTTGTCTTTCGTAACGTCAATATAACAAAAGGAGTGTGTAGTTGCCTAAAGCAGCAATGAAATGAATATTTGGTATCTATTCGATGGATCCACGTAGGTTGTTTTGCTTGCGGTGTCATTTTTTTCGTAACATATCTTTCATTATGATCAAATGTCGAGGCCCACAAATGTCAGCGTTATTTTGAGATGCTTATTATTTCTTGGCTAATGTGGACTACTTTGTCTAAACGTCATGATCCTACCTTAGTCGAAGGTGTGTTCACGGAAAGTAAATTTAAAGGGATGGTACTCGATTGTCGAATATGAGAAACGGGGCATTGTATTATTTTCTAACAATCTCGCGCAATGAGTCCACAGTGACAATTGGTTTGGGGTGTGCCCATTGCCATTAATTATTATTTTCGTATGTTCTTTAAAAAAATTAAAAAGACCATTATAAGGACTTTTACATAAATTTTAAGGACCGGATTATGGGAGTGTCGCTTTGGGCTAACCTGTTAATAATCTTTAGGGAAGTGATATGAAAATATGCCGTTACGACGCTTAAATAAAATTAGGTTTAATGTCCTAGTTTTCCTCGCCGACTGGGTTAATCAAGACTGAAGTTAGATCGCTTACCTGTAGATTTTCTAGCTGTTAAGTAATATTACACGCCAGACAAGTCAATGCCATGTAATTAACTATTTTCCTATACAATGAAATACTAATAATCCACACAAAAGTCGTTATTTAGTTATTGTATACGTTAGCCCAACAGGAGGATAAGATTAATAGACATAATTTTAAGAGGATATGTAAGTAAGTATATATTTATAACGGTATTACTTATCTTGTGTATTATATTTATGTTATCTTCATGTCATGGATTGTCTAAATTCCATTATTTCTATCATCAATGAATATGTTTATGCGTGTCTAACTAATTAAAGATAAGTATTAAAAGAGTAAACTGGATATTCGGGTGAGAAATACAGGTAAATCATAATTATTGATCAAGGGTCAGTTGTTCAAAACTATGTTATTTTAACGATCCGTTAAACCCTAACGAACATATCTTGGTAACGTGTTGTTTGCGTTAAATTTACTACAGAAAACCCAATAGAATATTTTAGCGTAAATCTGTAGGAAAAATTTGAACCACAGAATGTTCGGGGCCTTTATTTCCAGCAACAATCTTTCTCTCCGTTAAAGTTAACGGATCGTTAAAAGATAACGGAGCTTTGAGCAACCGGCCCCAGGTGAATTTGAAAAGAAAATAGTGAAAAGTAACAACACAATCATAGCTCTGATGAGGATGTATGTAATTACATGTAGAAAGATGTCGTACATGTTTATCAATACCTATCAATATACAAACATGTATAGATGGTAAGGTACCATGTCACTCATTACCTGAAGTGAAATGTACAATTTATTCGAGGTGGGTGTTTTGGAAGGAAGTAAATCAGAAATAAACAGCATTATTTATGTAAGGCGTTCTAATAGGTTAATTACTAAACAGAGAAATATTGTTAATAATTCAAACATAATTGAAGTTGAAGAGTCAGTAAAAATCAAAGAGAATTCTTTTAAGGCAGTTGGTTTATTAATCGTTCCCAATTTCCGTCAGACTATTCTTTCTTCTTTTGAAAACCGGTAAACCTGTATTCTTAATTGGAACTTCTTTATAGACAAAATTACAATTATTCGCGTGTTCGTTTGTCTTGCTTTCAGTCCATAAAGACTGCCTGGAAAATAACCACATCATCGTCGCCGAGGTCCTGTCCTTACACACCTACTAGTGTTTGTGAACTCTTACATCAATAACATATACCCCCCACTTCCTCTATCATAGAATCTATCTTTCAACTTACAAATTGTGTCCTTTTATTAAGAAAGCAAGTCTTGGTTGTGATCGATTCAAAATATACAGGTCAGTTTTAAGCCATAGTCTTATATCTAATTCTCGGAACAAATACATTGCTCACAAATTAACAGTTTACGGTATTCGCCAATTAAATGTTTACCTTATTCACCAATAAACAGATTACGTTATTCACCAATTAACAGTTTACGTTATTCACCAATTACCAGTTTACGTTATTCGCCAGTTAACAGTTTACAGAAAATAGCACCGAACCTCTCTTACACGAGTTCACAATGTGCTCTTCTTATTCCTTTTGATCTATTGGTTACGTCTAATACTGTAGACAATACGATTCTACTAAATCTACTAAATCGACTTTCCTTTCAATTTAAAGTCGTTGATTCTGCTGTAAAACTACTGCATTAATACCTTGAAAACCGTCGGCAATGTGCTATCACATCAAAGAAGACTGAACTGCTTCATAGAGTACCGCAGCTTTGAAAGTTCAAAATTGCAATGTCTATTAGTTTGTGTCTTGTCCGCTGATTTGTTCCATCGGGTTTTTGTCTGGCGTGGTTCCCGTTTGTCAGTGATGCAGGACGGAGGGGCTGACAAGGACAGCTATGTAAGGAAGAAGAACCGAGGTCATGTGTACACATTTGCGTGTACGTGAAATATCCCTTGACAGTTGGAATTATATATAAGAGTTGGCAGTAGTGTCGCTGTCCGGGCAAAATTCCCATCATAGCACACTCTAGGGCGTATACCCGTCTTCATTAGCCCAGTTCGGAGCAGAACAGCAAGACGTTAAATCACATCACGTTAAACAGCCAATGTGTGTGTAGGGGGGGGGCGGCGAATGGTTAGCACGTGCGTTCTGTATCATAAAGCATGTCATTGAGTCAACTGGTGTTGTTTCGAATCCCAGGTTGTACGTGACAAGGAGTGGGGTCGTCTGTTCAACCTCGTGGGTTTACTCCGGGTCCTCTGGTTTCCTCCCAGTGGACGTTAAACCCCTCTATATCTCGCTCGCTCTCTCTCTCTTTAACATCAGTTTTGAACTTATATAAGAACAGTTTAAACGGCACCTACTCTTAGCGGAATTACGATGGTAATTTAACAGTAATTTTATGTGTAAAGCCGGTGCATCATTTCAATTTATACATAACACTGAAATTTTAAATTGATTTCTTGTCAACTAGTAATCGTATTAAATGTTAACATTATTAATGCCTTATTCATTTTTATGTTTATTTATTTTATGTGCGCACGTGGGCACTTAGTCATGGAAGTTGTGTTCTATAAAAATGCAGCTGTTTTTAAAAAATGTTGAAATTCCCGACTAAGCAATACATGTACTCCTAATAATTAAAGACTGTGCTAGTGACGTCACGGATTATTAACACCGGGCCCTTTTTTTTACTCATTTATTCTATTTTATTTTATATTTTATTTTTTGTGATTCGATCAAATTCTAGCTGTTTCTATCTGTTCAATCTACGAATGGTTGTTAATTCTCGTTCTGCCAGGGACATCAGGAACTCAATATGTAGTTAATGAGGCGCCAAGTTGATTATAGAAGCTGTCATCGTTTTCAATCTACGTAACTAATGAGCCTGCCAGTGGGCTATAATAAAATATTTAGATTCATATTTAAAATCATATTCCATATCATATTCCATATATATTTTAGTAATCCTTAACCACAAAACCATTTTTTATTTATTGTAGTTTATGTGTTTCTTGGAGAACTAAATGGCGTTGTAGATTTCATGACCAACTTGTACGACCGAGGATTACTTGATACCGGTGACTATATTGTGATCTATGTAGATCATGGTACATTTGATTACGCTGACCCTTTAAAATATTTTAAAAGTAAGTTAATTTTATATTCTTGTTGTAAAGCTTAGTTAATTTTATATTTTAAAAGAAGAAAACAAGGTTTATGAACTTTATTTTCTTAGTGAAAACTGCTAAGTTAATTTGATATTATTGATGAAAAATTACAAAGTTAATTTGATATTCTAGATGCAAAATTACTAAGTTAATTATATATTTTTTTTAGAAAACGCAAATTTTATATTTTAAAAGAAAAAAAAACAAGGTTAATTAAATTTTTTTAGTGCAAACTGCTAAGTTAATTTGATATTATTGATGACAAATTACAAAGCTAATTTTATATTCTAGATGGAAAATTACTAAGTTAATTATATAATTTTTTTAGAAAGCGCAGGTTCATTATTATACGCCCACATGGAAATATGGTCGTGTATTGTAGGCTGTCCGCCGTTTACATTTTTTTGTGAACACTCTACAGATTACATTTACCATCTGATTGTTTTGAAATTGATATATTATGTTGTTTACAGTAGTGTGCTGAAGATCGGCGTGTGGTGGAGGCCATCTAAAGTATTAAAAAATGAAACGAAATATAGATCTGTATTTCTGTCAGATTGTTTAATCTGATTTATTATCTGCATTTACAGGAACTATGGATAGACCAGATCAACCAAGAAACCTTGAAGCATCTCGTTCTCTTTTAGTCATAACATCTAGCCCAGCAACAAACCCACAGTATGAAGATTTTTTAATACGAGTCAACGAATATAACGAACAGCCGCCATTTTCTTTTCCCAACCCATTCCATATAATGAAAAAAGTGAGTTCATACATCATATAATTTGGTAAATCTGGGGAATTTATTCAATTGGATAAATATAGTGTTACGACATGAACTGGTGTGTGCCATCTTATGATTAGTACACCGTAATTGCGCCAAAAAAAAGCGTTTCTACCAATCAAAGATATCAATATAGCCCAAGGTATTGCAAAAAGAAATCGACAATTAAAGATATGTTATATCATGTCCAAGATTTAAACGGTTTCATAAAAAAAGGAAATAAATATGGTCATTAGTGGGATCCTATAAAAGCAATGGTCCCAAATGTATCAATGCGATCTTATCAACATAGCATGGTTGAAAAATGGTTTGTTTTAAAGTACGCCATTTTAAGAGGCAATTTCAAACTGCCTGAATATATTCCCATAGAAACCCATTTGTAATAAGCGAACGTTCAAATTTGTAATATCCAATTTTACAAAATCGATAGTTGCTGGGTCTTTTAAACGGTTTTGTAATACACGTTCACAGGGTGAATATAAAAGTGGTTTATCCTCAGATATTTATATGGGTTGTGTATTCTATATAATATATGTGTGCGGAATAGATAAAGAGAATTGATCAACAAGACGTGCATTGCTGTGAAATAAAATGAATGTTTAAAGAGACACTTCGCATCGGCAGTAAAACAAATACAAAAACGAACATATGTTTGTTTCGTTTTTCGTATCCTCTAACACACGGTTTTGAAATCCGAGGTACGATAATAGCTAGATGGGGTTAATTTCCGCTCCATGAACTTTTCCGTCCAGGCAAAGTTTAAATCGATTTTGTTTGCAGATGTACGACAAATCAATCCGAGTATCGCATTTGAGTACATTCTACAATCTGTACGCAATCAACACAAGGCCTCGAAAAATTGCGGAAAAATCAGTATATCAGACAAGAAACATTTTTGTTTCCAATTATACCTACGTGAATCCATCTCCACACGCGTAGCGTTTATCATTGATTGAACACTCGTTGTGGGTTATTCCGTTAACGTCATGAGTACACACGGATCGAGGACATTTTCGTATTCGTTTTCGTAGCGACGCGAAAGGTCCCTATTACTATTAAAAGACGATAAACGAATATGAAGGCATTCGTGAGTATAATACACGGTGATCACAATGATTGTGGGTCAGTATTACCAATAAGTTATAATCTACTTGGACTACTCTACTGAGTGATCATGTGTCTTATTTCCATCATTAACTTCAATCATTACCGACATTCTCTTATTACTTCATTGATAATTCATTCTAGGTCACTAGTATACTTATATTAAACCTCTACTTCAGTCAATATATTCGTGGGAAGACATTTAACCATGTGGTCACTGTTGTCAATCAAAAGTCAGATGATGTTCTTGTGAAATGCCATATGTTTCTATGTATCTCACATTACAATGTTATAGATTTCAATATAAAAATCTGTGTGGCTTTGGAATCGGACGTAACATATTTCTTTTAATGTCTAGATATGGATTGTTTACGGGAATAACATCGATATCACACATGGGAATGTTCCAGATGCCATCACCTGGCAGGGTTATTGTGCCCATCGTCTGGATGATGCAAAAATAGTCCCCTGTGCTGAGCCTATCTTCGATTTCGACAAATTTGGCTGTCCAGCTCAGAAGTTATATTGCCTTGTAATTGTTAACTGTATCCTATTTCACGTTCAAATGTAAATTTCGTAATTATGATGACTACTTTTAAGTGTACTGTGTCACGTTAGGTGGGTTGGGTGGTCTAGTGGTTTAACGTGTGCGCGTGAAACCACAAGGTTCATCATCCAATCAAGTGTCGTGGTTTCGATTCCCCGCGTGTACGTGACAAGGAGTAGGGCCGCCTGTCCAACGTCGTGGGTGTCTTCAGGTTCTCCCCTGGTGCTAAAGAACCCTAGGCACAGTCTCTCTTTCTCTCCTTGTGTGTCCTCGCATTCACAAAAAATGATAATTTAAGAGTCCTGTATTGCGTTTACAAAATTTGAACGGGATGTTACACGTTTTTCAAATTTCGATAGGGTTCTTCCCTATGCCCAGTCGCGTCAAGAATCACCTTCACGGGAATTTAAACGTCAAACCACAAACCTCCTTTTATATTCTTTGAAAGAAAAGATAACAGTGCGAAAAGTTATTCTTGCAAATACTCTAATACCGACCGATAAAAACAGGACACGACAATATACGTCTACACTAAATATGCCTGTTTTAAAATCAAGATCTACGAAGCTCTGCCATCCATAAAACCCCGTTCACACCAACGTCGTTTTGATGGCGCTTTAAAGCTGCGTGCAAAGCGACACCAAAGCGTTATAAAGCTCGACTAAAGCGTAATAGATCGTTGGAAAGCTTTGAGCAAAGCGGGACATTCGGCAAGAGCGCCAACACATTTTAAGACTGTTTCAACATTTTGGGAGCTATGTCACGAATTGATTAAAGCGCAGAGAGCGTATCAAAGCTTATCAAAGCGTAGCAAAGTGCAGCAAAGCTTGACTCAAAGCGCAGGAAAACTTAACAGAGCTTTGTTCAAAGCGGGGACCCCAGTCGTCACGACCTGTCACCACATCACACGCTTTGCTACCATCTGGTATGAAGATCTGAAACGCTTTGTTACGCTTTCCCACGAATTGAGACGCTTTGTCAAGGATTGACATGCTTTGCTGGGCTTTGTTACGCTTTGCAAGCTTCCTCGCCCTCTCTAACGCTCTCCTACGATACCCAAGATCTGTCTCCAGCGCTGCGACTTGCGTACCACTCATTGCATTGTTTGAGAAAAGGTATCCTGGACCTGAAAAACAACACAAAGGTGGGCCCAAGAGAGGTAGAGGTGCAGCACAGATGAGCCAGAGAGGGACAGGCAGAGGTCAGGTGGCTGAAAGGCCGATTGCTCCAACATCACCTTCGGCAAAAGATGAAGCCATTCCAAAGTCAATATTACAAAAATATTGTTCATAAAACACTAGACTTCATCCTTAGTCTTGTGGTCTCTCTCTCTCTCTCTCCCCTCTCTCTCTCTCCCTGTCTTCAGTTTCATTTCCAATCGGGGACCCACTCTTCTCTTTAACTGCACCAGGAGGTACAACATCAGTCATTTTTGCTGCCATTCAACATCACCCACCGGAGAGAGAAAGTAGTCTTTGAGATATTCTCACTGACGTCTGGCAACCACAGTGGCGCGACCCCCTGTGGGTGGCTGTGGAACATCTTCCCATTGAGGTTCGTGTGCTCAGCAGGAACCTGCACCTACCACCCTTCTACCCCTTGGTTCCTGTAGTTGCAGAATCTCTGATCATCTTTCACCCCACTCCTACTGTATGGTTTCATCGTGTAGCTCTTCAGGAAAATGCATTATCAGCCAGGATGAAGTATGGAATATCTGGCTCAGTTTCTCCAGGGAGAGAGCATGATGGGGTATCCCTATGGACCCATTTGTTAGGAATTCAAAGAGCTCAGGGTCTATGGATATCTGGAAGTCAGACAGGTACCCTTTACCCAGATGAACTGGTACTGCGCATCTAACTAAGGCCAGCATTTGTATGGAGAAGAACCCCTTGTTGTTGTGGTAGAAACTGTCTGTGTATACTGGCTTCTTGATGGCAATATGTTATCCATCAAAGGCACTAACTGCATGGGGGACATGCCACCTCTGTTTAAACTGCTTGTAGTTGGGTTGAAGATCTCATCTTTACGCCTGTACAAAGGACTTGCACACATCCGGAATCAGCTCTGATATGGTGGAGATACCACATGGGAATCCATATGCCAGTAACTTTGTAGTTGTTTCCAAAGGCACGATGACGCCAGCGGACAGGGGGTGCCTGTAGTTAGTCTGATGATTCTGAATGACTGGTGCCACTCTCTCCAGGATATTATCGAGCACCTCAGGGGTGAATCTGGTGAAGTTTTTGAAAGCGGCAGGGTCTTCTAATCTGAGTATCCACGAGGCTAGTGTGTATTGCCCATACTGTTGTCTATGTTGGCTGGGTCCATCAGCTGATGATGAATAGTCTTCTCCTCCTGCCGGTAGGTCAACCTCCCCTTGTCTTTGCTGTTTTTCCCCAGCCTCGAGGGATAGGATGTATGTATACAGTATGGAGACAAACATCACGTCTTCTTCAGATAGATTATACTCTGGTACATCTCGAACTTCTGGATCTTGTAGTTCTGCCATCGTGTTGTGGAATCAAAGATGCAATGGTTTTGTGGATCTGCTCTGGATCAGAAGCGCATGACATCGTTGATCTCGATATTTTCAAATGCGTAACATAGCTTAACAATGCACAACAGAGCTTAACAATGCACAATATAGCTTGATATTCGTATCTGAGCGTGATTTAAAGCGTCATAATCGCATAAAAGCGTAATAAAGCTTATCGAAGCGTCATTTAAAGCGTAACAAATCGGGAAATAATTCGTCCCCCAAAGCGTAACCAATTCGAATCAGAGCTTATCAGAGCTTGACATTACTAAAGAGATCGTGATATTTTGGGAAAAGTAAACACAAATGGTGGCGCTTTGCTCGCCGATTTAAAACGCGACATTCACCGTTGGTGTGAACTAGGCATAAATAAACAAGATTACCTAAACACCACTGTCTCTGCTTATCCTAACCCTTAACCAACATTCTCACCAATAATCACTTGCCCTAGCCTAATTAACATCTTAGCGACCTTGACTAATATTGAGTTGGCCTTAACAAATAGATCTAACCATGCTTGTCCCTTCGACAATTACGAATGCCGGCATAATTCCAATATGGCTGCGGTGGCGTCATGATCAGTTCATAATCCATAGAACGCTCCCACTTATTATTTACATTAACGCGACAAAATATTTTAAGTAGAGGTATATTATGTTTTGTATGTTAAAGATATCGGTGTATGCAGCCTATTTATACGATGCTGTGAGGTTATACGCCCAAGCTTTACAAGAAGTGTTGGATGAAAATGGTAATATCAAAAACGGTACAGCTATTATTGACAAGATACGAGATAGATCTTATACAAGTAAGTGACATATTTAGTTATTTTAATATATGATAATATACAGTTTTTACTGCTCTCTATCTGTCTGTCCGTCCGTCTGTATGTCCGTCTGGCTGTCCGTCTGTGTCTGTCTGTCTGTCTGTCGTCTATCTTCGGTTATTTTATTGATCAGGGGCCGGTTGCCCAAAACTAAGTTATTTTAACGGATCGTTATCTTTGTAACGTGTTGTTTGTTAATGGTCCGTTAAATTTCTATTGCTGGAAAGTGAATTTCACTATCCGTTAAATAACGGATTCATTAAAGTTAATCCAAGAGAAGACTGTTTGTCGATTGGCTGGAGTTTTTAATTTTTAAATTCAATGTACATGTATAACAACTTCACAGAAGTTAATATAACAAGAAAACTGAAGACAGTAAGACAACTGTGAAGTCTGTTCACAAAACTTGATTAAAGACAAAAAGATAAAATCTAGAATTTACTACAAAAACACCACAGAAAACTTTATTTTTTCCTTTATATATATTAGCATAAATTTGTAGGAAAAATTTGCACACCGAAAAATGTTTGGGGCTTTATTTCCTACAGGCCACCAAAATTCTGTAGAACACTATAGAATTTGCATCCTATAGAAATTGGAATAACCCTAAATCGTCCAACCCTCTAGAATGTATTATAAGAAATTACATTGGTAGTCTGTGACTTTTACAGCCCTGTAATGCCATCATTAAACATATAACGGGGCCCAATACCTCTGTTAAATATAACACAACGTTAATTACACGTTAAAGTTAATGGGGCTTCCAGCAACTATCTTTTTCTTTCTGTTAAAGTTAACATGGATATAACGGATCGTTATAAGATAACGGAGCTTTTTCAACCGTCCCCTGTTGAATATCCCTTAATTTGAGCTGAAGCACAGATTTAATAATTTAATATGGTAAAAGGTGTAGATTTGCGATCTTAAGCTTAATAACGGAAATGCTCTAAAGCAGTTAGAATATATTGAAGTAGTTATATTCGTTCGTCAGCACTATTAAGTGGGATGTCATTCACAGACAGCGGATATTACTGTAAATTAAATGATAATGAAGAAAGCCTAAATGTGTTAGGTCTATAATGCAATAGATGAAAGTGTGTGCAAAGACAGATGCTTGAGGATTGACATTTGATGTCCGCGAGATAATTAAGCTCTTCAGAACCTTCGAAATATAAGGCTTGTGTTTATTTTGTTCGAGTAAACGTTGCCGTTAGCAAATAAACACCCTTTACGTCATGTATCCGTGAAATAAAAACACCTATTATATTGCCTAGACAAGGTTTTCTCCTCAACCCGTCTATTTTTTCCTGCCGTTATTTTGCAAACATAGTGCTCTATTACCTGTTGCTCATTATAATCCTTGTTAAAAAAAATGTAAACGATAATTAATCTTACATGAAATCTTTATCCCTGACATTTGAACGTACGCTTACGAAAATTGGATTTTCTAACATCCAGATATTAAAAGATTGTTAGTCCTTTTCCACAAAGTTCAGTAAACCATTAGGATCTTATTCTTAACAGGTGAATAGGGCAAATTTGTGCCTTTTTTAAATAATGCTGGTATTTTCAAGACTGTTTAAACGTATACAATATTAAAGATATGCCAATACTTGGCTAGTCCAAATGGGTTGGGGATGTTGCTCTGCCGTCATAGTCGACGATGACCTAGATATCCTTAACTATACTCTTAGGCAAAGTAGGGGTGTATTTAACCCTTCGAAGCTGTTGTCATTCCGCTGAATACCGTGCTGGTATACTTTATTAATACAACAAGATTATTAGTCCCTAACTATTCTGCATAAATATACACTCAAATCTCAATAGTCAAAGCAGGCGAAACGCACCACACACAAACAAATAGAAACAGACCAACGGATAAAACACCCACGTTGCAAGCAATAAACATCAAAGTACTGCTAAATCAAGCTAGTGAATCCGAGGAACTACCGGAAACACACACTGCGTCCAATACTAAGATGTTCCAGTGTGATCGTCAACTGTTATAACAGTCTTTTATCAATGTTTTAACTAGACCTTACACCATGCGAATTAGTTACACCACCTTATCATTTCCACATTTAAAATCGATATTTGGACAATTCAGTTATATAGAAGGATTAAAAGTCAATAGATAACTCTATTGTATATTTTTTGTATACTTACTTGCCGTCATATATGTATCCCCATCGACAGTTTTGTAAACGTCCTGTAGGTTAGAGCGTTAACGATTAGCTTCTGGGGCTTTCCTTACCTGTTGAAGATTTTTTTGCTAGTCACAGGAAAGAATCATATTGAATATCCATGTCAATGAAACCCTATAGACGAACTCTGGGTCAGAGTGATGGAGGTTTTTTTCGGCATCTTGGGAAAAATTCGTTCGGAAACCCTATCGAAGTCAATTAAAGCCAATTGCATTCATGACTCTGCTTTTAAGTACTAAACGATTTTAGTAAACATATTTTCGTGAAGTGACAGAACCATCGATGGCCCTACTAATCCATTAAACTTACGAAGAAGAAAAATCCCAAAGAAGTTGTAAAAATGAATTTGATATTTTAAGGTATACAGGGATTTTTGTCCCATATAGATGAAAATGGAGATGCCGAGGGTAACTATACACTATTATCAAGAGCCTGGTTTGAATCTTTTTATGCAAACTATTCTTTGATGCCTGTTGGTCATTTCCAGATCGAAGAAGGAAGTGGAATACCGGTAAGCAATATTTGATTTAATTTTCCGGCTCTTTGAATTTGCTGTCAATATGGATTAAATTTATGTTGAATTGGGTTTGTTCTTATATTACACTTTTCTGTCGGTATTCCCTTCTAATTTTATTGGAAGTAAACTGGAATACGTGATGAAGATATAAAATTTTAAAAAACAATGTAATGTACCTTAAGAATAAATAAGAGTAGCTGGTTTATAGCTTCATCCGCCTCTCACTGAAGTTGCTGATAATTCATTTTTTCAACAATATCTTTTTACGTCTTAAAAATTCATTATTCAACAATTAAATTTGCTTATTGCAGATCATAGTCCCGAAGCAATGGTCTGAGAAATAACTCTCTGACAATTGCTGGATTGACTTATTATACTTGAGCGTTTGAGGGAGTGTGTCTATTCTTATCGTTCAATCAAATCTATAAGTACAGCAACTTGCAGCCATTCGTTTAATCTGGGGTCTTCCCTACATTGGGCAGTGATTTAGAATATTAAAAACGACGAAAGTATTGTTCGTCTCCAATTTTACGTTGTTTGGCATTTTGATAGCCTCGTTTGCCAAGCAATTAATTTTTCTGCAATATACTCCTATGCGCTGGTTTCATGGCGTAACGAAACATATCCTGAGCTCTGTTTAAAGCTGAAAGAGATTGTAATGCAGTTAGGTATTGGGACTAGTGTAACACTACAGATAAGAGACGGTTAGCATAGTTGGTAGATCTTTATTGAGAACATAGAATAGACATAGGTCGGAGGGAGCTCTATTCAAGTCTGACTTACTGTCAGTTAATTCTGGCTTTATAAAGCATACAGTAATTGAAAATAATGATACATGACAGATTAACTTATTTGGAATGGAGATTATAGTTTCTATAACTACATCTCGTCTGTCCATTTAAGTCGCGAAGTTCTGCTGAGTGTTCAACACATAGAACATGTGTAGATTATAAATAACATATGGATAAATAAGATATTTAATGAGATCGTGCATTTTGTCAAAACTAGCAGAGGTCATTAGTATGTTGCCCGTAAATAACATATTGAACACGTTAGCAGAAGTTGTTTATAGTTGAAAACGTCCAATATAATATAATGTCAAATCTAGAAAAGTTATATGTATGTATTACTTTGTCACATTCCTTCATCACCCACGAGTTATGTACCAAAAGGACATAACAAACACAATTCTCACATGTGGGAGCACACGCGATATAATACAGCAAACATAAAAATACTAACAGTACATATGATATACGACAGCTAACACGATGTAAAAAGAGTACTCAGGATACCACATTAATAAAAGTATATTACACACGGAATAAAACAGCACACACGATTAAGACATCTAACACAATATAAAAAGTACTGAGTATACAGGAGTATATAATGAAAAAAAACCCCTCGATTTATATTGCACTGGAGCAACAGTGGTTCTATATTTCATGTAGAACAATACCATTTATTGGGTCTACACCTCTCGCTACACCATTAAATTCTGCCATTCTTCTTGACTAAATGATGACAAAATTAATGTCATTTGATTATGTCTTAATGTTGATGTGGAATCATCTGTTCCATGGAGCGTATTCTCGTCCTCGGTCTCAGCCGACACCAATCTCCTTATGAGCAGCATACGTTGCTCTGACATACATTAAATACAATAGAATACAATAGCTACACTGCAAAACTCTAAATATGGAAATTACAATTCTAACATCTAAATTCACTGATAAACATGCTACAATATTATATATAAAAAAAAATACTAGGTTAGACTATCAACACATTAAAAAAATCTACAAAAAAAACACTGTTTCAATGTCAATATGTTCACTGATTTCAACACTTCATAATTATAGCTGCGATTCACAGGTCTGTATCTGGCATGGCTAATTAGATGATGGTAAACACTGCTGCAATCTTCGCTTCAGATTCATTCCGGAATTCACATGTGATGTTCGTTGTTGTTTCGCGTTAAGATATGGTACAATAAATCCCTTTAAAATGACCAGTGTACTTACCCAATTAGACCAATTACCATTACATTACCCTTAATTTATAACATTTATTTTAATTGAATGTGATTATATCTTAATCATAAAATTACGCTTAAGTTTATTTTAAAATTAAAATCGGAGTTACTTTATTGGGAATACACCTGTATGAATCCTTAATTCTAGTTACATTTAACTGAATAAACTATTAACAATATAACTTAATCTGTCCTATTAATAAAAAATTAGCAGTAATTAGTACTTATGACCAACAGTAACTAATAACATCGAAACTCATTAGTATTCTCCTTACTCACTGACGGGGAACAGTTTTATCTCATAATTAACAAATCATCTTCAATTAATTATCTTAACCGTATCACATTCCACTGCACTATACATCAACAGTTAACACAGAGGGTATAGGAAAGAAAGGTATACCTTTTAACATGGCGTATACGAACGAACCTGTGTGTATAACACAAGCTTGTAGCAGCATGCGTGCTAATTAACACACTGAGATCAGATAAGACAGACACGTTTCGTTTGCAAATTTCCATATAGATCTCCCTATGAACATTTTAAATCTTATTGTTAATTCATTTCTTTAAACAAATGTGATCAGTATTTATTTCAAGACCTGAATGTAATATATTCCCTATAAACACATAATTATAACAAACAACAATTTACAAATAAGTTGCCAATACATGAGTATGGTTTTATGTATACACTACACATGATATATGAGGAAATTCAAAATTTATTCGTCATGCTATATCATCGCACATCCAAAAATAAAATTTAAATAACCCATTTTACCATGGTATATTTTCACGTTTTTAACACAAATTTATACTTTTTTAACAAAACAAAACGACACGAATAATCCAGAAACAGTTATATTGCATAAGCTATTCGCTATATATTGCAATGCACCCGATTTACTTTAAACCATTATCTAAATCCTAATACCGACCCACACGCTACTCGCGAATTTACAAAGGGCCAGTCAGGTTCAAATTTCCCTTGGGCATATTCCTTTACCCATAAACATAAATTTTACACATATCCATACCGGAAAAATACCCAGTTAAACACATAAACATTAATTGGACATAACACAACATTACATTATTACAATCTAGATTTATAGTTCGGAGACATAATTTATTTCTGTTAGCTTAGTTTTTACCTTTTCAATTGTACGATTCGTATTTATTCCTACCTTTATAGACAATTAGTCTAAACCTAACTCAGTTACTTAACAATGGACAGTATCTGTTACGTGGCATTATGCAGTTCTTTGTGACACTGGCTAGACGTGAAAATCGCCCATAACCCCACATCTAACGTGTAGAACACGCCTCTTCATTTCTACATATTATTATAACCTTGTGATCGTCCATTTTTTGTTAAAACTTATTTCCTTAACTTTTCTCCCTAACTTAATTATTTTACTAGTTTGACGTTCTTTTAAACCCTTATATTAAGCATATCCCTAACCTTAAAAATTGATTAAAATTATCCCTTGGTCTGTTTGGCTTTCCATGGTCAAATTATTAGGAAATAATGTACCTACCTTAGAAAACGTCCGGAAACTTCGTCTTTTTCAAAGGTTTTCCTCCGGGATCCCATTCAGAAGTTATAGATACCATTCTTCTGTCTTCAATCAGTGGCCCATGATCGTCTTGAAATCTAACCCCTGCAACTAACAAGATTTCCTGCGGCTAGGACTTGTACACGCTATGTCTGGCTCACGTGCACCATTTCTATTATATGTAACACTACAGATAAGAGACGGTTAGCATAGTTGGTAGATCTTTATTGAGAACATAGAATAGACATAGGTCGGAGGGAGCTCTATTCAAGTCTGACTTACTGTCAGTTAATTCTGGCTTTATAAAGCATACAGTAATTGAAAATAATGATACATGACAGATTAACTTATTTGGAATGGAGATTATAGTTTCTATAACTACATCTCGTCTGTCCATTTAAGTCGCGAAGTTCTGCTGAGTGTTCAACACATAGAACATGTGTAGATTATAAATAACATATGGATAAATAAGATATTTAATGAGATCGTGCATTTTGTCAAAACTAGCAGAGGTCATTAGTATGTTGCCCGTAAATAACATATTGAACACGTTAGCAGAAGTTGTTTATAGTTGAAAACGTCCAATATAATATAATGTCAAATCTAGAAAAGTTATATGTATGTATTACTTTGTCACACTAGTTCTAATTAAACGAAAAAATGCGAGTTGTATGATTGCAGCTCTTTGTAAGTTGACCAAAATCAACTTTCGATGGCATCGGATACTCGAGATTTTAACTAGATTGCAACGGTTCGGTCATTTAATGATTTAATTTAAAAATGGACAAGCGTCGCCAAGATTCGAAAATAAATGCACACATGCGATCAAAACTTTACAAGCAGTGATAACTTGGCTTATAATAAAGTAATTTGAATAAACCGTTTATATAGCAAGAACGGCCAGTTCCTCATCTAAATCTTACATAATGTATCTTTGATCCATGCTTAAATGTACTCATATATATTATTTGATATTTAATTAAGAATACGAAACAATAAAAGCAAGGCTAGATATTATTTTTTACTTCAACCGTATTAAAAATAGGTATATCAAAATATGGCTTGTTTAGTTCATCAAATAGGATGACAGCCCAGGTTGACAAATTTATTCCAAATATCAATTCATCGTCTGTTTGTCAATAATGAAGAGAACTGAATGAGGTTTGGACTGTTACTTAATGTAGTGATTAAACTGATTTAAATAGATTAGACTTGTTTCTGTAGTCTATAATGAATATAGGGATTTACGAGTACAAGATGATACGAGTTTTATATATACCCATTCGAGATATTTTACAGCATTTTAATTGTAATGCATGGTTTCATAAATTTTAGAGTTTTCGATATTTTCAAGAAAATGAGATTGACTGGATATCTTTTAAACCACCTATAGATGAACCCCAATGTGGATATAGAGCTGAGAAGTGTATACCTCCACAAAGTAAGATATGTCTGTTTTTATAACTTAGAAGGCATCATTTTGCAAAATTTAATTAAAGCTTTCTAATATCAGGGCCATAAGAAACCTGTAAGTGTCAAGTTCTCCTCATCGTTACGTCAAACATTTGCTCGTAAAAAAACATGAGCCATAAAATAAAGTTTTTCTCCGATATTTGAGCAATCAAAGTAAAAGTATCTAATCTATCAAAGATGTACACTGCACATCCTTGCCTTGAACGAAATAAAACATGGAGTTAGAGCGGCGTTATGTCTAAAATTATTCGATCTCTTGTGTAGAATATGATTCAGGTAACATCTGATGCATCTGTTTATTTAGGAAGACAGCATATTTAAAACTTTCGCTGAGATTTTATAGCATGGTTTCCCCACTGGGCAGTAGTGCAGGCTGAAGGCCTGTCCATGATAGCATCTAGTCGTTCGGATGGGACGAAAACCCGAGATCTTCCGACTTAATATAAACAACCTTTGACAGAATTAGAAATAAAAGGAGGACGTGGTGCCACGGCCCTGACAAAATCTTCCTCATAAGACACTTTTAAGGCCAGTCGGTGCAAAAAAGAAGGAAGTTAAACCCCATTTCATTTCATACATGTAATAAAGGTTTGGTGGAAATCAAATAAAATGGGGTGTACGTCCTAGTTGTAATTATGGTTTATTATAGTTGGATATCTGGTTGCCGTCTCCATTATTGGGGGAGTATAGCCAAAGTCTAAAAATAGCCCAGAACATCTGATAGACTAGAATTTCATTCAATGAACAAATTTAATAAAAACTAATAAGATAAAGTGGTGATATAAAATTACTAGATATCTTTGATTTGATTTAATAAAGTTTGATGTGTTGACATGTTTTGTGAAGTGGCAATGTTCAGATTCTCTTCTACTGAAGTGCAATCCAATTTAATTTGAAGATTTCATTTTATACCAACAGGCGAAGTAAACTAAATCGATCATGCTACTTCATCCTATATTAAATTTTTTTGAGGGACCTGTATGAAATGTGTTTGGTCGCTGCAATTAAATCTTCATAGCAGTTTATAAAATGTTTTCAGGGCTAGAATTTAGAGAATATAGCTTTTCAATTATGAAGTAAATTAGTTTTTATATTTTGACTCCAAGCTCATTTAAGTAATTACCGTATTTCTGATAGAAAAACATTTTTGAACAGGTTTAAGGTAAACCAAATTATTCCCTTTTTGATGATTTATGTCAGGTGACGATCGTTGGTATGAGGGTGTAACTAATAATTATATGACTGACGGATTTGATATTATCTGGATATAAATTATAAATTGATTTATCATACACGTTTACGTCATGATTTGAAAAAGAAAAACAAATTGCTATAGGTTAATAAACATGTTGACAATTTTTTCAGCTTACACTTTGGAAATTGTTGGTGGAATACTGGGTGGATTAGCATTTATAATAGGTGTGATATTACTTATAATATACAGGTAATACTATTGTTATCTTCACTATACATAATATAATATTATATAAGCTTTTATACGATTTGAAGTAAAGTTGAAACACCATCTAAAGACGTCAGGAGATTATAGGGTGTGTTATTTCTTAATTGACATCTATAACTATAAAAGATGCTTTCGTGGTAATCGAAACTGCTCGATAATGAAGCCCATCAGTTATTCTAGAAGATAGATGCCCCCAAAGGCATTGGTATCACGCTGTGTTTGTTTCCGCTTAGAATAGATTCTTGATTCCTGTATCTGTACGGAAGCCGCCGAGGGAAAACTACAAATATGTCTGTTATGTTACTGTGTACGCACGACACCACTGGTCAGTGCATTCTTTGTTTCGTTTTGTATGTATTGACAAGAATCACAAGGCTGAGTATTGGATCAAACGAGATATCGTCTTAACACGTTGGATTGGAAAGAAAGAGTATTAGCTAGGTCAACGAATTGACAAGGGAAAACACATACATATTACACTGATTCAGAATTGCAGATTATAAAAAAAAACATATTATTTTACCGTATGCTGTATCTGAAAAAAACATAGTTTGTGAACCATGAAGGTTGGCTTAGCTTTAAACTAGCTAATACTCGAATAACCCAAAACAGATCTTTTAAATCTGGCTAAAGTGCGTATAGCTTTAACTCAATATCATCAATAGTATTCAACATTCAGAACACGAACTGGAATTCAATATTGGTATATTTCAATCTATATTCATGTTGTTATGATACCGTGAAAATGTTGGCACCTAATATCCGTATTTTAAGGAGCTACATCACTAACATTTTGGCACCTAGAAATTCACAAAAGTGGGTCGCAACGCTAATAATAATGTATATAAACTGATTTACATTCAATGGTTTCCGTTTTTACTCCAATTTCAAATCAGTTATGTTCGGCGAAATATGCCAGCAATTTTAGATGCAGATTTCTAGCATCTAGTTATTCCAGTCTACATAACTCTGTTTGAATTACTGCAATGTGTCTAGCCTCGTCCATCGAGTCTCTAAATACAACAGGGGCTCAAGCGCATTATTGTACACGATTCGTGTACCAATGTTAAAAAAATATATTTTATCTTAAATATTGGATATCATAACCTCATCTTTTCCCGGTACGTTTACATCATCAATATTGATTTAAATTGACCAATGATTCGTGTTTTCGATGTCGAAGATTTTGGAGGATTTTGAGTTACGGAGAATATTTTTAAATCAGTACACGATGTCGTGTATGCTATAGTCAATGCGGAAGTAACTAGAAATGGCTGATTCGCAAACGATAAACAGAACGGAGATAAACTAACCATTAATATGTTCTTTTCCACTCATTTTCGTCTAAGTAAAGGTTCTAACGATTGGGGATATGCGCCCTTAAAGAAACTAAATATGTTTCATTGCGCCTTATGGCGCTCGTTCATTGAAACGGATGCTCCGGTTTCTCCGAATATATCACCCTGCCCCCCCCCCCTAGACAGCGGTGTCGGGCCCGGGAAGGGACATGGAAACACGGCGGATGGCATGTCATGGCGGATGGCATGTCATCATTAGCCCTATAGTCTCTAGGTACAGAACTGTAAACCTAATAATAATAATCGTATTATAGAGGGTAGCTGTTTTCGTTTCAGGATTGTTATATTGGAGAAGTATGATTTGTCATACTAATTTAATCGCAATGAATGATAACATCTATGTGCGAATATAGAACATCTCAATCTATGTGCATGAGAATAAATACAATAATTTACGATCCTAATTGGTCATAATTTGTGTTATTTGTATAATTATAGAAACTGGCGATATGAACAGGAGATAGCTGGTTTGTTGTGGAAGATTTCTATATCAGATATCAAAACAGGAGACGAACCAGGAACTGGACATCTAGATAGAAATAAAAGTGGCAGCAGGGTAAAAAAATTATTTTATTCCATTTATCTTTGCTGGTATAATATTGGTGTTAGTATTAAGCTACCCCTGGAGAAATCTACAAAACACATTTAATCTCTGATAATATGTTGCAATATGCATAATCATCGGCTTACCGAATTTAAACCTATTACAGTCATGAACCCCTTCCAGTTACCATTATGGTAAACCGTCATCTTATGGTTGGGTTGTTGCATTAGGGAATATAATAGTGGGTCATCAACAAGCAGTCAATCAATCAAATACAAAAAAAGACTGGTGTTGTATTCTTTTGAACAGCCCACATATAAATAGGGTTAATTACAAAATTTACAGAATGTTACCAGTGGCGTAGGTCTACCTTCGCAAAATACTCATTTTCAAAAAGGGGTCGGGGTGGCAGAAATTTGTGATGTGGTTTTTCATATTGACAGTAGTGTAAACCAAGTATGAACAATCTAAACCATTAGACAGAATTCAAAGTCCTAAAGAAACGACAATGATAGTTTGGCCATTTCAATTTTCGGTTGACTAACGGTTTCTGCACCAAATATACTTTCCTCATACTACACTGTATGGCGTATGCCCAGTCAGAGCAGAACAGTACGACGTTAAACCCCATTTCCTTTCCATCGTTTCACCAAAAGTTAGCCGGGTATTTTTCATTCGGATATCGTCATCAGCACACTAATGCTATTATGTAGGCTATAAATGCAGCCAGGTTCACCAAATTTTAATTTCCGTGTTTCTCATAATATAATCGTACGGACTGGAAGGTAAGCTGATGTCCACCGGTGCATTCGTTGGAATACGCATAGAAGAACCCCTCGGTAATTTGTTAAATTTTCCGCACAGTAAAATGCATGATCCAGCTGGCGCAGAAAAGTAGGACATCAATACCCTTTAAGTCATTTGACTAATAATTAAGTTGCGGAAAATTAGAACGAAACAAATGTAAATTTTATTTGGTATTTTTGAGAGATATTTGATGACGCCAATGACAACAATGTTGAAGGCTGAGAGGGTTGTATTTAAAGGAACAATAACACTCTTGCTGGCTTGACAGGTCCCGAAAAAAAGCCTTATTCTAACTACTAGATGTTTAAGTGCCCTACCTGTTGTGTAAATTATCCATTACATCCTAATCACTTGTCCAGAGGGTTCGAAAATATTTTTAAATCTAAGTTACATTTGAAAAGCTTTAAGTAAAGCTTTTCAAACTATAGAGTTGAATTTTTCCAATTTTTTTAATTCGGTGTGTTAAGATGAAATTTGTATCAGTATTTCATTGGAATATTGTAAAATAGTACAATTTGTTGACCAGAATAATGATTGGGACATATTATTCTCTTACAACAAGAGTGTTATTGGTCCTTTAAGATAATGGTCAGTCAGACTTTAGATTGATATTTCGTGATTTGGTTATGCGATAACAATTTTACATTCATTTTCCTTGCTAACATTGTCTGGATTTTATTCAAATTGTGCTAATCTTGATGCAACTTAGCATTTAATTTACAGCTCACCGATTAAATCTTATCTTATCCATATATGAAATTATTTCCCCAATCAGACATCAAATCACGGTATAGATTGAGATCTAATCACATTGTTAGATTTATTATTGATAACTCTGCTGGAATTAGATCTTCAGTACGTAAACTGTCTTGTAATAAACAATTATTATTTCTCTTACAGGGGACGTTATGCAGTCAACAGTCAATGGAATCTAAGTTTTCCGTGACTCAGATCTACGCACGAACCGGCTCTTACAAAGGTCAAGTAGTAGCACTCAAAATGTACGAAGCCAAAACTTTTGACGTCAGTAGAAAAATGAAAAAAGAAATGAAACTGGTATAGTAATTGGTTCTTTTTATGTGTGAATATTTGAATATTTACAAGAAATAATTGAATTTGTTGTCTAGGTTATTATGGTATTAAAAATATCTTTTATATCAGACTATATAAACCGTCTGGGCTGATATCAAGGTTTGGACGTTCTGGCTATAATAGTTCGAAAATGGGTTAATCAAAATGAATGTATTGAAAATTTATTTAAAGGTACTTTATTCTGAGTTGATTATCACTGTTTAAAGTTTCGACATAGATTGTTTATTATCGTAGTAATGTTACTTGTTAATCGAGACTCAGTCTTCCTTCTCCATTTTTAAATTTCGACGTACATGTAATTCATTAAATGTTATTCGTAACTAATCGTTTATATCTGCGCCATCCGATGGTCTAGAGAGTTGATTACAGGCTTGCCATGTGAATAAATACCTAAATAATAATTTATATAATATTTGAAAGAAAAATTGAAACATGTGATAGGCAGATTTAGCTCTTATATTATGATTCTTTAATATACACACATTGATTACTTAATTCATGTACGGACAATAATATCAATACTATAGGAACCCGGCGTAGTGATACTCGTCCATTATGTATAAAATAAATAGGTGTTTCACCACGCCACGGATGCCAATTTGACAGGGTTTAAAGAAAGGGGTTAATTACTGGATGATGTGAATTAAAGATGTTAAATGTTTTAAAGAGTCATAGAGCGTTTGGAGCATCTATAAGATATATTTGCCAGATACAATGGGTCATATTTTATTTTATTTACAATTCAGACAGGAATGGTATAATATAACACATTGATATTTAGGATTAACATGGACTGTTGAAAAACAAGTATCCTATAGAAGCTAATGGAAAAAAGTGTTGTTACTTTTTGAATTAAAATAAAAATTATTTGGTAAATAAAAGATATGAATAACCCTTGCTGAAAAAAAAGACATTTTGTTAAAAAGATTAAAAGCTAGAACTCTTTTCTTCAAGTTAGTGTCACACCATACAATCAGAAGTGTAAAGTAGTTAATGAATTATTGAAACAAAAATAGATAGAAGGCTTTTACTGGGAGTAATGGGAATAATAAAAAAAAGAAAATATAGTATTCAAGACAATACATTAAACGGATTATTCTCTACAAAGCTTAAATCTAATGTGGAATTTCGTTAAATCCCCACGTATAGATATGATTCCGTACTGGATGGTTTCGTTCCACATGTAGTTCTTAATAGATTTTTATCACATTTTCGGAAATAGTTAGTATACTGAGCTAACGATTAGCACTATTGATATTGAAAGTTTTCGTAAATCAATAGATTGTACTGACTCTCATCAGTTACATATTTAAAAGATTTTCACCAAATTTTCAAGAATGACCAGTGAACGCCGATTGGTTTTAAAGGATGTAACTTATATTCCAAATATTTTGTCCATTAAAATTTTATGCATAGATTGACGTCGATTTCATGACAATGGGTAAATGCTTCATAGATAGGTGTCCATTGTAAGCATAGATTGGCTTTCATTTTCTGACAATGGGTAAATGCTTAGGTGTCTATTGTAAGCATAGATTGGCGTTGATTTTCTGACAATGGGTAAATGCTTTATAAAGAGATGTCCATCAATTGTATGCATAGATTGGCGTTCATTTTCTGACAAAAGGTAATGCTTCTTTGTCCACCATTTTGAGAAATTTAGTTTGGATTATTAATTTAAGAAAGATTTTGCATCTTAAAATGATTCGTTTCTTTTTCCAGATGCGAGACTTACGTCATGATAATGTGAATGCATTTATTGGAGCCTGTATAGATCCGCCATATTTTATAATAATAACTGAATACTGTTCAAAGGGCAGTCTACAGGTAAATCCTGCTATATAGACGAGGGTGGGGAGGGGTTATAATTTAGACATATTCATTGAAGATTTAGGGCCACAATTCTATGTGTAATTGATAGTTTTTATGATATTGTAAAGTGTAAAAAAGGCTAAGAAGTGAATGGCTTTTCACTCTCCATAAGATTAGACCTTGATTCAGTATATAATTCTGGTTAGATAAAGTGCCCTCGTGTGAAGTTGTCACAGAATGTCAATAAGGCGCCCTGTTCTTATATTTGTTGGACGGCTTAATAGATTATTACACGCAGTGAGTGACGAATGAACGGGTACTATGTCTTACTCTTAATATATTCTTTTTGTTAACTGTCTATACCCATTAAGACAAAAGGGGCACATTTCTTTTGTTATGATATGATTGGTAGAGTCCCCCGAGTAACATTAATGTATGTTGTATTTCGTTTCGTTTCTAACTTCCTGTATAATTCCAAAGAATTATGAAATTCTGGTATTCGCAGTCGAAGTCATAATCTTGCAATCGTTGCGATTATGGATGTTATGTTTCTCGTCCCTGGGTGAGAAGCAAACTATTTGAGGAGTATGTGAACAACGATCTTCATTTTGGTGGTGCGATCTTACCGTACTGCCGGAGTTTCTCAAAGACGACTAGGTTGCAATTTTGACTTAAGGTAAATCTAATCTGATTAAAACAGATCCGACTTCAATATTTCGTTTTACTTGTCTTTAATACACTAGGATTTGAATGGTGTGGAGTATTAGCTAATGTAACCATATGTTACAGCGAGCTTTGGACGTGTTTTGCATGAAACTGTGGGTAATCCACTAGAAACATCAATGCTGATTGGTTAATCAAAATGTATGACGTTATAGGGTCAAAAGCCGCTAGTATGACTTCTGAAAAATGACCTATAGCAACAACCGGTCAGATGTAGGCCATCGAAAGTAAAAAAAATTGAAACGAAATATAAATCTGTATTTTAATCAGTATGCGGTACATGCACAGAAATTAAAATGAAATGAAACGGGGTTTGACGTACTACCTGTCTGCAGTGTACTGCACCAATCGGCAAAGTGTACATGGTACCTCGGTAATTCAACCCATTCGTTTGAATCAGGAGTATCTTTAATATTTGATATAAGTATTCGGTGGAATTAAGTCTATATTACTGATTTTTATTTTCAGGATATTTTAGAAAATAGTGATTTAAAGCTAGATGACATGTTTTTAGCGTCGTTAGTAAAAGATTTATTACAGGTATATAAAACCAAATATTATTGTAAACATTTCGTAAGAAATTGGTCTGATTCCGGGGGTCAGATTCCGCGGGTGGGGGGGGGTATCTTAAAGGGGAACTATGTAAGTTTTAGATAAAGAGCTGACCGTTCTCACTATAATATTTCAAAAATAGATAATGTAAAATGAATATATTAAAAACTTATTCAAATAAATTAATTTTCTCCATTGATGAATTATTCCCAAACACGCTCCGTATTAATCTCTTGTGTACTGTTTCGTTTCAACGACGCGAACTGTCGTTGACCAAGCTTTCGATTGACAGGATATGATTTCTTATTTTTATTTATTGTAAATTTACTGATCACTTTCAGTCTGTGATCAAACTTTTTCCAGGTCGTACGAAATATCAATCTATTTAGTTATAAATAGCTTCAATAACTAAAAGTAACCATATCCTGCGATCAATTTGAGGGATTTGTGTTTCTTTCAATAACGTTGCGTTTCTAAAATTGAAATAGATTATCTTTTATTTTATCGCCAGACCCCACAAACATTTTTTTTTAAATTTTAACAGGGTATGATATTTCTCCATGATTCCGTAGTCGTGATTCATGGTAATCTTAAAAGTTCTAACTGTGTGGTCAACAGTCGCTGGATGTTACAGATAACAGACTTTGGTCTCTTAAACGTTCGTGCTGCCACCTACAGAAAAGAAGATGAACATGCGTATTATAGAAGTAAATACATTTAACATTTAAAGTAGTATAATAAAGTATAATTTTAAAGATGTATTATGTAAGATTTGGATAATCAGCTGACCGTTCTTGCTATAATAGATAATGCAATATGCTCTTAGTCTACTCTTAAGGCACTGATCAGTCGGTCGGTTTAAAGGGCGCCCACACGCCATAGAGTTCGTTCGCCTTGATCCAAACTGTCTTATACCACTTACGTGGAGGCTATGGCGCTCCGCCACTCTGCTGCATCCCCACTTTTAAAATCCTACATACGGCCCTAGCTCAGATCTGTTTCTTTTTAAAAATAGTTTTTCACAATACAATCTTATACAATGCGTTAAAAATTAGTGGTGAAAACTGTTACATGAGCTATCTTGACACATTAATGTAAGATAACTGTATGAATACATTTTGACTTCCCCCTTGTTTTTATTAGTTATGTATAGCAAGTAAATAACATTGCTTTTAACATGTATTTTAGATTTATTATGGAAAGCGCCAGAATTTATACGCTTTCCTCAACAGAAAGCCTCTCAGAAGGGAGATGTATTTTCATTTGGAATCATACTTCATGAAATTTATGGACGAATGGGACCATACGGGTGTTATAATTTCAGTCCTAAAGGTAAAATTAAATCTTGTTTTTAAATTCATTACTGGGGAAAAAAAATCGATGTATATGCCTTTCAATCTGTGGAAAATAAACTAGTTCTAAAAAAGGAAGAGTGAAGTATTAAATGGACAATAAGTCAAACCAGCACATTAAATATATTCCGAGGTTAAATATAGGCTATGAAATATATATGGCAATTTTACAGATTAATTCTGTTAGATATAGATTTCAATGAAATTATTTTAAAATGTTTTATCTTTTGGCAAGAAAAAGCCGACTGGACAGTAATTACCATGTTTATAAATCTTTGTTTGAGTGACGTCATGTTAACGTTAACCATTTAAATGGCGCGGAAGGTTTAATCCATTCAATATCCCAACACCCAACGCCACGTGAATACATGTCTCATGAAAATTTATATAACATTTGAAGCCAGAAAAAAAGATCTGCAATAAGCTGATTGGGGTCTTACTAAATGCATCTTTCAGTCAGTAATATAAACTGCTGAGCCAGACTTTAGCTCTGGCCTGTGAATTTTAACGAGATTAATTGGCCTTCTGAACGGCATATAAGATCAATGCTAAATTAATAGATGATAAAAAACAGAAATCTATTTCATATTTTTGAATAATGGCCTCTATCGTAGACATGTTTTATTTTTACCCCATTCTATAACATCACAAAACACAAAAATACACTTTTAATCATAGATCGTCTATTGTAGGGGTCAGTAGGTTATTACACGTAAATTTATCAGTCTGGTCGAAAAGAAAATATATCAATTTTAACGAGGCAGGTGTTATTATATCGTCCGCTAGGCCGAGAAAATATCGCCAATTGGTCATTAGTACATATACAATTTACATCATTGCATTGATTATTCATATTTAAAGATCTACACAAGATGGAGACGTGACTTGTTTGTAATTTAGTTAATATCAAAACTTTAACCCTGCATCCAATTAAATTGATAATTTTATTTTTGTAAATCGACGCAGGCTACTACAGGACAGTCATTTCCCTACACTTGTTATTGTTGTGTGCGCGGGGTTTAATGTCCGCTTTCGCCAAGGATGATTTCACAGACAAGATTTATCATCGTCAAGGCAGGCAGTTTTATACTTTCCAATTTTTGTGGGGAATATAAATTATTGTTATTCATAAGGCTATCCGGACACTGTTCGTCTGTCTAGCTATCCGGGGGATAGGGGTTGGATGGCCGAATGGTTACGTGTGTGCGTTGTATCATAAGGATTGTCATTGGGTCAACTATACTGGTTCCCCGCTTGTACGTCACAAGGGGTATGGTCGCCTGTCCAACCTTCTGTCCGGGCCCTCTGGTCCCCCCCCCTGCTAAAAAACCCTATACGCACAAACAAATTATTGAAATAAAATAGAACCATTAGTTAGTCCCGAAATGACATAAGTCGTGTCGAGTGGACGTTAAACACCACTTCTCTCTTGTCTAGCTATCCACAATAGCCAAACTGGGGTGGGTCTGATAAACTGACGTTTTCATTCAAAGCTCAAGAGGGTGATGCACTGAGGATTAAATGGACCTTTTGTCTACCATTGATCATTAGTACACAGAGTCTGATCTTCGTGTTTCTCTTCCAACTTCGTGGGTTTTCTCTGGGTACTCCAGTTTTCTCCCACTGCTAAATATCCCTACGCAAAAGCGAATTATTGAAATAAAATTAAAACCATATGTTAGTCCCGAAATGACCTAGTTTGTGTCTAGTTGGCGTTAAACCCCATTTCTTTCTTTCTGTCGTATTTATCTCCGCTTCGTCCTTGTGTCTAGTAAACTAATTTTCGGGAATTAGTAACGGCTTTAGGGCTGGGGGGTTTTCCCGGCGTATCATTATCATTTCCTGGATAGTAATTGATTCGTCTGCATATAAATGAATAAATTGTTTTAGCTATGTTTTCTCATCTACAAGTCAATCGTTTATTGCTCAAATGTGATGTAAGAATCGAGTCTCGTGCTGTTTTTATTGACGTCTGATTCCTGCTCTAATTTCCTACAGCAAGACAAGTTATATGTGTGGTGACATATAATAATAGCTAGTTCGTTTTCTCTCTTCGCAAATATCCGTTTTAAACACGTATCATTGTGTTTACTTAGAAGCGTGAAGGTATTACTATATTTAGCCCCCCCCCCTCCCATTTAGCTTCGGGCAATGAAAAATTCGACGACCTTTTTTTTCTATTAACGTTTAGAGAAAAAATATAACTAACTTATTTCTTTGAGATCTACTCTACCCGAAAAGTATTTTCTCGTCTCTTTCTTCACCACTGGATGCCCGAAAATATACCCGAAGCTCTCTTATGATAGGTTTGCGCGGAAAAAAAGTATTGCCCGAACAACGGGCATCGGGCCGAACAACGACAGAGGAAAGTAGCAGTAAAACGCGTTTGCGACCGTCAAATAATCCAAAATTTTCTTGGGGGGTCATTCGCCTCTCAAAGAAAATCGGCGCCACTGTCTATAAACCGGAAATTTTTCGGGCATTTCTAGTTTTGCTTCCCTAACTGTCATCGAGCCCTAATAAATTACTTTTCTTGTAATTAAATATCACAAATTTATGAGTTGACTATGGATTAAAACATTTTGTCTGGAGCCACTTTACTTTGTGCGACATTTTTCTGGCATTGATAATTATTTGTGAATTCAGATGCGACAGTCTTATTGGATGGTTGGAATTCAGAGTGGGATTTCAGTTACAAAACCATTGGATACTTTTGGAGTTGCTTACACGGGCTAGAACAGCAGAAAACGCAATTTGCGGTGATTAATTTTTCTCCGAGAGGGCGAGGCCTCCATACCGCGCGACGATTGATTGGTTGTTTTGAATTCGGGTCAGCCAGGTAGGCTATATTGGACCAGATTCAAGTTGCTGTATTCACAGACTGGAAAAGCAGAAAAACGCGTTTGCGGCAGTTACATTTTCAAAATTTTCTCCAAACGGTCCCGTCTTCGTGTACTGTAAACGACTGATTGGAATTCGAGTCAGCCACCTTAATAAGGCTATATTTGACCACATTGAAGTTGCTTTGTTCACCGGCTGAAATAACAGGAAAAGGCGTTTGCGGCAGTTAAATTTTCAAATTTTCTCCAAACGGTCCCCTCTTCGAGGACTGTAAACGATTGATTGGAATTCGAGTCAGCCACCTTAATTAGGCTATATTAGACAACTTTGAAGTTGCTTTGTTAACCGGCTGAAATAGCAGGAAAACTCGTTTACACGAACGAACGGGTCATAAATAACCATCATTTTATAACATAATGGTATAACAACTGCGCCAACCAGGATAATGAAAGGGGACCCATGCGGTATGTTAAAAGGGGACATTTTTATAGACAATGTACACGTGACCCCATTTTCTCCTTGTATCCTTCTGATGTTCTTTGCTGTCCTGCAATAACTGACAAGAAGACGCCGCGCTGAACCATAGATACACTCGTTATTAAACCCTATAATCGGTCTGCAGGTTATCGTTTTAATGTTTCTTAAAACTTTCATTGCAAACTTACTTGGATTGTTTGAACAGACGAAACTGTTCAGGTTTAAAGGCCTACAACATGCACTTGCCGTCGACTTGCCGAGTTATCGATCTTGGGTCGGTTGCTCAAAACTAAATTATTTTAACGATCCGTTAAACTCTAACGGACCTATATCTTGGTAACGTGTTGTTTGTTAAATTTACTACAGAAAACACTATAGAATAAATCTGTAGAAAAAATATGGGGCCTTTATTTCCAGCAACAATCTTTCTCTCCGTTAAAGTTAACGGATCGTAAAAAGTGACGAAGCTTTGAGCAACCGGTCCCTTGTCAGCATAATCCAAATTATCAATGTCTATGTCCGATTTTTTTTTTGATTTTGTTGAGATTGTTTGACATAGCTCATAATCTTAAACTGTATTAAATTCCAAGCTCACTCTTTAGTAATTTTTGAGCTATTGTCCTTGTTATAGAAATCTTGTGATCAAGGTTTGCGTTTACGTGATTCTGGAGATTAATTTCAAAACAACAAAACATTATAGTGAAAGCCTTTATCATGGGCGCATATTTAATTACCAGGCAAGCTATATTGATAGTTTTAAGGCGTCAACACCTCTCGGACATTCATTTGTCGTCTTAATTCAGATTTCCCGGAATTGCTCGGTACAACCAGTTTAGAGCTTATACAAAAATGCCTAAAGTGAGTTTTGGTTAGGTCTAAAATCTTGTTTGCGATGCCTGATTTCTTGTATATTATCAAGCGTGTATTTATCATCTCAGAAATGGCTTTTAATGCTAAGAACTATCTTTAAATTCCATTTATCAAGGGGCTAGCTAATACGGCACTATATCGCCTTTGTCTTAGCATTTAGCTCGAAATACGTCCAATGGAGAATCGGCAACGATCCTGCTTAACAATACATGTATAGCGGAATAATATTTCTTTGTTTATTATTAGGGGTTTTTTTTAAATTTTAATAAAGCATTTATATTCATTGCCAAATCTCTTGTTTTTCTTTATGAAGAACGGGATGCTTTTGTGATCAAATATTATGTCTCGTGACAAATAATAATGCTTGTCTTCTAATCTGCCTTCTAACCACCACAAACAGTCGATTTATCACTGTGTTATAGATTGTGAAAGAAGACTATGGTGTGCTTGAAAAGGATCGGTTGATGTCTCCATTAACCCCGTCAAGAAAGATATATTATTATTGGCTTATTGTTGTTTTTAAACTAGATCCGTATTACGTGACCAATAATTATTTTGTTACCCAAGGCGGTTTAAACTACTGGTGGAGACATCAATCCGTGTCTACTATTTCTAGGACAAGGTCGGAATAATAAAAGTGCCGTTAGTTGTTATGTTCTTTTCATTTAGAAATGAATATAAACAGGCACGACTTTAAAGGGGTGGGGGAGTTAGCACTAGCTGGTTCACAAAAAAATGATATCTTATAAAGAGGGAATTACCCCTATCCCTATACATTCTGAAATAATGCTTTAATTCATTCACTATTTTAAAAATGTTTTTGAACAAACGTATAAGCAATTTAATATGTTTATTGTGGAGTGGGATTGTGGATAACGCCCTAGATTTGGACCCCCCCCCCTCATCCTAGTCACAGGGGTTTAACGTCCACTCAAGACAACTAGGTCATTTCGGGACTAACATATGGTTAAATTTAATTTCAATATTTCGCTTGCCCGTAGGGGCCTTTAGCACTGGGAGGAAACCGGAGTGCCCGGAGGAAACCCACAAGGTTGAGAAGGCTCCCCTATCTCCATGCCACATGCGCACACACCAGGGCTCGAAACCACAGCCGCAAGCCAGAAGTGGCCAGCCAGCTGAAAGTCGAAGCACGGCACTCTACACCACTACGTCATGCCAACTGCTGGATCCTCTACTAAATAGAAATATGATATATCACGTCCTTGTTTTATTGTTTAGTTTCGTATCACAACTTTTCAGATATTTGCTGATGATTTCAATTATAGATAGAATCTTCCAATCCGTTTTAATTGTCGTCCACTGTTGTCTGATTTTGACTTAATGCCTACATATCACGAATTACCTATTGATCGTGTTCATGTTTCGTGTGGCGTGACCCTATTTTAGCAGATAATAAATAGTGCAGGAAAACAATCAAGCATAAAACAAAGAGGATGATCAATAAATGCCGAAACAATAGTGAAAAATCAATCAATGTCAAATATAAAAGTTAGAACAAACACAGACATCACATACCATAGATGAATTTAACACCACACCCCCTCCGAACCGCACCACACGCACGCATCCATCGCCACTCACCCCTTGTCCGTCACAGACAAACTAATTAGGTTAGGGAGTCGTAGTCGCACAATCAAGATACGCAATAAATATAACAATATATAAAACATAATGTTTTATTACCCAATGCTGCTGGTTTGACATTTTGTTTTGATCTCGAATAATATATTGTACTACATTTCAATTAAGATAAAAGTGTCAAGGCTATATTTCGAAAGGGTGTTCTTAGGACACGTTGCCATGGAGTCTTTTTGCAGGAAATAATTGAATGTTTCATATTATAATATGCATATTCTTTTTTCGAAACAGAAATTGTTGAGAGATTGGGTATTAAATGTAATGATCCACCGTTTCGACCTGATATTCATAGTTTAAACTGTGATAAATACATCATCGATTGTATGGAAGCTTGTTGGTCTGAATCCTCAATAGAAAGGCCAGATTTCCGTACAGTATGGCTTAGATTAAAACCGCTAAGAGCTGGAATGTAAGTATGTTAAAGGCCCAATAACACTCTTGTTGTAACTGAATAATATGTCCAAATCCTTATTCTGGTCAACAAAATGTACTATTTTACAATATTCCAATTAATTGATAATACACATTCCATCTTAACACACCGAATTTTAAAAAAATGGAAAAATTCAACTACATGGTTCGTAAAGCTTTTTAAATGTAACTTAGATTGAAAACTATTTTCGAACCCTCTAGACAAATAAAATAGGATGTAATGGATAATTTACACAACAGGTAGGGCACTTAAACAACTAGTAGCTAAAATAAGGCTATTTTTCTGGACCTGTTTAGCCAGCAAGAGTGTTATTGTCCCTTTAAGCCGTAAATCAAATGTCATAACAGCTTTGTCTGAGCCGTTTGGAAATGTTCTAAGCTTATACAATAAGGACGCTGCGTAGCTGCGTTTAAAGATACAATATCGTTCAGTTGTAGCCTATGCTATACTTGGTGATAGTGACGAATGGGCACGATTGTCACTTGAGAAAGTATATAGATATCGTTATAAAGGCGTAAAATTTAGGCGCGTGTCGCAACCCTATATATTAAAAATGAAAGTATATCTTTAAGAAAATATCGCCGAGATTTAGATGGTTGCAATGAAATGGGATAAGTGTTTCTAATAGTATTGTTTATTGTGATAATGAACCACTTACTATCTTAATCTCTAAATAACATATAATCTTGTTTGAATATTTTATGTATTTAGGGGGGTTGGGATGGCCTAGTGGTCTAGAGTGCCGCGCTTCGACCTCTAGATGGACGGCATCCTCTGGGTTGCGGCTGTGGTTTCGAGCCCTGGTGTGAGCGTATGTGGCATGGATCTAGGGGCCTCTTTTCAACCTCGTGGGTCCCTCAGGGCACTCCGGTTTCCTCCCACTGCTAAAGACTCCTACGCGCAAGCGAATTATTTAAATAAAATTACACCATATGTTAGTCCCGAAATGACCTAGGTCTGTTGAGTGGACGTTAAACCCCATCTCTCTCTCTCTCTCTCTCTCTCTCTCTCTCTTTATGTATTTAACTAGCAGTTGACTCTGCGTAGCACGAGTATAGACATGAACCGGAAGTATCATAACTCCGAAACCGTTAGCCTATGTTACTCCCCGGTTTAAGCAACCCTTATTCACCAAATTTCAACCTCAGAACAACCTTGGTCTAGTCGCCAAACCTAAACAGGCAGACGGACAACAATCACATTACAGTCATAAATATGAAAGGAGGATGAGATGGGATGGCCTAGTGGTCTATAGAGTCCAGCTTCGAAATCCCTCTCTGACCATTGCTGGATTGGCTTCTGATACTATTCTTCCTGTTAAATTAAATCTATCACTTGAGTACAACAACTTGACAGTCCATCATTTAATCTGGGACTTCCCTAAAACTTTGAACAGTGATTTAAGGTATTTAAAAACGGTGAAAGTATTGTTCGTCCCCATAAAATATTGTTTACTTTATGTCAATGTTGATAGCCTTGTTTGTCACGCAATTACTTTTACTGCAATATTCTGCTATCCACTGTTTAATTGGGCATAATAAAATCGTGAACCATGACGTAAGATTATGTAAACATAATTATTTGGTCCAATTTGACGCCTTGTTTTAAAAGGGCAATGCCTTTGTAACGCAGTTAGCGATTGGTAGTCAATCGCACTATTGAACAATAATTTCCCCTCTTCCCAGCAGTGAGTAGTGGGATAAGCTCTAATCAAACGGAACACTGCGAGGAGTATGGGAGTTAGGCATTCTTTCTCAACCCCGTGGGTTTACTTCGGGTACTCTAGTTTCCTACCACAGCCACGACCTCAGCGCGTGCGCTATGATAATAATAATGAATATAAGACAACTTGTCTGAGATATCACTCTTGATAGATGCGACGTTAAAAACACCAAGAACAACAACGTGAAATAGGTTTTTACTTCACATTTCTGCACTAACTCGTCTAACGAAGACGGACATACGTCATACAATGTGGTACAGTGGAAAGTGTGTCTGAATACAAACACTTTATTGAGTTATACATATCAAGGGTACATTCACATCGGTGTTTAGTCCATCCGAACCAAGACTGTAAAATCCCGAGGACTTTCTAGTATAACACCTTGATTAGCAATGCAGCAAATAGTAAAAACTATGGCTTTCTATTAAATGCGATAACATGCCTGATGGGTTTCTTTTTTCATTGTCAATAGGAAACGCAATATATTTGATAATATGATGGCCATGATGGAAAAATACCAAGAAAATTTAGAAGAATTGGTTGGTGAAAGAACCGAACAACTTATTGAAGAAAAAAAGAAAACAGAGGCACTTTTACATAGAATGTTACCAAGGTAAAATTAAAGACCATATACTATTGACATAGTTATGAAGGGGGGAGAATGGTTTAACACGACCGCTTTAGAACATCATAATGTCTTATTGAGTCAACTGACGTGGTTTTGATTCCTCACTTGTTCGTGTCAATGAATGAGTAGGGTCGCCTGTTCAACCTCGTTTGTTTTCTTAAAGTCTTCTATAAGATCTTTAGACAGCTAAAGGCCCCTACGCACAAGCAAATTATTGAATATTAAATTAGTCCCGAAATGACTCAGTTTATGTAGAGCAAATGTGAAACCCCATTTATCCTTCTCTCCCTCTCTTTAATTATTGTTAAGTATGGGAATTGCTCACGTGATTTACATTGCCATTAACTTGAAAAAGTTACATGTACGTTGTTATTAAATAAAAGAGAAGAAGTTATATCATTTTACCCTGTGTTGTATTTTATGGTAAATATTGATCGTACCTATATCATTTAAAAAATTAAGTATGGACTTGTTTTATTACAATACTGACTTGTAACGTGTTAAACAACATAAAACTCGTTTATGTTTGTGGTGTCTTCGTTATCTCGTCCAAATAAAAGTACACAAAATGTATCCAAATACGGTATTTTAAAGGGACAATAACACTCTTGCTGGCTTGACAGGTCCAGAAAAAAAAATAGCCTTATTCTAACTACAAGATGTTTAAGTGTCCTACCTGTTGTGTAAATTATCCATTACAACCTATCTCACTTGTCCAGAGGGTTCGAAAATATGTTTAAATCGAAGTTGCATTTTAAAGCGCTTACGTAAGGCTTTTCAAACCATGTTACGGCATGTAGTTGAATTTTTCCAATTTTTAAAATTAGGTGTGTTAAGATGAAATTTGTATCATTTTTTAATTGAAATATTGTAAAATAGTACAAATTGTTGACCAGAATAAAGATTGGAACATATTAATCAATTACAACAAGAGTGTTATTGGGGCTTTAAAGGGGATGATCCAGGGCATGGTTCATTTTTTTCTGTTTTCTAACAAAGAGTGTATAATTATGACAGCTACTTGCAGGCTCAACGTTTAAAAATAATTCTGCGAGCCCCTGGTCAAAGCGCTACCCTTCTTAAATTTTAAAGAATGCTTCGGTGACGCCAGCAGTACTTCCGGATATTCAACATGTCGGCCAAAATATGTCTGTCGTAATTGGCTGTTATGAATGCGTTCATAAAGATTTTAAACGTTGATTCTAGCAACTATCAACGTTATCTGCCCATTGTTAGAATTGGACCATCTGCTTTAAAGAAAATGTCTTTAATATCCCAGCCGAAATGAATAAACACACCACTCAGAGATGCCATAAACCTGAAACGTATTAAGCTAGGCTGTTTTCTTAAACCATGTTTTGTCTGATTCCTAACTATCAATCAACCGTCACGCATATTTCTGTTTCGTCACATATCCCTCTTAATGTATTCTGGAATTAAAACGTTCTAAACTCTTTCATTTTGTTTTTATTCTACACACAGATCTGTATCTGAACAGTTAAAACGTGGTGAAGCTGTTATTCCAGAATCCTTTAATTCTACAACCATTTACTTTAGCGATATCTGTAGTTTTACCAAACTATCAGCCGAATCTACACCAATGCAGGTACCATCTTAAGACTTTCAACTCTACATTATCAGTTGTGTACTTTGAAACTTAATCTGCTTAAATTTTAGACTTGTAGTATGTCCATTTTCCTGTTATTTTGACAGCTGGTCTTTTTAGCATCAAACATTTTTTATAGAGGCATAATTGTAGCACAGGCCAAAAGGTCATAGGCAAATACCTAGTGGTGTTAATACCATCATCGGTAGCTTAATACCGACGTGTTGTTTTGGTATGTGTTTATTTGTATTGCAGCTTGTAATTTACAAGTCTTAACCATAAAGTATGCACTTAAGATATTGGAAGAAATCTGATATAGCACATAGCTAAAGTTTCTACAAACATTCTATTCTTGTTTGTTATTTCTGAGCTGGCTTGCTTGTCTCAAAATGAGGGGGGGGGGCAAATGGTTAGCGTGTGCGCGCTATATCAAAAAGTATGTCATTGAGTGGTTTCGATTCCCAGGTTGTACGTGACAAGGAGTATGACTAGAGTCGCCAGTCTAGCCTCGTGGGTTTTCTCCGGTTTCCTCCCAGTGCTAAAGACCCCTACGGGCAAGCGAAATATTGAAATTAAATTAAACCATATGTTAGTCCCGAAATGACCTAGTAATTCAACATACACAACCAAATATATAAAAAAGAATATTATCAAAACATAGCGTTAGTGTTACCTTTTTAAGGTGCACTAAGCCTACATCAAGAAAAACCTTGTTGGGGGTGGGGGTATAGATGGCATGGACGTGAAGTAAATTAATAGCTATACTTCAGATAACAGATAGTTCTGGCAAGAGAGAGAGATGGGGTGAGAAACGGCGTTTAGCGCCTCACTCGACACAAACTAGGTCATTTAGGGACTAACACGTGGTTCAATAATCACCTTGCACGAAGGTGTCTTTAAAGTAGGGAAAACGTGGAGCACGGAGAAAACCCACGAGGTTGGACAACAGAAGTTCCTGCAAAAGTAGTAATGCAAAACAAAAGGGAAAATAACATCTTGCTCTTATCGAGATAAAGAAAACACTCAAATATATCGATTATTATCACACCCATACTGACATATCATGTCGTGTACTTGTGAAATCTATAATCCTTGAGTGACGTTTAGTGATTGAGCACATTAAAAAACATCACAATTTGTATGCACTTGATATTGATAAGAGAAGACTTGTCGAAACATCGTGCTATGTGTATAGACCAGTGATTGTTTTCCATAAAACTTGTGTTGTGTTATTTTTGTTGAAATCTAGTTAAGTTATATTATTTTATTTTCAGATAGTTAGTATGTTGAATGATCTGTATACATTATTTGATAATATTATAAAGAATTATGATGTATATAAAATAGAAACCATAGGTGATGCGTATATGGTAGTCAGTGGATTACCTATTAGAAACGGCGATAATCATGCTGGAGAGATAGCATCCATGTCTCTACATCTATTGACAGCAATTAAAACATTCCAGATACCACATAGACCTGACGATACACTTAAACTACGTATAGGTATACATACAGGTAACGTACATTTTCACATTCTGCACACAGAGATTGATGACTAGCCGCCATCAAAAGCGGATTATAGCGGAGGCGCCAGAGAAAATCATCAAAATTAGAACCGAAAGAAAACCCCTAATTGAAGGGAAAAAAGTAGTATGGGCCCTCCTTTTGGCGCCAACCGCGATAATGAAGACGTGCATAATACATACAGTTGGTGGTGAGGAAATTTTGCGGTTGTACAATTTACTATTACTTCGATATCCAAATATCTTTAGTTCTTTTACGTGTACACCAACGTGTACGTGGGAAATCGGTTTTTCATTCCATCCTAACCCTAACAACTCATTGCTTATCATGTCAGGCCCTCCGTCCTGCACCACTGATGTCGATACCACCACCGGGATCGAACAATGGATCTCGAAGAAGGAAACGAATCTGTCCTGGCAAATTTTCTCTCACACGCTGCATCTTCGTTAGTCTAGTTGGTGCAGAAGAGCAAAACGTTAAACCCAATTTCATATGATTTTAGTCAGATTTGGTCAATGAAATCATTGGTTTCAGGTTGTATCTAAACAAAGAGGAAAGTACTCTAAATCTCTTCCACGGCGATGTAATTTTCACTACCCCCCCCCCCCCAGAACGATCCCTTAATCCGCTCCTGTGTAAATTCCAATATTTTCCGGAGGTTGCCAAGGCCCTTCGAAAGAGTCACCTCCGTTGGCCGATATCTTATTCCGCCTAGGCCGCCATATTGAATTTTTGGGGTACTATTTTCTTTAAGGGGTTTTAATCCAATTCATACACACGCAGACAAAATAAATGCAAAATGAACGCGGAATATAATACTACGTTGATAATGATTTAAAGTGGCCATGACTCTATATTTCACACAAGAATGATATGTCGTCTTCAATCTACTTAATATTGAAAATGAATGTCAGTTTAGATGTTCTAACAATTTAGACCCCAGTCAATGCAACAGTTTAATCTCCCTTTACTTGGCAATTGGCATTCGAAGAATAGTAGACGAGAACGCTACACTGATATATAGGATGTATCCGTCTTCATAACCCTCATAGATTTAAATTAAAATATTTTGATAGGTTCATGTGTTGCCGGTGTTGTTGGTATGACTATGCCAAGATATACTTTATTTGGTGATACTGTTAATACAGCTTCTCGTATGGAATCAAACGGGGAAGGTAGGTACACGAGTCTTCTTCATTTGGGTTTGCTAATCAGTGACCCATCTTAAAAAATTAGCGCCTACGGCACAAATTGGAATTGCGCCTTTGTCTAAACATCTGACACTTATTTTCTGTTGTTTTAGATGACACCAAATCAAATCAAATAAACCAGTCAATTTCGATAATCATTTAACTAGCAGACTATGGCACCACATGGAAATTATATTCATGGTTTTCTAGCACTGTGCTCTGACATAAAGAATAGGCACTTTTAAACTTCACGGATCTTGCACGATATTCTAGATTACTTCCATGGCATAAGTAGGTCTCCCGGTCAGTGTCTCACAATGGCATCCCCTTCAAATAACGCCTAAAACACATGCCCTACCTACCATACCGTAGATACGCCACTGTGCTGATTAACTTGGCATTCTATGATGTTGACTTCCTGCATATAGTCGTTTCATTGATGTTTAATTAAAGCGTAACACAGATAGATTATGAAAACTTAATAAAGTAGTAATATGCATAATGTGTGCCTTATCAGTGGACAAACATTGATGATTTTAAAAATCGTTCACGCGATCTGTTTCCAAATTGTCTACGATATCATCCTTGGTGGAAGTGGACGTTAAACTCCAGAAACGAACGAACGAACTGTTCCAAAACCTTAATGCGTGCTAACGCCATCATTTGATTTGAACAATACAGACTTTAGCATGCATTGAGTTTGTGGATCATAAAGGACCAAAGCATCTGCATCAATCTACAATGCAATGTCAATGCCGGTTATTAAAATTAAACAATAATCAATCATGGTCAGAATGTTATTGACGTGTAACAAACAACTTTTAAAGATGGTTTCATTATTTTAGCTTTAAAGATACATTGTAGTGGTGAGTGTAGATCCATTTTACATAAATTGGGTGGTTATACTCTAGAAGAAAGAGGACTAGTCAATATGAAGGTTTGTTTACTTTTAATTTATAACTGATTCTCATTTGAGGGGCTGTGCACAAAATTTACGTTTTGAAAACGTCAACTTGATGCAAACTTGATCGTTTTGGGACTAGTCTGTACAAGACGTGTTAAAGAGTTTTCAATGCCCCAAATTACTGTCAAGAGTTACTTCATTGGCCGAAATACAATTGGTGAGTGTACCTGAGGATATTCAATTGATCTCCTAATATGACGGCTTCCATTCACCTATAGGTAGCTATTGTGTGTCAAGCGACTTCAAAATAATAGAGCCAGTTAAGTAATGATGACACTATTGTACACCCAATATATAACTATTCTGTTGTATAAGAATATTACATATAATTTTGGTAGATGTGGTAATCCGCCCAACAATATAATCCCAGTAGAGGAGATATATCAGGCTCGTAGCCAGGAAGTTGTTGTTTGTTTTGTTTTTTTTTTTGGGGGGGGGGGGCAAAGATGTTTTCGGGAGGGCCAACCAGCATGAGCATCTGCATGAATTTTGCGGTAAATGCCATTTTCTTGATATATTGGGGGGGGGGGGCAAGACTCAGTATTGGGAGGGCAGTTGCCCCCCCCCCCCGTGCTACCCCCTGGCTACGGGCCTGAGATACATACGTCATGTATGTCTCCAATAAAGTAGATAGCAGAATAATTTAAGAATTAATTTGTTGAAATCACATAGGATTCTTATGGGCCTATCAACTAATCAGTACGATGCTTTATTAGTTTAACTGGTGTAGCTTGATAACCATTATACGATACATCTGAATAGACAAAACTCTCAAGTTGAGATATCAGCTCACGTCATACTAATATCAATAATTTTACCCATTTTAATAGTTCGTGTTATAGATTTCTCTTTACACCTTAAATGATCCCACATTATTTGGTGTTTGTAACATAGATAGATGAACGCTCGCTATACAGGTTTGTCGATTTCAATCATTGTGTTTTGTAATTGATTCCTGGTTCTTAGGAACTGCAGTAACTCGCACTTCCATTAGCTGATTAGAGAAGCATTATAATAAGTTTAAATAATTTATATTTTTTTTAGGGTAAAGGAGATTTACTCACATATTGGTTAGTATCCGAAGATGTCCAAATACGTAAACACAGAATGATGACAACAGCGAAAGTGGGTTCAGAAAGTGGTTCATTGAGACGGCGTGTACTCAGTGTAAATCATAAAAGAATAGCCGACACAAACCCCAAATACACAGACGTCAGTTCCGGTATAGAAAAAAATCGCTCAGAAGGCAACTTATGGGACATTCTGAAAGTGTCTGAAAATAAACCCGATAATTGTGATTCCCAATCCATGCATTCAAGAGTTTCTTCCTTTCGAGACAATAGGAATTGCAAAGATAAGATGTGCGATACAACTCCCCCATTACGGAACCATTTGTTTGTACCCGAACGTAACGGACACCAGTGGCGACTGTCTCGGAGTGAAAGTATGTGTGGTCAAAATGACAATAATACGTCAGCAGAAACCGATTGTTTATTATGTAAAACCAATCCGTCCATAAGTCCGGTTGATAAAAATGGAAGACGTTGTTCCGTAGACTTTGAATTACGTGTTATTGAAACGTAACGTGATAGAAAGTTGTCTTATAATGGATAATAATATGGTTGACTCTTTCTGTGGAGCGCCGCCATATTTACGGGTTTTAATTCTCAATACCACCCTAATCTTGTGATAATATAGTGCTTATAATGGCTTTTATGCTCATGAAGACAATACCAGTAGCTAATGGGAAAGAGACCTTTTAATATATAAAACCGTTTTAACTAGGCAATGATCTCCAAACATTAAACAAGATGTCTTCTTATAAGATTAATTCACACCTTAAATTAAATAGAGTGGGGATATTTTCTCTTCTGTTATGCTTCCACACTTCAAAAAAGTAGCCTATTTATAAATATCGAAAGTACAATTCGTGATAATGTGCAAACACTGGTAACCTTTTTTGTATATTATATTATGGATTATGATGAATAATTACTACGATCATAGCAAATAGATTAAAAATTCTTGACTCTCGATAAACAACAATGTTTTAAAGTGCAAGTTTCTTTTGTTTTCTCAAGACAGAATTATGTTTCAATCAATTATATTTTTTCAGTGGTACTGGGTCTACTTGTTATTATAAGCTAACTTGTAAACCATTCTTCCAATTTATTAATATGCTCATATAAGCTCATGCAATACAATTAAAGGTGTCACTTGGTCAGGATGTACTAGACTTACGAATATCGAAAGCCGTGTTTTGGAACTTATTATATTTCAGGAGATGTATACAATAAGACTGAAATATCTGTGCCTATATATCATAGATCTGTAACCCATATCATCAGATGCCTTGACATTAGTCTAGATCATTGGATTAGCACACCGGTTATAATTTATTGTCTTCATACATGAATATCATATACCCTGCACCCTGTTTCTATAAATGTTATTTTCGCAAGTTGTCAGATTTCGAAAATTCTATGTCGATTTTGAGATGGTTATTCTATTGATAGCTTTATTTGCAATAGTGGGCATGTATCTAATAACAGAACTGACAGTCTGTTGAACAAAGTCTTCTGGCGGTGGTGTCCGTTTGAGACAGGGTGCACTGTATTTCATCTACCATTTTTCATTGTGATTATACATTATATAATATATATTGATTGTTGTGTTTAAAACTATATTATCATAATACAGTTATCATTATAACGTTGTCTTTATTATTTTATAGATCTCAAATAAATCAGATTTTTATGGGCTCTGTAGAAGGTGGGGGGGGGGGGCTTTGCATAATTACAATAGAATGGGGTGTGGTTTGGCGTATTGATAACCCTTTGAGTAATTGGGCTAGTCTGTGACTGACGTCTGGTGATATTAATTTCTATGGATATGTGCGCGAGATGTGTGCATTGCGACAATGAACGGATTGCAATCATGTATGAGTAATAATGGCCAATTGCACCCCACCCTCACCAAAACAAAGATGTTGGTTTAGGAAATCATCAATGAGGAATACTGCTACACTGGCACCACCTACTGTTCTTGAGACCAGCTGAGTTTTCCGATAATTACATACTAAAACCATTACCGTAGTATAGTTAATGATGCGACAGCTCTTCCATTCGACGTCAACACATTATTTCTCAGTCTATGTAAACACAGTACCGGGCCCGTAGCCAGCTCATTAAATTTGATGGGGCTACGGATTTTTTTGGGAGGGGCTGAGTATGTGGCCGGCTAAGAACGCCCCTAAGAAATCATTATTGTTGGCGAAATATTGGGTGGGGGCGCACAGTACATGTATGTGTCCTTCAAACACATATGACATCTGTGTCGTGCTTAAGAAACGAACGAGGAGGGGATCGCGTGTCAAAGTGGGTAAGGTGCTGGCTTGCTAGCCTGAAGGTCGGGTGTTCGATCTCTGCATTGGCCGAGAAATTTCATCCAGATTTTCCGGCGTTATTTCCTCTTGTCAGTGATGCAGACGAAAAACCGAGGTCCCGTGTACACATTGGCGTGCACGTAAAAGATCCCTTAGTAGTTGGAATTCAGTTGCTGCCGTGCAAAATTTCCCTCATAGCACACTGTTTGGCGTATGCCCGTCTTCAATTAGCCCAGGTTAGTTGCAGAAGCGTGGGACGTTTAACCCCATGTTAGGTCTGATACATAAGAGAGAAATGGGGTTTAACGTCCACTCGATCTGATACATGAGAATGAAGAAAATAATTAATGAAAGATATAAGGTTGAAAAATATGGAAAACATTCATAAAACGTGATATTATGGTTTAATACAATATGAAACTGAAAATATATACAATATGTACATTATATGGCGAAACGTGCTCATTGGTATACTGAAATCCTACTTAATTACTTTTCATAACAGATGGAGGTTTCGGAATGTCTAAACCAGAACAGATGATTATCTTTTTATATTCTCTGCATTTAATCTTTCAAATCTTTATTAACCTTGAACCACTGGTTCATTGGTAAACATAGAAACATAATACAAATAATGTGAAATATATACAATATATACAGTGAATAGAGAGCAAACAAACCAATTTTACACTGTTAATTATAACCTTACTTTTGATTAGAAAATTTATTATTAATCTTTAATTAAAAAAACAAAATTAATGTATCAACAATCCGATTTGGATTCAGTCAGTGGAAAAATATGCCTATAATAAGAATGTAGAAAAGACTATATGTGGCGCTGGCTTGCGTCCATATTTCGTTCATATCAACTGCAGAGGATGTTGAAAGTTGAATTTTCAATTTTTCATATCTTTGTTAATACTGAACAGAGCTTAACATCTTTGAACCGGTATTCATTTGTCGGGGACTATAAAAGAAATTTAAAGATATTTTTGGTCGTTGTTCGATTATGGGGTACGGACGAAACACCTCTAAAAGATGTCGTATTCCAGGCCCCGAGTTCACAAAACAATCTTAAATGAAATGGGGTTTAACGTCCTACTGTTCACAAAGCAATCTCAGAATACGTAAAGAATTTACCTAAATCCGCCTATTACAGGTCTTTCTATAGGGCTGAAATGTTATCTACATCATTAATTAGACTGCGACCTACTCTTTTTTTTCGAATGGTTCTTTTACCTGCACACCAATACACGGGACCTCGGCCGTTCGTCCAATGGCAGTCCCCACGTCCTGAACAATTGAGAATGGGGAAAAAAACGGTGAACTTTCACGTCCAACACTCAGATCGAACATTGGACCTGTAGGTTAACTATCCACTGGTCCCCCACGGCTACTTCGTATATATGAAGCCCACACAAACAATGCCATTTCCATTAGACCAAGAAATGTATTCAGGGGCTATTTTTGGCACATATTGGCCTTATAGTCAATGTGATTTACTCCAAGAATTGGAATTAGGAGAATTACTCGGGGATATTTGTCTCCTACTTAACTTCATTAAAATCGGAATGAAATGTTGAGAGTATAAGCGACGAGGATAAAATTAATGAAAGGTAGCTAACAAACGATGAAATTCGGTAATGAGTGAAAGTTTGTTATCAACCCAGTAATTTATATTACAAATGTCAAATATATAGAACGACAATACAAAGAGTGGATACAAGTTTTCTTTTGAATCTCACTATACATATTCTCCCAAGGTTTTATAACCGGAAGACTTCATTTCTTGTTTCCTTTTACTCCGATTCTGCATAGTTCTTTGGGTCAAACTCCTTCCACAATTTCTCGAATTCATTCCTAAACTCATTTACAACATATGAATCGTTGGTTATAAGGAGGTTTTCCTGATTTCCAGTGATGGCTTGGCGTGTCCAGTTAAACGATCCATTAATAAGTAATCTCGAATCAACTATAACAAATTTGTGATGCACGAGATATGATGATCTATCAGTACGTACTGGTATACCTACAATGAACAAATAAGAAAGTTTTAAAAATCTGTTTTAAAAAAATAAAAGTCTAAAAATAGGTTTGGAAACAAGGCAAGCATTGAGTCATGAAGAATCTGTGGTTATAATAATGGGGCAGAGGTGTATAAATTTTCCTGAAAGTTTTACACAGATTAAAATACAATTTCTAACAGAAAGTGTTTTTTTTATTTCCTTATCAATCAACGATACATAGTGTTTAATTATGTTGCTTTCGCAATCACGTTTTTTCTCTTTCGCAATCACGTTTTTTCTGTCTGGCTTTGTCCAAATTGTCCCCACAGTTTGCTTGAATTCGGGTGGACACTCTAAATACAGCGAGAGCACATTGACACTGTCGGTCCAATTACCCGTGTCTCTAAAACCGCAAAGATTTAATTAACATAAGTATAAATTTTGGCATCCTCATTATTGTACGGCTAGGTCTATTGGTTAAGGCCAACTTAATTTTCCCAAAGGTCGCGAAATGTAAATAACGTTAGGGCACGTGATTGTTGGCTAGATTGTTGGTTAGGGTAAGCGTTAGGGTTTAGGTTCAGGTTTAGGGTTGGGATTTGTGCTAGCTCGGTTTACATATCGTGACCTCTGACCAAACGTGATTGCTGGCTAGATTGTGGGTTAGGGTTAGAGTAAGCGTTCAGGGTTGGGATTTACGAAAGCCCGGTTTACATATCGTGACCTCTGACCAGACTTGAAGTTGGCCTTATCAATTTGATCTAAAAGTTGGCCTTATCAATTAGATTTAAAAGAGTTGCACAGAATTCAATCAAAGGGACAGAACTCCAAAAATGGACCAATATAATAATTGCATCTCCTTCGGTGCTGAAATTTAATTTAAATAGGTAGGAGTAGGACAAGCTAATTAAAATATAGATCTATATTTCGTTTCGTTTTTTATACTTTCGATGGCCTACACAGACTGTAAGTAAAAACGAAATTTTGAACTATAAGAAAACAAAACGAAATTGGATCTGTGTTTTTATTAGATTGGTAGGTAGGAATATAAATCATAATACAAAATTATTTGTGTGTCTGTACATAGTAGCCTACTTGTGTTGTTATTCCTAAGTACAGGAAACAATTCGTATAAAATTAAGGGATCTGTTGGGGGTGGGGGGGTTATTGGTGGGGAATTAAATGCCCACGAGCTGGAAGACGTCGCCTTACTAGCTCTAAAATATACAAAATACCCCAAAAGTTAATACAGATATCTCTACCCCATTCGCAAGCTTCAAAAGTCAAACGATTAATTAGTTTAGCTGGTATATTTGCCAGCTGTACATTTTTCCTATATAACCAAATCCGACCAGAACTCGAGATCTTGACCTGTGTAGAGCGACAATATAGAAATCGAAAAGCCATGCGCGGCGCATCACCCTCCAACCAACTTATCAAGTTTGAACAGATTCTGTTACCTAGCCAATGTGTTGATTCGTTGCTGTTCTATTACAATGCTCACCTTCTTTTCTAAGATTCCAAATTTGAGCACCTGACGAATCCACCTGCTCATCATCTGTCATTATCCGAATTTTAACGCCACGTTTGTGTTTCATAATCAAAATTTCTGCTAAATCAAAACAAGTAAAACAAAATACACTGACGTCTAAACTTGTTTCTGCTGTATTCAGATGTCTATATAGTTCACTTAATGATGTTTTAGCATGTGAATATCTACACTTCCTATTAAAACAACCTCGGTCACTAATAAAATGATTTTTACACGCAACTTCTTTATCAGGAAAGAATAAGACTTCGGTTATCATTCCTTCTTCTTCGTGTTTCAATTTCCTCTGTTTTCTCTTCCCCCTTTGCCAAACGAAGCATTGATAAATCAGTTCTGTCGTGATAACAGCAGATACAGCTCCAAATGCAATAACTAGAAGTTTATCCATTTTTAAAAAACCTCGACCTAAACACGTTTCTCTAAAACAAAAGTGGAAGTAGAAACAGGAAGGGGAATCCTTTCCTGGACACGTCATTGATGACGTCTCCTATATCTAAAAATAGAAAGAAATTCCACTTCCGGCTGACGTTTCCAACATCCAACATGGCAGATTCCAGTCCCAAACTATATTTGGCAGCCAGTAGCGACAACAGCCACTTGGCTGATAGAAGTCAAATATTTTTAGCAGCCAGTAAAAAAATTAGTCCAAAATATTCACCTCTTTGCACAATGGATTCATCTGCTCTAATCACGTGATCAATTCTGTCCACTTGTCGCCGTCGAGACTGATTTATAGTAAAAAACACAGAATATAACACAAAGAAACGAAACGAAATACAATATTGATAGTAGTTCGAACCTTACAATTCACCCTGAAGTTAGTAGTGTACCTGGACAATGTTTATATTTTATGAAAGATAATAAATTGTTCTTTCAAATGGTATGTGATGATATACTTTGAATTTGATTTTTCATATTGTGTTCCACTGCGACAGAACAGCATCCTATATCACTATTGCCTTGAAGTCTGCTACCCCACCCCTCTTATACTTTACAATTCACCCTATAGATATTAATGTGCCAGAAAAATGTTTAGATTTTATGAACGATAATAAATTTCTCTTTGAAATGGTATACCATATTACACTTGGAATTTGATTTTTCATATAGCATTTCGTTACCGCAAATGACCGCATCCGGTATAAATACCGCCTCAAGGTTTGCTACCCCACCCCTCTTATACCTTACAATTCACCCTGTAGATATTAATGTGCCAAGAAAATGATTACATTTTCTGAAAGATAATACATTCCTTTATTAAATGGTATGTGACAATATACACGGAATTTGATTTTCCATACAAAATTTCGCTGATGCAAATGACAGCATCCTATATTAATGTCGGCTATCCCCACCCCCTTAAACCTTACGATTTGGAAAGAAGATATCAATGTGCCAGAAAAATGTTTATATTTTGTTAACGATACTAAATTTCTCTTTTAAATGGTATATGACATTATACTTTGAATTTGATTTTTCATACAGAATTCCGCCGATGCAAGACAGCATCCTATATTAATATAGCCTCAATATCGGCTACCCCCACCCCTCTTTCATCTTACGATTCGGAAAGAAAATATCAATGTGCCAGAAAAATGTTTATATTTTATGAACGAAAATAAATTTCTCTTTTAAATGGTATATGATATTATACTTTGAATTTGATTTTTCATATAGCATTTCGTTACCGCAAATGACAGCATCCGTATAAATACCGTCTCCGGGTCTGTTACCCCACCCCTCTTATACCGCATAATTCACTCTGTAGATATTAATGTGCCAGGAAAATGAATATATTTTCTGAAAGATAATACATTCCTCTTTTAAATGATATATGATATTATACTTGGAATTTGATTTTTCATATCGCATTTCGCTGTCGCAAATGACAGCATCTATATGAATATGCCCTCAGTGTCTGCTACCCCACCCCTCTTATACCTTACGATTAGGAAAGAAGATATCAATGTGCCAGAAAAATGTTTTTATTTTATTAACGATAATAAATTTCTTTTTTAAATGGTATATAATATTATACTTTGAATTTGATTTTTCATATAGCATTTCGTTACCGCAAATGACAGCATCCCGTATAAATACCGTCTCCGGGTCTGTTACCCCAACCCTCTTATACCGCATAATTCACCCTGTAGATATTAATGTGCCAGGAAAATGATTATATTTTCTGAAAGATAACACATTCCCCTTTTAAATGGTATATGATATTATACTTGGAATTTGATTTTTCATATCGCATTTCGCTGTCGCAAATGAAAGCATCCTGTATAAATACCGTCGCAAGGTCTCCTACCCCCACCCCTCTTATACCTTAAAATTCACCCTGAAGATATTAATGTGCCAGGAAAATGTTTATATTTTATGAAACATAATATATTTCTCTTTTAAATGGTATATGATATTATACTTGGAATTTGATTTTTCATATAGCAATTCGTTACCGCAAATGACAGCATCCCGTATAAATAGCGTCTCAAGGTATGCTACCCCACCCCTCGTATACCTTGAAGTTCACCCTGTAGATATTAATGTGCCAAGAAAAAGATTATTTTTTCTGAAAGATAATTCATTCCTCTATTAAATGGTTTGTGACAATATACTTGGAATTTGATTTTTCGTACAGAATTTCGATGATGCAATTGACAACATCCTATCTTTATATAGCCTCAATGTCGGCCACCCCCACCCCTCCTATACCTTACTATTTCGAAAGAAGATACCAATGTGCCAGAAAAATGTTTATATTTTATTAACGATAGTAAAGTGCCCTTTTCAATGGTGTATGGCATTGTATTTGGAATTTGATTTTTCATATAGCATTTCACTGTCGCAAATGACAGCATCCCGAAAAATACCGCCTCGGGTCTGTTACCCCACCCTCTTATACCGCACAATTCACCCTGTAGATATTATTGTGCCAGGAAAATGTTTATATTTTATGAATGATAATACATTTCTCTTTTACATGGTATATGAGATTATACTTGGAATTTGATTTTTCATAGCATTTCGTTACCGCAAATGACAGCATCCGTATAAATACCGTCTCCGGGTCTGTTACCCCACCCCTCTTATACCGCATAATTCACTCTGTAGATATTAATGTGCCAGGAAAATGATTATATTTTCTGAAAGATAATACATTCCTCTTTTAAATGATATATGATATTATACTTGGAATTTGATTTTTCATATCGCATTTCGCTGTCGCAAATGACAGCATCTATATGAATATGCCCTCAGTGTCTGCTACCCCACCCCTCTTATACCTTACGATTCGGAAAGAAGATATCAATGTGCCAGAAAAATGTTTTTATTTTATTAACGATAATAAATTTCTTTTTTAAATGGTATATAATATTATACTTTGAATTTGATTTTTCATATAGCATTTCGTTACCGAAAATGACAGCATCCCGTATAAATACCGTCTCCGGGTCTGTTACCCCAACCCTCTTATACCGCATAATTCACCCTGTAGATATTAATGTGCCAGGAAAATGATTATATTTTCTGAAAGATAACACATTCCCCTTTTAAATGGTATATGATATTATACTTGGAATTTGATTTTTCATATCGCATTTCGCTGTCGCAAATGAAAGCATCCTGTATAAATACCGTCGCAAGGTCTCCTACCCCCACCCCTCTTATACCTTAAAATTCACCCTGAAGATATTAATGTGCCAGGAAAATGTTTATATTTTATGAAACATAATATATTTCTCTTTCAAATGGTATATGATATTATACTTGGAATTTGATTTTTCATATAGCAATTCGTTACCGCAAATGACAGCATCCCGTATAAATAGCGTCTCAAGGTATGCTACCCCACCCCTCGTATACCTTGAAGTTCACCCTGTAGATATTAATGTGCCAAGAAAAAGATTATATTTTCTGAAAGATAATTCATTCCTCTATTAATTGGTTTGTGACAATATACTTGGAATTTGATTTTTCGTACAGAATTTCGATGATGCAATTGACAACATCCTATCTTTATATAGCCTCAATGTCGGCCACCCCCACCCCTCCTATACCTTACTATTTCGAAAGAAGATACCAATGTGCCAGAAAAATGTTTATATTTTATTAACGATAGTAAAGTGCCCTTTTCAATGGTGTATGGCATTGTATTTGGAATTTGATTTTTCATATAGCATTTCACTGTCGCAAATGACAGCATCCTGAAAAATACCGCCTCGGGTCTGTTACCCCACCCTCTTATACCGCACAATTCACCCTGTAGATATTATTGTGCCAGGAAAATGTTTATATTTTATGAATGATAATACATTTCTCTTTTACATGGTATATGAGATTATACTTGGAATTTGATTTTTCATATAGCATTTCGTTACCGCAAATGCCAGTTTCCCGTATTAATACCGTCGCAAGGTCTCCTACCCCACCCCCTCTTATACCTTAAAATTCACCCTGAAGATATTAATGTGCCAGGAAAATGTTTATATATTATGAAAAATAATATATTTCTCTTTTAAATGGTATATAATATTATACTTTGAAATTGATTTTTCATATAGCATTTCGTTCCCGCAAATGACAGCATCCCGTATAAATAACGTCTCAAGGTATGCTGCCCCACCCCTCGTATACCTTAAAATTAACCCTGTAGATATTAATGTGCCAAGAAAAAGATTATATTTTCTGAAAGATAGTACATTCCTCTATTAAATGGTTTGTGACAATATACTTGGAATTTGATTTTTCGTACAGAATCTCGATGATGCAATTAACAGCATCCTATATTAATATAGCCTCAATGTCGGCCACCCCCACCCCTCTTATACCTTACTATTTGGAAAGAAGATACCAATGTGCCAGAAACAAATGTTTATATTTTATTAACGATAGTAAAGTGCCCTTTTCAATGGTGTATGACATTGTATTTGGAATTTGATTTTTCATATAGCATTTCACTGTCGCAAATGACAGCATCCTGTATAAATACTGCCTCCGGGTCTGTTACCCCACCCCTCTTATACCGCATAATTCACCCTGTAGATATTATTGTGCCAGCAAAATGTTTATATTTTATGAATGATAATACATTTCTCTTTTAAATGGTACATGAAATTATACTTGGAATTTGATTTTTCATATAGCCTTTCGTTACCGCAAATGATAGTTTCCCATATAAATACCGTCGCAAGGTCTTCTACCCCCACCCCACTTATACCTTAAAATTCACCATGAAGATATTAATGTGCCAGGAAAATCTTTATATTTTGTGAAAATAATATGTTTCTCTTTTAAATGGTATATGTTATTATACTTGGAATTTTATTTTTCATATACAGCATTTCGTTACCGCATTTCACTGCGACAAGACAGCATCCTATATCAATATGACCTCGATGTCTGTTACCCGACCCCTCTTATACCACATAATTCACCCTCAAGATATTATTGTGCCAGGAAAATGTTTATATTTTATGAATGGTAATACATTTCTCTTTTAAATGGTATATGATATTATACTTGGAATTTGATTTTTCATATAGCATTTCGTTACCGCAAATGACAGCATCCCGTATAAATAACGTCTCAGGGTATGCTGCCCAACCCCTCGTATACCTTAAAATTAACCCTGCAGATATTAATGTGACAGGAAAATGATTACATTTTCTGAAAGATAATACATTCCTCTATTACATGGTATGTGACAATATACTTTGGAATTGTATATGACATTGTATTTGGAATTTGTTTTTCCATATAGCATTTCACTGTCGCAAATGACAGCATCCTGAAAAATACCGCCTCGGGTCTGTTACCCCACCTCTCTTATACCGCACAATTCACCCTGTAGATATTATTGTGCCAGAAAAATGTTTATATTTTATGAACGATAATACATTTCTCTTTTAAATGGTATATGATATTATACTTGGAATTTGATTTATTCATATAGCATTTCACCGCAAATCACAGCATCCCGTATAAATACCGTCTCAAGGTATGCTGCCCCACCCCTCGTATACCTTAAAATTCACCCTGTAGATATTAATGTGCCAAGAAAAAGATTATATTTTCTGAAAGATAACACATTTCTCTATTAAATGGATTGTGACAATATCCTTGGAATTTGATTTATCGTACAGAATTTCGCTGATGCAATTGACAGCATCCTATATTAATATAGCCTCAATGTCGGCTACCCCCACCCCTCTTATACCTTACCATTTGGAAAGAAGATACCAATGTGCCAAAAATGTTTATATTTTATTAACGATAGTAAAGTGCCCTTTTTCAATGGTGTATAACATTGTATTTGGAATTTGATTTTTCATATAGCATTTCACTGTCGCAAATGACAGCATCCTGTATAAATACTGCCTCCTGGTCTGTTACCACACCCCTCTTATACCACATAATTCACCCTGAAGATATTATTGTGCCAGGAAAATGTTTATATTTTCTGAAAGATAATACATTTCTCTTTTAAATGGTATATAATATTATACTTGGAATTTGCTTTTTCATATAGCATTTCGTTACCGCAAATGATAATTTTTCCGTATAAATACCGTCGCAAGGTCTTCTACCCCCAACTCTCTTATACCTTAAAATTCACCCTGAAGATATTAATGTGCCAGGAAAATGTTTATATTTTATGAAAAACAATATATTTCTCTTTTAAATGGTATATGATATAATACTTGGAATTTGATTTTTCATATACAGCATTTCGTTACCGCAAATCACAGTATCCCGTATAAATACCGTCTCAAGGTATGCTGCCCCACCCCTCGTATACCTTAAAATTCACCCTGTAGATATTATTGTGCCAGGAAAATTATTATATTTTCTGAAAGATAATGCATTCCTCTATTAAATGGTATGTGGTAATATACTTGGAATTTGATTTTGCATACAGCATTTCGATGATGAAAATGACAGCATCCTATATTAATATAGCCTCAATGTCGGTCACCCCCACCCCTCTTATACCCTACAAGTCACCCTGTAGATATTAATGTGCCAGAAAAAATTTTCTTTTATGAACGTTAATAAATTTTTCTTTTAAATGCTATATTATATTATTCTTGGAATTTAATTTCGTACATAATTTCGCTGATGCAAATGACAGCATCCTATATTAAACATGCATTATTCAAGAGCTAAATCTGCCTAATGCAGGTCTTTATTTGGGCATGAAATGTTTTCTAAAGTATTAATTAGACATTAATTAACTGATCCAGGCCTTAATCAACTTTGGATGGCATCAGATTGCTCCGATACTAAACAGATTTAAACGTTTCAGCGGTTAATCAAATATGGCGCACCTTAACGCTTCGAGCCGTAGCTTTGATCAACCAGGTCCGTGGTTGAAATTATTGCACAGGTCGGTCAAATCTTTACATGCCTATATCTTCGCTTGCAATAGAGTAATTTGAATGAAATTTTCAAATTATTCATTTTACATCATCTACTTTCGAACTAGTATAGCAAGAATGGCTAGTTCTTATCTATATCTTGAATAATGTAACTTTAATATAGCCTCAATGTCGACAATGTCGGCTACCCCGCCCCCTCTTTTATATCCCGCTATTTGGTTTGAAACGTCGTCAACAAAATACCCGGTATAAATGCTTTTAACACTTTATTTAAATTATCTACTATACAAACAGCATATAAAAGCGTTCTGAAAATATAAGATATACAAAGCTCCCACAGAAACTGATTTACATGGGAGACAACTCTTAAAAGCATATATCCTGGTTTTACATTATAAAATGAAGTTACCCCCCATACCTAGTCAATAATTAAAAAAACTATACAAACGAATTTACATGGGAGACAACTCTTTAAAGCATATACGCTGGTTTTACATTATAAAATGGAGTTACCTCCCCCAGACCTAGTCAATAATCAAAAAATGCCTTAACTTTAACGAATCCTACCTGACATAAATATACAATATTCTTGAAAGGAAAACATATAACAAATATAGGCCTTTAGGCATAAAAGTATAAGACACAATAGACAATTCCTAAACCTAACTTTACTAATACTAACTATCACATAGACCCTTTTTTCATTTGACCTATTAAAAGTTATCAAACTTATTAATATACGATTTATTATTTCACGGAATGAAAGAAATCTCTCTTAAATACTTATCAAACAATTACATAATACTACTACGATATTAATAAATTGAATATGTACCTGAAGGGTAAATCTACCGGTATTAAAAAATGAAATTACTAGTACTAGTAGGCTACACAAATACATGGAAACAAATTTTCCTCTTCACCACATGTATGATGTATGCACGAAATAAAATGGCGGTAATTTCATGGGGAGTAATCATGTGAATTAATTATAAGAGGTAGCATTTATTAAAACGCTTATGAAACAAAATAAAGTGTCAACTTTCAAATCACAGCGTCTGAAATGTCCGTATTTCATAACACTATTCGCCAGGACGATATTAATGTGCAAGGAAAATGGTTATATTTTTGGAAAGGTAATACATTCCTCTATTAAATGGTATATGACAATGTAGGCTACTTGGAAATTGAGTTTTCGTACAGTATTTTTCTGATGGAAATTACAGCATCCTATATTCATATAGCCTCAATGTCGGCTACTCCCACCCCTCTTATACCTTACTATTTGGTAAGAAAATATCAATGTGCCAGAAAAATGTTTATATTTTCTAAAGGATGATAAAGTATTCTTCGAAATGGTATGTGATAATAAACTTGGAATATGATCTTTCATACAGAATTCTGCTGATGCAAATCACAGCTTCCTATATCAATATAGCCTCATTGTCTGCTACCCCACCCCTCTTATACTTTATAATTTACTATGTGGATATTAATGTGCCAGGACATTGATTATACTTGTTAAAAGATAGTAAAGTATTCTTATTAATTGTATATTATATTATACATGGAATTGGATTTTTCATATAGCATTTCGTTACCGCGAATGTCATCATGCCGTATAAATAGCACTCAAGGTCTGCTACCTCCACCCCTCTTATACCTTAAAATTCACCCTGTAGATATTAATTTTATATTGTTACATATATATAACAATATTACATTAACATCTTCAGAAATGTATTATCTTTAAGCAAATATAATCACTTTCCTGGCACAATAATATCTACAGGGTGAATTTTAAGGTATAAGAGGGGTGGGGGTAGGAGACCTTGCGACGGTATTTATACAGGATGCTTTCATTTTTCTGGCACATTAATATCTTCTTGGCAAATAACAAGATATAACGTGGGGGGGGGGGGGCATTGAGGCTGTATATAGGATGCTGTCATTAAATTATAGGATGTATAATCTTTTTCTTGGCACATTAATATCTACAGGGTGAACTTCAAGGTATACGAGGGGTGGGGTAGCATACCTTGAGACGCTATTTATACGGGATGCTGTCATTTGCGGTAACGAATTGCTATATGAAAAATCAAATTCCAAGTATAATATCATATACCATTTAAAAGAGAAATATATTATGTTTCATAAAATATAAACATTTTCCTGGCACATTAATATCTTCAGGGTGAATTTTAAGGTATAAGAGGGGTGGGGGTAGGAGACCTTGCGACGGTATTTATACAGGATGCTTTCATTTGCGACAGCGAAATGCGATATGAAAAATCAAATTCCAAGTATAATATCATATACCATTTAAAAGGGGAATGTGTTATCTTTCAGAAAATATAATCATTTTCCGGGCACATTAATATCTACAGGGTGAATTATGCGGTATAAGAGGGTTGGGGTAACAGACCCGGAGACGGTATTTATACGGGATGCTGTCATTTGCGGTAACGAAATGCTATATGAAAAATCAAATTCAAAGTATAATATTATATACCATTTAAAAACGAAATTTATTATCGTTAATAAAATAAAAACATTTTTCTGGCACATTGATATCTTCTTTCCGAATCGTAAGGTATAAGAGGGGTGGGGTAGCAGACACTGAGGGCATATTCATATAGATGCTGTCATTTGCGACAGCGAAATGCGATATGAAAAATCAAATTCCAAGTATAATATCATATATCATTTAAAAGAGGAATGTATTATCTTTCAGAAAATATAATCATTTTCCTGGCACATTAATATCTACAGAGTGAATTATGCGGTATAAGAGGGGTGGGGTAACAGACCCGGAGACGGTATTTATACGGATGCTGTCATTTGCGGTAACGAAATGCTATGAAAAATCAAATTCCAAGTATAATCTCATATACCATGTAAAAGAGAAATGTATTATCATTCATAAAATATAAACATTTTCCTGGCACAATAATATCTACAGGGTGAATTGTGCGGTATAAGAGGGTGGGGTAACAGACCCGAGGCGGTATTTTTCAGGATGCTGTCATTTGCGACAGTGAAATGCTATATGAAAAATCAAATTCCAAATACAATGCCATACACCATTGAAAAGGGCACTTTACTATCGTTAATAAAATATAAACATTTTTCTGGCACATTGGTATCTTCTTTCGAAATAGTAAGGTATAGGAGGGGTGGGGGTGGCCGACATTGAGGCTATATAAAGATAGGCTGTTGTCAATTGCATCATCGAAATTCTGTACGAAAAATCAAATTCCAAGTATATTGTCACAAACCATTTAATAGAGGAATGAATTATCTTTCAGAAAATATAATCTTTTTCTTGGCACATTAATATCTACAGGGTGAACTTCAAGGTATACGAGGGGTGGGGTAGCATACCTTGAGACGCTATTTATACGGGATGCTGTCATTTGCGGTAACGAATTGCTATATGAAAAATCAAATTCCAAATACAATGCCATACACCATTGAAAAGGGCACTTTACTATCGTTAATAAAATATAAACATTTTTCTGGCACATTGGTATCTTCTTTCGAAATAGTAAGGTATAGGAGGGGTGGGGGTGGCCGACATTGAGGCTATATAAAGATAGGATGTTGTCAATTGCATCATCGAAATTCTGTACGAAAAATCAAATTCCAAGTATATTGTCACAAACCATTTAATAGAGGAATGAATTATCTTTCAGAAAATATAATCTTTTTCTTGGCACATTAATATCTACAGGGTGAACTTCAAGGTATACGAGGGGTGGGGTAGCATACCTTGAGACGCTATTTATACGGGATGCTGTCATTTGCGGTAACGAATTGCTATATGAAAAATCAAATTCCAAGTATAATATCATATACCATTTGAAAGAGAAATATATTATGTTTCATAAAATATAAACATTTTCCTGGCACATTAATATCTTCAGGGTGAATTTTAAGGTATAAGAGGGGTGGGGGTAGGAGACCTTGCGACGGTATTTATACAGGATGCTTTCATTTGCGACAGCGAAATGCGATATGAAAAATCAAATTCCAAGTATAATATCATATACCATTTAAAAGGGAAATGTGTTATCTTTCAGAAAATATAATCATTTTCCTGGCACATTAATATCTACAGGGTGAATTATGCGGTATAAGAGGGTTGGGGTAACAGACCCGGAGACGGTATTTATACGGGATGCTGTCATTTGCGGTAACGAAATGCTATATGAAAAATCAAATTCAAAGTATAATATTATATACCATTTAAAAAAGAAATTTATTATCGTTAATAAAATAAAAACATTTTTCTGGCACATTGATATCTTCTTTCCGAATCGTAAGGTATAAGAGGGGTGGGGTAGCAGACACTGAGGGCATATTCATATAGATGCTGTCATTTGCGACAGCGAAATGCGATATGAAAAATCAAATTCCAAGTATAATATCATATATCATTTAAAAGAGGAATGTATTATCTTTCAGAAAATATAATCATTTTCCTGGCACATTAATATCTACAGAGTGAATTATGCGGTATAAGAGGGGTGGGGTAACAGACCCGGAGACGGTATTTATACGGATGCTGTCATTTGCGGTAACGAAATGCTATGAAAAATCAAATTCCAAGTATAATCTCATATACCATGTAAAAGAGAAATGTATTATCATTCATAAAATATAAACATTTTCCTGGCACAATAATATCTACAGGGTGAATTGTGCGGTATAAGAGGGTGGGGTAACAGACCCGAGGCGGTATTTTTCGGGATGCTGTCATTTGCGACAGTGAAATGCTATATGAAAAATCAAATTCCAAATACAATGCCATACACCATTGAAAAGGGCACTTTACTATCGTTAATAAAATATAAACATTTTTCTGGCACATTGGTATCTTCTTTCGAAATAGTAAGGTATAGGAGGGGTGGGGGTGGCCGACATTGAGGCTATATAAAGATAGGATGTTGTCAATTGCATCATCGAAATTCTGTACGAAAAATCAAATTCCAAGTATATTGTCACAAACCATTTAATAGAGGAATGAATTATCATTCAGAAAAAATAATCTTTTTCTTGGCACATTAATATCTACAGGGTGAACTTCAAGGTATACGAGGGGTGGGGTAGCATACCTTGAGACGCTATTTATACGGGATGCTGTCATTTGCGGTAACGAATTGCTATATGAAAAATCAAATTCCAAGTATAATATCATATACCATTTGAAAGAGAAATATATTATGTTTCATAAAATATAAACATTTTCCTGGCACATTAATATCTACAGGGTGAACTTCAAGGTATACGAGGGGTGGGGGTAGCATACCTTGAGACGCTATTTATACGGGATGCTGTCATTTGCGGTAACGAATTGCTATATGAAAAATCAAATTCCAAGTATAATATCATATACCATTTAAAAGAGAAATATATTATGTTTCATAAAATATAAACATTTTCCTGGCACATTAATATCTTCAGGGTGAATTTTAAGGTATAAGAGGGGTGGGGGTAGGAGACCTTGCGACGGTATTTATACAGGATGCTTTCATTTGCGACAGCGAAATGCGATATGAAAAATCAAATTCCAAGTATAATATCATATCCCATTTAAAAGGGGAATGTGTTATCTTTCAGAAAATATAATCATTTTCCTGGCACATTAATATCTACAGGGTGAATTATGCGGTATAAGAGGGTTGGGGGTAACAGACCCGGAGACGGTATTTATACGGGATGCTGTCATTTGCGGTAACGAAATGCTATATGAAAAATCAAATTCAAAGTATAATATTATATACCATTTAAAAAAGAAATTTATTATCGTTAATAAAATAAAAACATTTTTCTGGCACATTGATATCTTCTTTCCTAATCGTAAGGTATAAGAGGGGTGGGGTAGCAGACACTGAGGGCATATTCATATAGATGCTGTCATTTGCGACAGCGAAATGCGATATGAAAAATCAAATTCCAAGTATAATATCATATATCATTTAAAAGAGGAATGTATTATCTTTCAGAAAATATAATCATTTTCCTGGCACATTAATATCTACAGAGTGAATTATGCGGTATAAGAGGGGTGGGGGTAACAGACCCGGAGACGGTATTTATACGGATGCTGTCATTTGCGGTAACGAAATGCTATATGAGAAAAATCAAATTCAAAGTATAATATCATATACCATTTAAAAGAGAAATTTATTTTCGTTCATAAAATATAAACATTTTTCTGGCACATTGATATTTTCTTTCCGAATCGTAAGATGAAAGAGGGGTGGGGGTAGCCGATATTGAGGCTATATTAATATAGGATGCTGTCTTGCATCGGCGGAATTCTGTATGAAAAATCAAATTCAAAGTATAATGTCATATACCATTTAAAAGAGAAATTTAGTATCGTTAACAAAATATAAACATTTTTCTGGCACATTGATATCTTCTTTCCAAATCGTAAGGTTTAAGGGGGTGGAGATAGCCGACATTAATATAGGATGCTGTCATTTGCATCAGCGAAATTTTGTATGGAAAATCAAATTCCGTGTATATTGTCACATACCATTTAATAAAGGAATGTATTATCTTTCAGAAAATGTAATCATTTTCTTGGCACATTAATATCTACAGGGTGAATTGTAAGGTATAAGAGGGGTGGGTAGCAAACCTTGAGGCGGTATTTATACCGGATGCGGTCATTTGCGGTAACGAAATGCTATATGAAAAATCAAATTCCAAGTGTAATATGGTATACCATTTCAAAGAGAAATTTATTATCGTTCATAAAATCTAAACATTTTTCTGGCACATTAATATCTATAGGGTAAATTGTAAAGTATAAGAGGGGTGGGGTAGCAGACTTCAAGGCAATAGTGATATAGGATGCTGTTCTGTCGCAGTGGAACACAATATGAAAAATCAAATTCAAAGTATATCATCACATACCATTTGAAAGAACAATTTATTATCTTTCATAAAATATAAACATTGTCCAGGTACACTACTAACTTCAGGGTGAATTGTAAGGTTCGAACTACTATCAATATTGTATTTCGTTTCGTTTCTTTGTGTTATATTCTGTGTTTTTTACTATAAATCAGTCTCGACGGCGACAAGTGGACAGAATTGATCACGTGATTAGAGCAGATGAATCCATTGTGCAAAGAGGTGAATATTTTGGACTAATTTTTTTACTGGCTGCTAAAAATATTTGACTTCTATCAGCCAAGTGGCTGTTGTCGCTACTGGCTGCCAAATATAGTTTGGGGATTCCAGTTCAGTAAGTAAAATTATTAATAATTGTTATTTTTCATGATTGAATGTCAAATGAGGTTTTTTTTTAATTGTAAGTAATACACTTGATTTGATCCTTTATAGATTATGGAAGAATCTAACGACGTTACGTTGAATTTTGGAGATGAAGATGAAATTGATAGACGTAAAAGGTTCAAGTGAGTCTGTTACTGACTGTACTGTCTGTTTACCAATTGTTTTTACTCGCTGTATCTGTGGATAGATACAGCTCAGAGTCCTACTGGACATATAATACGCCGGGAAAGAGAAAAACGAGTTATAAATTGACTAACATTGTACAATATTATCCGAGATTTAGCGAAAGTGCTGTCATAAAAAGATAATGAAATATGAATATTATATAGATATCGGTAAGCCTAATGAAAATTCTCTCAGCAAATTGCTTTGAATTTGAAGACAGCTTTGACATGTATGTAGGCCTACACTACCAGTTGTCATTCATTTTTCGATTTTTGACAAGAAATAGCCGTAATTAGTCAATTCTCCCTGATGATTACCGCGAATTCCTGATCATTGGATTGGAAGACCAAACTCTCTGTGTGTGTGTGTGTTCTTAGTCTAAGTGTTTAACGTCCGCTTCCACCAAAGGTGATATCGCAGAAAAGTCTTATTTTTTCCTTTTTTATTATCTCAGCGCACGCTGTGGGAGGAAACCGGAATACCAGGAGGAAACCCATGCCGCATGTGCTCACACCAAGCCAGAGGCGACCGGCCAGCTAGAGGTAGAGCGCGGCACTGTAGACCACTAGGCCATCCCAACCCCCTACATTTCATGTTCTTTTATATGAAGTATATTGCCACAACAATAAACAAAAACAAAGTCTCGTTTGTCATTTCTATCCGCTCACTCTCTGTTAGTTAAGCTTACTTGTAACGTTAAACTGTGTAGTTATCGAACAGTTTTTCTTTGTGGTAATGTGTTCTACATTTGCAAAGGGATATGTTCCTTTACCTTGTAATTCACCTTAATTTAATGGGAATTGATATATTATAATGTGCAGTATGGTTTTGGGTTTGATTACCACTATGGGTTGATAAAATTAATCTGGGAATAATGTTCTTTGGTAACTGTAAGTCTATAGCCATTGTTATCATAAAAATCCATTAGCTCCCCCCCCCCCCAATACATGTTTGCAAATATACCCAACCGACCATATTTTGGGGTGTAAAAATCATTGACCCTAAATTTGTTTCTCAATTTCTCAGGTCCCATAAATTGTGGGGAGGGGGAGTTGCAGACAATTTTGAGCACAAAAATTTCACTATTTGCAGCAGTCCACATCAGGCATTATTTTCTGTAAATTAAGTTAGAAATACTAAAGAAAGAAACTTAATAAACACTTGCTGTATGAATGCCCAGGTAATATTCAAATGACCTAATTCTACTAAAAGGTACGGCAGCGAAAGCAAGTAAACAACCAGTCTTTATAATTAGTATGAATTAAAAATAATGTGATTTTTTAACACAAATATAATAATGGAAACTCAAAATTCGTCCGTCCGTCCACAATTGTTTGTGGACTCTCTACAGGTCACAATTCTTGTCCGATTTTTAGGAAACTTGAAATATAGGTTTATCCCCAAAAGATCTCGGCTGCTTTCGATATTGGCATTTATCGGATCAAAACTTCATGGATTATGGCCCCTGATTGTACGAAAAATCACATTTTTAGCTTGTGGACCCTATAGAGGTCACAATTTTTAACCGATTTTGATGAAACTTTACATGCATGTTTATAACCCGAAGATCTTGGTTCCTTTCGATATTTGCCCCTATCGGAACGTAATTTCCTGAATTATGGCCCCTGATTGTCCGAAAAATCACCTATTTTAGCTCGTGGTACCTCTGGAGGTCACAATTATTATCTGATTTAAAAAACTGTTCGATTATATCACCGTTACACCCTAAGGAAGGTTGAGTTCAAATTTCGGAAAAATCGGACCAAAATTACCATACAAAATGGCCGCCGTTTGTACGCGAATACTGTTAAAAAATGGTATATCAAGGTTGTGGACCCTGTAGAGGTCACAATTTTAATTCGATTTTGATGAAACTTAAAATGCATGGTTATAACCCAAAGATCTTGGTTCCTTTCGATATTTTCACATATCAGATCATAACTTCCTGAATTATGGCCCCTGATTGTCCGAAAAATCGCCTATGGTCCCTCTGGAGGTCACGATTATTAATCGATTTAAAAAAAACGCTTGACTATATCACCATTACACCATACAGAAGGTTGAGTTTGAATTTCAGGGAAATCGGACCATAATTGCCCGACAAAATGGCCGCCGTTTGTACGCTAATATTTGTGTTAAAATATGGTATATCAAGGTTGTGGACCCAGTATAGGTCACAACTTTAATTCGATTTTGATGAAACTTGAATGCATGTTTATAGCCTAAAAATCTTGATTCTTTTCGATATTTGTGCATATCAAATTGTAATTTTATGAATTATAGCCTTTGATTGTAGGAAAAATCACTTTCGGTTTTGCTTGTTCTCTAACCATCTCTCGAAAATGTGGGCGTATCCTGCCTGGCAGTGCCAGCTTACTATCTTTTTTTATCATATTATCTTTAGGCAGACCTGGTAAAACATAACACTTTGATCATGTACGTGTAGCCCATTTTAGTTAATTTCTTTCCCTTTTTATTTTGACAGACACCCGGTAGCAGTATTTTTCCACCTATTCTTCCGTGCAGCCTCTCTGTTAACCTATCTGTTTTGTAGTTGGTTCAGTAACAGTGAAATAACTAGTTTTATTATTATAATTGTTTTACTTTCAATGGATTTTTGGACAGTCAAAAATATTACAGGTTGGTAAATGAACTACATTTGTATTTCTAATATTTATTAGCACCGCAGAACTCGATTGTACGAATAGTTTGTATCTGTATGAGCTCATATTGTGTTTCAATCCAGGACGAAGGACCTGACAAGGACAGCTGTCTAGTCGTTCCTGTCTACACATTGGTGTGCACGTAAAAGGTCTCTTGACAGTTGAAATTCGATATAAGAGTAGGCTGTAGTGCTGCTGTCCGGGCAAAATTTCTCTACTATAGCTACATGTAACTGTATGGCATATGCCCGTCTTCATTAGCCCAGTTCGTGGCAGAACAGTAGGATGTTAAACCCCATTTCATATTGTGTTTTAACAATTTACATTATATGATCAGTTGGAAATTTTGCTATTGTCTCTCAAATCGAGTAATTTCAAGAATCCTGCCCGTTGTAGTAACCTGTTTGGATACTCGTCTTAGTAAAGGGTACATGGGAAGGAACTCTGATAGGCAGTCCCAAAACAGGTTTGAGACTATAGTTAATATTTTCAAAAAATTGGTGACGATGTATAAATGAAATGTTGCATTTTTGTGACCCTATTTTACTTCAATTGTCACTGTGAATAGGATTAAGAGAAGTAAAACTCCAGAACATTCATTCAATCAAGTAACCTCTAGATTTCATTTATCTTTTAAACAACAGTTGTTTCCCTTATGCAGGTATCTGTCCATTTTTGGTTATAACTCTTAATCTTATAGAAGGGACAGTAAATACATTTAATATTTACATTGAACGATTGGTTGTTTTTAATCTGCAGGTCGACTTTTAGTTGGATTAAGATGGTGGAATTATGTTGATGATGATGGAAAAAGCCAGTGGGTATTTGAATCTAGAAAGGTAAGCTGTTTTAATGATATATGTGACCCCCAACAACAAAACCAGTCACATGTCACAATTTTTGAAAACTGTGATTTAATGCTGATCTTAAAGGGAACTGGAACAGCTTTCTGTTGATATATAATATATGCAAATCGCCAAAAAATTGGCTGAGTTATGGCCATCTGAAGTTTCAAAAGCTGCGGTGCATCCAAATACAAAATAATGAGAAATTTGCATTTTAAAACTGCCAAAAATAAATCCCATAGTAACACATATATAACTATTGCATAAATCAAAATGAAAGTTTTGTTAATATAATAATGTGTGGTGTATCAACATTTGTACAAAGTTTTATCAACATATTCCTTCAGTAACATATTTTTTTCTTCTTTTTTTTTCTGAAATTTACCTAAAATCCATATTTTTTTAATTGGCTGTGTTATGGCCATGGCTACAACAAAGGCCTGGTTTCACATTTTAAATATGGTTTTTGCCACAAAAGATCATTTTGCACATCTTAATTTGTTTTGTTTTTTATGTGATGATATTTTTTGGGTCAGACAGATTAGCTTAGATTTGAGTTTGATATCTAAGAACTATAAAATACTGATTTTGGTTGGTTACCATGGCAACATTTTTCTAAAAAAGTAATTTTAATCATTTTGCACATCTTAATTTGTTTTGTTTTTTATGTGATAATATTTCTTGGGTCAGACAGATTAGCCTAGATTTGTGTTCTAAGAACTATAAAATATTGATTTTGGCTGGTTACCATGGCAACATTTTTCTGAAAAAAAGTAATTTTAATCATATTCAAAAGATGAAAAACGAACGAAACCTTGACTGACATAACTCGGCAAGCGAAGAAAATACGAGCGCACAAAGTAAACTCATATTAGGTAACTAGCAATATAATTAAGCCATTTTTACATGGTTTTTTTTCACAGCCTCCACAAAATACCCTTTTTATGCAATTTTTTATTATATTTTCACAAAAACGATTGATTTATTGGAAAATAGATGCTTTTCTGAAGCGTATTGTGCAAAAAAAATTTTTGGGGTAGTTTTGACCCATATAGTGTATTTTGCCGTGTATATAGAAATAGAGCCGTACAACATGCGACTGGTTTTGTTATGGGGAGTCACATATTTAAAGTGGTTCATATTTCAAAATAAATTGAACCATGTTTTAGTTTTAGTAGCGAAATGACCTAGTGGATGTAAAACCCAATTTACTTCTCTGTATTTTATTGTGTGCAAGATACTTAAATTGCAGATAGGGGAAATTATAGAAAATGAATGACCCTAATAATGTAGGCCTACATGTTCGGTACAAGTATGGGATCAACCTCATAAACTGCTTAAATGGCAGATTACTGCTTCACAGTGTATGTGCAGGGTTCCTATTGCCCTTGATATTCCTTGAAAATGTTTAAAATAACACTTTCTGTTTTCTTCTTTTGTTAGTTAATTGATGTACACTCATCCTGATAAACAGTCATTAAACATAAGATTTTTATACGCCCACATTTTCATGTGGACGTATTATGTCGTCGCCCCTGTCCGTCCGTCCGTCCACAATTGTTTGTGGACCCTCTACAGGTCACAATTCTTGTCCGATTTTGACGAAACTTGAAATATAGATCTCGGCTGCTTTCGATATTTGCACGTATCGAATCAAAACTTCACGGATTATGGCCCCTGATTGTACGAAAAATCACGTTTTTAGCTTGTGGACTCTATAGAGGTCACAATTTTGAACTGATTTTGATGAAACTTGACATGCATGTTTATATCCCAAAGATCTTGGTTGCCTTCGATATTTGCGCCAATCGGAACGTAATTTCCTGAATTATGGCCCCTGATTGTCCGAAAAATCACCTATTTTAGCTTGTGGTACCTCTGTAGGTCACAATTATTATCCGATTTGAAAAACCGTTCGATTACATCACCGTTACACCCTGAGGAAGGTTGAGTTCAAATTTCGGGAAAATCGGACCAAAATTACCATACAAAATGGCCGCCGTTCGTACGCGAATACTGTTAAAAAATGGTATATCCAGGTTGTGGACCCTGTAGAAATCACAATTTTAATTTGATTTTGATGAAACTTGTAATGCATGGTTATAACCCAAAGATCTTGGTTCCTTTCAATATTTGCGCATATCGGATCGTAACTTCCTGAATTATGGCCCCTAATTATACGCAAAATCGTCTTTGTTTAGCTTGTGGTACCTCTGGAGGTCACAATTATTATCCGATTTGAAAAAACGTTCAATTATATCACCGTTACACCCTAAGGAAGGTTGAGTTCAAATTTCAGGAAAATCGGACCAAAATTACCATACAAAATGGCCGCCATTCGTACGCATATACTGTTAAAAAATGGTATATCCAGGTTGTGGACCCTGTAGAGGTCACAATTTTAATTTGATTTTGATGAAACTTGAAATGCATGGTTATAACCCAAAGATCTTGGTTCCTTTCAATATTTGCGCATATCGGATCGTAACTTAATGAATTATGGCCCCTAATTATACGCAAAATCGTCTTTGTTTAGCTTGTGGTTCCTCTGGAGGTTACAATTATTATCCGATTTAAAAAATCGTTTGATTATATCACCGTTACACCCTAAGAAAGGTTGAGTTCGAATTTCGGTAAAATTGGACCAAAATTGCCATACAAAATGGCCGCCATTCGTACGCGAATACTGTTAAAAAATGGTATATCAAGGTTGTGGACCCTGTAGAGGTCTCAATTTTAATTCGATTTTGATGAAATTTGAAATGCATGGTTATAACCCAAAGATCTTGGTTCATTTCGTTATTTGCACATATCAGATCATAACTTCCCGAATTATGGCCCCTGATTGTCCGAAAAATCGCCTATGGTCCCTCTGGAGGTCACATTTATTATCTGATTTAAAAAAACGTTTGACTCTATCACCGTTACACCATATGGAAGGTTGAGTTTGAATTTCAGAGAAATAGGACCATAATTGCCAGACAAAATGGCCACCGTTTGTACGCTAATAGTGTTAAAATATGGTATGTCAAGGTTGTGGACAATGTGGACCCAGTTTAGGTCACAATTTGAATTCGATTTTGCTGAAACTTGAAATGCATGTTTTTAACCTAAAGATCTTGATTCTTTTCGATATTTGCACATATCAAATTGTAATATAATGAATTATAGCCTTTGATTGTAGGAAAAATAACTTTCGGTTTTGCTTGTTCTCTATCCTTCTCTCGAAAATGTGGGCGTATCCTGCCTGGCAGCCGCTGGTTCACAATTCATACAGGTACTTTGAGTTCTTGAAATACATTAAAATATTCTTAGAATGTATCTTTGAAATTACAAAATTGACATCTAGATTCTTGACCTTGTGTTACCTGTGAGAGTCATGCCCCCCCCCCCCCTCCATCTACCCCAAAACTGTTGTATATAGTAATTAAACATTACACATAATGCACCAACAAATATGGAGTATGTTGTGTAGGAAAGTAAACTGTTTATTTTGAATATTACAGGGCAGTAATCAGTCTAAAATATCAGCAGATGAAGCAAGAATATTTTGGTTAGCTTTAATTATAACAGAAATACTCTGGATTGTGTTTTTCTTTATAAGAATATTTTCATTCAGTATAGTATGGTGTGTAAGTATAATTTTTATATTACTAGTAAACTTCTTTATGAAATATGGTTTGTCCTGTCATCATTCATTCTTGTTATTCCTAATGGTATGTAAGGGTTATCGACTGAGACAGAGGGGTTTAAGTTAGATGAACACCCAAGATCGTGCAAGGTTGAACACTAAGAAAGCGTCATCTATAAACAGCCGGGGACGTCTCACTTTCCCCACATCTATTGTTTAGAGTCAAGGTCCACTAGGCCATGACTGATTAAACAACAAAGGGGGTTTAAGGGGATTTAAAGTATAGTCTGTAATAAGTTTGTGTGACACATCAACATAGTAAATAAATACCTTTTCATAGTATAAATATTTATAAAGTTTGAAATATGTTAAGTTCAGATATATAATGAACAGATACATATATTAACTAAATAAAAATAGATATATAAATTGTATAGCTCTTGCAGTCAGCCCTGACTCTGGCCTTCATCTTCTCTACAACCTCTAGGACTGCTATCGTGTCCTCTGCTGAAGAGAAAGAGGAGATGCTAGAATACCATCGCGAATGGTAGCCCTAGCTGTGCAGTACCTTTTGCAACATTCCCAGTATATGATAGTATTACGTCTAGACTTAACTCTGAATTTAAAACCATCCAACACTAGATTCTGACCACCTTTAGTATCAGCAATGTATTTAAAGTTAACCAGAGCGTTCGCCATTTTGGAATAACCATTTGTAATTCAGAGGAGCTATATATATCAACTGATAAGCTGTGATTAAATATCACTAGTTTAATTTGTTTTTTATTTCAAATTAATTATTACATCAAAACAGCTCATAATGTAAATTTATGAGTAAACTGATTTCACTTATTTCCCCAATCTAATGATTAACAATAATTAGAGTGCGAAGTTTACACCAGTTACACTATAATTAATTAAAACAGACTATAGCCCTACACCCACGGTCTACTAACCTCTTAATCCTTTATCAAAACATTCAAATGTGGGGAAAGTGAGACTAAACCAAACAGCCCTACCTTCTTAAAGAATAATCTTATAAATCCTATAATTCACTATAACCAGTTGAGAAATTGACAAAAATGTCCTTTTCAAATTCAATTGTTTGAATAGCTATTGCATTGGGGAAATTAGAAAACAAGGGAGGTAATTTGGTTATTATTTCCGGTGTAAAAGTGTTTTAAGCATGGGAAATAATGCCTATGATCGTATAATAGTGAGTTGACAATCTATTGAGCAAAAGACATAGAAATAATTATGATTGACTTTGTTAGAAAATATGAAATTCTCGCTTTAAAATATAGGATTATAATTATATCCAAAAAATCTCTGTTACATTTGATATTTGCACATATCAGACCATAACTTCCTGGATTATGGCCCTTGATTGTACAAAGAAGCACGTATATAGCTTGAGGATCCTCTAGAGGCAAACACTTAATTATCCGATTTTTAAAAAACTGTTTAAATATTTCACTGTTACACCAAAATGAAGGTCGAGTTCAAATTTCGGGAAAATCAAAACAAATCTGCCAGACAAAATGGCTGCTCCTTGTATGCAAATACCGTAAAAGGTTGTTGACCTAGATCACAATTTGTTATATTCAATAGATCTCATTTGGATTAGATATTGGTGCATTTCAGACCATAACTTTCTGTATTATAACCCCTAATTGTACGAAAGATCAGATTTTTTATATAGCTTGTTCTCAATCTATCTTTTGCAACATGTGGGCATATCTTGCATGTCAACCACTGGTTTAATTATTATAGCTAGAACTCTCTGCTCTCAGTGGCGTCACCCGGATCTTTTCATGTGTGCCCCGGATCTATTTTGAGCAGACAAAATCGATAATTGGCAATAATTTCACTACTTTTCCCTATCATTATTTCGAATGTCCCGAGTATGGAAGAGAAGCTTCCCAGTGCGAAGCTTTTCTGGATTGTCCTTTCTGGCCCACCATAGATTTCCTCAATTGCCTGCACGTGCACAGTATTATATAACTAAATAAATATTTGACTGAAGATAGTGTAGAAACGATCGTGCATGACCTAGTTTACCCGCCATGTATGTTTAGCGGGACAACAATATCACATTAAATCTTAGTTCATGATAATTTAGCTCACAACTTCACAAGAACTCGTACATATTTTCTAGTATTCGTTTAAATAACTATATTATTATATCGACAAAAAATAATCTGCGGTTTGAAACATCAATAGAATACCCACGGCAACGTCATGTCACGAATACTGGAAAATATGTACGAGTTGGGCCTGTGCCCCAGATCTAATTGGGTACTTGTGACGCCTCTGTCTGCTCTTATCTTATCTTACCTAATGATAGTGTATATGATAATGTATAAATGTGTATTTATGATGATAGTAATTTTTGGTATATATTAATGTATGATATACTATGATATGTATATTAAGATGATAGTAATGTATGATTAGATGAAATTAATTGTTGGAATGATATGTGTATTTTAGATAATGTATGATATATGTGTATTTTAGATGATTATTACTGTTGGTATATTAATGAACGGGGCTAATATATTTGGTTATGTTAGATGTAAATATGGTTCTCAACAAAAGATGACATCAGTGGCCAGTAGCTTTTTTACGACACAGTTTTTTAAATCTGTAAGTTCATCTTCACATATCAACATTTTTACACTGCCATCACTAGGATTGAGTTTTCACAACTTCACTCTCAGAATTGTTGTTCAATAAAAATTATACCATCTTCGCTCTCTCTTACTCTTGAGCTGCTAAATTACTATTAATTATAGGCTATGCTATCAATTCTGGAAATATGAAAATTAATAACTAAACCACACCTATGATTTTATTAACTTCAGAATTCTTTTTAGTAGATCTTAAAATTGCCTTAAAAAACATAAAGGAAAGTAAAAAGAATCCTCACATTAAGGGATAGTTAATATATTCATAGAAATTTTTATTGCTGTATTCATATTTTATTTTTTTATATTGTAGATGTTCTCATCAGCAGCGAGTACCACAGGAAATGAATCAAAGCCAGGTGGGGCTAAAGTTGGAGCATTATGATAGAACAGTTTCTTTGATGATTAAAAACAAACATTCCTAAAATCATTGTCTCAACTTTATTGTGATAAAAAAAAATTGTGGATACAGGTTGTTAGAGGTGACTTAATTATACTGTGGTGCTGCATAATTATATATAATAGGTATATACAACTTGATAATTAACAGATTTCGGACAACTAAGACCATATAAAATGAATATTCTGTTTATCTTATATAGCTGCATCACTTAAATAGAAAATAAAAGCAGTCTCATAACTTACTGCATGTCAATATTTCCACTTGTTACAGGAAGAAAATCCATAAAAAAAATTGAATGAGAGCCGAATTGTACTGTAGTCTCAATTATCACACATTTCAAAAAAATACTCGATGAGTTAAGTGTAGACTGTATTTTATATAGTGCCTTGAAATGTGTTGTTTATGAGAAGTCATTAAGAAAAGTAGTGGGGTTTTTTGGACATAATAAAAACATTTGACTATTTGAGAACCCGAATAATTTTTTTGGTATGGCCTAAAAGCTAGTAATCGGGTTTAAGTATTTTGGGACTAGAAGTGGTGTTTAGTTATAATATGGCGGTAGCTGTAGTATGTAGTTTATTGTTTAATATCTTACATTATATTTGTTTACTATTTTAAAAAAAAAAACTTTATAAAGATGAAAGATCTTGCCACATAAATTCGCTTTAAAAGGAATTTTTGAGGGAGAAAAAAAAACACTGATTAATTTTTAAACTAATAGCATAATATTTATTATACAGATTGTAATCCATATATTATACCACTCTGATTTGATTTTAATATCTGCAGTAAATGTTCCTTTTATATATGATATAAATTCAGGATAAATTTATCATAAAACAGGTTTATCTACACTAGTCTTTTCCAGTATTAGCATACATTTGCTGGAATCCCCTGTGATATCAAGGAATTATGCTGCACCTTTTCTTATTGGATTTTGTGGGGGGATTCCTTTTATTTGAAAGAACCTGTATGACAAAGGAAATTCAAAGAACATCTGTTTCCTTAAGTTACATGTACTCAATCAGAATGATATAGATCATTTTGCTGTGAAAACTTTATATCTATATAGAATACACAACTGTCTGTTATTTTAGTTGACTACCCTGGAAGAAAAAAATGCCCCAAGTCTTTAATCCTATAAAATGATTAATAAATGTTGATAGTAAAATAAAAGAAAGAAGTATATGGTAGATACCTTTCCCTCCATAGTTAATAATGATAAGAAGAGGTTGTGTCTTATTTCTTAAATGGATAATTCTTAATGGCATCTACATACACTGTATGTAATTCCACTTGTATATAGTTTTGTTATGTTTATTCATTAATGTGGTTATTTGTATATATATATATATATATTGTTGAGATTATGTATATATTGGTAGGGTATTTAATATTCAATTGTTAACATTCATTTGTATCTATCTCATGTTTATTCATAAAATCTTGAAATTAAAAAAAGAAATGTGCAAAAGGTAAATGATATTTTTCTTTTATTTAAATAAGTATAATAAGTCACCCCATTTCTATTTAAGGTAAGTTGGAGCTTACTTTCTTGTATGGTTAATTCAAGATACATTATACCCGATTTTATTTCAGTTAAATTACTTTATTCTGAGCAAAGTTATGAATGTTTGAAATAATCTAGATTGTCAAGTACCATTGCAGCTGTTCTAAACTAAGTCCTTTAATCTGGAGTCTCCGGGAGTGGCGTCCATATTAACGTTTAACAAAGACATGACTTGGCCAGGCTAAAAGTAAACTTTTTACATGGTGCCAAGTGCTGTGTCTAAATCAAATGAGCAACCAACCAACGGTTTTCCAACCCAACTTTTCTAAAGTTAAAATTTTCCTAGAACATGTTACCGAGTGGTAATCAGTCCTGTCAAAACACTTTCATTCAATGATTCAACCCCCACTCTTCCTATGTTATCTTGTACACTGGGTGCAGAATGAATCTCCACTAACTAGTATAAACATTTTTCTTCATATCGATTTTTTTTCTCAGACGAAATACTGGTCCAGTGATACCATGTATCTTTATTCAAATATTTAAATCAAGGATTTTTAGAAGGTTGTATTGATTTGTGGTCTTTGGTAGATGATATCTTGTATCCATGGCAGAAATTTATAAACTTCCGTGTATATTCCTGGTCTTTTCGCATCTGGATTAAAAATATATTACATGTATGGATAATTTTGGACCACAGCTTCAACCTTATAAAACGGGTATCTGCTCCTATAAACAATACATATACATGTATCTACCAAATAGGAGTGATAACTTCTTTCCTATCTTGTAAACAAATGGACAATAGTAGTAAGTACTGATCCACACCAAGAAGCTGCCTACTGTTTCAACCATTATCATCCTATAGTTAGTATCCAAAGTATGAAAAGTCAATGTGGTCTTTTCTTTCGACTTCAATGTTACGACTTCACGTTGTTTTCCACAAACCAGCAATCTTCGTCACATTGGTTAATCAAATATAGAACTCGGGAACTCACATTGTTCTAAGACTACGGTTCTTGGGACTTAATGTCCGCTTCCATAGCCCCCCCCCCCCTAGACTTGGATTATTCAGTAAAAATTTGCCAGTCTGCAGATAATATACCCGGATTTCAATCTTTGACCTAAACATTGTACTAATAAGGAATTTACCTCTAGATATTGGGTTGCTATTTTTACACACATTTAAGCGAGATAGTATAGCAAAATTTCGCCATACGTTAAGCATAGTTATATGTTTGTACACGCATCGTACTCTATAAGAACGTAGGAAATAAAAATACTGACCAGCACAACCTATACCCCATGATATAATACCTTGTATATACCATTGACCAGTAGAATACTGACATACTAGAGGTCCACCCGAATCACCCTAAAACATAAAAACAACCAATCAAAATATTTTTTACAGTGAAAGGATTCCGCTCTTCTCTCTTCGGTACGGGGGGGGGGGGGTGCGTTGTATCATATCAACCTCTTAGGTTTTCTCCGGTTTCCTCCTACTCTACGCACACGTGTATTATTGAAATGAAATTGAACAATGTGTTAGACCCGAATTAACCTACTATTCGGAAAGTATTATACTACATCTATATTATATAATGTAAAAAAAGAAAACTTTCTGTTAAAAAACGCCCAAAGAAGACATCACACTTAATTCAATTGAAATCTGTCGGCGATTAGGTGAAGATTTCGAAAAGTGGGTCTCATACCGAGAATGTTCAAAAATGCAATTATACCTTCTAGACCTTGGCACAGATCGACTAAAACGAGAAGAGAACTTACATGACAAGCATCAACCTGTCCTTTAAAATAACCAGCACAAAACATACTATCTAGAACGTCACCATGGTAATAATCTTGACTATTACATATAGTGGTATTTAAAACTGGTACCATAGCCTGTTTTAATACATTGTTACAGCAGGTACCTGTAACATAGGAAAGCAGAATATCAACAGTTATTATAACCTCGACATTAATTTAATTACAATTGGTTCCTTCCATTATTGATTCTAAATCTGATTGCAATTCAGGGCCGATACTAAAAACAATATAAACCTCATAAACACAATCTTTCTATTTTCTTTATATTGATCTATTTATAACTTGTAGCGCAAATGACAAGAGGAAAACGACACTTCAAACAACCAGGTCTTAATTTAGAGTAGTGGAAGCTTACGACGACCCCGATCTACTCAACCCCCGAACCCCCTCCCCCGAAAATAAAAACATGATCCGTTAACTTTATTTGATTTGATATATTACGTTCATTCATTATTGCATGCAATACTCCGGTAGTTTGTGTCTGATGTCCCAGGGTTGTCTTATGTATATTGATAGCTGGTGCGGTCTCCTACATACTATAAGTCACGATAATACAAATAATCGCATTCTTTAAGGTTCAAAATTATGTATATACATACATGGTCTAAAATAACACATGGTGTCTGACTATTGTTTAAGTCAAATAAAAAACAAACAAACAAAAAATTACCAATACATATTGAAGATATCGTCATGTTCGACTCTCTTGTTTAGTGTTATATTAGTAAATGGTTCTAATTATCTTTATCAAATTCTTAAATGTTTAAAAATAATTTTAGCATAATATGAAGATGCTCTACCTTGTGTTTCACCCCATCCTGTGATGTAACACTTCTGACCAGTATATACAGGAGCTGTTGGTAAACATGGTATATTAACCCAGTCTGTGATATTAGCTGGAGTTAATAGTTTAATTAGAGCCACATCACTATACGTTGATCTCATTTCATATGCGTGATTTTTTATAATATCCGCAACCAATATTGTCTGTTCCTCGCGTTCTGGTACAAGTGCAGCATGTTTACCAACTTTTACCGTCCATTGTCGTGGTACGTCACTTCTGAAAACAACATATTTAAAATTACATTAAACATAAGACAAAACTAGTAAAATATGAAAACCATCAAATATATTTATATCCCCTTTTTTTATTTATTTTAATTACTTATGGATTATGGATGAAGACAATCGACCATCAGAAAAAAACGTATTCAAAATTGAGTATTCTAAGAACGTAATATCATATCACTGGAATTTCATATAAGATAACATATTTGTGTTGTTCTGTTGCTTACTGACTAATAAACCCATGCACTTTTACCAGACAGATAACGACAAACTAAGTATATATTGTGGGCAAACCATTTTGCCAAAATCATTGAGTTGCTGTTAGTCCGGATACAATTTACTACCAAAATCAATGAGCGGATTGTAATATGGGTAGAACTTACCACAAAAACAATTGACTGTATTTAAAACAGGTAGAACTTACGGTCCAAAAAAATGAGCTGTTGTTAATACAGAAAAACTTACCGCCCAAAACAATGAGCTGCTGTTAATACCCAGTATGGATGAATCAATGTTCCACCACACATATGATCTGACTGATATAAAACTGATGTTTGCCAAGGCCAGCTTCCCTTTACAGCTTCTTCACCACCTACTATTCTCCGTCCCTCTAAACTAGGTAATATAGTTGGTTTGCCACAGATTTTATCAGCATCTACAAAAAATAAGGATTTTTTTTTTAAATTAGGCAGTTTTGGCTTTTCAAATTAAAAAGTTCTGGCTTTTCAAATTAAACCGTTTTAGTTTTTCCATTTCAAATTAAAAAGACTTGGTTTTTCAAATACGGATGCTACCATTATATATACTGTTTAAATGGGAAGATGTTGCACAGAAAGACTGTTTCCACAATAAATAGTAGTCTATAATAGTTTCTGAAGTTGCTGTTTTATTTAACGATGTGAATTATATCAGATATAACACGGGAATGATCACTCAAAGTTTTTAAAATAATTGTTCTGAATATATGTGCTCGCCTTCAGGCAAATTTCAATTGAGTCCTTTAAGTTCAATATCGATGGTATTGTAATTTTATCGAATGGATACCCTCGTAAATTTTAGATCCAATCCAACTGCATGTTTATAACACAACCCCTGATAAACAGATGATTAGCCTACCACACATTATTTCATCTGATTTATCTGTACAATCTGTAATATTATTACAAACATTAGTTGATGATATACACGAACCATCCATACAGGTATACTCATTACTCTTACATAGTACTGTAATAAAAAATAAAATACATTATGTATAATTATAATAAATTATAAATCATAAATAGTTTATAAATAACAAATAATAAAAAAAATTTAAATAATAAGTGATATATAGTTTAAAAATAATAAATTATAAACAATAAATAGTTTATAAATAATAAATTACATGTAATAAATATTAATAATCAAAAGTTATAAGAAATAAATAGTAAACTGAGTCACATCTTAAATTATAAATCACTTTAAAATCCGCCACAAAATGTCATCTAATATTGTAGGGGCGAAATCATTAGTGACCAGCGAGGCGAATTCCGTCCTTCCCCAGTGACTAGGAAAAACCAAACCTGAATATCTCGAAGAACTGTCTCGACCAAATCCAGGACAAAACCTAAAATCTCCTTGGTAATGTGCCACACGAGCATAGGTGCTACGTTATTATGGGGGTAAACATTTCCTACCTTTGGGATCGGTAGTATAATATGTGAGGTTAAATCCAATTCCTCCAACAGCAGCATCTGATACAAATGTTAAGAAGAGACTATTTGTGGTTGAGGTAACATCTCGTGGCAGTGCAACTCCGCAATATCTAGCTAGTATGTGTCCTGAAGCATCAGTACCATCTCTTATTTCTAAATAATCGTATGAACACTTAGCTTCAAATTCTGTCTCGAAATCGCTGAACTGTAGAACTAACACTTTTCCAGGAGTTGTAGAGAGTCGCCATTGACAGGTTAGGTTAGGACTGTACTCTTGATAACCACTAAAAGCTATGGATGTCAGTTGTCCCGATTCTCCCGAAATATTCTTTGTTTCTTTGGGACAATGTAACAATGGTGGATCAGTAAAAGTTTCTGAAATATTTAAAGGAGTCATGTTTTTAACTCAATATTATCCACAGTCTTCGAGGGAAAACAAACTGCACAATCCCGAGGAAATTACACGACAATCACCTAGATTGGACCAGGCTCTCCAGGTGTATTTGATAGTGCTATACAGATCAACCACTGTGGATTGAATATCACAAATAGAAGATTTCCAGCAAGGAGAAGTCTTACAAGTACAAACGACGCAAAAAAGGATATCAAATTACTAACCTGTTATTATGCCTACGTAACTGATGGTAAAACCCTTTCCTTGTGTAGAATTATCAGAGTGAAACTTAATAAACATCAGATTCGAGGAAGCTACAACACTAGCAGGTAGTACATGACCACATAGTTTTACCAATAGGGGAGCTGAATCATTTGCACCATCATATATAGCGAGATAATCGGAAACACAAAGTCTAGTGAAGTCGATATCAAAAGCTTCAAAGTTGGCAATAGCGATGGATCTGTTGTCGCCTATGATTGTCCAGCTACAGTCCGTATTGGGATAATATAGTTTGGTAGTGGTGGTGGTTGGGGGTGATATATCAGCAGAGGAACTGTTAACATAACCTCCACAGGGTGGTGTGCGAAGTTTTGATGGTACTAATAAAACAAAAGAAAAAATAATTTTTTAAAAGTACAAAAATAGCTTGTATTTAGTAAGTATACAATAGTAACAAAAATTATGCAGCTTTCATTAATCATACTTGAATCATATAATACCAAATATTGAATATATGCATATAAACTGATTTACATTCAATCATTTCCGTCTTTAATCTAATGTCAAACCAGTTATGTTCGGCGAAATACGCCTGGTGTCTCAATCGAAAGGAAATCTCAAGCGTCTAGTTATTCCAGTCTACATAAGGATAAGCGTCACCGTCTAGCCCATCTTTTCCCGGTAAGATAACAGCATCATTGTCGAAGATTTTAGCTGATATTGTGTTACGGACTTACCTCCTTTCAGATTGTAAACAAAAATAAAAATCGGTAAGTTTGTAGATCGCCACGAAATTGTTTGACGTTCTAACACCTGACATCAACTGGTCGGTTTTAACAAATCAATAACAAATTGCTACATTAAGGGGAAACTACTTTTGTATGTCGCTATTGTAAATTTTAAATATGAATTAAAATTATCTAAAACGTATTCACCTTGATTCCATGTTAATTTGAACCCACGGTCATTATTTCTGCCATCACTAACAAACTCTAATAAAACCTTAGAACTGTTTGTTTTAATAGTTTGGGCATTCAGATGTCCGCAGTATCTTCCTACAGAAAAGCAAAATATATATGTCTGGAAGTGCTCAAATAATATTATATTAATTAAACCATTTTTTTTAATAAGTGAATTAATTATGGGTTGTACAGAACGATTCTGGAGTTTTTCAGAGAAAGTTAAATAATCGAAATCGGGTCTACATAATTTATGTTGCTAATAAGTCGATTGGTATGTACCTACAGACGGTAACTCTCTGTAATGGTGACCCTTGGCTCCAATGCTAACTTAAACCTAAACCGTTTAGCACATGGGTTACGAAATCAATGGTCATTCAACGATGTGGTTCACTGTTGTGACGGATATCTTGCAAGGTAAGTTTACTCTACAAGACGATCTGATACCACTCTGTTTCGTGAAGATCTCGATATATTCAATACAAATAGTAAATGCAGGAGGACTACACTACACTCAAAACAAACAAAACAAAAATCTGCGGACAAGACAGAAAATAGACATTGCAAACACTAAACAATTATCAAATTTTATTATTTTAACTAACCCAATAACAAATACTTGCCTAGAAATTTCTTCTCTATTTCATCATATATTGAAACATAATCATATGGGCATCCTTCATCACCGTGTCCTTCAATCTGTAAATCTATAATCTCTATTGCTATATTCTGAAAATTTACACAACAAAACTCAGGAATAGCCGATATACTGAAATACAGAAGGGACGTACGGATGATTTTCAAATTCTCTATAAAAGTCACCTTATCGGATCAAGGTAAACCAGTGTTGCATTTTGCTTCGATATGTACAAACAAATCCGTACTTTGGGGAAAAAAATAGGCAGTGGTTGGTCGAAAATATAGAAAGGATCGAACTGACTGTCCATGAGATAAGAATAGTAATCTGGTAGAATAGAATTACGTACCACGGCTTAATTAAGTATGTATATTAGGATGTCCATACATGAAGACACCTAATAGAACTATTATTCGTCATTCTGATTTGGTACCTGAGTTACCAATATAGAATTAAAGAATACGAAATTAAACTTACATTCAGAGAATTAGCTTGTAACGTCCAACGACACGTAAGGTCATTGTCATAGTTATTGGGATATTGTGGGCTGGTGATGGTTCCAGTCTCCGTCAAGATGGTGGAACTTTTACAACTAAGTTGTGGTTGGTAGTTTTGAACATAGTTATATTTTATGAGAAATCCTAAACTTTTATGTTTGCCATCAGTCGTAAACGTTATTATTGCCGAATTGTTGACATCAAAATCCCCCGGTCCATCACCTCCACAATACAATTTACTAGCATTATTCCATGTTACTTTTACGACATCATTAACACAGCTGAAATATAACAAGTTCATTCTACTAAAACACTAAAGATTTCTAAGTTTTTGTACTTGATTTAACTGAATTGTTTTGAACAGCATTGACACTATTCATCTGAAGTCCATTGACAGTCTAGCTAATATGTAAATATGAAACCTTCTGAAATATTAAATTTGAGATATTATTAGATAAGTCGCAATATTTGTGGGTGTATATTTTATTTTAAATTTACCGTTTGCAACCTAGATGGCGCGGAAAAGAAATTCGTTACACCCCATTTCACCTTTGAATCATATAAATGGATGTACGTACTTTTGTGAGGATTCGATATTAAAGACAACTTTATTTAGAATTATATGGTAACCATTAGATGCTGTCAGCCACCATGAACAGTTTAGATTATCTGGATACAGAGTTGTTCCAAAACCAATATGAGATTTGATCAATCCAGTAGTTTCATTCAACTTTGACACTGGCTGGCAACCTATTAATCATTGTAATAATTAAGATAGAGATTCCCCTTAAATACTACATCAGTGTTCGGATCTAGTGATTTTAATTTTATTTCTTATTTTGGCTCTGGTGAAATGTTTCAATAACATTTAGTAGTTTAAGGGACAAAAACACTCTTGCTGGCTTGACAGGTCAAGAAAAAAAAATAGCCTTATTCTAACTACTAGATGTTTAAGTGACCTACCTGTTGTGTAAATTATCCATTACAACCTATCTTACTTGTCCAGAGGGTTCGAAAATATGTTTAAATCCAAGTTTCATTTGAAAGTGTTTACGTAAAGCTTTTCAACCCATGTTACGGCATGTAGTTGAATTTTTCCAATTTTTAAAACTAGGTGTGTTAAGATGAAATTTGTTTCATTTATTAATTGAAATATTATAAAGTAGTACACATTGTTGACCAGAATAAAGATTGGGACATATTATTCAGTTACAACAAGAGTGGTATTGGGGCTTTAATTTGAATACTCAAGTCACAGTTCTATATGGAATACAATTACTGAGTATTCCAGAGCAACGTCTGAACTAGTCTTCTATAGTCTTAACAAGCTATACCTTCTTAATGAGATGCAGAGAGAGACTTGTCTCTTTTTGGTTATCATTAACCAAATTTTTTTTTTACATGTATATATTCTCCCGTTACATTCCATATGTTACCATTGCTTGGTAAAGACTAGAGAAGCCTTGTCGAAACGTCGCACAGTATAACAAGCAAGTGCAGTAATTGTATTTCATATAACTGTTACCTGTATAATGTGTTGATATGTTTAATAAGGTGTCCGTGGCAGATCAAGGTGGGGACCTAGAAGGTCGACCACCCTCTACCCCAATTGGCAATATTAAATATTGGCTTATTCTGTTATTTCTTCTCCTGTCTGCGATATTACTCAAGGTGAAAGCGGACGTAAAACCCTACGAACAAACGATTTTCTTTTTATGAAGCGTGTAAATTTGAATGTAGCTGATGTAATTGAGTGTTTTTTGGGGGTCTAAATATATGCGTCACAAATCATTATGGCATATTGAATTTTGACCTCGGACATCGGTATACCGTTGCCTGGCAACTCGTGCTCTGTCATAAAAAATAATTAACACAAGTGGTCAAGTAATTGGAAATTCAAAATTCCATATTTACCTTGACAAATAACTGGAGTTGAGATAGCCAGAAAACACAAATACACAGCAAACAGATGAAGAACACCGACCGCCATATTGGTTGAACTATATGTACATGTACAGTGATAACACATATTTGTATCACTAATATAATTTAGTCAGTTTATTTTCTTATGTATATAAAACAACTATTCATGGAATGTCTCCAACCCGTCTATGTATTAGTTTATACATTGAATTGACGAATATGAGAAATATACTATTCCAAAAAAGTAGGGGATATTTGATTTTGGGGGCATAATACTAAAATATGGAAATAACTACAAAAAAAGTCACTATAGAACCTAACAGAAGAAACATTTCCAGTTACATGTGACGCCCAAACGCACCAACAGCTACCGCATGGAATGCAGGTGATGCTTTGGATCATCATGGAGATCCAACCCAAGATTTGCACATTCTGACTTTGAAGGTAACAGTCATTGTGGCATTGAATCCCGGGGTGGAAACATCAGTTTAATTGTTTTAGTGACCAGAAAACAACTTTTGTTTTGCGTCGGCTTGACCAAAATGAAAGGTTACGTGCCTTTGGCATGCTACAGATCGGCACAACACAGGTGGTTGTGGCGCGGACGATGAATGTTTCTCAGTCTGTCATAAGCAAGCTATTCTCCAGGTACCGTGATATACAATCTGTACAGGACAGACCACGCTCAGGTCGGCCAAGGGCGACAACTTAAGCCCAGGATCGATTTATCCGTACCTTGGCATTGGGAATCGTGTCATCACAGCAAATCAGATCAGCGCTCGTCTTCAAACAGACACTGGTGTGAGAGTGAGTGGCCAGATCATTCGGAATCGACTGCATAGGGGTCACCTTCGCGCCCAACATCCTCGTAAGATCCCTTGTTTGAGAGATCATCACATTCAGGCAAGACGTCGTTGGTGTAGGGATCGTCAACGCTGGGATAATCGCCGCTGGAGCAATGTGATGTTTTCAAATGAGTCAGGTTCACTGTTGATTTTTTGGACAGACGTAGGAGAGTGTGACGTCGTCGAAACGTTAACGTCATCAGACATGATAGATTTAGGGGTGGTTCTGTTATGGTGTGGGGAGGCATCACTGTTGCTGGAAGAACGGCTTTACATGTTGTTGCAGGGCGTGTTACAAGCCAGTACTACCGGGACAACATCTTGGCAGTCCATGTTGTGCCGTTCGCACGACGTCATGGCCGCCGTTTCATCTTCCAGGATGACAACGCAAGATGTCACAGGGCCAGGGTCGTTACAGGTTTCCTCCAACAACAGAACATCACCACATTACCTTGGTCAGCACTGAGTCCCGACCTCTCCCCCATCGAGCATGTCTGGGACATGCTGGGACAGAGGTTACGTCAACGTCAGCAACGTCCTGTCAATGTCCAAGAACTTGCTGCTGCGTTGCAACAGGAATGGGACAATCTGGACCAAAATGACCTTAGACGTCTCATTAAACGTATGTCACGTCGGATCAATGCTTGTTTGGCAAACAGAGGAGGATTTACCCGTTACTGACTTTGTTGTGATGCTGTGGTAACTTTGCTGTTTGACCCCCGGGTATCATTTTACACTTATAATGGTCAGTCTGTGCCTTACTTAGTCTAAAGATCATTTGGAATATATCGATGAATGTGAACTTCATTTCATTTTGTCATTTGTTTCTTCGTCAGTTTCATTAAGTGATCTTAATAACACTTAAAAATCAAATATCCCCTACTTTTTTTGAATAGTATATAATCAAAGTTTTAAAATTAGATTAGAACTAATATTATTATACATTTTGATTTTACCTGTGATATCTACTCTGACTTCCGGATTCCTTCGCTCCATTTAGTTTTCTCTATTTGTCATTAATTATAATTGTCATTGAATAACAAGGAAGTGAATCGGAATTTAAAGTCTACACGTAATGCCAAATCTATCTTAATGACCAGAAGATATAATGTTCATCAAAATTGATATCATCATGCCAACGTTTTAAAGACACCATGTAATGTTGTATACGACAATATATTATCCTTGAAATAAAGTTACCGAAATCTAATAAAACATCAATTTTTACGGGCTGGATTAGCAGTAACAAACGTTTGTGGCCGTCAAATATTCCAAATTTTCTTGCTGGTTCCATACAAGGTCAACTCCTCTTCTTCGCCTCTCAAAGAAAACCGACGCCGAGGTGGACTGTTTGTGTTTGATCAGTAATAGCTAGTTTCCACTGATATGGAACGTAGAGAATTCTTGATATCCGTTTAGCAAAGCAGAAATTGCAAAAAATACATTTCGATTAGACTTATGACCATTTTTAGAAAACACTATGAAGCTGAGCATTGTGAGTCTTCGTATGTGTTTCGCAGGATTCCGTGACCTTCAAAACATAGGTATAGACATCAAGATCAGTGAAATCGACGCACTAAGACATTTTATGGACGATAACGTGTCTTATTGCGACCATTTTGAATTTCTTGATTTTTGGCGGGAACAACTTGAGTAACGTCGTGGTTCCCGCCATTTTTGAAAATTGCATACCCATAAACCCCTTAGGCCAAATTTGCATGCTTCTTTCCGGAAGTGCACGCCCATTTCACATATCCGCCCCACTAATAAGTAAAATAGACACTTCACTGCTATTTAAGGTAAGTTGGAGCTTACTTCCCTGTATGATTAATTATACTAGATTTTATTTAAGTTAAATTACTTTATTCTGAGCAAAGTTATAAATGTTTGAAATAATCTCGATTGTCAAGTACCATTGCGGCAGTAATAAACTAAGTCCTTCAATCTGCATTCTCTGGGAGTGGCGTCCATATTAACGTTTAACAAAGATTTACCAGGATAAAAGTGAACTTTTTACATGGTGCCAAGTGCCGTGTCTAAATCAAATGAGCACACCAACCCAACTTTTCTATAATAAAATTTTTACAAGAATACGTTACCAAGTGGTAATCAGTCCACCGTTGGGGCGTTTTCGAGGTATTCTGGGTTAACGGTCAAATTAGTTCATTGGCTGAGGTAAATGTGCAGCCATTCTTGTATCATGCTGAAACGTGATCGAAAGTAATCACCTTTTCAATAAAAAAAAATATGTAAACCTGCTAAATTCACCTTTGTTCTTTCTGAACCCTGCAAACAGATTCGCCCCCCCCCCCCTGTGAAAATATTGTTCACCATAAAATCAATTTTACAACACCCCTCGAGAACACTTCCCACTCCGCTTATTGCTCTGAGCTAGTTACGATCCTGTCAAATCAATTTTATTCAACCCCATCTCTTCTTATGTTATCTTGTACACTGGGTGCAGAATGAATCTCCACTAACTAGTATAAACATTTTTCTTCATATCGATTTTTTTTTCTCAGACGAAATACTGGTCCAGTGATACCATGTATCTTTATTCAAATATTTAAATCAAGGTTTTTTAGAAGGTTGTATTGATTTGTGGTCTTTGGTAGATGATATCTTGTATCCATGGCAGAAATTTATAAACTTCCGTGTATATTCCTGGTCTTTTCGCATCTGGATTAAAAATGGTTACAGTATATTGCATAAATATATTACATGTATGGATAATTTTGGACCACAACTTCAACCTTTTAAACCGGGTATCTACTCCTATAAACAATTCATATACATGTATCTACCAACTTGGAGTGATAACTTCTTCCCTATGTTGTAAACAAATGGACAATAGTAGTAAGTACTATATCCATACGGTATGAGTTTGGGGTACCGGTTGCTTTGAGGCTAGATACGATCATCATAACCAGAAGCTCCCGTAGTTATTATTCCAAAGTTTAATTGTGAATTACAGCCGTCGTGTTTGAAATGTCAATATGGTATTTTCTTTGGACTTCAACGTGTCGACTTCACGTTATGTTCCAAAAACCAGCAGCCTTCGTCATATTGATTAATCAAATTTATAACTCGGGAACTCACACTTCATGTTCTAAAGATATTTGGTTGCTACATTTACACACATTTAAGCAAGACAGTATAGTAAAATTTCGACATACTTAAGCATACTCTATGAGAAGGACGTAGGAAATTAAATTTAAATACTGACCAGCACAACCTTTACCCCATGATATAATACCTTGTATATACCACTGACCAGTAGAATACTGACATACTAGAGGTCCACCCGAATCACCCTAAAACATAAAAACAACCAATCAAAATATTCTCTGTTATTTTTCTTTTGGTGAGGGGAGACGATGACCCGCCCGCTCTTCTTACTACGGGTGGGGTGGGGGGAGGGGTAGTGCGTGTGCGTTGTATCATATCATATAATGTTTAGCATTGAGTCAACTGGCGTGGTTTTGATACGCCGGTCGCCTGCCCAACCTTTTGGGTTTTCTTCGGTTTCCTTCCGCCAGTAAAGACCACTACGCAAAAGCGTATTATTGGAATTAAATTGAACCATGTATTAGTCCCCGAATGGAATACTTTAGGTTAAGTATTATGATACATCTTTATTATAATATGTAAAAAAATATGTAATTCAATTGAAATCTATCAGCGATTAAAAATATTTCGAAATTAATGAGCCAGAAATATTGAAGTGGGTCTCATACCGAGAATGTTCACAAGATGCAATTATACCTTCTAGACCTTGGCACAGATGGACTCAAACGAGAAGAGAACTTACCTGACAAGCATCAACCTGTCCTTTAAAATAACCAGCACAAAACATACTATCTAGAACGTCACCATGGTAATAATCTTGACTATTACATATAGTGGTATTTAAAACTGGTACCATAGCTTGTTTTAATACATTGTTACAACAGGTACCTGTAACATAGGAAAGCAGAATATCAACAGCTATTAACCTCGACAATTGGTTCCTTCCTTTCGTATTTATTGATTCTAAATCTGATTGCAATTCAGGGTCGATACTAAAAACAATATAAACCTCATAAACACAATCTTTACGGTATCACCCTGATTTTTTCTATTTTCTTTATATTGATCTATCTACAACTTGTAGCACACGACATGACAAGAAGAAAACGACACTTAAAACGACCTGGTCTTGATTTAGAGTAGATGAAGCTTACGACAACCCCGATCTACTCAACCCCCAAACCCCCTCCCCCGAAAAAAAACCACGATGCGTTAACTTCATTTGATTTGATACATTACGTTTGTTGTTTATTGTATGCAATACACCGGTAGTTTGTGTCTGATGTCCCAGGGTTGTCTTATGTATATTGTTAGCTGGTGCGGTCTCCTACATACTATAAGTCGCGATAATACAAATAACCACATTATTTAAGGTTCAAAATAACACATGGTGTCTGACTAGTGTTTTAGTCAAATATATATAACCCAAACAAATAAAAATGTACCAATGAATATTTAAGATATCGCCATGTTCGATTGTCTTATTTTGTGTTATATTAGTAAATTATTTTTATCAAATTCTTAAATGTTTAAAAAATTTTTTAGCACAATATGAAGATGCTCTACCTTGAGTTTCACCCCATCCTGTGATGTAACACTTCTGACCAGTATATACAGGAGCTGTTGGTAAACATGGTATATTAACCCAGTCTGTGATATTAGCTGGAGTTAATAGTTTAACTAGAGCCACATCACTATACTTTGATCTCATTTCATATGCGGGATTTTTTATAATATCCGCAACCAATATTGTCTGTTCCTCGCGTTCTGGTACAAGTGCAGCATGTTTACCAACTTTTACCGTCCATTGTCGTGGTACGTCACTTCTGAAAACAACATATTTAAAATTAAATTGAAAATAAGAACATAAGTCAAAACGAGTAAAATATGAAAACGATCAAATGTATTCATATCTCCTTTTTTATTTATAATTAATTACTTATGGATTATGGATGCAGAAAATCCATCATTAGAAAAAAACATATTCAAAATGGATCATTCTTAGAACCATGTTCCTCAAGCAACGACTGCGAGTACGCAGTTAAAGCGAAATCAAGCCTTCTATTGAAGATGTCTTAGAACATAATATAATAATTTATATCACTAGAGATTTCATATAAGATAACATATTTCTGTTGCATACTGGCTAATAAACCTATATGCATCTTTACCAGACAGATAACGACAAACTAAGTATATATTGTAGGTAAATCATTTTCACAAAAAATCATTGTGTTGCTGTTAGTCAGGATATAATTTACTACCAAAATCAATGAGTGGGTGGTAGAACTTACCACAAAAACAGTTGACTGTATTTAAAACGGGTAGAACTTACAGTCCAAAACAATGAGCTGTTGTACAGGAAAACTTACCGTTTAAAACAATGAGCTGCTGTTAATACCCAGTATGGATGAATCAATGTTCCACCACACATATGATCTGACTGATATAAAACTGATGTTTGCCAAGGCCAGCTACCCTTTACAGCTTCTTCACCACCTACTATTCTCCCTCCCTCTAAACTAGGTAATATAGTTGGTTTACCACAGATTTTATCAGCATCTACACAATATAAGAAAATTGTTGTTTTTTTTAAATTAGGCAGCTTTGGCTTTTCAAATTAAACAGTTCTGGCTTTTCAAATTAAACAGTTCTGGCTTTTCAAATCAAACAGTTTTGGATATTCAATTAAACAGTTTTGCCTTTGCAAATACGGATGCTACCATTATATATACTGTTTAAATGGGAAGATGTTGCACAGAAAGACTGTTATTTAACGATGTGAATTATATCAGATGCAACACGGAAATAATCAATCAGAGTTTTCAACAAAAAAAATTCTGAATATATGTGCTGTCGTTCAGGGAAATTCCAATTGAGTCCTTTAAGTTCAATATCGATGGTATTGTAATTTTATCGAATGGATACCCTCGTAAATTTTAGATCCAATCCAACTGCATGTTTATAACACAACCCCTGATAAACAGATGATTAGCCTACCACACATTATTTCATCTGATTTATCTGTACAATCTGTAATATTATTACATACAGCAGTTGATGATATACATGAACCATTCATACAGGTATACTCATTACTCTTACATAGTACTGTAAAAAAACAAAAAACATTTTGTATAATTATAATAAATAATAAATCATAAATAGTTTATAAATAACAAATAATAAATAATTTATTAATAATAAGTAATATATAGTTTATAAATAATAAATTAAAAACAATAAATTATAAATAATAAATAGTTTATAAATAATAAGTAATATATAGTTTATAAATAATAAGTAATATATAGTTTATAAATAATAAATTATAAATAATAAATAGTTTATAAATAATAAGAAATATATAGTTTATAAATATAAGTAATATATAGTTTATACATAATAAATTACATGTAATATAAATCAAAAATTGTAAGAAATAAACAGTTAATTGAGTCACATCTTAAATTATAAATCACTTGATGCCCCGCCACAAAATTCCATCTCGTGTTGTAGGGGCGAAATCAATAATGACCAGCAAGGCGAATTTCGTCCCTACCCAGTGACTAGGAAAAACTAAATCTGAATATCCCGAGGAAACTATCTCGACGGAATCCAGGACCAAACCTAAAACCTCCTTGGTAATGTGCTATACGAGCATATGTGCTACGTTTTTATGGGGGTAAACATTTCCTACCTTTGGGATCGGTAGTATAATAGGTGAGGTTAAATCCAATTCCTCCAACAGCAGCATCTGATACAAATGTTAAGAAGAGACTATTTGTGGTTGAGATAACATTCCGTGGCAGTGCATATCCACAATATCTAGCTAGTATGTGTCCTGAAGCATCAGCACCATCTCTTATTTCTAAATAATCGTATGAACACTTAGCTTCAAATTCTGTCTCGAAATCGCTGAACTGTAGAACTAACACTTTTCCAGGAGTTGTAGAGAGTCGCCATTGACAGGTTAGGTTAGGACTGTACTCTTGATAACCACTAAACCCTATGGATGTCAGTTGTCCCGATTCTCCCGAAATATTCTTTGTTTCTTTGGGACAATGTAACAATGGTGGATCAGTAAAAGTTTCTGAAATATTTAAAGGAGACAAGTCTTTAACTCAATATCATCCACAGTTTCGAGGGAAACCGTAAAATCCCGAGGAAATTACTCGACAGTCACCTTGTGTTAGATAGTGATATACAGACCAAGCCACTGTGGATAGCATATCACAAATAGAAGATTTCCAGCAAAGAGAAGTCTTACAAGTACAAACGACGAAAAAAATTAGATATAAAATCAGATTCATTTAAATATTGGTTATCAATACATAAATAACTAACCTATTATTATGCCTACATAGCTGATGGTAAAACCCTTTCCTTGTGTAGAATTATCAGAGTGGAACTTAATAAACATCAGATTCGAGGAAGCTACAACACTAGCAGGAAGTATATGACCACATAGTTTTACCAATAGGGGAGCTGAATCGTTTGCACCATCATATATAGCGAGATAATCGGAAATACAAAGTCTGGTGAAATCGATATCAAAAGCTTCAAAGTTAGCAATAGCAATAGATCTGTTGTCGCCTATGATTGTCCAGCTACAATCCGTATTGGGATAATACAGTTTGGTGGTGGTGGTGGTCGGGGGTGATATATCAGCAGAGGAACTGTTAATATAACCGCCACAGGATGGTGTGCGAAGTTCTGGTGGCACTAATAATACAAAATAAAAAAACGTCTCAATTTTTAAGATAATTTTAAGTACATAAATAGCTGTATTTAGAAAGTATACGACAGTAAAAATAATTTCTGCAGCTTTCATGAAATATACTTGTATCATACTAAATATTGAATATAATAATGTATATAAACTGATTTACGTTCAATTATTTCCGTTTTTAATCTAATGTCAAACCAGTTATGTTCGGCGAAATACTGTCTCAATCGAAAGTAAATCTCAAGCGTTTTGTTTTTTCAGTCTACATGCTCTAGGTCTCTAGATAAGGATAAGCGTCACCGTCTAGCCTCGTTCTTCCAGTCCCTCGATAAAAATGGACCTGAAACGCATTATGATACACGATTCGTGTACCAATGGATTTTTTTTTATTATTATGTCTTAAAAATTGGATATCAGAAGCCCATCTTTTCCCGTTAAGATTACAACATCAATGTTATTTTGAATTGACAAATAATTCGTGTTTTCATTGTCGAAGATTTTGGATGATATTGTCTTACGGACTTAGCTCCTTTAAGATTGTAAATAAAAAATATAAAAGTTGGTAAGTTTGTAGATCGCCATGAAATTTTTTGACGTTCTAACACCTGACGTCAACTGGTCGTTTTTAACAAATCAATAACAAATTGCTACATTAAAGGGTCAATCCCGATAATGTTTTTGAGAATAAGACTGCTTTAATTTGTGTTAAAATCCCTTAAAATCCCTACCTTAGGGCCGAGCAACTAACACAATATATGTGATACGTTTTCAAACAACTTTAACCCGGCAGTCTTTATGTATAGGATATTAACCTATCCGAAGTTGTTATGTCATATAACCAGTGGGCGGAGCCCAAGGGTTTTATGACATATCAACTGAGGGAGATTGGTTTATATCTGACATATACAACGCCCACCCTTAAATTAAATAGACTCTTCTATTAAAGACCAGCGACGATTGGCTACCTACTCGGTAGTTTCCGTCAAATAACGATCATTACCGAATTAATCACGTGCAATTACGTGGTTGTTTATGTTTACACGGCGCCATTTTGAAGAATTGAATAGCAAAAGCACAAATAAAATGGATAGGAATACGAAGTTAGACGAATAATCAACCCCTTTAGCCAACAAAATTGACGATTGAATTGACGTGGATGCAACTATCGATGAGGATCTATTCAAACCTAAAGAAAATTTGGATCAAAAGGCGTTCTTTGGCGAAAATTCTGACAGTCAGTGAACAATGATTGAAGGTTTTCACTAAGTTTAGAGAAGGATTTTACCTACTGTTTTAAGTGCATGAATTGTACCCAAAAAATACTTTATAATGGAAATCTTGGGCGATAAATATTTTCGAATCTAGGGGTGTGTGGACGGAAAGAAGATTCTGAAAGCAGTACTCCTGCATTTACTATTAGAGTTTTAGCCCTTCGTACTGCAGAATGTTCTCGTTGTCGGGCTTTGCTCCTGTTAGCTCACTACATTTATTTGTTTTTAGCGTTTTCCGAGTTTCTGTCCGGATTATCGCCCTTATTGTTAAAATTATTTGACGTTCTAACACCTGACGTCGATTGGCTGACTATCGCCATTGAAGAGACGACCACTTACAAGATCGGTCGCATTAATTTTTTTTGTTACGTCTTTTATGTAAATCATTTTAGTGAAGCCTGTACCAAGACAGGCCCGGGACTGTACAGCGCAGTGGACGCTTACGGCTGGCCCCCGGATCCATTCACTTGATTTGATAATTGTTTAGTTTTTGCAATGTCTATTTTCTGTCTTGTCCGCAGGTTTATCTTGTAGATTTTTTGTTTTTTTTATTTGCGTGTAGTGCAGTACTCCTGCATTTACTATTAGACATGGTCGAGTATGGATAATCGATTTAAATATGCCGTCTTTTTCGGTCTTGAATGTTACAAATTGTACCATAATAATTTTTATTGTCAAAAGAATAAAAATCTATTTCTGTGTTTTTTGTATTATTTCGATCATCAGCGGTTGATAGGAGTCGAATACATCGACCTGGGATGACGTCATTAGCGGTTGATATGAAATATCAACCTGTCATGACGTCATCAGCGGTTGATATGAACAGAATATCAACCTATGATGACGTCATGACAGGTTGTTATGAGATATAACTGCTATGCACATCAAAGAGAAAACTACCGCCAGTTTTATATCTGGAAATAGAGTCCGATGTTAAGCTGTATTATGCGGTGATTGGATAAAACCAGACTTATTTTATAAAAATAACGTGTCGGTGGAATTTACTTTTTGTTATCAAGTACAGCACATGGACCATTCACCGTGTAGACCTCTAAAGGAACGGAAATCAATTATCGGGCTACCTAACGTAAGAATTGACCGGAAAACTTAAAAGGGTTACGTGTTACGACTCAATATATTGAACATAAATTTTGAGTCAGGGTATATACACCATTCTTCTATATTTTGGCGTTTAATTTTCATACGTACTCGGACTTTTATTTTTGAGGCTCTGTTCAATTCGAGACTGTCACTTTAAGGGGAAACTACTTTTGTATGTCGCTATTGTAAATTTTAAATATGAATTCAAATGTTCTAAAATCTATTTACCTTGATTCCACGTTAATTTGAATCCACGGTCATTATTTCTGCCATCACTAACAAACTCTAATAATACCTTAGAACTGTTTGTTTTAATAGTTTTAGCATTCAGACGCCCACAGTATCTTCCTACAGAAAAGCAAAATATACATGTTTGGAAGTGCTTAAGTAATATTATATTTAATTAAACCATTTTTAATAAGTGAATTAATTATGGGTTGTATAGAACTGTTTTTGGGGTTTTCATGGAAAGTTAAATAATCGAAACCAGGTCTACAGAATGTATGTTGCTAATTAGTCGATTGGTATGTACCTACAGACGGTAACTCTCTGTAATGGTGACCTTTGGCTCCCAGGCTAATTCATCCGTTTAGCACATGGGTTACTAAATCCATGGTCATTCATCGATGTGGTTCACTATTGTGACGGATATCTTGCAAGGTAAATTTACTCTACTAGACAATCTGATACCCACTCTATTTCGTGAAGATCTCGATATATTCAATACAAATTCATTATTTTTAATAACCCAATAACAAAAACTTGCCTAGAAATTTCTTTGCTATCTCATCATATATTGTAACATAATCATATGGGCAACCTTCATCACCGTGTCCTTCAATCTGTAAATCTATAATCTCTATTGCTATATTCTGAAAATGTACACAACAAAACTCTAGAATAGCCGATATACTGGAATACAGAAGGGACATACGGATGGTTTTCAAATTCTCTATAAATGTCACCTTATCGGATCAAGGTAAACCAGTGTTGCATTGTGCTACGAAATGTACAAACAAATCCGTACTTCTGGGGGAAAACTAGGCTGTGGCTGGTCGAAAATATAGAAAGGATCAAACTGACTGTCCATGAGATAAGAATAGTTATCTGGTAGAATAGAATTACGTACTACGGCTTAATGAACTATAAATATCAGGATGTCAATACAGAAGGACACCTAATATGGCTATTATTGTCATTCTGATTTGGTACCTGAGTTACCAATATAGAATTAAAGAATACGGAATAAACTTACATTTAGAGAATCAGCTTGTAACGTCCAACGACACGTCAGGTCGTTGTCATAGTTATTGGGATATTGTGGGCTGGTGATGGTTCCAGTCTCCGTCAAGATGGTGGAACTTTTACAGCTAAGTTGTGGTTGGTAGTTTTCAACATAGTTATATTTTATGAGAAATCCTAAACCTTTATGTTGGCCATCAGTCGTAAACGTTATTATTGCCGAACTGTTGACATCAAAATCCTCCGGTCCATCACCTCCACAATACAATTTACTAGCATTATTCCATGTTACTTTTACGACATCATTAACACAACTGAAATATAACAAGTCCATTCTACTAAAACACTAAAGATTTCTAAGTTTTTGAACTTGATTTAATAAGACAGGTGTATAGGAAGCGAGTTGGGTCTTACAGCTTGGAAATTGGTATTAATTTCATATTTTTCAGCCGACAATTCTAACAGAATTGTTTTGAACAGCTGGACACTATCCATCTCAATTCCATTGACAGTCTACCTAATATGTGTGTATGGAACCTTCTGAAATGTTAAATTTTAGATTTTTTAGATAAGTTTCAAGATTTTGGGGTGTATATTTTATTTCAAATTTACCGTTTGCAACCTAGATGGCGCGGAAAAGAAATTCGTTACACCCCATTACACTTTTGAATCATATAAAATGGATAAATTGATATACGTACTTTTGTGAGGATTCGATATTAAAGACAACTTTATTTAGAATTATATGGTAACCATTAGATGCTGTCAGCCACCATGAGCAGTTTAGATTATCTGGATACAGAGTTGTTCCAAAACCAATATGAGATTTGATCAATCCAGTAGTTTCATTCAACTTTGACACTGGTTGACAACCTATTAATCATTGTAATAATTAAGATAGAGATTCACCTTAAATACTACATCAGTGTTAGGATCTAGTGATTTTAATTTTATTTCTAATTTTGGCTTTGGTTTAGTGTTTCAATAACATTTAGTAGTTTAATTTGTATACTCAAGTCACTGTTCTATATGGAATACAATTACTGGGTATTACAGAGCGACGTCTTAACTAGGCTCTCTAGTCTTAACAAGCTATACCTTCTTAATGAGGTGCAGAGAGAGACTTGTCTCTTGTTGGTTATCATTAACCAAATATTGTTTTTACATGTATATATTCTCCCGTTACATTTCATATCCTACCATTGCTTGGTAAAGACTAGAGAAGCCTTGTCGAAACATCGCACAGTATAACAAGCAAGTGCAGTAATTGTATTCCATATAATTATTACCTGTATAATGTGTTGATATGTTTGATAAGGTGTCAGTGACAGATCCAGGTGGGGACCTAGAAAATCGACCACCCTCTACCCCAATTGGCAATATAAAATATTGGCTTATTCTGTTATTTCTTCTCCTGTCTGCGATATTACTCAAGGTGAAAGCGGACGTGAAACCCTACGAACAAGCGATTCTGTTTTTTATGAAAAAGTGTAAATTTGAGTGTAGCTGATGAAATTGAGTGCTATTTTCGGGTCTAGATATATGTGCTACAAATCATTATGGCATGTTGATTTTTCACCTCGGACATTGGAATTTCGTTGCATGGCAACTCGTGCTCTGCCATAAATTGGACATTCAAAATTGGACATTCAAAATTGCAGATTTACCTTGACAAACGACTGGAGTTGAGATAGCCAGAAAGCACAAATATACAGCAAACAGATGAAGAACACCGACCGCCATATTGGTTGAACTATGCAATAAAATTTACTTACTTACTTATATGTACATGTACAGTGATAACACATATTTGTATCACTAATATAATTTAGCCAGTTTATTTTCTTATGTATATAAAACAACTATGCATGGAATGTCTCCAAACCGTCTATGTATTAGTTTATACATTGAATTGACGAATATTAGAAATATAATCAAAGTTTTAAAATTAGATTAGAACTAATATTTTTATACATTTTGATTTTACCTGTGATATCTGCTCTGACTTCCGAATTCCTTCGCTTGATTTAGTTTTCTCTATTTGTTATTAATTATAATTGTCATTTAATAACAAGGAAGTGTATCGTATTCATAGTCTACACGTAATGCCATATCTTCTTAATGACCAGAAGATATAATGTTCATCAAAATTGATATCATCATGCCAACGTTTTAAAGACACCATGTAATGTTGTATACGACGATATATTATCCATGACTGTTTGCATATACTGATGCACGACACCGGACTTTTTTGGCTGATGTAATAGGGAAATAAATCGGGACATGAAAATTATGTCGGATGTCAGAGAAATCCGGAGTGATCAGACATCGGATGTGACAGAGTCCACTGTATAGTTAAATGGTATTTTTTTAAAGGAATTGAATGAATGGCTATGATACAACATATTGGCAATGCTGAAACTAATGAAATCGTAACAAGGTACGAGATGACAAAGAAAATGGTGGTCTGTTCAAGGAGATGGAAATCGTAACAATGCATGATAAACAATATGGTGCTTTTTCCTCGGAGATGGGAATCGTAACAATGCATGATAAACATAATGTTGGTTTGTCCTCGGAGATGGAAATCGTAACAATGCACGATAAACAAGATGGTGGTTTTTCGTCGGAGATGGAAATCGTAGTAAATAGTAGTTGTTTGTCCGTACATTATAAAAGTGTCCATATCTAGGTCATTGCGCTCCAAGCGCTTTAAACAGCAGACACAGTTCTCATAGTTAAAGACTTAAGAACTAAATCGCTTTTCGTTGACACTGGGCACAATTGAGGAACGCATGTAATATGAATGTATATAAACTTATTTACATTCCATCGCATCGGTTTTACTGTAATTTCGAATCAGAAATATGCGAATAATGTGAATTGAATGGCTGTCTGGGGGGGCAGGGGGCCGCCCGCCCCATCCTTAGCCCTAGTGACACTGGTCATCACTGTTCAGACCAGCACCTACAGCAAGCAACATAATATAAATTTGCTTTCGACGAAGACTCTGGGGACTACAGAGATATCGGTTAATTTATAACGGTTAGGGTGTTTTTTAAAAACAGTATTTTAATGCGGGATGTCTGAAATGGGTTGGGGATCAGGCTTAGCCTATGTAAAATCTTCATATTGTTATCAGTGCTGCTGCATAATGTTAAACCTACCGAATCCGTGCCATCAACGAGCAATCAAGAACTAAATCTGTCCTCTGATAGCATTGTCAATCATAAATTTGTATCTTGTGGGTTCCGAGTTCCATCCTTTTTCATTTGAATTGCTTTATCTGCAGATAGCATCATTGCATGTTTAATGATAATATATAACAAATTGATGAACAGTATATATTCGCTTGGGCTCTTTTTTTCACCAGGGTTGCAAAATTTTATAAACCATAGAATGATATATTTTGGGTTCCTTAGGAGGTGTGTGGAAGGATGTCGAAGGTGCGAAATATTTGACAACCAGAAACATAATTAAATCTATTTTTAGAGCTGCAGACAGCAGACTTTTCTCAGCGGCGTCGCTCCCGGGAGGATTCTTCAATGTTATTTAGGTGTAGAATTGAATTCTTATATAGTCGTGTTTCCCAGATTTATCTACTGAAAATAGCATAAACCAACAATATCGACCAATGGTAATCACATCATACTCAATGTCTAGTTCAAGTACAGCGTAAAAGTACCGATAGTACGATCTGGTAACAATCACGCCATGAACAGTTGCATACTCATATATTTCACCAAAGAGCAACTTGTACTCAATCGTTGTAATATAAATTACAATTTGTCAACAGAACATTAATCAAATTAAGATGTGTGCATTACAACAGGTCTTGTAAAGACGTTTACATAAATAAAGCGGGTTTCGTTTTTCAGATTGAAATTTTTAATAACAAGATTGAATCAAGCGTGTCATTTTTTCTTATAAATTTCATATCATCATTGTCCATTTGTCAAGTAAACTGTGCTTTTCATTTAAAAGAAGAATGCCTCAGCAGTATATAAATTGAAATGGGGTTGATTGTCTTTCTGTTCGAAATCGACTATGCTAATGAAGACGAGAATATTCCATAGTAGGGTGTAGTGGCGCTGTTTTTGAAAAATGTTCCTCATAGAACACTGCATGGAGTGAAAAATGGACAACGATAACGTAGAATTCATTTGAGTAATAAATTTTGTTTAATCCCGACTCACAAAATAACGTTCTGTCTCGTTATTCGTTATTCCAAATTTGAATCCCGAATAACGAAACACGTTATCGGATAGATAAGAAACACCAAGAGGGATTTAAAGGATTTCAATATGCTGTTGATATTGCGTCACAAATTTGGAATGATATCATTTTCAAAGCAGTTAGTCAGGCGGTCAGGGCATTGGACCCTCGACTATAATATACAGTACATTGCTTCTCTCGGTGAGAGTCGAGAACAACTATCTTTCTTAAGACCTACACGGTAGGGAAACCCCGACTAGACTTGGAAGAAAAAGAAGGAGGTACAGTTCACTTGATTGCCAATCTGCCGATCTTATACACTGGTTTTAATCGTTAATCTAAATATCGCACCAACAAGGAAATTTAGTTATGAATCAGATAATGGGAGATGGGTCCCTTCGTGACTCGCGGTGTAGACCTGGCTGATCACCCACCATTTTCGGATTCCTGAAGAAAAATGCTTCTAGAAAAGTCAAATCCCGCATTTTGCGCCACTTTGAAAATAACATTAGTTTTGCCCCTAATCCCAATGCATCATTATTTCTTGCTTATTTGACATTGGTGATCTTTTGACCTTTTCAATTACGTCATAATTTGATTAATTGGTTTCACAAATTGTCCTTCGTGACTTGTCCTTCAATGATTCAGCTGCGAGAAATCTGCGACATGCAGCATCAGCAGTGGCTAAATTCATAATCCAGCCTCCTTTAATCTCTGGTGGCCTTTGGACCTTGATAACTCCTGAACGTTCCCTCACCTGACTGATCACCCCACCATTTTTGTCCCTTTCGGATATTACCCCCCTTCTCCTTTAACCTCTGGTGACCTTTGGATGTCGATAACTCCTGAACGTTCCTTTACCTGACTGCTCATCCACCATTTTCGGATTCCTGAGGAAAAATGCTTCTTCTAGAAAAGTCAACTCCCGCTTTTTGCCCACCTTTCGGATACCCCCCCCCCCCTTCTCACTCTGGTCTAATGGGTACAAACATTGTGACTTCATATGCATTTTAAGATATTTGACGTCGTTAGACCAATCTGTCTCGTCAAAATGCATTTCTTGAACACCATATAAGTATCAAATCATATTTCATATACAGACCCCATCCCAAGGAAATTGACATATCTGACTTTCACAACACTCTATCTATACCGCTATTGTTTTACAATAGGCAAGTTCAAATCTATTAACTGCATATATTTAACACACATTATGCAAGAGCTAAATCTACCTATTGTAGGTCTTTCTGTAGGCCAGAAATGATATATCAGATATTAATTAGACATTAATTAACCTATTCAAACCATAATCAACTGTCGATGTCATCTGATTTGTCAGATGTTCACTGGATATGAATACAATCTGCTGCTAAACGCTCATAGATGATTAAATCCAAAAAAGTATAATTGAGACTGTGTTTTTATCGTGGCGACTTTAGTAATAATGTCCGAGATAGGCTTACAATTTAAAAGCTAATATCTTGGTTCACAGTGGGGCAATTTGACAGAATTTTCAACATCTTCTATTTGCATTATCTTTGGTTTAAATATTTTAGCGAAAACAGTCAACTCTTTATCTAATCTCGCATTATGTATCTTTAACTGTTGAACCCAATACACCAAGCAGACCAGTTAAACAAAGCGTCAATAAATATCATTATTTACTAACTATTGAGATGCCGTATTTAACCATACTTAATATCGAGTTTTGAATTAAAAAGATCACATCCGAAACAAACATGTTAATTATAAAAGATTGCTGGTAAAAAGAATATAGTTATTTAAAGAGGCGAACTGTACCATAACTGTTTGCTATACGAAAATGTTGATTCTCGGAATGGAATCTGGCAGTCATTCTTTTCACACTAAACACCATGAATGACGCAGTGCAGCCACGTGAATCAAACCGTAACATTAGCAGACATTTATTGCGAGCTGTGCTGACCTGACAAAATTAAAGAAAGACACCAAAATACTAATTTGACGGCGAGCGCTTTCTGTTCGCCCTGAACATCATCAGGCCATTTTTATTACGTTCATGTTGGTTTAGATATTTATAATTGATTAATAGCTTTTTAAAATTGTCAACTTACAATGTTCAATTTATACAGAGCACACTTAGATATATTTCTAAATAACCAATATGAAATGTAATCTAATATAATCTAACCCATAATCAGAAATATTAATGTTAGTGTTTGTGTGCGTATTTTACATCAATATTATGTACTTTGGTCAAATTAAGCAATAAAATTCATGCTATTAATTTTAAAGATTTTTACATTCTGGCCTTGCTCTGAATTTTACTTTGTTGTAAAGGAACACCCCTTTAATACAGGTCAAATCTACATGTTATACTGTTCGTTTTAAAGAACTATTAATTTGTTTTTAACAAACTATTAATTCGTTTTAACAAACTATTAATTTGTTTTAACAAACTTTTAATTCATTTTAACGAACTATTAATTCGTTTTAAAGAACTATTAATACGAATTATTAATTGGTTTGAAGGAACTATTAATTGGTATTAACGAACTATTATTTTTGTTTTAGCGAACTATTTATTCGCTTTATCGAACTATTAATTCGTTTAAACGCACTATTAATTCGTTTAAACGCACTATTAATTCGTTTAAACGCACTATTAATTCGTTTTAGTTTTAGCGGATTATCAATTCGTTTTAATTTTAGCGGACTATTACTTCGTTTTTACGAAATATTACTACGTTTTAACGAAATATTAATATTTATTCGTTTTAACGAAATATTACTTCGTTTTACGAAATATTACTTCGTTTTAACGAAATATTACTTCGTTTTAACGAAATATTACTTCGTTTTAACGGAATATTTCTTCGTTGTAACTAAATCTCATTAAGTTTGAAAGAAATCTTATTTAGTTTGAAAGAAATCTTATTTAGAGTAAATGAAATATAACTTCATTTTAACATTTTAATCGATCTGTTTTTAACCAAATATGAATTATTTAAAATGAAATATTAATTATTTAAAACGAAATATTAATTATTTAAAACGAAATATTAATTCGAGATAACGAAATATTAATTCGTTATAACGAAATATTAATTCGTTATAACGAAATATTAATTCGTTATAACGAAATACTAGTTCGAGAAAGGGGTCTTTAGCAGTGGGGGGGACCGGAGGACCAACGGGGTTGGACAGGCGACCCTACTCCTTGTCACGTACAACTAGGAAATCGAAACGCCAGTTGACTTAATGACAGACCTTATGATACAGTGCTCACGTGCTAACCATCCGCTGGCTGGTCTAGTGGTAAAAGGTCTGTCAATGAATCAAGTGACGTTGTTTCTCAGGGTCTAACGGTTTTCTCCCACTGCGAAATACACCACTTCGCTCAAGTGAAGTATTGAAATAAAAATGAACCATATGTTAATCCCTAAATGACCTAGTTTGTGTCAAGTCGAATTCAAACGAAACAACTAATTCGTTAAAACAAAATGACTAATGCGTTTAATATTTCGTTTATGACGATATAATATTTCGTTATAATGATATAATATTTCGTTATAACGATATAGTTTTAGTGAAATAAACAACTTTATATTTCGTCTAAACGAAATATTTATACTATAACAGTGGAATTGTGCACGAAAAATGTTATATTAGTTTAAAATCATGAATCCAATCTGAAAAATCCCCAGATAATAGCTTATTCGGAATAAATGTTCACGAAACAAACCATGACACTCTTTTAAATATGAGCTATGTAAAGCAGCCTGTTGATTCTTCGTTTCATTACATAAATTCACTTTAAAGTAGTCAATTATTATATATCTATCTTGAGAAACGTAATTTTATGTTCGGGAGGATTTTTTTTTTCGTTGGTTATGCTTTTGGCATAATTTGAACTATTAAATGTTTCCAGTTCCAAGTAAATGTAAAACAGAGAATAAAGCGCTATTATTTGATTGGTCAAAGTAAGGCGTCTAGAAAAAAAAGCCAATCTCATTACAACGAACTAAGTCTCAATTAATTCCCCTTGTACACGCAATGTTTGGAACCACCCAGAACCCTGCCCGAGCTGATCTGGGTATATTCTGGAATCAAGGTCAGAAGGAAAGGTATATAACCATTGCCTGAAGCAACATTTACTTGTTGACAAGATTCGGAGCAGTGAACAGGCATCGAAGCTGTTATTAAAAGGTAGAACCATTTTAGAACTATTTTTTTCTCTTCTTATTTCGTGCAGTGTTTATTTATTTCAGGAGATACTGTGCCCTCTGAGGACACCATTGTGCATTTTAGACAATATGAGTTCTCTACGACTCCTTGATATTTTATGGACATTACTTATTTATTTTTAAATGATATTCTATAACAAAAAAGATATGGAAAACAAGTACGATAGGGTATATATTCACAGAACTTAAATACATCTTTGATAATGTCATCTAGTTAGCTAACTTAACATATGAAATACTTTCAAAATCATGAAAACAGCATGTTTGTTTTGTTTTAATACAAATTATCGATGAGCGACTAAATTAAATATAGCAAACAGCTAACTGATTTTTTTTTATTCTTATACAATGCTACCACCCAGCTTAAAGATACATTAAGGTAGATTTGATAAAGAGATGACAGTTCTCACTATAACAGTTAAAACTAGAAAATTTAATGCGAATTTTCTGAATATTTCAGTCAAAATGATCCAACCTTAACCGAGAATTTAGTGATTGAATTTGAGGCCTAGCCTCGATTTTCATTACTAAAGTCGGTAAGATAAAAAAAAACATAGTCTCGATTATTCATTATTTGATTTAATCAGCAGCAGCAGACCGGGTTCTAATCAAGTAAATATCGCAGACTAGAGATTACATTGAGAGTTGATTATGGTCTGGATAAGTTTCTAATTAATAATTTAAATAACATATCTGGGCTAAACAAAGACTTACATTTGGCAGATTTAGCTCTTGCATAATGTATGTTTAATCTTAAAAATACCACTCTTGCGTATAATTGTGAACTACCGTGTGACTGTTTATAAGTATTTATTTACCAGGTTATATATAAATTTCAAATTGAAATATTTATTACATAACTTATAATTTACAATACATGCACGCAATCCGATATGTGGTTAAATCAAGGTTTGACAAACTGCTAGAAAAACGAAAAAGATTTTGGATGTCGATAACTTTAAAATATGTTTTCTGTGCTTTTGTGTTTCCCTGGCCTCTGTTCTTTTTTACTCTATAGGCTTATCTCCATGTATGTATTCTATGTATCTCCATATTAAATGCATGTAATATTGCATATTTTGTTAATACATGTTTTATATCTATATGTACATGTATTCGAACCGTCTGTTTTATAGAGCGGGAGCCCAGGGGGCTAACCTAGCTGAAAAGCGTACCAATTTTCTCCTATATGGTATCAATGCATGTATATCTGGTATCATCAGAATGTAAGTCTGTCGGGTTTCTGGTGGTGGGTGTGGTATTTTAAGCCTATTATGCCATGCCCCCCCCCCCAACTAGGCTAGATCAGCTCAAAAGTGTACCACATGAAAATCGCACAGCAGTGTGCCATACATCTTCGGGTGTTAAAAACACGATGACAGGCATTTCTAGTGATGGGATACCCCTGATAGAGCTATGTAATTGCCAGGCATTTGTAGTGGTGGAGTATCCCTGACAAGAGTTATCTAATTGCCAGGCCAATTAGCTGAAATCTGTACCACCTTAAAAGCTTTTGGAGTTGTTCAGTACCACTACAAGAATCATGAATGACCATTGCCAGACAGTGTGTGTGGTGGGTTACCCCTAACAGACACGCCTAAAAAGCCACGGCCCCCAACTAGGATAGATTAGCCGGCACTAATCCCGTGGTCCCAAAAATTAAAAATTGTGACAGGATGCGTAGAATACTCATACCTCGCACGTATAGAAAATGCGATAAACTGCGATTGCAGGAACAATTTTTTTTAGCCTAAAAAATCAATTTCTTGCAATCGCAGTTTATCGCCTTTATACGTGCTAGGTATTGGTATTCTACGCATGCTGGCTAAAAATTTAATTTTTTAAAACAAGTAAATAATGTCCGCTAATCTAGTCCAGTTGTTGTCGTGGCATTGGGGCGTGGTCATTCATGATTCCTGCGGTGATACTGTACAACTCTAATTCTGTTTTATGTGGTACTAATTTCAGCTAATCCGGCCTAGCTATGGGGTATGGCATTTGGGGCGTGGAATACCACACCCACCACCAGAAACCCGGTGATGATACCAGATATACATGCATTGATATCTTTTAGGACTAAATTGGTACGCTTTTCAGCTAGGTTGACCCCTGGGATCCTGGTCTATATATGACCCGTATACATACTTAAATTAATCTTTTAACTGATTTGTATAGTTTTTTTCCTTGATTGTAAATTACTGTGGTGTGTTATTTAATTTATCAGCTACATGTATATCCAGAAGCGGGTCCAGGAATTTATGCAGGGCGCGGGGGGTGCCGGGCTCCTATTTTAAGAAAATTTGACAATGCATTATCGTCTTTAAATTACGTAGGTACCATACACATTGAGCTATATCATTATTTTGCGCTTTATATGCCAATCCAATCCCATCATCCGATGATAAAGGGGAGGGGGTGGCGTAGTGGTCTAGAGTGCCGCGCTTCGACCTCTAGCTGACCGGTCACCTCTGGCTTGCGGCTGTGGTTTCGAGACCTGGTGTGAGCGTATGTGACTGGGAGATAGGGGCGTCCTCTCAACCTCTTGGGTTTCCTCCGGACACTCCGGTTTCCTCCCACTGCTAAAGACCCCTACGCGCAAGCTAATTATTGAAATCAAAATTGAAAACCATACGTTAGTCCCGAGATGACCTAGTTGTGTTGGGTGGACGTTAAACCCCGTTTCTCTCTCTCTCTCTTTCTCTCTCTCCGATGATAAAGGATAAAGCACACGACCGTCACATTTTTCTAAAAGTGTTGTTTTACAAATATGTTTATGTAGCTGAGCAGGGTTATGTAGCTCCCCCTGTGGATCCGCCCCTGATATTTTTCGTATTATGTTTCTAAGAAGAGCGGGATGCTAGAACTTAATTTAAGGACAATATTGGCGACTGTCATTATCCCTATTTGAACAGAGTCTCAAAAATAAAATTATGTGTCCGTATGAAAGTTAAGCAACAAAATTATGAGGAATGGCGTAATTACCTTGTCTCAAAATTTAAGCTTATAATATTTCGAATCGTTTGGACGTGAATGTCAAACCCGCTTTTCCGGACACCAACCCTCGGTTAGCTATACAGTGCATGACTCATTATCTGTACTTGATAACGAAAGGTAAATTTCACAACACGTTATTTTTATAAAATATAGTCTGGTTTTATCCAGTCACCGTATAAGAATGAATGAATGAAATTGGGTTTAACGTTCTACTGTTATTATGCACCTAACCTAGGCTAATGGAAGACGGACATACGCCATATACAGTGTGCTATGAGGGAAATTTTTCCCGGCAGCGGCGCTACGGCCTACTCTCATATCGAATTCCAACTACCAAAGGATCTTTTACGTGCTCTCCAAAGAGTACACGGGACCTCGGTTTATCGTTCCATCCGAACGACTATGCAGCTGTCCTTGTCAGGCCCTCCTTCTGCATCACTGACAAGGGGAAATCACGCCTGAAAATCGAGATGAACTTTCTCGGCCAATGCAGGGATCGAACACCCGACCTCCAGGATAGCGAACCAGCGCCTTATCCACTTAGCCACCGTTATCTCCTCACTGTATAAGACAGCTTGGTCCATTTCGATATAGGCTGACGGGTTTAAGTCGTATTGGTCAATTTAAATCAACATTGATGTTGTTGTCTTACCGTGCAGAAATGAAAATTTAAAAATTGGCACACGAATCACTTGTCAGAATGCTTTCGAGCGCCATTTGTAATAGAGCGAATGGATGAATGAACGAGACTAAACATACCCCCTTGGTCTCTTGGCGCATTTCGCCGAAAATAACTGATTAGAAATTCCAGTAAAACAGAAATGATTGAATATTATAGTATCATATTCGTTGTTACCCATTTATGTCTATATCTAGGTACCAAAGAATAGAGATTTAGCTCCTTTAACGTCCTATGAACCAGGCTTAAACAGAGGGCCATACGCCATACAGCGTGCTAAAATGGGAATTTTGCCCTAACAGCAATTGAATTCCAACTATCATGGGTTATTTTACGTGCATAGGCTGTCTTGGTTTTTAGTCCCATCTGCAGTCATATACTGTATACGCCAGGCATCTCGTCCTGCACCAATAAAAAGCCTTGGGAACTTCTCGGTCATCACCGGGATCGAAACCCGGACATCCTTGTAACTCGTGTTTATAAGTTGGGATTAGATATAAGAGTATGGGTATCTGTATAACATATTTTGATCTAAAACGCGGGTCATGTGCCGTCTTGTCTTGATAGACAATCCTTTTAGTGAAGAGATGACGCATTTCTTTGAGTCTAAATGAGACGAATCACGCTAGTTCTAATTACTGATTGATTACACAGCAAATAAATGAATTTCAGACACAACATACGGGGATCAGAAACTTGATGAAACGGTCGAAGATACATTTTATCAACCACCTGAATTCTAACATCGTGGATATACATATTTCATTAGTGTTTTGTCTATGCACTTGGATGAATGAAACAGAAATAGATTTTTAAAATAGTTTTATTAAAATTAACAAATGTTACTTAATACTTTTCAGAATTTAATAATGGCTTCTACGGCAATGCAAGAGGTGACAACAGCAGCGTCAATACAGAATGTCACCCACTTGTATGATACGTATACTGATATATTTGTTCATCCACATTGGAAACAGTTTCCACCAATTGCACCAGCTTGGCATAATTTTATTGGTATATTTATCACATTTGTTGGAATAACCGGTTGTCTTGGTAACTTTGTTGTTATCTATACATTTAGCAAGTAAGTAAATATTGTTGTTTGTTAAGACTGTTTTTGTGGTTTATTTGTGTAATTAACAATTGGTTTTTTTTTGTAATGGAGACAGTTTAAATCGTTTATCTTCGCAATGCTCTAAAATGTGTTCACCAACCTTAACAGAAGTTATCGAGTCTGTACTTTTTCGATATACATGTATTGTTGTTTGCTGACATATTTTCTCAACATAATCATTTTTGGTTGATTAATGGAAATATACTTTGTAATGCTGTCAATAACTACTTTTAGTTATCCGGTCTGTATATTTTCGTTATGAAGTCAGTAGCGGATTATCATTGAGGCTAATGAGGCTGCAGCCTCCGGCCCAAAGATTTTGTGAAAAAAAGTATTTTTTAGACTTGTCTGACACGATAAAAAAAACGCATAGACAATGAAAGCCATTTTAAATAGGCCCTCCAGCAACTGCCGCCTCGGACCCTGGTTGAGCTAAATCCGCCACTGTATGAAGTAAAAGTAATTCTACAGCTACCGAGTATATAGCTAGGTTTTAAGTCATTTCGACGAATAGTTCATAGGATAGACGGTCATCAATGGTACCTCCGGTGTAGTACTATGCGTGATATGTATCTCTGGTTAGATGTGGAAAGGCCCACGACGCGCACAAACTCACTACGTCCAACGTGTGGCGCATACTCTCGTCCATTTGTGTTTGTTTCTCATTTTATTCTCAGGCCTCACGTTGTGTATAAAGTTTATCGACCAGGAATAGCAATATATTAGTTCGTTTCTACATTTTATATCAAGCACTGGATACATAGGTTACAAGTTTAGGTTACATTACAATACTTAAAATTAACATGTCTATCTCTCAACACCCTACAAATCATTCAGGTCTACTCAAAACATGATATTCTGGCTTCACCCAGAATCGGCTATGTTTTAGTTTTATAAATCTATTTATGTGTCGAATCATCACTTCAATTTTAATGCGTGAGTTATGGCTTCTCTACAATAGTATTTCTAATGCTATTATTAATTTAAAGAGCAAAATTTTACGAGAGAGAGAGAGAGAGGGAGAGAGAGAGGGAGCGAGAGAGGGGGATAATTGTGTATTCTGGAAAGAATAAACTATGTCTCGTGACTGAAATACGTCACTACTTATATAAAGTCAATCGGATTAAAATCGGATATTTTTTCGTTCCGTTTATTCGGATTCACATAGCATTAACATCTAAAGACAGTTTTCAGAATAGCACCCCAAGGGCCTACAAATATCGTTTAATAATACTCTGGGCGTTGTTTATAGACAACCCATCAAACATCAGATAGCCAAAGCTTTTCATAAGTTTTATAGGTTTTGCTTGACTAAGGAATCAATTGCCACAATCTTATGACTTACTGAATGTGCTCTAGCTGGCCGGTCACCCCTGGCTTGCGGCTGTGGTTTCAAGCCCTAGTGTGAGCGTATGTGACATGGAGATAGGGGCGCCTTCTCAACCTCTTTGGTTTCCTCCGGGCATTCCGGTTTCATCCCACTGCTAAAGACCCCTAAGCGCAAGCGAATTATTGAAATAAAAATTGAAAACCATACGTAAGTCCCAAAATGACCTAGTTTGTGTCGAGTGGACGTTAAACCCCATCTCTCTCTCTCTTCTCTCTCTCTCTCTCTCTCTTCTCCCCCCCTCTCTCTCTCTAAATCATTGCATTCAGATCAAGATGAAGCGAACTTGGTGGACTGATATAAAGCTTAATATTGTGTTAGGTTTGGGCTTTTGACTGCAAAAGCAACAGCTAATAGTCACAAAGGGACCAACAACGTTTATTTTTCTCGGAATATCTCCAGAGTTGGCTTGATCTACCATAGGGCTACGTGTAAATAGCGATCACATCTTTAATATCTGTTTTTTTTTGTTCTCTTTTTTTCCTAGAACGAAATCTTTGCGAACAGCATCCAATATGTTTGTAGTGAACTTGGCTCTCAGTGACTTAACCTTTTCTGCAGTAAATGGTTTTCCTCTGTTCAGCTTATCAGCATTTAATCATCGGTGGATATTCGGCCAAGTTGGTAAGCAGTAAGAACACGCAAACTCTTCATGATTAGTTGTTCTAATAATCAGTAATTATCTGTATAGGAAATAAGATTAATTATCACGCTATATATATCATCATTATATATGCGCTTTACTTACTCACTTATAAATAGATATTCATGCATGAATATCCCAAAAGTAACACTATTCGAAATTAAATTATTCAAATCAAATTCAACAAGATGACAACTTCTTTATGCTATTGGTAATCAATATATCAGGTTCGCAAACAGTGTCACTGGTCCTCATAGTGTAGCCCTGTTTAGTAGATATTGCTCTCTATCTCTGAAAACGAATAGCTGATTGCTATTTACTAGAAGATTTGAGATAATTTATGACACTATAAGCTCTGGTTTTAAAAATTAGACATGACTACTTAGCAAATCAAATTTATTTCCATGGAAACAAAAAAATATAAATCCCAGAAATTCCTGAAAAGCAAAGGGCACAACTTTTAGTGTTTGTACAAAGGTTCATGAAGATATCTTCAATGGTTTATGGGATATGCTCCGGAAACAAAATTGTTCACCAAAAACTAAGTCAGATTTGTTTCCATGGGAAAACAAGAAAATGTTAATCCCAGAAATTAGTAAATAGCAAGTGGCACAACTACTGTAATAGGTTGATGATAGTACAAAGTTTCAGAACGATATCTTGAACGGTTTATGAGATGTGCTCTGGAAACAAAATCAGGACGGACAGGCGCCATTTCAATATCCCTCCCTAACTAATGATGCACTATTATATTGGCAATAAAAATATAGATTTAAAATCATGTTACTTTAACAACTTTGCTCGGGGTTTCACCAATATGATGGTTCCCTTTCACGGTTGATATCTTTATAAGCAAACGATTTTTTTTCGCTTCTTTCAGCGTGTGAATTGTATGGTTTAACTGGAGGAATATTTGGTCTGATGTCCATCAACACAATGGCTGTAATATCCATTGATCGGTATTTTGTCATCACCCGACCATTCTCGGCCATGCGTAACATGACACACAAACGTGCCTTCCTGATGATCGTATGTGTATGGATATGGTCCATTCTTTGGGCTATTCCACCCATTTTTGGTTGGGGAGCATACATTCCCGAAGGTTTCCAGACATCGTGTACGTTTGATTACCTGACCCGTACCGATAGCCAGAGATCCTTCATCATGTGTATGTATCTGTGTGGATTTGTTCTTCCCCTAGCAATTATTATCTTTTGTTACATTTTCATCATCAGATCCGTCATGAACCACGAGAAGGAAATGCACAAGTTGGCTGACAAACTCGATGCCAAGGATGCTCGCGGTGACAAAGAGAAAGCAAGAGCAGAGATAAAGATCGCAAAAGTATCCATGACCATTATTGTTTTGTATTTACTGTCTTGGACCCCATATGCTTTAGTTGCTCTCATCGCTCAGTGGGGACCGGCTAGTTGGGTCACTCCCTTTGTCTCAGAAATACCTGTCCTCTTTGCTAAAGCATCTGCTATGCACAATCCCATCGTCTACGCTTTGAGTCACCCAAAATTCCGGGAAGCCGTCAGTCGCTTGATGCCATGGTTCCTATGCTGCTGTGCTTTAAGCGACAAAGAAAAGAAACTCCGAGAAGAAGCAAATAGGAATAAGTTGTCCAGAATGACCAGTCAGACCAGTAATATTTATAGTGATGGTTCCAGCATAATGAGTAACCTGAGCGACACCACCTGTCCAAACAATGGCGGCATTGAAATGACCCCCAATGGACGAAAGGGAAGCAGGCGTATGCGTGACGTCCAAGAAACATCCATGGGAGTAGACAATAATGGTGATTTAATCCGAGATATACTACAAGCATTTGTTGGTGTTGTTCAGGGGAGAAATAACCAACCACCTGCTCCGCCACAAGTACCAATGTATGTACAATATCCTTACGGATTACCAGCAGAACTCGTTGGACCTGATGCCCACCCAAGGCAAGACGTATATTCTATTTCTCAAGGCGCAGTTCCCCAGGGTATAGATCCAAGGATCTTGCAACAGTTAGGCATACCCACTGGGGTTACATTGTCCAAAGATCAAATCTATCTGCCGAAGGATGATAATGATATGCCCCCACCACCAGAGCGATCCCCACAACGATCTCCAAATAGAGAATCGACGCCAATCCCTGGACAGGTTCCAAATAAAACTCCAGCAGCTGTCCTGGAGACGACGCAGCCAACAACTGACGTTGGGCACGACAACAAAACGTTTGAACATGAGCCATAAAAACCAGATTCAATGGGGTAAGTAAAATCTTTGAGATACCGCAGTTGATGAAATCAAGTGACATGGTCGTTGGATACAAAAAACGAAGCCAACCGTGAAGGAACCGAACAGTCGTTCGTGGCGAATTGGGAATGGTAGAGCTAAATTTGATTTAAATATGGGTCGTGTTTGTACGCCGTTTATAGCGCGCTTTCGGTGAATACGAGTTACTGTTTTAGCACGAATGACTGTATGGGAATCTTTGTTTTTAAATTTCAAATAAAATGCTTTATAGATGGCACAAACTTGTTTGATTTATGTTCCAAATTATTTTTGATTTTTTATTGAATTTGGTCACATACAATTTTTGGGAAGGCAGTTTCACATTTCGTTTTCGTCATGATAAATAAAACACATGAACCTTAATAATTTCAGTCCAACGTCGTTTGTATTGTTGGGTGATTAGGGATTATCTAGACATCTTTTGGTTCTATTACAAAGCCTTATCATTAAGAATAAGATGTATCAAGAAAATGAACAGAGCTAATTAACTAAATGGACAATACATTGTATCTCACTGAATGCAAGATTAAAAGCATGACCAATGCCTTGACATTGACCATGTTACTTCCTAGACGTAATAATTAAAGCGTCTGACTTTTTCTGATAATAAATAGCAATAATAATTTTACATTTCAGAGATTTTGGAGAATGGAATTTTGATGAATACACAGACAAATGTAAATAATAGTGTATAAATACATATCGTATATAACTCGTTCATTTCATGCTCTTTAAACCGATATATCGGGATAATCTAACCGTATACATATATATATTATCTCGATATATTAGTTATCGGGTTCGAGATAAGCGCTATTTTGTTAAAAACTTGGTTGATCGGTGAGACGGTGACTGCCGACCAATCCATATATTCGGATGAAAAATACAATTAGACATTTGTAATAATTTGACTATGAAATGATCCCCGAAGCCATGCTTTGTAATCAGTCTAAATGTATTTTCATTGTCAATACCGATTGCGAATCAGCTTTTACCATACAGGTGCTTTATGTTTTTCATGGTGTCTGGTAGATTACAAATAGTATCTCCAGAAATAGTATTTGTTATATTAGCCTAATAGTATCTCCAGAAATATTATTTGTTATATTAGCCTAGTGATATATACAGAAATATTATTTGTTATATTAGCCTAATAGTATATACAGAAATAGTATTTGTTATCTTATAGCCTGGTGGTATCTCCAGGAATAGTATTTGTTATATTAACCTAATAGTATTTTCTGCAGAAATAGTATTTGTTATCTTCACTTAATTTGTAAATAACAGTGTTATGTTATATTATGCATTACGTTCTTGTTATATATGGTCTACTTCTAACTATGTTTTTTAATGTGTGCAATATGTTTTTGCAATCGTTGGAATTGACGCAGATGAATTTAAGGTTTTATTATATTCCTTTGAAAGAGTTTTATTCTGGGTCTTCTATTAAGTGTTAACACCAAGAAATGTATATTAAGTGATAACATTTTGTCTATTAATATTATGTTGTACATAGTCATGTATACCTATATTGAACTATTTGTGTTCTTGGTTCTTCGCTATACAAATAAAGGTTTTAAATAAAGGCCCTACTTTTAATTTGACGTTCAAACGCAATAAGTGAGTTAGAGAAGGGGAGGGGTGATGTCCATTCGACACAATCTGGGCCATTTCGGAACTAATATATGGTTTAATTTAATCTCAATAATTCGCTTGTGGGTAAGGGTTATTAGCAGTGGGAAGAAACCGGGGGACCTGGAGAAAACTCTAGTTCAGCTCTGAACGTCGGTCTCATTACACTCACCCTGAACGTTCGGGGATTGTCCCATTCAATCAATGTCGAAAAAAAATTGGTGAACAGTCAATATGCAATATTCCCTTAACTGATGACATAGTTCATATAATTCCTCCAGGTTTAATCACGATTGTGGATCTATTCTACTGATAAATGTAATTAAAAATTTAGTTTAATTTAATTATCAGTAAAGTTATCACGCACAGAAATTTCCAAGTGTCATATTAAATTGTCCAAGAATACGTCGATAGAAATGTACATTTAAGTAAGTCTTAGTTAATGGGAAATAGAGTAATTCTTCTCGTATACATCTGGCTTCTTATATTGGCAAAATTTGAAATTTTTCATTTTTACAGAGAGAGAGATAGAAATAGGGTTTAACGTCCACTCGACACAAACTACGTCATTTTGGAACTAATATATGGTTTAATTTGAATTTCAATAATTCGCTTCCGCGTAAGGAATCTTTAGCAGGACTCGAAAAAAAAACACGAGGTTGGACAGGTGACCCTACTCCTTGTCATGTACATGTACAATCGAGGATTCGAAACCACGCCAGTTGACTCAATGACAGGCTTTATGATACAGCACGCACGTGCTAACCATTCGGTCATCACCCCCCCCCTACATTTCTACGTTAAATGCTAACAATATAGTAACGGATAAAGTTCAAGTGTGGGCGGACTTTAAAATAATGACTCCACCATTATATATTTTAAAATGATGATAACGCTATAACACATTTTAAAATGATTCAACTATTACAGATTCTAAAATGATTACACCATTGGAGAGATTTTAAATTATTACACTACAAAATTTGCACTTAACGAACTTCAAAAACTCATGTACCAAACTATCAACATCCTGACGGAGGGGATCACGGTGACTAAGTGGATAAGATGCTGACTCGCTAGCCTGGAGGTCGGGTGTTCGATCCCTGCATTGGTCGAGAGAGTTCAATCAGGTTTTCCGGCGTAGTTTCCTCTTGTCAGTGATGCAGTAAGGAGGAGCTGACAAGGACAGCTGTCTAGTCGTTCGGGTGGGACGAATAACCGAGGTCCCGTATACACATTGGCGTGCACGTAAAAGATCCCTTGGCAGTTGGAATTCGATAGAAGAGTAGGCCGAAGCGGTGCCACCCGGGCAAAATTTCCCTCATAGCCCACTGGATGACGTATGCCCGTCTTCATTTGCCCAGGTTAGGTGCAGAGCAGTAGGTCGTTAAACACTATTTCATTTTATTCTAAAAGTTATTTTTTTCTTATTTGGGAGTGAGGTCCGGTGTTTGTTCTATCCGACGTCGGCCGAAACAGTCAGGGCCGGACTAACCATGGGGCACCATAGGGCACAGGCTCTAGGGCCCCACAAATTTGGGGGACCCCCACAAAAAAACTCAGTTTCGTCCAGCCCCCTCCTCTAGAAATGCCATCATTTCATAGCACTCGCATTCATCACCATGGCCGGATTAACCATCGGGCACCATGGGGCACAGGCCCCAGGGCCACCCACGTTAGGGCCCCCCCCCCCCAAAAAAAAAATCTCAATAGCGTCCAGCCCCCTCCTCTAGAAATGCCATCATTTCATAGCACTCGCATTTATCACCAGGGCCGGATTAACCAATGGGCACCATGGGGCACAGGCCCCAGGACCCCCCCACAAACAAATCTCAGTTGCGTCCAGCTCCCTCCTCATTTCATAGCATTCGCATTTATCACCAGGGCCGGATTAGCCAATGGGCACCATGGGGCACAGGCTCAAGGGCCCCCCACAAAAAATATCAGTTGCGTCCAGCCCCCTCCTCTAGAAATGCCATCATCTCATGGCACTAGCCTCTCCAAAAAATCTTCCGCCATATAAAATACAAAATTGCCACTCAGATATTACCCCAATGGCAGAAAAACGTGTTTCCTATATCGTTATTTTCAAAATTTTCTGAGGGAGGACCCCAGACAAGGGAGCCGCCCCATAGGCGAAAGACCTCTCCTATCACCTTTTTCTGGGTCGGCGCCTGACCCACCACATGACATTAAAGGTGCGGACACCAGGAGAAAATGCCTCTCCCAAAAAATCTCCCGCCATATAAAATACGAAATTGCCACACAGATATCACCCCAATTGCAGGAAAACGTGTTTCCCGCATCGTTATTTTTCAAAATTTTATGAGGGGGGACTCCAGACAAGGGTGCCGCCCCCATAGGCGAAGGGCCTCTCCTATCACCTCTTTCTGGGTAGGCGCCTGACCCACCACATGACATTAGAGGGTTCGTTTTGGTCGCCCTGTTTCACATTTGACAGGACTTTGTTGGTCTTTGGGGGTGCCGCCACCAAATGACATGATTAGAGATTTTCGTTCTGGTCGCCCTATCCACGTCGCCTTATGGTGTTTAAGACTATTTCTAGTTTAGGGGATAAGGAGTTTCTCATTTTGGTGTGGTTAACATCATAATGAGAAATAGCGCAGGAGCGACGTTAATTGCAGCTTCAAGTGGGTGGAAAACGCGTTTGTGACAGTCTCATTTTTAAAATTTTCGGGGGAGGGCGGGGCTTCCAACACTCTGCTACCATGGTTAATCCGGCGTTGGAAACAGTTCATTGTGAATTTCTAGCTTGGTTCTCCCTCGGCATTGGTGTAGGAGACAATGTATATACGTCGGACAGGACGAAAATTAACGACGTGCACAACTCTTGACAGTAGGAATTCGAAATAAGACCAGGCTGCAGGGCTGCTGTCCAGATTAGATCAGTCGGTGCAGAACAGTAGGGCGTTTAACCCTATTACATTAGGCTAACACAATCTGATTACAACACAGATCCTATTTCGTTTCGTATATAGTTCAGAATCTCGATTCACTTGTGTTATAAAAAAGGTCTTCTTGTTGACGTGAGGAATTAGCCAATGAAAAGGTCTGTTACGGCGACTTCTTGGCGTTTTCTGTGGGGAACTTTGGGTGAACCCCTGGAATCGTCCATAGATATTAATCAATGTCTGACGTCATAGGGTCAAATGCCGCTGGTTTAACTCCCACTATAACTTGTTAGATTTAGATGTAGTGTTAGCCATAGAAAGTATAAAAATACGAAACGAAATATAGATCTGTAATTTTAATCTGATTCCAAGAGGTAATCAGCGTTATTTTTGCTGGCTTGACAGGTCAAGAAACAAAAATAGGCTTATTCTAACTACTAGATGTTTAAGTGTCCTACCTGTTGTGTAAATTATCCATTACATCCTATTTTTAAATTTAAGTTACATTTGAAAAGGTTTTCGTTAAGCCTTTCAAACCATGTAGTTTCCAATTTTTTAAAATTCGGCGTGTTAAGATAAAATTTGTAACATCAATTAATTGGAATATTGTAAAATAGTACAATTTGTTGACTAACTAAAATAATGATTTTATCCAGTTAAAACAAAAGTGTTTTTGGGCCTTTAAGTTCAGTTGTTCTGTTAAAAAATTGATTCACATTTGTATTTTGTAGTATGCAGAAGAGAATTTAGTACCTGGGTTGATGAAACATGGTAACCTCTAAGCCTTCCTCAGAAATAAACTCTTTGCTTACCGTTTTCTTTCCAAAACATTGCCATAATTAAAATAGTTTGTTTATACGATAATAAAACATATTAATGCTTATAATGTGAGGTGCATAGGCCAGTTCTCCATGTTTATATTTTCGCCGCATTTCCTTGTTCGCCCGGCTACACACGGATCAGCAGTGAATATTCGATAGAACGCTACAATCACTGATAACAATGTCACAATGAATGAGCAAAAAATATTTACTTTTTTCCTCCAACAAATTAAATTCTAGGGTTCACGTCACTTCACGCGTTCAAGGCAGTCATCTTTTACAGAGATAATAGAAGAATTTGTAGTCCTAATGCAAATGTAATTTTATGGCAGTTAACTCTAACTGGGCTATATTGCACCAAACATATGGGAAAATTTTTTCTGACAATATAAAAGAAATCACAAAAAAATATTTAAATCCATGAATAAAAACAAATATCACAGATACATGTATATGGGAAAGACTGATCCCTGGCACAATATTCCACTTCGGTCAATCTTTTCGAAGGTAACCACATTAGTCCTAATATAATTATATAGTTCCCCAAAATAAAACGGTTAATATTCACAAGACTCCTATTAGATAAGCCTCTTTTGTCTTGAAATATGTCCCCATGGCCTGGTTAGACAGGGTATCATTGCTACCTGAACTATGAGGTTTTAAAAAGAAGAGACATTACTTTGCTAAAAAAAAATAATTTATTACATAACAATAAAGCAATTTATCCTATTGTGATATCCCTGGGTAGATTTAATTGTTGAAATGAATAAAAGGCCACATCACCATTATCTAAAACAGCCCAATGGACAGGAACACCATCTTTTAATGTATTTTCATGAATATCTTTTAAATTTGGAACATCATCAGTACTTCTGAAATAAATAAATAAACAGGAATAAAATTATTATCCACCGTGAATTTAACTTTTGAATTGAACTGGATGAAATCAATACTGATATGATTATATTCTAGGTTTAGTGTATTTGTGTAAAGTTTAGCCGGGCAACAAGTAGGTTCCAATGATTTTCCTCATAGTTTATATCTAACTTATATATAAATGTAGTGTGGATAAGAAACAACCTTATCTGTAAAGAAACTGTCTTAAATAAAAGTGCATGTGATTGATATTGTTTCTTGAAATTCAAATCGAACGATAAAGAAATAGGCATTATATAAATGTAGACCACAAATTTCTTTTTGCACTGTACTTTTTTGGCTTCAAATGTTACATAATTACTTATTATTTATTCACATGAGAAGCCCAAATTGAGCTCTCTAGACTGTCAGATGGCTTAGATATTTAGTGGATTGGACAATGTCCTCCATTTCTAAGTGATAAATTAGGTTTAACATCAATTTTATACAATCTAGGTCAATTTGGGACAATTAAGGACTTGGACAGGCATCCCTATTCCTTTTCACAAATATGCTATGGACTGTCATCGTCATCCATGATGATCAATTTGATAAACTAGATATGACCAAGATTATTACCTTGTTATACAGACTCTATGATTAGGTTTACCAGGATCCGTCTTTTTAAATTTAGCATCTGGTAAAAACACATCAAATGATATCTTGAAACTGGAATCAAACTCAGTAGGGTTATCTCTAAAAAAAACAAACAACAGAAACAATTTAATACTAGTCTTCAACACATTCAACAGTATTTTGACTTTAAATTAATATAGCATAGCCAAGTCCTACTATTTGTTTTTTAAATTTCAAAGGAATAAATGTGTCATTTACACGTATGTTATAGAGGCTTGGAAATGGGTTAATATTAATATCATATCTCAGTTGCTCAGTATACTTTTACTGTAATAGTATGTAATAGTATTACATATGTGGAAATTTGCAATACCATTGGAATAACAGTACTACTAAACAGAAAGAAAGAAATATGGTTCAATTTTGTTTTAATAATTTGTTAAGGAAGCGATTTTATATAAACTGATAAAGCTTGTTATTGTATCCTATATTTATTATATGAATTTTGTAAATTTAAATGAATAAAATATTGTGTACCCGGGTAAATCAATAATTTGTTTGCGCTTAGGGGTCTTGGGCAGTAGGACAAAACCAGAGAATCTGGTGAGAAAACCCCATGATGTTGGACAGACGACCCAACTCACATACAAGAAGAGAAACAAATCATGACTCAATGACAGACCTAATCCAACGCACACACGTTAACCATTCAGCCCCTACCCCCTGTTCTATCACAGCTATGGATTATTTAAGTAAAAACAAAATATTTCAGTCTTTTTTGTCGTTATATTTGCAACACAAAAAATTATCTATTAAATTGTTTATCTGTTGTTGATGTAATAATAAAAGATACCTTTTTAATAATTCCTCTTCAAAGACTTGAATAACTTGCAATTTACTTAGAATATTAGCTGTAATAAAATTAAATAAATTTATATTTATCAATAATGTTACCAAAATAAGTAATACAAGTTCCATATGTTGACTTTCTTTTTCCCTTCTATAAATAAACTTGTTACATGTATGGTGTTCCATACTTGTATTTCTATTTTCTTAATCTTAACCAAAATTAGATCAAGGGACCACAATGTTTGTATAATTAGGGGACTAGAGACTAGACACATTGCAAGAATCTAGTTCAACCCAACACACAGAGAATAACCTATGTTCAAGATATTTCAAGTCTGGTTCTTATTTTTCAGGGGTTTTCTAGCTGTTCAAACAAATTGAAAAAATTAGGCAGTAGGCCCTACATATAAAAAAACCCAACTATGTCACAATGAGCCATTCTATTCCATTTATCAAATAGACCAAATTACGTGTAAATTTACCTGTAGATGTTGCATCTTCAGGTTTAATAAGTGGAGTTACCTCCCCTTGCCATAAAATATCTGCTGGTGAATCTGTTTCCACACATTGTTGAGCTTTCTTCAACTTACTTTTATATTCTTTCCAATTACTTGCACTAACTGTTGTTTTACCTTTAACCCAGTCTGCATACGAAAAATGTAAGTCTCTGTCAACAGGATTCACAGGGTCAAATCGTGGTACAGAATACTTAGCCTGGTGTTCTAAAACATTAAATTCACAAGATTCCTCAATTTTTATTCCTTCAGGGAGATATTGTTCAAGGGGCACATTCACAGTCACATAATCTGCATTTGCTATGTTAGGGAAGCTAATCTGAGAGAAGTCCCATTTCGTTTGTTCTAAAGATAAACTGATCGATGTTTTTGTAGAACAAAATTTATTGATATCACAATGTAAAGAATCAAATTTGTCTTTTACAGGATTGTTTAATTGGTTACTTCTGTTTTGATTATTTTCATTTTGGTCACAAATTTTACCCTCTTCTACGAATTCTTCATTTCTGTCTATTGTTAAACCACAAATATCACTAATTTCTTTTTTGCTTGAAAGTTTTTTATCTGGAGAAACCAAAAAATCATCCTCAACATTGTCATCTGTTATGTCACATTCTATATCATTTTTCTTCCTTTGTTTTTCCAACGGTACTGATGAACCATCATCACACACACCATCAGTTATATGGTTAATGTTTTCATCAACACTATCAATATTTCTATTCATTTCTTTTTTCTTTCTTTTCCTCTTTCTAGGTTTGCTGACATGCTGATTTAATTTAATGGAAACTTCATAATCTGTAGCCCTTAAGTTAATAAAAAGTTTAAGATAAATTGCATGTCTTTCATAGGCTAAAAAATGTTATATAAAGTATTGATTAAACATTTATTAACTTGCAAATAATCAACTCTCTGATGCCATCGGATGCTCTAGATTTTTAAAGAATTTAAACAGAATTGGTGGTTAATCACTTAATTAAAAAATGGATAATGGAGACTCTGTTTACTATCATTACAAGGATAGCAATGATGATTGAGACTCTGCTATTCTCCAAACAGCCCTCACATCAACTCCGAATGAAGTTATTTGGATGAAATTTTAAGATATTCAAGATGTCATATCTTATCATAAAAAATTACAGTGCCTGTTTTAAAATTTGCATTTTAGACTGTTCAACGCCCTTAATACAATTAGGACCTAAAGAGTTTATTTACTACAAGATATCAATTTCCTTTTTATGTGATAATCAATAGTCATGGATATATTTCTTGACAGTATCTGAGAGTTTTAGCTTATGAAATAAAGATATAAGACATAAACTTTAATTTCAAATCATTAAACATATTAGGATTATCATATCCTATGGCATAATATTAAGCATGCATGTCTATCAATGCTTCCTCTAAAAAAATACTCCCACAATTGGTCCCTGAAGTATTTCAGGCATTTAGAAAGAAGTTACAGGAGCAAAATCTTATATGAAATTTAATTGATTCTACAAGTATTAAGGAAGACATGCAGAAAAAAAGAAGATATTACCACACAACTATACATATCAACAAAGACATAAATCTTACAATGGTTGATGTCGCCTGACTAGGTATCCATGGCGACGTAGATGACAATAAACCTGATACTCCTCTAGATTAATACCATGAGACATAAACTCATTATAAGCTCCCTCAATACTCAATGGAATATCATTATAGGCTACTTCTAACATATTCTAAAAAAAATAGAAAGGCTTTAAACATTAAACATGGATTGCCAGGCCATGGAACATAAGCCTGTCTATATTTCTGACTGAAACAATGGCTTAAGAAATTCCTCTCTGGCCATTGCTGGATTGCCTTAGATACTTGAGCTTTTGAGGGAACTGTCTATTCTTCCCGTTCAATCAAATCTATCCCAAGTACAGCAACATGAGAGCCCTATGTTTAATCTGGGATCTTACCTAAAACTTGGGACAGTGATTTAAGGTATTAACAGCAGTATTGTTTACATTGTATCCATGTTGATAGCCTCGTTTGTGATACAACAATTAATTTTTCTGCAATATATTGCTATGCACTGGTCAATAGAGCACAATAAAATCATAAGTCACGACATAACATTATATTTGGTCCAATTTGGAGCTCTGTTTAAAGTGTAATGATATTGTTACGCAGCTAGCTATTGGCTGTTAATCAGACTATTGACCAGTCATAATTTGGAACAGAAATTTGCTTCCTTAACAGCAGCGGTAAGTGGGATTAGTTCTAATCAAACAAAACACTGCGAGGAGTATGTTGTCAATAGTGCAAAATAACAATTATTCACAAACATACTCATACAGTACTGTAAAATTTTGATTGTGACAAGATTTAATTTTGATATATATTACTTACGGATTCCATTAAGAATAGGGCTTCCTCGGGATACAACCATTTCCTTTTATGATCTACAAAACCCATGTTACCCCAAAATTTACCCTGCATCGAAAGAGACGAAATATAATTTATATTAATAATATGAGAATCAAGTTGGATTTAATAACATCAATTCTATATAAACATCAGTACCAGTAAATAATCACTGTGTACTGTATTCACCAAGATAAGTGCCTCTGTGCTTCAAAATTTCAAGGAAAACAGTTTATCAAAACAATGCACACTTGTCAGTAAATAAAAAAGAACAGTTCATAGTTTTGCTCATAAGAATTCTGCCTTTGGCTAAAATGAGTAACGATACCACATTTGTCATTAAGTGAAAAGATTTATCTGTACAGTCATCACAAGCCTTAATTGAAAGCATCATAATTAGTCAGCCCAAAACTTCAAATTCTGATAGAGTTATTATTTATTAATACCCACGATACAGTGACAAGAATTATAAGTTCACATAAAAAGTGGTCATATAATATGTAAGATTTACCATTTCCCTTTCAAATTCTATCAAATACTTTTCTGGATTCCATATTCCCCGAACTAAATTACCTCTGAAAAAGACACAATCTGTGGTAATGACAATTAAATAATTCTAATGTTAAAAATAGTTAAATTAATATAAACTTGAATAAACAATAAACAATGTGTTCATAAAAAAACCTGAAATAGTTAAAATTATCTACCTACAATTTGCTATTTGGTGATATTAGGCACAAAACAAGAGCCATATTGAATAGGGTGGAGTTTCGAATAAAAATGTGCCAGTTTGCCAGCCCATTTACCTACATGTACATGTATTTTTCATACAACACAGAACAAGTCTTTAGTTAGAACAAAAATATTTTCAAATTTTAGACCAAACAATGTACTTACAATTTTTCTGTTCTTTGTTCTTTCAGTAATGCATGCCTTTCTTCATAGTATGAAGATAGACGTTTAGCTTGTATCCAAGATCCATCAAATTCAACTTCCTTACTGCCACCTTTCTGAGGTACACTATGATCACATGTTAAATGATTCTTGAATAATTCAGAACCACTGAAATAAAAACAAAAAAGCACATGACAAACATCATTTATTTGCCCACATGTGGCATACATAAAAATTTATCCAAGAGCACCATTTCAAAGATGAAGAAGGATTTAACAATCAAATGTTCATGTCAATGAATGAGAGTTATCTTGTACGTGTACTTATCAAATCCTATACCGTACTGTATTTATTACTATGAGAGTTGACATTGTTGACAACATTATTTTGTACGTCAATCGGATAGACTAAGCAGTTGCCTTTGTCAGGCCCTCCGTCCTACACGACTGACATGGGAAACCACGCCAGAAAAACTTGATCTCCTACCTTGGACAAAACCCAGATCGAACCACGAATTTCAGCCTAACGAGATAGTGTCTTTTACCCACTTGTGACTCCACTGCTTTTTATTAAAGAACATCGCGGATCAAGACAATTATGATGTTACATTTTGTAACTTTCCTGTCAGTGAGTAGTTACGGTCATTATTGTGATGCATGAGACAGTGTAGAAGAAAAACCTGTATATCGTCGTGCCAACCCGGATTTATTTTTTTTTATAATAAAAAGTTTTATTTGATATTTCGTATCATAAAATTTCATAGTTCAGCTCTAAACGTCGATCTCATTACACTCACCCTAAACGTTCAGGGATTGTCCCATTCAATCAATGTCGAAAAAAAAATTGGAGAACAGTCAATTTTTCTGGACAACCTTTCACTGCTAACCGACGGGGTGTCAATCCGTGTGAAAGCCTGTACAATGTAAGGTATCAGGCGTATTCAACACCAGTAAAATTGGCGTATTCAAGACCAGTATATTATAAGACAAAAGCAGGATTAACAAGATATTTATTATATATCTCAAATAGTCATAATACAAACAACAGTTGAAATATTTCATATTCGAAGACAATATTTACATAATATAAAAAATGTAATAAATAAAATGGAACCAGTCCCCGAGTGTTCAGTCGAGAGTTGATTCGGTTATGCCAACCTTGACGTCTTTATTCTGCGAACAGGGCGCATAAACACGGACCAACTCTTCGCACTAAACATTCGGTTTGATATCCATTGGTTCTTGACGTACTAAAGGACATCGGAATTGATTTGAAGTTTAAAATACAAAATAACAATATATACATGTACTGGTCTTGAATACGCCGATTTTTCTGGTGTTGAATTAGCCTGGTGTTGAATACGCCAGGATTCCAATGTAACGCCTGTACATTGCGTTTCGTCTTGTATGACCGACATTCCTGAATATGGACGTTGACCTGCAGTTAGAGTGCCATGGCGGGGAAACGTAACTTGATGGGAGGGGACGTATTTTTAACAGCGTGTTGTGTCGCTCATACTGTCTCTAGCGAAGTAAGTAAGGTATATTTTCTCACTAAGATGTTCGTTTACATTGTACAGGCGACCACATGGATTGACACCTCATCGTTTGGCAGTGAAAAGTTGCCCAGTAAAATTGACTGGGGTTTCAATTATTTTCGACATTGATTGAATGGGACGGTCCCTGATGAGGGCTCAGGGTGAGTGTAATGTATTGTAATGAGACCGACGTTCAGACTCAGAGCTGAACTAAAAATTTCATACTTCTGAACTTGTCTTGGTGTCGTCTGAGAAAAAAATCATATAAAAAAACTTTTACCAAGGCAGTAGTGCATTAATTACAGAAAATCTACCTCAGGACAATGTTTTGATTCATCTTTATCAACTATTTAATCGTAAAGTGTATATTTCCGACCATGTTAATGGGCGCTGCCATTTTTCTGTCCCGCGGTAAATGTTAAATTTACGCATGCGCAGAGAAAAAGTTTACAAATGGTGGAATGTTGCTGCTTTTACAAACAACTGTCAACAACAACCTTGTTAACCTGAAGATTATGTTACCTGTACAATGGAATAAAAACCGGAACTAAGTAAACTCGGATCTAATATGGATCGTAAGTTCGATAAAATCAGAATTTTTAGAAACATGCGGTTTGGCAAATTACATTTCTTATCATAATATTTTGTAAGCTAAAGCTGGACAGTGGAAGTGGAAATTAAAAGAACCGACCGACCCAATCAGACAATTTCAACTAAACTTATTGAACTCAAGTTATATTGATAGGCCTATTCACTGCTATGCCATTCATGTACGTCATGTACTCAAAGTCAAAATTAATAGCACTACAGTACTAAAAAGTGAATAGGACAATAACAAAATCGAGTTAATTAGATTTGTCATTTTCTCTAAATTAAAATACATGTTTACCTATACTATATATTATGGTTATACTATGCCTATGGCTATATGATTTACTTAGAAGTGTAGCATACATAAATACATACATTAAACTTAATGTATGTTCTTATTTAGGCTACACTACTAAATCAAATAGGCAGAAATAGCATGACCACTCACAGGGCACTGAAGTATCATTTAATAGCTAAAATAAATCATTCAATCAAGTATAAATAAATGTGGTGATCATTTTTACAATGTTGATACATGTATCTAAAAGTCTGTCAATGAACTATCACCACACCCTAGGCCCACTACTACTACATGTTGATTACCGTTGAATAGAAATCAGCAGACCAACTGATGCGACTAGGCCTAGTGGTTGGTGCCATGTGCAAGACAGAGGATGGGTATTCTTTTGAACCAAGAAGACCATATTATCTATTTTTTTAGTTTGATTGTCTTTTAGGATTAATAGCTCTATATTCTGCTACTTACAAAGCCTTTTGATCTTTCTTTTAGGAGGCAAATACAGTAAACCAAATAAACAAACAGACAGTCGGCTATCAGCCAAGGTAGGTTTTCTTCAATCTACACTATATGATCGCAAGCCTGGACATATGAGGCATTTGTCACGTACATGTACTTTGTCCAGTACAAACTACTACACAATGTATATACATGTATAGAAGTCTGGACATAGGGCACCTGACAAATTATTACACAATGTATATAATATATTATGTTGCAGTTGTATGATAAGTTGGTGACAGATGCCTCATTTCCACTATTTCCAGGCTTGGAAATTGTACCACAGATCTTAATTCTTTATTATTATTTTATAGAATAACTTGTAGCAAATCATTGGTAATGAATGTACATGTATGAACCATATCTTTCTATTATCAAGATAAGTACACACTCGATCAGTATTATGTCTTAATATTATGTAATTTGTTGTATTTTTCAGTCAGCTGCTATAATAGAAGAGGTATTACCAGGATATGATGAATATCTGCTTTTACTTCAGGAAAAAAACAGGTAAGCTCAAGGCATATTCAACTGAACATTCAAGTATTGACTTCTCTTATTCCTTTGAAGGATGTCATTTGAGGAAACGCAAGAATTTTGAGCATCATGATGTGCCAGCTGAATATTAATATTTCGAAAAATCACCTCTTCTGATATGTTTGATTGGGTATTGACTCTGTTATCACCACATCTATTTTCTGTACTTGCATAACTGTGACATGAACCTATCCTGTCATTTTGGAACCTTCCGGATGAATATTAATTCATTTTAATTTATTAATCAGTTGTCAATCAACATGCGTTACATGTAGTCGACCCTAAGACTGTAGCTAGAATTTAGGACCTGATTTTACTTTTACTTTATTTAATGCATTTAGCGTGGGAATGCAGATTAAGAAGGGGTAATTGATGTTCGACATTGGAATATAGTGCAAATGCAGGTGTTGCATTGTTTTATAGAATTAATCGAAATGTTGCATATATAACCATGTGGTGAATTTCATTTTTAATCTTGAGTGAATACTAGTAATTATTACGAGGATTACAAAAAAAAAACATGTTTGTTTCAGATTAGTAAAGAAACTACGTAAAAAAGACAAAAAACAAGTAGACTTAGAGAGAAAAGAGCAAGGTTTTTCTCTGTATGTAAATGGAGCTAATGCAGAACTTCAACCACCAATTGATACACCTCCATCATCAGCTAGTAAATCTAGTAAACAGAAACTACCTAGAACAGCTGGAGGTAATTACTAAAACAGTTTAGAGATACTTTGCCGTGTGCAAACTGGTGTTTTGATGATAAATTTGGACTAAAAACACATTCAAACTAATCAATCTGTCAAAAATTTGTTTCAAATCCCTCTCAAAACTTTGTTTTCTCAAGGAGATACATCAAGCTATAAATAAACTGTTGTTAGAAGCCATGGCTGTCACCTCAATTCATTGAGGGAGGGTCCATTTTTAATTACTTACTGTCCATTTATCATACATATTGAAGATTACGTAAATTCTGGACTGTTTTCTGTCAACGTCTATTTCCGCTGTTTAATTGCAGGGTCTTTTGCACGCTGACACCCCTTAATGTTCTCAAAACCACCTAACCATTTGATCAAGAAATACTAACTGCTCTCTCAGTCAAGCTGGCACACAATAAGCTGGCAAACAACAGTCGTGTAGGCGGTTAGTGATTCCCTGACATTTTTGCCCAGTGCTTGCCCCATGGGTGTTTTTTGGTTAATCCAAGATTGGTTGTCTATACTTCCCATACTAAATTGGTCATACTTTTTTATGGAAATATCCACTCAATAAATACTTTCAGGACAATGTATCTCTAAAGTAAGACCACAATTCTACATTGTGAATGTATTGCTCAGTTTAATTAATGGTTTCATTCCTATAATATTCCCAAATGCTAACTGTAAAATTTATAAAATATTAGAGAGAGAGAGAAATGGGGTTTAACCCCCACTTGACACAAACTAGCCCATTTTGAGACTAACATATGGTTTTAATTTTATTTCAACAATTCGCTTGCGCGTAGGAGTCTTTAGAAGTGGGAGGAAACCGGAAGACCCCGGAGAAAACCCACAAGGTTGAACAGGCGACCTTTCTCCTTGTCACTTATAACTGGAGATTCGAAACCAAGCAGTTGACTCAATGACAGGCTTTATGATATAGTTATGTTGCGTTTGATATCTAGTTATAATACATTAGCTCTAACAATAATCATTCTTTTAACTATTTCAATTTTTAAACCTTTCAGAAGTTCGAAAAGCACATGGACCTCTCACCCACAGAGATCTGGAATTTCTCGCTAAAGAAGAGAGAGAACGAATGAGAGAAAAACAACGAGCCAAAACAGCACCAACAAAAACTCGTAGAAAGAATTGGAATGTTGAATCAATAGAACTAACAACAGAGAAAGGAGCTAATAGAAGGATACATGCACCAGGTATGTTTCGATTTTCTTTCGGGGAGTTGGATGGTTGAATGGCTAGCATGTGTGTGCTGTATCATAAGGTCTGTCATTATTAACTCAACCTAATTTCTCTCTATCGATTTTATTTCAAGTAGGAGAAGGGTATAAATTGATCGACATGTTGAACAGATATATCTTGTACATAAATCTACTATAAAGATTAAAAATCTGATTGCATACTTTTTCAGAAATTGTCATAAAAATTGGCCACATTTGGTCATTTACTTTAATACCATCTCACAAAAACTTTCCAACAAAGTGGGAAATATTTTTTTCATAAAGAATAGTTTTTGTTGTCAGATTATAATTGGTGTGTAATTTTAGCGAAATCCATTGCTAAACAAGATAGCAGTTATGGTCGGTATAATTGCTTTCTTTCTAAATTTTGCTAATCAAAACCAAAAAAAAACACAAAAAGCATCACTTGTCCTTTCTCATGATGTGAATTAGCTGTTGTGAGAACTTATTAGACCTATAAAACAATCAACCATAATTATATCTTATGGTTAATTCGATTTTTGATAATTTTATGCCAATTATTATTATTATTCCTTTGATTATGTATGCCAAATGTTTATAACTATTCCAGAGATATTAACAGGAAGATATGAAGAAGATTTTGAATCTGATGATAGTTCTGATGGTGATATGGAAATAGATGCTGCAAATCATACCAGACCAACATCACCTAGAAAAACTAGCTATGTTAAGAAGAAAGCAACTGAAATACGACAAGAGATGGCGAGTAATAGAATGACATTAAATATAAATGATGTTAAGGTAAGGAAGAAACATTATAAAATATTTATACCTTATTTTGGAATGTTAAACCATATTTTATTCCTTTTCAGGATTGACTTCCTATTTAAAATAAATAGTGAACTTAGAAATTTAACTTTAGGTCATTGACTATATAATCAGGGAACCCACAGTGGCTAAGTGAATAAGGTGCAGCCTCACTAGCCTGAAGGTAGCAGGTTTGATCCTGATGTTGACCAAGATAGTTCTGGTGCAAGGACAGCTGGCTAGTCGTTTGGATCGGACGAAATACCATGGTCTGTGTACACAAAGAAATGCTTATTAAAGATCCTTTGGCAGTTGGGATTAGATATAAGAATTGGCTGTAACGCTGCTGACCGGTATTTAGCACACTGTATGCCATATATGCGCTTCTCAATTAGCCTAGTCAGAGCAGAACAGTAGGATATTAAACCCTATTTCATTTCATGTCTAAATAGTGGGTATGTCTTAAATGTACTTGAGTGCAATATGAACAGGGATTATCTAACACTGAAGTAGACAAGATTAATGTAATCTATCATGTTGTACTTAGGCAGATTAAATTTAATCATCTCTGTATATGTTAATCCCTTTATCCCCATGTAATCTTTTATTAGCACTATGATAATTAGGTCTCTACTTTGAGTTTGATATGGTTTGTTATCATTATGTTTAGGTACATTCACTCAGATCTTAATGTAGTAAAGTTTAGTATAATACATGTTATAGTTATTATTAAATTAAGCAATACATCTGTAGTCAGTATTTAAAATTTTGGTAAGAGTAAGACAAATTTTGGTTTATAATAGATCTAAATAAAATTCAAATAATTGGATGGGGAACGATAAGTGAAATATGGTTTTGATTTTATTTCGTAAAGAATGTAACCCACTCCAAACTACTATACAATGAATTTTCTTGACTTGTCAGTGGAAATACTCTTACCCAGCTTGGGTTTGGATCTTATTTCTAATGCTGGACAATCTTTATCATTTTTTTCTTCTTGCAGAAATTGCGACAAAGTTTAGAAATGAACGGCAATATAAAACAAAGTCTAGCTATGGAAATAAGCTCAGTAAGTACTTCATTCTCTATTTATATTCTGTACAAACATTCTACAATTAGACTATTGATTGTAATTTAAATTTCATTCGATTACCTCACTAGATCCTGATTCCTGAGTAAGGCGTCATCCAGATATCTTTGTCAAATCTTCATTTTGCTCAGAAATTAGGATGTAAAAATCATTTTCATTTTATTTTACTATTATAGTACAACAGTATCTTTTGTTTAGCTATCTATAGTAGAGGTCTTATTACACATTTGATTTTATGTGACCAGTGATGGCAAAATGAGTTGGAAGTCATTGTTTACACTTTACAATATATGAACAAAAAGGTCGAAAAAAGGATAAAAAGTGTAAAAGAAAATTTAGTTTATTTTATTGGTCAATTTGAGGTTATTTTATTGGTCAAATCTAATTTTTTTACCTTTGATGTCATTAACGAGATAGTTTAGCCTATTTTTGTTCATTATCGTGAAAGACTTGCAGCTTCCAACCCATTTTGCTATCTTGGGTCACATGTTTTATTGTACTAGTAATAGTATTAGATTAGTTTTTATTTCAATATTTGATATAAAAATAATATTAGGTACCAATACCTGTTCCTTTCATGGAAGATTCTTCTTACTCCAGTGATGATAACTATATTGAAGAAATTATCCAGGTTTCTCATTTGATTTCTGCATGTACATGTATCTTTCTTTTAGAATTAATACCATGATTAACATATCAGTTGTGGGCATGGCTGTCTTATGACAATGTCTAGGTTCCTCAAATTTAGTTACCCTTTTTTTGTTCTTATGATGTTCTTGTTTGATGATGGTTTACATTGGGTCATGTTTTGTTATCCCGCGCCGAACGAAGTTAGGGGAGATATTGAAACAAGGTTCCTCCGTCCGTCCGATTTCGTTTCTGGAGCATATCTCATAAACCGTTAAAGATATCTTTCTGAAACTTTGCACACACATCAACCTATTACAGTAGTTGTGCCTTTTGCTATTAAGGAATTTCTGGGATCTATAGTTTTTGTGTTTTCATGGAAACAAATTTGCCTTAGCTTTTGGTGTATAATTTTGTTTCCGGAGCATATCTCATAAACCATTCAAGATATCTTTCTGAAACTTTGTACAGACATCTACCCATTACAGTAGTTGTGCCTTTTGCGATTTAGGACCTATTATATTTTCTGATTTATAAGTTTATTGTTTAACATACAGAAGCTGATTGAGGTAGGAAAACGTTGTTGTGCAAACCTTACAGAGAGTAGCAACCCTGCCTTGCCGAACTACTATGAACAGAGTATGAAATTCTATAAATAATATTCCATATGTCGGAATATGAGATTTGTCTAACGATTTAGACTCTGGCCACAACAGATGGTGCAACCCCGACATGTTCTGCTAAACAGGGCAAAACTTTTAGGACCAGTAACACCGTTTGCGAAATCTGATACATTTTTATATTGATTACCAATAGCATAAACAAGTTATTTTTCCTTATTTTTTCCAATCATGTGCAAGGGCGCAGGATGTTGATGACTAGTCATCTTGTTTATATGGACATGGCTGTCAAATGTCTAAGTTTGCTTGAATTGTTTTTAGCCTATGGTTGTGTTGTTATCATTTTCTTGTTCTTGTTTGATGATGTTTTACACAGGCTCATGTTTGAATATTGTGTAATGTCTAAAATTATGAAATTTGTTACAGTAATTTTATTAGTATTGTTTGATAAATATATCAACAAGTTTAGTTTTTGGTAATAAATCTGAATTCAAGACATGAACTCTGCAACTATATGATAATCTTAGATCATTTTTGTTAAGGATTCATTTATTGATTTGATTAGAATAGATGGTAGATATACAAATTATTTTAGTTTTAGTTGAATTAATAGTACTGGTAGTAATTTCTAATATTTTTTATATTTTAATAATTGGGATCTCTTAGACCTACTAGTATAGTATAGTTTGTAGGCTAACTAACATCTGATAATATAAGTAAATCAATTATACAGTCTTTTATTTTATTATTACAACAAGAATTGACCATAGCATGAACTTTTAAAATTATTTTTACCTTTTGTGAGTTTGAAAACTATTATAAACAAAATACATCATAAAATTAATGCTATATAATTATGCTAGTTCCCTAGCTACCAAATACCTGACATCTAGAATTAAAGTTTATGTTTCAAGCAGATGCTCTCTAAATCTAAATAAATATTCTATATTATTTTCTTGGTTACAAAAAATAGCTGCAATCTTGGTGATATATCATTTATCTTTAAAAGACTTTCAATGAACAAGTTGAAATCTCTGCCATAGCATTCTGTTATTTCCAAATCCGAGCCATCTGAATAGTTGTAAAGATGTTATTGGATATTGTAGGATGAATCTGAAGATGAGTTAGCACCAACAATAGAAGAAGAATCAGATGAAGATGAAGTAGAAGAAGAATTAATATCATCAGTAGATAGTTTAAACATCAATAACTCATCAAAACTTAATCCATTTAAACCTGGAGAAACTATTGTTCTTGAATTTGCTCCCAATGCAAAGCGTAAGTTGCTATAGTTTATTTTTGTTTACATTTTAACTGACCCTATTGTGCCTTTCACTCTCCCTGTTAGCTCTTTGTTGTTTCATCAATCTTGTGGGTTGTCTCTGGGTCCTCTGGCTCTATTCGCACTTCTAAAGACCCCTATTTGCAACCTAATTATTGGAATAAAACTGTACCATACTGTATGTTAGTCCCTAAATGACCTACACCTAGTTTGTGTTGAGAGGATGTTAAACCCCATTTCTTTATTTATGTTTGTCAAGTTTCATAATACTGCCAGATTTCCAGTACTGGTAAATGTGTGTTATTCTACCTAAATAAATATTGTTTACAGGCATATATCCCTTCTTTTTTTGTCACAGAGAGAGTTGAACGCAATTTATCAACTGTTAAAAGGAAAGAAAACGATGGTCCACTTCTGCTTGCACGGAAGTCGTCTGAAAGTCTTATATCTCCTAGATCAGGAAAACAGGTTATCCTAAATGAAACAAAAGAATTACAATCAGGTAGGCATCTATATTCCTGAAACATGGAATAAGTGTCATTTTCTATTGGGTAGGGAATAAGTTGAAATCCATTTTAATGTTATTCTGTCTAAAATGTTTAAACATACAAACAAATATTGTAAAAATGTTTTTAATGGATCCCTTTTTTCTAAAGATATGAATGTATTGCCACTGTTGGATTACTTATGTTTTTTAGTTTCAAAACCTAAGAAACAGTTACAACCTATATCAGCCAATAGAAGAAGTTCTAATGGAGGGAAAGATAGTCAAGAAGAGGCAGCAGCAGTTTTAGCAGCGTTACGTGCCGAGAATGCACAAGCTGAAAAATACACTAAGGAAATCAAATCCAAAACAAAATTAACACCAGACAAGGTAAATTGATAGATTACACTTAATAGTGTTATCTCTGTGTACTGTGCATTATCACCTAATCCTCTACCAATTCTCTACAGATGATCATATAAAAAAAAATGTCTTTTTACATATCTAGGGCAAAAATTAACACCAGACAAGGTAAATTGATAGATTACACTTAATGGTGATATCTCTGTGTACTGTGCATTATCACCTAATCCTCTACCAATTGTCTACAGACGATCAAATAAAAAAACGTCTTTCCACATATCTAGGGAAAAAATTATAAAAAAATTGAATTGAAACACATCTATATCGGTTTAGCCAATCTTTCAATATTATGCCAAGTTAATACATAGTTACGATTAGAAGAAGCTAGAGGATTCTCTGCGGATGATTGTACATATGTATGACTTGTACTTCTTTGTGTCCGTATTGATGGTTGTTGTTTATTGATGATATATTTCATAAATAAAAGTTAATTTTTCTAACGTTGATTTTTTAGGTAGTGTCAAAAAGCTCTCGACCTAGTGCCTTATCGTCTCCTGTAAAATCATCACAATCTCGTCCACTTCCTGTTTTATCTACTAGTTGTGATAATGGTGAATTAACAGATAAAAAATTATCCGATATTGTAGACAAAGTTCTGGTAATGCCACCCAAGTAAGTACATTAACAACCTCACTTTGTTTATAATTGATCTTCTTGCTTATTACCGTAATAGTTTAGTCCAGGTAGACAAAATCCCACAAAAAGTCTTTTAAAAAGCTTTATAAAGTAAAATAAGTTCTTGTTTACAAGTATGATTTGACCCAAAGAGAACTAAGAGATTTGACTATTAATTAAATGGCATGTTAACTGAAATAAAATAACATGTATTTATTTGTAGACAACAGTGTCGTCTTGTTAAGTTATTAGAGAAATTAGATGATGATAGTGCTAAATATAAGCCTAACACTGAATCCAGTCAAATTTATTCTTCGAAAAAACCTTTAAAAGCTATCACTCCAGTTTCCAGTATGGTACAAAAACCGGTAATGTCTATCATGTTTATATTTTAAACCATAGAATATAGCCACTCAAAAAATACAATAAAACTCTAAAAACATTCTGGTGGCATAAAATACTATATCTAATCTGACATTTAGAATATGGAATAATCCCAACTGACTTTATAGTAGTAGAAGAGGAAATGTAGAGTTAACTTTTTGGCTCTCAGAAACCTTTTTTGATATGATAAGAGAGTTTTATTAATGTATCAGTTGATATTATATTGGACATGATTTTTTTTTTTAGACCAATGATAGTGATATTGAAGTTAATATAGAAATTCTATCTAACTGGGGTCATCCATCTAGATTAGGATTAACAGAGATACAGTTTTATAATCAAGATAAACAGTTAATACCAGTTAATTGTAATGATGTTACAATACATGGTGGTAATAAAACACATGCTTCTATAGATGTTTTATTTAATGGTAAAGCAAAGGTAAGATATTATATACATGATTAATGTGCTCAATATTTGAACAGATGAATATATAAAATGGGGTTTAACATGCTCCTGCTATTCTGCAAAAACCAGGCTAATGAATAGGTTTTTCCATACCAACCAAATGACTAGACGATGTTCCTTGCTAGACTCTCTGCTCTAGACCTTCGACAAGAGAAAGCCATGCTAAAAAATCCCGGAGAACATTCTCAACCAACACTGGGATCGAACCCTTGGGCTCCATTAAGTGAACCAGTGCCTTAATCACTGAGCCACATGTTTTAAAGTGGTAGACATGTAATTATTGGTTATAAGTAGGGATTGAGCATTTGGAAAGAATCCTGGTTTTCTCCGCACCTTAAAAGTAGCATTTATTGCTCTCACCCTGAAATGAATGTAATTAATTTTGAATGTGGTAATCAAAGTAAATCTAGACTGAAATATAGTGTTTTCAGCCAATGTTTATAATTGAAAACACCTAAAAAGAAATGTTCATATTAGTAAATTGTAGGTTAAAATGTTTTAAGTCTGTGTGAGTAGCGAGTGTACGTTGCATCATAAGGCCTGGTTTTGATTCTCCAGTTGATGAGACCAGGAGTAGGGTCACCTGTCTAACCTTGTGGGGTATTTTCTGGGTCCTCTGGTTTCCTCCCACCACTTATGACCCAGACACACAAGCGAATTATTGAAATAAAATTGAACCATGTTTTTCACGAAACGATCTAGTTTGTGTGTTGAGTGGGCGATAAACTCTATTTCTCTCATTCTCTAATTGGAACATGCACAATTAACTGTTTGCTATCACATCTTCTTTTGATCTAAACTTTAAACTTCAAAATTTCGCATGGTTGTGTATAAATTTTTATCTATTTATTTTGATTTTTCAGACAACTAAAGAAAGATATATGTGGCTCTGTGATTTTTCTGGTAAAAGATTAGAATTTGTGATACCTTTAAAAAATCCATTTCCAGAAAAACCTTTCGAACTTTCTACTATTAAACTATGGAACTGGAATAAAAGTATAAATGTAAGTAAAAAAGGACCTGGTTGTGTATGTTGATTATATGCTTTAGAAGAAACACAAAGGATGTTTTTCATTCTAAAGTTGGTTATATATATATTTTGATATAGTTGATATAGTTTTCAACAGTAAATGAATATTTATTTTTCAAAATCAGATTGTCCTATAGTCAATATTGATGGTTTACCTACTAAATTTACTCTTTTACTTTCATTTTGTTTTCTTTTTGATTAGTTTTCAAGAATTCACGAATATTTTTAATGGGATGTGAAGTAGATTCAAAAAAGTTAAAATTCATATATAATACATGTAATATAAAGTGAAGTAAGTATCATGATGTTTTATATTACAGGGTTTAGATATGGGTGGTAAACATGTTCGTGTATTTGTTGGTGGAGAGTTAGTATATGATGGTGATATAGATAAAGGTTGTGGTAATCATATATACGACTACAGTACATTAATCACTCTTAAAAATAATACAACAGAAAATAAAAGTTCCTCAGAGAATGGTTCTAAAAATCCGTCCAGAGAAAATTCTCATCATACATTCCGAAGTATCAGTCGTTCCTCGCTGTCTTCAGCATCCTCATCAAGTTCATCCCGTCCAGTATCAGCAACACAACCACAGCAAAGTCCTGTTCGTAGTGAAACTAGAACTGTTTTAAATAGTGATAATAAATTAAACCGTCCTGTTATAAGTGGTGATGGCTCTGATTCCAGTCCAGAGAGTGATCAGCCTAGAAGAGGTAGGTATATGAATAAAGTATAATTCATAAAGTAGTAAGGAGGTATGTAATCAGGGGGATGATATTGATCGTTCGTAAATTCTGGAAAATCAGGTTATTAAGAAATGAACCAGACCTTAATGTCATACTTTCCAAACTAAACAGTCTAATGGAGACAGGCATACGACACACATTGATATATTGCTCGGACAATGGTGCTTTCCAACTGTCAGGCGCTCTTGTTTTGCAGCACCAACAAGGTGAAAACCAGACCAGAAAATTATATTAAACTTTCTAGGACAACACCGATATGGAACCTGACCTGCAGGATGGAACCTTGTGTTTAGTGAGCCACAGCGAAAGTATCTCAACCGCCTTAGCTCCTATTCTATTGTATTAAAGGGTTTAGATGGCATGTGTGCATTGCATCGTAACGTCTGTCATTGAGTCATCTGGCATGGTTTCTATTCCTTGGTTGCATGTGACAAGAACCTTGTGGGTTTTCTCCAGATACTTGGTTTTCTCTCACTGCTAAAGACTCATACACTCAAGTGAATTATTGAAATAAAATTGAACCATATGTTAGTCCCACCCTAGTTTAATATTGAATATTCACTGTGACTGTGTAGCTACTTGTCTATATGTGTTATTATATTCTACAGATCCATATAAATTACCAGCACAAACAAAATGCAAGACACCAAGAAAATCAAAACGTTTAGTTGCCAGATTAGATGGTCATTCATCAGAAACTGAATCATCTAAATCTGTTAATGACAGGTAAAATTTGTAAATTTTATTTTTTTCTTTGTGTTTAACACTTTCTGGTAAAGTCATTTGATGAGTGTATACATACACTGAATGCTAATCAATACCCAAGAAACCCTAAACATAAAATATATAATTAATGACACCAACCAAAGCATGATTTTACATACATTATTAAATGTAAAAATTAATTTATTTTTTTTTAATAGATTTTTGCTTAGAATTTTATTAGCACTTTGTAAAGAATTTTGTTGAAACTTTGTATAATTTATTTAACCTTTGTATAGAATTTTGTTGAAACTTTGTATAATATTTTGTTTAAACTTTGTATAATATTTTGTTTAAACTTTGTATAATAATTTATTTAACCCTTGTATAGAATTTTGTTTAACCTTTGTATAGAATTTTTTTTAAACTTTGTATAATATTTTGTTTAAACTTTGTATAATAATTTATTTAACCCTTGTATAGAACTGTGTTTAAACTTTTATATCTGTTACAGTAATGATCAGAAACCACCAAGGTTACCAACCAGTAGATCTAATAACAGTTTATCTGGTAGTTCCGATAATAAATTATCTAAAAATAGATCAAGTCCTAGTCCGACTAGTAGTAAACCACCAACACCCAGACGATCGGCCCAACATACACCAGACGAACTAAATTTTGAACCTGAAGATCTCTCGGTTTTACATAAAATAAAAGATATGAAAAACAGGTAATAACAAAATTTATTTCTCACATACAACTGAATAATAGATAAAAATCAGATTGTTCCATAGATCTTTTTCATGTTACTAAAATTAGCTTATATTCAGAATTTCTACTTTCATTTTGTCATGTCTCACTTTATATCTCTCTAGTCCTATGAGTAGCAGTAATTCTTCTTCCAGTGATGAATATACAAGAACTATAGTTGCCTGGCATTATCCTCACAAGTACAGAATCAATATTTTATAGATTTTAAATGTTTGTTCTCCGTGCTAATAATAACCAATTAATAATACAGCACTTTATTACATCATAATTAATGATTTTAAATAAATCTGGAAATAAAAAATAACATTAAAATAAAATGAACCGTTCAGAATATTATGGAATTGTTTTAAAACTTGTGAGTAAATGTAATAACAAATATTATTTTCAGAATTGTCACTCTAACATTTACAATAAATCACAGTTTATTGAGATGAAATGTACACATTAATGCACTGTATATGTGTGTATTCCTAAAAATAATAATGTATTAGAATTATCTCCTCCAACAGCATTTTACAAATCAGATGTTCTTCATCAAAATCAGAATTTATATCCAACTTTATGATATTGTATCTCAAGAAATATCTGTCAATCTATTCTATAATAAATGTCAAGAGAAATTTTTTCTATCATGAAATAAATTAAACAATAATGTTAGATTAATGCAAGAGGTCTTTCTTTAGGCCTAAAATGTTATCTAAATTATTAATTAGACATTAATTGACTTATCCAAGCTAAGACTCAAATGACCAGTACGGTTGTTACAATCAATGCACACATCCTGTCAAAATTACAACCATTGATAACTTTCAATATATTCATTTTGCATTATCTATTTTGAAATATAGCAGGAAGAGCCAGCTCTTTATCTGAATCTTACATAATGCCCCTTTAACTTACAATTTTCATAAAGATAAATTTTGCTCAAGTTAAAAGAAAAAATAATTTTTGGGTTGTTACTCAGTTTGTAGTGTTTTTAAATGCACCCATCATCTTTGTCGACTGCTCTGGATGAATTGTTTATTGCCTGGCAACCTATTTTAACTTATATTGTAATCGATCTGTCAACCATTGATTTAGTATATATTATTCATCGGGATCTTTTTTCTAAAAAAAAAAATTTGGGGTTGCAATATACATTACTTTTACAAGCATAACAAATATGGAAGACCAAATGGGACAATATTCATGATTCTTGTTTCTACATTCCAGTTTGAACATTGTAGACACGAACGCAACATTCTAAACTGATGATTCTCATTTCTACATTCTTATGTCAACACTTCATGCACAAAATCAACATTTTTAAACAAAAAATTTACTTTATGTTTCATTTTTGCCGTTTTATCGATAACTTTTATATATCATTAAATATTAAAATTATAAAATAATTTCTGAATTTTACACGACAAACAAATCAATTCATTGGTTTCTGAAAGTGTCTAATAAAAAAAATCTGAAATTTGAACTCTTGTGAAAATATCTTCTACGTTTCAAAAAGTCTTGAAGTTAGAATCTTGAAATGAAAATGTCCAGAAAAATAATGAATTATCAACATTATTACACCAGAGGGCGCTAACCGAAAACAATTTGGCGACCTATTCGGCTAGCGACCTATTCGACAGATCCAGCTGGTAGCTATTCGTTGGCAACCTATTCAGAATAAATTCAACAGTCGACCAAACTCATCTTTTTTTATCAACCAATCAAATCCAACGTTACGTTTATCAAATGAAAGTAGAATATATAAATATTTATCCATTCCTTTAGCTCAGAATAGCGATGTAATTTCGCATTATCTTACAAAATTATTAGTAAAAGTTGGCACAGTCATATTAAAGGGGTGCACTCTCATCCTATACATGGCCAATTTTGAGAATAAAAAGATTTAAAGGGAAAGACTGTTAATGTTAGTATGCCGTGTCAAAATTCGGACCATCGTACACAATTCTGACGATCCAACTTAATATATTCGAAAAGGTAATTGAATAAGCTTTCCAAATATTATCACTAAACGTTGGCACAATCATATTAAAGGGGTGCGCTCTCAACCTGGGCATAGCCAATTTTCCAATATTCTAAATGTAAAGATAGGCCTGTGGTTTTTTTTCGAAGTCTAAATTAGGATCATCCTGATTCCTACAAAATTCTGAGCATCTGGCTATGTATATAGCTGGATATATATAGCTGGATGCTCAGGATTTTGTACCGGCCTTTTTACATTTAGAATATTGAAAAATTGGCTATGTTCAGTTTGAGAGCGCACCCCTTTGATATGATTGTGTCCACTCTTACTAATAATATTTGGAAAGCTTATTCAAATTCCTTTCAGAATATATATAGCTGGTTGCTCAGAATTTTGTACGATAATCCGAATTTTGACTTCGAATAAATACCGGCCTATCTTTACATTTAGAATATTGAACAAATGGCTATATTCAGGTTGAGAGCGCGCCCCTTTTATATTATTTTATCAACTTTTACTAATAATATTTAGAAAGCTTGTCCAATGACCTTTCAGAATGTATATAGCAGGATGCTCAGAATTTTGTACGATGATCCGAATTTGACTCGGAATATTACCGTTCTTTCACTTTCAAATTGAAAGCTCGCCCCTTTAATAAGATTGTGCCAACTTCTACTAATAATATTTGGAAAGCTTGTTCTACTAATAATATTTGGAAAGTTTGTTCAATTACCCTTTAGAATATATTTAGTTGGATCATCAGAATTTTGTACGATGGTCCGAATTTTGACACGGCATATTGACATAAACAGTCTTTCCCTTTAAATCTTTTTATTTTCAAAATTGGCCATGTTTAGGATGAGAGTGCACCCCTTTAAAATGGCTGTGCCAATTTTTACTAATAATATTTGGGAAGCTTATTTGAATACCTTTCGGAATATATTTAGTTGGATGTCCAGATTTTTGTAAGATAATGCGAAATTACATCGCTATTCTGAGCTTATTTGAATACCTTTATATATTTAGTTGGATGTCCAGATTTTTGTAAGATAACGCGAAATTACATCGCTATTCTGAGCTAAAGGAATGGATAAATATTAATATATTCTACTTTCATTTGATAGACGTAACGTTGGATTTGATTGGTTGATAAAAAAAGATGAGTTTGGTCGACTGTTGAATTTATTCTGAATAGGTTGCCAACGAACAGGTTACCAGCTGGATCTGTCGAATAGATCGCTAGCCTATAGGTCGCCAAATTGTTTTTGGTTAGCGCCCTCTGGTGTAATAATGTTGATAATTCATTATTTTTCTGGACATTTTCATTTCAAGATTTTAACTTCCAGACTTTTTGAAACGTAGAAGGTATTTTCACAAGAGTTCAAACTTCAGATTTTTTTTATTAGACACTTTCAGAAACCAATGAATTGATTTCTTTGTCGTGTAAAATTCAGAAATTATTTTATAATCTTAATATTTAATGATATATAAAAGTTACGGATAAAACGGCGAAAATGAAACATAAAGTCAATTTTTTGTTTAAAATGTTGATTTTGTGCAAGAAGTGTTGACATAAGAATGTAGAAACAAGAATCATTAGTTTAGAATGTTGCGTTCGTGTCTAAAATGTTCAAACTGGAATGTAGAAACAAGAATCATGAATATTGTCCCATTTGGTCTTCCATATAACAAAGAGATCGATTATTAAATGCATTCATATAACTTTGTATTGAATTTATTATTGATTATGCAATAACATGTTTTCAGTGAAGGATCTAGAAGAAAAGATATTCCAAAATGGTTGAATAGAGAAGATTTTAGTGGTGAGTGAATCAATATTGTTTTCCCATCATGAGCAATATGAATACTGTATAATATGTAATTATATTTAAATTATAATCTGCCATAATTCACATGTTATATCATGGGAAATAAAGGATTGTTGCTGGGATATAGATGGGGAAAGTTTGTTTGAAGAATGCCTGATACATGTCTAAATACTTTAATTATTTCCAATAAATTTAGGATATTTATGATTTCTATTATTCAGCTGATCGTTTTGAAGGACCACCTGAAAGTCGTGGTAGTAGTAGAAATGACATGAGATCTGAAGAAAAGGCTAGATCATCCAGTAGAAAAAGTCAGGGTAAAGCATCAGAACCTGTAGATAATTTGTTAAATGAATTAGATGATGCCCTGGCACCTTGGTCAACTCCTGGGTAAATATTGGTTTAATATCACACCACACTTGTATAAAAATTATGTCCATTTATGTAGTGCCAAATCCACTAAACATGCTTGTAGCGCATAAAAACTATAAACAAAAGATGATTCAGATGTCACAATTTTTATCTGATTTTAAAAACCTTTTAAAACTTCAAATATAGGCTATGCCTGTTACACCAAAAGTTCCGAAAGTGCCCAATAAAATGGTATTCCTAGAACGCAAATAGTGTAAAAGTATGTAATAACAAGGTTGTCGACCCTCTAAAGCTCACAAATTTTATCTGATTTTGAATATTTTGATGAAATTTTAAATATGATCTCTGTTCCTTTTGATCTTTATGCATATCATACAAACTAATACCGGTACAAGGAGTGTCCCAAAAATCCCAGCCTCCTTAAGTAATATTGTTATTGTAAGTCATGTTATTTAACAGCTATATAATAGGAAATTGTAGCATGTGGAATTCCATGTTTAGCATGTCAACACATGCTGAGATACTTTTCTAGCAACATGAGCAGATTAGTTTGTGATGTATTGAATATTAGATGGTTTACAGTAATACTTGTTCATGCATAATAAAGTCATGTGGTTTGGGTGCATGCTTTCAGTCAACATTCAATGAAGTTGCACTTTCATTATTCTGTTCCCCAATTCAAAATGCCTTGAATGAAGAACCAACGAGTACAGTACCCAAACATAACAATGCCTGAAACTTTTGGGACACCCGTCGTATGTTAAGCAGAGTACATGGTAACCAAGTAAGGAAATGAAATGGGGATTAACTTTCTATTGTTAAGCTACGACTGGGCTAATAAAGACAAGAACCAGTAAAGGGGGTTGGAGAGCTTGGGTTATGTTGACTGTCTGACCATTTGTATATTCTTACATTTGGAATAAACCTACAACATTTCATGGTTATAAATCAGTTATTGTTATTCCATTTCTTTATAGAAGTTTTAGTTTTCTACTCGTCAATTCTTAATGTCACTCAAAGAAGTTGATAATCTATAACCAATAAATGTATTGTTTGGTTATATAACTGTTACTACCGTAATGTCTATGTTATGTATCTTTAATTCAGCCAATATGAAATACTTGTTCTGATTTATTTCAGAGTTAATCCTATACGTAACATATCAGATGACAAAAAGACAAAAGGGAAATCTAAGTCAGCAGTAGAGGAAGAAGAAGGTTTGTTTATTTAGATAAATAGAATATTGTAACATTGTTAGCAATTAATTTTACACCTAAAAATCTGTTTTCATCTCAATTTAATATTGTTCTACAAATTTGGTCACTTTCTGATTTATGCACAAGAACAAATTAATCCAGTCCTTAGCTAAAAAATGTTTTTTTCTCATGTCCATAAGACCTTAGAATTGACTTCTTTAATTCGAGTTATTTCATATTTCAATTAAGATTGTTTTTTGTATGTTTGTAAATTTAGATGATCTTGAAGATACCTTGACATCACCCATGGAGAGAATTGAAAGAAATAGGTCGAGATGGAGAGAAGCGAAAAATTCAAATTTAGAAGAATCATGGGGTTCACTTTCTTTCTTTAATAGATCACAAAGAGGTCGTCTGTCTGTTGACATGGCTGGTAAGTGTTAATTATACTCTTCTTAAATCAACATGCATGCTCTTATTTATACTAACTAACAGCTACAAATAGTAAAATCCATATTTTTCTAAATGAAAATACATCTAAATTACATCTGGAGGAGGGATGTGATCGAGGTTCAATTCCCACCTTTCAAATGGTAACCTGAGAAATATAAAGATGTTAAAAATTATATTACCATCTGAAAAATTGTTTTAATGAAAAACAACTCATGTAAATATAATTCCTCCATCATTAAGTATCTGTGAAATACTTCAACAGGGGTTTACTGGATGTGTATAATCTGCATCTCTGACACAAACATCACTTGCTGGGACGCAAGTTATACAGAACAAGTGTCCGTCGTACTGTAATACTTTAGTAGAGTTTTTGCTTCTGAGATTAACAATTAAGATGAAATTCAATTATATTATATTAGTTAATTATTTGGCAAGTCTAACATATTCACATAAGAAACCATTAAAAATACACAGCGTGAAGGAGAAGGAAAGACAGGTAGAGACAAACTCTAGACGATCACAAGGCTAACAGATATATGTAGCAGAAAACAAGATGCATGAGTCGAATGTAAGATCTGGCGATCGACATTAAGGCCCCGCTCTCCATGTCAGACAGGAGACATCATGGTGCTACATATATCTAGAGGGATACAGTGAATTGGTTGACAGAGCACTTGTCATTTGGCAATATGGGTAAACAGACGACTTTTTAAAACATCAGGGATGAAATTGGGGTTCTTTGATAATCTGTAAATTAATGATCTTGGAAGATTGGTACCCTGTTGTTTCTCTGTCCTTTAAATATAGTGAAAGTAATGACCGTTACATAGTACTGTGGGTTGTATTTACAGATGATGCATTGGATGAATACTTGCCAACTTTGAAAAAACTTGTTCCATCAGAACCAACAATACAAGAAGATGAAATACCAGAGAATGATGATGATTTTACTATACCAGAATTACCATATGGTAGAGAACTGGTGATTAATATTAGTAGTACATGGGGTGATCATCATTATGTTGGTTTAACTGGTGTAGAAATATTCTCTAGTACTGGTGATAAAGTTCAAGTTACTAAGGTACCACACTTTATTATGTTTATACATTGATGTTATATTGCATATTTCAAAGAACCTGTGGGTAAATAAATTTCTCTTCTTATTCGTATTCTAGTTCTTGAATGCCACTGCATCACTTAAAAATGGTTGCTGGCGGTCACTGATTTGAAGTTTAAGGGATTTAACCACAAAAGACAAAACAAATTGGAATAATTATATTTACAGCCTAAATGTAAATAGAATGACATTGAATTTGATGTGTACAGATTTTCCAGACATGTATGACCAATGACCATACTATGAACCAGGAATTGATGATTGGGTAATTGCAGCCATCTTGGATTTGTGGTGTAAGATCAAAATCAAGGTCTGTTAATTGATACAGAATAGTCCAACAACAAACAGCCCAAGTTTCATGTTTATCGAACTAGCAGAACATTGGTCTTTTTTTATGAAGAGTGCCGCACTAAGAACAAGAAGAAGATTACAAAGTGTATGGAACCATTTAATGGTGCAATAACAGTTTTATTTCAGTCAAATGGCTATATAAATATATACTCTTCGCAAAGAGCTGCTCTGTATATGATTTTTGTTATGTTTTAATATTTCAGGTTACAGCTAATCCATCAGATATTAATATATTACCTGAGTACTGTAAAGATCCACGTGTTGTAACTAATATAATAGATGGGGTTAATAGAACTAGAGATGATGTACACATGTGGTTAACACCATTTACACAAGACTCTAATCATTATGTATATTTAACATTTAATAAACCGTGTAGAGTTGCTTTAATACGAGTTTGGGTATGTATATATATTGTTGGTAACATATATCTGAAATTATTGAAACAATCTAATAAAACACATGTGATTTGTGTTGGATATTTAAACATTTCTTCATATCAAAATTTATGATTTTTAAACTCATCAAGGAGGTTGGGAGGTATTTTATTGAATCAAGTGGTGTTGTTTCTGTCCTGAGCTTTACTCGTATGGTTGTCTGCCAACCTTATTGGTTTTGTTCACATCCTCCAGCTTTTTGCCAGTACTAATAACTGCTACGCTCAAATGAGTTATCAAATTAAAAATGTTCCATATGTTAGTCTTGCAACAACCTAGTGTATGTTGAGTTGATGTTAAAACATATTTCTCTCTGAAGCTCATCATGTCAATACATATCTTTAAAGATTTCAGTAAATTTTATCTCACAGTTCAATTTGATCTGGGTTTTTATACATTGTTTTAGCTAGTTATTATTTAATATTTTGTTTAATTTTCAGAATTATAATAAATCTAGAATACATTCGTATCGAGGTGCTAAAGATGTGGTGATGAAGTTAGATGGTAATATTATATTTAAAGGTGAAATAGCCAGAGCTTGTGGTGGTATAGAAGGTGGAACAGAAGCTTTTGGTGATGTAAGTTATCAGAATTTAAACCATTAACAATAGATGCTTCTATGAACTTTGACTGAATGACAAAGCCATTAACCATTTAGCAAGCACATGATAAGAGCATCAACCAATGGACATAGCATAGTACAATGTATTTCTTTTTATTATTTTAAAGGATAAACCCTAATTTTACAGTTTAGTATCGTTTTTATTTGAATTACAAATATGTATGGGGACTCTGGCAATTGTCCTGCTCTCCGGGGAAACATATAATAGTTCTAATAATGCTCGGTTTCTATAAAGGTTTTTAATTCATTGACCTCTTGTGTCTATTTAAACACATAAGCTTTTGTGTTTCGAGTGATCTTTAAGAACTGATCAACAGTATCTGCCGGAATTCTTTATTCACCTTACATAATACTCAACTAAACAGCTCATTTCCATGTCTAAATCCTGCATTAAACATAGTAAGTTTATTTAAAACCCCTTCCAGATTCTAACATTATGAAGACTAATAAGCAGAATTTAAACTATTGTTTTCCAGACTATCTTATTCACAACAGAGGAGAGTATTCTAGAAGAAGTTTCTAAAAATGATGAAGCTTTTGAAGGAGAATTATTCAGTGATTGTGAAGATGAAGATGTTCCATTTGAAAGACCCAGCACTGCTGATAATGGAGAGGTTTGTTTAGTAAAACTAAATATGTTAACAATTTAAGTTGGAGTTATGATCAGGTAAAAATGACTCTGCTCCAAAATAATATAAGAATACTGTTAAAAGGATAAAAGCTCTTAAATGAGGAGTCCCAAATCTGATTTCCAGAATGCGATGATATAGCCCCCTTTCACCTTGTCTGAAAATAGTAAATCAAGGTATTGATATTCAGATCTTAATGTGGATACTTAAAAGAATTACCTAATAGTTATGATAACTTTCCACTAAGACTTCATTACGTAATATTGTAAACTGCAAATAATGTTGCGTACTGTCAAATCTGATTAAAAAATTTAAGTCAAGGATTCTTTGAGACAAAATATTGATATTATTTTTAATATATTTATTTCAGGAGAGACCATTTACAAGAGCTGTTGGTGTGATACCTAAATCAGAATACCAAGAACGACCAGAAACTAGTTATATTACTACAATAGATGATGTCACAGCTTATAAAACTAGATGTAAGTTTGCTAAATCAAACAGAAATAAAGAGCAGAAATAGGACTGTTAATTTTCAATCAAAGATATTTTGGCAAACCTTATACTTGATTTATCTTTGAACTTTATTCAATGATGCATTATGTCAGATTTAGATAAAGAACTGACTGTTTTTTGCTTTTAAAGTTCAAAAATTTCAGTAAAATTACTTTATTCTGAGCAAAGTTATAAGTTTTGGCAACAAATATCGTACTGTACATAGTCTTGATTGGCAAGCCCCATTGCTATGTTAATAAAAGATATCTAGATTTTACATTTTAATGTTAATGAAAATATTGGAGAGATTGTCTAATCCATCTGATATCTTAGATAATCTAGAGAGATGAATATGGGCTTTTCATTGGAATAAATGGCGTAACATTTGAAGCCAGAAAAAAAGACCTGCAACAAGCAGATTTAGCTCTTACATAATGTATCTTTTAAAAAATAGAAATTCATTCAGATTTTTTTTCCGCAGCATTGGAACTGAATTTTACAGCAACCTGGGGTGACCCACATTATTTAGGATTAACAGCTGTAGAAGTTATTGGTAAAGATGGTGAAGCTTTACCCTTAAAACTATCAATGTTAACAGCTCAACCAAGAGATGTTCGTATTCTACCAGGTCATGAACGAGATGATAGAACTCTCGACAAGTTAGTTTTATTTTACATCATTAATTGACTTTAACATTGTACATATGTACGGTATATCATCGTTATAACTTTTCCTTTGTTTATCATTTTGGGAAAAGAATTCAAAGAATAATTTTCTTTTATAACTAGGGTAGTCATAGTTCGTTCGGACTCTTCAAGTTAATTATTCTGAAAATGTATTGGCAGAATGGGGTGTCCTAAGTAGTGAGGAGGATCATCCCCTACTCATCTATTCCCCAGATGAAGAGAATAATAAACTTTGACATTTTTTATTTCTACCTGTAGATTAATAGATGGTACTGCTGTAACAACGTTAGATGAACATATGTGGCTTATTCCATTTGCTGAAAATAAGAATCATCTACTAACAATCAAATTCCCTGATCGAGTGCTAGTAACTGGTTTACGTATATGGAATTATAACAAGAGCCGTGAAGATACTTATCGCGGTGTAGGTATATTGTTGATGTGGAATGGGCTTTAATATATCATATATCTATATATGCATTTAATTGATAGATCTGACTACACAGAGAAAAAGAATTTCATACCAAATGCAAAATACAAAAAAATGTCCTCTGCCAATTCTCATAATGTGGTCAAAACCCTGTATTTTATGTTCCTAATTATTGTTCTTTATTTTAAGACTAGAAATATAACATTTTGAGGTGGGTTGGATGGCCGAATGGTTAGCATGTTCCTAATTATTGTTCTTTATTTTAAGACTAGAAATATAACATTTTGAGGTGGGTTGGATGGCCGAATGGTTAGCATGTGTGTGTGCATCATAAGGCCTGTCATTGAGTCAGGTACTCCATTTTTTCTCCCACCGTTTGCGCAAGCCATGTTAGTCCCGAAATGACTTAGTTTGTGACGAGTGGAAGTTAAACCCCATTATTTATTGTTTCATGAAGTATCAAACATGTTGTTAATTTTACAGGCTAAAATAGTTCATGTTAAAATAGACGAACGTCAAGTTTCTCCACCATCAGGTTTCTTAATACGAAAAGGTCCTGGAAGCTGCCATTTTGATTATGCACAAGAAATTAATTTTACTTGTAAAAATAATGATAGCACAGATGGATCAACTGTGTCACATACAGGCGGGTAAGATGCCATTATCAATTCTTCATCTCATGCTGTCTAAGAAACAATTTTTTCAAAAATTTACTAAGAATCAAATTAAACTGTCTCAGGTTGAACAAAGCTTTATTATCATCAATTTTAAATTTTTGTTTTCTTTGATTTATTTTTTCTTTATTTCTTAAACAGTGTTGAAACAAGTCAAGATTATGAAGCTGTACAGATGCCTTGTGGATGTATCCTTTTATTAAATAATGTGATTCAAATTAAAATAGTTCAAGCTACTGAATGCAGTATAATTTTATACTCTAATCCTCTAAACAAAGTATCATATCAAATGTATATAGATGTATAATCTTTAACCTATCGAAAGTTATTTACCAATTTCAACTGTTTTCAACATGGGCAGATCCATACTATGTAGGATTAAATGGTATAGAACTTTATGATGCTAGTCTGAAAAAGATTCCGCTCACAGACACTAGTAAGTATTGTTATATTCTTGTTATAACAGCAACATTTTTATTATTTTCATTAAAAGACTACTTCATTGACACATTCCAATCTCGTGGGTTTTCTCCGGGGCCTCCGGTTTCCTCTCACTGCTAAAGACCCCTACGCGTAAGCAAATTTTTGAAAGAAATTTAAACCACGTTAGTCCTGAAATGACCTTGTTTGTGTCAAGTGGAGCTTAAACCCTATTTCTCTCTCTCTCTCTCTCTCTCCCTCTCTCATTGACATATAAATAATTAAATATTACAAATTCTAAAATATATGACATATTTTGATCATGTGATTATGTGTTTGTCTTTAGATATATCAGCGTATCCTGATAGTGTAAATGTATTAGATAATGTACACAATGATATTAGAACGCCAGATAAACTGATTGATGGTGAAAATGACACTACAGACGGTAAACATATGTGGCTAGCACCAATATTACCTACAATGGTAAGAGAGAGCTTTATTCATTGTATGTTGTTATTGTATTGAAAGTTTCCTTCACATTGCTACCGTTAAATTGCATTTGCAGGATTTAAAAGTAAGTACAGGAGAACCACACTGAAGACAAATCTGTTGACATAAACACACACTGACATTGTAAACAATAAGCAACAAAAGTATTATACAGATCCTGGGGTCGGCTGTAAGCATTCATTGGGCTTTTACAGTCCTATTTAAAATTGAAAGAAACTTACAAAAGAGGACACAATCAGTAAAAATAAGAAAATATTTCCAGATCATTGTAGTATTTTATAGCTAATGTCATAATCGGATGTATTCTCTGAAAAATATAACAGTTTTGAACTATACAGCTCATAGAATTGAGACGAAAAGCCAAGTCTAAGACTATTTGATAGTGATCAGTAGGGGAGTTTAAAACAAATATATGAATGTATTACATACAAAGCAGGGGTTGGGATGGATGGCCTAGTGGTCTAGAGTGCCACACTTTGACCTCTAGCTGGCCAGCCACCTCTGGCTTGCGGCTGTGGTTTCAAGCCCTGGTGTGAGCGTATATGGCATGGTGATAGGGGCTTTCTCAACCTCGTGGGTTTCCTCCAACTGCTAAAGACCCCTACGAACAAGCGAATTATTGAAATAAAATTAAATCATATGTTAGTCCCGAAATGACCTAGTTGTGTTGAGTGGACATTAAACCCCATTTCTCTCTTTCACACAAAGTTAAAGCATAGTTCTTTTTTCAAGAGTAAAAGAAACAAACAATGAAAATAATCCACTTGCATATTAGGGGGGATAACCCATTATTTTATTCCTAACTCCATTTTATTTCCATTTAGACCACATAATGAGAACAGTCAACCATTATGCAGAGTAGATATTTTGAGTATTGTACAATATGTTGTGTATTTTATTGTAGTTAAATCGAGTATATGTGATATTTGACCAACCAACTACTATATCTATGATAAAAATATGGAACTACAGTAAAACACCAGGAAGATGTGTCAAAGACTTTGCAGTAAGTTCTAATTCTAATTTACCGTTAAATTATTGATCGGAAAATAACATGATAAATTTACTGTGTAAAAAGTCTAGTGCTCTTTCTCATTTGAAACGTTTTGAGTAATTTCTAGAAAAATTATTCCCTTCTTGTTGTATTGTGAATGAGTCAATTTATTTTTATATTTGAATAATGTTTATATATTGTAGTTATTAGTAGATGATTTATTAGTATATAATGGTACACTAGAACCTGTGTCTGCTGGTGCAAGAGGTATAATACCAACTTGTACTGTTCCACAAAAATATCATACCATACTCTTTACGCAAAATCCTGATATTGTACGCAAAGAAAAAAACACAATCATTAAGTAAGTTTATTTTAATATATCCTTCCTTCAAAGGGTTGGGTCCTCTCTATGTTCTAATTTTATTCTGTTACTCCTGTAATGCAAATCCATGAGTATTAAGCCCGACTAAGCCAGTTTGTAATTACTACTTTTTCTACCAGGGAACTAACTAAGTCATAGGTGTTGACTGTGTAGTTATTGATTGGTGGTTTTTTTCCGGGTCCTCCGGTTTCCTCCCACTGCTAGCTAAAGACCCCTAGGCACAAGCAAATTATTGAAATAAAAATTAAACCATTAGTCATGAAATGACCAAGTTTGTGTTGAGTGGATGTTAAATCCCATTTCTCTCTCCCTCTCTATTGATTAGTGTATTTGACTGAGGTTATAGACTTATGCATCAAGAATAATATCTGTATACCCCAGATCACCTGGACATTACTTGAGGTGGGATGGTGAGGCATGATTTGGTAGACATAAGTGAAGGTCAGATATTATTCTCTCCCCGTACTATGTATATTATGCCCAAGGTATTAAATATACTATGGACAATGCAAAGGATTCACCACTATTTTAGTCCTTTACACTATTTCATATTTGTTTATGACCCAGATGGCAGTGGATTACTCCAATTAGATATTGTTGGGTTAAATGAAACCTATAACATTAATACAATAATTATGTGTTTCTATATTTGTAGTAATCATGCTGGAGAGCAGGACGTACAATTATTAAATGATAAAAAAATTATAACTAAATATTCTGATCCAAAAAAGGCTCAGTCTGGCAAACCTGTCAATCAAGGTGAGAATTTTAAAGGCTTTTTTTTTTTGTACAATATTAATAAACTTTCATACTTGCAGAGATATATATTTTTCACAGGTCTTCGGGAAATGGTCAATCAAATTAATAGTGCATGCGTAGAAAAAATTACCTCTTTGAAAACTGGCCTGAAATAAAGATGAAATAGGCACCCCAGTTAATGGTAGTCACAAAAGGATTTTTTTTGTGTGAATACACTGTTTGAATAAAGTTTTATTATGTGATGGAAACTCAATATTAATACATGGTCATGGATGTATAAAAAGATAGCCTTATTTATCGTAATTGAAGAGCATTAGCTTTTAAGGGGAGATCACTCTGTGTTTTAGTCCTTGACACCATTTTATCTCCCCTTAGACCACAGATTACAATAAGTACTCCCATTTATTTCTTAAAGTATATTCATTTACTATAATATTTCTGTTTGATTTTTATGTAGAATTGAGACCAAAAACAAGTGTAACAGGTCACATGAAAGGCAGAAGATGATACCAACAGATCTTCTACTTCAGCTTCATTATTCAATAAATTATTTCTTCATTCAATTTTTAACTTCATCTTTATCACATGATAATTAAGTTATTGGCTAGTTTAATGGTTTGATAAGCAATATGAATATGCATTTTTTATTTACAAATCATGTTTGTATCATTCTTATCTTATATATTAGAACTTATAAAGAATTAGTTATATTACAGTGGTAATAAGCTTATTTCAGTAGGAAATGAATCATTTACTATTACTAATCAGCTTTTTTACTCACTATGCTTATTAATTTCAAACTCTGACAGTTTAAGCTCCATTCTATTAAAACAAAATCTCATATAATATCCCTTGTTTATCTCGATAACTTCATTAAATGTAAACAGATACTAATTTTGTTGCTAACAAATTTAGGAATTGAGGTTTTGAAACCAATATTAAAATATGAGAAATTTCGGTAGGTTTTTCGAATAGAGTAAGCTGTAAATGGCCATGATTGGATCGGTCTTGCTAGTTTCAATATATTAATTATTATACAGATGTATTAATTATTTGAGAAAATGTCAGAAACAATTTTTTTCTTTAGTTGAAGTGAACATCTCATCCCAAACCATTATTAAGAATACATGTTCATACTATAACACCAGCAGATCTTGTCCATCACTGTTAACAACACCATGAGTTCATAAAGCATTCTCGTACTTAAAGGACCTAAGTCCGTAACTGAAAATCCTCGAAAATCTTCGACATGGAAAACACGAATTATTAGTCAATTTAAATCAACATTGATGTTGTGATCTTACCTGGAAACGGTAGGCCTCTGATATCCAATATTTAAAACAAGATAAACAGTTTACCATTGGTACACGAATCGTGTACCACAGAGCGTTTCAGCGTCACTTGTAACAAGTGACAAGAAAGAACGAGGCTAGACATATTCAACAACTCCTGTTAAACTATGAGGCCATATCTTATCTGGTGGGCATGCGCAGTAGACTGGAATAACCAGACACTATAATTTCCTCTTTGGTTAAGACTCCTGCCGTATTTTCGCTGGACATAACTGATTTGAAATTAGAGTAAAAACGGATACAATTTAATGTAAATCAATTTATATACAATCAGATTATATTATTATATGCGTTGCGACCCATTAAGGTAAATTTCTAGGTCCGAAATGTAAGCGATTTAGCTCCTTTAAGTTAAGAATTTATTCAAAATTATTCGCTTTATTTTAACAAAAATATAGCCCTATATAAAACTTTTGTTGTTTTAATGCATCAATAAGAACTTATGCGCAAAGTTTTGTGTTTCTGGATGAAAGATATTTCTTATAATCAAACATTTTGAAAACAATAATCTAATGAACACATGGCACTTATAAGTGTAAAAGTAGGTGTGTGAAAATTCATATTATGCAAGCTGAAGGAAAGCAAATTATATTTTCTCATGACACATAATATTTAGCTAATAATATTCCTTCCGACATAAAAACTCTTTAATTTTTATTTTATTCTTTATGTATATTATTACAGATATATATAAAATGATTGTTATATGTATATTACATATAGATATATTATTGCTTTGTTATAAATGTATAGTGCCTATTAAAAGAGTGTATAAAGAATGTAAATATGGGAGATAAAATGTTCCTATAGCAACTTGTACTAAGATGTTTTAGTATGTGATGTTATTTTCTGTGTATATCATATGGTCACAAACTTTCTTCTTTAAGATATGCAGTGAATGTGAACACATTGTTTAATGTAGAACTTTGTAATGATTGTATTGTTTAACAATTTTACCTCATTTCTACTTATAGCCTTCATTGGGAAAAATAGATAATTCTGATAATGGCCCTGAAGAATTTTGAATACCAGGACCGCTGAATTTTTGTCTAAGTTAAAAAGTGTATTTCAAACAGATATCAGATATCAAATATCACTGAATACCAAAAAATTAAAGTGATGTATTATTTGATTTGTATGATGGAAAATGAAGTGAATCTTTATTTACAATCCCTCCATATTGTGTTTGTATTTTGACTGTGATAATCATCATTTTTACTAAAATGTCATCAATCAAAATATATGTTGTCTTGTTATAATTTTGCTTTACATAGGCCTGTCTATCCATAAACTTGAAAATTGCATAATAATAGCCTATTGCTGAGGTTATTTTAAATTGACATCCATGTGCATCCGTCCTAACCTATTCCTCGAAATAAATATGATTTTTGGTCTCCACTCTCTTTAGTGTAAAGTGCAGGAAATTGTACTTTGGTGTCCAAAATTTTATTGTACTAAGCATATATTTCTCGGAAAAATTAATATTAGTCCCAAAATGACCTAGTTTGTGTCAAGTGGATGATTTACCCTATTTGTCTCTTATCAATAAGTCTTGTAATATTATTGTGTACTTAGTTTTCTGGAAATGATATTAGTTTTTTTATTACTTATTTTTTTTTTGTATATCTGCCGTTTATCTTTGTATAATCAAAATGAGCTATTATTGTTATGTATAGTGTATTGAATTTCATCGAAATAAATCATCCATTTATACATTAATATTTTATTCTCCATTGTATGCAATAAATTGTGAATGCTCATTGAAGGACAGGGTAAAAGATATTTTTATGTGAGCGTATAAAAAGGAACCCGATTTTTAATGTTTCTTTTAGAGAGATAGCTAGAAATTGGGTTTAATATAAACTTGACACAAACTAGGTCTCAAGTCGCTTGCACATAGGGGGTTTAGCAGTGGGAGGAAACTGGAGGAACCGCCATGCATGTCATTTCTAATGACTACCGAATGGAGGGCCGAAAATCTAGACATTGTTTATTTTCATGGAAATGGTATTCGATAGTCAATACTATAATAATTTAAAAATACATAAGTTTGAAATGAGCATAATATAATTCCTTTCGAAACATCAAACAATCATAACTTCTCTCAGAATATAGTTATTTGACTGATGGATTTATTTCACACTATGTATTTTTAAACTATTATAGTAGGAAAAGCCAGCACTTTATATCTTACATAATGCATCTTTTTAAAGATTATGATTGTGTGGGGAAAATAATGTTCAGCATGTGCGCGCTGTATCATAAAGCCTGTCATTGATTTAACTCACATGGTTTCGAATCCTTGGTTGTACGTGACACGGAGTAGGGTCGCCTCTCCAACCTCATGGGTTTCCTGCGGGGTCTCTGGTTTCATCCCACTACTTAAGACCCCTATGTGCAAGCGAATTATAGAAATAAAATTAAACCATATGTTAGACCCGAAATGACCTAGTTTGTGATGAGTCAACGTTAAACCCCATTTCTCTCTCTCTCTCTTAGTCTTTTTGTATACCTTTGAATGGATGATAAAAATAAACACATTGCATCAAAATGCTAGAGAGGGATTTCGAGCTAGGGCTGGACGATATTGACAATTTTAAATATCGCGATATTTGAAAAAATATTCACGATATATTGAAATATCGCGATATTTTTACGTGTGTAATGTTTTATTAAAAAATGTGTATAAATCATTGTTTTATGTTGTCTTTACCGTCAATGCGTAGCACGGCACCAAACTAAGTGCTTTTCAGTCATATTTGAGTGACGTCGTAAGCGGTATTTCCCCTTCAGAATCGCTAGTACTAATTTTAAAACTGAAATCCGATCGTTATTATCAGCTAAGATTTATTAAAATCATAATAATTTGAATGATAATATGTCAAATATTTATAATCTCGATGAAACCTCACGAATTTTTTTATATATTTAGTCGAAATTTAGCAATTTTCAGTCATCAAAACAGATAAATCCCATTTTCTACGGCTCTAATTGTCCGATCTCGAGGTTTCACTCAAAATAATAATCACAAAAATGTTATCTATCATTTGATTGGTTCTATATGAAAATCCCCTGAAAAATAACGATCGGAATCACCAATGAAGTGGGCCATAGCAATGCCGTCAGTGGAAATTTACCGGCCGCGTGACGTCAGAGCGATATTTTCCCGCTAGCGTCTCCTGTAAACAAACGGTAATTTCGCTATCATATCGATACTTTTTTAGCCCGAATCTTTGCAGATATCGAGATTGATATTAAACTATTGCAATACAATTGTTAGGAATGCATTTACATCAATTAGTAATTCAGAATTGTAGATTGAAGTGGGCTATATTTCAGCTGCTGGCTGGCCCAATTTCAACCTAAAGTCACGTGACGTGAAACCCCTAGTAGGACTATTTTATTGACAAAAAATGCATTTCAACAAAGATAATCAACGATGTCTTCTTATTGATTTAAATTATATCATATTTCGCACATAATTAGCAATATATCGTCAATAAATGTCGCGGTATTTACGATAATCTGCAAAAAACGATATATTGCTATACCGCGATGTTTTTGGTGACCAAAGATCGTCGACGATGAAAAAATTTGACATCGCGATATATCGGGATATCGAGAATATCGTCCAGCCCTATTTCGAGCCACTGTCATTCAAGTATCAGTGACTAATTACCCAATTTTCTGTAGGATTGAAAGGAGGTGGTTTCTATATTGTAACAATCTTCTGTGATAGCAGGTGTAGGTACATATTTTTCAAAGACAATGAGCCAACAGACATCATTATATTAGTAGTACAAATTCTCAAAGGTTATGTTATTTAAAGATCAGACTTGTTTAAAGGGACTAATCCGATTTAAAGTAAGTCTCAAAAATAAAAGTCTGAGTATGTACAAAATTTAAGCGCCAAAATATAGAGGAATGGTGTATTTACTTTGTCTCGAAATTTCAGGTCAAAATATTGGGTTGTTCGAAGGAAAGGTGTTTGGACGTGAACGTCCAAAAAGTTTATCTGGACACATAACCCTTTTCAGATTTCGGGTCAATTTTTGCAGTGGGTGACCCGATAATCAATTCCCGTTCCTTAAGAGGTCTATACAATGAATGGCCCATGTGCTGTACTTGATAACAAAGATACATTTCCCCTCCATTTCCATATGAAGACTGACAGGTTTAAGTTGTTTTGAGTTAGTTGCTTGGCCCTAACAGTAACGTAACGTAGAGGATTTTAACACAAAATTAAACAGTTTTATTTTCCAAAATATTATAGGGGTTGGCCCTTTAAGAGGGCTTTCAAACATTTTTTTCTTTCATATGAAAAACAAACCATCATCTCATAAATTTTAATCTTATTAAAACAAAATGTGAATAATAATATGTCACCATAATTTATAGTTTGAATCTAGTCATTTTAGACACACAGTACAGTTAGAAGATTTCGGACCTAAAGTGATGTTACATTATATCTTTACAGGAAACGTGCCTGCTTCCACTTGATCATCCCATTTAGAAACCTGAAACGGAACGAACAAAAATTAAACAATTATGTGATTTATTAATGATAGAAGTATGATAAAATAATTCTGCGAAATATATATTTAAGTTATTTTAGAAATTATATTTTGAGCAATCATGATTTCAGCAGAATAATTGGGCTGGGCCTGGGCTGTTGCAAAACTAGAACCCTGTAAAAGGAATTTCCTGTGCTGAAAATGCTGATATAGAGAAGTACTCTGTCTAACATAACCATATCAGTCAGTCCTCAACAATCAATTGATGCTCAGAGCCAAGTATAAAATATAAACAAAATATATAAGATCTTATTTCTTAAAAGAAGAGAATAATGAGATTCATATCATTTCAGCCATCAATTATGTCACCTTAAGCAAAGGTCTGGATTGGGAATTTAAGACATTTTCAAATCTTAGTGCATTGTAGCTTTCTAGTTAGGTCATCTAAGCATTCATTATTGTCTAATAATTCAGTCTAACGTGGGACATTTCATTAATTTTAGACGTGAAAAGGGTCTTTCGGTCAAATAATGGAAACCATTGTATTTGTACTGAGATAAGTTGTGAAAAATACTTCTCATGCGACGGGCAACGCTCATTTTTCTGTCCACAGAGTAAAATTAAACCGTCATAAAGTGATCTGGTTATAAGAGCAGGCCAACAAATTTGTTTTGTATTAGAAATAAAACACAAGCAAACAAACTTTTATGCTACATTTAGCTATTTATCCATACAGTAATGTCAACTTTATTAGTTTAAAACTGCCATTAATTGGAATAACACTACAGACCAATATATACACAACCTATATGAGTGAATGAATGAAATGGGGTTTAACATCCTATTGTTCTGCTCCTATACTGGGATAATTAAAACAGACATAGCCATACAGTGTCCTATGATGAGGGAAATTTTGCTTTGACAGCAGCACTATGGCCTAATCTAATATATATCAAATTTAAAATGCCAAGGGATCGTTTACGTGCATGCCCATGTATACACAGGGCCTCGTTTATTTTGTCCCATCAGAAAGACTAGACAGCTGTCCTTGTCAGCCCATCCACTCTACATCACTGACAAGGCCTTGTCATTGATGTAGAGTACCACCTCAGAACCAAAATCAGAGAGACCAGGCACTTTTTAATATCATTATTAAATACCTACCCAGGACATCGGACACAAAGACTGATATACATTTTTAAAATATTGGCATGGAGCATAATCTTCTCCCTTAATCTTTCTACAACGATGAAAATCTATATAATTTTGGTTACAGTGTCTGGAAAATAAAATTATAGATTTATGAATTCGCGAGCGGAGGAGGGGAGCTTTTATGAAATTTGACCCTTCTTGGTGTATTTTCAGAGCAGCCGCTGCCTTATTTGCTTCAGTGCAAATCAATTTCAAATTAAGCTTATATATTCAAATTTATATAGACCTATTTTTAAAACGGTGTTTGTGTTTTATTTGAGTACAACAAATTATGACAACAGGTAGACATTGATAATTAAAACATGTTTTATTTGACTTGTGTCTCACGAATTAATTATTATTATGGTGGAATAAGAATCAGGTCAGACAGAAACTGAGAAAGCTCTCATCGTCCTCCTAGTCCTACTCCTGGGCTGTAGCAAATCCAGGGTCAAATCAAACAATATACAAATATAAAATTAAAAAACTCAAATTTTGAGCGCCGAGTATGTGTTCAAAGAAGGATGTAGACAAGGGGGTTTAAATATGACTGGGCAGGCGGCTTTCTCCAATTTTTTCTTTGTGCTTGGCGGCAAAAAAATACTGTCGGGTGCAAACACAGGCCGGCGTGGCTACATCCCTGGAACAGCTTCAGAATCTTTTCACATTATTTCCCTGATTATGCTAAACAGGTAATGCCATTCGTACATAAATTAGATTCAAATACTTAAAATACCTTGTTTGGTTCTGATTGGGAAATCTTGAGTCAAATGGAGCGGTCCTGTACCCAGATGGCTTCTCTTCAGACATAATGGCAGTTGACATTACTATAGTATAAAAAGAAAATGAATACATTTTATTACTTAAATAAATTGTTTAGACTCCATTTATGTTGATTGGTCATGAAAGGCATATAACTAGATGTATTGGCTGCTGAACTGTACAAACATTAATAACAGTAGCAAGTCGCCTGACAATTTGACCTTTAGGTCATTAAAGGATAATATTATTAATACTGTCAATATTGCCTTGGTGTCAGTCATTATCACATATGTGACAGAACTGGTTAAACACGTTCCAAATATAATTTTAACATAAGAGATCATTGCTACAATAGATGAGTAATACAGTTGTCATGAATCTGAAGTGACCAACGCCAAAGAAAAACACGAGTTGTCACTCTTATATAACTGACTGAATTGACGAGTGATATACACGGCCAAATTTCTGCTCACTAATAATTCCTTTGAAGACCAAAAGTTGTCATATCCATGGCAGTTGTCATAGTGTAAAGTAAGACATCAATTTACTGAAAGATAATGATTGTCTTTATAGCGTTTACATTGCCATTGAGTAAAAAGTTCCCAACAGAATATATTACTACTATGTAGGCTATAAGCTTACATGTAGTGGTAGCCCTACTAAATTTGACGGGGTCATTGTCATGCTGCATTCTAATAACATAAAGACTAAAGAGTACATAATAAGACGTTAATCTGTATAACGGTACGCTTTTAATAAGGGTTTAATTTAAATACTTTATAAATAATCAAGATGATAGGTCTGGCACGGTATGCAGTTTTCAGAGATTTTGAATATTTCCCGCAAATACCTAGCCTAGTTAATTAGTTCCTTTAGGAACGGTGTCTGATTGATCAGACTATACCAGTAGTAACCAAAGTTATAAGTACAAGATAGCGCCAATTTTTACAATATATGTAATAATACTAATATTAATACTGAAAGTGAAAGGAATCATTTTTCACTATATTTGACACAAATTTATATTAATTCAACACCATCGATGACTCATCAGTTCAAACGTATTTTGGATGTTTTTATTAATCGCAGAATCTTCTTGAAAATAGTGTGGAATTTATAATTATAATATAAATAAATTTTAAAATAATGTGTGTCGGCTGTGGCAAGAAATGATTCCTTTATGGCGAATAAAATAGAATCAAGGTGAAAAATAATAGGTAATCAAGAATATATGACACCATTTCTAAAGATGTCTTAAATGGTTTAGCCATAAACTCAAGCAAACTGTAAGTAGATTTATTGACATTCACAACGTTCAGTCAATTTTTGTACTTTTCTCATTCTGCATTTGATTTAGGCCTATCATTTGTCTGCATTTACGAATGATTCAATCATATTTCTCACTAAAATTGGATTTAAAAGGAAAGCTGAACTCAAAATCGTTTACACAAAGAATGCATTTTATAGAAATTAATTACTCAAACAACGTTACAGCAAAAGAACAAGATAAATACTAATAAAATAAATGACCTTCCCGTTATGACCACTCAGAAAGATGGAGAAAGCTTCGGTACATTACGTACTTACGTTTCCGCTTCCTCCGTCGCTCTCGGAAACAAGCCTCGGTCAACCAGGACCTACTCACGATGATATTTCAATGTTCTTTTGCTTTGATAATACCTCCGATAGAATAGTGTACGTGTATGGCTGGCGGATGTGGACAAAAAGACGATTTAATACACATATTAATTCGACATTTAATATCTATATTAATTCGACATTTAATATCTATATTAAGTCAACCAATGAGAGCATCGTTTTTAATATCTATATTAATTCCATTTAATATGTGTATTAAGTCCACATTTAATATCTATATTAAATGGATTTAATATGTGTATTAAGTCAACCAATCACTAGCAAGGAAATAATATCTGTATTAAATCAACCAATGGTAGAACTGTTTTAAATATGTATATTAAATCGATTTAATATGTGTATTAAATCCACAAATCACTAGCTAGGAAATAATTTCTATTAAATCAACCAATGAAAGTCATCCTTTCAATGACTGGCCATTTTGTCAATTATTGCCAGCTGCTCGAAATGGCACGTTTAACTGAATTTCAACAGTTCATTATGGTGGCTGATTGGTATCATGTCGTGGTGTCGTGGTGTCGCCCTTCATAACGCGACAACCCGACACCACGACATTTTAACGCGACACCACGACACCACGACATTTTAACGCGACACCACGACACCACGACATTTTTAACCCGACACTACGACATTTTCACCCGACACCGCGACATTAAAAATGTCGTAGTGTCGGATTAAAATGTCGTGGTGTCGTGGTGTCGCGGTGTCGCGTTGTCGACTTTATTTATCAATGTTGAAGCGGCCAAGAAATTAAGTTAGCCCTCAATATCTCAACAATCACTAAGAATACCTACCCTCATAGAGTTATATATAGACACTTTACCCCCGGGTTGTATTCGAGGCCGGGGTTGTAATCGAGGCCGGGGTTGTATTGGAGGAAATACGGTATATTTAAAGAGCCATAGAAACCTCCTTTACGGTGATGTATAACAAAATAACGTATTTTGACATTAAATTACTCGCCCCACCCTCAGCACTCTCTCTAATTAGGGGTCCCATGTACACATTGGCGTGCACGTAAAAAGTCCCCTGGCAGTTGGAATTCGATATAAGAGTAGACCTAGGCCGTAGTGCGCTGTCCGGTCAAAATTTCCCTCACAGCACACTGACACTGTATGGCGTATGCCAGTCTTCATTAGCCAAGTTTACCAGCAGAACAGTATGACGTTAAACTCCATTCCATTTCAGGGGGGGGGGGCGAATGGTAAAGCCTCGACGCGCAAGCGAATTAATGAGGGGGGAGGGTTATTCAAAGCAAAATACGGGTCTTAATACGAAATTCCAGATATCATGTTACATATCACTGAAGAGCACGTTCACTGTTGTTGTTTTTTTATTCAAATATATAAATAATTTTCTGGCACATTTATATTTACTTGCCTTGAAAAGTGAAGGGGGCGGGGGGTAGGCCCTATTTGAAATAAAAATGCGGGGCTAAATTCAAAATTCTGTATATCTATACTGAAAAGTAAAGTTAATCCTCTCTTGAAATGTATTTATTATATTTTCGGCGGAATGCATATATACTCTTTAAAACTTAAATTAAGTTAGGTAGCCTTCACTGGCTGAATTAAAGACAAATAAAATGGAGAGAGAGAGAAATAGAGAGGGGGGGGGGTAATAAGCGTCCGCTTTACACAAACTTTTTTCGAGACTAACATATGGCACGTAATTATTTTAATAAATCATTTACCTGTAGGAGTCATTAGCAGTTTGGGGAAACCGGAGGATCGGGTGTAAACCACGCCATTTGAATCAAAGACCGAGCGATCTGGACCATCCAATCAACCCAGCACCGGATTAATGGAACATGGGGGGGGGGGGACTAATCACCGACCGCGGAGCTGTGGCCGGAATTTTTCAGAAATTTGAGGCCGGAAACGAGATTTTCTGGCATTTCAGGCACTTGTGTGGAGCCATTTAGAAGTACCTCCCCCAGAAAAAAAATTCTGCCACACAAACATAGCGCATTCTGAAGAGAGAGAGAGATAGAGAGAGGGAGGGAGGGAGAGAGAGAGAGACTTTATTTATCAATGTTGAAGCGGCCACGAGATCAAGTTAGCCGTCACTACAGGGAGGGAGGGAGGGAGAGAGAGAGAGAGAGAGACTTTATTTATCAATGCTGAAGCGGCCATGAGATCAAGTTAGCCGTCACTGCAGGGGCGGATTTGGGCCGGGGCGGTCCCATGTTGGAGCGGCCCCTTTATACTGACCGCGGAATCCTGGAAATTTTGAAAAATGAGCCCCAATGCGATTTTTGTGGCATCATATTATTAATTAACGTATTATCATTGTACTGGCAAGTCAATAGTCATATCAAAACAATTTAACTGATTAAAAAATGGGACTAGTTGAGAAAATTTTGACCATTTGATTAACCAGTTAGCCTGAAAGATAAACATGTGTATCAACATTTAAAAAAGACAATAACGCAATCCCAATTCTATGCACGAGCAGCTGCCTCTATGAGGGCACTCAGTGGTGAACTCAGACTGTGGAACTGCCCTTCGTCCAGAAGAGGATTCGAATCTTCTCTTGTCCGGTACAGATCGCGGCGTAACTGCTCGAGACGATGAAGCAAAACTTCAGTAATTGCTGCACTGTCTTCTTCAATTGTGAATGCTCTGCAATAGTCATTTACTTCGTTCCGAAAGTCGTCAATGAACTGTGGCAATTCAGTTAAACGTGCCATTTCGAGTAGCTGGCAATAATTGACAAAATGGCCAGTCATTGAAAGGATGGCTTTCATTTGTTGATTTAATAGAAATTATTTCCTAGCTAGTGATTTGTGGATTTAATACACATATTTAATCGATTTAATATACATATTTAAAACAGTTCTACCATTGGTTGATTTAATACAGATATTATTTCCTTGCTAGTGATTGGTTGACTTAATACACATATTAAATCCATTTAATATAGATATTAAATGTGGACTTAATACACATATTAAATGGAATTAATATAGATATTAAAAACGATGCTCTCATTGGTTGACTTAATACACATATTAAATAGAATTAATATAGATATTAAATGTCGAATTAATATGTGCATTAAATCGTCTTTTTGTCCACATCCGCCAGCCATATACGTGACGACAAGCAAATCATATTAACGTTTTAACAAAAACCACTGATTTGATTTCACATTACGAGTTTTATTACCCCCCACAACAATAATAAATAATTTACGCTTGATATAGATAAATGAATAATTTTTCACATGTTTGTTTTACACTTTAAAAATTTATTGTAAAAATTACATTAATTTTCCTATAATCTTTTATTCAGCGACAAAATGACTGAAACAAATGACTTTTTGTTTTTAAACACTCTGCGTTGCACCATTTAACAGTTTTCGGGCATCAGTTATTATTTGTTTAATCAATATTTCAGGAATCGGAATTTCTTTACATTGACGTCTAGAGGCCTATCAATGTAAAGAAATGTTGAAATGTCGGCAGGGTCAAAAAAAAGAACAAGAAATAATGATCACATGTGGCAAGACTACTCATGGGAATATACCAAAAAACGATTGAATGAAAATTTTCTATAGACCCCTTTTGTCGATGAGCCTCAAATTTGTGAAAAATTAAAAAGGATACTCAGATTCCATATGAACGATTCTAATTATTCACTGAATTTACTTTAATAGTTAGTGCAGGAGGACAGCACTACACGGACAACAAAAATATACAAGATAAACCTGCGGACAAGACAGAAAATGGACATAAAAGTGAATGGATCCGGGGGCCAGCCGTAAGCGTCCACTGCGCTGTACAGTGCCGGGCCTGTTGTGGTACAGGCATCCATCTTGCACTTTACCGATGTCAACAACAGTATGTTACGACATACAGGAGACCATTCACAGAGTAGTCCTTGTGGTTCATGTCTCGTTTGTAACTAACTCGTGGCCATAGAGCTCCGAAGTCAGCATGTACTGTCTCACTGGCCTATTCAGTACAGAATCTCAAACTTGTGGATTGCGTCCTTGTAATTGCTGTCGAGCATCTTTCCGAGAGATTTGGTCTTCACTTCACTGACGGCTTTTAATACGTCAACGACTTTTGGTCTGGCTGCTCCAACTTTGGCTACAACGTGATCGTACAACCTATTCGTCAAACCCAGCAGCAAATGCAGTTCCATCACTGGCAATATATGAATTTTTAGTGTATGGTCGGGTAAGTTTCCTTAGTTCGATGACGCAATTTGGTTTAGCAAAGTCCCCTTTGATCAATTAGAAAAAATGGGAGTGAATAAGAGACTGCAGCCAAACTCCACAATTTATTGGCGACTGCTTTCAAAAGCTGTGTCGACCAGCCGCTAGTCAGAAACTTACCTGGGGTTGACGAACAAGTGGGCTATTTACTCGGCAAATCTGACTTCACTGTCAGAAACAGATCAGTCCGCCGTCCTCCACTACATGGTTGGGAATATAATGGACCTCAATGTAGAGCTTTACTCGAAAATCTTGGGTTGCTAGAAGCTTTAAAGGGGCCAGCCCGAATTTCAAAGAATCTGAAAATTACACGTTCACGAACGTATGAAATTTAAACGCCAAAATATAGAGGAATAATGTATTTACCTTGTCTGAAAATTTCAGTTCAAAATATTGAGTAGTTTGGACGTGAATGCAAAAAAAGCTTAACTGGACACTAGCTCTTTTAAGTTTTTCTTTTAAATTGGTATGATACCAATTTTAACTTAATCAAAAGAGAGCTTTAAAAGTGAGTCAATAGGGTTAGATTGAAAGCTGCACATAATATAGACTCGTTTTATCCAGACACTTCTGTGTAATGCAAACAGAACACAAGTCTTCGGCCACCGAGCCGTACCGGCGATTGGAAGTTGTTTGAAAACGTATCACATAGCTCGAAGAAGTTGCTCGGATCTAAGTTAGAGGCTATTAAGGGCTTTTCATACAAAATTAAGCAGTTTTAACCCCCAAAATGTTATCGGGATGGCCCCTTTAATGGTTGAAGCCAAAGTTGGACTAGCCGGACAAAAAGTCGTTGACGTATTCAAAGCGTTCAGTGAAGTGAGGATCAAATGTTTCAGAAAGATGCTCGCCAGCAATTACAAGGGCAAGGGCTCAATCCACAAGTTCGAGTCGGTCGACATACAAAGACTTTTGTGGATCCCAATCACCAGCAAGTTTCATTGATAATGTAGTTCAATTCTTCGATATACAACAGACAGATCAGGAAAAGAGAATTGAGATTGGGATTCTATACTGAACAAGCCAGTGAGTCAGTACACGCTGACTTCGGAGCTCTGTGGCCACGAGTTAGTTAGAAACGAGACATGAACCACAAGGTCTACTCTGTGAAATGTCTTCAGTACCTCGGAACATACTGTTCTAGATATCGGTAAAGTGAAAGATAGATGTTTTAATGCAAATTCAGTGAATAATTTGAATCATTCATATGGAATCTGTGTGTCCTTTTTATTTTTTCACAAATTTGGGGCTCGTCAACAAAAGGGGTCTATAGAAAATTTCAATTTCATCGTTTTTGGTATGTCCCCATGGGTAGTCTTGCCACATGTGATCATTAATTCTTGTTCTTTTTATACGCCCACATTTTCATGTGGACGTATTATGTCGTCGCCCCTGTCCGTCCGGAAGTCCGTCCGTCCGCCTGGACGTCCGTCCGTCCGTCCGTCCACAATTGTTTGTGGACTCTCTACAGGTCACAATTCTTGTCCGATTTTGACGAAACTTGAAATATAGGCTATCCCCAAAGGTCCCGGCTGCTTTCGATATTGGCATGTATCGGATCAAAACTTCATGGATTATGCCCCCTGATTGTACGAAAAATCATGTTTTTAGCTTGTGGACCCTATAGAGGTCACAATTTTGAACCGATTTTGATGAAACTTGGTTCCTTTTGATATTAGCGCCTATCGAAACGTAACTTCCTGAATTGTTGCCCCTGATTGTCCGAAAAATCACCTACTTTAGCTTGTGGTAACTCTGGAGGTCACAATTATTATCCGATTTAAAAAAAACCGTTCGAATATATCACCGTTACACCCTGAGGAAGGTCGAGTTCAAATTTCGGAAAAATCGGGCCAAAATTACCATACAAAATGGCCGCCGTTTGTACGCGAATACTGTTAAAAAATGGTATATCAAGGTTGTGGACCCTGTAGAGGTCACAATTTTAATTCAATTTTGATGAAACTTGAAATGCATGGTTATAACCCATAGATCTTGGTTCCTTTCGATATTTGCGCATATCGGATTGTAACTTCCTGAATTATGGCCCCTGATTACACGCAAAATCGCCTTTGTTTAGCTTGTGGTCCCTCTGGAGGTTACAATTATTATCTGATTTCAAAAATCGTTTGATTATATCGCCGTTACACCCTAAAGAAGGTTGAGTTTGAATTTAGGAAAAATCGGACCAAAATTGCCATACAAAATGGCCGCCTATCGTACGCGAATACTGTTTAAAATGGTATATCAATGTTGTGGACCCTGTAGAGGTCACAATTTTAATTTGATTTTGATGGAACTTGAAATGCATGGATATAACCCAAAGATCTTGGTTCCTTTCGATATTTGCGCATATCAGATCGTAACGTCCTAAATTATGGCCCCTGATTATACGCAAAATCGCCTTTGTTTAGCTTGTGGTTCCTCTAGAGGTCACAATTATTATCCGATTTAAAAAATCGTTTGATTATATCACCATTACACCCTAAGGAAGGTTGAGTTCGAATTTCGGAAAAATTGGACCAAAATTACCATACAAAATGGCCGCCGTTCGTATGCGAATACTGTTGAAAAATGGTATATCAAGCTCGTCGACCCTGTAGAGGTCCCAATTTTAATTCGATTTTGATGAAACTTTAAATGCATGGATATTACCCAAAGATCTTGGGTACTTTCGATATTTGCGCATATCGGATCGTAACTTCCTGAATTAATGCCCCTGATTATACGCAAAATCGCCTTTGTTTAGCTTGTGGTCTCTCTGGAGGTCACAAGTATTATCCGATTTAAAAAATCGTTTGATTATATCACCGTTACAAGCTAAGGAAGGTTGAGTTCAAATTTCGGGAAAATAGGACCAAAATTACAATACAAAATGGCTGCTGTTTGTACGCGAATACTATTAAAAAATGGTATTTCAAGGTTGTGGACCCTGTAGAGGTCACAATTTTAATTTCGATTTTGATGAAACTTAAATTACGTGTTTATAACCTAAATATCTTGATACTTTTCGATATTTGCGCATATCAAATTGTAACTTAATGAATTATAGCCTTTGATTGTAGGAAAAATCACTTTCGGTTTTGCTTGTTCTCTATCCATCTCTCGAAAATGTGGGCGTATCCTGCCTGGCAGTGCCAGCTTACTATCTTTTTTGACCCTGTCGACATTTCAACATGTGATATGTATCTAAATTTGAAATCAGTGTAATAAACCGACAAGGATGCGTTATTTTGATCACAATTGAAGGTTTCGTTAAAATCAGTAACGTACGTATGACCATTTAGGCTGTTGGGCCGCTGTCCGCGCAACCTCATCGCACACTTCACGATGTTCATTTAGCCCAGTCGGAGCAGAATATGGAAAATTTTGTAGTCCTTACGTACTTTTTTTTTTTTTAAAAAAAGGGTTTGATACACAGCACTTACTGTCGACAGGTGCGCACAAGTCTATAATAATATATTAGTGTAGGACATTTGCATAAAAATATGCAACCCAAGATGATTCCATGCCATAATTGCCATAATCCAGGGAGTTGCGACCCGATATGCACGAATATCGAAAGGAACCGAGGTCTTTGGCATCAAAATCCATTAAAAATTGTGACCCTCTAGGGACCACGTGCTAAAATCGCGATTTTTCGTACAATTAGAGGTAGTGTTCGGCACGAATATTCGAATATTCGCTCGTCGAATATACTATTCGAATATTCGAATAGCTATCACCATATTCGAATAATTCCGAATACCTGATCAAAGGCCATAACTCTGGCAGTATTTATGGGAAATCGCTGAAAATCATTAGTATTCTTTGTCTCATGATCTTAAACAATGTGTATAAATTTAAAGTCAATCGGATATTAACTTTAGCCCCAAAGCGTCCAGCGGATTTTTTGAAATGATCAAGAGGCATAACTCTGACAGTAATTATCTCTACGGCTTTCTCTATGCATGTATGGCTTTTTTTGTTAAATGTGTGGCGCCCACCGTTCCCTGCAATTACTAGGCCATGTCTGCGTGTAAGGAGTAGCTATATAAGGTTCATTATCACCCAGCTAAAAACTTAAATAATCATGTTAGTGTGACTAAGAAGGATTAGCTGTAGTCTGCTTCACACTGGGCACTGTTTATTTCATTAGGTTAAACCTAACAAACAAAATCACCTGTTGTACGTGACAAGGAGAGTAAGAATGCCCGTGCAACATCGTGGGTTTTCTCTGGGTCCTACGGTTTATTCCCACTGCTAGACCAGGCCCGTATTTAGCGGGGGGGCAAGGGGGGCAGCTGCCCCCCCCCCCTGGGAAAAATCGGCGCCCCACCTCGGTTGGGCGCCCTTTCCATTGAACACAATACGAGGCCATCGATTTACATGCCCATATCAGCATGGGCGCCAAATAAAGCCGAGTGACAGGGCGCCCAACCAATGTCACTTGGTTTTATGGGAGCGTCATCAATCATGTCGTTATATATGAGGCGCCCCTCAAATGGTGGGGCGCCTCACAATGAGTCACGCGATGAACATCACAACGTGATGGGGCGTCAAAAACAGTGTTATCTGTGTGCACCTTATCCCAGAGGACCTTCCATAATGACATGATTGGTGTGGCGCCTTATAATTATGCATAATGCCTTTATCCATTGCGAGAAAAATGTAATGGGCGCCCTTTCTTTTGGACGCAATACGAGACCAGCGAGTCCATATTCAGTATGGACGCCCTTTAAAGCCGAGTGACTTTGGTTAGGCGCCTACTAGATTGGTGGGACCCCTAACCAATGTCACTTCTATTCATGTCGTAATATATGAGGCGCCCCACCACCCAAATGATTAAAACTTAACTTGAGGGGGCGTCTAAAACTGTGTGAGCTGTGGTGTTACTTATCCCGTAGGGGCGCCAATAATGACATGATTGGTGGGGCGCATTATAATGACAATGTATAATGTTGGTCGGTTCGCACATAATAAATAATGTCGAGCTAGAAAGGTTGGGCGCTCACGACTTGGTCAATGGGGCGCCCAATGCAGCTTTATTGAGGCGCCCCTTGAAGGGCTTTTGTTATATGCGCCCCCCCCCCCCCGCATGATCATGGGGAAACAATTCATTTTATCTTGTGTTTATAGACTTGGAGTCGCTTCGTATTGCTCAGCTACAGCTAGTATCATAGGTCAGCAGGGGTTGTTTATGGTCTGCCACTCGAATTATTAGCGAATCTCACCAGTTATTAATATTTCACTGGCATCCTTCGTATATAAGTGAATTTATTACAAAAATTATTCTAGATATTGAACTCGTTCAAGGTACATACCCTACTTGTTGCCGTTTATAGCGCATTAGACAATAGATATGGCAGGGTTGTGCCCGATCTTTTCCAAGGGTGTCAGATACTGCCGCAAACCTGGGCGCTTGGTTTAATTATAGATTCAGCGCGCCCCCTTTTCCGGATTTGAAGCGCCCCTTTAGTATTAGTATATCAGATATTATAAAACTTACTTTAGACTAGAACCCAATGAGTCCTTACCCGTTCTCCGCGGTATTTTATGGAATTTTTAAAATTCGCGTTTATTTTTCTGCCAAGTGTAAAGTATCAGGAATTAAACTTTTTATTACTGTTAAGTATATAACGGTTCCCGATACATACAGCATCGATATTGTATAACGTGCGATACTAAACAGTGTGAAGACATGTCCCCGCAAAAGAAGTCGGGCAGTGTGGCGGCAGATATCTACAATGACGGAAACGCGACTAAACGACCACATACCGACGCCCGAAGAAATCCACTATAAGAAAGCCAACTAAATTGTAGGAAATGTTCAGGTTAAATTCCCGATGGTGATGAGATTGATTCAAGCCTGCGCCAGGAGTGATAATCTTCAAAATTCAAACAAGTCGCACTCTAACCCTATTCAAAACTTTTCGTTTTTTCTCATAAATTAATATAGGTACGCTGAAGTTGTATTCCTTCCTCAAATTTGTTATAATGTTCATAATACGCCAATATCGCAAATTAAAATTTCTGACATATTCATAGTTCCTCAGGTGCAAACCATATTTTCTAAACTTTTCGGGCGCCTGGGGGGGGGGGGTGTAGACCCGTCTCCGTGGACCGTCAACTGTAGGTACACCGGCGCCCCAAGCAGCCCTTGCCCCCTAACATTTTTGGGCTAGATACGGGCCTGGCTAGACCCCTACGCGCAAGCCAATTATTGAAATAAAATTGAACCATGTTACTCCCGAAATGACCTGGTTTGTGTCTAGGGGACGTTAAACCCCCTCTCTCTCTGCCTCTCCCTCTCTCGTCTTTTAAGGGTGCCACCCCTTCAGAGACGGTTATTCGGTAACTATATAACCAGGGAGCTCGTTGTTCTCCCTCTCTGATGAATTTGTTTGGATTCTTCATGAAGAAACAGCTGGGTGACTAGACCACAATGATTTCCGTGAGGCAAGGCTAGACCCACGAATGAACGAGATGCCCTTTATTTAGGATGCAGTGCGGTGATTGAAAATCTTGTTCTGACGTCGTGAAAGGCCGAGTACTTTTGTACAAATTGGCAGTTTACATAAAAGATCCACTGGCAATTGCAAAAATATTTTCTGGTGTGTTCTTCACAGAGATTTCACGTGTTTAATAATTGATTGGGAATTATAATACATTGAAAATTAACCACTTTAAATATATTGAAAATATTCGAATAGTATTCGAATACTAATTTTAAGACCCGTCGAATATTCGAATAGTGTTCGTGTTCGAATATCCGAACACTAATTAGAGGCCATAATCCGGGGGCCTGTTTCACGAAATTTTAACTAAGATAAATTTCAAATTTTAGTAATTTGATTGGAAATTAGATTGATTTTGGTTCTAAGCCAATTAAAATGGAAGTATCTTTTAAAATTTGGATTTTATCTTTAGTTTTCAAGAAACAGGGCCCAGGGTATACGATCACGTGTGCGAATATGTCCCCCGCCGTAATCCCAAAATAAATAGATGACACATATTTATTAATCGCACATTTATTTTTTTTAAAAGTATCGAGTAATCAAACTGATTATCAACTAGAATATCTTTTTCCAAAAAGCATCGACCAATGACAGTCCCCCTGCACTTACTATTAGCTCAGCTTAGTTTTAGCATGAAATGTTAATCATTGAACTCAGCCAAAACATTCACCTAATAAACATGTTTTTTTAATTAATATATTATATCACATAATGACAGCCTTCTCCACCCCACCCCTGCATACACCAATTGTAGACATTTGATCCCATATATCTCGAAAACCCCCCCCCCCCCCCCCAAACGCCTGATCACCACCCAGATTCGGGATCTACACAAAAAACTGGTCTAAAAAATTTGGTCTAAAAAATTCACAGCTAGGTTGACCCCTAACCAAAATTGTCCAGATATTCACTGATACACCCGTACATAACTAACGTGACGAAAATTAAATGGCAGCTGGCGTTTTTTTTTCCACTTCTCTGCAAGTAGGGTATGATAATAATAATAATAATCTCGTCATGCTGACGGGTGGGTAAGGCGCTGGCTCGCTCTGCAGGTCGGATGTTCGATCCCTGCATTGGCCGAGAAAGTGAATCCCGATTTACCTGCGTGCTTTCCCTTGTCAGTGATGCAGCGCGGAGAGCCTGACAAGGACAGGGTCCGTATTCAAAGGATATCTCAAGTCTAAGATAGTCACTCAACTACTAGTTTTCACTTAAATATACGTAACTTCCTGTAGGTTAAGGGCAATTGGTATTCAAAGGCACTGTTAAGTATCAAATTTCCCCTTAAAGTTAAGCTGCCTTAACATTTAAGTGTTTGTCTTAAAGTGGTATTCAAAGGCCAGTTTAAGTGAGAAATACCCACTTAACTTTAAGTGACCTATGGGAGGTACCTTAAAGTTAAGTGAGATTATAATGCCTCCTTTAATGCTGTAGAAGTTGTCCCGTAGTGGCGATTTTAAAAGTTAAGGGATTCAGATTGAAACAAAGACAATGTCGCCTAGCGTAGCTGGCCTCAAATTTCTTTTTTCGTCGGCAGCTTTGATGTTGCGGTGCCATAATAGAGTAAAGGGTTATTACCAGCGAGATAGTTTTAACTGGATATTTTTTTCCGATCGTATATCATGTTCGTATACATGCTTAATCATGTGTCCACGATAAGATTGTCATATAATAAAGTTAAATTCATTTGTGATGACATGGCTTTATAAAATTTTAGAATTTTTTTTATACTACCTCTAGAAACAGGCATGATTTATTTTTTACAGCTCATTCCCATATAGACATAATCGGCAGTATTTATTTAGGTAAAATATAATGCACCATGCATCTTTCGTACACACAATGTGCCGTCAATCTAAAATGTAGGTAGTTACACAATGTCTATGAATTTCTCAAATAATAGATTTATATAAAAAAAAACACTGTACGATTTGTCCTGTCTAACTTAGAAGATAAATGTCATTGTGTATGGCTAATATGTTGTTTTTTATTCGTGTCATAAATAATTAAAGTTTATAATATCCATCATTATACTACCACTATTTATTCTAATGTATCGAATGGAATTTTAAAAAAAAAGTCTATGAAAACTGAAATTCCGGCAAAGGATGCACACTATAATAATTTATCCAAAATTCTAATTATACTATTTTCATGCGTTACAATATAATATTTCGACAAAACATTTTCCTAGTAATGTAAACTAAGAATTTAATAAAATATGCGATGCTCTTAAGGGGGCTAAACTTGCTTGCAATGATATAAATTCGTTATTTTTGTCAGTGGAGGGTATTCCATAAATTAAAAATCCATGCTTTTTGGCGATTTTGAGTTTTCCATAATTTAAGCGTGGAGTTAAGTTTTCACACAGCCAAGCATGTAAAATAGAGCCTTTGAATACCGATTTAAGGTTAGACATTTTTACTTAACTTTTAGAAAACCTTTGAATACGGACCCATGTCTATGCGTTCAGCTGGTACGAAAAACCTAGGTCCCGTACATTGGCGTGCACGTAAAAGATCCCTTGGCAGTTTGAATTCGATATAATAGTAGGCCATTGCGACGCTGCTCGGGCAAAATTTCCCTCGTAGCACACTGTGGCGTATGACTGTCTTCATTATCCCAGACTAGGAGATTAACGATAGGGGCCACCCATAAAGTACGTACGCTTGAAGGGGGGGGGGGCCGCCAAAAACGTACAGGTGCGTAAATTCATTGGCAAAACGTACGTACAGGGGTCTGAATTTTACCTATTTTGAGCGTACGTACTTTATGGATGGCCCCCTAGGGCACTCCATTTCATTTCGGTTAGCCTTAGCAGAAAATAGTGCTCATCTAACTCCGTCAACCCATTCACCCAGTAGACATCTACATAAAGTTAAACCAGAGTTACTGCGTCCAAGCATATTTCAGTAGTCCATCACTTAGGTTTAAAATGTGACATACATTCTCCACAGAAATCTCCATGGGGCAGCTGTTTTTCATTTGGAACATTTAAAATAGTTAGATATGGCGGAAATTGTCATACAGCCGAGGTAAGATGCGTAGAAACTGTCTAGATTTGCCGAATGAGTAGTACATGATACAAGGGCCTGGTAAAGGACCATATTATATGCTTTCAGATGGGACAAAACACCAAGGTTACCCTATATGTATTGGCAAGTATGTAAAATATCCCTGATCGGTTGAATTTGATACAAGAGAAGGCCGAAGACTAATTGCCATTGTCCCAATTTTCTCCATAGCTTACACTCTTCAATATCCCAGTAAGAGAGCAGACAAGTATAACATTAAACCCCTTAACCCCCATTTCATTTCTAACTTCCATATTTGCAGTCTGAACGTTTGCCCCCTTCATTCACGATGTCCTGCATTCAAAAATTCTTCAATTCTAGACACAACAGGCTTCCATAGTACCACAGCAAACAACCCTTATTGTTTGGCAGCCTATCATAGAATAAGTTTTCAAGTACTTCAGAAATAGGGAGGTTTCTAACCATTAAAAAGATTGTAGATGACCATAACAGTAGGTTTTAACTACATGTAATGGTTGGAGGTGGTTTGGTTTTTTTGTCAAAAAAAACGTAATATTGCTTAGATTGTATAAATTTGAAAGTAAAACATAACTTAGTGACACTGACAAGTTATCATAAATTGTATTTGAGTTTGAAAAAAATATGAAAAGATCTTGTGGATGAAAGCTTGAGCTGAATACATCCACATTCATTCATTGTGAGCAAAGAAAAATTGAAAGATGGGGTCAAGACAAGATTCACAGCCAATGGCTTAAACATAACAAATATCGCATAGTTTCACTATTATTTTTTTATTCCCTGGATTGTTAATTTAAAGATTTTGTTTTCGATATCTGTCCATCCAGGCACGGAGGGGACCGTGATCAGGTTTATATTGGACACTGACACCATCTGGTACCAGTTGACCTAGCTTCATCTTGATATCGTAATCTTCTCGTGACCATTTGGTGAATCCCCATTTCTTAGAAGCGTAGATCTGCAAAAGATTATGAGTTAAGTTGTCAAATACCTGTAAACATTAATACATGACTTGACAGGGAATACTAAAACATTTTTAAATTTAACTCTTTGTAAGATTCTTTTTATCACTTTGGGACCTTCACAAAATATCAAAACTTGCGTCCAATTAAATAACCAAATAACCAATATGGGTAGAAAGACAGCACAGATTGGCAGATCCACATCTATTTGCAATGGTCTCTTAATAATTATTGCAGCCAATTTCCGTTGAATTGCCATAACCAAGGTGCATCAATCTGGATCTAAACATTGAAATTCACTTCAGCCAAATGAATCAAGTTTTGAAAACAAGCCAAAACTTAACTATTATTGTTCAGAGTCAAGACACTAGGCGATAATATTTAGACACCCCAAATTGACATATCCGAATCATTTATTATTATATTGATAAAACTTGCTACATCTCTCTAAAATAATGTTGTACCAGCTCCCTATTCTCTGTAACATGATTGTATTTGATCTACTTATTCTACTACAACAATCAGTCAATCATTACCTTTTGTCTGCCTGGGTACTTAAATTTGGCTCGTCGAAGAGCTTCAATAACATGAGCTTGATTGGTATCCCTACATCTTACAGATAAGATGGGTTGTCCAATATTTACTCTGGCAACTGTACCTTGGGGTTTACCATAAGCACCACGCATACCAGTCTGGAGCCTATAATACAATAATATATCTTTTACTGTTTCAATACAAAATATATACATTATGTACAACGAACAATAGGTCATATCTGATTAAATATTGGTTTAACAATTCTTTTTCAAATCTATTTACCAATATGTGACCCCCCAGTACAAAACAGTACACTTGGGTCAAATTGAAGAAATGGAGTTAATGGTGTCTAATGAAAGAGTATAAATATCTCTTTTCATTGGTACCTGAATTCTAAGAATCAGTCAAAATTTGGCAGAGATATGGGAGTTTTCATGGATGTATTAAGGAGATTATATGTCAAAAGTTGCATTTCCCCGAATAACTAAAATTCAAAACTCCCAAAAAGAGATTTTTATACCTTTTTCATTTGACACCATTATCTCAATTTCTTCAATTTGACCCAAGTGTACTGTTTTGTACTGGAGGGTCACATATTTACTTCAATAATTGATAGAAATGGATACACGTTTTAACATTAAAAGTGGACACATTCATTTTAAACTGCATAGCTAACCGCAAATAACTTCACTATTCAAATAAACTATGGAAACAATTGATCTACATTTGTAGTTACTGTAGTAAATCGTTAACTTTACACACAGCTTCAAATGTATGCCCGTCGACCGACATGTTTTTTTCAAGAATGATGAATACCTTTTTTTATCTTTTACTTTTCAAGTCTATAATGTGGTTTGAGAAATAGGGTGCTCAACATAAACCACTACACAGTATACAATGTCGTGTGAAATAGCTTATTTTACGGCTGCTTCCACCGAGGTGACATCGCAGACCTTATTTAAAATCAAAATAAAGACCGGCAATTGCCTGATTTTGCTCTTGCATATTATGCATCCTTAAACAATTCAAGTATTTATTGACCTTAATAAATATTTGTATTAAAGATGTCAATTATAACTCCTACCTATCAGCTCCAGCACACGACAACATCTTGTTGATCCTGACAACATGGAAAGGATGGACTCGTACTCTAAGATGGAAAGAATCTTTACCACAATGTTTTACTAAGTATTTGTTGGCGCAGATACGTCCAGCTTCCAGAGCTTCAGAACTCAGTTGTTCATATTCATCAGAAACTAAATGGATACATGCAGGGAATTCATCTACTCGAGCCTTCTTTTTACCCAAATCAAAAATTCGGATTTTGGGGTCTGAAATATATTTCAAAATATCAATTGACCATCAGGCTTGAATGAATCAATTCTTGATGGTGGCATTTGTTACACTGAGCACTGTTATCCAAGGATTAAACATCATATTTTTCAAGAGCAGACAGTTCGTTTACTAAATAATCATTATGGTACATAGATCTAACAAATACAATCAAGTCCCGATTACCCCGACAAATACATGTAGCCATTTAAGGATATCGTTACCATTTCTTTACACTTTAGGCCTACATGTGCGTAATCTAACACTAACAGTCTTATATAGCATACATTATTATATTCTTACCAGGTACACCTCTACAAAACCTTGATTTGGGGTATGGTTTATTTTTACAGTATCTGTAACTAAAGAAACAAATAAACACACATTAAAACAGGATCAGATAGTGTGCTACCCAATATGACATATATGTAACAAAAGTGGGAATTTCGGAGTGAAGATTGACAAAATATTTATTATCACCGACTTTCTCTTATAATTTATTACTGTATAGTATCAACTTTTTCCCTACTTTCTGTAGATTCCGAGTCTAGGTGATGGTCCTAGAAATTTTTGTTTTATTAATATATTATGTCAACATAATGACATCCCCATCCCACCCCCTACAAACACCCATACATAGACACTAAACCCCCTATATCTCAAACGCCTGATCACCACCCAGATTCGGAATCTACACAAAACTGGTCAAGAAAAACTTGGTCACTTGAATTTCCAGCTTGGGTGGTGGTTGCCCCCCTTCAGCCCAGTCGTCAGAGTATGTCCGGTGCACTCACGAGTATATTTTTGCAGAGATCGGTGCACGCAAATTTTCTTTAGATTTGCACGTCAATTTGGCACAGCATTTTTACCTTGAACGCAGCAACTTTACTTTATTGATCAGTGCTAAATTCATTAATTGACATTTTTTCCATATACGGTGTCGGTAATCCAATGACGTCTATGTCATTGCGCTGGTAATCTATACACCAATCACCCTTTCCAGAAAAAATGGTGTCTCGCTGTGCATTGTGGGAGGCCCTGAGTAAATTGAAAGGAAGCTTTTAGTTTACTTAAAAGTTTAAGGATGAAGGATATTTCATACGATGTGATAAAAGACCTGGAAGGTTCATGCACTTAAATAATACCTGAGAAAGAGAAATCTTTAGTGTACAGGTCGCAAAAAGGAGTTAGTAGCTAAAGTGACTGTGATCAGCCAATTGATACGAAGGTAAAGTTTCGACAGCTGTTTGTTTTGAAGTTTTCATTTTACCTTTATGCGATCTATATACTTCAGAATGTGCTTTCTCAGGTATTCTTTACGTGCCTCAACCATCTGTGTCTATCACATCATATGAAATATCCTCCATCCTTAAAGTTGGTCAGAGAAAACCCATGCAAAACAATGGCAGCTTCCTCTCAATTTACTCAGGGCCTCCCACAATGCACAGCGAGACGCCATTTTTTTTAAGAATGAGTGATTGGTGTATTGCTGCATTCGACAACAACGATACTCGACATGCAAGGGAGAAAACTACCATAAACGGTAAGCTGTGAAGTGACTCCGTGTGCGAGTCAAATTGACCCAATTGGCCTTGGGTTGGCAAATTGCCATGTGTGGCTAATGTACGCGTACTAACAGTGGTTGAAATAATTTTAATGTGTCCTTTTTAGAAATTAAACACCAGACAGACAGATATTGCATAATTTATCATTTATGGATTTATCTCCTTCACTCTTCATTCCTTCACCCTTGAAATGTTAGGTTGCACGCCAGAATTCAGTAAGGATTTTCATTAAATTTCATTCAATCATTGCACGCACGAGATCCTGTCGAAATTGGACAATCTGCAGACTGGCCTTTAGCCACTGGACTAGTGGTACCAATAATTATTTTGTAGCAAGGGACTGATTTTTGGTAGTTACTATATTTGTTACCTTAAACTGTGTTTAAGGTAACAATTGGTACCGTCCAAGACCCCTTACGCAAGTCCAAATAGGTTCAAACGCACAACTGACAACACACATCATTACAGTTTGTATTAAAATAAGTAATTCTATCACAAATAGTGACGACTGGACCATTAAAATAGTTACCGAACAGTTTTTCTCTGCATAGTGCTGTTTAGGTTGCAGGCCTAATAGCGTATTACGCAACTTGCGGCCATGACAGTCGGCCAGTTGAAATATCACGTAGGAGACGGGTTTCATCAAATCATATAATTGTGCGGTAAGGCCTCGCCTTTATTTAAATAAGAATTGATTTATTATATATTAAGCTACATGCAGTACTGTTTTGGGCCAGTTTAGTTAAGCGAGCTATAGGCCAGTAAACTTTTTACAGTCATTTGACTAAAAAACTTGCGCAAAGGAACTCTGTAGGAAAAACCACTACTGCGACTGGAGTAAGACGGAAGACAGCAGTAGTGGAACCATTTCTAATTTTTGGTAGAATTGAGTTAATATTTGTGCGTGTATTTATAAATCTATTTGACTTCTAAACTGCCTCATGACATGAAACCAACAGATTGAGATTAATCTAGAAAGAGTTGGTGTGAACCATGAAATAGCAATTTTCATTCGGGTTATGCAACTTTTCAATTTTACAAATATTCTGTCAAAAAAATGAATGACAAGATAATAAAGATCTGATTCTTTACGACTACGAGTTTCTCTGAAGACGAAAGTATCAGTATATTTTTTGCCAATCCGCTGGCACAAGATCACAACAAGCCATGCACGTAAGCAGTACTTACCACCGAGCTGGTCGGCGACCCATTTTGTATCTGAAAAATAAACAATACGGAATAAAGTTTTTACTAAATCACTAAGTAGAGTTGGAGATTGTTATTTCATCAACAACATTTAACGTTCAACAACAAAAATAAATAGCCGAATAGGCCGATTAAAATGGATTTAATTCGGGGTTTAGAAAAAAACATCCAACATGACTACCTACTTTAGAAGGGAAAGAACTCCAATTTACCGGAAGTTGAAGTCATGTGACAAGACTGACTGAATTTCTTTTTGGAGGCGTCAATAACCTCAATCAAAATAAACATGATAAAGAGGAAAATGGGATGAAATAAAATGGAAACAGGTGAATAAATAGATTGAACAATAAGCATAGATGTTGCATGAACTGTTACAATTATTTTTGAACTAATTTTACCTACGACTACCTCACCTTTGCCTTTTGTATTGTCATTGTTATTATTTATTCAATTATTGAGTATTTTTATTCAGCATTGTATTGGTATTGGTCAGATTGAGATTTGATTATTTTAACTAGTACTATACATGACATGTATTTAATTGTAAACGAGGAAAGTTCTGCCTTTTAGTTTGGACCCAGTAAACACTCGAAAAGAGTACCGGTACTCGCCTTACTGGAAGAAGAAGAAGTATAAGTATTTGGATTGATACTCATACTGATATGTCTAGTCTAGATTAATAAATCTCAAAGAAAATGGTTTTGAAAAGCCCACTTATAAGTGTAAAGTAGGCCTAACTTTATTATTTATAACTTTTACTTTTAGTGAATAATTAGGAAGTTAAAACTAGTATAGGATATAAGTACAGTCTAGTCTGTTTGATTTCGATGAGATCTTGCACATGCGATGAAAATGCTTACGGTACTGAATGCCGGTGTCACAGTTTCTGTTGGTCGCTGGTGTGTGTTGGTTCCTGGGCACTTGCGCATGTCTGAGACGGATGTTTGTGTTAGCAACACGGACAACACAGCTTCATCCACTTCCGCATTTGTGAGATGGTTCCTCATAACTCAAATAACTGATCACTTCAGGAAAAAGTGTTATGTTCTTAGTTAGAGTTTTGTCATTAATACACATACTTGTTATCATGATTAGCTGTTTTTTTAGTGATCAGTAGTTACACGATCAACAGATTTAAGTTAATTGGCTTGAGATTAATTTTACTATCGTTCGTGATTTGTTGCCGTTGTTTTTTGTGATTAGTCGTTACACGCAATTATTTTTTCTGTTTCTGCATGTGGACGGGAATTTTTCAATTTTTATAAGATTGTTAATTTGTATTTATCCTTTTAAATGAAATAAACAAACAATAGAAACTCAACATCCTCGGCTACTGTCAGTAGTAATACTATATATTGGTAGATAATAGTAGAAACCGATCTGACCGTAAGAAAATTGTAGGGGTCATCCTATCACGGGGAGTCAACACACACTGTGTCTATAACAGTGTGAGATGACTCCTACCACTGCGCATGCGCAAGGAACCAACACACACCAGCGACCAACAGAAACTGTGACACCGGCATGCAACCTAAAATTTCAAGCATGCTATTTTTGCTTGTTATTAAAAACAAGTATGCCTACCACTAAAATTCCAAATTATAGCAACCACTATATGCACACCTACATTAACATTAGCCATTATATTTGACTGGCTCACTGTGTCACAAGGGCCTACTTACCATGGCGTTAAGGTAGTTGTCTCCCTTAATTGAAGAAGGTCTGTATTTAGTAGAGTCCTTGTTTATTGCACATCAACAACAGTATATGAAAGACATGCTATACTATCTAGTACAGATTAGAGTTACTACATGCAAGATACAAATGTTGGGCCACACCTGGCGTGAAAATCTAAAGAAAATTTGTGTGTACCGATCTGCGTGCACCTAACGCACTCTGCAGACTGGGGTAGAGTGGTATCATGTTTTAACCCAAATCTGCAATTATTTCAACTTATATCTGAGTAAATAGTGCTGCCTGGTAGAGGGTGGTCCATGTTATAATTAAAAACTGATCTAAATCTTTAATTACTAAACATAATTTAATTACCAAATAGTTAATAAAACATACATCCAGATATAAACCCATGCAATACATACTACACTCCACTCCACTCCACTACATATATGACCATGTATAATTTCTCAAATAGCTGAAGATTCAGACAGGCTCCATTGTAGCCATATTGAGAGGGTAGATGGCCGAATGGTAAGCACATTTGCAATTGCATTATATAAGTTCTGTCATTGAGTCAACTGGCATGGTTTTGTTTCCCCAGTTGTATTTGACAAGCAGTAGGATCGTTAGTTCAACCTTGCAGGTTTACTCAGGAGTCCTCTGTTTTCCTCCCATTGCCTAAGACCCCCATGCGCAAATTATTTATTGAAATAGTGTGTGTTGCATGAACGTTACACCAAATTCTCTGTAGCAATATTTGAAAATTAGATTACTGTTTTGTTATTTTGAATCCGATTTACTTTTACTTGACTAAAAAATCTTGTTTTATTTTATTAAATATAAAAATGAAAGCAGAATAAAACCAAAAAAAATTCTAAGTAAACTTAGTGTTTTCAAGTAAATATAAGATATAGGAATTAAAATGTTGGTCAACAAGCTTTGTGTCTGTTCTTAAGTAGAGCTAATTGTAGACTAACATCATAATTTTCTTATGGGTTAATAGTTACACTAGATGACTCAAGATGTAATCATTCCCTTCTTGATAGTATACATATTGTAAATTACGTAAGATTGAATATGTTTATTACTGACATATACTGTAATGTATATTTATTTGATCTACTCTGTGTGGGATTTTCACCCAAGACAGGGAGTAAAACAACTTGAAGTTGAACTTGCACCATTTATACAGTTCCTTTTGGTGTTTGATTTTCCCATTGATATACCGATATGTGTACAAGTAGGTGTCTTGTTTCATCAGTGTTAATCTCTCTGAAGAGATTGATTGTGTTTTAGGAGTTAATTGGCACTAAAAAAACACCAAACTGATCAGTAGAGTAGTAAATATTCGCATTGCAGCTACGGTCCATGTGGAATGCTCTCAGATTACATTATTCCCAGAAGTTCCCACATTACTTTAAGCGACCCAATGGTCCGGTCAGCAAGGCATCAACAAGGTAATATTTTAAAAAAAACAGCTGCCGTAAATGCATTTTGCAAACATTTCGGAAGAAGAAACAGCAGAAAGACAATTTGTCATCACACAAAGCACCTACATGTACCCTTACTCATTGAATTCGAAAACTCAAAATCGAAGTTCAAAGCTGGATAAACTTATAATGTTTTTGAAATAATTGGTGCTGTGTTGTGTTGTATGTGGTTTGATGATGTATTAGTTGGGTGTCTGTAGTATAGATTATAATTAGATTAATTGATAACAATTGAAAGTGTTTAAGTATGAACAATGATCTGTTTGATATTATCTGTAAATGATAGTTTACTGATAGTAACTATTTGTTCTTGGTACATCTGTTTTATATATATTATAATTTATATTATCTAGTTTTTTATAAGATCAAGAGCGATACAAGTTTTGAACACGAGGAAGTGGAAAATAAATTGTATTTTGTACGATAGGCCTACAATAGAATATTTTTATATGAATTATATTTTTTGAGGAAGTCCAAATTTAACTTTTGGTTTTATTAGTCAGAAAAAATCAAAGTACTTTTAGTACCCATTGTTTTAAAAAAAAAAGATGCTCTGAATCTCGATCTGTTTATTTATTGTTTTAAAAACGTTTGAGCAGATAATAATTTACTATAGTTTTACGTTAACAGTAGATTTTCTGTTACAGGGGACGATCCTCGCCTCACTGAAAGACAGAATATACTGACACGTCTGTTAGATTCTGTTAAACAGGTAAATAAATTAAATTAAAATATATTTTCTTTATATTGGTGAAAGTTTATTAGTTTATGTATTTGAAAGATATTAGAAATCTCTTATGACATTGTCCTGCACCACTGACAAAGGGAACCACGCTAATATGGAATTCCTTATAAATTTTAATGTTATGTTATGATTAGGCTGAGTTTCTTGGCCAAGAATTTCTAATTTTGTTAATTAACTGTTAAATTTTACATGTGAATCTTGTTTCATTCATCAAGCTGATAAACATCTTATTGTAGACAAAGGAAACAGAAAAGGATTTTGTTAGAATTTATTTTGTTTTGAACTATCGCATCTTGTTTTTTTCAGTGTCAAGTAAGGTTTGGTGGAAGATCAGAACTTGCTGCTGATGGAGATAGCAGGTATATTCTCTATTTACCTATACAGAGATTGACCTACTGTATTTATTAGCTAATATTGACCCCCAAAACTACATGAATTGGATTAAACTTGTTAATCCACTTTTGAAGATTACATTTACAAGTTAGCAACAATCTGTCTGGTCAATCTCGGCCTACCACCACCAGAAGCACTGGTTCTTAACTAATTGTAACATTTTCTTTCGTCAAAATGTAGAAGAAAATATCAGTTCATTTTAAAAGTTTTAGATGTCCTCAACTACAGTACTTGCATAGCTGTATCATACGGTCTGTCATTAAGTCAACTGGCGGGGTTTCGATTCCCTTCAGTTGTACATGACAAGGAATAGGGTCGCCTGTCCAACCTCCGGGGTTTTCTCTGGGTCCTCCCACTGCTAAAGACCCCTACGTGCAAGCAAATTATTGAAATGAAATTAAACCATATATATGTTAGTCCCGAAAAGACCTAGTTTGTGTCGAGTGGACGTTAAACCCTATTTCTCTTTCTCTCACTCCTTGCAAAGTAAGATGTTAAATGTTTGTGTATGTATGTTTCTGTTTCATTTAATCAAAGTTTGTTGTTTTTTTCACAGGGTATCATGTCTGTGTTCAGCATGGGAAACTGCTTTACAACATGGAATGAAACAGAATAATAAAGCTTTATTAGCTATCAAGTAAGAAGTCACATATTTTACAAACTGTTTCACTAACTAGATGTTGATTTTATGACTTCAGTGTTGTTCTAAGTATTGTTTTGCTAATTAAATGAAATGGAATGGGGTTTAATCATCAATGTCCTCCTTTTATGCACTGACTGAGTTGATGAAAACAAGTTAATGCCATGCCTTGTGCTACCACGGTCCTGGTTGATCAAAGCTAAGTCTGGATCCGCCATATTTGATTAAATCAGAGTATCGCTGAAACGTTTTAATCTGTTTAATATTGGAGAAATCTGATGCCATCGAGAGTTGATTAAGGCCTGGATCAGTTAAATAATGTCTAATTAATACTTTAGAAAACATTTCAGGCCTAAAGAAAGACCTGCTATAGGCAGATTTAGCTCTTAACTAATGTATCTTTAAGGGTTCTTTTACATACAAGCGATAAGATTTCATGCAGTTTACAAACCCTAAATCCTTCAGTGAATCTTGAAATCACAAAAAGATCTTTATCATTCTCTGCTCCTCTCTTTGCCATATAACATTAGAACCACGGATTCCACATACATGCAGTTAAACCTCAGTTAAAGACTTGCCTTTGTACGGAGGTGTTTACTTCAATAATTGAAAAGCATAATAGAAACTTCTGTTTTAATATTATTGCACTATGTATTATACTTAGTTGATGTCTTTAATCTATGCCTGGTACAAAATTAAAATTGTCAGGTATATCTTCAGCTGACTGTACCCCACATTTTGTCAGGTATAATTAAACCAGGCCTGTAATCCTGATTATATCCTCTCTAATCTCTTTCAGACAAGTTGGTGAAATAACTGGATTATCTAAAGTAACAGATTTTTTCTCTGATATTAAAAATGTTGAAGGGGAACCAGGTATAATCCCATTTTATTTACTTCTTAATCAAGTATATAGAAGACCTACCATAGTCTACACTTGATTTAATTCTATGGAATACAAGTTCTGGTGATTACTGTGTGACGTTTTGATGTTGCTTTATAAAGTGTAGAGAATCCTAATCCAAACATCACTAATTAATGACTAAAATTGTATTCTTATAATTTATAATCTCATTGTAGTGTATTTATAGTTTAATTATCATTGAAAAAATCTTCTTGAATTCTGGTATGGGATGTCTATTCTAGACACAAAACATGTTTTTAAGTGTATTGATACTGTTGCCAGGATTTCTTACCCCATTTGTTTACCTCATACTAATAGTCTAATATATTAATCAAGACTTTGTTTTATTATTGTAACCAATTACGGTAGTAATGACGATGGAGACTAGTCTAAAATTGAATCTCTGATATCTAGGTTCAGAATGAAGCAATTTGACTGAAATTTTCAGCATATTCTCTTTTCATTATCTGTTTTTTAAACTATTTTAGCGAGAAATGACAGCTCTTTACCTAATGTCCCATTAAGTAAATATTAATACCGGTATATGAATTTCCCACATGACATGCTATAAGATAAAAGTTTAAACCTTACAGGATGACATACTATTTGTTATCTTTTATTTATTATCATTTGATAAATGATAAGATAGTATGTAAGAATTTATGTCAATGTCATTTGTTGTTATCATTCCGAACAGTGGGAGGGAGAGATTGATTTTCAATTTTTCATGAGACAGAAAAATTTTTAAAGGCGGAGAAAGACTATATTTGTCAATGTTATCTGATCAAAAGTTTGAATCAAAGGAATTGATATTTACCTGAAGAAACATAGACTTTCCTCGTAACTTATGATTTATCATGTAATTTAGATATCAAAGTAAGTAATATGAATGTTTTGTTCTTTTTACAGTGTATTGGCATTATGTGAAGGAACATTTAACTAAACATGAAATTCAGAGATTTTTTAGTTTAAAGAATATTGATAGTGATACTGGAAAAGGAAGAGCCTGGTTACGTGCATCATTTAATGAACATTCTCTAGAACGTTATATGCACATGTTATTAGAGAGAATAGAACTATTAAGGTACATTTAAAGTTTGGCACAGATTTCATGGTGCTTTTTTGTTTGTCCCCAACTGCCTGGGTTTGTCCGTCTGTCACACATTTTGGAACGCTATAACTCTGCTTCTAATTGAGGTGGGGGATTGGATTGCCGAATGGTTTTGCAAATGTGAGTTGTATTATAAGTTCTGTCATTGAGTCAACTGGCGTGGTAAGTGACAAGGAGTAAGGACTTCTGTCAAATCTTGTGGTTTTTTTTTCTGGTCCTCCAGTTTCCTCCCACTGCTAAAGACCCCTACACACAAGCGAATCATTGAAATAAAAATTGAACCATATGCTAGTCCTGAAATAACCTACTCTCTTTGTTCAACGTCTTTTATTTGATTGATATAATTTTAGCCAATATTATGAAGAATGGTCATTTTTACGAGATGAAGAAAGAAGTAGTATGCTGCCTATGATGGCAGCAGGTAAGTTATTATGAATAGGATAAAATTTAAAAAAATCTCTGTTGATTAAAAAGTTGTAGGGGGTTGAACAGATCAATTGCAACTGCAGTGAATAACTATTGAATGATAGAAATATAGATAGTATTGTCTCCACTCAACAAAAGTACAACAGACTTGGTGGAATAAAGCTGGTGTTTAATGAATGATGTTTTGGATCTTATGATTAAATGTGTAACATTTAATAATCCTTATGAATGGGGTAAAGTCTGATAAAGAAGTCTATATAGAATACAATAACCTGTTCATTTCTTAGACTAAAATAACCTGTTTACCAATTGTATTAGTCAGTCCAGAAGAGTTCCTTTGACATGCTTCTGATAATTATAATCTTTTATGGAACGAAATCTATGTTAGCATGGTTCGAAATTATATCTCATTAATATTTATTGTTATGTAATACATGTACAGTTATTATATTAGGATATACTTGTTATATAATACAGTTATAATTTATCAATATACTTTTTTCCAGGTCTAGGTTCTATTTTATTTGCTATAACAATAGACAGGAGTGAATTAAACAAAGGTAGCCTATCACAGAACAGTTTGCATATAAATACTAATTACCAGCCAATCAAAAAACAAGAAAGTGAACCAAAACCTGTAATTGCTGGTGAAACTATTGCTGTAAACGGTAAGTAGATTTTATTGCTTAGATCATGTTGCTAAATGTTTGGTTTTATTATAATGTAAATAACGTACATTTCAAAAGTTCATATTACCAAACATAAATTTCTTTAGAAAAGTATTTATAAACCTTCGAAACATTCAATCTCAGTGCAGGTGGGAGCTTGTTTCATTGCCTGGCAAACTATCTTAAAATTTGTGTCAATCCGTGTAATTAGAAGTATATTGGAAAGCATGCTCCTATAAGATCTCTTGGCAGGTAGAACTTTGTAGAACCAGCATTATCTGGGGAAACTTTCCGAGATAACACACTGCATAATGTATGCCTGTCTTCCTTGGCCCATTGCAGCCATATGTTAAACCACATGTTATTTTATTTCTATATAGACTAACAACATCTTGAATAGTTGACCTGTCAATTCATTCACCCGACTATAATCCACTATTATATAATACAGTACATTTCATCTTTATCTCTGTCAATCAAATTCTTTATACACTGAATTATTTCATAGTTTGACTGACAGTGTTGGTGTATGTTGTACTCTATTTCAACAAACAAAGATATCTCTAGTATTTGTTACATCAGACTCCATATATCCAATATTAATACATTAAATTTTAAATCAAAATTAAACATTGTCCCAAAAATTCAAATGACGATCACCGGCTCTAATTTAATTGTTTTGAATATATTTCTGAGAAATATCATGAATAAATATGTATTTTTGTACCGGTAAATTACTTTTGATTGTGTATGGTTTTAGACATGACATTTGACTTTGGTCTGTTTTTCCTTCAACAAGTTGACATTGTTTGTACAGAGAAAAGAAAAGAGAAGAAGAAAAAGAAGAAGATAGCTAATATTGTTAGTTTTGATGAAGAAGATGAAAGTATTGTGGTTACAAGTAAAAGTAAAAAAGACGCAACAACAGTGAATTCTAATAAACAAATATTAAAACACAGCTTCAAATCCAATGAAGAAATTGTGAAAAGGGAGGCAACTCTAAATAGTGATTCCACACAAACTAAAGCTATTGACATACTTTCATCCAGTTCTGTTAAATCATCTCAAAAAATGCAGCACCAAGAATTTATAAAACATGACAACCCATCGTTTGATCGCTCTGTGTCAAGTACGGTTAGCTCGATATCTAATTTATCAGCTGACAGGTTATCACGATCAAGTTTAGGATCATTTAGTTCTGAAGATGTTGATTTTGGGTAAGTACTTGGTATGTTGTAATCCACATGATGTTAATGTTTGTCAACAGCTACATGGCCATGGTGGCTCAATGAATATGGCCCTGGCTCACTAACCAGCAGGTCCTGGGTTCGATCCCAGTTTTTGTTGTAGATTATCAAGAATGATTCTAAGAAGTTTTCAGTCAGTTGTGTAGTACAGAAGTTCAGGCAAGGAAAAGACATCTAGTCATTCGGATGGCATGGAAAAATTCAGGTTCACCTGTGTGCACCTAAAAGAACCCTTGGCAGTAGGAATTCAATGAAAAGTAGGCTGAAATGTGACTCTCTTAGAAGACTTTCTTCAACATCATAATACAGTGTATTATGATGTCGAGGAAAGTCTTCTTAGAGAGAATAATGACACTGCAGTGGGTATGCCAAACTTTATTAGTCTAGTTGGTGCAGAAAAAAAGGACGTTAAATACAATTTTATTTTATTTCATTTAATGTTTGGATCACTGAATCTTAACAAACAGGAAATTATTCTTTGAAAATATTGTATGATTGTTTCTTTTGCAGAGAAAGTACTACAACATTAACCCCTCTATCACCTTCAGGTCATCCAATAGATGATGACATTTTACATTTAAATAAATCAAAAATGCCTCTAGGGAGTCTAGGTACATCAGGTAAATAAAAGTCTGCTTTACTATTAAAATTTTACTTCTTATCAATTGTTTAAAAAAACCATGTTCTTCAAAATGTTGTAGATTGTTCTTGCTTCACGTTTTGATTGTTTCTTTGTGACATATACTGTATTTGTATTCATACGCCCACATAAAATGTATATTTATAACCCAAAGATCTTCGTTTCTTTTGAAATTGGCACATATCAGACGGTTACTTCCTGGATTATGGCCCCCTTATTGTACGAAAAAAAACATGTATTTAGCCTGTGGACTCATTTGTATCTGCTTTTAAAAATCGTTCAATATCTTACAGTTGAGTTTAAATTTTGTAAATATCGGACCGAAACTCTCTGGCAAATGTTGGTTCCATGTACGCAATTTTTATCTGATTTTAATGACATTCAAAATTATATCTCAAAGAGCTCAGTTTCTTTCGACATTGGCAAATGTTGGATTGTATTATAACTTACTGGATTATGGACCCAGATTGTACGAAAAATCAAGTTTTTAGCTTGTCCCCTGTCCATCTCTTGCAAAATGTAGGCTTTTAGTGCATTGCAACCACTGGAATGAATAAGATATAATATATGAGATTTTATATTTTTCAGTTGATTCATTGGATGTTTCAATGTTATCAGTTGAAGATACCGTATCAACTAATGCTCATTATAATAGTCTTTCACAACTTTCTGATAGGTTAGTTACTTGTTTTACATATTAATTGATAGACTAAACATTAGATGGTCTACATTAACATCTAACTTCAGCTTCTAAAATCTATTGGTTTGTGATGGGGGGGGGGAGTTGGATAGCCGAATGGTTAACACGTGCACGTTATATCATAAAGCCTGTCATTGAGTCAACTGGCGTGGGTTCGAATCCTGGTTGTACATGACAAGGAGTAGGGTCGTTTTTCGAACCGTGTGGGTTTTCTCTGGTTCCTCCGGTTTCCTCCCACTGCTAAAGACCCCTACGCTCAAAATGACCTAGTTTGTGTTGAGTGGACGTTAAACCCCATTTCTCTCTTTCTCTCTTTGTTTTGTGTAGCTATCAGTAGTGACTGATTTAGAAAGAACTTCCCCCAGTCAAACCTTGCAACTTTTCTTTTGGGAAGACAGTACTTATTGCAAGTACTTTTCGATATATTCATGAATATATCAATTATGCTTTTTTAAGGAGGAGAACACAGGGTGATGGAGGTAATACAGAAGTGTTATTAGATAGAAGAAGTGATTCTATATCAGCAGGTAAGAGTATATTCACTCTTTATATAGTAATGTAGGGGGGCGGGGGGATAGCCGAATGGTTATCACTTGTGCGCTTTATCATACGATCTTGTCATTGTGTCAAGGAGTAGGGTCTCCTGTCCACCCTCGTAGGTTATCTCTCTGGGTCTTTCGGTTTCCTCTCACTGCTAAAGATCCCTATGCGCACATGAATTATTGAAAAAAAAATTAACCATGTGTTAGTCCCAAAATGACCTAGTTTATGTTGAGTGGTTGTTAAACCCCATTTCTCTCTTCCTCTTATAATCTTGGAGATCATGCACAACATTAGACAAGAGAAATTGTGATCCATTTAATTATCTAACTGTTAGCCCCCATATCATCTTATTATGTGAATATACTCATAGTGTATGTTATATACTACAGAAGATTTAAAACAAGCTGTTGTTGCTATGATGTTACATAAAGATGAAGTAGAGGACAAAAATAAGTAAGTTGTTTAGTAATTAATATATCTTTCTAAGCTGGGAGTACAGTCCATATTTCATATGGGAGTATAATGTTGTCAACCTTCTCTTTCCATTGGTCTATACTTGTAAACACATCTATATATAACATGTCATTCATTCTCGGATTGTTTGTTTAGTTTTAAACTGGACATTTTTCGGTGTGGTTCCCCCTTGTCAGTGATGCAGGACGGAGGGCCTGACAAGGACAGCTGTCTATAGCTGTTCGGATGGTACGGAAAACAGGTCCTGTGTTCACATTGGCAGTTGAAATTCGATAAAAGAGTAGGCCGTAGTTCTGCTGTCCGGGCAAAATTTCTCTCATAGCCCACTATGGCGTATGCCCGTCTTCATAAGCCCAGTTCTGAGCAGAACCGTAGGACGTTAAATCTCATTTCATTTCATTTCCTAAACAGGAACTCTCTAAAAAGTTCAGAGAAGTGTAACAATGTTGGATATTTTGTTTCATTAAAATATATTATAATCTTGTTATTTTGAAATGAAAAACAAGAATATGCAAGGCAAATTTTTTATTATAGGTCTCTAAAAAGTATGTTAGATCAAGAAATGGAAATATCTTCTACATTACGAGCTGAAATAGAAGAGATGAAGATATCATTTAATATTAGTCATGAAAAAGAACAGACTAAAAATGAAACTTTACAAAAGTAAGATTATAATCAGGAATGGTGCTTGAGTTTTGGGTCTTTATAGAAACTGTACAGTTACAGGAATAAGCTTAAGTGACCCATACGACCTCAAATGCAGCATATAAGAAATTTCTAAGAATTGTTAAGCAGAGATAGAAACATTTATTTATCCCTGTTGGTATTGCGAATCACATTAGTTTTTGAGAGCAGTGGAGAGTTCTTTGTTATGTTATATGACATTTGTCATGAACTGCTTGCTATATGTGCCCCATGATAAAAAATATCTCCAAATATAGAGATAATTACAGTTGTGCCATAAGATGGTCACTCCTCGTAAACAAATACTTCAACATTCTTTTTAATTTTTATCCATCTATACCTTGTCATGATAAATTTTGTTAGATTAATTAAAAGGTGTATAATAAATAATGTTTATTTAGAGAGAATGAGTTATTAAAACATCAACTAAGAAAATATATAAATGCTGTACAGTTGTTAAGAACAGAAGGTGCTTCTGATAACCAGGGTAAGTTATACAAAACTTTCATTGTTTACAAAATAAGAATTAATGAAAGTTGTATCCTGCCTCCCACCCTAAAGAACAATATAGATGCAACACATGAATGTTTTGACATTGTGTGTCTAAAAGAAATTGTTGATGCTGATATCAGTTGCATATTTTACTTTGCTAATGTTGGATAGAGGGTCTGAAAAGCAGAACTATCCAGTTGTTTGGATGGTGTAAAATATGGAGGCCCTGTGTATACCATTGGTAGCATGTTGACGAACCCCTGAAAATTTATTGTAATAATAGTAAGCACAACAAATATATGAGTATTTATAAGCTTGTCAGTCCCTTGTTAACTAAAGTGGGTGTCGTTTTTCATGTCAATTCAATTTGAATGTTTAAATTAAATGTTTGTTATTATATTAAAGATAATCTAGGTATTGTTCTAGAAGACCCCCAGCCAGTTATTCCACCTGTAAAACCATCTATAGATTATAGTCATGAAGCTTCAGAATACGAGAAAAAACTTATACAGGTATTCATTTATTCTACAAGATCATTCAAAGTTTTGTTTTCATATTACAATAATATATTTTCTTGCTCTCTTTGTATATTTCTAATTATTTTGTCTGTAGACTATTGTGTAGTTCAAGCACCCTTCAAAATATAAATACATGTATATTGATATTGGTACCATGGCTCTCTTTAAAGTGGAATGTTCACAAACTAAATTATTTAGGGTTTGTTCGTATTATAGATAAGCCAGATTCCTCCCTTTACAACACTCAAACATCCTTATAGTTAGAACAAATGGATTTTTGACTGACATATAAATAACAAAAATTAAGCCTTCGAAGAAGCTTGAGTATGCTAGTTGCTACCCAGGAAGTTTAGAGTTTTTTTTGTTTACAGAACTTGTACTGCAGTGATCTCACTCGAATGCAGCACAAAACCACTTTTCTAATGCTCAACTTATTGAACTCAAATTGTTAAAATTGAAGGGATTTTGAGACATTTTAATGTAATAATTATACCACTATTACTTATAAATTTAAATTTGATTTCTCCCTCTTTATTAAAATCTAGGTAGCAGAAATGCATGGAGAATTAATGGAGTTCAATGAACTATTACATAGACAATTAAATGCTAAAGATGCTGTTATAAGAAGTATAAAAGAAGAATTAACAGATCTTCGTGGACCAGTAAGATCTATCTATTCACTTATATCACATTCTGTCAACCAGTGACAATACTAGTAGTTAGCGACTGGTCCACGGAATGTAGGGGAGAGGACTTTTATACCCCCTTCAGTCGACTTGGCATTACTCATCTACTTATAGAGAAAATTAGTTTCAGATGATTTACCTGATAATAGACTTAAGACGTTATACGTTGTGTTTTTTTGAAGTGCATGTAATGAAAATTTCTCAGAACTAAATGAAAAGCCTGTGTTTGACTATTCATCAACCCACTTTGTCATTCTATTTCTTAAATTTCTGTGAGTCACACGTAATGTATGGAAAGAATATCAGGGTATAAACCTGTCACACTGGCTAATGGCTAGTTCATCTCAATAGTTCTATATTAATCTCTTGAACCATCATAGTAAAGATGATTTATATAATTGTATGTTTTTTTATTTTAGTTACCATATAACGGTCAGTCATCAGATGATTCCCTATCTGGTGATCTAGAGTAAGTAGCTATAATATATCATATTAAATACATTATTATACTTTGTCAATGATTTAGTATTAAGTAATTCTATAGATATCCAAAAAATTGGTTGGTAGATATCAAACAGACGGTACATTTTTTTTTAAAAACTTATTTCATTATTATTTACAGGTCTTCTCTAATTTCCCGTAGTTTGATAAATATATGGATACCATCAGCTTTTCTTGGTGGTTCTAAAACAGACAGTCATCATGTTTATCAGGTACAAATATTACATTCCATTTCATATTATAATATAAGTTACATATCATGTTTATCAGGTACAAGTATTACGTTACATTTCATGTTATAATATAAGTTACATATCATGTTTATCAGGTACAAATATTACGTTACATTTCATATTATAATCTAATTTACATATCATGTTTATCAGGTACAAGTATTACATTACATTTCATATAATAATCTTATTTACATATCATGTTTATCAGGTACAAGTATTACATTACATTTCATATAATAATCTTATTTACATATCATGTTTATCAGGTACAAGTATTACATTACATTTCATATAATAATCTTATTTACATATTATGTTTATCAGGTACAGTACAAGTATTACATTCCAATCCATGTTATTATCTAAGTTACATTCTATGCACAATTATCTGTCTATTTAATAAATTATACAAAAGTAAAATCCTCCAGCATTTTATTTCTGTGCATATATATATAACATCACAAGTGTATTTATGTGAATTCAGATCTCAAAGTGTAGTAAGATTTTAATCCTGAACCAACAAGTCTGTTATAAACTGTATAATATGTAGTTAGTTCTATGGCATATCTATATATTTGTAGGTTTATATACGGATACGAGATGAAGAATGGAATGTTTATCGTAGATATAGTAAATTTCTTGATGTACATACAAAATTAAAAAAGGTTTATCCTTTGATTGGAAAAATCGAATTTCCACCCAAGAAAACAATTGGTAGTAAGGTAAGTTGATTATTGATATACAGTACTGGTGGTAGTAATGGTGGTATTGATATACAGTATTGGTGGTAGCAATGGTGGTAGCAATGGTGGTAAACTTAAGTCCAGTTAGTCAAGTAGGTAGAACAATAAGAACAATCGCCATAATTGAAATTAATAGTGTTTATCAGGAATGTAACAATGCATAAGTAACTAACATCTGCGCCAAAACAACATTAGAGTGTCGTAACAATACATTGTTTGACAATATAGAATTGAATTGGGTTAAATGTCTCAAATACACAAGTTATTTTGAGACTAACATGTATTATATTTCAATTGTTAAGTGTACTATATGCTATGGGTGAAGGAAAGCTTTTCCTTACATAACTGTTTCTCTGCCTAATTGAAATCTAACTGTCACAGATTCTTGAGCCTGTACATCAAGGTGTGCACAGTTGCACCTCACGTTTTCCATCCCATCTGCACAACTAGGCATGTTTTCTTTGTCACAGTACCTAAGGCGTCACCAAGGACAATAATTCTACAATATGAGAGAAGATATACAGAGAGCTTTCACAGTATATACGATAAATAATATAAAGTCAGTTTCCATCAAAGATAATCATATCAAATATTAAATTTCCATATGTTATTCAAGAAAAGTATAGCCATTTAAATACAAAAATATATTGGTTAACAGCATAAATTTGTTTTTTGAAGGATCCTAAAGTTGTTACAACAAGACGGAAAATGTTACAGACTTATCTACGTAAAGTTATAAATCATCTTCTGGAGAAAAATACAGATTTAGCTGATCATGTTAGTAAAGATAAACTTATAGCTATACTTCCATTCTTTAAGTAAGTAATTTTATATATTTTCATTCTTAAAGAAGGTATATTAAAGGAGCATTATATAATATTTAGATAAAGAGTTGTCCATTCTTGCTAATATATTGCAAAAATAGATAATTAAATGAATATATTGAAAATTTCATTTAAATTTAGATAAAAAGCTGGCCAGTCGTGCTATAGTATTTCAAAATAGATAATGCAAAATGAATATATTGAAAGTTTCATTTAAATTGCTTTAATTTCGAGCAAAGTTATCAATTATTGTAGTTTTGACAAGATGAAGATGTATGGATTGATTGTAACCTCCGTACTAGTCATTCACATTGATTTTTAAATTAAATCATCAAATGGCTGAACTGTTCTACATTATTTAAAATTTGCATCAAGGAGTACATTCATTTTCCAAGTGACTCCATGAGTAATAGAAACCCTGAAATGTGGTATTTGGAAGAAGACAGTATGCATAACTAGGGGAAACCAGACAGACAAATTGAAAGGAACTCTCTAGGCCAATACAGGATTCTAGCTTTGGACCTCTTGGTTAGTGAGCCAGTACTCAATGGACTTCCATAAAAATAAAATTGATGTTCATGTTTTTCATTGCTTATATAATAGTATTTATAAGCTATTACTTTATATATTTTAGTGACCAACCAGATGATAAAAAGAAAGGTAAAAAGAAGAATGGTGCCACATCTCGCCAACAACAACAAGCATCAGGTAGTTTACAACAGGTAGACGGATCTCAAGTACCAGATGGTGCTCCAGGACAATATGAAGGCTTTTGATAGGATAGTCATATTAGTAGCTAGTCAATAGAGTCGAGTTACTGTAAATGAAGACTTTAATATAAGTCTATCAAGTTGTGAAATTCAATAATTGTGGCTTGGCAGTTAATATGTTCTGTGGATATAAACAAATTTATATCAGTATGTCATTTACATATTGTATTATCTGAGTTGGAATTGAAGATTAGTTAATATAAACAAAAGGTCGGAGAAATCTTTGTGGGGATTACTGAATGAGTATTAAAGGTGTAGCTGTTGTAATTAAGCTAAGATATAATCTTCCAGCAAACTGTGTGTAGCTTACTCAATATTTTATTGTAAATGTTTGTTAAAAAAGAATTATTCAATTTCTTTTCTTGTAATCAAATTGATGTTATGGAAACTGTTGATATATAAATGAATTTTTGGTAATATCTTGCCGAAATATATGTTATGTAATGTTATATTTCTCATTGAGAATACTTTGATTAAGGCCAGTATGATATTACATGTATTATTGTACAATGTCATTTTGGATATTGAATTATCAGTGAATTGTACTTTTTAATAATAAAATAAATAGGAACTCCTGTTTAAAATAAGCTTCATGATCAATAATTCTGAACATCTGGTTTATATAAAATTACTACACGTGTGTGTGAATGAATCATATTATAAATTTAAAATCACGGATTGTCATTTGTATGTAATTTTTAACCAATTGATCCACCTTAAAATCTACTTAAATTGATTATTTAACATTTTAATAAATAAAAAAAAACAATGATAGTAAACCTCATGGTCCGGATATATTTGAATTGAAAAGAGGCCCTTCAGCTGGTCGGATAGCCGTGGCGATAGAGAGGCGGCTTCTCACCAATGCAACGAGGGTTCAATCCCAGCTCAGGGCATGACCTTTTCATTGTAAGTGAGAGGGATATTCGGTCTCCCGTCCGATCAGGCAGGTTTCCCCTGAGTTCTTCGGGTTCTTCCTGCAGTAATGATCGAAATCATTCGCACGATCTGTGCCAAGGGCCAAATTGGAAAAAGGCCTCAGGCCTAATTTGCTACCCTTGTAAAATGACGCGATTATTATTATTATTATTATTAGATTTGGCTTGTTTATGTCGTCTGTATAGGATGTAAACTTTCAGTTCATCATATCGCTGTAAGTAATGAACTGAATCATACTCTATTTATTATATTTGGATGGAAAATAGGACCTTTATATTGTAGATTTCAAGGGATTCAATATCACTCAAGTGACCATCAATCAGAGGCTATATGAGTTTTTGTTCAGTCACAGTTATAGCCTTAGTTGAATACAAAGGCTCAACTATCTGAATTAGCTGCTTTAAATTGTACCAATAAGTACTCTATAATATGAATTAAATTGATCAAACTTTATGTATTCACTATAAATTATATACTTAAAGTAAACATACCTTGATTTCTTGAACTTGATTGAACCAACTTACTGATTTGGTATCAGTATACTTGTAGTTTAAAATCAAGAATGTGCATAACTTGCTCAGTATTATATTTACTAACACAATTATAAACTATGGTTCAATGTCTATCAAGAAATCCAACTGAAGCATCTTCACAACTTTTAAAGAGGTAAGATGTAGAGTAAGAACGTTGTTATTTATTTATATTCAGTTCTAGCTATTTTATAATAGTTTTTCATATTAACAGTTAATAGAAATACCATGTATGTTAACTACGCCCGTATTATTTCATTGAACTTTTAATCTTGTTTATATACATGGATTTCACTCACTGTTAAATGTTAAATTCACTAATTCATCATTGATCTCCTTAAAATATAATTTATTACTGATCAAGCTCTATTAGGTTTAAATTGTTACAGCTTTAAAAATGTTCAGATTATAAACTTCTTCCCTTAAGTAATGGAACAATAGATGTTAAAAGAATGTCTTGAGTACCGGTACTGGTTTATATTCAATTTGATGCTTCCACAGATAAATATATATAGTGCAATATGTAAATATATACAAGTCATGGTTTATATTGCTTGACTTTTTAATTATTATAGTCCTTAGAAATGATTGTTATAGATATATTTAATTGACACGTATACTATTACTATCTCCTGATAATGTCTACTACATCGTTAACACAGTTCATCGCGTGCATTTTGCATACCTATAGTTCATTGGCTAATCACATTATTTTACCGACATTTCAGCTAATAGTTTGGATGCAGCTATAGCGGGTGTGGCGCCAGCTAGGGTAAGCTGACTCTTCCGGACACCTGTTACCACTGTTTGTTGTGTATTTTGCACACGAGGAGCAGTCCATTTGCTGGACTATATCAAACCTGTTTGATTCGGGCGAATCATTCGGCCAAATGACAGTGGACACACTAGGCGAATTTCGACGATGATTGATATGGCCGAACGATTCGGCCAAGTCATTCGGCTATTGTGTCTGCCGCTTACAGTCCTCTACGCACAAGCGAATTGTTGAAATAAAATTTAAACATGTGTTATGCTAGTTCTGAAATTACCTATTATGTGTCGAGTTGATGTTATCCCCGATTTTTCTTTCTCTCTCCAGATTAAGGCACAGAACTAGTGTATATATAGTCCTTAAATATAGTTTACAACTCTTTCACATAACTACGTTCCAATTGGAACCTCAGTCTATAAAGGAAGAAGAATAACTTGTGTGGGTTGAGGCGCTAGAGCAACCAGTTATTTGAGGCAGTCCAGGTGCTAAATGTTTATTTGAATATGTGCACATACCGGTACTTATGAGCACACCCCTATTGCATTCAAATGGGCTGGATGTTCCATGCTTCTTTACTGTTTCACTAAAGAGTTGTCTGTCTTTGAACAACGCCCGTGTGGCTGTTGAATAAATGAATGAAAGAAGAAATACCATAAATAAAATTGTGACATGGATTTAGTTTACTTAGTATTTATTTCTTGATTAATTTTCACTCATGGTTGAGGTGCATGGGTCAAGTTTAAAAGAAAAAAAATAATTATGAAAGGAAGGATTTTATTGACTGCACTGTGAACACACTTATATTAAATTTATATAGATGACTTACTGTAGATAATTGGTTAGAGACAGTTAGAGGGCTGAATTAGTTAAGTAAATTGTTTCTGACAATGATTACTAATAAACAATTATATTTATATTTGCTATTGTATGTTATTTGATAAATAATTTATTTTGATACTTATAGTGATTATATTTTTAAAACTTTATGAAATTAATTGTGAATTAATTCATAGCACTTATTAAAAACAATTAAGATATATTATGACATATATTATATTTGTATGTTTTACCATCAATAATAATTATATTGTATTATGATTTTGTTAATAATTGATGTGCTATATTTTTTTGGCAGTGGCATATCTAGGTTGGGGAGAAAAGGGGGCTAAAGGCCAGTGCCCCTTCTACTAAATGGCAATAGAAGATATTTCAATTAATGTTTCCATTAAATGTGTAAATCTGAGCTGGTTGGGGTTTGGTTGAGTGTAAGTAGCTGATGAAATTGAACATTATTTTCAGGTCCAGATGTGTGCCACTAATCGTCATTGACACCCAGATTGTCCCCCAAACCAAATATGCTGCGTCCATTACTGTCTCACCTTGAAAAACCTTGATGTATGTCCTGCATGATAGATCATAGATTGAAATCTGTTTGTGTAGCATATTTAGTAGTTAAGATTTAATTGGTTGAAAAGGGTTTAAATAAAGTTATTGTAGCCAATAAATATAGATTATTGATAGACTTTTAGTATTGGCATAAGCATAGCTTATTAAACAAACCTGAATATTATTATTATCTTATAAATATTATTATGGTGTATATATTAATAAACCCAAAGACAAAAAAGCAACAAAAAAAGTCCTGGATAGCTTTTCTTTCTTTATATGTTTATAATAAATTAACAAAGGTCCATATATAAAATCTGTGATGTATATAGTTTTATATGTTTCTTACCCAATGTAATATTGTATGTAATTGTTTATATTTTGTTAATGATGTGAAAAAATATAAGTATATATATATATAATGCCATGCTACCATAGATCATAGTGTAGACTGTACAATAAAATCTGTAACAATTATTGTATGTAATTTAATTTGTGGGTGGATTAAATTCTAAAGATTTGGAAACAACCTCGTTAAAAAAAATTATTATCATTTTAGGGATTTTTAATGTACGGTACCACCAAATTATTAAATACGTTAAACTCTTTATTATCTATATCCTAAAAATTGTACATTATAATCTTAGCCACAGAATTACTAGTCTGAGCCCAAATAAAACTGGAGTCGCCTCCCTTACAAGAACGATCGTGATTAACAGCGGTAAAATATTTTCATGTGAATAACAGAATGTTATGCTCTATACACTTGCGTCATAATACATATTGTAGCTTTGTCTTCATACCTTATTAATTAATACCGAAAGCATTTTTCTTTTTTTTTGTTGTAAGTTGTGATCTGTCCCTATTTTTAATATGACGACGATCGACGAAATATTGATGTCAACATACTTGTATGGGCATCTAAAACGACGATATGGATACAGGTTTACAAAAAAATGTTTCTTTCCCATATATCGGGAACCATGGTAATTCAGTAAAGCACTGGGTGGCCGTCCGAGAAAGTTCCACGGGATTTTCCAGCATGGTTTCCCCTTATTACTAGTGAACCAGGCCAGGGCAGAGAGCCTGGCAAGCAAAGGCGTATAGTCGTTCGGACAGGACGTTAAAGGCCCCTTGCCAGTTAGAATCCGATGCTTTCCGTGCAAAAAGACCGCCATATCACACTATTTGGCGTATGTTTTCTTCAATATCTCGGTTGGTGCAGATATGTAGGACCTTAAACCCTATTTTGTTCATTCATTCACCTAAATTCAGAAAATAATCCCCCACCCACGATCAACCGGCTTATTACGATTTGTTTGTTGTTTTATACGGATTTCTTTTCCGGATTAATATTCCCATCTTTAATAAGCCCAGCCTAGGTGCAGAAGCGTAGGACGTTTAACCCATTGCACTATGCCGGAGTAATAGTTTCAAATAAATATATAATAATTGGAGTGTTAAGCCAGGCCTACGGATTACAGGCCAATTTATTAGTGTTGTTTTCAAGACATACTGGTAACTGGCTTTGTGACTTTCTTAATGTAATGTTGCAATGGATACTTCTGTTATCTAGAACCTGTAGTAAATAATAATTTATAAATGGAAATAGTTTATACATACAGCAAGATTTTTAATTTGTGCAATTTTATATCGATTCTGCGATAAGGATTTCAAGAGGCATTTGACATTATCTCTCAAACTATCACAATCTACGCATGTAAATTCATTCATTTATACAAGCTGTCTTGAACAGAATATATTTAAGTAAATACAAAAGACAGATTTAATAGGAATAAATTGACACTAAACTGCTAAAAAATACTGAAATCAGACACTAAGCGAATTTTATTCATGCCGCATTTTAGCATATCTCGGTTCATCGATTTTGACAAGAAGTGTGATTTTGCAAATCGGTTGGTTTATGCGTCTCCAATTACAGTTCTCACGGTAGATGAAAAATTCCCACAGTGAGCGCTGTTATTGTCACAAGTACTGTGACAGCCCGCGACCGGTAATTTGCGACATTCAAGCCCAGTTTGTCACAATTAGCAGCTTTTCACCGTCAATCTTTTCAATCAAAGTAAATGATTCGAACATTCCACTACCCTTTCTTTCAATGGAAAATAAAGAGTTGTCAGTATTTTTTGAAGAATATTGTACGGACGATTAATTATGTTAGTGAACTAAGGCTGATTCGTTTTGTTTCGATGGGGATCGGTGAATGATGCGATGGACGCCATTATTGTTAACCGTATACCATTGTTGATTGATGATACTGTGCGTCTTGCATGGTCACGTCGCGTTTTGTCTGCAGTTATTTGGTCTGCGGCTCGTTTTGTCTTATCATACATGATTGACCTTCATAGAATATGACCAGGCAAAAGATCACCCACTGTTTTAAGTAATCAATGTCTGGGTTGGATAGAATGTGGTCTATCCACACGCACAAATTCCTTAAAACCGTTTTAATACATTAGTCCACAACAAGGCTTCCATTTCGGCCGTATATGCCGGTCGGGACCTACGGCTCTGGAAAATGACCTACACCCGAGCAGACCCGTAGGTCATTTTGCATGCCGGAAAAATAGCATATTTTGTGCTAAATCATAAAATCCCGGGATACGAAGAATCTCCGTGCGTGTCGTGATGTTAACTGTCGGGTATAATCAAATTAACAGTGTTCAGTAGTCCGCGAATTGACACCACTGCCAATCAATTATCCTAGTGTATATTGCTGTACTCACAATCAACGGAGGATCAATATCAAACAGATTAAAAGCTTGACATTTAATCACGTTAATTAACCGAGTTTTATTTTTTAATCAGTACTGTGTGACCATTCTTAAAACCGAGTTGTTGTTACAGCATATTTGCCGACTTTCATCGCTCGTGCAGCCATATTTACTACATGTATGTCAACATCAAACAGTTTAAAAACATTACTTTGATGTCTTCACTTGATAACTAGAGTTAAGCATGCGAATGATATATAAAGCAGAAATGTATGCATGCTTTATATCATTTCAAAATGTTGAAATTCCAAACCTCTCAGAATAACAATTGTCGTCAAATGCATCCAACCGCCTATTTTCAACATCGGCCCACGTGGAAGACAAATTCTGTCTTAAAATCTTGTCACAAACATTCCTGTGGTTAAGATTTAATATTCCTACACAAAAAAGTATTGTCTTTTTTTTTTAATCCTTTTGTTTCCTTTATGTAACATCTGATTGTCGTTACTTTACTTGACACAATAAACTATTTACGCTGGCCGCCATTTTGATACACTGTGAATCAATCTTTACATGCTATCGAGTGCAAATACAAGAACGATCATCTTTGAGCTCCCCAAATATTGATACGAGTTAATAATATATTCATTAGTTTAAAAAGTATGTTAATTATTGTACATTGAATGACTTTTAATAATTTAAATGCATTAATCACTCGGAACTACTTTTCGCCGCGTATGGAGAAATAGTGATCAACAGTCTAATTTGTCCCGTATACGAACAGGTTAATTAAAAGATCGTTGTTAGAAATATAACGTCAAAAATAGTTTTGTGATTGTTCCCAAAATTTTAGAAAGTCGGCTCTCGTAGAGCACACTGTCTCCAGTGACAATAACACGTCACATGAACACGAATATCGACTATTTAAAGATGCTATACCACAACAGTTCCATTTGAGATACCACGAGTATAGCCTATACGGGTGATGTTGTAAAAAAAGTAAGAAAATAGTGTACTTGCGAATGTTTCTTGTTGTTATATTTTTATATTATATAAATCAATAAATGATAATTGGTTACATGTGTTCCTTTATTAAGGGGATGGGTGGGAATAAATGCCGGCGTGAGATTAAATTTCTTTGTGACTGTCATTGACCCAATTAAACCCGAACGGCATTTCAATACCATGTTGTTTTATGGCTTCTTATTTGTTGCTAAAAATACCATCACTTTCTCCACGGGAAAAATGACCGGTTGTGAAAATTTTGAAGTGAAAGCCCTGGTCCACAACAAGCAATTTGTGAGAAAACAACACCCCACCACAAGAAAGTAATAACAATCGAATGGTTTATTGTTTTTCAGCACGATCCAATAAAATTCAATTTTTTTCTTTCCCAACATTTAATATTCGAATTTCGTTAAATACCAATCCAATTATTTTTCGAGAAATAGCAGTTTGGAAGGTCATGCCATATTTGCCATTTTAATTCCTGTTCTAAAGAATACTCGATTTTTGAAACGCTTCAAAAGATTACGAGCAAATGAGGTGTTCAATGACCGTTATAGGCGGTACCAGATCTCAAGTTGTCCATCGTGAAGTATGGCTGTATTCTCTTCACCAATATAAAAATAATTTGTTGTCAAAATAAAAGTTCAGTTCTACTTGAAAAGCGTATTGAATACGCCAGGCAAGATACTTGAGACACTGCCGAACTCTTCACATCAGGATTACCAGAACAATATTGCCTACTTTAAACAAGATGGCGTCCTCTATAGACCCAAACAAATGATGATCGGGCTACTCAAATCTCTTAACATTTATAAACGATGAATTACCATAGTCAACCTTTAAAACGTTTTTCTTGACCCGTTGTTATAATGAATATTCAACAAGTACTCATCTTTGGTTGACATCTTCAATTAGACACTGACATTACCATTATAATGTGCTGAGAATTTATTTTACTTGTTTTATTATGGTAAAAAACACTTTATGATTCAGCATTCATTGAATCATATTCCACCCTATCTGCAAATATATTCCAGTCACCGGAAGACGTTAATGTAGCATTTAGAACAACATTGACGTAAGATTCTTGCGGCAACATTCTGATTTCGTCCTTAAAATATCAAACCCTTCCACTCTCTTTTGTTTCGGCCAGCAACTGCTTCTAATATATTATGACGTAATAGACTGCATTTTTGACAAGAATTAGAGGACAAAATAATAAAATAGAATATAAGAGGAATTTTGCCCGGGCAGTTGTGTTACAGCCTACTCTTGTCGAATTTCTACTCGCGAGGGTTCTATTACGTATTGGAAACACCCATCAAGCTCCGTTTTTGTCCAGCCCGAAGGATTAGAGTATTAGACGTCTTTTCCTTGCTAGTTATCCGGTCCTGCACCAGCTAAGAATACGACGTGAATGTCAGACGTTATATACATGTAGGCCTATACGCCAAAATAATTGAGTCTTGTTAATATATTGTTCTGCTCCGATTCTCGGCCCACGAAGGAAGTGGGTTTATCGGTTCGGACGAGACAAGAAAGGGCTGTTCTGTGTTTAGTGTATATACATATGCATAGTACATTGCGAATTCTAAAAAACAGCCCCCCCCCAACAAAGCACACGGGACAATGGTGATTGTCGTTTTAAAAAGCCATTTTGGTAATTCTAATTATTCTTTTTTTTCTTTATCGACCTGACTTTTAATATGTACAGAACATTGGTGTACATCTGTAAAATATGTAAATATATATATTAACATACAATCATAGGTGAACAATGTCAGTGGCCGCCATCTATACAAACTATACATTTACTTTAAGACTTCCATGTTTGTTTATCATCTCATAAAATATCATTTGAACTAGAATATGACCCATGACCCCGTCGCTAAATTTGACACCGTAAACGCGGTAGGTGAATAGAGTTCCCAGGTGCTTTACCTGACGGCCTATTGTGTAAAGAGGTTTTGAGGGAAACACCTGGGTGCAGGTTAAAACAAGAATATTGCACTGTCTTCTTCTGGCAGCTCGTTAAATCCACGATATTGTTTGTTTAAATATTGTACGTGCTTCCCTAGGGCGATATAGCTACTCAATAGCTGTCTGGTACAATAGTATAGGGATGGTTTCAAGTGACGTCCATTCAACGACCTCGTAAAATACACTTCTGCTGGAACCCCTTTTACCTTGATATCACTTTGAGGGGTGAGCAAGTTGTTGGGACATATTTTAGTTATGAAATAAGTTAAACATTATAAAAGGGGGGTAATTAGGTTGAAGTAGATGTTAGTTTAGTGTCAGATTTAGCTTTTATCGCTTGCTTATATCTGACTTTCATCTATCATTTCTTTATATCTTAAAATTATCTCTTTTTTTCTTTTGAAAATAATAATAACATGATTTTAGTCATGTTATAGTGTATGTTTGTATATATTTCTTTATTGTTTAATTTGAGTTGACGTAATCGGGTCACATAGCTTGTTAGATCTGCATCCGGCAAACCTCCACGGATTCCGGTACCCTCCGTAACCCTACATCTAGACTAGGATTTAAGTGATATGTACCTACGACCATACATTTGCGATGCGGCTAGTCGACTACCGATTTACTTTAACAGGAAAACGTGCCGTTTTTACAAAAAAATCCCAAAATGGCAGCCATTTTTTAGATTGTTAATATAATCTCCATGGGGGCAGCCATTTTTTATCAGATTTTTACACAATAGATCGTCAGGTAAAGCACCTGGGAACTCTATTCACCTACCGCGTTTATGGTGTACTATAAACTAGTTCCAAAATGGCGGAATTCGTCATACATCCGAGTCTAGATGTAGGGTACCGGATATTGTCGAGATTTGCCGAGTGGATAGATTTGCATGCAGTGTAGTCCATCGAAAGTATAAAAAACGAAACGAAATATAGATCTATAGGCCTATTTTAATTAGTTTTCGTTTTTGTGAACATCAATGTGATTAAAATACAGATCTATATTCCGTTTCGTTGCTTATATCCCGATTGCACCATTACATGGGAGTTTGTACGATTGGCTTTTGGCCCTATAACGTCAACTTTTGTTTAACCAATCAGCGTTGATGTTTCTACTGTGATACCCACAGTTCCCTGCTCTACACGCCAAGAACTCACCACAACAGACCGTTTGATTGGTTAATCCCTTACAGGTAGAACGGAATTTTAAACTATAAAAAATCGAAACGAAACAGAATTTGTGTTTTTATCAGATTGTGTGACCGTTAGCCAGTTTTGGACACAGTGGTGATACGATCTGTGTTGAAATAATCCGATGCCGAAACAATCCCAGATCTACTTACTAATGCCAAGTATGGAGCCGACATTATTAATATTAATCACTCTTCATTATAAAATATCATATAGAGAGAGCGATCATCAACAGCACGGTTAGGCCTATAAATGCAATTAAAATAAACAGACAGGTCTATGTGAACAAATACTGTAGTTAGACGTATAACAAACTTTAATCGCTGAGTTCTATATTAGTTTTATAAATTTAGAACACATTGTACCAATTACTAAGGATAAATTAGGTCGACGTGTAATCCAGACTACCAGCTGGGCTCATATGATTTCCAGAATGAGTTTCTTCATTTCATATTATGTAGTCGGCACAGCTGGAATTATAAGCATACTACATGGTATCCATGGCGGCATATTGTCGGTGTAAATTATCACGAATATCTTGTTCAAACAAATTATTTCCCATCTGAAAATTGTTATAAATAATTGTGGAAACGTACCCAAAATATAATCAAAGTTCGATATTCTACGCAGTATGAGTTGGTAATTGGTTTTTGGTGTCGGGTAAAAAGAGGGTGCATTGTTGTATGATTGAGTATAGATTCATAACATTATTAGATAAGAGTTATTTGAATTCAGAGTTGAGTATTTGTTATTTTGTGTGAGCCGTTAATTGAGTTCTGTTGTTATTCTTGTAAAAGATAATGATCACTGCTAGTTATTTACCCATATATATGAATCGATAGGTCGCTATAATGGCGTGTGTTCAGTTCTTCGCTACTTGTCTCGACACCTGGCAGTCGATCAATAGTCTTCTCCCCTTTTTTTCATGGCGAAATGTTTTGTCCTGTTTGTGGGAATCAATTATTGATTTGAAACGCCTGTCAGTCTCACGTCACTTCAAACCAACTAATGGCTCATACTTTTCTTCCAAATTATCCTTCATTTTCCCTCTTATTATTGTTCACGTCTGCCACTAGTTGGGCCATCACCATGCCATGAAATGGGAATTGATTGATCCGGGAAATGCTACAGCGCCTGTATCTATCGAAAATGATAACAGCGACTTGCAGTTAGCTAATTATTATTGTATAACGATTTCTGACTTGTTATAAGTCAGGGCGGATCCAGAGGGGGTGGGGCATGGGGGGGGGGGTGTCCAAATCCCACCCTGCTAAGCGATATGAAAAAGAGAAAAGTGTAACGGTCGTGTGCTTTATCCATTATCATCAGATGGTGGGAAGATTGACATCATAAGCACTAAATAATGATATATACATGTGGGACATCACAATTAATGCTTTGAATCAATGAAATTGAATCACAATGTCATCCCAATAATTTATTTTATAAAGCTCAATGTGTATATAATTTATACAGGGGCTGATTGGCCCATAGGGCGATCGCCCGAGGGGCCGGTGGGACAAAAAATGAAAAAATTATTTTTATCCTATTCGTCTAAAAAACTTTTCTGCTGAACATAATATGGGCTGTTGGGGTATTGGACCGGCCATGGAGCGATGATGATCATGTTGTATGTAGCCGGTGGCTTTAACGAGCCGGTGGGTGGCTTTAACGGGCCGCCAAGTCATCACTGAAGGCTGGAATGGGTGTGGGCTGGAGTTCGGAATCCTGCAATGGGGATTCAGAATTTCATCCGAAAATTTCATCGGATTCACCTGACACTGTCGCCCGCAAATTTACTAATTATTAAGTCACCATCACCCTGTTTGTTGGGATACGCCAGCAACGTCTGCCGATGGTTCGTAACTCCAAAATAAATTCAATTTTAAAGCCTCAGCAAGTTTGATCATAGCTGGTCTGCTGGCTGAATAGGAGTGTGAGACACTTTCCTGAGTTTCCTGAGGCTGGTGTTAAACATTCCTTGACATTTTTATTTACTCGTTATGTTCAGAGATGAAATTACAGAATTGGGATATCGGGAAAGGTCTCAAATTGCGAGAAATTGTCTTCCATTTCCAAAAATTTAAAAATGAATTGTGTTCGTTCCCACTCTGTCAAGGCCATCTGTTATACGGCCTTGACCCAGCGAAGAACGTTATCTCAGTCCCGTCCCCATAAATCAGATATGCCACCAAATCGCATATTTGGGGATCATTTTTCAAGATTTTCCAGAGAGGGAGCCACCGGACTCGTGTCCGGGCTCCGCGGTCAGTAAAAGGGGCCGCTCCGACACGGCAGCCAGGGCCGGTTCCCGGCCCAAATCCGCCCCTAAATTTATACGTAAATTAGTGGCATCATGCATTGTCTCAACTGTCAATTTTCCTTAACAGGAGCCTGACAAACCCTCTCCTGCAAAAATTCCTGGATCCGCCCATGTAACTGTTGTGCAAGAAGTACTGATGTTTATAATACATGTAGATATGGAATTCAAAAACCCTATATAAATTTCCTGTCCTGCTATTGAAAATCTAGTAAAGTTGGTACCACCTGTAAATATTTTGAAGTTTTATTACAATCTTACACTATGCAATAGATTCCTGCCTTGTTTCAGTAAATGTGTGAGATCTTTTAAAGTCCGTTTGGATCCAGTCTCGTAAAGACGATGGCTTGAACAAAATTGGGAAACAACTTGATATTTGTGGCGTGGTGTCTCTGTGTCATGGAAGAGGTGACGGGAGTAAATAAAAACAACCGAATGTTAGTCTCAAAATTACACAGGTAAGGTGTCGACAGGCCGTTAATCTGCTTCATTACAGCCAGGTTGTGCTTTATGTGTGTATTTTTTTCCCAGTGGAATAAAATATATTATTTAATATCTCCAATGTCTTCCGACATTCCATTATGCTGTTGAAATTGAATTTTTTAAAGGATACTTGTAAAATAATTATAAAATATCACAATTTATTTAATAAAATAACTTGTTCTGATATTCAGACTACACACTAATTAGAAGATAATTCTAAATTTACTCCGACATTCAGATATTTACTATAACAGAGCTCTGTTTGGCACTTAAAAGAAACCTTAACAAATAATATTTGAAATAAAAGTAGACCGTGGTGCCCCCCCCCCCCCCCGCCGAGGCACACTCGTGGCTTATGCCCTTTTTCATTCGCCGAAAGGTAGGACATTAACTGCATTTCATTTGGGAAGTTAATAACAATTCTGATATTAAGGACCAATATATAAAAAAATTCATTGAATTAAAACGATTGACTTTATACGCGTAAGTGATATCGGAGACAATATGTGCACGTTCTCCAGTGAGTGCACTGGAGATTAGGGGACATTAAACAAAATGAAATGAAATGGGGTTTAACGTCCTACTGTTCCGCTCCTAAACGGGGCTAATGAAAACAGTCATTTTGCTGTACAGTGTGCGCTACGGCCTACTCTTATGTCGAATTCCAACAGCCAAGTGATTTTAACGAGTATGGCAATGTGTACACGAGATTTCGGTTTTTCGTCCCACCCGAAGGGCTAGACAGCTGTCTTTGTCAGGCCCTCCGTCCTGCATCACTGACAAGGGGGCGAAGACTAATAAACCAACATTAAACAAGTTTTATTCAGATTGGGGGGTTGAATGGCCGATTGGTTAGCACGTACGCGTTGTATTATAGCGCCTGTCATTGAGTCAAATGGCGTTGTTTCGCATCCCCGGTTGCACGTGACAGGGAATAGGGTCGCCTTTCCAGCCCCGTGGGTTTTTTCCCGGTCCATCGGTTTTCCTCCACTGCTAAAGAACCCTACGCGCAAGCGAATTATTGAAATACAATTAAACTACATGTATAATATGTTAGTTTTTGTCGAATTGACGTTAAACCCTATTCTCCCCCTCTCTCTCTCTCTCCACTCTCTCTCCCTCTCTTTTTCAGGCTCATAAAACCTCTGCTCCATAAAAACTGTTTTATAAACCCTGACTTTCCAGTTTCTCTTTAAATGTTCCATGAATTATTGTTGTACAGCGACGAGGAACTATTTTAAATTCGGAAGAGTACATAATGACATCAACATGCCATCTGGTACATTCGGAAGAACAAAGACTCCTTAAAAGAACAAAGGACCATTAATCTGTGCTCGTGCGTTACACGCGAATTAGGTCTATATAACATATTGTGCATCCCCCACCTGGCAGCAGTGAGATGCAGATGGTGGCGCCAAATAAAGAAAGAAATTGAAGAGAATGGCTACGAAACAATGGTTTAAGATACATTGTGTGTTTGTCGCCTGCTTCCATTTAGTTATCAATTTATCAATATTAGATTTTAAAATAGGTTGTAAATTATTAATGATACTTAGAAACACTATCATGCATTTTTATATTATTACATCATAGATTAAGAACATTAAAACAATTGGGGAGTTCAATTTACCCAGATTTGTCTTGGATAGCCTAATGTATAGAAAAAAAAAACAGATCGTCAATATAATACATATATTGGAGTCAATGTATTGTGCGTGAGACATTGTAATAAAATTAATTAAGTGAGAATTTATAATATAATATCACGTACATGTAATAAATTACTCTCCCGGAAGTAGTGTACAGTCGGGCGGTACTGTTCATGCAAATAGAATCTTACCCTCTTACATCCCATACGAACATTTGTGTAAGATGGAAACCCCCATGTTACCGACGCAACGACCGCGAGTTTTACAATTACAGGTATTTACCTAATGAAGGTGGGGTCAAGCCTTTATTGAAGATGGAAAACACCAAGCTTCTTAGGTGCCGCTAAAACATTGAGACCCCTGAGTAATCTGTCTGATGTTACGAATACAAATTGATAATTAATTAAAAAGTAACCCAGTCATTTGCAATTCTAAGACGAGTTTGCTTCCAGGTAAATACATATTAAACCCGATCGACTGAATAGAACGGTCTATTCTTTATTACAACCAGTAAATACAGCGCAATGCTTTTAAGAAATATATTATCAATAAACTGAAACTTGATAGAAACGAAGAAAAATGTTCATCGATTACGTAAACGAAGGATCAAGCTACCCGACTCTCATGTTTAATTTATCTATATGACTCAATAACTACTGTCTTATAGGTAAATATATACCACGGTGGAGTGTATTTACCTTTAATAGATTGTCTCTATTTGTGTATATGGGTATGTTAGCAACTGTATATTAAATCTGTTATTATTATTGATGGAAGCAGCTAGCTATGTTTAATTGTACCTGGTAACATGGTCTATGGTCTATTATCGTGTTTAGATATTTGGTTGTCATGTCAATGACATATACATTCTACCAGAGGTGGCTTTCACATCACGGAAACAGGTAGAGGATAGTCCATTGATTGCAAATGTCGATCGAAATTTCTTTTGTCATTCACCGTCCGCGACACGCACTTCGAGAATCGTAGCAGGGGATGCTGTAGCTGCGTTGCGACTCAATAGTCGATGTTTGCTATTGTTATACACTGCTAACATCTGCTTTCATAGCCTGTGAAAAGATGAAATATTAATCAAAATTAATGATTTCCATTGTTACTATCATTTCACATTGCAGATGGCTGTCGGCTATTTTAATAACGACCCAGGTGCGATCAAGGTATATCTTTTGTAAAGGAATAATCAAGAGTGTTAATGATGTTTAGAGTTGTTAGGTGTGAGGTATTGGCATCGAGTCACAGATTGTTAATCTGACCATTTACCAGCTGGACGATACCGTCACCAGATGGAATCATGTCTTATCCTAGACAGTCGATTTCATTTTCAAAATAATTATGTATAATAATCTTTATTCGGATCTCACAATGAGACATATGAATACAATTTACAAAAATAGTTCATATAATCAATGGCAGATTTTGGACAATACGCTACATTCCTATTAAAAGTTATCTACATTAGACATTTCATTTAAACTTATTTTTATATTTATATAAGTTATCTACATTGGACAGTTCATTTAAACTTATTTACAATAATCGATATCAATCTACATAGGTTTTCTAACTCGGCACCATGACAATTAAACAGTTCGTACATCTTTACATAGGAAGGATATTGGTGATAATAAGGTTAAAGGTGTTTTTAAAATAGAACAAATGGGTTATATTATTTCAGATCAGGATTTCCTGCAGAACCAAAAACGGGGTCATGGGACAGGTTTCCAAAATTGGTTAATACGCAAAATATTGTTTTGACATAAGCCGACTATTGAATGAGCCAGCCGGAGCAGAACAGTGGGACGATAAACCCTAATTTCACTTCTATTGAATTATATAGGGCGGATAAGAAATAAACATAGTAGGAAACGTTATTGGAAAGATTTATCCTGCTGTTAACAATTAATACAAGCTGGTTTGAATTTGTCAGTTTGGCTATTTATAATGCACTCGTCGAAATGCGCTCATATCATTTGTAGAAATTAAGAAAATGGCTGAATGGATGGTCGCATTTGTAAAACAATAGAACAAAACTCCCTTTTATTTATCGGATTATTGTAAATGTTTCCAAAACTGTCAGACAAATTAAATAGACAAACTGTACCATATTGATGATTCCTGTACTTTCTTATAATGGCCGATTTTTAATTAACTACTGACTAATAAATAGTAAAGACTGTCCCAGAAAAGCTGTCATTTGATTTGGTGCGGTTCTAGTACGATTCATTTAAATCTTTTATTTTTTTTTATTCCGTGGATATCTCTTAATGTTAAATACACGTCTCCAATTATATAGAGCTGTTCATAAAAACGGATTTGATGAAGCATAATGGTGTAATAATCTGATAATCTGTCAATCGCCAATATATAATCAATGTTTCTTAAATTAACCTCTTTACGATCAATTGGCTAGCAACATGTCATCCCTTTCAAACCGCTATCGGGTAACGGCGTTAATCCCATCTATTGCTTTTATTGATATATTATATTGTTTAATCTTTTATGCATAGTTCATCTATCGACATGCCAGTTTTAATTACTTTTATACTATTATCTGATTTTCCTGTATGACGGCATGTGTACATGTATAATAATTATGTATGTTCTGGTATATTAAAGAATTTAAAAATCATTTGAAGTCTGTTATATCCGAATAGAGAATTTACACCTCTAAAGAAGCAAAAAAACGACAATTTTAAATCCAAAGACGTGTTCTTTAGTCAATTGAATACGCCCACATTTTATGATCTCACAGTGTATTGTCATTATCAAACCTAATTAATAAATATCGTATATAAACACACCATTCTAGCGAAATTAAACATGTGTAATACCAAAACAAACTGAATGGTATAATCGATCTATGTACAAAATAGTAATTGGCTGTGACGGGGTATCTTTTTTGATGGGTCAAACATCATCGGACGAGATAACGAAATTGTATTCTAGGTCAAATACATATGATTGTAATAAAACAAGCTTGTTCATTCGGGCATGATTATTGGAGACAGATTTTAAAAAAAAACGTTATTTACGATTCTTGCGATTAGCAAAAATATCGATAATTTTATCATTGTCATTTTCATCGAGGGCATGGTAAAAGCTTCTGTCACAGCCACGAGATTAAATAAACAAAATAACCTTATATAGTACAATCTGGAATTAACGGCAAGTAGCGCTTAGCAGAGAGATTTTCTGGAACTGCAGTTTGAGATTAAGAGCTATAGACAAACTGAATCAAAAACAGAAATTGGTGATTTTTTGAAACTCTAATGTCCGACTTGGAATTGCATCACCTCATCCAATGGTCAGTACCAGCATGCAGGATTTCGGGCACTTCTTTTTGCGAAATGGATTAAATTTCATATTTAGCCTTTATATCTACTAATATTTTTATTTTTTTCGTCATTTGGCCACTGCTTTGCCCTAACCTGTCTCGCAGGCCTATGATTCTGGAAACAGTGTAAAAGGTCTACAGCTCAGAGTTTGTGGAATTTGTTTGGCTGGGATTGTTCGACTTCTTCTAGTACTACCAAGGAGGAACCTTACGAATATTGCCAAATTCTACCCACGCCATCTATACCTTGTAAATCCTGTCCCTGTCACAGAGTTTAAAAATCTTTTTAACCTTGCTTCCCGGGTTGTTGAGAAAGTTGCTGCGTTTATTAATTTACATGACACAGCTATATGTGTTCTGGCATGGAGGACAGTCTTGACGGAAATCTCCTGTAGAGTTTTAAATATGAAGGATTCAAGACAAAGCATTTTCTCAGTAACCATTAACCAACTGTGTTTTGACAAAAAGGTATTTCAGACGTTTATTATTTGTTGATGTACAAATGTATAAAAAAATAAAATTATTGATATCTCCCTCATTGAACAGGAAACTTTGCTCTAATTGAAGTAAATGGTTCTTCATGGAATGATGGTGCCCATATTGGCATTGACCATTAACTGACCACATGGCTTTATATAGAATATATAAAGGTTATTATACGATCATTTACTTATACCCACCGCAGTTTGTTTTCCATGTTGAATTAAAGAACTATTGACAACCACCCGACTCGCACTAACTATAAATATAGTATTATAAAAAAAAAAGGCAATACAGTCAAATAAACTCAAATTGAAAATATATCATGTTTCTATAAAACATTTGTAGAAACCAAACAAAGTAGATATTGACCATTCAAAGATGGTGGAATATTTTGAGGACATTAATCACCCTGAAAGATAAGATAATTGATATATTCCGTTGAGAATGTTACCGGGCCGGTAGCCCCCCACCTCTCCCCCGCTGCTCAAATTCCTGAACACGTCCCTGTCTGGGTATACCATTCTACTTTTCATTCGAAGTATCACCATGTTCCGATAATAAAAAGTCGGAGCTTCGAATGATTGATTAATTAATGTCGACAAAACCCCGTTAAGGACGTTACCAAAAAGAAGCAAACGTAAATGTACAAAAAATCAGAACATCACCTTGTCCGAAAGATTAATCTAAATTATTTGGTCTTACGATGGAGATCGTGCATGTGAAATATTATTTGTAACCTCTTAGTGTATACAGTCTGCACGTTTGTAATGATTTTCTTAATTACAATAAACAGAATGCCATCGTTGTCAATGATTTTATTACCGAAAGTTGTCCTTGTCCTATTATTTACACTGCCGTGTTAATAACGAGGTTCCAATTTCAAAAAGCACGTGCAATGAAATGACATGGGGTTTAACGTCCTACTTTTCTGCTCCCACTATAAATGTAACTTTGTATATACGTTAATCGACATACGTTACTTTACGTAAGCAACTTTACCTACGTTACTTTACATCCGTTGCTTTCGTTACTTTTCATACGCAACTTTACATACATGTACGTTACTTTCGATACGCAACCTAACACACATTACTTTATAAACGTTGCTTTACACACGATACTAAATTTATAAACGTTACTTTGCATCGTCCCTTTAACACACTTCACTTTACACACGCTACTTTACGCACGTTACTATGCATACGTTACTTTACACATAATAATACTATGTATACGTTACTTTACTCACCTCTGCTTTATTAATCTCTATGACCGTTTTTTTTTTGTCAAATTAAAAATGGCCTGTGAATAAAAAAACCTCAAAATAGAATTTTAAAATATATGTTTATTATTTATTGATGGTAGACAATTTAATCGGAAACATATTTTGGCCACATGTGTTCACGACGTCTCACAGTCTAGGTTTTTGAACTCTTAGAATTTTGTACATTACATAACAATCAATTTTATATAGGAGACAATGATATTCCATTCTAGGACAAAGATTGCCTCGAGTTAACATGTTGCCCTATGCAGTGTTTTCGACTAAAAGGTCGATTTAGGATTTAAAACGTGGGTCATTAATTTAGTGCGTCTGTTCTCTAGCAGAGTTTAACCTTCGTATGTATTTTAAAGGGAAATGTATATAATACAATATTCAGTTTTCAGAACAGCTTGGCATGGAAAGATAACTCGAAAAATTAAAGATTAACACAAAGACGGATTTATTAACCAGAAACTGGCAATTACATAATTTTATTGGCACATAAGTTCAAGTTGAAACATTTATACAGATTATATTTTAATTAGGACTAAATTATATCCGGGTATGTTATTTTAAGCGCCATATAACTGCTTCCGTTGACATATTATGACAATAATAATATGGTCCAATATTTTAAAATGGCATCATTCATTTGCTTGATAAAGACCATAGAATCCTAGTCTAAATGACGATCTGTAATAAGCAGTAATTGTATTCCATATTGTTTTATGTATATTTGAAGTGTATTTACTAAATGAAACAATCCGTTATACAATTTCTGGCAAGTTAGATGAGTATCGCTTTAACTGTGTATTTACAGTGCAGTATACAAAAAGGCATTCAAACAATTCATGACGTAAAAACTAACATCTTGAATAGAAGGCTTGATCTCACTTCATCAATTCCGTATACCTTTTCTAATTTCTTTTTTGTTCTCTCAATTATGCTAGTAAGGTTGCTTTTCTTTGGTTTTCTGTGATTTTTTCAACTGCTGTAAACGAACCCGTTCCAACGTTTTTGTATCACATGTAGGAAGAGGGATAACTACCTAAACGGTTGGAAATTTCAGACTACGCTAGCAACGGCTTGCTGTTGTAAAACTCACGGCCGTTGCTTCAGGAACAAGAGTTATTAAATGCCATTGAAACGAATTGATAATAAAATTTCTTGCAAGTTTTGGAATCTCGCTTTAAGTGGGTATTCCCAGTACAACCATTGTATCATTTCACTATCAAATCATAATTTGATCAATAGTTTTTTCCAATTGTTGTGGGTGATTGATTGGTATTGGTCACGTTTATTCCAAGTCTACTATTCACATGATTGTCTCTGGACCACTTTAAACACAATAGTTTTGAACGCATCATTACCTTTGAGACGATCCTGTATTTTTTTATATTTCATATGTTATATTTGTAAGGGCACGTAGAATAGAAAGGTCAGTAACACTGTATAAAGCTTTATGAATCCATACAAACTAGAGCCACGGTGGATCCGTGAGGAACAGTTTAATTAAATGCGTACACAGCCCGTTGTATTTAAGACCATATCTGAATATATAATAAGACAACGCTTTAAAGGAGCTAAATCGCTAAAATTTGGGACCTAGACATGGACACAAATGGGTCGGAACGCATATAATAATGTAATATGAATGTATATAAAATGATTGCATTCAATCGTTTCCGTTTTTACTCTAATTCCAAATCAGTTATGTTTGGCAAAGTACACCAGAAGTCTCAATCGAATAGCAATATTATGGCGTCTGGTTATTCCAGTCTATATAGAATTAATTGCGCATGCTAACCGTTTGCCATGATATTATGTGGAATATGTATAGCCTCGTTCTTTGAGTCCCTTGTTAATGTACCTGAAACGCCTTATGGTACACGACTCATGTACCAATGGTAAATGTTTATTATGTACTAAATATTGGATATCAGAAGCCCATCTTTTCCCATCAATGTTGATTCATATTTACAAATAAAAAAAATTGTGTTTTCAAAGTCGAAGACGTTCGGTTGTTGTGTAGGGTTTAAAGCAAACCGGAAAGACCAGAGAAAACCAACAAGGTTATACAAGCGACCATTCTCATCGCCAAGTAAACACACTGGATCGTAACCACCACACTTACATCTATGACAAACCTTGCGATCTAGAGCAAACGTGCTTGATCATTCGGCAACCTCACACCCCCTTTTCGGCGCGATGAGGAAATGCGCAGGTTAATGCATGGCCTGGTTAAGATATTTAGAGGTCTTATATCAATTACTGAAATTATTATGTGTCGCCTTGTGTTCAATTTAAATCAAAGACGATATTGAACCGTAAAATAAAAAAAATCATCTTTCGATATGAAACAAAACTGGCATTATTAAAATAGCTCCAACCCCATCCCCGATTTTCTGATCGCAAAGTCCTGGATTGTTTTATTCAGTGTCCGATAAATATTTAATGGTTTAATTCTATTGTGTAACCTCTTAATGGTACAGTTGCAACATTTGCGCCATGGTATTTCTGGCACTCGGAAAGAGTCTGTGGTGCCTCGCTTCACTTGGCGTCTTAAGCACATGCTTATTTAACTTGATTTGTTCAGCGTTGTGTTAATGTAATAGATATGGTTAACAAATATGATTTTTGGAGACGTTTTAAAAATTTTGATTAACTTTACTTGGGGCACACATAGTGAATATGGCTCCGTGTTGAGAATGTGCCGGTAGAGCTGTGTGTAGAGTCTACAAAATGCCACCCAGAGCATAAAAATACGAAACGAAATATATATCGGTATTGTAATCATTGCTTTGTGACCTTCTCATGCGTCAGTGGGTGCCCCCTCCCCCTTACAATCGGAAAGGGGGGGGGGGTGATTCTGATCACCAGGACAGTCAGGCCCTCCCAATACTGAGTCTTGCCCCCCCCCCCCCCAATATTCTAAGCTCCAATTGTCCCTTACCGCAAATTACCAGTAGCTGCAGATGCCCATGCTAGTTTGCCCTCCCGAAAACATCTTTGCCCCCCCCCCTCCCAAACAACTTCCTGGCCACGGGCCTGAGACAGATTATCTGGTTGTTTATACCCACATAGATGTCCCGTTCTGAAGGCTATCTAACCGCTGCCTTGGGTCTCGCAACATCAATTTATCTTCACGATATCTTCCTCGGTAGTCAATTTTATCACATCGTCATCATATTACCCCTTATTACAGCTTTCATCGTAATAACACTAATAAACTGTTCGTAATTATTTTTTGGGTTTGGTAATGAAGGGTTCCAGGGTTCGTCCGCCCCCTCCCCCAAATAAAAAGTTATAACAAATCCACGCCCTTGGTAATATGTATCCGCTTACTGTTTTCCTAACAGGTTTCGTACTTAGGAGAATATCACACGATTACTCATTACTTGATCACGAACTTGACTTAAGTTTCCATATTCTTATTTTAAATATCTACAAATAACAATAATATTTTTTAATCAAAACAGATTTGGGACACGTGTAAAGTAATGAAATGAAATGCGAGGTAAGATATCGTGACTCTCGTGTCTTAATAAAAACTCTCCAATATCGGTAAGACGCCGTACAACTCTCTCTTAATAACTATTGATAGAATCTAATCACTTTTATATTCCTTTAGAATGAGTTATTAATCTCTTCATTCCTTTTAAAACAAGCGACTCGCTATAATAAACTATCCGTTTTTCAATAGTCTTGATTAAGAGATCGCGAGCCAAGTTGCCCTCGCCTCTCTAATCCTCCAAGATTGTTATTTCAACCTATTTATTCAAGAGATTTTCCAGTATTTCTTGCGCATTATATCAGCATAGTTGTGTCTTTGAGAACCCCGGATTTGTTTCCCCCAGTGCTGAAGTGAAACACTTGTTAAAACAGTTCAAGCTCCTAAGTTTGCGCGGGATCACATACCAAACGGGCCAGGTCGCGGCGAAAAGAGCTGCTTATTGTACATGAGGTATAACACTGGTTTTACGAAACAGGTGGCTAGCACCGTTAGTAATCTGAGCTGAACATAAGATGGTTAACACTGCGGGAAATGTGATCGCTGTATTTAGACTTGTGTAGGTTAACATATTAGCTGGTTGTATATCGTGCTGTGTTGCACGTCGAGTAGCCAAATCTGCAGAAATCAACAGCGAAAAGGTAACAAAGGGCGTTTAACTCCCCACAAGACAAATATTTGATTAATCAGTAAATTAGCGGTTAATAAACATTGGGTCGTTGGCGAAGATCAACTCATGAAAATATTCAAAGTACAGCTGCAAATTTTTGATATCTGCCTGCCATCTTGCGTATAGATTTCATACCATTTCAAAAATTTATTAAAATCCTTTCATTCCATGAAGAGGTTATGGGGCAAATTGTTAAACAAAGGCGTTTACTCAATTTAAAGACCACGTTTTAAAAATCCCAGTCACATACTCTTTTGAAGCTAGAAAAGAGATTTTGTTATTTTTTTCTTTCTGAATTTGACTTCTTTGAAAATTACAGATGTTGTCGTCATAAGTTTATTCAAGATATGAAGTTTGGATTCCGCTCTTCGGGTGGTCGCATTATGTTATAATTGTTTTGAGAATTATTTACGTTTCTGGTTTATTTTCTTAAAATAAGAATAAATTTCACACATTAACGGTTTGGGTTGTTGTTTATTATCTTTTCTATCAAAGGAGCCAAAATAATCATAGAATTATGAAAATTCGTGGAATCTGAAGTAGGTTATATATATAATAAATTTGTTTATTTGTACCAGAAACCCCAAAAGTTATAACAAACAACTAATTAATCTCCAATCGAGAAACATGGCACGCGCCAAAATTACCATAAATATTATCCATTTCAAAGTACTAGTTCTATTATAGGCATCACAGGTTTTCATGCCAGATTCCATAAAGCAGTTCAACCAACAATATGGCAGATTTGTAACCGGATATTCGTACTCTATTTTCTGTTTATACTGCAGATGGCATCACGAACACATGAAAAAAATGGCAGGAATTGGCGCACAGTGGGTAAACGGGTGTATTCATTCTCTCTTATACATTTGTATATTTATGGTTTGATGAGAGCTGGCGATATTTAGCCGTCTTGAGCACGCTAAATGTCGAAAAAAAATGACGTGATTCGCTCTCAGAGAATAAGGTATTTAAACAACATGTGTTGAAATAATTGACACTGACTAAAATATGTGGAATAAACAACTGTTGTACAAGGATGGTTGTTTGGTAGGAATAATCATCCGAATCTCTGTGTTTCTCTGGTATTTCTATAGCTTGTGGTTTTAAACCTATTATGTAAATGTTAAAAAATATATTATTACATAATCCACATATATAAGCCCGTGTCTTAATGTCATCAAACATATTTTTTTAATCAAATCAGCCTTTGATCTCATGTTGCTAGACATTACAGAAAAATAATATAATATACGAATATGTCTATATATAGAGAGAGGGGGACAGGGTTTAACGTTCACTCAAGACAAACCAAGTCCTTTCGGGACTAACATATGGTTCAATCTTATTTTAATAATTCCCTTGCGCGTAGGGTCTGACTTTAGCAGTGGGGGGACACCGTGGGACCCGGAGAAAACCCACCAGGTCGGACAGGCGATCCTACTCCTTATCACGTACAAACGGGGAATCGAAACCTCGTCAGTTTATCCAAAGACAGACCTTATGATACAGCACGCTCTTGCTACCCCCCCCCCCCGTCGTACGAATATATATGAACACAGGCACCGGTAAATCAAAGAAATGAAATGGGGTTCTTCGGCAAATAAAGACGGGTATACGCCATGCAGTGAACAAGGGGATATATTTTATCCTTACAGCAGAGCTGTGATCTTCTCTTATTTAGAATTTCAACTGTTAAGGGTTCTTTTACGTACATGCCAACATGTATGTGGAACTCGGGTTTTAGTCCCACCCGAACGACTACATACTGTCTGTTCAGACTGCGCTGGCTAATGTATGAAAACCTTCTCGACCTACAGTGGGATCGAACTTCGGATCTCCTGGCAATCCAACATGGTTCCGAACCCAATTCCAATTATAAAGAAATACTGTTTTGCTTCTGAAATCGTCCCCCAATTGATTGACATCTCTGGTAATAATAACAGACACGGATGGTGAGAAATGACAAGAATGGATTAGTTGCTAATCTCTAACACCATGACCAATAATACTATCACTATCACCCGTGAATAGAGACCCTTGTATCAATCTGTTGGCCCCGTCCACTCTGTCATCATATGTTACTGTTGACCTGGGGCTAAACACACCGTGACCACTGGTTGACTTGCTGTCTCTATATGACCTGACAACAGCTTAATACGGTCGTCATATGGTAGATGATGTCACCTAAAAAACATGATAAATAATAAAGATTTATAATATAAAGAGGGAGAGGGGGTGAGGTGCTTAACATCCAATGCACACAAACTAGGTCATTTCGGGATTAATATGTTTGAATTTTATTTTAATAATTCAGTGGCTCGTAGGTTTTCAGCATGTTTAATAAATTTAGTTTAATGTGAAATGTCAAAAAAAGCAATAAAATTATTATACATACATAAATATTGATGAGGGTCGAGCAGGATGCAATGTGTGCGTACGCTTCTTGGGTACTAGACGTCACTTCACTTGTATTCCAGGATAGCACCAATTAATATTTCTTTGGGCTATGATGGGTCAATGTTCGCCTATGTTGTTGTGGAGTCTGGAGGCTAGACGACATTTTCACAAAAACATGTTCATTATAATATATTTTATGTAACAGACATTTGATATTTTGGTGTTCGGGATAATGAATGCGACCAGGTGTCTTCAAGTGTGTGAACATAATGTGGGTTTTGTGTGCTTAATCTAGTGAACTATTTGACCCCCGCCTTTGATGTTCTTCAATATCTTATATCATATATATAAATATAGATTTGTTACATCAGAGTGGGTTATGTTATATAACACACTAAGTACTTATATTGTCTATATTATTGACTAATAACCCACACTTTAGACCTGACAACAAATTAATGGAGTAATCTACCCAGACGCCTACTGTCATGTCTTCTTTTATCAATCTTATGACAACTTTATCAAACTTAATCAGAAACGATTGTTGTTGATATGGACATTGGTCATTTGGCGGTCAGGTCCCGGTCAATATGATTAAATTTATGGCCAATTTACCCCGTGTTATCAACAAGTTTTTGTCGATGTAGGGGTTACAGATGTCGGGATAATAAACGCAAGAAAACTTCCAGGCGGTCTTCGTGCTCAGAAGCATTAACCCGTCAAAGACAGCCTGTAGGGGTTTAATGTTGGCACCAAGACGAAGCAAGGGCTTTGTGTCTATTGATGGCATTCTTGAACAGAGACCTTGATAAATAAAATAAAAAGAGTTGTTTAACAACTGATGCTATAGCCAGACGTTTAGCCTGCAGCTGATTACAGCATCATACAGATATTCTAGGTTTAATATCGCCTTAATCCCTTTGATATAACAAAAGATAATTATATTTGTTTATTGGATAACATGGCTGGCATTTAAACAGGTATACGGGAGGAAATAATTATTTTTCTAACAACTTGACAGCTTTGCCAATTAATACGTTTCCCATTTTCAATGTCTGTGACAGCAAACGCTCTCTGGGGGGTTTATATCGCTTTCTTTCATTTTACTGAATAACATGCATAACCCGGCTTCTGTCTTTCGTCTAGTTAACCATATCAAAGAAACAATTTATAAAGTATGTACTTGTACTGTGAACGTGTTATGATTTGCATGCTCCATGGCAGTTGTATATTACAAATTAGCATAGCGCCATACCGCTAGAATTCAGTTACCAAAATATGGAGCACTACCAACAAATGTTCTCCGGGAATATTACCTATATTCATGTAATTCGACACAATTTTCCACCCAATTGCCGATTGGTTAACAGCATCCAGCTAAATATACAGTACCAAGGTGCCTCGGTTAATTAAACAAGTCCATCCCGTTCTCGGATATTCTAACTACTTGTCGTCTGCGGTTTTAGACCCATCTTATCAATTAAATAGCGGGATTGACTGCAAACTGTTATTAATTGTTAAACGCATGTAATTGGTATTAAAACTAATCAGAGTTGGAAAGGTCGTGTTTAGTCAGCTAAATAACCCGATTAGTTTATCAGCCATTCCACGCAATCACACTTAATTGGAATTTGTTTTCTTGCTAATAAGCCTTGTATCGGCGTGATACAACTTGGCTGTTCCCGTTTCATCAGCAGTGTTTAATTGCCTATCATTTTCACTCATCTGGTTCGAGATATTTGCTTCCCAGGCAATACTTATATTTAATAGGGAATGTTCTATTCTTTAAAAAATAAGTAAATTAAATTACACCCCCCCCCCCTATCTTTCTAAAATAAAAGTTTTTAAAGAGCGGCAGGTAAAACCAGTTATGAATGTAGTTTTATCTATCAACCAAACCTGAACTTGGATTCGATTCCCGTACGGTCGTACGTAAATACACAGTACATGTACTTGGAACCATTCTAATTAACATTAATGTTCTATGAGACAATCTCAACTGATACTTATGTCCTGATACACACAAATAATCTTCCTAAACAATGTGTATTTAACTAACGTTCTAATAATGATATGGTTTATAACGTTCTAATAACGATCTGGTTTATAACGTTCTAATAATGATATGGTTTATAACGTTCAAATAATGATATGGTTTATAACGTTCAAATAATGATCTGGTTTATAACGTTCAAATAATGATATGGTTTATAACGTTATAATAATGATATGGTTTATAACATTCTAATAACGATCTGGTTTATAACGTTCTAATAATGATATGGTTTATAACGTTCTAATAACGATCTGGTTTATAACGTTCTAATAATGATATGGTTTATAACGTTCTAATAACGATCTGGTTTATAACGTTCTAATAATGATATGGTTTATAACGTTCTAATAATGATATGGTTTATAACGTTCTAATAACGATCTGGTTTATAACGTTCTAATAATGATATGGTTTATAACGTTCTAATAATGATATGGTTTATAACGTTCTAATAACGATATGGTTTATAACGTTCTAATAACGATATGGTTTATAACGTTCTAATAATGATCTGGTTTATAACATTCTAATAATGATCTGGTATATAATGTTCTAATAATGATATGGTTTATAACGTTCTAATAACGATCTGGTTTATAACGTTCTAATAATGATATGGTTTATAACGTTCTAATAATGATCTGGTTTATAACATTCTAATAATGATATGGTTTATAACGTTCTAATAATGATATGGTTTATAACGTTCTAATAACGATCTGGTTTATAACGTTCTAATAACGATCTGGTTTATAACGTTCTAAAAACGATCTGGTATATAATGTTCTATGGACGATCTGATATGTAATATCTGAAAGATTATCTGATACTCCTACTTCTGGTAATCTAACTAATTTGACCAATGTGTTTAAAGACTTTCTGGTACAGTTTACAAATGTTTTGTGGGGCTATCTGGTACTTATTTCCAATGTTCTATGAATCTGATTAAAATACAGATCTATATTTCGTTTCGTTTTTTATACTTCCGATGGCCTACTCTACATGAATATCTGACAAGTTATAGTGTAAGTTCACATCAGAAGTCGAACGAGCGGCTTTTGGCAAGAAGTATTGCAAAAGGTTGCCGACAGGGAATAATAATAATAATAATAATAATAATCGCGTCATTTTACAAGGGTAGCAAATTAGGCCTGAGGCCCTTTTCCAATTTGGCCCTTGGCACAGACCGTGCGAGTGATTTCGATCATTACTGCAGGAAGAAACCGAAGAACTCGGGGGAAACCTGCCTGATCGGACGGGAGACCGAATATCCCTCTCACTTACAACGATAAAGTTCTTGCCCTGAGCTGGGATTGAACCCTCGTTGCATTGGTGAGAAGCAAGTTATGTAATATGTTATAGGTATGCATGATCTACAAAGTTTGTCATAAAAAAATGACAAATGTCATCACAAACTAGGGGGTATTTGTCACAAACTGGGGTTTGTGGTCCGAGGTCTTCCCCCTTTTAAATATGGGCAGTAATATCAGGCTAGTTCTAAATCTTTAAAATAAATTCTACCGACTAAATATGTTGTCTGGCAATATTTATTTAATCAATATTTACATATTATAAAGATACAATTCATTTGCAATTGCAAAAAATAAACCATTTGGTATTTAATCTTCAGTTGTCATGTTAATCTTCAGTTGTCATTTTACTAGGCCATTGGCTGTCAATCGCATATCACAATATTTAGAAACCTGCGCACTTGAGTTCGTTTGAAAAACAGTGTCAAATCAACCATCATTCAAATTTTGACGGATTCTTTTCAACAATAATTTGTATCCTTGAACTTCAACTGACATGAATTAAACAAATGACAAATAGTAGATTTTTTCACGGATGCTTAACGCTCATTACATTGATAGGTTGTTGAAGATGGAGATTAGTGAGATAGATTTCACTTCATTAAGCACCAACAAGTGTCTCTTCATCTTCTCGCCTGTTAATCTCTTTACCACCTGAGAAATACCTTACGCTTAATGAATTCACACCTGTAGGATATGACAATTAATCGTTTGTCTGCTATGGAGGAATAAAGGGATTTCTGTTTTACAATGAGGGAAATAAGCGTATAATAAAAACTATTGTGCGATCAAAGGGCTATGGAGGTTAGGATCTGTAACAGACCAACAATACGGTTATATTACCTACAGTAGTAGAAAAGAGTCGTGAGGAATGTCATCAATAGTTGTCTGTGTTGACGTGTTGACCCCATGGCGTCAGAGTGTAAATGTAACAATAGTTACCCTCCAATCCGTGTTAGGACGATCGCTAATTCCACGACCGCTCGGCGCCATCCAGTATAATAACGAAGATAATTGCAAACTCTGGCAAGTTTACCTGCGCTCGAGCTGAACACACACTCACACACACACAGGCGATAACCTGGCAAACGGGATCAAATTTCTGAACTAACCAAGCGAGAAAATCACTTAATTGTCACTTTCGACAGACCATGTTCACTTGTTTAGTATTATGAACGTGCCCCGAGCACGGCCTTTCATCACTGACAATAGATGGAGAAGAAAAAATAACGTCGGGCTCATCACCGGGGGTGCCTGCTATCGCACCTGGGCGATAATATCCTGCTTGCGACCTGTGAATAAGAGTCATATGTATTGTGGGTTTTTAGGTGTAGAAACATCCTATTGTCAACATATACTTGCTATATACTATATAGTTTACTATGAAAAGCTTTAATATAGTATATATATATACATATGTGTGTGTAGTTTATAAAGATCGTTATAACCACCTGGGGCGATCACATGGTATATATAATATATATGTATATTAAAAACTACAGTATGTAATATAAATCTGTGTAATCTCTCTATATATATACTTTACATATTATACCATATACAGGATATCCTGTTGGTGAGTGTGGTAAAACAAAAACGAATCATATCAAATTCTGGTTACAAAGACACAACGGTGGAAATTAGATAAGCGGTCAAAAATGGGAGATCGACCCCCTTCTCCAAATTTATATGGGGGGTTGGATGGCCGAATGGTTAGCACTTGCGTGCTGTATCATAAAGCCTGTCATTGAGTCAACTGGCGATGTTTGGAATCTCCGGTTGTACGTGGCTAGGAGTAGGGTCGCCTGTCCAGCCCCGTGGGTTTTCTGCGGGTCCTCCGGTTTCCTCCCACTGCTAAAGACCCCTATACGCGCAAGCGAATTATTGAAAAAAAATTAAACCATATGTTAGTCCCGAAATGACCTAGTTTGTGCCGAGTGGACGTCAAACCCCATCTTACTCTCTCTCCCTCCCTCTCTCTCTCTCGCTCCGGAGGACGTTAATGTAGCATTTAAAACAACATTGATGTAATATTCTTGCAGCAACATTCTGATTTCGTCCTTAAAATATCAAACCCTTCCACTCTCTCTCTCTCTCTCTCTCTCTCTCTCTCTCTCTGTCTCGCTCTCTCTTTCACTCCCCAAATTTATATAATCTGGTTGTTTTTTTTCTCATGAAACCTACTTGGAGACAAGCGCCTTTTCAAGGGTGCCCCTAGGGTGACTCGCCATCCCTGTGGGTTTTTTTTAATTTTGGTGACGATGGTTTTTAAGTTTGCATATTTTCTTACTTCTAGTGCACAGTTGGGCAGTTTTTATTAGAAAATTGTTTATAATTAAAATCGCTGCCTCAGGTTTCTTTGACTAACTTTAACCGTATACGCCATTTCCATAAACTATTCTAGTCACTTTTACATCGTCACCCCTTTATACCAGGGCCCGATTCCTAGAAAATTCGGAAGCATGTTCTTATGCTTAAATTTTAAATATAGACTTTAAAGAAAGAAACGCAAGAGGATAAACCACGATGACATTCCATAATGTACCCAGGTGTGAATATACCAGGTAAATATATAAAACAGGTTATATAAGTAGTAAATATTTAAATGACGAGACAATTGTCGATTGACACCTGCTCTCTTGTCGCCAGCTTTCTTACATACAATACATTTACATACATTTACCTACCTGTCCTTGTCAACATTTACACACCTACAAAATAAGCCTCATTCATAAAAAAAATATGGGATTGTCAGCGATATCCCATGGGGAATGAAGCGGACTTAATACTGTTAATTAAACATTATATTATATAAACACCTGTTTTTGTAAATATGTTTGCTAGAATACTAACAAAATTAGTTTTTTTTAAGAAGTTTATTTGACAGTAGATTTTACACTGTTTAAGTTGACCTGACTGTTGCTATATTTCATCTACAATAAGATTTTTGCCAAGAAAATGGCGTTGCTGAACACACTGTACATAAAGAATTTTAACCGTTGTTGTACTGCATTATTTCCATTCACTTGGGCCAGGTTTACTCACGGGGGGGGGGGGGGCAAATGGTTAGCACTTGCGCGCTGTATCATAAAGCCTGTCATTGAGTCAACTGGCGTTGCTTGAAATCCCTGGTTGTACGTGACAAGTCGTGGGTTTTCTCCCGGCCCTCCCACTGCTAAAGACCCCTACGTGCAAGCGAATTATTGGAAATTATTGGGAATACTTTCGTTTTCAAGAATTGGGGATGTTAAAAACAACAACATTTGTCCACCTTATTGCACCAGCATCCTCAATTAAGACCATTGACTTCGACTGATTAAAGGAGGCAAGTATCTAACTCAATGTCATCAACAGTCTTCGACATTACAAACATGACTTACATATTGGTCACTTTAAATCAACATTTGTGTTGGTTTTTTTTTACCGTGAAAAGATGGTCTTCTTATATCCAATATTTAAGACAAAAGGAAAATTCTAAAATTGACGAGAAAGTTCATTGGATTTTCCTGCGTGGTTTCCCCTTGCCAGTTGTGCAGGACGGGGAACATTGGCGTGCACGTAAAAGATCCCTTTTATTCGATATATAAGAGTAAGCCGTGGTGCTGCTGTCTGAGCAAATTTACCTCAAAGCACACTGTCGACGAGGAACAGGAGGACGTTAAACACAATTTCATTTCATATAATTTCATTTCATTTCATTGCGATCCATTTCCAGCTGCCAAAGAATAGCGATTTAGCTCCTTTAAACGCATGTATCCAGGAGAGAGGTAATGTTCCCCAATCCTTTTCTGGGAATATAATATTGTTTATTTAAAGAAACAAATTACTCATCCGTATTTAGGAACCAACCTCGCTTAGTGAGCATGGTGCTGACTTGCTAACCAGGTTGTCCCGGGGTTAGTCGGGAAAGTTCATCGGCATTTTCTGAAGAAAAGCCGAGGTCCAACCATTTATTCATTATCGTGCACGGAAAAGAACTAGTGACATTGGGAATTCTACGATAGCACACTGCATGACACATTACTTTGTCTGTCTTTATTTACCCGTTTTGCGAAGAAAAGAAGGACATTAAACCCCATTTATTTCACCTATGATATATTGAGCAAGTGTCTTTGAAAACCAGATTATACCCTACAGCAATTAGGAACAATTACAGACTTTATGAACTAAAAGGATGTAAGTTTTGATTTCTACGCATTTATACGTCATTACAGGAACAAAAATCAATCGAGTAATTGTCTCACTTATAGTTTAGAGAACAAAAAAACAGGCGTTGATTTTCACAGCCTTCTGCTATCGATTGAACTTTTTTTTATTCTCGCGCCAATTGTCACTTCTGGACGGAGCAATCTTGAATCAATTATTTTGCTAGGGAACTATAAACAAAGATTTCTCAAAGCAACGTGTCATAATATAGATCATATTATTCTCAACCCATATACCAGTACACTCGAATTGTTCACACACATACTCTATAACAAGCCAACATATGAGAGGTTTGAAAGTTCTTGTTTTCCCAGACCTCGGAAAGAATGGCGGTATTATAAAATCACACACTCTGTGGTACATTTGATATTACCCAATACTTTTGATGACGGAATCATTCGATGCTAAATAAACAACATACGATATTTTGAATAAACAACATTTTATATGCAAACGTAACAAAAATGGCGATACATGAACAAATTGGGACAGCACAGAAACTTCTTATGCAAACTTTAAAAGAAATACTAAATACATAATAAAATTGGGGCGATATATCCTTACCTACAGGGAAGGGCGGGTAATATTAATGGCGTCTCGGAGGATAACTAGTGTTTTGATTAATACGAGACATGGCGTAAAGGATTAGAAATGGGCACACCAGATGCCAGAGTATCTAACGATTAATCTTATTATTACGATTTAATCGATTATTTAGCCGACGCTGTTATAGTAACACAAGTTGTTTCTGCTCTCTTATTTTTATGTCTAATATTTTTGTAATGAGATAGAAAACAGAACATTAGTCACGTGTTTTAATAAGAGGATTAAAGAATAAACAATATGTTGAATAACAAGTACATTTGGGGGTTGTTGAGTGTTCGGTTACAGGACAAGCTTTTGAAGTTGAAAACATATGAAAAATCCGTAATATTATTACACACACATATATATATATATATCTTAATATCTTTAGCTGCTGTTTGTAATACTCTCTAAAACTAGTTCACAGGGTTTTATTTTTTTTTATCTTAAAGTTAAAGGAACTAATACAGATTCTGAAAAATCTAGTACAAGTGACCATTTAACAGTAATTTGCTAATTTTTCACAAACACTGACGTGACGTCACTATTTCTTTTTCAATTCTTTAAGGATATTCTACTTGTAGTACGAACAAAATTATGAAGCGTTAAAATGATTGTTTGATAATAAAAGTGTAATGGTCACTTTAAGTTATTCTATTATAAGTAACAAAATTGAAGCTTATTATCTGTATTGAAGCACACACCACTGTTATCTTTGAAGTTACAGAGTTGAAATTAGTACGAATTGTAATAATAGCTGTATTCAGTGCTAATGACCACTTTTTTTCTAAGGACGATTAAAAAGAACAATTAATATATATATACTACTTTTTAAAGTGACAGTAAATTTTAATAAGATTATCACAGAAAGGCAACATATATTTAAATATTACAAAAAAAAAATAAAAATATTATTCAAATTTTTTCCGGTACATAATTATGTAATGTACAAACTGGCCATTATACAAAAATCCCAAAAATAATAATAGGGATATAGTTATAAAATGTATTAAATATTCACGTTATTTGTTTTAAAAGTGCTGACTGACAGATGAGTAATCTACAACTTTAACAATACTGAGATAATACCAAAAGACAACATGGAGACCTGACCGTATTAATATCTACTATTATTACAAGTCACGATAAAGCTTTTTTTTCTTCTCTCTTTTCCTTGTCTTGCCGGTCATATGGTTAGTCTTATCGGTTTAAACAATTTTTTCATTTATTCCCTTCAGCCGCATCGTCGTGAATCAAACATTTCTGAAGAAACAAGTTTTTTATATGCGAGTTTGTAGTGAGATCTAAATGAAATGGCTGGCGACGATTGTAAGCTATCTTACTTCACATAATATATAAAGTGGTAAAAAAGGCCAGCTGTGTTATAATTTTGTTATCTTCACCACTCCAAACTAGCTGAAGCACGTCATGTACTTATCTTTCGGTGACAAGCCCTGTACAACTCGCCTGGTTGCCAGATGGTTTAAACGCCTAGAGAAAACTTGCGTCGATAAGATAATTAAACGAAAAAGACTCCACCAAAGTCAACAAGACAATCCTTGACACCAATTTAACAAAAGTTGTGAAATATAATCTCCGCGCATTAATAATACAATATTCATAGAATACGGAGAGAGAGAGGGAGAATAAAAGAGAGAGGGAGAGAGATAGAAAAGAAAATGGTATAATAATAATATTATGTTTGATTGCCGATTACAATAATTATCACAGTTATAATATCAGAATTAATCAATAACAATAATTAACAACTTTCCACTTAGCTAGATGTATAGCTTTAATAATTAAATTTCTCTACTAATATTTTTAATGTCTCCGTCTCGCCCTGCCTTCAGTCTGAATAGTCTGAGTACACATATCAACACATTCCGCAAAATTTGTAGTAGGTTTCGCGTCTTCGTCGGCTAAACTCGACAAAGCCATTATGTAACTTGAAGCTATTCGTAATATGGCTAACTTCGAGAGTTTTTGATTATAAGAATAAGACGGTACAGCCCGTCGTAAACTGTCAAAAGCAGCACTAATTGTGTGAACACGAGATCTCTCTCTGGCATTAGCTTCCACTCGTCTCTCTCGAGTCATATTTTTATAATTCTTTCGATTTCGTTTACCGATACTGTCACTAAACATCATTGATTCTTCGTCCGCCTCTTCGCCGATACTTGGAACATTTTTAACTCCACTACGCGAACCGTTATCTAACCTCCCCTTTAATCCATTCACTAATCCATCGTCCATTAATTGTGGTAATAATCCATTATGGGCTAAATTTGGTTTTCCATAATATAAATTTGGCACAATACAGTTGGCATGTACCCCTTTATAAAACTGAGACAGGTGGTTCACTTCGTCCCGAGGTCCTAGTCCTTGAGAGGAATCGTCGAGATCAGAAGCAAAGGTGTGACACGGCTCGGGGGTGTCGGGCGGATCCTCCTGTATCGGCTCATAATCCTCACTACCCGAACCACTATGCGACATTGCACTACCCGGACTATCGGGACAAAATCTCTTAATACTAAAATCACTCCTCTTCCTCGGTTCACTAAGTTTTCTCTTATTTTTCCTAGGCGTATCCGTGGGTGAGGTTAACTTGTCCGGAGAGCTGCTATCCGTGGACAGGTTTCCTCTCAGCTGGACGCACGGTGTTGGTGAACACGGAGATTCACAGGTGGATAGTAAGCCCGCCATCGTTGAGCAAGTGATATCAACTGCCAGCTCGCTGTGTGCTGTTTACACTAACGGCTGAGCTAGTAGTCGGCCAGATGTTAAATGTTAAAGAATTCCTTGGATGCGTGTTATTTATTGACTAATCTCATTCAGATGGCTATCTTTCATAGAGGCAATTGAGGCGATATAAAAATAGACTCGACTAGCTCAGTCCTGTCCGCTTTAACTGCGTCTTGTCGTCTGCTAGATTTCCCCCTCACGCTCGGCTTTTAACATTTCATCTGCTGCATGTAATTAGAATATGAAAATTGGAAAGCGGCTGTTTATTCGACTTTTATCTAAGCGAGTATAATGGCTACACCAGGTGGTTGAATACAGACATTTTACTTGTTCTCGGCTAAATTCAATATGTGATCTAATGGTTGAGTAGCGAGGAGAGTCCATTATGAAAGGGGTGTGGAAAGGTACCGCCCTCATCAATATCTTTTACGACTGAGTTGTAAAAGCTCGTACAACAAGTGTAAGGCGATCAAACAATTAGTCGTATAATTTATAGGTTAATCAAATGCTGGGAATTAATTAACAGAATCAACTCGCTTGTCTTTGGCATTATTGTACAAAAATATTGGACTTGGACTGTAGGCCCCGAAGATTTTTTGAGCTGTTGCCAGATTTGTCGTAACATCTGGACAAGGGGAATATAGACGAATATGGCATGGCGTCAAATATTTTAATTAAAAGCTATTTGGCTTTCAGCCACAGATGCTATATTACGGAGGTTTTATTTATTCTGGCTGACGATAAACATGACGACAAACAACCCTATACAATTATATATTACTTCAACCACCTGTTTTCATTGAAAATAGTGTTTTTTTCTTATCTCTAGACAGGGAAAGTATAGCGTATAATATAACTGTATTTTATTTCAACAGTATTAAGAATCACGCAAGCATACAAGATACAATGAGCTAATTTTATTTGAACCAACTGAGCATTAGAGTTACTTTGTTTCATTTGTTTGGAATGAGACAGCTGCTGATTCCGGATGAGTTTACGTCTTATTATATAACAACATAACAGTTTCGTTGATACCATTCTTACAAATTCTCTGACTCAACCCCATCTCTTGAAGCCAAGGGAACTTTTTAAACAGCTGATTTACCGTTAAACGAGATCCCGATTTTCTGATAACTCTTAATTTTTGAATCTTAAATTACGGTAAACGACTGCACTTGGCACTAGAACTTCACATTCTTGCAGGTTCTCGCCAGTTAACGGTCCTTTAATTTTGGGACAATACTAGTAAGAGATCAAAATGATATCCATTCACTTGATTTGAGAATTATCTATTTTTTGCAATATCTATTTTCGGTCTTGTCCGCAGGTTTATCTTGTATATTTTTGTTTTGTGTGTAGTGCAGTCCTCCTGCACTTACTAATAGAAGGCCAATGATGATGGATGATCATGGCATAGGGCGTGTCTTTCAAATGTGCATGTATTGTTTGTGTCCTAATATAATGCATTATGACGCCTTGCCTATAGAGTTACTTTTAAATACTTTAAAAGATAATTCAAATGGGGTGTAAATGTCTTAATTTTCGGCCCTATCCAGTTAATGAAGACAGACATTGGGGCCTACTATTTAGAATTTTCACTGTCAAGGGATCTTTGACCTGCACACCAGTGTGTACACCCTTTTTCGACTCTTGCAAAGTCCCCATCCTGCACTCGAACACGGGACACCCAGGATAGCGAGCCATCGTCTTACTCACTGAGCCACCGTGACTAGCATTATTTCAAAGTTTGTGTTGTGTTGTGTTATCTAGTGCTGTTGTTTCTATAATTAAGAAGACATAATAGTATGATAATGGAGTAATTGATTTATCTATATTCTAAATGTCGCCTATATTTTAATCAGAGTGTTTTACTCGCTACACCCATTTTATCTACATCATATCTACCTGATACCAACTAATCTAAGATCTATAATAGTAAATACTTATATAGCAAGTATTATGTATCTGTATATCCAAGTTGAGGAACTAATTGCTTGTCCAAACATGAGAGATAAAGATAGAGGCTGGACAGGCGACCTTACTCCTTGTCACGTACAACCGGGGATTTGAAACCACGCCAGTTGACTCAATGACATACTTCATGAAACAGCGCACGTGATTACCATTCGGCCATCCAGCCCCCTGTCCAAACAAGATTTTTTAAAATAATTTAATGAAGTTCGTCATGTTATATAATTCCCTGTAACTGTGCATATGTGTTTGAAAGTATTAAATGTCTCATCTTGAGAGTGGTGCAAGATCATTTGACAGTTGTGGAAAGCTGAAATGCCGCTGTCCGGGCAAAATGTCCCCACCAACACACTACATATAGGGGCTCCCGACAGTTGGAGACCATGTAGAGTTGAAGATTAGGGTATTTCATAATATTAAAGCTGAATCAAAGAATAGGTTATTCATTTGAAAAGGATGCCCAATTAATATAATATATATTTGTAGTAAATATATTACAATAAAAAGAAATATAGTAGTGTATACCGAAAGTACCGCGGGGGTAAACAATTCCCAGATTCAGAACTGCTTTTCTGGGGACCCAACAAACAGTGCCATCGGGCCTATATGGTCTTCGGGCTCGTTGCCTCCGGGCCCAAAAAGGGAATTAGCCCCCCCCCCTCCCTCCCAAATATTTCGCAAACAATAATGATTTCCTATAGAAGCGTTCTTAGGCGACCATATTCTTAGCCCCTCCAAAACTTTCCGTAGCCCCTCCAAATTTAATGAGCTGGCTATGGGCCCGATAGTTTAATCTGACTCTGACTTTCCATCATAAATCTCATATTATTTCTGTAAGTATTGGTAAATGAACAATTGATAAATAACAAACCCTCCATGCTTTACGGAGCAGAAACACGCTAGTTTCTGTAAAAAGGTCAATCTATTGTGTCTGTGAAATTTTGCAACAGTCCTGACTGCAAATACAAATTACTACACATTGAACTTTGTTTAGGTTCCCGGTTAATCAATTTTATTACTCATCATACATATTCAACACCGATAATATTGTTTACACATTACACGTATGTACGGGGAATTCATTATTATCATTGGTGTTTTTAATAATAACGCTATGCTACGTCCATCCGTAATTATCGAAGGTGCCGTCTCCAGAGACTGTTCATTGATTTACTGATGACACTGAAGATGTTACATCTGAACTTAAACAGTGCTGCGCCCATTGAAGTTACGAAAAGGCTCTATCTATGCGTGTATCTTTGATGCCGAAGCGGTTATTTCTGAAGTTAATAAATGATGTGCCCACTGATGAAGATGCTCTAAACATTGATTGTAAAACCAACAAAAAAACCCACACAGGGCTATTAACAGAATCTCTACCATAAATATTTTGTGGGACTGTGACTTACACAAAACAGATGATGCCCCTTGTTTTATTGTTGGCACCAGCGACCACTTTAGCCAGGGGCCTTATAATAGCTTAATCCGGGCCTAGGAATATAAACAATATTTAATATTATTATTGTCTATTTTACTGAACTGTAATTTTGATCGTTGTTTAGTTGTGGTGATGTAACTGATGAAATTGGATGTTATATTCTGGCCCAGGGCCACAAATCACCATTGACATCCCGATTTTTAAAACATTTCTCGGGAGTTGACCGTAACCAAATATTCTACTTCCGCCGCTGTGTTTCGCCTGTTTACGGCCTCAGAAGTCTAACGGCCATCCCCACGATCTTAATTGAAAGCGAGAAGCGATGACGTATGTATTCGGTCATCTACACCCGTCCGTGTGTCATCTGCATCATTTACCTGTATTAATTAACCTATAAATGTTACTTATTACTTTGGACATGCCTGGTGATACAACGGTGTTGTTATTGGTGATTCTAGCTATTAGAGACCAATACACCGATGAGAAAGGTATCGAAGAGGATTCGCGTCCAGTGATGCTGTTGATCACACCGAAACTGTGGAAGCCGTATTACTTATAATAGTAATACATGTAGAGAATGATACATTTACCAAATTTTGTGACGTCAGGGATGCAACGTCCACCAGATTTAATGGAGATTATGAATACTTATTGGTGATATTGATAACACGGCGTCTTGCTAAGTCAGGAAACCGAGAACATCAGATTCGATTGTGTTGTCATTGATAATGACAATGACTCAGGGATGTATTCTGGTCACTAATGACACTGAATATGTTGATGTGATCTTCCTGCAGTTTCTTGATGCTGCATTCAGTTGTATGAGTTGGGTTTCCACCATCACGGGAACTTGTATTATGAATTAAAATCTGATTCTTTATACCAACGTTTAATGTGCAAAACAGTTTAGCTATCTTTCATTTCAAGGAGATGATGTGTCGACAAAAATTCATATCTGTCATTGGAATCAGTAAAAAAAGAAAGTTTGTCTAATATATTTGCATATTGTATTAAAGATAAAATACTGGTATATATACACATACGACCAGAAGCTACAATGGTGCTCTTTTTACGTTTTTAAAACCCAAAATGACTGCAGTAGATAACGTCATAAAGATGCTAGATATTTTCCCACATTTAGGATTCATTCTACCGTAACCAAATATATATATGCTTATCAAAGGCACATTCAACTTTCGTTTACATGTTTCTTTAATGTTTGACAGTGCGATGCAACTGATTATTTTTATTAAAAAAACACCCCCAACATAACAACCTTAAGATTTATATCCAAAAATAAGGGATATTTTATTTTATGATTTATTCGGTAGAATATCTACATAGCAAGTCGGGATAAAGTCTTTAAATAAAATTAAAAAAAGTCCCGTAAATCAAAGGGAATAAGTAAAATGTCGACACTTTCTAGTGTGATGTTAGATGTTAAAAAACCCCGAGATTTCACATTTGACTGAGTCTCAATAGGTTCTCACTGGCGGCATTCACAAGAATGTAAGTAAAAAATAAAGACTAGCGAATGAAATGAGAGGATAATTGAGATGAAAATATAAAAGCCTTGTGTCATGTCTATTCAGATATGGCGGGCAAAATGCAGACCTGGCGCCGTTTGGTCGCGTGAAGTTGAAAAAGAGGTCATTGTGTCGCCAATATGTACCTTCTCTAGTCAAATTAAACACACTACAGTGACATAATATGATTGTGTGCACAATTTATGTTACACCGGGACCTGACGCCTTTACCAGTTTCTGTTTACTTGTTTTGTCAACTCTCAACTGGTTTTCAAAGACTACACATTTTATATGATCGCATTCAGGTGCATTTTGATTCAATATTTGACGGTTGTGGCTAATTAACGAGTTCGTTAGATATAGAAAGCGATTCATCTTGAAAAGGAGGAATTAATGCGGGATTAACTAAACTATAATAAACGATTAATAGACCCCCCCCCCCACATCGATATTTTAAAGGGAAGGTCGCTTACTTTCATAAATAAAAATTAAACATCTTATTTAATTGTCCCATCAAAGATAAACTGTGTGCATGAAAGGATCTGTTTCTGATAATTGACAACATATAGGTGGCAATATATAAAAACAATCAAAATTCCTATCAACATTTACACCTTTTATAAAATCTTTTATTGTTCCAAATTCTCGGAATATACTGTTTGTACTTTTGTTGGTTAGAAAGAATCATTGGTTTGTTTTGTTCAGCTAAGGGCCAATATTTTATTGAAATTTATAATGGTACCCAGCTAATCACCACCCCCTTGTCTGGACGAGTTTATTGCTGTTTGACATGTGATAATGACGGGTTGCTAGCTCTACTAAAGCTTAGTTTATAATGGTTCTCAAGTTAGGCCTGTTAACCACCTGTGTACAATACAGCCGCCACAATCGATATAATCCTAGGAGATTCCTGTTGTTGATAAGAATTATCCAGCTAGTCGATAACCCAGCACACACTATACTAGTAGAGATCACATTAGTTTAACAATCTGCATGTCAGTTTATATTTAATAATGGACGTGGGTTTCTTTAAATCGATAGGTGGATAGCTCGTTTAGCTGATGTTCTTCCCCCCCCCCACCCCAACTCATCTCGACTATTATATTATGTTTCTTTGTTCGTGATAAACGTAATGTTAAATGTGGATATGTATCAACACCAGCTGTTGTGCATTAAAACTCTCAACACACCACTTCTCCTATTACGACCGAGTTCATAATGTAGACCAAACCACTACACCAGTCGTGCGATAACAGTTTTTCTATGTTCAAATTAAGACAATGCTACATGTGTGTACATGTTTTATATATACATGTATGTAAATAAAGATTGAAATCCACATGATGTATATCAATGAATGTCGTGGAACTTTTATACTCTGACTGAATTATACAATATACATTGATTTTAACTTTTATACTCAGACTAGGGGGTCACAGTGGCTAAGTGGGTAAGACGCTGGTTCGCTAGCCTGGAAGTCGAGTGTTCGCTCCCTGCATTGACCGAGAAAGTTCGTCCAGATTTTCCGGCGTGGTCCCCCCTTGTCAGTGATGCAGGACGAGGGTCGAGGGGGTTTGTGACCAAGATAGCTGCCTAGTCGTTCGGGTGGGACAAAAAACGAGGACCCGTGTACACATAGGCGTACACGTAAAAGATCCATTGGCAGTTTGAATTCGATATAAGAGTAGGCTGTACTGCCGCTGTCCGGGCAAAATTTCCCTCATGGCACACTGTATCATAATATGCCCATCTTCATTAGCCCAGTTCGGGGCAGAACAGTAGGACGTTAAACCCCATGTCATTTCATTTCATTTATACTCAGAATATCATATATCATGTACCGGGAGAGTGGATTTGCAGCCGAAAACAAATAGGATTAATAAGTACATGTATCTCGGGATAATCTCAAAGGATTATAACGAGTAATAGTAGTAACACACTGGAAGTCTACGGTCTACCCAAACAGTATGGGAAAGTGACGAGTGTGAAAAGTTAAATGTCCCCAAAATAGCATTATTTTAATTTAGTTAATACAGTAATTGAAAGTGTCCACTAAAAGTTTTATGTAATGACCGAAAGGATGCACGAGGAGGGGTGGATAGATAATTGTTGTTCTGTAATAATAATCATTGTCAGCATGTTTGCCCGTTTTTTGGATAAATTAAAGATACCTTCCCGCGTACAAATTGGGTGATTTTGATGATTATTTGGACTAAAAAATATATTCAAACTAATTAATCTATCAACATATTTGTTCAAATCCTTCTCAAATCAAAACATTGTAGTCGCGAGGAAATAACCTTACTATAAAAATCTATTAAAAGACGATGTTGTCTTTATTCGCTGTGGGAGAGTAGCGTTTCTGTTCATTTGGCTGGATTAATTGGGTTTAACGTCCACTGGAGACTAGCATAATAATACGGCTAAGTTTATTTCAGTAAATCAGTTACGTATGAAGTTGGACATGCGACTCCACGCCCTGTCACGTACAAGCTGGAAACCAAAACGACGCTAATTAACTCAGTGACATACCTTATGAATACCTTCCCAAATCAAACTTGGCACTAATTATTTCAATATCGTAGACGCACAAAGAGTCGTGCATATCACCAATCACCTATATATTTCCATAGCTATAAAATCATATAATAAAAGAAGTCTTGGATTTAAATAAATATACATGCGACGACAGATGTATCTTACCAATAGAAAATATGAAGGTGTCGATATCTAGATGATATATTTGGCTTATTACAATTTACATTCAATGTTGCCGTCTAGCTAGAAAGCTCTCTTAAAATGTGCAAGCGCCAGCATAGAATCTTAACTTACAATCATATTTTTTGTAAATTATTACTTAAAGATACATTATAGGAGATTAGATAAAGAGCTGACAGTTCTCACTATAATAGTTAAACTATAATAGATAATATACAGATAATTTGTTGAAAATTTCAGTCAAACTGATCCACTATGAACCGAGGTATCAACTTTTGAAATTTCAGCCTAGCCTCGTTCATCATTACTAAACATATTACGTTCAAAAGCACAGTCTCGATTATCCATTTTTTTCATTTAATTATCAATGAGCGTTAGCAGCATATAGGAATCTAATCCAGTCGATATCGAAGACTAGCCTTGACATCGAGAGTTGATTATGGTCTGGGTAAGTTAATTAATGTCTAATTAATGATTTAGATAAGATTTCAGGCCTAAAAAGGGTCTGCAATAGGCAGATTTTGCTCTTGCATATATGTATGTTTAAAGAGACAATAACACTCTTGCTGGCTTGACAGGTCCAGAATTTTTTTTTAGCCTTATTCTAACTACAAGATGTGTCCTACCTGTTGTGTAAATTATCCATTACAACCTATCTTACTTGTCCAGAGGGTTCGAAATATGTTTAAATCCAAGTTGCATTTGAAAGTGTTTACGTAAAGCTTTTCAAACCATGTTACTGCATATAGTTGAAGTTTTCCAATTTTTAAAATTAGGTGTGTTAAGATGAAATTTGTATCATTTATTAATTGAAATATTGTAGAATAGTACAGATTGTTGACCAGAACAAAGATTGGGGCATATTATTCAGTTACAACAAGAGTGGTATTGGGCTTTAATAGAAAGTAAACAAGATGTACGTAATTCATATGTATTTTTTTTATTTGATATGGCTCACAAAATACCAAGAAAGAACAGAAAAAACACTAACAATAAGAAGCGAACACCCAGTGGTTTTCATGGGTCGTCTAATTGTTGTGGAAACTCAATATATATGTACTATATTAGATCATTTTATCACCATAAAGACCAATCGGTGAGGCTATCAATTCCTGCGAGGCAGTTATCCCAGATCTGTATGTCTGATGCCATTCTTATTTGGCTAAACAAAGGTTAATATGAGTCGGCTATAAATATATATATACCTACATGTATTTACATACACTATAAGTTGGTATGCCTATGTAGATAAAAGCTGCAAGATCTATCTTTCTCTAATCGACACCTTGCATACCTGTCTTGAAACCCGATCCTACAAAATACCCGACTGTTACAACCCATCTGGCTGAAACTCATTTCTGCTGAGGGATGTGTAGACGGGTTTCTCCAGACCCAATAAACAACGTCTTAATGATACCGTTTCTTACAACAGAGACTGAACTTCTAAATATACATTTTTAATTCACAAAGCAAGACGCAGAGAAAATAAATTATTTACAACTACGTTTAAGATCGACCGTTTTTTGCAGTATTCTTTTGATAAGTTTCCAATACGTGTCTGGATAATCGTGTAAAAAGTAACAGGTATTCCTGGGTTAAGATATGTGGATAACAAACAGAATTTACACCAGCTAAAAATATAAATATATGACAGAGTAACAAGTGATATATACTGTATATTTGTTGCTTTACTGACAGAGTTTAGCCTTCAAATATTATTGTAGTTTGCGAACAGCTAATATAACAAAAGTCTTAAATCACCCACATCGGAATAGGAGTTTATAATATAGACTTTGTCTGTTCCCCAATTCCCCCCCCCCCCCCCCAGTTTCTGAATAAATATGGTTTTAAAATAAATCATCCACATGGTACTATACCTTTAAGCAGACTAAAAGAGCAACAAAAAAAAAACCACAGGCAAAAAAAGGCAAACCTTAAAGGACCTAAGTCCGTAACTCAAAATCTTCCAAAATCGTCGACATCGAAAACACGAATTATTGGTCAATTTAAATCAACAGTGATGATGTAAACTCAACGGGAAAAGATAAGCTTCTGATATCCGATATTTAAGATAATTTTTTTTTTAACATTGGTACACGACTCGTGTACCATAATGCGCTTAGCCCCAGTTGTAATAAGAGACTCGAGGGACGAGGCTAGGCATATTACACCAAACCAGACGGCACATGTAGACTGGAATAACCAGACGCTAAAAATGTGCACTAGATTGAGACTGCATGGCTCATTTCGTCGAACATAACTGATTTGAAATTGGAGTAAAAACGGAAACCATAGAATGTAAATCAGTTTATATACATTCATATTACAGTATTATATGCGTTGCGACCCACTTTTATCAATTTCTAGCTCCTAAATGTTAGCGATTTAGCTCCTTTAAAGATCTCTTCAAATCAAATACGAATCTATAAACTATTTTCTTCGTCATTTTCCCAGTTGTCGGTTGTTTATTTGTTGTATTGTCGCTTGGGACGATGGGGTAAAAATTTATAGAGATATACAGCCACACAAAAACATTTATACAGGACCAGAACCTTCTCAAATGTTTGTTTCAACAAGCTTATGATGAAGACGAGAATTCACAATAAAATGTAATTGGGGGGGGGGGGTCCGAGCAGCAGTGAATTCCAACTGTTTGATGTTGTTTTATATGCACACCCATACGACTGGACCGTTTTCCTCCCCTACCCCCCGCGCCCTACACCACTGAAAATGAAACTTTGACCTGAAAACCCCAAGAAACTTTCCCAGACAAACACTGTCATCTAACCCCAACCTTCCTGCATGGTTATTGTGGCAAATAGTAAATAGACTGTATATAAATTGTCTAATACCCTAACTTTATAACTAGTTTAAATTCAAGTGAGTCTAGATATTATATTATATTTTGTTTTGTCTAATCTAGAGAGAATGTAGTGTTTATAATCTATTGTTGCGGCATCTGTTACCCACTGTTATGTCATTTCCTCTTCAATCATAAAACGCTTGCCAGATGGTAGGAGGAAATAGGATCCATATCCCATAAACCCCAATCGTTTTTCTATGACTCAATATGTGTATTTTCTCAAGAGTAAATGCACCCTTCTACGGCGCGATCTCAGCTCTACAAGCAGATGTAATTGTGACCCGAGATGAACTTTATACGTCACGTGACGGTATTTTGTCGGTTCTAAGAAACCACCTGCGAGATACTTGTCTTGCTATCTGAGAAACGGCGTGTAGAACAACGAGTAGAGAATTAAGAATTTGGGTTACAGACAGTAATTTAATATGTTTGATAAAAACAGACACTATGTTATTATATTAAATATGTGTGTACTGTATTTAACATGTCACAGAGAACATAATTTTATTATATAAAGTGTAACATGGAACATAATTATTATCACATAATATGAACATGTATTTAATATAAAATGTACATCAACATGTTACAGAGAACGTAATATTTATTATTTGCGTACATGTATTTGTGTAGGCCATAATCTATATATATGCGTGTGTGTAGCCAAATATTTAAATGTGATCAAATTGATTTTGATTTACAATATCATGGTGTCCGTCATTATTGGACGATACAAAGGACAGTTTGTATTCATTTCATTTGAATATGTCCACAAATTATGTTCACATATAGAGATAAATCTGATTTCTATTGCTATGCTTACTATAGGCTACTAACTACTTTTCGAACTAACTGGGGGTAATTATTGATGTTCTAATGCTGGGTAGGCCACCCCCTGGGAAAATAAATATTTGTGCGCCCCTGGCTGAAAAATTATGCCCATTGATTTAGCTTTATGCTTATTTTGGAAATGTATCAATAATCATAGATATATTCCAATATTCCAAATACGATTGTATGCCAATAATAGTAGGTCAATTAAAAATACATTATGGGAGATAAGATAAAGAGCTGACAGTTTTCGCTATAATAGTTAAAAATAGATAATGAAAAGGTAATTCGTTGAAAATTTCAGTCAAATTGATCCACCGTGAACCGAGATATCAGCTTTAGAAATTTCCGCTTAGCCCCTTTCATCATTACTAGAGCTAGAACGTTAAAAAGCATAGTCTCTATTATCCAATGTTTTGATTTTTATTATCAATGAGCGTTAAGCTGCATATAGGATTCTAATCCAGTCTATATCGAAGGCTAGCCTTGGCATCGATAATTGATTATGGTCTAGATAAGTTAATTAACGTCTAATTAATAATTCAGATAACATTTCAGGCCCAAAGAAAGACATGCAATTGGTAGATTTAGCTCTTGCATAATGGATGTTTAAGTTATATATTAATCTCTATCATGTGTCAAAAAAATCGCACCTCTTCCTTGTAAAATAACCTGAATAGAGATCCTGAATCCTGTACCTATTAACCCAGCTCTTGTTACACGCCAGATTGACTTATTCCATGATAATTAATTGGCTGGTGTCATAAATCTTTATCTAATGTCGAGGGTCCTATATTTTTACCACAAGTTCTATGGTTTTATACACTACCTAATTAACATCAATGCGGTCATACGGCAGAGCTGGTAATTACGATGTTTACAACAGAATATTTTATTGGCGTACGAATCAATGGTTTCCCATTATGCACGTGAAAGATCCCTTCGCAATTGGAATAAAGAGCTGTTCGGACGAAATTTTCTTCATAACTCACGGCATTATTATGCACATGCCCGTCTTCATTATCTTTGTTTGAGAATAAAACTGCCATCAGCCAGAACTTTATTTACCCCAGTTATACATGTAGACTCTACCATATGTGATATAAGCACTATAATTACTTATTTACAGAATCTCAGATTACTTATTCACTCACACCTGTAATTTGACAACACATAATCGTAATATTCTAATTTTAAAAAAACATGGTAGCTTTTGTTATTATGAATCTATAAATTGTTATTACTACCATAGCACCATATAGCTTATATTTATAAATGTCATTATTAAAATAAAAAGGAACCCAGCTTAATAATATTTAGGGTAAGCATTATACAATATTTTTGGAACTTCTTGAATATAAAAATATAATCTGATAATTTACACTCGTATGTTAAAATTATTACGTCATCTGCCATACTATGATGGTGTTGATGGTTTCTTGGAATGGTTAGCTAATCAAATAGATGGAGAAGCCGTTTATGATGATTTCAAATATTTCTGAAAGGTGAATTTCTGTAGGTCATGAGAGGTTACGTCATCTATGAAAGTGATTGGTTCGAATAAGGTTCAGGATAGCCTGTCTCGAACCCAGGGCAGGCCCGTAGCCAGCGTGGTTGCTGCGGATGGGTAGCGAAGTTGAGTTGTTTTGGGGGGGGGGGGGTGCACACCCTGCACAGTCTACAGTAAGTATTTTAGGGTTATGGTCGGCAAATTTTCTTTTTTCTTTTGGCCCCCGCCCACGCAGGCTACGGGCCTGACCCAGAGTATACCATGCTTCGGATAGGCCTAATTCGGTTTCTTCCCATTTCAAATACCGCTTGTGCGTAAACACGTGTTAGAAATAAATATACTGCTATACATAAAGATTGTCTATAATTACTCTGTTTAACCGCAAGCCATTATACTTACTTACTAGATTTCCAGGTGGTATAAAACGGCTACCTACATTCAATATATTTTATCACCCATTAACTGACGCGCTCTATTTCCCGCCAAAATCACGTGAACGGTAAATACCACAAGTCATAAACATCTGGGTCCAACTATTCTCGAACTTCCAGTCATTCTGGAATGTATAGATAAAAAATAGATAACGGTCCATTCTATTCAAAACGAGATACGTGGACCCCGTTTCCTCCATGTTTGACTTCTATTACAGGCGTTTGATTTGAAAATAACTGTCTAAGGATAGAAATTTCAGAATCAAAAGGTGTAGGCTTTTTCTCAACACGCCTCCATACCTGAAGATATCAAAAGAATAGAACTAAGGTTTTTTGGGGCTAAGTTAACACAAGTTGTATCCCTATAGTATTTTCAACAGGAAGCAAACATCCATTGCTATCTAGATTCGAGCTCAAAACGTATAATAAAAACTATAACTAACTATGGTGAGTTTTAGAAACAGTCTGGATATCCAAGTTTATAATGATATACTTACATGATTATAATGTAAGATAAACCGTAGCACCTGGGCGTTGTAACATTTAATATTATCAATACATCATACATAGGTATAAAAACATCTAAATACAGTAAGATATACAACACCTACCGTTTATCAACTACTAATATTATCTTATATACTTATCTCTTACTTTATAACCTATATTAATATACACACCACACTGTTCATGTAAGCATGGTTCACAGATATTCATTCATCTATTGTTCAGATGAAAAAGAAAAAAAACAGGTACAAGGGGTTTTTTTACAGAGAAAACCAATGGTGTGATTCCTAAGCAAAGAAAACCCCTATTCTCTTTTTAGAACGTTAAATTAAGCGTTCATACTAGGGTTGTTTTAGTTTACTTTTTTTTGAAGATGCAGATTATGAAGATAACCGATGTACACTTGTTTATCATTTCTAAATTTAAGATGCAATTTCTATAGATCTTTGATAGTAAATCGGGTATTATTCACACGACAAAGACCATTATGTAAGAGCGTCTTTCTGGGTTTGAATGTTATATACATTTTTATTTAGACATTATTTATTTACCTGACATGCCCTTAATCAACCACCTAGATCATCGGATGACTTAGATATTGAGTATATTAAACATTGTCCGCCATAATATATGTGTTAAACGCTAATATGGTCGACACTCGTTGAGACCGTCTATAATATAAGAATTGAAAATTGAGACTTTCGTCAGTATAAAGTAATTTGACTAAAATATCCATTAGATTTCATTATCTGTTTTTTGATCTTATATAGCCGTTCTCTAAATCACGCATAGAACATCTTTAAATCGAAGCTATTATTAGTTATTGTAGACATACTGCAGTACTCCCCCCACACAAGTTTTCAGCTTTTTAAACTACCAAGTCACAGCTTTATCCTATCAAATTATACCAACTGATAACATTAGATATAATATCCGCTAATGGAATACACACAGAATATATTTTCGGAAAATGACAAAAGTAATTTACAAGACTGGGAGACAGCAATCTATTGGTTTAGTATAGAGAGACGGAATGGAATTCAGGGGATATTTCTAATGTGAAGAAGATTTTTTAAATCATGTTCTGTATATTTATTTCCTAATACTAGTATCATGATTTTCTAAATGTCAACGGAGATGAATTCAGATATTATATTAATAACCATGCAAGTTAATTATGTATGGAATAATGTCATGTACTTGATTACATGTATATATCAATCGGATTAAAAACCAGATATAGACACCGGAAAGAGCGAGATCTGGAATATGTATGGATTACAAAAAGATTATACATTTAGCGAGCCAAAGTCTTAATTCTTACTCACGGGGGGGGGGGGGGGGGGCTAGAGGTCTAGAGTGCCGCGCTTCCACCTCTAGCTGACCGGCCACCTTAGGCTTGCGGCTGTGGTTTTTGGCCCTGGTGTGAGCGTATGTGGCATGGAGATAGGGGCGCCTTCTAAACCTCGTGGGTTTCCTCCGGGCACTCCGGTTTCCTCCCACTGCTAAAGACCCCAATTATTGAAATAAAATTAAATCATATGTTAGTCCCGAAATGATCTAGTTGTGTTGAGTGGACGTTAAACCCCATCTCTTTCTCTCTCTTACTTACTGAGTCACCGCGACGTCCAACACATAGGCACAAAAGCTATAGCTTAACTTGTTGTGAGTCGGAAGTAACTTTAATGGTCCTTAAGGAATCGTAAACTTTATTCATTGTAAAGTCTGACTTAAGTTGCTGGTTTTCATTTTTATCATATCCTGAGAGAAATTTCATTCCACATCTGACCCTGGTATGCCCGCGCACAATTAGCTTTATATTTATCCGATTTACGAGGTGAGAAGTAAAGGTGTGAATATAGTATTAACTAGTTGATCTTCTATTAATAATCTTAATACCTCACCGTTGGGCAGATTATTATTTAGGAAGTGTACAACGTGAGTGTGTCTGCTGAATGCAACCAAAAACATTTTTTTTTAAATTGATGAAACACCTATAGCTATATAGGTTACAAACGTGACGTTTCAACAAAATATAATTTTATGTGTTTGTCATCATATATTAGCTTTACCGTTGTGCTAATATATTTGGATGTATACATCCTTGTATATTTGTTGAAACGTCACGTTTTTAAATGTTTAATATACGATGAGAAAACACGTCTTTAATTAAAAGACAGTACTAGTATATAAAAAATGACACAAAATAAAAATATCTTGCACACACCCGGCAACAAGCCACTGCGCTCCAGATAATAATTTTTAATTTAAAAAAAAAATAAAAAAAATATCATTTTTCATTTATTATATCAACGTCAAGCATGTGATAACATTAATTTTAATATACTAGGTATATAAAGTGTATATTTATTTCTAATGAATTCTACATAAAACAGATCGGGGACACGCAACCGTTGAACGAAAATAAAGGTGAAATATAATTAATGTCCTGAACTGTTTCTGCTGCAGTATTATCTACATTCATTAAACAAGATATACAGGTAGACGCATCAAGTTAATATGGCGCCATGTGAATTGTTTTTATTTATCAAATAAGTGCACTGTGAACATGTAAGTTAAAATAGGAGTAGTAACATCCCCTTGTCACACCACATAAGTGAAATATCTTTATATTGTTTTATTGGTCATTGAGACAGGATGTCGCGCCATATCGCTAATAAAACAGCTATAAAAGTAGTGAAAGTGAACGAGCTTCCACCTGGTGGTTGATTTATTACCTGTATGTACAGGTATATGTTGTACTTGTTAAACTTCTGTACACAAATCATAATATCTATATTAGTTCTCTTATATACCCTATAACCTAATCTCTTTATAGACTATATATCATATATTATAGACAGGTCTATAAAACCGTTTAGTACATTACCCGAACCGTCTTTACACTCCTTAATTATAAAATAATTATATATACATATAAGATACATGAAACTGATATACATGTAGAATTACATATATAAAAACTATTGTGTTAATATCAGTCATCAATTATATAGATAAAAAGAAACATATTAGTATTATAATAATTTTCCGTCTTATTTGATAAATATTATCAAATTTTTATTAAATATGTCCAAGGTAACATTACATATAATAAAAAGTCACAACTTTTATCTGAAAGGTTTCGGTTATTTAACCTAAATAAACTATTTTTCCAATTAGCGTTACTTTTATGTAATAGAGAACCTTTTTAAAGATTTGCAGTATACGATTGTTCTGGCATTTATAAAAAAAAAGGCCCCGTATGAAATGAGTGCACGACAACTCAAGAACGGAGTTCGAATGGTAGAACATACCGAGGAGACAGTTATGGATTTTTCATGACCGGACGGTTCTTACTAAGTTACTTGTCAGGAATTAATACCTTTGGGACTAACATCCACATCTGTTTATCGACAACGTATCTAGAGCAATTGATCATCAAAACTATTTTAATGGTAATGATAACCCCCCCAACTTTATTAAATACGATTGTTTCGATACAGTCGTGGTAGCCATTGATCATAATATCTCGTGCATGGTGTTATATCACTGAGACTGTACAGTAAGTAATTAACATGACATGTTATCAATAACAATCATTGATGAACACATTTGTCAATCAGATGACAGGCTGGCGTTACAAATATACCTATTAAGTTTACCTACATGACCTGTTGATTTACTGCGATTGCCTTCTGATAAACACATATATATTTTAAGGATTTTACTGCTTCGTTTTGCAACTCTTCTTATTTTTCACCGCACATATATTTATCAGACAAGGTTGGGAAGTATTTACATGATATTCGGATAACTGATATGTACATCATGATTTGCAAATTACGTTCTTACTAAGAAAGCCTCTTAATTATATACATGTATATAATTCGATATCGTCCACGAAATGACAATAACGCATATACACTTAAATACCATTTTCAATTCGGTCAAAAATATTTTAAATCCGTCCATCATGGCCATATTTCATCATTTATCTATATAGATCAGCAACAACCATTTTACAACAGATTACTGCCCACATACTAGTTTTTAATATGAACAGAAATAGACTGAGAAGGAGCCTGCGTCCACTCGACAAAAACTCGTTCATTTCGGGACTCACACAAAACTCAATTATATTTTAATAATTCGCTTGCGGTGGGAGGAAAGCGGAGAACCCGGAGAAAACCCTATTCCTTGTCACGTACAACAAGTTGACTTGAAACCACGCTAGTTAACCCAATGACAGACCGTATGATCCAGCGCGCACGTGCTGCCCCCCCCCCCTCCAACCGTTATCAGTAAGTTATGTCAGCCCTAAGTGTTAACCACACACGGACTCCATAAAATCAAGTAAATGGTAAGTAAACTTCTTAAATGAAGGTTAACAGTAGGACGTTAAACCCCATTTCAATGTAATAATTATTAGCAGGTGTTATCGAAATGTATATTTTGGGCATTTTAATAGAGACAGAAACAGGTATAGGTATAATTATATATATATATATATATAATAAAATATAGGTAAATACAGCTCCCAGCTAACATATATATAAACTAAATTAAAGAAAGACACCAAAATATTAATTTAACGGCTAGCGCTTTCTGTTCGTACTGAACATCATCAGACCGATTTTATTCACGAAGAATTACGTAGAACAATAGACGCAACGTCATGACGTTACTTTAAATATATCAAATACAACATAATAATATTTACATATATCTACATTTAGTAATTTAACAATAAAAAGATAATTATTTCATCTCTTACTATAATATACGTTTATTTAATACTGGTTTGTACTTTTTGATGAAATAATTTTCTTTACATTCAAGTAAATCATTGTTTAAAAAGTTCAATTTGTACAAGGGAAATACGTTGAACTTTCCACCTCCACACGTGTCGATGTGTGCACTTAAAGGTATTGTTCGATTACTTGGAATCTTAATTTGCGATCTATGAAGGTTCATTCGAAGGTTTAGTTGACCTTCTGTTTTCCCAATGTATTTCCCTTCACAACCACAGCATACAATGAGATAGATTACATTTTTTGATTTGCATGTCATGCTTTGTTTTACATGAAAATCATGTGATTCATTCATTTTAATGGAGCTCCCTTCGACTATCACTTTACAAGTTAAACATCTTTCATCCCCACATTTAGAAACTATAGGTTTTTTAATTTGATTCGGAAATTAAAAAACCTATAGTTTCTAAATGTGGGGATGAAAGATGTTTAACTTGTAAAGTGATAGTCGAAGGGAGCTCCATTAAAATGAATGAATCACATGATTTTCATGTAAAACAAAGCATGACATGCAAATCAAAAAATGTAATCTATCTCATTGTATGCTGTGGTTGTGAAGGGAAATACATTGGGAAAACAGAAGGTCAACTAAACCTTCGAATGAACCTTCATAGATCGCAAATTAAGATTCCAAGTAATCGAACAATACCTTTAAGTGCACACATCGACACGTGTGGAGGTGGAAAGTTCAACGTATTTCCCTTGTACAAATTGAACTTTTTAAACAATGATTTACTTGAATGTAAAGAAAATTATTTCATCAAAAAGTACAAACCAGTATTAAATAAACGTATATTATAGTAAGAGATGAAATAATTATCTTTTTATTGTTAAATTACTAAATGTAGATATATGTAAATATTATTATGTTGTATTTGATATATTTAAAGTAACGTCATGACGTTGCGTCTATTGTTCTACGTAATTCTTCGTGAATAAAATCGGTCTGATGATGTTCAGTACGAACAGAAAGCGCTAGCCGTTAAATTAATATTTTGGTGTCTTTCTTTAATTTAGTTTATATATATATATATATATATATATAAAACAGTAAGTACTATTATATTGAATAATAGATAATAATAATATTTATCTGAACATGAATCAATATAGATAACGTTTGTTTTGCGGTTGAATGAAAGTTGAAGAATAACAGTCATCTAACAATTATCACTTTATTAGATAGATTAATGACAGGATGGTTTGTTATCTGTTGTACCGTTGGTTGTGGTTGGAACATCCTTATTAACGTAGATCTTTTCTTGTTGAGAAATATAAATTAAATAATTACCAGGGAATTTCCTGTCTCAGCATACACAAGTCACCCCATGTTGAATTAAATATAACAAATAACAACACACAAAGAAATGGAATGAACTCGGGTTAATTAAACGTGTACTTTTCTTCACCGACGTGGCTAATGAAGAAGGGCATAAATTTTTACCGAGCAGCGGCACTACGGCCTACTCTTATATCGAACTCCAACTATCAAACGTTATTTGACGTGCACGGCAATAAGTACATGGGATCTCTTTTTTTGCACAAACCGAACGACTAGACAGCTGGCCTTGTCCTGCATTATGGAAGGGTATCGCTGCCAATATTAAATGCTGTGCATAAATGTCTTTTTCATTGATTACGTGTGAAAAGTACAATGTACAATGTCCTAATACCGGTAATGATAAAGTCAAAATACTGTAAACGCTAAATTTTCTGGTTATAATTCTTGAATGAAACAAAACACTGTATTAGATGTATAGCAAGTTTTATATATTAAATCTATTCATAATCATATTTATACGATACTATATTTAACTTATAATTACATAAAATAAAGTAATAATAATATATATACTAATATTAAACATATAATTAAAATAAAATGACATATTAATATTTACATAAGTTGGGGGTGGGTGTAAGAGCTTTCTTACTCGCTGGTGTGCAGAGGCACTATTTCGTCTATAGGACGCCTATCTTTAAGTTATAAAACTACACACTTTGGACATAGTGTATCGATAGTTTTAAAACAAATAATATACAAAATATACGCTTACCTTGAATGAAACAAAACACTGTATTAGATGTATAGCAAGTTTATGAGGAGTCAACTAGATGTCTTACTTTTATATCTACATTATGCATTCCTAGCAACTAGTTTATAGCAACCAATTAGTTAAACACTAATTAAAGTTTATTGTTTGTAAACTTAGACGTTGCCCTCACAATACTTGCTAATACTCCAATACAGCTTATACCAGAATTCATCTAATTAAGGTAGCGTTTATAATAATCTTTAAAACAACAAGAGGGATTATAAGATTTAAAATATACAATAAAACACTAACTATTACATTACTCCCTCTGCTCCTTTAGCTTTGTGTCCTCACAAGCTTTAAAATACAAATTGTTCATCAATGTGAAAAGGTATATATAAAATGCAGGATAATTAATTCTCATAACTAATATTCATAATTTCAAAACAAAATTCATATATATATATATATACATACAAGTATCTTGGTAAATCCAAGTATCCTAGATCATCCTCTAAAAATAAATCTCATCATAAAAGAAAACATAATAATCAAACATGCATATAATATGTACAATAATTCACATTTTCATGAAGGAATGCCTCAAATTATAATTCATTATATATTGATTCGGATTTCATTGCCAAATTTGACAGTGGATATAAAAATCTTTGGTGTTGTACCAAAATATACGTATTAAAAGGTTGTTTTAGAATATATCGTAATTTTAAAACTTGAAACCATGAAATATTAATTTTATTGGTTACTGAAGTTGTTTGTTCATTCAGTTTATTTATGATTTGAAAGTTTGGCCAAGATATTAATAAAAAAGGACAAATCCGAATCGATAGTTGTAAATCCTTAATGATAGAAGGGTGTATAATATGATAATGTGGGGGGCATAATGGGAGTGAAACAATGGGAATAGTGACACAATATTTACCAGATGTAACCTCTAGTAAAATGGAAGTGTTCTTCCTTGATTTAGAAATAAATTTGTATATCAGAAAAAATAGTATAAGGATACACAAGACAGCAATACTTAAATTCCAATAATCAAAACTAATAATAGTATCGTCCGATAAGGGCGATTTAGGTTGGTAATGAAAGGCTGGTAGTTTTGAATTTGGTAAAGTCGAAGACTGAACCTTTTTAACCAATACTATTGCTGCGGCGATGGTACGTAATTTGCAAAAGAGATACAAACATGCCATGAATGAAAGACATGAAACACTCAAGGATAAATATAATAAGAGTGATTTTGTGTCATAATATGATGACTGAAATTTTAAATTATCATCCAAGACTGACTCTGATAAAGTCTTGAAAATTATTTTGTCCTCTTTCGCACTTTTTACCATCCTATCAAGACTTAAATGATCTTGCTTATCATTGGCGACAATGTCCACAAACTTATGATTGTATAGTTTAAAGGCAGGGACATTCGTGATATTTGGGGGCTGTGGGAATACTGTATCACCAGCAACAGATGATATTTCATCTTCACTGAAGAAGTGCTGAAGCAAGGCTAAATTAATTGGGTGGAGCTTAGTTATTTGTGTATCATTGTATTTCGAACACGAGTCCAAATTTTGGGCCAAAAACAATCCTTGGGTTGAAACTGAACATTGGCAAGGAATATTAATAATACAAAATTTGCAACCTTGCAACATTCTTTGATTCGAATTACAATTTAAAGTTAACATGTGTGTATTATATACAATAATAGAAGAAGGTGGTAATTCGAATATGGAACTTGAAAGTGCGTTAAACTTGAATCTAAAATTACAAAAACGTTTGACATTGGTTCTATCATCAAGAAAAAGAGATAATTCACAAGATGACATTGTTCCTGATCTCAAAGCGATTTTGTTTGTACAATACAAGTGCTTATCGCCAAAACATTTATGAATTAAATTATAGTTAAATGTTAGATAGTGTTGGTAATCCTTTGAAACTGCGAAATATTGTGGTAAATCTAAAAGTTGTGTAGCATGGTTTGATGTAGAATTAAAAGGAACTGGTATAGAAATAATATTAAACAAATCAAGATGATTGGTATTACTTATTATTGGTACAGTTAGAGATATAAAAATATTGTTACTTTTACGAAATAGGGAGAATTTAGAAGTAGAATAGTAATATTGAGTATTTGTTTCAAGTATCTTAAAATTTGGGTACTTCTTCTGTAGTAGTTTCTGGATACCATGAATAGTTTTTCTTAATAATTCTGGAGAAACTATAAGCGGAGATAAGCGTTTTTGAATTAAACTTTGGAGGCCAAATTTAAAATTTTCCAATTGCGCCTCAATCAAGCTTGATTGCATCATTTGATCAGTGAGTAAATGCGACATCGCTAAAAAGGCTTCTTCCGCACTTTGATATGTTTCATCCATATGTTTTGTGGCGAATAATATGGCATTGTGGTTTTGTTTTATTCCCTCCATAGCGTTGTCAAGTCTCCTGTTTGTTGTCGTCATATACGAAGAGAAGTGGTCAGCATGGTGTGTAAGATCATTAGCCATCAATTTGTTTTGTTTTTCTAATGCATACATGTGTTTCTTTAGTAAGTCCACATCTTCCTCGGTCGCTGTGCCGAATAAGGATTTTGAAATGTCCCCTATGAACCCCAAGAAAGCTTTTCTTCGGAATCTATTTGGAGGTTCTGTAAATTCTGACACTAGCTTTTTCACATGATCATTAGTATTGTTAACTGAAGAAGCTGTTCTTATTTTTATATAATTGATTTCATTTAAGATTTTGTTAATGAATCCACATGTTGAATTACTTTTTCCACACCGCACAGTTTCAGGGAATTTTGGCACTTCTGGTAAGGAAAATTGAAAGGTTTGGATCCAATTATTAACTCCAAATGTTACTGTTTCAACAGGCGTAGCTGGCTTGAATACTATTCCGTAATTAATTCTATTTATCACCTTGGAAGAATAAGTTGCATGGATGCAGAGTAAAAATAGTAATGATAGTAACCATTTTGGCCGTCCTAAAAAGAAAAAAAGATGAGGGTTTAGAAAGATGAATTGTGAGTTAAACCGGTTTGGAGAAAGTTGGGTACCTACAACTGACTCTCGGCACTATATAACATGGAAAGAGTATCCACAGGTTTGGTAAACTCACAGAAAAAAAAAGGGGGGACAGTAGGTGATAAAGGGATAGAATGTGTATTTATTATGGAATGTGCCTGGAGAACAACCTGGATCGAGTTGGACGCTTTCGTCTTTTTCCTGTTAATGTATTCTTTTTATGAAATTCCTCTAAAATTTGTGGATCAATTTTCTCTTCTGAATACCAAACTCGACCTAACTGGTTCCTTAATTTTACTTTGTACTGTCGTTTTTGGTGATGGTAACGGCAGCTGAAAATCTTTACAATATCTGAGTATTGTTGAAGATTTGTGTCTGGTTGTGTGGCTTGAAAATAAGCTGGGTCATCATGTTGAGTCGTGTTCGGGTTGTTGTCATCATTTTGATTTGTATCATCTGCCTTTATGTCGTTATCGTTCTGGTCGCTGTGATCTTTTGCTGAATTGTCACTATTGTTTCTCTCTCTAAATTTCTTTAAACGGCTAGCGTTCATAAAAGATCCACATTCCTTGTTGTCTTCACAAGAACGAAGTTTGTAAGTAAAATTTGGACCTAGCTCTGTAATATAATATGGTCCAATAAATTTTGGCTGTAGTTTTGGAGAGAGACCTTTGTTTTTCTTCAGGTTGTTCATGAGAACCTTGTCCCCTATTTTAAAATCAGGTTTGTGGGTATTTTTATCATAATGTTCTTTGTTTCGTTGTTGTGCAACTTTTATATTTTCTTCAGCTATGTCTCTCGATAGTTTAAGTTTCTCTATAAGATCCTTGAGATAAGTCTGCGCATTTTTGTTGATTGTTTCTCTTGGAACTAATTCTGTGTCGAATGGTATCAACATTTCTCTGCCAAATATGAGTTTATGCGGGGAAATTTCTGTGGTTTTTGATGGTGTTGACCTAAATGACATCATAATGGATGATAAAATGGATGCCCAGTTAGTCTGTTTCTCGTTGCAATAAGCTCTTAACGCCTTTTCAATGTCCCTATTTCTTCTTTCACAAGAGCCGTTTGTAGAAGGATGATATGAACTTGTTAATTTATGCTTAACACTAAACAATTCACAAACAGCGTTTACCAATTTGGACATGAAGGCAGCCCCACGATCACTTACCAATGCTTTCGGACAGCCATATCTGGTAAATATTTCATGATACAATTTATTTGCGACTTCTTCAGCATCTTGGGTCCTTGTTGGGAATGCTTCACTCCATCCTGAATATGCATCTATTATTAGTAGTATGTGTTTAAAACCTTCATCGGTCGTTGGTAGAGGTCCGATAAAGTCAATGTGCATTCGAGAAAATGGTTGTTCTATTGGCATATTTGTCAAAGGTGGCTTGTGGTTATTTCCAGGCTTTATGCGTTGACATGCATCACAGTCAGAAACGTAATCACTTACTAGTTGACTCATTCGAGGCCAGAAATATTTCTCACTCAATGCATTCCTTGTGGCGTCTCTTCCTCTGTGGCATCCCCCAATCATCGAGTCGTGGTATGCATATAATGCTTTGTTTCGATAAACTTTTGGTAGGGCTATCCGAGGAATCTTGGTATCTGTAGGCTTAGGGTTCTTTCTTCGTGGCTGGAAGTAATGGTAAAGTATACCATCTACTATGTCGTATTGACTGGACGCAGCAACTAAACCTTTAGCATGTTTATCTGAGTATGTGGTTGGTATTGTTCCATCTTCGAGGTACCCAATTAGATCTTTAAAGTCTGGGCAATTTCGTTGTTCTTCACTTAGATTTGGCGTTTCTACTTGAATAACAGAGATTGTATTGACTGAAATTGTATCTGGATTTACGGATTTGTCAAAAAATAGCGCCGTGAGTCGTTCTGGAATAGATACTGATGCTATTTCTGGTATTTGACATTCTTCTTCTTCTATTGTTTGCTCTGGATATGTGCGTCTTGATAAAGCATCAGCATTGGTATTCTTCTTACCAGGTCTGTGTTCTATTGTTGCTTGATAGCCATCTAATTCAAGTGCCCATCTAGCTAATCGTCCTGATAAATTCTTGTTATGCTTTAAAGACAGAAGGGCTTTGTGGTCTGTATATATTTTGAATTCAGAATTTGACAAATAAACTTTAAATGTTCTAAGTCCGACAATGACTGCTAGACATTCTTGATCTGTCACGGACCATTTCTTCTCTGCGGCACTGAGTGATCTTCCTCCATAATGAATTACATGTTCTAAGCCATCATCACCTTTTTGTCCAAGTATAAACCCGATCGCGTAACCTGATGCATCTGTTGTTAAGATAAAGGGCTTGTTCATATCTGGATATGCTAAAATAGGTGTAGTCGACAATGCTGCTTTCAATGTGTCGAAAGCTGATTGGTGTTTGTCGTTCCAAAGAAATTGGATGTCTTTCTGGAGCAACTGATTTAATGGATTAGCTATTTGCGCATAGTTTTTTATAAATTTTCTGTAATAATTACAGAGCCCCAGAAATTGTCTGACTCCTTGTTGATTCTTCGGTTCGGGGAAACTTCGCATGTTTTCAATTTTTGTTTGGTCCACTTCAATACCTTTTGCCGAAATAATATGGCCTAAGTATTTTACCTTTGCACAAGAAAATTTACACTTTGATGGTTTTAAAGTGATTCCAGCGTCGCTGAGTTTTCGGAATACGTTAGACAAATGTTCTAAATGTTGGTCAAAATTTTGGGAAAATATAATAATGTCGTCAATATAGACCAGTACATATTCATAGTTCATATCACGTAAAATATTTGTGACAACCATTTGGAAACTCATGGGGGCATTGGACAAACCAAACGGCATTCTTTCCCACTCAAAGACTCCCTCTTGAGAAATGAAGGCAGCTTTGTGTTTGGTTTCCTCGTGCATTCCAATCTGCCAGAACCCACTAGCACAATCTAGGACGGAAAATATTCTTGCTTGAGATTTTCCTATAGAATCGACAACGTCATCAAATCTTATAATCGGAAAGAAGGTAGGTTTGGTTACACTATTTAGTTTACGGTAATCTACTGCGAACCTGAACTCGCCATTTGATTTCTTCACCATTACAACAGGTGACCTCCATTCCGAATTGGACTTTCGAATAATATCCGACTCTAACATCTCCTTAATTTGTCTAGAGCATTCCTCTTTCATTTTTGGAGATTGTCTGTAGAATTGCATTTTCATTGGTGAGGCATTCCCAGTGTCAATATAATGTTTATACTGGTTTGTCTTTCCTAATTCACTTAAATTAGTTGCAAAGACGTGTCTCCATGATTTCAAAAATTCTTCTAATTTTGGCTTTTGCTCATTTGTTAGGATAGAATCACTTAAATCGAATGCGATATCGTCTGTTTTGTTGGATTCCGTGTTTGCCTTGTTTATGTTATTGATCACTGGCTTGTCATTTATTATGTTATTCTTGTCAATTAATGTAGCTGTTGCCAAAATTTTATTTTTAGGTATTGAAACGGTGTTATTTGTAGGATTTAATAATAAATATACAGCCTTGCCTTTTTGAATTTTAACGATGCACTTGCCTCCTGTAATGTTATTATTCACAAGAGTTGAAATTGGTTCTAATAAAGCCAAAGATTCATTTTTCAGTTTGGAAATATTGACAGGAATTTGAGTTTCTCCTTTGGGTTCCAATTTAATAACATTGGCAGACCTAACTAGACCCTTAATAATACTGATTGAAGGTTTTTGTAGTTTCAATTCTTTTTCTAATTTTATATCCTCATTACCTAAGGTGACCGTGCGATTTTTGAAATTTAGAATTAGCTCATACTTTGTTATAAAATCGACACCTAATATTAAGGGATGGTGTAGATGTTCCATGACATGGAATGTTTGACAATACATATTATTTTGGATTTCCAGACATAACTTTATAGTTCCTAATATATTATGAGATTCACCACCTACTCCTACGATTTCATCAAGATGGGAAAATTCTAATTTGTTATTTTGCATGTCAATTTCGCGTAAGAATGTCAAAGATACACAACTAATTTGGGCTCCTGTGTCAATTAAAGCTTTAGAATTGTAAGAATTGATGTTAACATTTAATACATTTTCTTGTATAGGGGCTATTAATGATATACATTTTTTTTGCGTGTGCCTGCCCAAAGACCTCTTTGAAACAGGCGCAATTTCCTATTGTGGACGGGGTTGTCTACGACAATTTTGTGTTGTGTGGTTAGACATGCGACAATTAGAGCAAAAAGGCTTTCCTTCATAAAAATTACGTGAATTATTGTACTCACCAAAATTTTGAGCAGGATGTGGTTGGTTGTAGGGTTGATTTGATTTCTGATTATAATTCTGTTGATAATTTCTTGGACTATAAGGTTGTTTATAGTGTCTTTGCTGTGTATTTTGTCTGTTATCTCTAGCACAAGTTTCGCGTAATAAGCACTGGAACATCTCCATGTTTTGTCTCTGTGTTGATTCTAGCATCGCTCCAAATTTTTCACACAGTTTATCCATTGAATTAGATTCTGTTTTTGTTACGTAGGCAACACATGGTAATTCAGCGTGTGATTCCACAAGAGCACATGCTGCCTTTAATTCTGACCAGTTTTGTGGCTTTTGTATATCAACGTCTTTCTGATACTGTTTATAAAGACCATTGATAGCCAGTCTGTATATAAACTCAAAGTCTACGTTTTGGTTGTGAAACAATTTGTCCACTCTGTTTATATACTGCTCGCAACTCTCTCCCTGTTGTTGCTTAATGTTGGCAATATCGGGCTGTAATTTGGATGAAAAACTTAATTTAAATTGTTCTTGAATTAGCTTGAAGTCTTGTTTGACATCATTTGGTAGATTTTCAAACCATCGTTTTGCACTTTCCTTAAGATGAAATGAAAATAAACTGATTATTTTACTATTTTCTGTTATACCGTGCATGGTATAGTATGAAATAAAGTCTTGAATCCAGGATTTTGCATTTTCACAGGAAAGTCCACTGAATGTTGGTAACTGGATATTTAACGCACCAGCCATTATCACTTGGGGTGGCACTGAAACAATCTCGGTATTTGTTGACGTGTGTGATACTGGTTTGTTTTTCTCGACAGCCTTTGCTTGTCTCGTTGGGTATTTATAGTTTTCTGGCGTTACTCCTTTAGACATACGGGAATCTTTGTAACATCTCCCCAATTGTAAAAGCTAAATTCTCTGGTTATAATTCTTGAATGAAACAAAACACTGTATTAGATGTATAGCAAGTTTTATATATTAAATCTATTCATAATCATATTTATACGATACTATATTTAACTTATAATTACATAAAATAAAGTAATAATAATATATATACTAATATTAAACATATAATTAAAATAAAATGACATATTAATATTTACATAAGTTGGGGGTGGGTGTAAGAGCTTTCTTACTCGCTGGTGTGCAGAGGCACTATTTCGTCTATAGGACGCCTATCTTTAAGTTATAAAACTACACACTTTGGACATAGTGTATCGATAGTTTTAAAACAAATAATATACAAAATATACGCTTACCTTGAATGAAACAAAACACTGTATTAGATGTATAGCAAGTTTATGAGGAGTCAACTAGATGTCTTACTTTTATATCTACATTATGCATTCCTAGCAACTAGTTTATAGCAACCAATTAGTTAAACACTAATTAAAGTTTATTGTTTGTAAACTTAGACGTTGCCCTCACAATACTTGCTAATACTCCAATACAGCTTATACCAGAATTCATCTAATTAAGGTAGCGTTTATAATAATCTTTAAAACAACAAGAGGGATTATAAGATTTAAAATATACAATAAAACACTAACTATTACAATACCTATAAGACCAAAGTTAAATGTAAAACAGCAAATGTAATGTGTCAAATGACAAATGTTTTATTGCAAAATGCTGTGTTTTTTTTAGATTTCTACATATTAACATTTCTCTCATTACTCTTTACATTTGCGCTCTGTCACATCTCATTTGTCCTTTACGCTTTCATCATATCATCTTGCGCAGAGCACTTTATCAATATGCAAATGTTGGATACCACGTGACTTATTAACATACGGAAACGACCGATCTTTCTACCGAACTCAATTTGGCGACCTATTTGGCTAGCGAGCTATTTGACCAATCCAGCTGGCAACTTATTCGTTGGCAACCTATTCAGAATAAATTCAAAGGTCGCCAAAAGCTCGCTAGCCGAATAGATCGCCAAATTGAGTTCGGTAGAAAGATCGGTCGTTTCTGTATGTTAATAAGTCACGTGGTATCCAACATTTGCATATTGATAAAGTGCTCTGCGCAAGATGATATGTTGAAAGCGTAAAGGACAAATGAGATGTGACAGAGCGCAATTGTAAAGAGTAATGAGAGAACTGTTAATATGTAGAAATCTAAAGACAACCACAGCATTTTGCAATAAAACATTTGTCATTTGACACATTACATTTGCTGTTTTACATTTAACTTTGACCTTAGAGGTATTTTGACTTTATCATTAATACAGTATTAGGACTGTGTACATTGTACTTTTCACACGTAATCAATGGAAAAGACATTCAAGCACAGCATTTAATATTGGCAGCGATACCCTTCCATACTGCATCACTGACAAGAGCAAACAGCATCGCAAAATCCCGATGAACTTTCTCAGCATATACCCGAGTCCTCCAGGCAAGCGAGCCATTGCCCTACCCGCGATGCCAACGTGGTTCCCAAACGACAAAGAGAGATAACTTTACCAAATCAAAAGTTTTTCAAATCAAAAGTTAATGCCATCTAAAGTCTGATTCTGTCTCAGACATATTAAGAATTATTATGCCCTATCCATCTAAATTTAAACTACGTTTATTTATTTAATTGATCTTCAAGAGTAAAACGTAAATATCATTTATTTTTGTTAAATCAAAAAAAAATATAATTATTAGCTTATAGAGACGACCATGCGTCCTGCAGTGTGTATTGAGAGGGGAGGGGGTGTTGCCAATAAAGCGACTCGACTGTTCTTTAATGTGCACACCAACGTGTTAACTGGGCCTTAGTTTTTCGTCCCATCCGAATAACAAGATGTTACTGCCAGGCCTGCACCATCGTCAAGGGGAAACCACGCTTAAAAATCTCGAGGAACTTTCTAAGCCAACAGAGGCGGACACAACAAAGAGAGATCTGTATTACTGGTTTACTACTGGACTATAATAAGGGTTCCCGTAAACTCTTGATAATAAGTCCTACTATTCATCGACAATTAGAACCGTCAAGAGCGTTTCTTTTTTCAATATCGCCCAATGATGATACAAATTATCAATGCGAACGTGATAGCAAAGACAAGAGTGCGTTCAACTGAAGACGGCGAAGAAGATAAATTAACGACAGACTTGACCTATTCCAAATGCCTGTTATGTCAAATGCAATCGAAATTAATGTAATAAAATTTTGAAAGTACAGAAAGATTTATAATTTTTAAAAGGAATAGCATTCTGTTGATTCGAAGCTACAATATAAAAATACTTCCAGTTTTCGAAGTTACGGTATTTCCCGTTTTGGAGAAAACTCGGTATCCCGACACGCTGTGCGATCCGACATATTGTCACGATCCCGTACGATGTCGGATGTGACAGAGTCCACTGTACACGATTTCAATGAATGGAATCAAATCAATGGTCATTTCGTCGTGTTCCCCAAATATTAAAGAGGAATTAGATTTGATTTGACTGCACAGTTACATCAATCAGATTAAAATATAGATCTATATTTCGTTTGGTTATTTTACTTTTGATTGCCTACACTACATGAACATCTGCCAAACTATAGTTCACGTCTACTCGTTCGGATGAAACGAATAACCGAGGTCCCTGTACACATTGGCGTACACATAAAGGATCCCTTGGCAATTGGAATTCGATATACGAGTAGGCTTTAGCGTCGCTGCCCGGGAAAAATTCCCCCCACAGCACACTGTATGACGCATGCCCGTCTTCATTATAGCCCAGTTTAGGAGCAAAACAGTAGGACGTTAAACCCCATTTCATTTCATTTTGACGCCATACTACCCCTTTAAACATATACTATTCAAAAAAAGTAGGGGATATTTGATTTTTAAGTGTTATTAAAGTCACCTAATGAAACTGACGAAGAAACAAATGACAAAATGAAATGAAGTTCACATTCATCGATTTATTCCAAATGATCGTTAGACTAAGTAAGTCACAGACTGACCATTATAAGGGTAAAATGATACCCGGGGTCAAACAGCAAAGTTACCACAGCATCACAACAAAGTCAGTAACGGGTAAATCCTCCTCTGTTTGCCAAACAAGCATTGATCCGACGTGGCATACTCCTAATCAGACGTCTAAGGTCATTTTGGTCCAGATTGTCCCATTCCTGTTGCAACGCAGCAGCAAGTTCTTGGACATTGGCAAGACGTTGTTGACGTTGACGTAACCTCTGTCCAAGCATGTCCCAGACATGCTCGATGGGGGAGAGGTCGGGACCCAGTGCTGGCCAAGGTAATGTAGTGATGTTCTGTTGTTGGAGGTAACCTGTAACGATCCTGGCCCTGGGACATCTTGCGTTGTCATCCTGGAAGATGAAACGGCGGCCATGACGTCGTGCGAACGGCACAACATAGACTGCCAAGATGTTGTCCCCGTAGTACAGGCCTGTAACACGCCCTGCAACAACATGTAAAGCCGTTCTTCCAGCAACAGTGATGCCTCCCCACACCATAACAGAACCACCCCCAAATCGATCATGTCTGATGACGTTAACGTCTTGGAAGCGCTCGTTTCGACGACGCCACACCCTCCTACGTCTGTCCAAAAAACAACAGTGAACCTTGACTCATCTGAAAACATCACATTGCTCCAGCGTCGATTATCCCAGTGTTGACGATCCCTACACCAACGACGTCTTGCCTGAATGTGATGACCTCTCAAACAAGGGATCACGCGAGGACGTCGGGCGCGTAGTATGCAGTCGATTCCGAATGGTCTGGCCACTCACTCTCACACCAGTGTCTGTTTGAAGACGAGTGGTTATCTGATTTGCTGTGATGACACGATTTCTCAAGGCCAAGGTACGGGTAAATCGATCCTGGACTTGAGTTGTCGCCCTTTGTCGACGTGAGCGTGGTATGTCCTGTACAGATTGTGGATCATGGTATCTGGACCATAGCCTGCTTATGACAGACTGAGAAACATTCATCGTCCGCGCCACGACCGCCTGTGTTGTGCCGATCTGTAGCATGCCAAGAGCACGTAACCTTTCATTTTGGGTAAGCCGACGCATGTCAAAATTTGTTTTCTCTGGTCACTAAAACAATTAAACTGATGTTTCCACCCTGGAATTCAATGTCACAATGACTGTAACATTCAAAGCCAGAGTCGTGAAAATCTTGGGTTGGACCCCCATGATGATCCCAAGCATCACCTGTATTCCATGCGGTAGCTATTGGTGCGTTTGGGCGTCACATGTAACTGGAAATGTTTCTTCTGTTAGGTTCTATAGTGACTTTTTTCGTAGTCATTTGCATATTTTAGTATTATGCCCCCAAAATCAAATATCCCCTACTTTTTTGGAATAGTATATATGACAACAAATTATCCACGTAGAATGGAAATGTAACAAAACATGTATATTCCCTAAAATATGTTTCTGGATTCAGTATCTTTCTCGAACAAATCTGGTTACTCGACCACAATGTATATATGATCTATTATTCGTCAAAAGAAACTGCCAAAGACGGGATACATAATGCAAGAGATAAATCTGCCTATTGCAGACCTTTGTTTAGTTCTGGAATGTTATCTAAATTATTAATTAACTTACCCAAACCATAATCAACTCCCGATGTCATTTACTGGATTATGATCAGATTTGGATAATCGTGACTACATTTTTTTTTTATCGTAAACCGACTTTAGTAAAGATGATCGAGGTGAGGCCGAAAATACAATTGCTAAATTCTCGATTCAGATAGATCATTTTGACTGAAAATTTCAGCAAATTCCCTTTACATTATCTAGTTTTTGCACTATTTTTGTGAGCACTGAGAGCTCTTTATCTAATATCCAATAATGAATCTTTAATAGAAAGAAAAATGAAGGTATTTTAAATGGTAGTCTTTAGATGGTTATTACGAGAAGTACCCTGTGGAAAGTCGCGGAAGTTGGTGTATTGCCGTTAGGTATATAATGAAATAATATACAAAGGCGAGGAAGCATATTATGTAAGTAATTTTTTTAATTTAAAATAAATGTACAACTATACCCCAGGCTTAACTTTAACCACATGTCTGACAAACATCCTGCAGTTTGCAATAATAATATTCCCTCAATTTTAAGTGTTCGTTTCCTCATTATTTTTCAATTGGTCCTTTTCTATTGTTAAAGGTGCGCTGTCTAACGGGAGATTTTTTTTTTTTGAAAGATAATGAGAAAATGTTTTCACGGAAATTGTATTATATGAAAGTATATTTATCTAATTCCCAATAAACGAGAAGTAGTGTTAGATTATACACAAGGGTAAAGCATACGCTGGCTCTTTTACGGAACTCGTAGACTGAACTTAAAATTCAGATGCGAAGCTATGCTAATACTAGGAGATGACATTCTGTTTATGATGAAGCCTATATTAAACTATATTCTACATCAAAGTAATTATTCTTGTAAATATAATGACACCAACCGGGACCTTGTTTTTCGTCCCATCCGAACGACTATAATATATGCCCTTTCTTGCCAGGCCCCCATAACGCACAACTGACAATAGGAAACCAGACGAAAAAATGTTCTCTGTCAACACCGGGATCGAACCTGTGACCTCCTGATTAATTAGCTAGCCTCTTATTCACTGAGCCACACTTCAGATATAACACTTGATATGTAATAATAATATTATGATGTTTCATGACGTAATAACGCTCTATTTATTCCACTAAATAATACAAAACCTTTATTTCCTTCACAGAGGGCTGTGGCAATATTTTGAAATATTGTAATGACACGAAATGGGGTTTAACGTCCTACTTTCTAAGCCACTGCGATTCCTATGGGATATTGTCTACAACAGATTGTATAATTTTGGAACATTGTTTACATAAAGTAATTGTAAAGTGTATAAGCTAATACTTATATCTTTAATTTAAAACAGTACAATGATTAAAGGTACAATGATGTCTAAGTGTTAGATATCTAAATATTATAAATTAAATCGAGAAATGTCGGGTTTCACTTAGTAACCTCACAGCTGGACCACAAGCACACTGTCTATTGTAAAGCGTCGAATACAAATAGTAATGGAAGAGTTACCACCCTTATCAAAAATAACCCTTGTTATTTCAGAAATAAATAGTTGGAAGGGCATGCGTTCAGACATTTCACTAAAACAGAGATTGGCTTTGACCCTGCAGCTTCTATGAAATAGGCTATCTTTATTGGATGCAGAGAGAAAACTCGCGAGATAATTCTAATAATAAAGGGGCAGTATCACGACTCGAATGGAGATTTTACGAGAGCAGTTTTATTTTTACAAAGATTTCGATTCTGGATAAAACAACTGCCCAAGAAAAACTCTTGTCTCGGGTGACAGTAGCGCCCTTGAGCCAATGGATTATAGAATATTAGTAAACACGGAACCAAACAGAAATTCGATGTTTCCTAAAAGAATTAAGAGCAACGAACTGAGCCAAACCGCTACACCAGCGTGACTTTTGTGCTGATGGTTACCTTTTTTGGACCAGTCATTCAGAAGAGACAATAAAGAGACCAACTTCAGCTTAATCATTGACATAACGTGTTACAGATGAATTTACAATCAGAATTGGAAGATAATTATGAAAATTTTATTGTATGCATGTAATAAGTGCAATGCTAAACTTTAGCAATTGTGTAAATTAGGAATGAATTGTTTCTTAATTTTAAGAGGGGATAAAATATATTCGTTTTAACATTAAAATGCCAGTGAATAGCTCAATTACTTTTAAATGGTGCAAATTATAATCTTCACCTAATTTCCTTTAGCCCTAAATTTGATTAAATGTAACAGAACAGCTCAAATCAGTGCTTCGAACTTCCTTTTATTCCCGTTATTCAAATGATACGAATAGTGGAGATCTCCGTTTAAAAAATCCAACCAATTTGATTTAGTTCTTTCTAATTTGTCTAGAAATACACAGCAACATGATTTAACTGTTTCAAGTATTGATGTTTTGCAACTTACGAAAGAATAATCACAATATTATGCAGAATGCGTGTGTATTGAAATGCCTGTATTCACTTTTATTAAATGGTATTATTATTAATCCATTATTCGACTAATATTCAATGTATATTGAATAGCAGAAAAGAACACAGTATAGAACTAACGGTTATTATTAACCGGTTTGTATTTGTATTCATTTCATTGTTTATTTATATTTTGAGAGAATTAACGTACTAGGTGTTAGTGTATTATTATAAATTAATGGTAAGAAAAGAATGGGGGAAAAGAATGATAGAAGGGAGATTGACACATATTAACAGAATAAAGGAATCGTTTTACCTAAACAACAATACAATTCAGGGCAATACCTAGGTGATTTATAAGACCTGTTTACTAATGTATCTTTTATTAGAATCAACCATGTTACGTTCTTAAATCAGTTTGTTTATAAGTGTAATAACATAACGTTCTGAAGTATGCAATTAGTTGATGTGGTTAGTGTGTTGAATACCACGTACATCTGAACAACACGTAGTTTTAAAACAGGGTAAGTGTTCTAACTTTTTAAAAATAAACTTGTGGGTTCTTGTGACTTCTTTGATTGACATTTAGTAATTGAACATATTAACACAAGGTACAATTTTATGGAGGATACCCTCGTCTTTATCAGGCAAATGATAAAGACGAGAGTATCCTCGTCGAAACGTCGTTTAGTATCAAACTCAGTAATTGTGTTTCCATAAAATTGTACCTTGTGTTTCTTGTGACATTAATCTCGGCGTTATTGAAATTACTTCCATAAAAAACATCACTAATTAAATAGGTTTTTCTCAAAAAAGGACCCTCTCAGAAAAAAGTCAGTGTACGAATGGCATATAAGCGCTAAAAGATAGAGGAATGATGTATTTACCTTGTCTTAAAATTTCAGCTCAAAATATTGAATCGTTTGGACGTGAACGTCATAAAACCGCTTATCCGGAAACGTAACCTTTTTGAGATTTCCGGTCAAAGAGAGGGAGAGAGAGAGGGGGGGGGGTAACGTCTACTCGACACAAAAGGTCATTTCGGAACCAGCATAATGGTCAAATTTTATTTCAATAATTAGCTTGAGCGTATACGAGGTTGGACTCCATACTAAAGTAACCTTTACTTTATACTTTATATCGGCTTCACAAGATATCTGTTATTGTTCCAGTTTTGTTGTCATATTTTATAACTCCTAATTAAATCTATACTAAAGTAAGCTCTTCTTCAATAGACATAGATGAATAATTTATATTAATTATTTTTTGAAAGGATGTGGCCTTGAGAATCACAAGATTATTGTTAACCTGTCTGTCGGATTATATCTTGGAGTACCGTCATGGATTATTTAACACCAAGAGATGCCAACCATGGTCATGGAACCCGATCAGCGGGAGGATCTGTGTCAGGTCTCTCTAGATCATCTTCAATATTCCCACAAACAGCATCACCTAAACATCGGGGTTCATTGTTCCCAAGTTCTGTGACTGGAAGGAAGGATTTATTCGAGGATGATCTTGATACCCATAGAATGAATCTAGAAGCAGGAATCTCTCCACGGTTTTCAGTAAGCCGTGGCGGCGAGATCACTATGGTATCTGGTAGAAAGTCTAGAGCAAGAGAACCTATCATATCGCCAGCATGGAAAGCTCTTATGAAATGTATGTTTCCTATAATAACCGGTACACAGATGTCAATTAAAGAGGTAAGTTCCATAGTATTATAAACTATTAGCCTGGATCTTTACTACAATAGGATCTGGAAGAGTTGTTAACATTGAATTGTGTTCTTGATGATGTGGGGGTTTAGCCAATAAAACGGTATGTGACGGCGTTAGATGCACGGAATCCTCGGTAATCCGCCAGAAACATCAATGCTGATTGGTTAATTAAATGTCTGACGTCATACGCCAAAAGTCACTCGTATGTCGCGTAGAGGTCATCGAAAGTATAAAAAAACTAAACAAAAGATAGATCTGTATTTTAATCGGATTGCCTGGATCAAAGCTGTATTCTTATCAATGGGATGCAAAACCTTTATGGACTAAAAGGACATGATATCTTTCCTAGGGTAACATACAAATATCATACACATATCATACATCAAGATGTGGGCTCCTTACAACCGATTGTTATATGAAGTAACAATTCTTATAGAGTATTGTTTAAAAATAACTCTTAAGTGAAAGTGCACCCAGAGATCCATCTACTTCATACTTCGAGAATCGAGCTCTGCTCTGAATGGCTGTCATATCCCGTTTCACATAATATGTCATACACACAAAGAACAAATAAACATTTTCAATGCAGAATAAATACTTCTAACAATTCTCGAAGTATACGTAGCGTTCTCTTAGCGAACACGATTTGCCCGAAGGGTCTGGTCCTTCCAATGATAGAGAGAAAAGGAGAGGGAGAGAAAGAAAGGGGGTTTAGCAGTTGGGTCTTTAGCAGTGGGAGGAAACCGTGGGATCCGGCTAAAACCCACGAGGTTGGACAGGCGACCCTTCTCCTTGCCACGTACAGCCGAGAATTCGAAACCACGCCAGTTTACTCAATGACAGGTTTTATGATACAGCGCGCCGCGCGCACGCTAACCATTCAGCCATCCACCCCCTCCCTTAATGGAACGAAAAACCATAGTTCATTGATGTGTACGTATAAGAACACATTATAGCGACACTTCCATCAAGAGAAGACAGAAACGCCGTTGTTGCTAGGAACCTATTTCCCAAACAGCGCACTACATGGCATAATGTCCATCTTAATTAATCCGGCTTTTGCACCTTAAACCCCATTCTATTTATTTATCAGATAGGGTCAAGTGGCTAACTGGGTAAGGCGTGGTTCACCTTTGTCAGTGATGCAGGATGAATGATCTGAAAAAGACAGCTGGCTAATCGTTCGCATGGGACGAAAAACCGAGGTCTCGTGTACACATTGGCGTACACGTAAATGATCCCTTGATAGCTGGAATTCGATATAAGAGTAGGCCATAGTGCCACTGTCTGGGCAAAATTTCTTCCATACAACACTATATGGATGCCCGTCTTCATTAGCCCAGTTTAGGAGCAAAACAGTAGGACGTTAAACCCTATTTCATTTATTTATCAGATACTGAAAACATGTATTATAAAACAGCAATAAAAACAAACAGATCTAATAAATAGTCTGTTTATATAAATGCTATATTAATTACACAGACTTATTACTTGATTTGTCGTTTGTCAATAAATGAGCTTTACAGGTAATATAGGGTTGATGATGGTTTAATGTCTTTATAAGATGATTGACGTATCACCATGGAATGTATTATTGTACTTGACATGGTGATATTTGACCACAAGTTATCGTCATACACTGCCTCATGTTTGTTTTATAAATATCAGATAAATATACTGTCTGTTATATGTGATGTAAAACAGCCATGTCATCCACTAGGATGCGGATACTGTGTAATCTATGTCTTGTTTGATGAAATTCTCAACAGTATGCCACAATGAGATGTAATTCTACGGTAAGTTGTATATATTATGATCAACGACGCTGTTTGATTTTCTTTGGTATAATTTCAATACAGACATGAGTATTCGTTTTGTCTATCATGTTAATGAGAGAGAGAGAGAGAGAGAGAGAGAGAGAGAGCGAGAGAGAGCGAGAGAGAGAGGGGGTAACGTCCACAAACTAGGTCATTTCGGGACCAAATGGTTTAATTTTATTTCAATAATTCGCTGACGTGTATACTGTATAGGGGTCTTTAGCAGTGGGAAGAGATGGTTCAATTTTATTTCAATAATTCGCTTACGCGTATACTGTATAGGGGTCTTTAGCAGTGGGAGGAAACCGTTGGACGATGTTGGACAGGCGACGCTACTCCTTGTTACGTACAACCGGGGAGTCGAAACCACGCCAATTGACTCAATGGCATACCTTGTGATACAGTGCGCACGTGCTAACCATTCGGCCTTCCTACCTCGTAACTGTTAATGAAGATATATTTAACTGGGATCATACGTCTATCTCTCCATCGGTCAATCTATCCGCCTGTCCACCCATCCTGCGTTTGTTTCTGGATCACATCTCATACATCATTCAATATATCTTTATGAAATACTGTACGCACATCAACCGATTATAGTAGTTGTGACATTTAAAAAAAAAGAATATGCTCAAATTAAAAGAAGGTGTTTCCATGGAAACAATCTGACTTTGTTCTTGGTGTGTGATATGCAATGATTATTCGGGAACTCATCTCAGAAACCATTTAAGATATGAAATTGTATGGTATTTTATTTCCAAACTTGCAGCATTTCTTTTTTGATAGTGTAATTCGATGGTGGTAGTTTGTAATAGAACCCAATTGAAATGCCCTGATACTATTTGCTATGCACCTTGTTTAGTAGTTGTTGCTTGTTGATTAACAGTGAAATATATAGATTGTCTATCAATGTATCTTTAAAGACAGTTTCTACGGCTCTATGGATGTTGATGACTATGTCTTCTTCTTTATTCACGTGTATAACCAAGGTCATCTTTTTCGTGAATGTGAGTGTCTTGAGAAATGGCATTGGGTAATTTATATAATTCGCTTAAAACTATATTCCCATTTTGACGTGAAAGAGTCGAAATAAAAGAAAGTCTTTGAAAGGCATGACCGAGTTGTCCAATCCCTGATCTTGCCGTGCTCTCTCTCGACTGAACTAATTTTCATTTACCGTGACATGACCACAGACAAATATGTCCCCATTGAGTATGCTAGTAAACAAATATGACAGTAGGCGATTCGCCATTGAATAAGCAATTTATTATCAATAAATGACAGGAAAATATAATATAAAGTAATAACAACAATACAATAAAAATAGACCAGAGCATAAAAATACCACATTGGGAATGGTTATATTTATATAGGAATTAAATACTGATTAACTAAATACATATTTTACCTATGAAGATGGGGCACAGTATACACCGCCATAGATTGTGAACGCAACGGGAGGAGAGACTGGCTAGACATGTTGAACATTTACAACGCCAGCTTTCGCATATACATGAACAATCTCGTTTAAATTTGGCGAAGTAGTGTAGCATTTCCAACCTTACCATTACTCAACTGAATATCGGTAATATATTAATAAAAGTGGCTTTTAATCTGAAATGAAATATTTTACATGCATGAATAATTAATGGAGAAATGTAATTAGAGAAAGAAATAACAAATGCAGGAAGTATTGTTAACTGTGTGTATAATATAACGTTTAAAAAAGACAATTTTGCCAACGAGGCTAAAGTTTACGCTGCCACTCTTAAGACTTTTCAAAATTCTACATTCTTGGAAAACCCAACTTTTTAGGCTTAAAGTTCCGTTTTCGCCATGGTCCACCGCAACGCAAACTTATCATATGATTTAGACATTGACCGACAACCCTAAAACGTATGATTCTTGATAAAGTCGGACTACCTAACCTCCGTGTTCTCCTATTGCTCCAACTGTTAAACAGAATTTACACACCCTAGTTTCTACATATTGTGGCTCAGCGTGTGAGACGCAAGCTCACTAACCGATGACTTACCGAATTCCATCACGTTGTTGGCCAACAAAGTGCCTCGGGCTTTCCTATCGGGGGCTCCTCTATATTGCAGGGCCAAAGTCCCTGTAGATGTTGACGTACACGTAAAAGAACCATTGAACGTTCAAATTAAAGGAAGATTGCGCAGAAACGCCACCATAGTATACCTTTGCTTTAGGAAATTGTTTTGTTATCAATCTAACCCTGAGATAAAACATAAGTTGTCATGTACAGTGGACTCTGTCATATCCGACATCGTACGGGATCATATCATTCTAATACGCAGAGTGTTAGAATACCAAGTTCCTCAAAGCCGGAAATATGGTAACTTCAAAAACCAGTAGTATTATTTTAAAATTATTCCCTTTAAAAACGATAAAAAATTCTGTACATTCAAACTTTTATTAAATTAATTTGTATTCCATTTAACATGCGTAAGCATTTTGAATTGGCCAAGTCTGTCGTTAATTTATCTTCTTCGCCGTCTTCACTCTTGTCTTTGCTATCACGTGTTCATTGATAATGGGCGAACTCGATTGAACCGTCTTTCACATCAGTCCTGGTTGTATAAATAAACTTCTATTGTTGTACCCTAACAACATCTTATTCTAAATGTCAATAGTATTAGATTAACATTGTTTAAATGATAAATAGAAAGGATATAAATCTCACACCAAGTTTACTGTTTGTATATATATAAGATATATAATCAATATGATATAGATTGCACCATCGATCGGCTGTATATTAGATAAAAAAAGATCATTTTCAGATTGAAAAGAATGTAGATCAGTGTCAATAATTGGTGACACGGTATTTTATCCTGTGTAACTGTAGGATTTTACATCCATTTCATGTGATTGAAAGTGTGTTTAAAATATTCCGATGATTTTGTTTGTAAACTGCCGTGGTATATAGCCATGTATGTCCTAAAGGATTTTTCCGGATTTGAAGTTCGTGGAATATGAGAATCTTTAAAATTTTGGTTCCATTTAGTGCAATCGGACTGAATTCGAAACGATAATTAGACTAAAAGGGTTTACCTAGTTTTTACTTCAAATATTGAATTTAATAGTAAAGAAGGGTTAAATTAGTTGGTTCACGGAATTTCTAATTCTTTGAACGGAATATCGAGGACACTAAGGATTTATTTGTGACCCCCTTCTTCACCTTGATCAGGGGGTTGCGTGGCTGAATGGTTAGCACGTTCGCGCTGTATTATAAAGCCTGTCATTAAGTCAACTGGCGTGGTTTCGAATCTCCGGTTGTACGTGGCAAGGAGTAAGGTCGCCTGTCCAATAAAATCAAAACCATTTGTTAATCCGGAAATGACCTAGTTTGTGTCGAGTGGACGTTAAACTCCATTCTCTCTCTCTCTCTCTCACACACACACACCTTGATCAACAGATTGATGTTGAATTAAGTTCATCAATAATTCATAAAATCTTAATAAAAGTTTATACTCGAGGAACAACACATAAACACTATTGTTGCTAATCTCTCAGAATAATTTCAGGAAAGATATCTTTATACGTGTTATACTTGAGGTTCTGAAATTGAAAGTACATTCTAGATTTCGTAAAATTATGATCATATCAAAATCCCATTGTTCCTTTGAGGTGTCATGATCTGTAATAAAAGATAACAATAGATAGTTCTTTATGTTAAATCAGTAATCAGAGATTTAGTTGGGGGTTTATGTTGATGGGTATATAATCGAACAGACAGTAAGTTAGTGTTGTGTATATCCTTGTCCAGTGAAACTATAATTAGGAAAATATTTTTTCGTAGATTAGCACTTTGTGAACTTTTAACCTAGGGCCAACACGACGGTATTCTCTTCAAAACTTATTTAAAATAAGTAATAGTTGAGTGTGAAATTTGTGTTTGATAGTAAAATTTAATGTTAGTTAATGTTGTTTTGTGTAAAAACTGTAGTGATCTAGAAATAGCGTTGTCCCAGTTTTAAAACCATGCTACCAAGAAGGCGTTTTACTTTATATACCAACTGTTTTGTGGGGAATACGAACAGAACATTCTGTTGTAATGGACAGAAAGCAGTAACTATTCTGAATATTAAAGCCAGTACTGCGGATAACAATGCTAATAACGGTGAAGTGTTACGTGCAGTTAGAAATATAAGGAGTGCCCCGCCCAGATTTCGGGTAAGTGAAGTCTTATAGACAGTGCTGCATGAATGGCGTTTCCTTAATTTGTTACCGCGATGAACCGCGAAACGACAGTCCCATAAACTTGCAATTGTCAAAAAGAAATAAACGACAGACTTGTATTATATTTGCTTTAACCGAGCTTATAAATTTTTTTATGTATTATTATTGTGACGTTGCAGGACCCACATTTTCAAAATGCGTTCCGTCTCGGCGGGGTTGGATGGCCGAATGGTTAGCACGTGCGCGTTGTATCACAATGTCTGTCATTGAGTCAGCTGGCGTGGTTTCGATTCCCCGGTTGTACGTGAAAAGGGGTAGAGTCGCCTGTCGAATATCGTGGGTTTTCTCCGGGTCCTTCGGTTTCCTCTCACTGCTAAAGACCCTACACGCAAGCGAATTATTGTAATCAAATTGAACCACATGTTAGTACCGAAATATTGTTTAATACATTACCAGGGCCGGATTAAGCTATTACAGGGGCCCTAGCTAGAAGGGTCACTGGGCCAACGGTAAAACAAGGGGCATAATCTGGTTTTTGTAAGTCACAGTCCCACAAATTAAAGTATGTCATTACCCCCCCCCCCCCCGTTTGCCTTACCGTAGCTGTGAAATATTTATGATCCCCTTGTTAAACTCTATGTATTTATGATTTGTTAATAGCCCTGACACCGCCCTGTGTGGGGTTGGGTTTTTTTTGTTAAAGGGGAAATCACGATAGTATTTTGGAGAATATAACTGCTTAATTTTGTGTTAAAATCCCTTAAATTCCTCTACCTTAGGACCGAGCAACTAACTCAATATTTGTGATGCGTTTTCAAACAATTTAAACCCGCCAGTCTTCATCTGAAAATGGAGACAGGTGTCCCAAGCTGTATTATGCGGTGTCTGGATAAAACCAGAATTGTATTTTATGAAAAATAATGCGTAGCTGAAATTAACCTTTCGGTATCAAGTACAGCACATGGGTCATTCACTGTATAGACCTCTAAAGGAACGGGAATCGATTATTAGGTCAGCAAACGAAAAACCAATGCGAAATCTTAAATGGGTTACGAATCCGGATAAGCGGGTTTGACGTTCACGTCCAAATGACTCAATATTTTGAGCTGAAATTTTGATTTCCTCTATATTTCCCCTATACTCTGTTCAAATCGGGATAGTCCCTTTAAGTGTAAACTCGATTAACATAACAACTTAGGTTGATGAACGCAAATCTTTCGCGAGAATTGGTTTTGCTTGACATGAACGTGAAAAAGAAATCCGTTTAGAGTTGTAGAACAATGGACGTTGTTTCCACATGTCAGTTGTACAGGTGGCCTGACAGAGCTAGCTTCTAGTCATTAGAATGGGACAAAAAATCGAGGTCCCTTGTACACATTGACATGCAAGTAAAATAACCCTTGGCAGTTGGGATTGAATTGCTGAAAATGCAAAATTACACTTGCAACACTTCATAGGGTATGACCGGCTTTATTAGCCCGGTTGTAACAGAATAGTAGGACGATACCCCTTTTCATTCATTCATTGAAATTGCTGACCTTGAAAGTCTGATTGTCACTTCAACATATCTATTGTGCTGGGTTTTATTGTAATGTCTTGCTGGGAGTGCAGTAAATACTTTTATATTTACACGTAATAATAAAAGAGGTCGCATGTGAAAAGGTCAGAATTTGAGGGAAAAAAACAATCAACAGTAACATTATGAGTTTGAACAAGATAGTTGTGAAGGCAGTTATTAAAGGCTGTTCAAGTATTTTTTATATACTTGCAACAATAATATCTTTCTCTTACCTACAGTCTTTTGTTATCATATCTTATACTGATATATATATTATATATAGACATTGTTAATATTTATTAACTCTCGAGAAGTATCATAAATAACTAGAAACTGATATTAAATCTTCATTGTTTGTTCATATTTATTGCTCCTTAAAATAACATTTTAACCCTCAAACACCAGTCCATGTAACAAGTGTTTAATAATTAGAAGTAAACCAAAAACAAAAACAAACCAAAACAAAAAAACAAATACATTGTTGGAATTTCTCACGTAAAAAAATATAACAATCCTTTCCAAAATGTTTAAACCCAGATATAGACTGGTGGCCAGTCTCCTCCACACACCAAAAATTGGTCAGTCCTCTCCAAAAAAAAAACCGAAAAAAAAAACGTAATCTCTAGAGACTGGGCAAATAGAGCTTCATTCTCATCTAGTAGGTCAACCTGCATTATGTAGGTCGTGTGACGTCGTGCACGTGATCACGACATATCTAACAACAACGTGACGTCAACCCTCAGACGGTCTAAGCATGACTGCTTTGCACTCCAGTCGAGACGCATGATTCGTGTCATGTGACTCGGGGCTTGCTTGATAACTGTCAATCATTCCAAATAAGGAACAACGTAAAACATGACAGGAACGCCCATTTTATTGTGAAGCTCGCAAATTGTCCAGTCTCTGGTGCTGGTTACAGGTTTACTCCAAAAAAAATGTGTATACAAATGGAAACGAAAGTGTTGGTTTACTAAAAATTAATACTTTTATATAAATCAAAATGTAAAATAAATAGAAGAGACTGGGCCAGTCTAACCCAGATACTACGGCACTTTCTGAAACCACACTTCTTCAAAGGCTACATAAATATTCAAATAGACAAAACGTTAAACCTTTAAATTTTGCAATTATCAATCCATTCAGACCAAACAGCTATAAATACAATCTGCCTTTTTGCAATTGTTATTCCAACAACACTTTAACAACTATAAAACATAATCCAGATAGACTACATTTTAACAACTATAACAACTATAAAATATAATCCAGATAGACCACACTTTAACAACTATAAAATATAATCCAGATAGACCACACTTTAACAACTATAAAATATAATCCAGATAGACCACACTTTAACAACTATAAAATATAATCCAGATAGACTATACTTTAACAACTATAAAATATAATCCAGATAGACTATACTTTAACAACTATAAAATATAATCCAGATCGACTATAATTTATCACCCAATAAATACATTCTACAGTGGATATCGCTTGTGTGATAAATTATATAATCTATTTGAGTTTGATTGGTCAATCAAAAAAGAACTACTTTTTTTTAAAAAGAAAAGTTCATTTTTTTTTTATTAAAAGTTAAAAGTAACTTTTTTCTTATTAGAAAGGAACTTTTTTTAAAATGACCTTGATGGAAACACTGGGTCAATATAAAGGACTTTGCAATGGTTGAATTGCTGTCAAAAAATTGATGTATCACTACGCCATAATGTATTCAGGTTCAGTAAAAGTGAAATATATAGCAAAGAATTATATTTATTTATATCTGCATGTAAGAAGGGATTGGGTGATAAATAAAACCTCCTATTCGTCTTTTTTTAAAAATCGAAGTAAATCAGCACTCGTTGGTAAAGTAAAAAAATAATCGGCAGAACCTAATTCTTTTACATTATAAACTTGTGTTGATATTTTGTTATCAAAAAAGACTGGTAGTAGATTCTCTATTTAACAACTGTAAAAGTGTATAGAGCACTCCTGTATTTTACCGAACAGTTTAATTAGGCTCCCATTTAATACAAAATATTTAATTATCATGTTCTGTCCTCCCTGAATGTTTGATTAAACGCAATAGGTCACACGTATGGACAATAATCATCTAATAATTAAGCATATCATATCTCTTGTTTTCGTGCAATAATAAATCTAAAGGAAGACACGAAGTTTTAACGAGTATCGCCTTCGAGATCAAAGTAAACATCAATGCCGTAATACAAGATCATAAATTTAATATAGCGCCAGTCTTTTGTACACATAAAGGGTTAATATTGTAGAGTATTCTAATACAACAGGCGTTTGGTCAGTTTTATATAAGAAAACACGAGTTTTGTATAAGAACATATGAGTTTTAATTTCGGTGGTTTTAAACAGATGTGAGATAGAGGATATAATTTATTAGAGAAATGTTAAAGAAAAGTAAGAATGTCAAGTTTCATTCTGATGATGAAGATGGAGAGGAATCAGAAGAAGATGTTGTGTTGGTTGATCATCAGGTTCGATTATAATTATTATGGAATACCAGGGCCCAAATGCCGGATTTTAATTTACCAGGGTGGGGGTTCGGGCGACGGAGGGGAAATAAATGACAACGGGTCTGCAATTTTAGGCTGGTAGGAGACACTCTGATCTGGGGAAAAAATCCGAAACAATTGATTTTTGCTTTTTTGTAAGGAGGTATGTATCTAGTACCAACAGAAAAAGATCCTCCCCAATCCACCTTGGGCAATTTTTTTTATGGACGATTTAGTTTTGGTATCCGACCTCAAAATGAATGATCCTTGTAAAACACATTATTTAGGTTGTCCCCAACTTTACGCACTCTAAATGTGTTATCAAATTGCAAGTAACCATAAACACACTCAACACGGTGATTTTTATTTAAAAAAATATTATTAGCACAACTATTTTTATCCACCATACTAGATGAACTGGCATTAAATTGTGTGCTGACGCGGATGGGTGATGGCTCAGTTTTTAAGTTTTTATTGACTTTGTGATGCTGACAGTTGCAGGATTTTGGTTACATTTCGAAAACAATTGTTCGAGATTGCATTATGTGTATAATAAAGCACGAGACTGGGGTTATGTTGGGGGTAGAAAGACTAAAGAAAATGACCATGGAAAAGAAAAACCGAGGCCGATAGGCCAAGGTTTTTCTGTCGGGTTTTTTTTCTGAAGTTTTTCTTCCCACGCATAACCGAAGTCGATCACTTTATCTTGCTTATACATCGTCTATATTTACACGCAAAATGAGAATATCCCAGAATTCAAATAAGAAAAACGTATTTTGACATTGAATACCCCTACCTCCTCCATAATCTTAGTAATAGAGTTTAATACCTCCCAACTTTGATTGTTTTGTAACATTATCTCTGGAATTTTTTTTATTAAGACACGTATTTTGACGTTGAATACCCCCCCCCCCCGTAATCACGGTATTGGGTTTATGAACACCCGACTTTGATCGTTTTGAAAGCGAAGTAAATATAAAATCGTTATGTAAGCGAAGTAAATATGAATGTGCCAGAAAATTATTTACATTTTTGAAAAGAGCAATGAACGTGATTTTAGTGATATGTAACATTATATCTGGAATTTGTTATTAAGACACGTATTTTGACCTTGAATAACCCCCTCCCCCGTAATCACGGTAATGGAGTTTATGATCACCCAAATTTGATCGTTCTGTAAGCTAAGTAAATATGAATGTGCCTGAAAATTATATAAATTTGAAAAGAGCAATATACGTGCTTTTCAGTGATATGTAACATTATATCGGGAATTCATTATAAAGACACGCATTTTTACCTTGAATACCCTCCCCCGTAATCACGGTAATAGAGTTTAGTACCTCCAAAGTTCGATCGTTCTGCAAGGTAAGAAAATATGAATGTTCCTTGGATATTATTTACATATTTGAAAAGAACTTTGAACGTGCCTTTCAGTGATATGTAACATTATATCTGGAATTGGTTATTTAGACACGTAATTTTACCTTGAATACCCCCCCCCCCCCCCGTAATCACGGTAATAAGAGTTTTAAACCCCCAACTTTGATCGTTCTGTAAGCTAAGTAAATATAAATGTGCCAGAAACGTATTTACATATTTGAAAAGAGCAACGACCGTGCTTTTCAGTGATATGTAACATTATATCTGGAATTTGTTATTAAGACACGTATTTTTACCTTGAATACCCCCTTCCACCGTAATATAGTTTATGACCACCCAACTTTGATCGTTCTGTAAGCTAAGTAAATATGAATGTGCCAGAAAATTATTTACATATTTGAAAAGATCAATGAACATGCTTTTCAGTGATATGTAACATTGTATATGGAATTTGTTATCAGCATACTGAAAATTGTGGATTTTATAAGTCGAATGGACACGAACACCAGGACGTCTGTAACCTTTTTGCTCAAGGCAGATTTTGGTGGATTTTTTTCCCGAATTTGTACTCATATAGACCTTTCACAAAAAGCAAGAATCATTTGTTTCTGATTTTTTTACCGAGCTCACCAAAGTCTGAAGTTGTCCTACCAGCCTATTTGGATTATTTGAGTTTACTAGTCGTATTCTGACGCATCCAAAAGCTTCCATATTCACATATAGTTTTAATTAAGTATTTCTGCAAGTACTATAAAATTTGCCCATTTCTGAATGTGGTTTTGTAGCCTTATGATCGTCTAGTACCAAGAATAACAATGCAACAGTTCGTTTTGTTATGATCTTTTAGGGGCAATAAACTATAACACCTACTTATGACTTATGGAAGAACAATTACTGATTTATTTAGGCGACGTTTCAAAGAGTAGGACTATTCTCTCACCGTTTTCATGTCATAGCTGGATACATATAAGCATACTTTACAATAAGTAGCAATAATGAAGCCATTCTCGCAAACCCAAACCAGCCAAACTCGCCTGGACGAGTGTGCTTATAGAAATTGCTACATTACATCTTTTCCCTTCTAGAATCAAGCTGCGGTTTGACGATTGCCAAAAGATATGACGGTCTTGTAAGTTTGTGTTTTGGACGTTCAATTATCTAATTAGTCAAGACATCAATCATTTTAAAGATTGGTTAATTAGATTAATGACGTCGAAACCTACCCTTATATGGATAGTGGAAACTTGCAGTAGAATTTCAAACAAGATATCTGTTATCAATCTAGATTTGAATGTTACTAAATTATAACTCATTTGTATATACCAATCTGTCATTCATTCAGTAATTTAAATACTCATTGATGTGGTAGTATATAATTGAAGTATTAGTAATTGAGGTAGAATTTAGGTAATCCTGTGTGTGGTAGAACACTTTGGTATAAATGGGATATTCCATTGTGTTGTAGTACATTGTAGTATATATAATGGAGGCATTCGTTGATGTGGCATTATACTGAGGTATATTTTAAGTAATTCTGGGCGTGGTAGTATAATTGAGGTATTTGTAGATCAAGTAATAAAATAATAATTAAACCTGTTAAAAATTATAAATATCAGGCATTCTCAAATTTACCAAACGCACAAAATCGGAATCAGGGTACTTAAAGGGTGCATCGGTCTATTCATTTGGACTTTAAAATAGACGAACTGGGTCTAAAAGATTAATGTAATATGAGTGTATATAAAGTGATCTATATTCAATTTTTTGAGAAAAAATATTTTGTAATTTTTAATCAATTATATTTTCTGTGAAATACGTGAACAGTCCAAATTGAACGACAGTCGTTTACGCCTGTTTGGTCCATTCTACACGTTTTTTATTATTATTTTGTCGTTTGTGAATTAGCCCGAAACCATAGAATAAAGTACTTGTACATGGTTTCTTAGGATCCCATGTTTTTACCGCATGATAACATACATATTGATTGAAATAGACCAATATTGAATTTTGGTTCGTGTTTCTAATATTGAATGTTATGAAAAATATTGAGTAAGAGATTTATCCGCTTTCATACGTGGAAGGAAACGTGCCTTTTACCGAGAGTTCGACTTCTGACAGCACGCTGTTTTACCAATGTATTTTTGCTCGGGTCGGGCAATTGTTTTAAACCTGTATATAAACGTCACATAGTTTGAAATAAATTATTACTTTTATGGAGTGTTTAGGAAATGTAGGTAGGCCTAGACCTATGGGTGATGAACCAAATGTTTGCTGGAATTATCTATTTTAAACGTTCATGACCTGGGGTCGGTTGCTCAAAACTAACTTATTTTAACGATCCATTAAACTCTAACGGACATATCTTGGTAACATGTTGTCTGTTAGCTTTCCGTTAAATTTACTACAGAAAACACTATAGAATACTTGAATTTTTATATTGGCATAAATCTGTAGGAAAAATTTGCACCAACGAATGTTTGGGGCCATTATTTCGAGCAACAATCTTTCTCTCCGTTAAAGTTAACAGATCGTTAAAAGATAACGGAGCTTTGAGCAACCTGCCCCTGGGGGATTTCCTAATCTGAATAACGAATGACAACGTCTCAAAAACTAGCGTGAATTCCTGTGACCGCATAATATAAAGATGGTCAACACCCTTTAATATATTTATCTGATGATTGTGACATGTTGGACTTTTTGGTTCTGAAGATTGAGATCACTGTTCAAAACAGAACATAGGCCAAAGAACGACATGCATTTAACATTGAACTATTCTAAATGGGATGAGGATTACTAGACTGAAACCATCTTTTCCCGAAATCCGTAGTTGTCTCCCTTTAATCTTCAAAGAAATTTTTCCATCTATCTATTTCAGGCTGATGTCACTGAAATAACTGGTAAAAGGAAGAAGAGTTTCTCAAATCCTGAAACAATAGAAAAGTAAGATTAATTTATAATCTTTCTAGATGGCACCATGGCAGGATGAAATAAGCAAGATATGATTCGTACCCTTTTATTCCAATTTAATATCCCAGAAATGGAATAGGAATCACAGTGGATAACTGTAGATTTATGGTAGCCTACATCTTGATATAGATAAATTTTTGCTGGTATATTCTTCCATCCAGAATATTTCCATTTCTACATTCTATGTACACTCTTCTACACGTATATGAACATGTAATAGACTATAGATAAGTAAAATGACGTGCTGGGTCGAGGCTCAGATAAATATCAATGGATAAAATTAGCTGAACTTTTTTGGTCAATACCAGGGTCAAACAAGGGACCTCCAAGTTAGCTAGCCAGCATCTTACTCTTGATTTAAGAAAAAGAGAAGAATCACAACTATATATGATATATAAACAATATTGACAGTTTAAAGAGAGATGGGGAGGGGTTCTTTGGGAATTTTAGAAATGGTTCCACTACTGATGTCTTCCGCCTTACTCTCCAGGCACAGTAGTGGTTTATGCTAAAGAGTTCCATTGCGCAAATTTTTAAGTCAAATGACTACAAAAAATTTACTGGCCTAAAGCTCCCTTAATTTACACATAAACTGACCCAAAACTGTACTGCACATAGCTTAATTTATGATAAACCAATTCCCATTGAAATAAAGGTAAAGCCTTAATGCATAATTATATGATTTGATAAAACCCAGTCGAATCATTATTGGCCACCCGTTGGAAAGCGCATGCGCTCTCCATCTCGAGTGATCACACATCACTTTCCATATGGCTTCATGACCTTAACTATGCAAATGACTGTATTTGGCTACGCACGCTCGTAGTAGCTCAGCGTCTGCCTTATATTGAAAGTAATGGCCGGAGTTGATATTTGGTGAGATTTGACCTGGGTAGTGTCATGGCAGCTCGCACATTGAAATATCGCCTGGAAAATGTAGAACGCATTACTACAAAGAAAATCTGTTTGGTAACTATTTTAATATTGGTCCAGTCTTCACTATTTGTGATAGAATTACTTATTTCGATACAAACTGTAATGATATATGTTGATAATTGTGCATTTGAACCTATTTGAACTTGCATCAAAGGTCTTAGAATGTTTCAATTGTAACGTTAAACAGACAGTTTAACGATACAAGTATAGTAACTATGGGAATTAGTGTACATCAGTTTAAAAATGGTCCCCCAATATGAATTTTGTTCCAATGGGCATGCAATTACATATAGGGTATGCAAAATTTAAGATGAATAAAACAATCCACTGCTGACATCTGAAATAAAGCTATAACTTTCTTTTTATCAGTCATATAAATTTTATAGTACTTTTCAAGGAGTTTGACAAATTTCACAAAAATGTATTAAAAAAAATAAAGCTACAATTTCATATTTTAGAGTTATATTTTTAAAATTTATTAAAAAAAAGCTGTAAAATAGATGGTATCCATAAGCAGTCCTTCCTTGTTAAAGAATAATCCTATTAATCCTAGAATTCACAATTGCCAGCTGAGAAATTGGCAAAAATATCATTTTCAACTTCAAATTCCAACGTTTGAATATAGCTTATGCATGGAGTGAATAGGAAAACAAGGGGGGGGGGGGTACTTTCCAGTGTCAGTGATTTTCAAGGGTGGAGAATAATTCCCATGGTCGTATAATAGTGAGCTGATAACCTATTGAACAAAAGACATAAATAATTCTGTTTTAGACATTCTTTGAAAATATGAAATTCTTTCAAAAATGACGTTTTGAAGAGTATTCTCTTAGTGCTATCAAGCTAATAATAAATAAGTAATTGTTTTTCCATAAGTATGTGTTATAGTTTATTGCTCTATCCAGTTACCGTACTAATTGCCGTTTGATATTTTTCACAAATCGGTTCCTGCTCTTCCCCGGATGAATCACTGAGATCCAGACTTGCCTGCACTGTAACAGGGAATCTTCCTTCCTCCTTTTTTATCGAGTGTGGGGGTTTTATCAGCCTTTACTTAGATTTTATAAATAATTAAACATACATTATGCAAGAGCTAAATCTGCCTTTTGCAGGTCTTTCTTTAGGTCTGAAATGTTATCTAAATTATTAATTAGACATTAATTAACTTATCCAGATCTTATCAACTCTCGATATCATCGCTAGCCTGCAATATTTTCTGGATTAGGATCTGATCTGCTGCTCAACGCACACTCATGATTGAATTAAAAAATGGATAATCAAGACTACTTTTTTAAGGGCATCGTCTTTATTAATGATGACCGAGGCTAGGCCCAAAATTAAATTGCTAAATTCTCAGTTCAGAGTGGATTAATTTGACTGAAATTTTCAGCAAATTTTCTTTAGATTATCTAGTTTTAACTATTATAGTGATAACTGCCAGCTCTTTATCTAATCTCCCATAGTGTATCTTTAAGTCGGCAAGTGAAATTTTGAAATTCTGGTCAGTTTTATGATATTATTAAAAATTGATTATATTTAGTTTCTTGTTGAGATTGATAAATAATTTCTCTTTAAGTATAAAAATCTAGACTTTTTTTAAAAGGTTAGATAATAGCTGACAACGTATAATCTTTTATAACATACTAGGATATTAAATAAGTGAAATGCACTTCAGGTTTTAATCTATCCTAAAGTTGGATATAAACTACTTATAGATGTGTTATGTTGTTAATACTTCATACTGATTTACAGTCTAATAAAGGCTCTTGTTAAAGGAGCTAAACCCTTTATTCGAAATTAAAAACATGAATTAGAATTCAATTTTGGCCCATTTCCATCACTTTTGTCTTTTGTTGTTGTTATCTTATCATGAAAATATGATCCTAATATCCAATATTTAAGACACCAAGAACATTTTATATTAAGTACATAAGTCATATACTATCTTACAAGTAATTAGAAATGGCTGATTCAAAACTAAAAAAATAATGATAGCGAAAGTGTAGAATTAACTACGCAGGCGTAAACAACTGTCATTCACGTATTTCACCAAAAATAATGGATTAGAATTTACAATAACTTTGTTAGAAATTGAATATAAATCACTTTATATAGATTCATATTACATTCATATGTCTTTTTAGACCCATATTTATCTGTTTGAGTCATACACCCTTGAAGAGTCCCTTATAAATGTTACAATGTGTGATAGTGAAATTAAACATTTTTTACTCGAAATTGCAATATCCCCCGTCCGGAAGTGAGGAATCAAGATTTTTTTCATTGTTTCTTGTGTTTTGTTTTGCAATATTGATTTTACAAAAAATAAAAGGATGACTTGTTTTGTTCATTGATAGATATTTGTAATTTTGTTTGTCGAAAGGTGAAAGAATCTGGAATATATTCAGAGGGAGGATGGGAGACTTCATTTAGTCTTCTTACACTGTACCTCGAGACAAGACTCCATTTTGGCCCATTAGCTGCCCCTCCCCCATCCCCCCTCAATAGGATTATGTCTCAACCGGAATGCAAATTCTCCCGATATTCATTGCAGGTCAGGGAGGGGATTTCATTCAGGCTTATGAGTTATCAATCACACACTATCATGACCCAACTACCTGCTAAATAAACATTTACACTGGCTGCTATATGCCACACAATAATAGACCGCAGGAGTCAGTGAGTAAGCTTATAAAAGAATAAAGCTACTCTATATGTACATTGATTTTATTGTCAAACTGATGAATAGAAACCTGTTTTTTACATGTATTCTATGTTTAATTCATTGACATATGCGACTTAATATAATCCTTTATATATTGCTATAACTCACAGGTGTATTTCTATATCTATAATCAATTTACAGGTTATAGATTTCAGTCCATCGTATGATTTGTGACCCATCACATCGATGGATAAGTAGCAATTGGACCATATTCAGTTAGATAACAAAAATGAGTCAACAATTTTAGACAAGAGTAAAAAAGAGTCTTGAAAAAATGATTTGAATTTTACCTGAAATTATGCATGCACTGCTTAAGTTATATTTTGTGTCAGACATGAATCAACAATGTCAATAATCCAAAAAATAGAAAAATCTGTTCATGGACCGTGTATATATGATCCATGGTAACATGTCCGAATAGCTTGAAGCCTTGGGTCCTGTTTTCTAGAAGAGAGTTGATCCATTGAAAACAATTAGCACCGGTTTATGGAAGCATGCCCCCCGAGTTCACAAACCATTATCATACTTAAGTTAAGAATTTACTTAACTATCATTCACTGTTTATGAGATAAATCTTTGATCCAGAAATGTAAAACTTAACACAGAGTTTCTTTATGATGTATTTGATGCAATAAAACAAATTATTCTTTTATAAAGGGCTATATTTTAGTTATAAAACTTCTGTAAATTCTTAACTTGAGTCTCAGAATGCTTTGTGAACTTGGGGCCGGTAGGCCTACATGGTTCAAATATGTGATTTAAACACAGCGAAATGGGGCCTGTATTAATAATAAAACAAGGGCCATAACTCTGACAGCAATTATCGGAAATCGCTAAAAATCAATAGGCTTCTTCGTCTCCTGACCTTCGGACCGAAGGAAGGACGAACAGGAACGGCAAGAAATATACGACCACATTTCAATGTGGGCATATAAAAAGTAAAAATAATACTGTTTGGTATAGTTCTGTCTGTGAATAGAAATTGTTAATTTGGTAGTGAAATTGTTTGTATTAAATGTGGTTGCTTTGGAAATTTTATCTTTAAATAACTCATTTTTAACCTTAATTTTTTCAAAATCTGGTTTTGAAATTCTCTATGGTGTCTAAATTACAGACAATTGAATCATTGTTATATTATCAACAGCTTGATTAGCCTACCATCTGAGTGTATTGTTTGGGAGGGGGGGGGCATTATAGTGACAGTACCACTGACTTTAGTAATACTATAATAGCCATTTGTTATAACAGCTCAGTACTTTATTTTATGTAAGAGATAAGAAAGACATATTGCAATTAATCCATTAGTTGCTCTTTTTGCAATATCAATCATTTCGCTAATGTATCTGCATTTATATTTTGACAAAGAAAACAATCTGACAAAACCATTTTGTCCTGGAGTCTGAGAATAAATAGTTAATCTTTCAATTGGCAAATTTAGTTGCTAAGATATTAATTGAGCAATTTCCGGTGCCAATGAGCTGGTTTCTAAGCTATGATTAATTTTTTTTTTATCAAAAAAGACATAAAATAAAAATGGTGTTATTAATCATGCTATAAAACTCACCAATCTTTTAGGACAATGTATGTTATGATGCCAAAAAAATACTGTATGTATATTATTTCTATATTGCCTTTCGCTTAGAATAGAATGGGGTTTTAATGTCTTGTGAACATAATACTTGATTTTGAGACTAACATATATATATATATACTGCTATGTTTTTTGTAACATGTAATATCAGTGTTTCTGCTTACTCTTCTTTCATTTCCAACTCTTAAGGGATCTTTAACATGCACAGCAATGACTACAGTCTACACATATGTACCTTGATTATTCACCTTTTTGAACGACTTGGAACACTAAAATATTAATGAATCCAAAAATAAAACGTTGATTTCATTGTCGATTATGGATGATCAAGTCTTCTCCCAGTGTGGAATATTTTGTTTAAAGATGCATTATGTAAGATTGGGTTAAAGAGCTGGCTGTTCTTGCTATACTTGTTCAACAATTGATAATGAACCATGAATATTATTGAAAATTTCATTCAAATAACTTTATTCTGGGCAGTGTTTGATGATGTAGCTTCGATTCTTTTTTATTATTGTAGCAACTGTACTTGACAATTGAGATTAAGTCTAGATAAATGTTTCAATCCATTTAAATCTCAGCCTTCCGATGATCTAGAGAGTTGATTATGGGCTTTTCAAGTGAATAAATGTTTAAGTAATAGTTTATATAAATAAAGACCCGCAGTAGGTAGATTTAGCTCTTACATAATGCATCTTGAAAATATTAAAATTAGGGTCAACCATTTAGTATGATAATAATATTATATCAATTTAACATTATAGCTGTTCTACTGTCTCTGATATTCCTATATCCCCCCAAAATCAAACCTAGTGGGATTTTCCAGATCCTCCGGTTTCCTCCCACTGCTTAAGACCCTTATGTGCAAGCAAATTATTTTAATAAGATTAAATTATATGTTAGTCCCAAAATGACCTAGGTTGTGTTGATTGGACTTTAAACCCCATTTCTCTCTCTCTCTCTCTCCCAAACATCTAATGATTTAAAATAATAAAACAGCTATAAACATTTATAGGAAATTGTTATCTTTTAGAAATCACATGGTTATAATAGTGAGTATGCTCTACCATGGAATGTTAAACCACCTATTCATTTACACTTACTAAAAATGAGAAAAAAACTCCGATATATCAATAAACAGTGACTTGATATCAATTTAAATTAGATTTAAGAATTTTTAATCTAAGAAATAAATACCTCGTATTGTATTATCTAAACTGCTTTATTTACATGTCTATTGGAGAGTAATCTAGAATCAAATAATATCTTTGAGCTTTTTGATAAAATTAAAAAATTTCTGAATTAATTTAGTATAGAAATATTTATTGAATCGACAGAAGTAATTTGAGGTAGTTTGTTGGAGGTTAAGTTCACATTGTGAAGTATATTACATATTGTAATGTCCGAATCCAGTTCTATTTCTTGTGATGAATTATCATCTAGTTTTGACTCTGATAATGATGATAGCAAGGATAATATCAAGGATAATAAGGAAATTAACAAGGATAACAAGAAGGAAGTAAAACGTAAAATAGGCGTTATATCAAGAGTCAGTAGAGAAGTTAGGTAGGTCTGTGGACATTCTCATTGATTAAGACAAATTTGAAAAAACAATCAATGTTCTTCATCTACAGTATAACATGGAATATTTTAAAAACCTATTTGTTTATACACAATGATTGTTCTTATGTGGTTAATTCATTGTTCATAACTATACTAAATATATATTTTCATACCCACCAATATTTTCTTGGATCAGTTTTACCATAAATGGGGAATGAAAGAAAGGTCTTTTAAAAAAAAAAGAAAAAAAAAGGGAAAATAAAGGTATGATTAGAGAATCTATTTCCTTAAGTTGTACTCCCAGTAGAAACATCTAATAAAAGATAGTTGTTTTTCTGGGTCTTGTTACTCCCAGTATATTTTTTTCCTGGTGAAAAATACCTCTAGATTACTATATATATTCTCACCTGTAATATTACTTTATGGCTTGTTTTTGTACAGAAAATAATAATACCATTATTGTAGTATTCTTTCTATGTACAAAGATGTCATTATGATAGAGGGATATTTAGTTAATTAGTGTTGATTATAGCTGTAGTTTATTACAATAGATATTGGATTTGTTATTTACATATTACCTACTCACCCTTGTATATACCTGTGAATAACAATTTACCTGTAGTTTGTTTATTTGCTTACCTTGGTTGTATGTTCCTTTCCATTTTACCTACGGAATCCAGTTTTAAGAGACATTAGAAGTGAAATCCTGTTTTTTATGACTTTAGAAATTGAAAATGAAATTTAGTGTTCAAATTATTAACACCGAAGGAATTGTAACGGAACATAGATGTCAGATTATTAGTACAAGGTAAAAGTTTGTTTTAAAATTTTTTAGTGACATATAGAGGAATTGATAGTAGAGCTTGATCAGTTTTGAAATTTGAAAGAATCCACGAATCAATTACATGTAAATCCCTTTAGAAAGCTATAATCAGTAAAACAAATAGGTTTTTTAAAGAGTTACTGTGTGTATATAATTTCAAAATTAATTTGAGATGTTATTTGTTTTATCGAAATCAAACACAACAAGAAGAAGACTCAGTTATCAACATTACTACAGATTGATGTCTTGAGCGTTGTTTTTTAGATATGCTTCGGACTGAGGGATATTAATTCTAGATCTAGCATCTTTTTTACCGATGTATGAATAGATTTTCTCAAGACTAACAATTTTACAGACAAAAGTCAGTTACATGGCTTTTTCGACCAGAAGTTTCAAATGAAATTTTCTCTAGCATATATATATACAGTCAGAGCAATCCACTCTTGTAATTAGAGGTTTCAAATTGCTCCAAAACTACTGTCTTCTGTCTTATTGTACCTATATGTTATATAGGGTTGAATAGTTTTCCTCCATGATTCATTAGAAATAGCATTTTGAATTGTAAAAATTTCTGGGGAAAACCTCGTCGCAGTGACACGCAGGGCCCACTGACCTGAATGTACATGTATTTCACTAATGCTAACCCTTAAACCTGGTTATTTAGTACCAGCGCATGAATGGTACCAACCAGGATACCCTGAAGTATTACTGCCCAGTGGGTATAATAACAATGATTTGTAGTTTTGTTTACTCATTTCCTTGAAGAATGTATTCAGTAATATGTCTGAATTATGGGAATAATTAATAATGGTGAATAATACTGAAGGCTATTTGTCATTTGACTTATTAAAGAGGAACAATATCAAACATAATATTATTATGAATATGAACTTGTGCTTGGTAACGATAAGAGGATACTTGTCGAAACGTCATGATTTTAGAATAAAAACAGTGATTGTTTCCCATAAAAATTGTGTTCTGTTATTGTGTTCCCCAATCACTAAATGCCACTTAAAAATTATGAATATGAACTTGGCATTTTCAGTTTATCTTGCTTTAACTTCAGTGGTATAGTTTTTTAAGTTTAGGCTGATAATGTAAATTACAATGGGAAGCAATTAATGAATGAATTCGTGTTTGACATCCTACTTTTCTGGGCTAATTAAGACGTGCATATACCAAAAACATGTGCTACATAAGGGAAATTTTGCCTGAACTGCAATTGAATTCCAACTATCGAGGTTTGTTTAACGTAAAAAGGAGCACAGTATTTTCTCCCATCCAAATTACTAGACACTCTTCCTTGCCAGGCCCTGCGTCATGCACCTTGACAAGGTGAAAAACGCCAGAAAATCTTAATAAGCTTTCTCGGCCAGCAAGGGATCAACCCTGGACCTCTAGGTTAGTGAGCCAGAACCTTACTCACAGAGCCACCTTGTTTCCATGCATAGTAAGCAAACAGAGGATAGTCAAAATGAACTTTTAAATAAAAAAAGAGAAAAGTATAAGAATAACCATGTTTGATAAGACTAAAGTTTTGAATCAAAAATCTAATGAAAGACTATCAATTATTAATGTATTTAGGCATGTTAGAATTCATGTAATTAACTCAACATGCAATATTAGTTAAATTATAGATGACATGATTAAATAAAGCCAGTCCTGGAGGTAGCAACAAACTCTTATCTTGTAATTACTTTTCATATTGACTTGCTTCATTTTAAAGTAAATGTTTTTATATTGTCTGTGGTCTCGAGCCTTTCTATCAAGTGGATTAATAAAATACTCAAGTTAGCTCTCACTGGTTCATGAAACCAGATATTTGATAATCTTCAAGTGACATTAAAACCTGTCAATTGTGTTGTCGTTTAATAGATTTGGGATTATATAGCGTAATGTAGAGGGGAGGGGGCCCTGGTAGGTTACAGGTTCTTGTACCTAATGAAAACATTGGTCTCTATTTATACAGTGAAGAACAGTGTGTCTTGGTATATTAGCTTTAGAAATCAGAGTGAATCAACTGTAGTTTATTAATATTCAATGGATATGATCAATCTTTATGCTAAAATGTGGCTGATTTTATCAATAGGGATTAGAACTGTGTGCATGTATTAATAGAATTAATATAACGAATAGAGTCAGTTTATTTCAATCATCAGCTCGTTTGAAGGAATAAAATGACACATGGTTAACTGTTTAGAGGAGGAAAAAAATGTCTCGATTTGCTTCGAGTATAAAAGCAGTTCAATTTATGAATGATTTGTAAGTATTGATTTATAAGTTAGTAAATGTCGTTATTTCTCATTTATATCAGCTGTTGATTTATAGGTAAAAGTTTATTTTTGAAGGTGATATACTAAGAATTAATTATACTCTTTTGTTATTAAATACTATATTATTTAGTATAAGCTTTCTTAATTTGTATAGACAGAGGAATCAATTTTCTAAAATTGGATAACAAGCCTATAAGTTTATATTTTATTTGTTATAAATAAGTGTAAATAATTCTGAATATCACTGCTCTTTTTAACAAGTTTTAATATCAGCAAGCATCTATAACCCCGATTAAATAGATTCATATGAAAATGAGGATTAGAAATTTCGGTGTTGACATTATTATATCTTAATTGGCATTTGTACACATGTGTCCAGAGGCGTAGCCGTGGAATATATATTGGGGGGTGTCTGCAAATAAAATTGACAATCTGTGACTGCACAGCATTCATATCTTTTTCCATGACTTTCACATATTGAATATTACGGTTGAGTAATAATCAACACAACAAAAATAGTTTAGTAGGGGAAATTTTATGAGTAGGATCCAAATGAAACAAAACTTGATCTTATAACTTTAGTTTATGAGTATGCATATTTGACAATCACCATTTTAACTACAATACTATAAACATAATATACATATAGACATTTATAAATGGATTTATATGTACAGGTTTTATACAGATAGAATCTTAACTAATCCTATAAAAAAAAAAATGGTGGGGGGCACGTATATTCAGTCAGACCCGTCTAAACATATTTAAATTATTTGTTGACAAGAATTCTTCAATATAATAGTTTTAATTTAAAGACATTGATCATCAATTGAATCGCTAATTCAGTAATGACAAAGATATGATGAATTAAAAAATGTGTCAACATTAATTATCATCCACTGCAAATGATGTAATAAAAAAGCCAGCAGCACCTATAGATGTTTGTTAAAATATTTTGATGGGCCTCTTTCTAATCTGATTGAGGAGATTATCTACCTTTTATATTTTGGTTTTGTTTTCTTAGTCTTAAACATTATAGAAAAAAAAATCAATTTTAACTACAATTTAGCATGGATTAAGCCGTGAACCGGTGAAACACTTGGTTTTGTCCAAAACATGCAGATGACAATGAGCTTTTATAAAAAATGGTACATGATTTGATTGCTTGGAGAAGTTTACAAAGTTAGTTTGTATTTAGTTTCTAACCACACCCCTTTAAAACACCTGAAATCATGTTCAGATGATGAGAGGTATATATAATAATATGTCAATATGTATTGTAAACTTACGGCATTACCTAAAAGCTTTCTATACACTTATAACAATTAAAAAATGATTAGGTTACCAAGCTTGAACGTGTTTTATCAGACTGACCCTCTCAATCATATTTTCATAACTATGTCATTATATTGGGTCATAATATTTGGTTGGTTAGTTAGTAGATGTCTATTTGTTGATGTCATGTCTGATGTTTTAAAGAAGCTAAACCCTTAATATTTGGGACGAGAAATTGACATAAATGGGTCGCAACACATATAATAATGTAATATGAATGTATATATAAACTGATTTACATTCGGTCATTCCTGTTTTTACTGTAATTTCTAATATGTTTGTCGAAATATGCCAAAAGTCCCAGTCTAATCGCAATTTCTAGACTCTGGTTATTCCAGTCTACACCCACAGTATTTATTGCGCAATGCTCTCCATAGCACCATTTGACATGACTTTTGGAATATTTCCTAACCTTGTTCTTCTTGTACCATTGGTAAAACCTTTTATTTTGTCTTAAATATTGGATATTAGAAGCACATCTTTTCTGGGTCAGATCACAACATCAAAGTTGATATAAATTGATAAATAATTTGTGTTTTTATTGAAGACTTTGGATGATTTTTGAGTTAGAGACTTAGCTACTTTAAGTACAACGCATGGTATGAAGTGTAGGTTATGTCAAAATGATCTTTCTACAGTCATTTTAGTTCTTTTTTTAAACAATCAACAAATTTTAATATTATGAGCAGTTCAAAGAGCTGAATTGAATATTTGATTAATAAAGAATTATTATGCTAAGATTTGTTTACTTTATCTAATAGGTGAGACTGCACCACACTAACTAATACATATATTTTGAGATACATGAATTCACGATAGCATACCATGAATTTCTCTTTACGCATGTGTTTGTTATCAAAATTAACCAACAGCCCGAGAGAGAGAGAAATGGGGTTTAATGTCCACTCTAAACAAACAAGGTCCCTTTGGGACTAACATATTGATAAATTTTATTTCAGTAATGCACTTGCAACTCAGGAGCTTTTAGCAGTAGAGGGTAATCAAAGAACCTGGAGGAAATCCACACAGGTGACCCTACTCCTGGTCATGTACAAGCAGGGAATGGAAACCATGCGATTTGACTTAACGACAGACAATCCATTCTAATGCACACACATAAACCATTCGTTGGCAACTCCCCCCCCCTCCTCAATGTATTTGATAAAAGAACTAAAACTAACACTTAGATGTTGAGAGGAGTGGAAGCTTGTTTCTGAATGTCTCTCTTTTCATGTTCTATGTCAGTGGTTCCCAACCTTTTTGTGATAGAGTACCACTTGGAGGTCTCGTACAGTCTACAAGTACCACCTTGATCCAGAGAAACTCAATTCGATGAAATATCACTTTATTTGCATAATATTACAAGTAGAAAAAGCAAATGAACTTAAAAAAAATATAAATAAGTATACAAAATAATAATTAGAATATTAACATATACACACTGAGAAAATAATGGGTATTACTATTATCTTGTTTTAGGCAGTAAACTTTTTTGTGAAGTAAAAAATAAATGAAATCGTTCATGACCCTGAAAGTGCTCGCATACCATAGGATGAGAATAACTGTGCTATGCGGTGTAAAAATTCAAATTTTCTCTTTTTTTTGTCGCAGTTTTCAAAGAGAGAAGCATGTACGTCTTGAAGAAGAGATCAAGCTTAAGCATTTGGAGCAGCTCATGGAAGAGTTTGACATCCATGACCCTGAGGATATTTGGGTACCAGCAGAATCAGGATATTTTCCTCCGAAACTTGTGAAAAGAATTCCAGGATGTATGAATGTAATAGAATTTCAGGAAACTATTGCTAAGGTTCTGGGAACAAATGAATATGATGATTATTTAGGAAAACTTTTCACCAAGGTAATTAATTAATTATTTGTTACAAATGTATTAAGATTTAGTTAAAAGGGGTCCGTTCTTGTCAGCTCTTTCCCCCTTGTCTGGTGTTGGAACAAGAGTACTTTGATGTCAACTGAGAAATACTTAATCCATGTGTATTATGTTTATTTAAAAGAGAAAATTTTATAAGAAATATTTTTAGTTTTTTTTCAAATCGCGCTCTGAGATAACAGTGAGTTATAGAATTGAGTTCAAAAAGAAAAAGTTCAAAAGAAAAAGTTTATTTAACATTAAAAAAAGTTTGTTCATTTGAAATCTTTTTATTTCCTTTTTCTTTTTCTTTTTTTTTTAAACAATATTTTATTCAAGTTTTCTGAATGGGATTGATAAACAGGCTTAGCCTATGTAAAACCCCTCTCTTAATTTCCTTTTGATGTGAATAATAAATGAACCGACAAATATAATGGTTGTTATGTAATATATATTTTTAAATGTTTTCAGTTAGATACATCATGTGATGGTTACGTAGATTGGAATGAGTTTTGTACCTATATGCTATTATTATACAGAGAAAACGATTATCTACGCGGTAAGAAAGAAATACCATTTTTACAAGAACCCAAGATTAGACATATTGTACAGAATAGGGTAAGTATATATATATATGGTAGAAACTGGGTATGCATATTACGTCCATCTTATGCATGGTGTCAGCATTCATAGTTAATACTGTAGCTTAAAGGGGATTCAAAGGGTGATCAGAGGCATTAAAGAGTATTGTTTTTATATGAAATAACCAAAACTGTAATGACTCTATTAAAATGAAGGGAGGGTTGGATGGCTGAATGTTTAGCATGTGCATGCTGTATCATAAAGCCTGTCATTAAGTCAACTGGCGTGGTTTCGAATCCCCAGTTGTACGTGACAAGGAGTAGGGTCGCCTGTCCAACCTCGTTTGTTTTCTGCGGGTCCTCTGGTTACCTCTCACTCCTAAAGACCCCTACGCACAAGCGAATTATTGAAAAAAATGTAAACCGTGTGTTAGTCCCGAAATGACCTAGTTTGTGTTGAGTGTAAGTTAAACTCCATTTTTTCTCTCTCTCTATTTAAATGAAATGGGTTTTAACTTCCTACTGTTCTACTTTGACTCAATTAATGAAAACAGAAATAGGCCATACAGTGTGCTTTGACAGAAATTTTTCCTGGACTGCACCTTACCACCCTTCTCTAATTTTAAATTCCAATTGTCAAGGGATCCTTACATGCACACCAATATGTACTTTGGACCTTGGTTTTTCGTCCCATCTGAGACTTTATTAAAAGTATTTAACCAGATAAATACATATTGATATGTGTGATGGATTAGTTAATGTCAACAAGATTAAAGGATTAATATGGGAGGATTATCAAAAGATGTTAATATATCCAGGTAACTGTTAATATCTATTGTTGATGTAATCTATTTGATTTGAAAGTGATTGAGATGTGACAGTTTTTGTCACTTACTGTTCTATCATATACCTATCTATCATATATTTTATTATTTACCTTACAGCAAGAACAAACAACAAAGATGATAGCTATAGATAATCCCACCAAGTTCGTTACTATAAGCAGGGTAATACAAAGCTTAGATTCTTACAGAGTTATCACCCCTTAATATTCAGAATTCAAGAGTAATTTTTGGTTTGAATCCCCATTGATTTAAACAAAAGGAATACAGAGTTCTAATCCTTATTAAAAGATAAAAATATGTGAGCTGCTCCCACCAACACCAGGCTTTAGGTCATTTTCAATTTGTCGTATAATCTGGAATTGAGTTCCACTCATTCAAAGCAACAAGAAAGCATACAGTTTATGCTTTAGTGCCCGTAGTACAAAATGAAGTTGTGCAACAAACGACTGGTTTCATGAGAGTGAGGTTCACATATGGAGAATTTATAATGTTTAAATTTTCACCAAGACCTGTATTTTCATATAGGCATATATGTGCATATAATTTATGATTTGTGCTAATTTAGACATACAATGATGAGAAGATTTTATGATTATTTAAGATACATAGATTCATTTAAAAAAATGTTATTTTGTCTAAATAGGAAGGTATAATGTCAGTCTGGAATCCCAACATGCAGTTTGATAGATCGTATAATGTATCTGAGGATGATGAAGAAAGTCAGAAAAGACGTTTTAAAATGTGGGTTACTGATGCTGTTTACATGCAGAATTGTCATAAACTGGCAATATGTTCTACTAGTAGAGATATACGTTTCTATGACGTCTCAGCAACATCTTTCTTTGAAGAATTTCATTTATTCGGTAAGAGGATTTAAATGTTTAAAATTTGTTGTGTTCATTTCTTGTAATTAATGTTATTGTCAAGTTTATCCATACACCAATCTTTTTTTTGATTAAAGATAGATTTTTTTAGAATTAGGGTGAGCACAGTGGCTAAGTGGGTAAGACGCTGGCTTGCTAGCCTGGAGGTCGGGTGTTTCGATCCCTGCATTGGCCAAGAAAGTTCATCCAGATTTTCTAGATTTTCCTTGTCAGTGATGCAGGATGGAGGGCCTGCCAAGGAAACTGTCTAGTTGTTCAGATTGAATGAAAAACCAAGGCACTGTGTACACATTGGCATTCATGTAAAAGATCCCATGGCAGTTTGAATTTGATATAAGAGTCATAGCACACTGTCCGTCTTCATTAGCCCAGTTAAGCAGCACAGTAGGACGTTAAACTCCATTTCATTTTATTTCTTTTGAAATTAAGATTAAAAGTAATTGGTAAGCGGAGAGTAAATAAAATAAGATAAACAAAGAAATCTGATCCTGTCAATCAATAATCATAATCAATAGGTTTCTATTTCAGCAATGACAGATGTACCATATTGTTTAGATTATTGGTATGATGTAAAGGTATGTTGGATTTCTCATTAGATTTTATTTGATCGCAGCAAAAATTATAAATTTTGGCAGATTCATATAACCACACCCTGAGAAAACATTTTGCAAATGAAACGCACCAAAAGATTTTGCAAATGAAGCAATCCTTAGAAAGAACGAATTCTTGCCAATGTAATGCTGTGGCCATTTAATGATGCGTATTATTAGTTCTGTGTTTCCAGATGGATATCATCATGGATATACCTTTAATAGAGGCCTACATGTATCCACAACCATGGATTACTATTTTTATTTCAGAATCCTGGTGCTGAGTCTTTGTTGATATTTGGATTAGATTCCGGTGACATTTCTCTTTTACATTTTAAACGACCTTTAACCCAGTTATTTGAGACACCCTTTCTCAGTGAAGGTGGTGCACAGAAAATATTTGTAAAGGTAAACAGCATGATTTTCATTTGTTTTCTTTCATTGCTACAATGCAAAATCTATGTCACTGAATGAATATTGTCCAAGCAAATTGCGTTTTAAAATTTTGTCTCCCTTTAGCCTCTAGTAAAGGAATTTTTAGGTTATTGCTTTTAGACTTGTGATTCTTGAATAGATCATATGATTTTGAAGTATTATGCAGTAGACATGATCAGAAAAATCAGTATGGGGATTAGCATTTTTCAGAATTATAAAGTTAAAAGAGTTGTCCCCCCTTTAGTCTCCAGTATGTAATTCTCAATCTTTGTGGATTGCTGTTTTTGAAAGAACATATGAATTCGATGTACTATATAGGACACATATGATTTCAAAAATAATACTGATTACCATTTTCAAATGACAGTGTATGTAGAAGTCTAATTCTCTTTTTTAAATTTTCTATTTTTAAAACATCGATGCATTATCAAACATTTCTAACAATTAAATGTATTTCAATGCCAGGATTTACCGCAACATTCTAAGTGGGTGACACATAAAGTTTTACTGAAGATACACCCAGAGTTAATACGTCAAGTACGTTATATACCTGATAGTGATGCTATCATATCATCAAGTGGTTGTTCTAGATCAGCTGTAGTTATAGCAGATGTTTGTGGTTTGAAGAAAAACTATGTCTTTAGAATAGAAAAGGTATGTATTACAGATATGTAAATCTGTACACATTGGCATGTATGTAAAAGAACACTTAACATTTGGAATTTTATATAAGAATAAGCTCATAGCACCCTTCATGGCGTATGCCAGTCTTCATTAGCCAAGTCAGAGCAGAACATTATAATACCCCATTTCATTTCATTTAATATATGTGAATGTGTACTTCCTGCCAGAGTTCAAATGATTTTCTCTCAGTCATAACCACTTGTTGCTTGTAAGATAGAAAAAGTTTATGTGGTATGGATAACAGGTGATTTTTGAAAAAAATAGTGTAGTTGTGCAGGATAGGAGGAAGTGGCAAGGAAATATGCCATTTTGAAGATGCCATAGCAGTTGTAAGTTGAAATGATAGTATGATAAGCACTTCTGTCGGGGCAAAATTTCCCTAATAATAGCACACTGTATCCTGTCCTTATTAGCCTACAAGAGTAAGATATTTAATTTCTTTAATTTCATTTCATTAGCTGTTTTGCATTATACACATCATTTGAGACAGAGTTGTGATTCATAACTTGTAAAAGAAACATATTTTCTAGGATCCAAACACTCTCAAACATTTTCTTTATTGCCAGGGTGTTGAATGTTTTGACCACAATAGAAATTTGAATATCTTAGTAACGGGTAGCATTGATCATTATATACGAGTATGGAATCCTTACGTTACCAGTAAACCTACAGCAATACTGACCGGTCATTCAACAGGTGTTATAGGAGTTACCATACATGAAGAATTTGCTCAAGTCTTCAGTTATTCAAAGGATGCAGTATGTTTATTTTTAATAATTTTATAACATATTATTGTATTGAGCCCTGATTTAGTGGTATCAGTGCCATTTTCTAAAATATACTGGTTAGAAATAAAAATATTATGAAAAAGAGAGAGAAATGGGGTTTAATGTCCACTCGACACAAACTTGGTCATTTCGTGACTAACATATGTTTTTAAATTTTATTTCAATAATTCGCTTGCACAGGGGTATTTAGCAGGGGGAGGAAACAGGAGGACTGGAGAAAACCGACAATAATGGACAGGCGACCCTACTCCTTGTTATGTACAACCGGGTATTCGAAACCATGCCAGTTGACTCAATGACAGGTCTTATGACACAGGGCACAAAATATTCTGAATGTCATGAATAAATATAATTTATCAAAGTGTATAATTGATGTCATTTACCAAAGTGTATAATTGATGTCATTTACCAAAATGTAATGATGAGCATATTCCAACGTGTAATTTTAATTACATTTTGGAATTCCAAAGAGTGATGATTAACAGTTAAAAAATGTAGTGATTATATGCCAGAATGTAATGAATATTATCTACCAAAATATATTGAATCACTTTTGTCAAGATTATGAATATCATTTGTACTATTGCCTTTGTGCATTGAATATCATTAGCCAAAGATAATTAACCTCATATACCACAATGTAATATTATGCCTTGTTTGAAAATATATTTTTATCTTTTTAAAATAAAGGTGATAAAAGTATGGGATGTAAAGGAACAAACATGTTTACAAACAATAGTACTCAAGTTTCCTAGTAGTATACATGGACGCATGCCAGAACATGGACAGTTTCCAATGCATTTACAGCCGTTACCACACAGTTCTCTATTAGTTACCTGTAATGATTATATTGGTATGATGAAACTAGGAAAAGGGGCGGAACCTACAAGTGTGATGCCATTAACACATGATACTCAATTATGTTGTGCTATATATAACCAATTCTTTAAACAGGTAAATATAAGATAAACTCATCGAATTTTATATGCCCACATTGAAATGTGGTCGTATATTGTTGTCGGCCCTGTCCGTCGGGCCAGCCGGTGGTCTGGTGTCCACAAAAGTTTAAGGTCTTGGGACATACAAGTATATTGATTTTCAATGAATTTTGATAACTTGAACAGGTAAATTCATGATATTAGCATGGAGGAGAACTTTATTAAAGCTAAACAAATTCTAATGGTTTTCTGATAATTACTTAATGAATTGTTACTCTTAATCAGATTTTAGTGTAATATAAATGTTCATTACCAAAAAACGTAAAAATATGCGACAACTCTTGTTAACTGCCCGGACAATTTAGCTGCTGTGGGCTTATGTTTCGTTGCCTGGCAACATATCTTTATAGATCTTGATTGCATGATAGCTCTCTGTTGTCAGGTTCGGGCTATTCTAATATTATTTTGTTGTCAGTGTTAGCTGCCATGTATTATTTCAAATTCAAATGTATGCACATTTTTTTATTTATTACAAAAACAGTAGCACTCCCATGCTTTCATGAATAGCAGGTACCTTTACTACATTCTCATATGGTGAGTCTTATTCATGGCTTTAGGTTCAGTTATATTTACCAGTCTTGAGTGACTGACAATGAAATATACAGGGTGGAAAACCTTCTTGTTGGCCAATTTACATGACATAGAAATTAAGATTTAAAGAATACAAGACATCATTTTTATGTGTTAAAACACTTAGATATATGTAAAACAATTAGGGTAATGATAAAAAATTGTTATATTTTTGGAAATAATATATTATCTTGCTGCAGTATATAAAATAGGAAAACAATATATGAAGTAAAAGCCCTGGCCCAATTACTGCTGTATTATTTGTCCATTAGGTTTAGACTACTGGTGGACGGATCTGTTGTGTTGTGTTTGATTATCATATAAGCATGTTATTGAACATCTTGTAGAACATTTTAAAGAGTATTTTGTAGAACATCTGTATTTATACATTTTGTAGAAAATCTATATTGGTTTATTTTGTAGAAGATGTGTATTTGTATATTTTGTAGGTGGTAACTGGTTGTGATTCATCATGTATAGCTGTATGGGATATAGAAACTGGTAATAAAGCTATTGTATTCTCAAATGCTCATGGCGAAGAGGAGATAACTACCATGGTATTTGATGAAACGTGGAGAAGACTTATTACAGGAGCTAGAAATGGTAGTATCAAGGTTAGATTGCCGTTTTCTAAGAAATAAATCCTCTCAAAATAGATAAGAGATTCGATTTATGACCAAACTATCCCCTCAAAATAGATAAAAGATGGGATTTATGACAAAAAATCCCCCAAAATAGATAAAAGATGGGATTTATAACAAAAAATCCCCCAAAATAGATAAAAGATGGGATTTATGACAAAAAAACCTACTAAAAGATAACCATAAAAAGTTGACTGTGACGGTTTTTCTTAACATAAACAAATTTAAACATAACGTCTGCAATTAGATCATATAAATATTTTCCTTTCATAGGTTTGGAATTTCCAGAACGGCCATAATTTACATAAATTAGAAGCTGCAGATGATGCGGAAGTAACTGGTATATTACCTATATTAGATAAGCGTGTTATAATGGCTATAGGATGGAGTCAACAAATAACATTATATGATGATTCCGATGGAGATGTAAGATCATTTATCAAAAACTCAACAAATTTAAAGCCACAATAAGCCACACTATTCACATATATGTACTGTTATAACACTAAAAAATATATCAAGTTCTGTTTATCTGTTTAGGCTAGGAGGGTTGTTAACTATACTTTGGCATTTATAATGTTGAACTTGGTATGGTAATACTATATTGATATACATAGAGATTTTTGGTTTAATAAACTCGGTCAGTCTTGGTTTGGTCAGTCTTTGTCACCCATTCCATCATTAGTTCCCCCTCCCCCCTCCTAGCTAATTCTTATAAAAAAAGGCAGATCTTAGGGTTGGTTCTTGCACAAGTCACCTCAGGCTAGAGTCTGAGACAGATGTCATGCAGGGTTCCTCCTGCAGGCATCATGTAGATTCTTTAGGAGGTAGCTTTGGCTCTTGCTGGCCTGTAAGAGCACCTGAACAGACTGTAGAAAAATTCTCAGATATTATAACATATAATAATATAATTATGTTACATAGCAGCTGTAACGTTCATAATTTGTGGTGTATTCTGCTATATAAAGATTTGTTAAGAACCACACAGTTTTCCAAGAGTTTCATTTATTGATTATTAAAAGTGCTATGTCATGATAATGTCGACTAGAAGTGCTACCGGTAGTTCCAAACTACCAATCTGATTAAATATGCTATATATATTTTTTAAGAACATGTACGTTAGTGCCAACAGTGATTGGAAAGGGGGACAACTCCATAAAGAAGACATCTTAGCTATTGATAAATGTTCACCGAACTTTATAGCAACTGGCAGTTTCGATGGAGAAATAATCATCTGGGATATTGAAACGGAGAAATTGTTTGTAAGATTAAGGAAAGGTCAACCACCAGACTTGTAAGTGTTAATATAATTAAGAAGACCTTATTATTTTGAACTTTGCACTCCTGGGTGGAGATGTTGCTATATGAACACTATCCATACTATCTGTGAGAGGGGGTTGGGATGGCCTAGTGGTCTAGAGTGCCGCGCTTCGACCTCTAGCTGGCAGGCCACCTCTGGCTTGCGGCTATGGTTTCGAGCCCAGATGGGAGCGTATGTGGCATGGAGAAAGGGGGGCCTCCCACTGCTAAAGACCCCTACGCACAAGCGAATTATTCAAATAAAATTTAAAAACATATGTAAGTCCCGAAATGACCTAGTTGTGTTGAGTGGACGTTAATATCCATCTCTCTCTATCTGTGAGAAGGATGTTTTTACAAGACATATAAATTTATAGTTGTAATGTGGTCATCATGTGTTAAATATTATGTTTCAGATCTGGTAAAATAGAAGATCTAACCAGCGTACCCACATCAGCTTCAGCTTCTACAAGTAGTAAAAGTACTAGTACCAGACCTAATTCACGACATAAAAAATCTCATAAATTATCTAAAGGGTAAGTAGTGTCTCCCTTGATACATCATGGGGATGTGAAGGTATAGTCATATTATACCTATATTGAACATTAATATTATAAACATATAATAAAGTAAAAGAGGAATTTTAACAAAAATGATTTAAGATCAACATTGGTAATAAATGGTTATTTATGTTTTCAATCTAAAAGTGTCACCATTTTGGATTACCTCCCTTGACACATCAAATTCTTTTTGGGTGTGTGACTTTTAATACTTTACTGAACTTCATTGTTGGGTAAATAACAAAAATAACCCATCGTCCATGATATGGCTATACATTTTTATCAATGGTCTTAAGAAAATTAGATTGGATTCAAATTTTAAAACGGATCTGTCAATCCATTGGTGATATATAGATAATAAAGATTCTATATGGGTTGTATTCCGTTATAACTTATACCAGTTTTCAAAGAATTCTATGGATGCTTGTGAACAATTAGCTTGAAAATGATATTATATGAAATTAATCCGATTTAATTGGTTGAAAATTCTACAATTTATTTTTCAAAATGCTAGTTCTGGGGCCTGTTTCACGAAATTTGAACTAAGATAAAATCCAATTTTAGTGATTTGATTGGATAATTTTAGATTGATTTTTGTGCTTAGCCAATCAAAATTGAAGGATCTACTAAGATTTGAATTTTATCTTTAGTTAAGATTTCGAGAAACAGGGCCCTGAATGATTTCCAGTGCAGCAAGAAAACGAGACATATTTTATTTTTTATTATTTTAGTCAACCAGCACCAGTAGATAAATTATTATTCTTAAAAGCCAGGGCAGCAGCTGGTGCTCGATATGCTGATGGCGCCATACTGGTGTCAAGTGAAGCAGGAGTTCTCAGATTCTGGAGTATTTATGGGCAGAAAAAGGAAATAGGTATAATGATAATCTCTAGACAGTTTGATAAATGTCTGATTTTAAAATAATTGGTGCAAATTCTTTGTATAAATGAATTTCACGATTAAATCTTTTTAGCGCCATTATCTGGGCAAAATTTCCCTCATAGCACATTGCATAATGTATGCCTGTCTTCATTCACCCGGAGGGAGAAGCATAGTAGGACGTTAAATTTCATTTCATATTATTTTATTATAATTTCAGGGTATTTCTATGTACCTGATAATGAAGATGAATCTGTACTAACTATGTGTACTCCAGCCAGTAATACTATACTAGTTACTGGAGATACACAGGGAAATATTAAAATATGGAACATAACTAATTACTGTATTAAACCACAGGAAAAGGTACATTTATTAATATTCAGTTTTTTTTACATGCACTTTGTTTTAAGGATTTATGTTAAACTTTAGATATATATTAAAGGCCCAATAACACTCTTGTTGTAACTGAATAATATGCCCCAATCATTATTCTTGTCAACAAATTGTCCTTTTTTAAAATATTTCAATTAATTAATGATGCAAATTTCATCTTAATACAACGATTTAACTTTGATTTAAAAAAATATTTTTGAACCCTCTGGACAAGTAAAATAGGATGTAATGGATAATTTACACAACAGGTAGGACACTTAAACATCCAGTAGTTGGTTAAGGCTATTTTTTTTTTGGACTGGTCCAGCCAGCTAGAGTTTTATTGTCCCTTTAAATTAATACTTATATTAAAACAGACATTACATCTTGATGTATTTGAGAAATAAATTAATATACTTTGAATAATTGGTTATATGAAAAATGATCTATATAATATGTTCATTATTTTTCTATATTTAGACAATCAAAATTAAACCTGAATTAGAATCATCTTGGAGAGCCCATGATGGAACTGTAGTCAGTGTAGATTATTTAGAACATGAGGATGGTGTATTTATACTGAGTGCTTCAACTGATAAAACAGCTAGACTCTGGTCAACTGATGGACGCTATGTTGGTACATTTGGTCAGGTAAATAAACAATAATTTACAGTCAGCCATTCCTGATCATACATTTTACTACATCTAATATTTCCTGGTTTAAATCGATTATTTAACATTTAATTCAGAGAACTAAACAAAATTCTATCTTGAGGGTAGATAATCTCGCAGCTTGGGTTCAATTAGATTAAAAAGAGGCCCACCAAAATTTGTTACCCAACACATTTGTAATTCGTAATATCTTTGTAAATACTGAATAGAATTGAACATTTTTTGGACTGATATTCCTATTAGAGATTAAACAGTGATGTACGTGAATAAAGCATCACAATTAGATCTCCCAAATGTTATCTTGACTTCTATTATTTGTCAAACCTTTTTCTTGGTCTCTTTTTTTTTGTTGACATTTTCAATGAATTTTTTATTTAAGAAACAATCCTGGAATCTAAAACATCCGTCAACATGGATGCATCCCAAAACACCATGGAGTATATTAGAAGAAGGTAAAACAATCTACATATATATATTTACCATTCTTTTAAATTCAATTAAATTAATAATGAATTGTATTGTCGTTGAATTTATTTGAAACAGGTCCAGAAAGATTCTTGTGATTATGGTTATTATAATTATCTTTGATAGAGTAATAAATTAATGAATCCATCTGAGTCAGGCACCTTTGAATTAAGCAAAGCAATTTCCTGTAAAAAGAGACATTTAAATCATAATAATTAGCCTGTATTATTTAAACACTTTTAGAAGAAGAAGAAGAAACACATAGTACAATAAATAAGCAAGAGACGACCATAACATTAACAGAGGCTGAAACCATACCAGAAGTTGATGAAGTATCTTTAGCTGGTGAAATGGAGAATGGGGATAAGGTGCCAAATGGGGATAAAGTGCCAAATGAAACAGATGCATCTCAGGGGAAAACAGAGGTAGCTCTCGTAAATTTACAGATATCCTTATTTTAAAATTTAATGATAGTTGTTATTGATAATGAAATCAAAAATTGTATTTATATATCATTAATTTATATCGATTTACTTTTTTGAATGAACTGTTTTGTAGGTCCCAGAATTGTATTTATTATTATATAAGTTATATTTTTATTTCTTTTGTTTCGTAATACACTGCACCTTCCCTCCCATGTATTTGTGTATGCACAAATTACTTTTTGTTAATATTCATATTTTCTGCACGTAGATTAGACCACAGACCTTTAATGTTAGCACCAAGCCTCGAGTAAAAATATCTGAATTTCCAAGAGACCAAAGATTACGATATAGATCTCAGACCTTTCCCACAGGTTTCAACAGAACTGATCCATCTAAGGTATTCACGATAACACCCTATCCAACCAAGATTAAAATACAGCAAACTGATTGTGTAAACCAGGGCTCTCTCGCTTCAGTAATGTCTAGCAGTATTGACTTGAGTGAAAGTGATCGGCTCAATAATTCACCCATCAGTCAATTTACATGCCATTAAATCAGAATTTCAAAACCCTTTATCTTAAACCATGTTAAATACAGTTAATTTTATAGTTTTCATATAAAACATCACTTCAAAATTTGTTTTATTGGAGAAATATTTTGCTGTATCATTGTAAAGAAAATAAATATTGAATGAATAAACCATAAATGTTCTCTATAATGATATGCACAACTGTATCTGTATATGGCTTTATGTTTTGCTTTATTTCTTTCTTATATTTTATAAAAGCACCAACCCATATGCATGCAAATCTTATTTATACTCAATTTCTGAAATGTACCATTGCATATACATGTACCTGTTTAACAATATTTAATTCTTATTTTGAAATTTGCCAATTAATTTTACTGTTTTTTATTTTTCGTCAGACTTTTTTAGGAATAAAAGTTGAAAGGGATTTTGCCAGAAAACAACAGGATAGAAAAGGCCGTAGAGATCATTACGGTGGCATTAATTTCCAGGAAACTTCGAGATTTGGGAAACTTTGTTCTCCTTTCCAAGCTTTACAGACACCGGTAAGTCATAGCCACTGATTAATTTTTCTCCAGATTTGCATTGGATTAGGATCATAGACAAAGTTCATATTGCTCATAATATTGAAAAATTGCGATTGGGTTTATCTGTTTATTAGTTATCGATCAATTTTCATTCCATTAACATGTTAAATTTGGTAGATTAAGCCAAAGTTAGTCCAAATTTAGTTGAACACTAAAACAGTTGTATATTTCAACATTAGATTCATCTGACTGCCTTAAATTTTGTAAATGTAGATAAATATCCACTTATCTAAACAAACCAGCACATCGAATGTAATTAAATTGATAAACATGGGTCATTTTAGGTATATCTAAAATAGCTACACTTTTGATTTGTCCCAAAAAATAAAATTGTTAATTTCACTGAATTTTATAATAATGTTGATTTCTGGGATAAATGTCTTTCTTGAACATTTTGTGTATTAGATATCAATCGTTTGGTGAGATTAAACCAATTCTGTATTCCAGTGTCCACACAGTATATCAAGTTTAAACTAGCAGTAGTAGGCAAACAAGTCAATTTCTATTAACGTGTACAGAGTTTGTCTTGTCCCCATCACTAATGGTATAAACTATAAAGCTTGTTGCGTCAATAATGGAAAAAGACAGCAGATTAATCCAATACTTTTCTGGTATTTGGTCCTAATTCAAACACATTGATGTAAGCCCACAAGAATGTACATGCATAAGAGCTTCATTGATGTAACCCATAAGAATGTATTGTGCATAAGAGCTACATTGATGTAAGCCAACAAGAATGTACATGCATAAGAGCTACATTGAAGTAAGCCAATAAGAATGTACGTGCATAAGAGCTACATCTAATCATCAAAACTAGATCCATACGTAAACTTTTAAATTGTTCTTTTACAGGAATTACGAGCAATACAGATGCCTAAAAATTTGCCATTAAGCGACCGAATGTTAAGTAAAGGCTATACCAGTGATAATTTAACACAGGAACAATTAAAAACAATGGACTTCTCTCTCGTTCGTCCTGACTCATCTCTTTATGATGCTGATGAACCTGTAGTAAAGAAAACATCCAGTCGTAGACCCTCGGAGGCAGGAAAATTACCACCTATAAAGTCTGGAAGATGGTCACGTCTATCATCTATAACCAAGAAAACTGCCGCATTAACATAATACTAATCATATTATCTAACTAGTTTTTTACAAAATAAATAAAAAAATAGAATAAAAATATGATTCCTCCGTCCAACGGTATATACATGTATGTAGTAGTAACAGTATTTTTGGTAGAAGATCTGATAAATTCGACATATTAGATAAATGAAATGTTTTATACAATATTTACAGGCAAATTTCATATACAATTTCAGCACATTTCCTGGAATAGGTGGTTTTTTTACACAATGAGGGGAACTTTTTTAGATTTATTTCCAGGGTTATTGCACAAGACTTGACTTGATAAACCTACAGGTTCTCATTCTAAGCTCTGGTCAATTGTCAGGAATAGTCAGAATTGGTGTTAAGAGCACTATCTGTTGTTTTATGTTCTGCCTGTGATCGCTACTAATAGATAAAACAGTGTAGGTAGATGATGCATTGAGGATCCATTAGACGATCATATTATGTCATCAGGTAGTTATAGGTCTTGACATAAAGGGAACATATCATGACTCTATCCAATTTCAGGATTTTCCCTAAAACACTTATGCTCCAGATTTATAATAATTGGTTATACATTATTATCCTGGTGGTACTGATTCTAAAGAATCCTGAAATAGTCTGGTTACATTTTGCACGGTATAGCTGGTAGTGCCGTGCCCATATGTCACCTTGTCTTGTAAGCTACTTTTTTGTTGTTAAACTTACATTACAGAGGTAACTAGGTACCAAGCCAAGCAGTAACACCAGATTAGGCTGGCGTAAACCGCAATACCCATAAATGTATGTGCAACAGTCTATTTTTATGTACATCATGTCGCATCTTTATTACCTATCTAATGATCAATCATCCTATTATATCAAGCATAATATTATCTTACTGAGTATCACTCTATGTTAGGATTGTTTCTGTCAAAAAATTCATGTTGTCGCCGTCAGATGCCTTGATTGCCAACATCAGGATTAATTTGAACTTTTCGAATAGCATTGATGTCATATTGTTATAGCATTTTCTTGATAGAAATCATATTGTATATGTAAATATGCATATAAATTATTTATTGTTAAGTTTTCTTTAATAAAAGCTTATTTTATTGTTTAATTTTAATTTATTTAAACACAGATTTAATATAAATCCATTTATATATGGGCTATGTTTTCGGGGTCTAATCATTTAGTTTACCACTTATGGATGGAGGGGGGGGGGGGTAGTGGGGTTCTAGATCATAAGATCTATCACTGGGTAAATTTGTGTGGTTCGACTGTCTAATATCGTGGATTTCTCAAGTTCCATATCCCACTAAAATAAAAAATATATACCATTATGGAAATGTTGGTCTCAAATGGAAGTATACTTAGTGTTTTCACTCAAATCTAAAATGTCGGTCATTTAGCTTAGTGTATGTTCTCAAGTAGATGGCCTAAGTTTAGTATGCCTCCAACCAGATAGGGGCGTAAATGTATGTGTGTGGTGGAGGTGATATAAAATAGGACCTATATTCTTGATTGTCATACAAATATTATTAGTCGAGCATTGGTAAGACGTTATCGGAAGCATAGTTTATTTCAGATACGTTAAAAATACTTAAAGAGCTAAATCTCTAACATTTGGGACCTAGAAATTCACAAAAGTAAGTCGCAATGCATATAATACAGTAGGCCTAATATGAATGTATATAAACTTATTTACATTGAATGGTTTCCGTTTTTACTCCAATTTCTAATCAGTTATGTTTGGCGAACTAAGCCAGCAACCTCAATTGGGTGCAGATTTATAGCGTCTAGTTATTCCAGTCTACATAACTCAGTTTGACTTGATGCAATATGTCATGTAAAACACGATGACGCTATATTCTTGTATGGAAAGCCTGCCCAATAAATACTATTGATGAAGACTGGAATAATCAGACGCCAGAGATTGTCGAATACAACTGCTGGCGTATTTCGGAAACAATTGAATGTAAATCAGTTTATATACATTCCATATTACATTATTATATGCCTTGCGCCCCATTTGTGTCAATTTCTAGGTCCCAAATATTAGCGATTGAGCTGCTTTAAATTATGCACCCCCCCTCAAAACATATTTCTTATGTACGCCCCTGCAACCAGGCAACAATATATACTTTTAAAAAAAGTAGGGGATATTTGATTTTTTTAAAAGTGTTATTAAAGGAGCTAAATCGCTAACATTTGGGATCCAGAAATTGACAAAAGTGGGTCGAAACTCATATAATACTGTAATATGAATGTATATAAACTGATTCACATTAAATGCTTTCCGTTTTACTCCAATTTCAAATCAGTTATGTTCGGCGAAACAAGCCATTCAGTCTCAACCCAGTGCATTTTTTTTAGCGCCTGGTTATTCCAGTCCACATATGCAGTGTGATACAGTGCAATGTGTCTAGCCTCGTCCCTCGAGTCTCTCAATAAAACTAGGACCGGAGCGCAATATGGTACACGATTCGTGTACCAATGTTAGAAAAATTATTTTATCTTAAATATCGGATATCAGAAGCTCATCTTTTCCTGGTAAGTTTACATAATCAATGTTGATTTAAATTGACCAATAATTCGTGTTTTCGATGTCGAAGATTTTGGAGGATTTTGAGTTACGGACTTAGGTCCTTTAAAGTCACCTAATGAAACTGACGAAGAAACAGATGACAAAATGAAATGAAGTTCACATTCATCGATTTATTCCAAACGGTCATTAGACTAAGTAAGGCACAGACTGACCATTATAAGGGTAAAATGATACCCGGGGTCAAACTACGTATTTTTAAAAGTCCATCGTCTAAAGAAGATTTTTTTTTCATGGGTACATTGATAAATAAGTGAATGGATATTGTTAAGTGATTGTCTATTTCGGGCGAATGAACTTTGCTCATTTACGTTGAGGCGATGACAGATGAAACAGACTGATAAGAAGATAGTTACTTTAGTAATAGTTCAGCTCTGAATATAGATCCTATTACACTCGCCTGAGACCTACTTTCAGATATGAACTCAGGGGCGGATTACGCCATCGGGCAATGGCCGGTCGGACAAAAATGATTTTCTTTTTCAATTCGTCTAAAAAAAACTTTTCTGCTGAACATTATATGGAAAGGGGTGTGGTTTTGGACCGGCCATGGATCGATGATGCACGCCGTCACTGGAGTCTGGAATCGGCTGGTATAATAGACTTTCTGGGCCCGGTGTGCTGGGTGTGGACCGGAATTCGGAATCTTGCAATGTGGATTCCGAATGTCATCCGACAATTTCATCGGATTCACCCGACAGTGTCGCCCGCAAATTTACTAATTATTAAGTCACCCGTACCCCGTGAATTACTTCCAGGTCGGGGTTTTGACCTAAATTAATCGATTTATGAGATTCATTAGTTGACAGAGATTATAATCAGATATGCCACCAAAGTTTGGGGTTCATTTTTCAAAATTTTCCAGGGGGGGAGGGGGCAGCCCTCAGACCCATCGTTCGGTCACCGCGGTCACTGAAAGGCCGCTACGACCCTGGATGAACTACTTTAGTAACGGATATTCAGTGACTGATAAGAAGGTAATTATGTTAGCAAAAGTACTTGTGAACAGTGCACCAAACGGCAGGTTTTGACTGGTTGATTTTTTTTTAAAGTTTTATAGGTGAGATTTTACTGTTTAAAGCACCCGTTCGGGTTGCCTCGTTGCTTTTCTTTTGCTATAATCAGCTGGTTATATTTACATTTGTATGGATATGGCTATACATCTGCTCGATCGTTTCCTTTTCTAAGAGCGCTATTACACTCACCCTGAACGTTCAGGGATTGTCCCAATCAATCAATGTCGAACAAAAATTGGAGAACAGTCAATTTTGCTGGACAACTTTTCCCTGCTAACCGACGGGGTGTCAATCCGCGTGAAAGCCTGTACAATGTAACGCCTGTACATTTCGTTTCGTATTGTATGACCGACATTCCTGAATATGGACGTTGACCTGCAGTTAGAGTGCCATGGCGGGAAATGTAACTTGATGTGAGGGGGACGTATTTTTAACAGCGTGTTGTGTCGCTCACACTGTCTTTATCGAAGTAAGCAAGGTCTTATTGTCTCACTAAGATGATTGTTTACATTGTACATGCGCCCACACGGATTGACACCCCATCGTTTGGCAGTGAAAAGTTGCCCAGTAAAATTGACTGGGGTTTCAATTATTTTCGACATTGATTGAATGGGACAGTCCCTGAATGCTCAGAATGAGTGTAATTAGACCGACGTTCAGAGCTGAACAAGGTGTGTGGGTGTGCAGGAGGGTGGGTGGACAATATGTACAATGCTAGAAATAAATGTTTTACCGTACTTATGTGAGCAAATTACACAGAATACCTTATATGTTTAAAATAACCATAATAATTTTGCACTTGCTCAGTAATATTGAAGTAATGGAAGGATTCTGTCAGTTTTGGATAATACTTAACCGTACATTATTATAAATAGACACTCCAGTTTACAATACAATTTTTGCTAACTAATTTTATTTTTGTATAATCAAATATTCATATAATTTTCTCAGATGGCTGGGTATAAAATCTCAAGTCACTTTTTATGCTTACTTATTATTACCTATTTCAGTTACATTTATATAATGGATTATAACTGTTCAGTTTCATTTCATATAAACGGACTGGAATATTCAGGTAATATATTTTATTGTAGCAGCTTAATATACACATTTTACAATTATTGCTTTACATTACCCATTGACCACCTTTAAGATTGGTTCCCAGGTGGTCATTTCCAAAAAAGGTATGGCAAATGTGGTATATATGGAAAGTTTAGACACATAATCTTACTAGAAAAATACTGGATTACGCAAATAAAACGCCCATGTGGCAAGCACTGGACAATATTGTCAGGGAATCCCTAACTGTCAACCCGACAGGTTTGTTAGCTTATTGTCTGCTGGCTTAGGTCAGGGAGCAGTTGTTATTTCTTGCTCAAATGGTTAGGCGGTTTTGGGAACATTGAGAGGGTTGTCACCGTACAAAGAACTCTGCAATTAAACGACAGAAAAAGAAAATTAAGAATTTACTTAGGCCTCAATAAGTATGGTAAATGTACAGTAATTAATGATAGATACATTCTGAAAAATGGACCCTCCCACAATGAAGCTAAGTTGGCAAACATTGCGTCTAACAACAGCTTACTTATAGCTATAGGTATCCACGATGAAAACAAAGCTTTGAAAGGGAATTGAAGCAAATTTTTGATAAATTGGTTACTTTGAATATTGTTTTAGTACAAATTTAATATATCATCAAATCACAAAGTTTGTACTCGGGAATGCATCTTTAAGGATAAGGGTATGTTTTAAACCCCTAAACTGAGAAATGCTAACATGTTATTTCAGAAGTATATATACCTCCTTTTGCACATTGTTTAAAGCTATTTAGTATACAATGTGTGTAGTTATTAGCTGACATGCCCTAGTCTTGCAGTCTCGATCCACTACCAACATGGTTGCTGAAAGAATGCCTTGATGAAACTGTGCCCATAAAGTAGTTAGGGCGTCTGTCTGACTACGCTCGTGCGTGCATGCGCAGACGCATGCACGTGCATGCACATGACCTTGCACGTGTTTGACCTTGATGACCCCTTGCACGTGTGTGACCCCTAGCACGTGTTTGACCCCTTGATGACCCCTTGGACGTGACCTTGCACGTGCAGAAAGAGAGGGCGCGCGCGGAAGAAAGAGGGAGAGAGAGAGAGAGAGAGAGAGAGAGAGAGAGAGAGAGAGAGAAGAGGGGAGAAGGGGGAAGAACTCTTTTCCATTGATTAAGTTGGCCCTGAAAAGGGCCGTTTGTCCTCACTAGAATTGGAGAGTACGCCGCACTTTATGTCGGTTGCGTCTAATAGCCTCCACTAATTCGGGAGGAGGTCTTTTCCTGGGAGGTGTTTTTAATACCTCGTCAGGTAAGACAAAGATATCGTCTGGGGTGATGATGGCAAGAGTATCACCCCTGAGATACATCAAGGTGTCCGAATTGGGGTTTTCACCGAGGCGAATGATCGGAGCACCGTTTGCCATTGTGACAATGAGAGATGAATGTTGTGTCGTTTTATAACCGTCAGGACGAATCCATTTGATATGACGTCACGGACGAGTCCATTTATAGCGTGGCGTTACAGTGCTTAGGATAACGTTATGCAACGTTATGCATCGTAGGGTGTACGTTGAAGGCTAAATATAGATGCGATGCAACGTTATGCATCGTAGGGTGTACGTTGGAGGCTAAATAGAGATGTAATGCAACGTTATACAACGTATGTGCAACGTTATATCACGTGGGGTGTCGGACAGGGATAAAAGCGAGCGACGGGAGCGGTTCTGGCATTTTCACGCTATCACCGAACGAAGAAAGATGAGTTTTACATTACGCCCCGTCGATAGAAGATACAGTCGCTTATTTAGAACCGAGTCGCTATGTGTAGACATAGACTTTTTGGAAGATTGGTCCCACGTTCCAGCCGCTGATGTGCCTCAGCAACTACACAACACCGTTGAGGCCATTATTGAGGAAATTCGCCGAACTTTGAACGCCAGCGAAAGTGACTACGTACGAATTGCCATTAGTCACCCGGGACTCAAAACACCTATTTGGTTACCGTTTCGAGAGTATCGTCTGTTAAAAGCTGAAGATATTTTACAGAAAGTGGCTGCCGTCTTACAGAGCAACGAGGAATTTCGACTCGATCAACGCATGTCCATGAATATTTGTCACGTGTCCCCTCCCGATGGTAGAGGTAGCGGAACAAACGTCAAGAAGAGACACAGCGCCAATTTTGACGAGTATTTAAAGAAAAAGCAATGCCTCGTCACCATAAAGAATACCGATGACTTGTGTTTCCAGCGAGCCATTGTCGTCGCTCGTCACTATGCGAACAAACAGGACACACCTGAGTGGCAAAGGGAGAGGAGGAGATTATTCAGGACAGGACCCCATTCGTGGCAGACGAAGAAAACAGAAGCACTCATCGATGCCGCCGGTGGAACCAAGGAAGCTTGTACGGGGATGGAAACGTGGGAACTGTACGCCAAGTATTTGGGAGGACAAGGATACCAACTCAACATTTTTTCTCAAGCCATCTTTGGTAAGGCCATCTATCGAGGAACAAAACACGTCACCGGAACACCAAAACAGCTGAACCTGTATTTACACAGCAGACATTATGACGTTATTACTTCCATGCCCGCCTTTGCGGAAAGGTCGTATTTTTGTGAGACCTGTCAAGTGGGATACGATCATGCCGAGAAACATTCGTGTCACGTCATGTGTCAAGGCTGCAAGAAAGTGGGTCCACCCTGTCTACCCGACCCCAACACAAAGACGTGTTACTGTTGTCATCGTGTGTTTGTGAGCCGGCAATGTTTCGATAACCATCTCGCCACCCGTTCCAGAGCCAATGGTAGTATATGTCATCGGTGGAAGAAATGCGTAAAATGTCAGAAGGAATGGGACGTCATCGGAGCCAAGCGAAATTTAGAAGAACATCGATGCGGTGAATACAAATGCTCCATCTGTCGTGAGTGGCACACGGCCGCAAAACAGTTTTGCTACATTCAACCGTTAAAATCACCCATCGACATGGACAGAGACAGGAAGACACAAATCGACAAACAACAGCAATCAACGTTGACCCGTTTCGTCTTCTTTGACTTTGAATGCCAGCAAGATACAGGTGAACACATTCCCAACTTATGTGTTCTGCAAGTGTGCTGTCACTTTTGTATCGATAACCAAGAACCCTGCGAGCACTGTGACACGTACTGGAATCACCAACGGGAAATTGTGTTTAAAGGACCAAACACACTGGACGATGTGGGCAAATGGTTTTTACAACTCGCTGCTCACGGTACGGTGGTAGATGGTCGGAAAAATGACAGTCACGAATCGAGTCCCGTGATCGCCGTGGCTCACAACTTTAAAGGTTACGACGGACTGCTAATTTTACAGACGCTGCACAAACATTCCGTGGCGCAACCTGAAGTTATAATGAGTGGTGGGAAAGCGATGACTATCACTGTTGGTACGGTCAAATTCATCGATTCCCTCAACTTTTTACCAATGGCTTTACGGGACATGCCCAAAACCTTCGACCTGCAAGAATTGAAGAAAGGTTATTTCCCTCACCACTTTAACAGACCGGAGAATGAAGATTACGTGGGCGCCTATCCTCCCAACACCGATTACGATCCGGATGGCATGAGCGTGTCGGAACGAGAGAAGTTTCACGCGTGGTACCAACAACACAGTCACGACGTCTTTGATTTTCGCCAGGAAATTTTGACCTACTGTAAGAGCGATGTGGATGTCTTGCGTCGGTGTTGTGGTGTGTTTCGCGAGATATTCCTGATGGACACGGGCATCGATCCCTTTGAGAAGAGCCTGACCCTGGCCTCCGCCTGCAGTCGCGTACTACGCACACACTACCTGGAGAAAGACACACTCGTCGTCATTCCTCGAGCCCTGATGCAAGAGCCGACATCGGGTCAAGACTGGCATCGCTTCCAGCCTCGACAACAGTCCAACAAAGCACTTCGTTGGTTGGAATGGGAACAACATCGACAGACCATGGCCGCTTTCCGGAACCAGACCCCTCTACCAAACATTCGACACGCCCGCAACGGTAGTGAATGTCGAGTCGGCCCTTACAGTTTAGATGGTATGGACACGACCACGGGTACAGTGTACGAGTTTCACGGCTGTGCCTTTCACGGTTGTCCCAAATGTTTTCCGGGTCCCGTCCAAGACGTTCAACATAAACATCCCTACGATCCCTCGCGCAGTATGCGAGACTTGTACCAGAAGACCCAGGAACGTCACCGTCAACTCCAGGAACAGTACGGTATGCAGACCATCCGCGTCATGTGGGAGTGTGAGATGGAAGAAGAACGACGCCATGATCCCGAGATGGACGAATTTCTGATTGGATTGGAAGATCAGCAATGGCCCGCTCCCGAACCTCTGATGCCCCGCAACGCTTTCTTTGGCGGAAGAACGAATGCCATTCAACTGTTGGTCAACGAGTCGGCCGAAGAGATGCGCTACATCGACGTGGTGTCCCTGTACCCTTACATCTGCAAGTACGGTACCTTTCCCATCAAGGAACCCACGATCGTCACACAGCCCGATCAAGACCAGTGGCAGCAGTACGAAGGGTTGATCCAGTGTTCCGTGTTACCACCTCGTGGCCTGTACCACCCGGTGCTCCCGTTTCGACGAAAACAGAAACTGGTGTTTGCCCTGTGTCGAAGCTGCGTCGACGAACACATGCAACAAGGGGAGATTGCAGAATACCAACCGTGTGATCACACCGACGAACAGCGAGCCTGGGTGGGTACATTTGTCACTCTGGAACTGAAGAAAGCGGTGAGCCTGGGATATCGCGTATTAAAAGTGTACGAAGTCTGGCACTGGAAAGAATTCAGCACCTACGATCCCGAGGCCAAAACGGGTGGTCTGTTTACGGGGTACATTAATCACTACCTAAAGAAGAAGATGGAAAGTAGCGGCTATCCCGACACCTGTCACACCGAAGAAGACAAGATCCGCTTCGTGAACGACGTGTACGACACCGAAGGTATTCGTCTGGATCCCGCATCGATAAAACCAAACAAAGGGATGCGGGCGTTTAGTAAACTTCAGCTCAACACGGCTTGGGGGAAATTCGGACAGCGAGACAATTTTCCCAAGACAGAATATATCACAGAGCCCAGCGTCTTCTTTGAAAAAATGTTGGACGTGACCCAGACCGTGCGAGATGTACAGTTAGTCAACGACAACATGGTCTTGATGGAAACGTTGAAAAAAGAAGGACATGTCGCACCCTGTCCCATCACCAATGTGGTTATCGCCGCCTTCGTCACGGCCCAGGCCCGTTTGAAACTCTATTCCGTCTTGGAAAAGTTGGGAGAGCGCGTATGCTATTTTGACACGGACAGCGTCATCTACCAATATAATCCTAAATCATGGAATCCCCCGGAAGGTTCGAGTTTAGGCCAGTGGAAGAACGAGTTGCCCGAGAACGTCACCATTAAGGAATTTGTGAGCGGAGGACCAAAGAATTATGCGTACAGGCAAAGCGATGGAAAAACGGTATGCAAAGTCCGGGGATTCACCTTGAATTATCGTGCCTCCCAACAACTGAATTACGTCATCATGAAGGAGAACGTACGGCACGTCAATCAAAACGAACCGCTTGTCATCTCCAATCCGTTTAAGATTTCGAGATCACGTGATCGACGTCTCTGGACACGCCCCGAGAACAAAAAATATAAAATCGTGTACGACAAGCGTTTAGTTCAATTCAATGACAATGGCCAACCGATCAACACTTACCCCTATGGATACTGACTTTCATTTGTCAGGAACGTGGCGACCAAACAGAGAAGATGATGAATCAGCAGCAACGAATACGGATATGGTCGAAAAACTCAGAGAACGATGGCTCAACTTCCGTGTCAGCAAGTGTTATTTGCCAATAATAGAAACAAGTCAGCGCCAGGAGTGTTTCGGCTGCAGTATGGCTCACCCCAGTGTGAGATACCATGCGTGTCAAGGACTAGGTGTGTCTTCCATAACGGGCCAAGCCTCGCACCCTGTTGACGATTACAGTCACTACCTCTGGTTGGACGAGCCGAAATCAGAAGACGTCGATAAAGTATTAGACAGTCTGGTGGACGACCCATGGAAACGAGTCAAGATCTGGGAAGACGAACGACGATGGCAGGAAGATGTCATGCAAGCCTTGAGAAAGTACTGGGAGATCGTTCCTGGGTTTAAGATGGCGGTGATCAAACGCAAAAATGGAGTGTGCCCCATACGCGTATGGATGGAGCAGTCATCGGAGAGAATGTTATATTGGGAACTGAATGAAATGGATACCGAAAAGATCTCTGACATGGTGATAGAAGGTTGGGAATCTCTCGGCAGACAGCTGGGGGTCAGTGAAGAGTATATTAGTCACGCCAAGAAGATTTACCCAAACGACACACGGAAACAAATCATTAACATGTTCAACCAATGGCGAAGAATGTACGACAAGGAAGCTGGCTATAGGCTGTTGGTACAAGAAATGCAGGGAAACATTAAGCGAGCCAATCTAGTGACGTTGATGGAAGCCTGTCTCGCGAGTGGAGCCGTCATCGCTTGGGACGACCTGCTACCGTATATGGGCAACCTGATGTACCAATTGATACACGGGAAGAAATAGACTCGAATCAGTGTTGTTAGTTTTATGTCTGTTTTTTTTATTGTACAATACCGTATGCAACATGAGCAGAAATAGGAAGAACCGTTTAAGATTTTTAGATCACGTGATCTCTGGACACGCCCCGAGAACAAAAAGTATAAAATCGTGTACGACAAGCGTTTAGTTCAATTCAATGACAATGGCCAACCGATCAACACTTACCCCCATGGATACTGACTTTCGTGTCTCGGGAGGATGGCGACCGAACAGAGATGGAGACGAACCGACAGAAAATACAGATTTGATCGAGAAACTAAGACGACGATGGCTCAATTTTCGGGTCTGCAAGTGTTACCTACCCATCATAGAGGAAAAGCAACACGAGGAGTGTATTGGATGCAAGTACGATCACCCCAGTCAGAGATACCATTCGTGTCTGGGATTGGGCGTGTGTTCCATAACGGGCCGAGCCTCACACCCTGTCGACGATTACAATCACTACCTCTGGTTGGACGAGCCGAAACCAGAAGACGTCGATAGCGTGTTAGGCAGTATGGTGGACAACCCACGCGACCGAGTCAAGACGTGGGAGGACGAACAACAATGGCGGGAAGACGTGGACGAAGCCTTGAAAAAGTTTTGGAGTGTGGTTCCGGGATTTAAGACGGTGTTGATCAAACGCAAAGACGAGTTCATCGAACCCAAAGAGAATCCCATACGTCGGTGGATGGACGAGCTACCAGAGAAAAAGAAACGATGGTTCCTGGATCAAATGGATATCAACGTCATGTCCGGTAAACTGGGCGAAGGCTGGGAATGTATTGGCAGACATCTGGGAATCAGAGAAGCACGGATCAGTCAAGCCAAGATGAGTCATCCTAACAACGCGCGCATGCAAATTTTCACCGTGTTCAATCAGTGGCGACAAAGACATGGTAATCGAGCCAGCCTGATGACATTGTTGGAGGCCTGTCACGTGAGTGAAGCTGTCATTGATTGGGAAGAAGTGCAAAAGTACGTGGAAAGCCTGGAAATCATAGACTAGACACGGACCAATAGAAACGAAGGAAAAGAAAGAACCAATCAAAAGAGAGTGACGTCACAACCAAGGGTATAAGAAGCCAAGTCTCAGAATAAAATTTCATTCTACTCTCAATGGCTAGTCAAGTTTGTTTCTCCTGTAACAATGTCGGACACTGGTATAGAGACTGCCCTGCTCGTTCCCAACAGCAGCAACGAAATCCACAACCAAGACAAGACAGATCAGCTTATGGTTCCTATGGAAAATGTTACCGCTGTGGAGAACCAGGACACTGGGCGCCCCAGTGTGGACAACGAGCCGAAGCCCAAAAAGCGAAAAGTGACGAAGAAAGAAAAGAAGACGTCAAAAGAAAGTGTTACGGGATCAAGAGACCCACCGACGACAACCACAAATGTCTCAACTGTGGACAGCTTGGTCACGGCCTGCTCGAGTGCGAAAAAGAAATCCAAACAGAAAACAACTTTGAAGCCGTTGCCAGTCGCATGTTCGACAACAACGTCGATATGCCCAGAGACAACACCCGCAGTCAGCGATACTGGTACTGGTCAGGAGAAGCGTTCGAATTCTACAGGCGCTACAAAGAAAAACAGAAAACAGAAGCCTGTCAGTCCTCCAGTTATTACCCCAACTACGAGTGAAACTGACGAAACCCCGAAGCCGGCTGTTATTTTGTTGGCGGAGAAGGAAGCAGAAAGTTTTGCCCGAGCATTCATCCAGTATGCGGGTCCGAGAGATATGACCGAAGTCTTGGCGTATCCCCCCTGTTTCGATATGAGCGAATGGGTACCCGTTGTCGTCACGTTTGCTGAAGTGGAAGACTGGCACCCACACGATACGATGCAGAAGCTGTTGGGAAAAGTGTATTGGATTCCTCGTGTCCTGAGAAACGTACCCTGGTTGAGACAAGAGATCCTGAAGAGAGAACGCGTTAACTAACATTTTTTCTTTTCCTTTGTACTATATGTTGTATTGAATGTATTTTTGAATGCTCTTTTTTGTATTTTTTGTAAAATAAAATCTGTTCTTATTTCACTTCATGTCTGTTGTTCTGTGGTGGGCGCGAAGGTATAAAAGGCAGGGGAGAAGGGGATTGGGGGACAGTGCAAGATGGATGTGGCGTTCAAACACCCCTTTACCATGTTAGTCAGCGGTCCAACAGGGGTTGGCAAGACGGTCTTTGTACAGAAATTTCTCCAAGCGTCTCTGTTCGACATCCCTCCCCAACGCACCGTGTGGGCCTACGGAGAATGGCAAGAGAGTTACGAACACTTTCCATACACTTATGTCAAAGGATTGACGGATATTGACGACGTGATGGGGCAAGTCAAAGGGCCCCAATGTTTAATCGTGGACGATTTGATGGGGGAAGACACGGAGATATTGCAACAGTGGTTTACGAAAAAAAGTCATCACCACGACACGAGTGTCATTTACATTGTGCAAAACTTGTTTGACAAGCGACAGCGTACCATCAGCCTGAATGCCCATTACTTGGTTTTGTTCAAAAATCCTCGAGACGCCTCGCAAATTAGTACGTTGGCCCGTCAGATGTACCCTTCCCATACCAAGTATATGGAGGAAGCTTTCAAGGATGCGACGAGTACCCCTCGCAGTTACTTACTCGTTGATTTGAAGCCCGACACACCCGAGACTCTGCGGTTGAGAAGCAACATTTTACCCGAAGAGGAACCACCCATCGTCTACGTCCAAAAAGTATAAAAGGGGGACCTGTACCTCGAATTGATTCTGTTTGTCACGATGGCTCGCACGAAGAATACGCAGCGGAAACACCCACCTCCGACCCTTCCCCGGGCGACGTTCCCGACCTTGGCACCGGACCTTCGTGGTCCCACGGTACGAAGGCGCACTCGTCCGAACATGAGGGCCCCCAGAACCCAATGGTTACCCCCCTCGTTGACACCACCCACGAGTCCTATGTCTCCCTTACCGCTCACACCACCACGCTTTTTCTCCCCAGTCACACCCCCACGACCCATGTCACCACGTTCCCCTTCTCGGTCTCCCTCGCCGATCTTTCGAAGACCACGAAGACCACGAAGAGAAAAGAAGAGTTCTATAAAAGGATTGAAGGCGTTCATTCGCAAGTTACAACAACTGACTCCCGATATGGCTTATGGACAGCTGGCCAAAAATACGGGCAGGGCGCGTATTGGATTGTTGCAGTGGTTCAAGTTGGCGGCCAACCATTTGCTGAATGATAACATCCAACCCCTGCATGCACAACACAAGAAATGGGTGGAACGAAATCGCCAGGTGTTGACCCAATTGACGGAGAAAAACATGCCGACGGCTGAAAAACTCTCTCTGATCATGAAACCCGGAGGACGTGGATTTTTCGGGGGTGTGTTGATTCGTATCTTGCTGCGATGGAAGGAAAGGCTGCAAGAGGAAAGAAACAAGAAACGAAATAAATTCGTTCGACGAACCGCTCAGCGTGGAAAGGGTCTGAGTGCCAAAGAGTTGAATCAACATCGAGCATTGCTTCGCAAATTGACTAATCCACAAACATCACCCAACGTCAAAAAAAGGCTTCTCAAACAACAAGGCGGTGCTATCGGTGCCTTGCTCGCTATGGCCATTCCAGCATTAGCCCCCTTGGTATCTAAACTATTGGGAGGACAACAGGGTGGTAAACATCCCTGGACACGAAGGAGCGAGAGAGCGAACGCTGGGTTTGCCGAGTTCAAGAAACTATTTGGTGGATAACCCGTGGGACAGAAAGGTATAAAAAGGGAACCGGTGCACGACCCCGAGCTCAGTCATGGAGACACTGCGGTATCTATTGAACACTGCACCCAAAGACCGCCCACTTTTGCTCGAGACCCAGCCCATTGTCGACGGTGTGTGCGAGTGTATTGGAAACCTAATTCGTGGCAACGTTCCTGTGGCCGACAAAGAAATCAAACGTTTGAAAAAGGACGCCCCCTTGTTACGACGTTTGGGCACGTCTAAAACACCTTGGAAGACCCGTCGGCGACTTCTGAAACAACAAAAAGGAGGATTCTTCACCCGGTTGTTTCGGTCTTTTCCAAAAGATGAAATTCGCCAAGAAAATGAAACTGGTACCCTTCGACGGACCCACCGACGTCAAACCCGTCAAAGTCATGCAAGTCGAACCCGTGTACGATCGAGATCCACTGCAGCAGGCCGTCGAAAATGTTCACCAAGACATGCAACGCGTGCTAAACGACCCAACACTGGGCGACGAAAATAAAATGCAACGGTACGGACAGTTGTTACAGCGTTATCAAACGATGCAAAAGAAAAGAAAACAGGTCATTCCCTTGTCGGACGAAAACATACCCGAGCACAAAGAAGAAGCAGCCGTGGTGTCGGAGATACCCATTCTGGAGTCGGTTCCCCGAGCCTATCAACATCGAGCTCGCCTTTTGTTGAAACACATGAAAGAAAAGACACCTTGGTCGTGGAATGAGAACTTGGAATTGATTCGGAATGGCGTACCCGTACCAGGTACCAATGCCATTGACATTGTGAACGATTTGGTTCGTCGGCGAAAGAATACCCAGGCCCCCATGGGATGGTTTGGCGTGATGCAAAGTTTAAAGGCCACGAACGTACCGCGCGAAGCCATTGGTAATCAAGAACGATGGAACGTATTGTCCACGCCACCCACACGGCCTCCGCCGCGACGTCCGAGAAAGAAGAAAATCTCCAGTACGGATACCCCTAGTACATCTACCAGAAGATGGCTGTCTTTGCAAAACCTATAAATAGTCTGATCATATGACAATCGATTGAAACATGGAACGAAAGCTGAAGAAAGTATATTACGACCCGAAACACCCGGCCGCTTTCGGTGGAGCCCTGGGCCTTCACAAAGCTACTGGGGTGGCTTTGGACCAAGTCAAGACATGGTTGAAACAACAAAGGGCGTACACCTTGCACAAACCACTGAAAAAGAAATTCTCTCGGTCCCCCACGGTGGTGGCCGGGATAGATCACCAATGGCAAGCAGATTTGAGCGATATGTCGGCCTTGGCCCAACAGAATGAGGGATACAGGTTTTTGCTGTGCGTCATCGATGTATTTTCCAAGTACGCATGGGTGTTGCCTCTCAAAAACAAGACGGGGGACAGTCTGGTAGACGCTTTTCGTCGAATCTTTCAAAGTCGACAACCTCTACGACTTCAAACGGATAAAGGTACCGAATTCCTCAATCGAAAAATGCAAACGTACTTGAAAAAGAAAAATATTCATTTCTTCGTGACACACAACGTCGAAACCAAGGCCAGTGTGGTGGAACGATTTCAACGGACATTGAAAGAGCGTATGTGGCGATACTTTACTCATCGACAAACACAACGGTACATCGATGTGCTAGACGAATTGGTTCGGGCTTATAATGCTAGACGACATCGTACCATTGGCATGGCACCCAAAGACGTTCGTCCCGAACACGAATGGATGTTGACAACACCTCCACGTCCCACCAAAAAGAAAAAGAAAACCATGGACACCGGCACGACCGTACGTTTGGCTTTACCGAAACATGGGGCTTTTGATAAAGGTTACTGGCCAAACTGGACTCTGGAAACATTTAACGTTACACCCAACATCGGTCCCGGCTACAAACTTTTGGACGAAAGAGGTGAACCCATACAGGGCACCTTCTATCCCGAAGAATTGCAAGCGGTCCAAGTCAACGACGATGAGATCTTTCCCATCGAAAGAGTACTCGAAAGAAAAAAAGACAAAGTTTTGGTGAAATGGTTGGGCTATCCGGCGAGTTTTAATTCGTGGATCGACAGGACCAGTCTCCAAAACGTATAAATAGGAGCGAGAGACGTCAACCTCAGTCAACATGCAAGACGAAATCACGTCTACGTCCGCGAGTGCCCACAATTGGTCGCTCTTGGGAAAACGTGTGCCACAAGCGGAAATTGTCTTTTTCTGTCAAGTGATTTTAGTGTACGTCGTGGCGGGAGTTTCTTTGTCCCAGTTGGCCTTCAAACCCGACGGATCGCAGACTACCTTGTGGACGGCTTTGCTCTCCAGTACCTTGGGTTACCTGTTACCTTCACCGACCTTGAAAACCAAACATAATGAACAACGACCGACCCTTTTACCTCACGCTTCCTAGTGACAGTTCCATGTCGTGGTATCCCGACAACAAAGTCTCCACGTATCACACCCACCTGGAACCGCCACTTCTTGTCGATCATCGGGATTGGGAAGTGGGTCTGTCCATGATCACGTTACCTGACCATTGGCAAAACATCGATCAACGAGACAACACGCTCGGCTTACGCATTCATCCTTGGTCGCCCCCGAGCACGGCGTCCGAAGTAAAGATATGTCGGGACCGCCACAGGATTGACCCGTCGAATTGTTTCAAAGGTGTAAAGGGTGGTGAGATCAAGGGATCGATCGAAATGGAAACGCACATCAAGAGTGACGACTACGAGTCGCTGAGACACATCCTGGATGTCCTGAACACTAGACTGGATGATTTGTGGAACCTGACTCCCATCTACGATCATTTGGCCAATCAACCCAAACGTTTGGATCCCAATAACAAGGAAATGACCGACGAAGAGAAGAAACAGCAAATCGCCTACGAAACTCGAGAGATGATGCGTCAAGGGGCCGTATCAAGAGGTTCCTTCGTGTCTTTCAAGAAAGACAACACTAACGATAAAGTGTATCTGAAGATCAATCACGTGCAGACGCTTTTCTGGTTGGACGTGTTGCCGAAAATCGAACTTCGTCTGTGTGGTCCCATCGTGTCCATGTTGGGATGGACTGGAAACGAAATGATGATTTCCCTGCAGTCAATCGAAATGACCGGCGAAGATGGCCAAAGTCTACGGTATTTCTACGCCCACCACATCGCGAATCTTCAAATCCAGTTCGATCTGTTTTACATCTACACGGACATTATCGAACCCCAGATCGTAGGCGACGTGAAGGCTACTTTGTTGGACGTGATTCCCAGTCGACGATTGTATCACCGCCCCGCCAGGATTCACTACTTACCTCTGAAGTACAGTCGACTAAACTCCATTGGTCTCTATATAAGGAACGGAATGGGGAAAGCCGTGCCATTTCTCGACGGTAAGGTGGTGGTCCAACTTCATTTTCGCCGCCGATGATGATTCGAGTGTACAAAGGTGGAGTGCTCAGACAGCGAGGGGCTGGCAATGGTCTGGTAGTGTACAAGGGGGGAATTCTGAGACAACAGGGTGCCGGTCGATGGTCGGGGTTATTGAATGCCGTCAAATCGGTCGGGAAGACCTTGTGGTCGGCGGGCAAAGAGGCCGTGAAAAAGAATGTGGTCCAAATGTTACCCAAAGTGGGGCAAAGCGTGCTCGACGCCGTCAGTGGTCGTGAAAAATGGAACTGGAAGAAAGTCGCCCAGGACACGCTTCGCCCCGCGTTGTCAAACACGATGTCCGACACACTCAAGAACGTGGTCGCCCACCTGGAACCTATAAAAGACCCCTCACGAACCCCGTCCACTTCACATCGTCCGAAGAGGAAGAAGAAGCCACAGGTCACCTCTCACAAACGACGTAAACTAGATATCTTCGACCATGGCTACGCAGGTAATGCGCAATGATTCCTGTCCCTGCGCGCGAGACGAATTGCAGAATTTGTTCAGTGTACCCGACACGCAGACGGCCATAAACAAGGTGACCCACATTAGAAAGTATCCACTGACACCCGACCTGAACCACGATGGTCCCATCGAATTTTATATTTCCAATGCCACCACCGATTTCATCGATCTGGCCAACATGACACTACACGTGGCCCTGAAGGTGACCAAGAACGACGGGGGAGACCTGGATGCGGATAGTCAAGTCGCACCCATTAACAACTTGTTTCATTCGTTGTTTAAAGACGTCAAATTACGCCTGGGAAAGGATGCCGAAACTTTGGTCACCAACTCTCTGCCCACCTATCCCTATCGGGCTTACTTGGAGAATTTGTTGAGTTTCGGTAAGGGAGCCAAGAACGACCACCTGTCGAAACAAGTCCTGTGGGAAAAAGATACCGCCGGACAGTTCAATTCCACGAAATCCGTCGCCACCAATGGGGATGGTGGACGACAGGCACCGACTAACAAAGGATTGGAAGAACGCCAGAAAACCATCGCTGCCAGTCGCACCTTTGAATTGCAGTCACGTCTACACTTGGACATGTGTTTACAAGATCGGTATTTAATTGACGGTGTGGACCTGCGGTTGAAATTGGAAAAGCAATCCACGAAATTCTTTCTGATGTACGGTGAAGGCAACGATGCAGAAGACTACAAAGTCGAGTTCACCAAAGCCTACCTGGATATCCCGTTCGTCACTCTGGCTCCCAGTACCTACACACGGGTGGCTGCGCAACTTCAATCGTCCAACGCCAAGTATCCCCTGAAGCGCGTGGTGGTCCGCGACATGGTCATTCCCGACAATCGCACCAGTCACGTCTTAGACAATCTGTTTGTCAACGAAAGCCTACCAAAGAGATTAATCGTGGGTATGGTACGTAACACGGCCTACGATGGAAGAAAAAACAGAAATCCCTTCGAATTCCAACACAATCAATTGGAAAACATCAAATTGACCAAGAACGGTGAAATTGTAGACGAATACGACGTCAACTTTCCCCAGCGACAAGCCATCACTCCCTACCTGGATTTGATGAAAAGGGTGGCCGTCTTAAACACCCGAGAAGACCTGGACCTCCCTTTCCACGACTATATCAATGGGTACACCTTGTATTGTTTCGATTTGACCAACGACCACGGAGCCGATGGTAACTACTTTCATCCCAAAGCGGCGGGTAACCTGTCTTTGGAACTCAAGTTCGCTGCGGCCCCGACCAATCACCTCAGTCTTGTTGTGTTTGCCGAATACGACAATGTCTTGGAAATCGACGCTAACCGACAAGTCATCACAGATTGGTGAGGCTCTCTCCAATCAACAATTGACACAGACTTTAGAAAAACATCTCCCTGGTAGCGTTTTCGGGGGTGTATGGGCTCGTAATCATCTGGATATACTACGCCCGACCTCGTACCCTAAAGCCTACGTCATCAACACGGACGACGAAGACCAACCCGGCAAACACTGGACCGTGTTTGTATGCGAAGGACCAGATCACGTTACCTTCTTCGATTCGTACGGCTGTCAACCTGATGTCTACGGAGAAGCCTTTCGACGTTTCGTCCGAGATCTACAACTCCACTACCAACCCCGATGGATTCAAGGACTCGACAGTGTTGTGTGCGGACATTATTGTTTGTATTATCTATGTCATCGATTTCACGTGCCCTCCACACACGCCCTCTCCGTTTTCGGTCGCGTGTATCGTGTAAACGATATACTAGTCGAACAATGGGCCAGGGATCATTTCCCCGATTTGCAACCAGACCAGAAGAAGGGACAACGGTGTCGATGCTTTTTTGCTCTGTAAATATGTTTTTTTGTGTTCAATGCCTTTGTGTTCAAGTTCAATTTTGTGTTCAATAATATGCTTTGTAAATGTGTTCAAGTTCAATAAAATGTCGACAACATATTACGTGTCTGTTTTTTTTGTGACGTCATGTGACGTCATGTGACGTCATGCTATTCTGATTGGTGGAACATGGTATCGCCCCAACACATTAGACTCGTCCCGTCCCGAGCTATAAATAGGAGTGTCGAAGCCAAAAGAAGTCAAAAACAAAATGGATTCTAAGGATAAGAGAGTCTGTACAACTTGTGGGGGATATCACCCTTTGTCTAAGGGGAACCGGCCAGAAGCAGATTACCTTGTCTGCTTCTGGTGTGGGGTAGATGTATCGAACACCTATCATAGGCGGTCAAAGCATGCGGTCAAGTGCGAGAAGCGACCTGTACCACGGTACTCGGCAGAGCATCCAAGATGCTCCTGTTAGTTACATTTTGAAGACCAAACGGCCCTTTTCAGGGCCAACTTAATCAATGGAAAAGAGTTCTTCCCCCTTCTCCCCTCTTCTTCCCTCTTCTCTCTCTCTCTCTCTCTCTCTCTCTCTCTCTCTCTCCCTCTTTCTTCCGCGCGCGCCCTCTCTTTCTGCACGTGCAAGGTCACGTCCAAGGGGTCATCAAGGGGTCAAACACGTGCTAGGGGTCACACACGTGCAAGGGGTCATCAAGGTCAAACACGTGCAAGGTCATGTGCATGCACGTGCATGCGTCTGCGCATGCACGCACGAGCGTAGTCAGACAGACGCCCTAACTACTCATAATCACTCACACTGTAAACAAATCCCTGCATGAAGTATGCACTAGTAACACCATTGATAAATAAGTCAAGTCTAGATGCAGAAGTTATTCACAACTACTGACCGGTTTCCAATTTGAATTTTTGTTTCCAAAGCTTTAGAGCGAGTTGTGGTAGCCAGACTAAACCATAATATTATGGCCACAGGCAATGCTGGAGAAATACAGTCCGCGTACAGAAGCCGAAACAGCACCGAAATTGCGCTTGTCAGAGTCATAGGCGTAGGAGTTCGATGACATTTAGGGGGGAAGAACCCAAAATGTCTGAAAAACTTTCGGGCTTAAAGACAACAGCGACCTTGTACCCCCCCCCCCCCCCAATAATTTTTTTAGAATATTTGGCGGCTGCAAACACGCTTTCCTGCTATTGCAGCCGGTTAACAAAGCTACTTCAAAGTGTTCTAATATAGCCTAATTAAGGTGGCTTACTCGAATTCCAATCAATCGTTTACAGTCATCGAAGACTGGACCGTTAGGAGAAAATTTTGAAAACATAACTGCCGCAAACGCGTTTTCCTGCTATTACAGCCGGTGAACAAAGTAACTCCAAAGTGGTCGAATATAACCTTATTAAGGTGGCTTTCTCCAATTAAAATCATTCGTTTACAATCCGCGAAGACGGGACCGTTAGGAGAACATTTTGAAAAATTAACTGCCGCAAACACGTTTTACTGCTATTCACGTCTGTGAATACAGTAACTTCAATTTGGTCCAATAAAGGCTAGCTGACTGACCCGAATTCCAAACAATCAATCAATCGTCGCACGGTATGGAGGCCTCACCATCCCAGAGAAAAATTTGAAAATTTAATCACCGCAAATGCGTTTTCTGCTATTCTAGCCGTGTAAGTAACTTCAAAAGTTTCCCATTGTTTTGTAACCGAAATCCCATATGAATTCCAACCATCCAATCAGACTGTTGCATCTGCATTCACAAATAATAATCGATGCCCGAAAAATGTCACACAAAGTAAAGTGGCTCCAGACAAAATATTTTTACCCATAGTAAACTCCAATTACAAGAATTGAAACTTAGTGCTTTATTAGGGCTCGATGAAAGTTAGGGAAGCAAAGCTAGAAATGGCCGGGTTACAAGAATTGAAACTTAGTGCTTTATTAGGGCTCGATGAAAGTTAGGGAAGCAAAGCTAGAAATGGCCGGGTTTCTTTGAGAGTCGAATAATAATCGATGCCCGAAAAATGTCACACAAAGTAAAGTGGCTCCAGACAAAATATTTTTACCCATAGTAAACTCCAATTACAAGAATTGAAACTTAGTGCTTTATTAGGGCTCGATGAAAGTTAGGGAAGCAAAGCTAGAAATGGCCGGGTTACAAGAATTGAAACTTAGTGCTTTATTAGGGCTCGATGAAAGTTAGGGAAGCAAAGCTAGAAATGGCCGGGTTTCTTTGAGAGTCGAATAACCCCCCCAAGAAAATTTTGGATTATTTGATGGTCGCAAACGCGTTTTTCTGCTAGTTTCCTCTGCCGTTTTCCGGCCCGATGCCCATTTTTCGGGCAATATCTTTTTTGGGCATACCTATCATACGAGAGCTTCGGGCACTTTTTCGGGCTTGCAGTGGTCAAGAAAAAGACGAGAAAAAACTTTTCGGGCAGTGTGGATGTGATAGAAATAAGTTAGTTATATTTTTTTCTCTAAACGTAAATAGAAAAAAAAGGTCGTCGGATTTTTCATTGCCCGAAAATATTTTTTTTGCCACCCCCCTTATCTTCAGGAACCAATCCAGGATCATCAGCTAGTCAGAAAACTAAGATCAGCGAACAAATTTCTACTTGACCCTCCATCCTCAAGGTCAGCAACACATGGCGACCGTAGATTTGCAGCAGCTGGTCCAGCCCTATGTAACTCACTGCCAGACAACATCAGATCCATTCCATTTTTGGATGACTCCAAGAGTGCAATAAAGACAAACTTGTTCAAAGAGGCATATCCATAGACAATCCCTGTATTGTATATATCCATGGTACTTGCGGCCAAATTACTTGGGGGGGGGGGGAGGCAAGCCTCGTTGCTATATCTGGCAGATTTTCTGTATGAACCATATAGCTAACTAGTTCACAGTTGCTAGTTATTATATGCAAAGATCTGCGACAGTTTAGTTGGGAGAACTACAGGGACAAACACAGCGAGCGACAATTGTTGATAACTTTAATTGACATGCCATCATTACAATAATAAATTGGAAGTCTTGTCTCACGAGAACTCAAATTGAATGAAAGGACCTGTAAACTACAAGGATTTGTAGCACATACAAATAACTATAATGGCGCTGGTTATTATCTTTAGTTGGTGCACAAGATATATTTTTATTTTCTTCTGTCTTTTACTGGGCTTTGTAGCTTTATCACAACTTGTCAATTATTTATCTAAATCAAAAGTTTAGTTTATATGTACTAGTTTCAGAAAATGAGTTGTCACCAACAATAAGTTTGAACGAGTATTTGAGAGATGTTTTAGGATTAAAAGGAACTAAAGTTATGTGTAGAGAAGGGGGATGTGGCGTCTGTGCTGTGACTGTAACAATACCATCAGTTACAAATCAACAACAGGCAATGACATTCTCTATTAATTCGGTAATATTTGTTTTTATACGCAAACATTTTCATGTGTATGTATTATGTCATCACCAGGGTATCTCTGTTATATGATAATGACGGTTCTTTCGATAGTGGCAGGTTTCGGGCCATAACTTCATGGATTATGGCCCCTAGCTTGTAGCCCCTCTAGAGGTTATAATTTTATGTGATTTTGATGAAACTCTTAAAATGTATGCTTATATTCCAAAAATTATTCAATTCTTTCGACTACATCAGAACTTCCGTTCTTGAATTACATTCCCTTCTTTTTTACTCAAAATTTGAAATATGCACAACATTTAACATTTGTTAGTAAAAACTTGTTTGCATTTAAGGAAGCATATCAGCATATGCATAACCAGTATTAGAATTAGACCTCTACATTTCGCTCCATACACTTTGAGGGGAAGTTTGCACGGACAAACTGTTTAGGGTTCTTGTACATGCACCACAACCTTCTGTTTCTGAGGCACCGTCTTACTCACTGAGCCATTACAGGCTCCCACGGGATAAGGCAAGCACTCTATTTATTAGATAGCATTGTTATAAGGGATCGAAAGTAGACATGCTTTACCCAATATGTTAGCTTTATTAAAATATTAAATGAAATGAAGCTACTCCATTAAAAGCAGACAAATAAGAGTTCCCAATATCTGTATCATAAAATGCAAATTAAGATGATATATATTTATCTGATATCGTGTTGAAATATCCGTATATATATTAAAAATTTGTGATTTACATTTCTAGTGTCTGTGTCCTTTATTCTGTGTTGATGGCTGGAAGATCTGGACTATAGAAGGTCTAGGTAATCAAGCATCAGGAACACATCCAATACAGAAACGCATTTCAGACTTGAATGGTTCTCAGTGTGGTTATTGCACACCTGGTATGGTAATGAACATGTATGGGTATGTATTATATCATTAATCCATATTTGTTTTGGACAAATTTCTTAAAATAAATAAACTGTAGTACTTTCCGACTACACGTCTTTGTTTTTGGCCTGATCGTCTAGTTGATGGGCTGCTACTGTTGTAGCTCTCTACCAAAACCCCAAATGCCATTTGCGATTTATACAAGGGCTCTGCATATATGCTGTCAATTCTTGCCACAATTTAATCTTCTACTGAAAGATTTAAAAAACTTATTTTAACCTTTAATTGGCACACATCACTATTTAGATTTATACTCAAAGTCTTCCCAAAGCGTAGCTCTACTTATAGCTAAACACAAATTAAAATTAACAAGACAAACGTAGATTTTAACGAATCAAAGAAAAAACATGGACAACCCTATCCTTAGCTCTGCCGTCTTCCTACTCTGACACGGAGACACCATAAATTCTTTTATATTTGTTTTTCTTTCCAATTCCGTATTATCGTTATTCCTGATATACTTAAAATTTATCAACCTACTCCTGATGAGCCCCATTTAAAGGTAACTCCAATTTACAATCCATATTTGATAATTCGTAACGTTTCTGTTAATCTTAATAATGAGTACTAGTATATTTAATTTCCTACATTTAAACTCTTAAATGTCTATCATATTATTTGAAATAAACTACAAAGCATTTTTTTTTGTCTGCTAAAGCAAGTTACGCGTTCATTTTTTTAGGAATAAAAATGTATTTACCCATTAATGGTTTCCATAGGTGTACTTCCATTCTTCAAGGATACTCGATCCTTGATCACTTGCATCAAATTTTAACATGTAGTCGACAAGAAGTATTACTTCTCTTCAAGGGTGATTCTGGTAACGGCAACCAAATCTTATAACATTTAGATTTCCTTAAAGAACGGATCCTGGTCACGGCACCAAATCAGTGCTATCCGATTACACTTCTTTATTTTTGGTCTGATCATCTATTTGGGTGATTCTTGGCTGCTACTGTTGTATGTCTCTTCTTATAGGACTTCACCGTTGTGTTTTCTCATAATACTGAAATTAAATATAAAAGTAACAGAAACAATGATAGGTTTTTTTTCAGTTACACAGTAGTCTACATTACAATATTTAAAACTAACATGTCTTTCTTGCCATCCCCAGTCTAGCTATCGTAAAATGGATCTAAAGAACCCAATGCATGTCTGCTCTCTAAAGAATCTAATGTGCGTCTGAATATTCTAGCCCCCACTCCATAGGTGATTATTCCTTTGTCTGTTGCAATTCTTTTGTCTCTGGTGTTTACGTAAAATTTTAAATATGGAATGGTCATGCATCACAAACCTACACATCGTCAGGGATTGTTACAAGAAATGTATAGTAAACAAAAAGAAAGGTATCTGACCACCATGTTCATTAATCTAAATTTATTAACGTACCAAAATAACCAGCATAATACTTTATATATTTTAGGTATGAACTTAAAATCAATAATATATAAAATAATACTATTTCGTAAACAATTCATTTGCGTTTAAGAATAAGCTTATACCCTTATAATATTTTATATATTTGTTATCTGTCTATATATCATTGTATATCTTTCTATATATCATTGTATATATCTCTATATATATCATTGTATATCTCTCTATATATCATTGTATATCTTTCTATATATCATTGTATATATCTATATATATCATTGTATATCTTTCTATATATCATTGTATATATCTCTCTATATATCATTGTATATCTCTCTATATATCATTGTATATCTTTCTATATATCATTGTATATATCTCTATATATATATCATTGTATATCTCTCTATATATCATTGTATATCTCTCTATATATCATTGTATATCTCTCTATATATCATTGTATATCTTTCTATATATCATTGTATATCTTTCTATATATCATTGTATATATCTCTATATATATATCATTGTATATCTCTCTATATATCATTGTATATCTCTCTATATATCATTGTATATCTTTCTATATATCATTGTATATCTCTATATATATCATTGTAGGGTCGTCTGTCCTACCTCTTGGGTTTTCTCCGGGTCTTTCGGTTTCCTCCAACTGCTAAAGACCCCTATGCACAAGTAAATTATTGAAATAAAATTGAACCATATGTATATCTTTCTATATATCTTTGTATTTCTACCTGAATTTCCCACTTACCATTTTTTTTAACAGACTGCTTCATCAAAATCCCGAACCAAGTCAAGAGTTCATTGAAGATAATTTTGATGGAAATATCTGTCGTTGTACTGGTTATAGACCAATCTTGGACGCAATGAAATCATTCGCCACCGATTCCCAGATTCCTGGCGGTGGCTGTATTGATATAGAAGACCTCGATAAGAAGATGTGCTCAAAAACAAACCAAATATGTCGTGGTACCAAATGTCATCAAGTTGATCCTTCAAAGTGTTTCACACATCGTAGATGGTATCGACCTCACACCATCAATAAGCTTCAGCAAATAGTTCAGATGAATTCTGAAAAGCATGTGCGCTATGTGTTTGGTTACACGTCTTCAGGTATTAGTTTACAATAATTTCTACATATTTATCAAGAGAACTGGCGCAATAGAGAACGTGTATTTAGTAGAGCAACAGTTTATATTATAAAACATAGGCAGGTCTTGTCAAGCCATCAAAATTTTAATAAGTGTTTCTCCTTTTCTGCCTACCTATCAAGTTTTACAAATATCCACCAAAGGATCAGAAATAGGCAAGTTAATATATGTACATTTGAAATTATATAGTATTATAAAGTGTTCATTTATATAGATTTTCAATTGAAGGTGTGTTCAAAGAAACGTCTCCCAGTGATATGTATATTAACATAAGATATATACCAGAACTCATTGATGTAAAGGTAATCCTATAATCTTCCAGCGTTCCAGCTCTATAGTTTATCCAATTTGGGTGCGAAGTACTGTTAAATGTGATTTAAAAGATAGATTACTATTGATACAGGTGGGGGAGGGGATCAAATTTAATGTACAGTGTCAAAAAGACAAAAAGGGATTGTGCCAAACTAACCGACTCTCTCAGTTTGATCTTTGTTGTTACAATTGTCTAGCAAGTTAACAATCTTAACCAAATTTTTATGTGATATGTAAAATCTAAAGGTAATTTTTTTCTAAACTTTCACTTTATATTTTTATTTAACTTTTGTACATTATTATATTCAGTTATCAGCAGATTGTGTAATGGTTGGAGCAAATACAACACTGACTAGGCTAATTTCTATTTTATCAGATAGAAAATCTCATTACCAGGGTTTCAGTTACTTCACCAATATTTCTCAACATTTGAAAAATATTGGCAATGTCCTAGTTAGAAATGTAAGTAAAAAACGTAACTGAAAAAATATCTGTATTTTAAACCTTAATTATTGTCCTCCGCCTTTCTGGGGACAAATCGTCAGTTCTTATTAAGTGAGAGTGATGCAACGTGATGCATAGTTTCATTACACCGATACCAAAAATCGAATTAGCCCCCCCCCCCCCCCAATATTTCACCAACAATAATGATTTCTTAGGAGTCTTAGCTGGCCACATCCTCAGCCCCTCACAAAAATTATGCCCCCCCCCCCCATTTTTTATTTAAAAGCTGGCTACGGGCCCGAAGCAGAAATAAGCAACCTGATTTGTTGATGCTTTGGGGCACGATTAAACTCCGAATATAGATTCATTATATCATTACCTTGACTAGATCGATGGTGCGAATTTTCTGCTTAGGCGAATGGGCGATGAGCAATGTATTGGTCAAGACTTTGGAACATAACAACTCTGCTTTTATTTGAGGTAGAATGTTTCAACTTGATGAAGATGTTCATTAGTTGAATGTATTGACTGGGTCCAATGATTAACATTTCAAGCTAAAGCTAAGCAGAGCTAATCAATTTCATTGGTCAATACTTTGGGACTAGATAATCTCGATTCTACCTGATAGAGAGTGATGTATAGTTTGATTGCTCGATACTTTTGAAAAAAATAAATGTGCGCTTAATGTGTGTCATCTATTTATTTTGGGATTTTGGCGGGGATGTCAGCCTCGCTGTTGGCTTGGTTTTTTTATGTACAGCTTACATATGTTACCTTTACTAATTGATATCAATGTTAGAAAGGATTATCCGATTTATATCCCCTGAGACTAGGCCGTCGGTACTAATAATCTAATGGATGGGCCTGGGGTGTAGCAAGATATCCTAAAATTATATGAGTACCACTTTAATTTCTACTTCAATTGTAGGCTGGATGTTGGGCGGGTAATCTCATGATGAAACATGAACACCCAGAATTTCCTTCGGATGTTTTTGTAGTGCTAGAAGCCGCTTGTGCAATTATTGAAGTCCAAGGTATGTGTTCATAAATATTACTGTGTTCGCGTGATGATAATATTTCTCTCATAGCACACTGTGTAGCGTATGCCCGCCTTCCTTAGCCCAGTTTATTAGGAGCAGAACAGTAGCACCTTAAATCCCCTTTCATTTTATTTCTTTTCAGATTTGATGACCGGAACATTATCAAAGTTGTCATTGATTGAATTCCTCGAAACCAACATGAACAACAAACTGATTATAAGATTGTATCTTTATCCACAGATAAATACAGTTTATCAATCGTTTAAAATAATGGCCAGATCACAGGTAATACTATTTGGTTTTCATAGGATGTCAGGTAAAATCATTAGTTATTCTACTCTCTATATTTGTCTGAAAATAGTAAGCAGACTTCCATACTAGAAACCTAAACCAGGACTGGTGCCAACTGGAATCGGGTTTAGCATCTTGTCTGCACAATACTTATAATTTGTTATTTTTTATCTATGGATAAACGATACTGTGCTATGCAAAGCAGGGAACCATTCTCAAACAGCGGCGGCTCCTTTCATTCATTCCAGCATCAAGCACTCCAATATGTTTCTGTAGGAATAGCAGATAATAGTACCAGGAAGGTCTGAAAGATTGCACATATACCTTTTGTTTTCAGAATGTATATGCATATGTAAATGCTGGATTCAGATTTAAATTGAGCGAAGATGGAAGAGAATTTACAGATAAACCTTCTATAGTATTTGGAGGATTGGGTGTTATTGTAAGTATTTCTGAAATTAGTTTTAAACTAAAGGATTCTGTTAATATAGTTGGGTAGAAAATCCAAATCATTCCAAATCTTTTAATAACTTGATAACGTCTTTGCTTTTTTATTATTTCAGACTCATGCTTTGAATACTGAACACTTCTTTTTAAATAAAATGGTAACTGATTCTGTGATTCAAGGTTAGTTTTAGTGTATTGTGGAGGTTGTATCTATGTATGGTTTAGTGTATTGTGGAGGTTGTATCTATGTATGTTTTTTGTGTATTGTGGAGGTTGTATCTATGTATGTTTTAGTGTATTGTGGAGGTTGTATCTATGTATGTTTTAGTGTATTGTGGAAGTTGTATCTATGAATATTTTAGTGTATTGTGGAAGTTGTATCTATGAATATTTTAGTGTATTGTGGAGGTCGTATCTATGTATATTTTAGTGTATTGTGGAGACTGTATCTATGTATATTTTAGTGTATTGGGGAGACTGTATCTATGTATATTTTATTGTATTGTAGAGGTTGTATCTATATATGTTTTTTAGAGGTTGTATATATATATGTTTTGTATAGGTTGTATGTACATTGTATATTTTGTTTTTGTGTATTTTAGAGGTTTGTATGTATATTTTAGTTTTGTTTATTGTAGAGGCTGTATCAATATTAAAGAAAGAGTTGTCTACAAAACATGAAGTTGAGAATATATTGCTATCATCATATAAGTACCGCTGTCAATTGGCTGTAAATCTGTTCTATAAAGTTAGTATTTTGTAGACATTCGTGCCACCATAATAGTTATTTCATACCTTTAACACAGCTGTATTTCCCTTGTTCCCCATCGTGCTTCTGGTATTCAGATGTTCTGCTTTTCCTGTTTATATCTCAGTTTATATAGCCTCATTTGTCCTTCAGAGCTAAACTCATGGGTTTTATCAAAGTCCTCATACCCTACGTATTTTTTAAATAGAGATGTATCATCTAACACTAAATAACTATTTTCTACTGATTTTGTTAGGAAAACATTAAATTATAAAAAGATACATTTTAACTTTATATATAGTGCTGAATACCTTATGCCAAATTGAAGTAATTGCAAACAACCCAGTGTATCACTAATTTGATTGTCATGATATAAATTTCAGACAATGTTATATATACTAAATCAAGATACATTAGCTAGTAATAAAACTGGTGTTATAAGTCTTTCACGTGGCATATCATCTGGCCAACAATCTTACCAAACTATTACAACTGATTACCCTCTCAAACAACCAATGGTTAAATTAGCATCACTGGCACAGGTATATATATACATGTCTATACTTTTATTTACAAGTTCGGGGGTTTGGATGGCCGAATGGTTAGTGTGCGCGCGCTGTATCATAAAGCCTGTCATTGAGTCAAGAAGCGTTGTTTTGAATCCCCGGTTGTAGGTGGCAAAGAGTACGGTCACCTGTCCAACCTCGTAGGTTTTTTATGGGTCCGGCTCCCTCCTACGACTAAAGACCCCGACGCACAAGCGAATTGTTGAAATAAAATTAAAAAACATATTATGTAAGTCCCGAAATGACCTAGTTTGTGTCGAGTGGACGTTTAACCCCATTTCGCTCTCTCTCTTTAGTTACAAGCTCAAAGAATAGAAGGGGCTCAAGCAGATATCAGATTATTCTGTTATATCAGAGAAATGTATACAGTTAATGCGTTGGTTCGCTAGCCGCGATGTCGGGTGTTTGATCCCTGCATTGACCGAGAAAGTTCGTCCCAATTTTCCGGCGTGATTTCCCCTTGTCAGTGCTGCCTAGTTGTTCGGATGGGACGTAAATCCGAGGTCCCGTGTACACATTGGAGTGCACGTAAAGGATCCCTTGGCAGCTGGGATTTGATATAAGAGTATGGCACACTGTATGGCGTATGCCCGTCTTCCATTAGCCCAGGTTAGGTGCATAATAGTAGGACGTTAAACCCCATTCCATTCATTCATTCTTTTTGATCTGTCTATATCATGTTCTCCCTTCATCAATTGAGCAGACAACAAGCCAATAGACTGCCAGTTAGTGACACTCTTACAGTTTGTCCTGTGCTGCCCCTTGGGTGTTTTTCAAGGAAACAAGTTTCTGGCTAGTAGGACTGGATGTCTCTACTTTTCATATTATATATATACTTTCGACGGAATTTGTGTTTAATGTATTGATATTAAAGTATGGTTTGTTTGGTTATATTTGAAGGCATGTGGTGAAGTGATATATGTGGATGATATGCCCATGTATAGAGATGAAGTGTATGCTGGATTAGTTTTATCAACCGTAGCAAACTCAACTATTACAAATATAGATTTTTCACAAGCTATGGTAGGTTGTATTTATTTCAAAACAACAATATACTGTTTTTCCATAAGTATATGTGTTATAATTTTATTGCTCTATGCAGTTACTAAATGCCTCGTAAAGATTAAAAATTTCCTTGTATCAGTCCTTTAAATTAAAGAAGTGGATAATCAGTGGAATAACACTATTCCCAGTGTTATGAATTGGATAAAGGTATAAAATTTGTTGTATAATATTTTACAAATAACTGTTCTGGTTTTCTTGGAAACAGTTAGCAGAAACCTCATACAAAACCCAGACCAATAATAAAATTGAACCCTTCTTAGCGATATAAGTCAATGGTAATTTTTTTTTAGGGGGGTGGGGGTCACGGGGGCTCAGTGAGTAAGACATTCACTCGCTAACTTGCTTGATTGTCTGTGTTCGATCACGCTGCTGTTCAAGACATTTTCAGTGTAGAGTCGTTTGGATGGGATGAAAAACCGATGTCCTGTGTACACGTTTGCGTTCTCGTAAAAAAATGACAGTTGGAATTAGAAATAAAGGTAGGCCATATTGTTGCTATCTAGGCAAAAATTCTAGTATTAAACTGTATGGTGTATGCCCAGTCGCTACAGAACAATAGGACGTAAAAACCCAATTTCACTTGATATATCTTTTATTGATGAAAAGTTAAAAGGCACCACTGATAACCCTACTGAACAAAAACACTCAAAATAAAAAAAAAAAGGTTTGAGCCAATGTTTCAGATGCAATAAAAATGATTATTTCCTGGTTTGTTTATGTTATTACAGGTTACCGAAGGTGTAATAGATATTGTAACAATAGAAGATATACCAGCAGGTGGAATCAATCAATATCTTCCATCATTAGGTCTACCTGTTGATCTAGACTTACAGGTATTTAATATACTTTATATTCACCGAATATTCAAAATGATTATTTGATTAAAATTTACGACTTGATGCGCTATCTTATTTTTGATTTGACTTGGATATAGCTCATATCTCCATGCCACATACGCTCACACGAGGGCTCGAAACCACAGCCGCAAGCCAGAGGTGGCCGGTCAGCTAGATGTCGAAGCGCGGCACTCTAGACCCGAAAATAAAAGGGTTTATTTGGGTCAATATGTTACCTCAATATCAACTCTAATGCATTTACAGAAGGTTGATACTCGAAATAGTCAACTTAAACTAACATCAATAGTTACATTTGTACTATGGTATATAATGTGTGTAAGATATAATGATAGGCCTAACTCCCGGTAAGGCAGTGATGGGATTTCAAAAAATTTCTTGTCAGACATTTTTACCTAAAATAAGGGACATAACTCGTATCGGTGTTTAAGATGTCAGTTTTTAAACCACACACAAAAATCACGTATCAACAAAATATTTAAATTCGTCCGTAATATTTTTCATTGTTGTTTTGTTGGTTTTGTACATTGTAGATATTATGTAATGATACTGTACATTATGCTGGCCAAATCATTGCAGTCGTCATAGCTGGTAAGTAAACCAAATTATGCTTAAATACATTGTTATTTTTTGTTATTACTGGCATATGTATCAGATTCATAATCGGATTCCCCACAATAGGTGGATACCAACTCGTAATTACTTACTAGTATTGTAATCTTTAAGATGTAATCTTTATCTCAATAGAATCTAGGTCTATAGCGGATGCAGCATCTGAAATAGTAAAAGTATCTTACAAACAACATTCTAAACCAATACTGTCAATAAAAGATGCAATCAAGCAAAATAGTTTTGAGAAAGTGCCGTTTCCAGAAAAGGTTAGAGGAAAACCCAGTGGTATGTAGGTTTTATTCTTCACGGTCTTTTCTCATAAACTGTTCTAGAGTTATTGCCCATGACAATACACATTCTACAGAGTGAAGTATATCTGGGTATTTCACTTGTTGGCCCTAATTCTTAACCGATTTTAACACAATTGTCAGAAAAGGTTATGGAAAATATGATCTCTGTTGATTCTGTGCAATAGAAATTCTAGATATAAACCAATGTCCAATAGTTAAAGATACATAGACATAAAACTTATCAATATTTGTGCGTTAATGAATTACAGAATTATTGTCCTTGCCATCAAAATGATGTAGTTACACAACAGGACAGTGTTTTCATTAAGATTCTGACATTCCTGGGATTGTCTAGTCATTAGGTTAAGCTCTGTCCCAATAAGGAGGCCACTTGGAGATTGTGGGTTCATTCCCGGTGTTGGCCGAGAAATTTCATCAAGATTTTCCGGCGGGGTTTCCCCTTGTTAGTTGTGCAGGATGGAGGGCCTGTCAAGGACAGCAGTCTTGTCTTTTGGATAGGATAAAAAAAACTGAGGTCCTGTGTACACATAGGCGTGCGAGTAAAGGTCCCATGGCAGTTGGAATCGATATAAGAGTACTCTGTATGGCGTATGCCTGTCTTCATTCGCCCAGTCAGAACAGAACAGTAGGACGTTACACCCAATTTCATTTCTGTCCTAATTAAGAGTCCTGCATCAAGTAGTTTGAGAGTTAGTAAGTTATTGCCCTTGTCATAATGACAAGATTAGTTTAGAAACTTGCTGTGATTCTTGGAATATTTTTTAACTAGTTAATCTGGAGAAAATATTAACCTATTGAAGACTATGTTTTTTTGCCTGGCAATTTATGTTTTTTTTATATTACATCTTTAGAGATTATGTCAGCAGCACCTGTAATCACATGTGGAGAATGTGAATGGGGAACACAATATCATTTCTATTTAGAAAATCAGGTGAGAGGAATGGAGGTGTGCCTACAATATCCAGTAGTATCCCCATGAAATCTCTTACGATATTAAATACATTATACCCTTTATTCCCTCTACCTTTAAGCCAAGGTGGCTTGTTAACCACCTTGATTATGTCTAAATCATGCCCCTGAATCGGATTAGTAACAGTTTCATAATTATACCCTTTATTCCCTCTACCTTTAAGCCAGGGTGGCTTGTTAACCACTTTGATTATGTCCAAAACATGCCCCTGAATCGGATTACTAACAGTTTCATATTGATTCTACGTTACAGGCCCCTATACAAGTATAAAGGCCGTTTCTTACCACTCCCAGGAAGGGACAGTTCAATACTTATGTTTGATCATTTTGTAATAAACTGTAAACTGTAAAATAAAGTGAAATATAAATAGACACACTGTAATGTTTGTTAGTATTTATTATGAATAGGCAGCTTTGTGTGTACCCGTAGAAGATGGGTTAGATGTTTATAGTACCACACAGTGTCCTGATATACTGCAAAGAACAATTGCTAAAACAATAGCACAGCCAACTAATTAGTAAGATATCTTTCTATTCTATATTTATGCGGTTTAATAGAACAAAAGGAACATGAAAATAAAAGAATATTGTTTCTTTAATTTTAGAAAAACATCAGTATACTGCCGTTTTCACATAAACAAAATATCTTTAAATAAACCGAGTATATTAAAAATGTTTAATTATCTCACAAACACAGCAACCCACAATTAGTAGCATCATCTTCTCCAGTAGCATTATCTTTTGCCATAAGAGAAACACCATCTACCATAGCCACATTTTTTAAGAACTTCTTTGGTATAGCAACCAACTTCACCTCTTTTGTCTTCTTTAGTAACTTCATACTTTCCATGTCACGGTATGTGTGATTTTATTCAAAAGTCCAATCTTCTTTAGTAGCAGCAATTTCTCCAGTAGCGTCATAAACTGCCACAAGGGAAACACAATCTACCTTAGCCACATTTTTGTACACCCACATTTTCGTCCATCCGTTCGCTTACATTTTGTTTGTGGCCACGCTACAGGTCACAATGTGTATCCAATATTGATAAAACTTGAAATATAGGTTTATATCACAAAAATCTTGGTGCTTGTCTATACTGGTACGTATCAGACCGTAACTTCATGGATTTTGGCCACTGATTATACGGAATTAAAATGACGTTTTGGGGTTGCGGTTATGTACAATTTATTTGATTTTGATGATATTCGACATGTATCTTGGTTCTTCTCGATATTCGCGCATATCAGATAGATAGCAACTTTATGACTATAATGACTCCTGATTGTACGAATAAAACATGTTTTAGATGTCACATTTTTTATCCGATTTTAAAAAGCATTTACGTATATGACCGTTACAACATATGTACAGTTACAACATATGTATGGTTACGTATGAAATTGGAACGAAACTGTCTGACAAAATGGCCACTCTGTGTAGGCCAATGGTGTAAAAGTATAAAATGCTAAGGTTTTGGATGTCAAAATCTTTATCTGATTTTGATGAAACTTAAAAGGTGTGTTTATATCCGATAGATCTTGGTAACTTTCGATATGGACACATATCGGACCGTAACTACCAGAATTATTTCTCCTGATTCCTGATTGTATGGAGAATCACGTTTTAGCTTGTGAAAACCACAAGAGGTCAAAACAATTTTTATTTGATTTTAAAAACATTTATATATATCACTATTAAACGTAATTACAGTTGTATTCGAATTTGGGATCAAAGCTTTCATTCAATGTATGTTTATATCCCAAAGATCTCGGTTCCTTTTGATATTGACGTACGTGGACGTAACATCCTGGATTATGGACCCTTATAGTACGAAAATAGCTTTTTTTAAGCTTGTTTTCGGTCCATCTCTTGCAAAATGTTGGGTATAATCCATGGCAACCGCTTGTTGAAGAACTTGTTCAGTATAGCCATAAATATATTCAATGGCTTCAACATCTGAAACCATTCATCTTCTTCAGTAACTTCATACTCACTCAGTTTTTACGGTTTTATTTTTTAGTGTCCATGTCACTGTACCAAGAGTCGGCGGATCCTTCGGTGGAAAAGGCTACTCAGTTTCCAACATTGCTACTTGCTGTGCTCTTGCTGCTTATAAAACAAAGAGGTGCATGTTTAGATTTAATGGATAGTAATGGATGTTGAGTTAACTTGAATTCCCAATGGGACATCTTACTTATCTGCATCACACTGGATTCCTTACAGTGCTCTTCTTGTAAAAGGAATAACAACTTTTAATCCAACTGTTTATGTCAAAGAGACCACTTTGATTTAGATGGTAAAACAACTGTTTTAGGTGTTCATATTGGCCAAATGTCTAAACCGATTTCTATTTTGTGCATAGGCGAAGCAGGGATAAATAATTTGAAATGTAGAGACTTTATAATTTAAAACCTCTGCTTCTAGTTTAAGCTAATACCTCTGCTATGTTCAAAAATTAGCATTTTCATAATCTATTTATGCAGAGTGATAAATAATAAGATTGCTAGATGCTTGAAATATTAAAAAGATAATTGTGCAAGTACTAATAATTTGGGGATTCAGGCAGGAGACATCATCTCACTGTTAGCTTTTTTTGGTTTTTTTTCAGGCCAGTAAGAATGCATGTTAAAATGGAAGACGCTATGGCAGCTTGTGGAAAACGATTTCCGATACTTGCTAAATATAAGGTACTTATTTTTAAATGACCCCGCCATTGCTATGCGAATGAATATCTTCAATAGAAGGGTGTGTTAATTAATAGTCAGGTCAATATATGGAAAATACCTCCGCACCCCCCCCCCCAAAAAAAAACAAAACAAAAGGTTTCTCAACTGATTCTGGTAAGGTTTGGTGTACTTTATAACATACTAAAAGTTTACCAAAGTAGGGCCCCCTGAAAAGTGTTTTTCAGATTTTCAAGATGGGGGAGGGGGTTCTCTCGATGCAGCTGCAAACGCTATGGACTCCCCTACACTACTGGATGAGCCCCTGTCAAACTTCAAATTGTGACAATTAAAACAACACTCAATAGGTCGGTACTGAGGTCGAACATGACGGTCAAAACTGAACGCTCTGAAACATATTCTATTGACAGGGGCGTTTGTGCTAGGTGATAGTGGACAGCTCAACGTCATGAATTCAATGTCGTAATGATGAAACAGCTCAGTGACACCCAAAGTTGTCTTATCGTGTTCCTTGCCCTAAAAAACCTGGGGATGGGCATCAAAATGATCAAATTTGGTTCAATAGTTATGGACTTGCGGTCATTTGGAGGTGTTGGTGGCCATTTTTGATATAGAAGGCCATCTTGAAAAACAAACACTTTTCCTTTCCGGGAGTCCTACTTTGGTAAACTTTTAGTATGTTATAAAGTACACTAAACCCGGCCATAATTAGTTGAAAAACCTTTTGTTGCAATCTTTTGAGGGTTAAACTGTATTTTGACCTGACTATAATGTGTTTTAATATCATTAATATCATTTTTTGAGGTTGGTCATGATAAAAATGGGAGAATTCTGGCTGTAATTATTGATATATATCATGATATGGGATGGAAAGCTTCATCTGCTTTTTTCGCTTTTGAAATAATGGCCAAGTTAGATCAAGGTAAACTGGCTTCACATCTAATAATTTGTTTATAGATTTTGTCACATTATGTTACTTTTGAAATGTAAAAGCTTTACAAAATATGATTCAGTGTCCCAAAGGAATTGAGGCGTCACGGTGGCAAAGTGGTAAGACGCTGGCCTAGAAAGTTCATCCCGTTTTTCCAGCTTGGTTCCCCCTTGTCAGTGATGCAGGACAAAGGGCCTGACTTACAAATGACAGCTGTCTAGTTGTTCGGATGGACAGAAAACCAAGTTCCTTTGTAAACATTGACAGTTGGAATTCGATATACGAGAATTGCTGCTGCCTGGGCAAAATTTCCCCCATAGCACATTGTATGGCGTATACACGTCTTCATTAGCCCAGTTAACACAGAATAGTAGGATGTTACACTCCATTATATTTCATGTCCTAATGAATCGATGATAAATATAAATATTCAAGCTGCTGACAGCCAGCTTGTTTGTATTTTTCAGGGTATAATATCGAGAACTGGTTAATTCGTCCACATTTAGTTCGAACACATAAACCTCCACAAAGTGCTTGTCGTTCACCAGGTAGGATTGACAAACGTATCATCAGTCAACATTTTTATTACATGCAGTTAACAATTTGTCAACATTTCCTTTGGAACACTCTATAGTTCATAATGTATGACTGGCAAATCATATAACCAGTGAACATTTGTATACAGTATACATGCACATTTAATCCTACAGTTTTCATCCATTTGTATTAAAAGCCAAAAATTAACTAAAATTTTAGAAGAATTAAAAGTGTCTATTAAGCTGGATATCATGGATATCACGTTTTAGATAAGATAGTGACCATGCTTATATTTGTTAACTAATTATCAAGATTATATATATATATTGTAGGTTGTTTCCCGGCTGGTTTTATAATAGAATCTATAGTAGAACATGTTGCAAGTATTGTAAAACAGCATCCTATAGTAGTCAAAGAACTCAACTTATATCAAGAGGGACAGGTATGTACATGACTTAAATATAACCTACAGCTGAGAGTGTAAGCAATATGTTTGGAGCAGGCCCGTAGGCACGGGGGGGAGGGGTATATGGCTAACCACCCTACCCACCAAATCTATTAAATAAATAATCGAATTAGCCCCCTCCCATTAATTCGCAAACAATAATTATTTCTTAGGAGTGTTAATAGCCCCTCCAAAAAATTCTGTAACCCCCCCTCCATAATTTTATAAGCTGGCTACGGGCCGGGTACGAGGTTTGGAAAGACCTTTAAAGTGAAACAGGTTCATTTAACATTATACATCTTACTGCAGCCGTTTATTAAAGATTATGTGTACTATAAAACAATGGAACCGAGACCAGTTTCTTTCTCTGATCATAGCAACACCATTACTATTTTAGATATTATAATTGATACTTTAGGTTGATATCAATGGGGATATATTGAATTACTGTACATTGCCGACTCTATGGAAGCAACTTAAACAGATGGCAGACGTCAATAATAGACTGGAAGAAATCGTACAGTACAACAAGGTTGGACAAAATATTCACATGAACTTTATTCTAATCACAGTGAAGGCTTTGAGTATAGTTGTATTAGAACAGTTATGCATCTTATCTCTGTTATCAAGGAAATTAAGCTCTCCAATTATTTGTTGTTCCATAATTTAAATTTCTTCTTAGGAGCAAGCCCCCAGAAACCCATTTAGGGTTATTACGCTGGACGCCTCCCATTTTATTCGGACGTACCTTTATATTATGTTTTGTTTTAGCTTAATACATGGAAAAAGCGAGGATTAACAATGACGCCAGTAAAATATGGAATAAATGTGTTTCCGTTTCGTTTTACATGTGCTATATCTATCTATGGATCAGATGGTAGTATTAACATATCACAAGGTGGAGTAGAGATGGGACAAGGTCTTTATACTAAGGTTCGTAACAACTCTCTTTATTCTAAGATGCAGATAACGTTTTGAACAACAATGAGCGGCAGTTTTATGTATAGTAATCTTTATGTAGATAATTCAACATGTTTATACAGCTATGGCCATTAAATGCATATAACCTTTGTTTTCCTTCTGTATGAAGTCAATATAAGCTATGCCTGTTTTCTTGCGAATTATCCTGTCTTATGTCTTAACTGGAAATACCCCCTTTTGCTTTCTTTTTGATCACTTATCAACTAGAATTATGTACGAGTGTAAAACTAAATTGGTAGTGAGAGTGCCCTAGGAACTAAAGCGAATTGCATATGTAAAAGATAATGCTAGAAATATCATAGAACAGAGACTTTCACTAGAATCAGGACCTTTTTTATGATCTACCTGCAGAAATGCTAGGATTTGTGATTCAATTTATTATGCTATACCTAAATGTTTTGTTAAATTGATACAGGTAGTACAAGCTGTGGCAGCAACGTTAAATGTACCAATAAGTTTTATAAAAATTCGACCATGCAGTACACTCATAGCACCAAATAATTTGTCAACAGCTAACAGTGTGGGCAGTGAACTATGTGTTCTGGTAATGTAATTTTGTTAGCGAACCAAAAACTCATCCCTCAAAATAACACTCAATTAAGTTGATAAGTTCCTTGGATATTTGTTAAATCTGGTTGTTACAAGATCTGTTGAGTTCTTGGTAAGAACAGCATTGTAACAAGATCTGTTGAGTTCTTGGTAACAACAGCATTGTTACAAGATCTGTTGAGTTCTTGGTAAGAACAGCATTGTTACAAGATCTGTTGAGTTCTTGGTAAGAACATCGTTAATGGTTCTTGGTTAGACTATTGTTAAATGGTCTATTCCAAGGGGTCCTTGGTTAGAACATAGTTATGGTGTCTATTCTAAAAGTTCTTTATTAGAATATTGATACTTGGTTTGTACTAATGAAAAATTAGTTAGAACATTGTTACTTGGCCTGTACTAATGAAGAATTAGTTAGAACAGTGTTACTTGGCCTGTACTAATGACAAATTAGTTAGAACAGTGTTACTTGGCCTGTAATAATGATACTTAGTTAGAACATTTGTTACTTGGCCTGTAATAATGATACTTGGTTAGAACACTGTTACTTGGCCTGTAATAATGATGCTTTGCACATTGTTACTTAATCTGTAATAATGATACTTAGTAAGAACATTGTAACATCATCCTGTAATAATGATACTTAGTAAAATGATACTTAATAAGAACATTGTTAGTTGATCTGTACTAATAATACTTAGTAAGAACATTGTTACTCGATCCTGTAATAATGATACTTAGTAAAATGATACTTAATAAGAACATTGTTACTTGATCTGTACTAATGATACTTAGTAAGAACATTGTTACTCGATCCTGTAATAATGAATCTTTATTATTACAGGCAGCTATAGAATGTTGTGAAATTCTGAAGAAACGTATGTTACCTGTACAAGAAGCTAATCGTAATCTGGATTGGGTTGCATTATGTGATAAATGTTATATGAGTTGTGTTGATCTTACTGCTAAATATACGTATGTATTAAATTATTACTGATATTTTCCTCGTAAAAGTAATTTGCTACTCAACAACTTCAATGGGTGGAAGGGACAATGTGTCAATCTGAATCTTTTTCTAGTTTATACTAATGTTTACACGGCTAACAATATTAGGTTCCTTATGTATGTATGACTTTTGTCACGAACTAGGAATAATATGGGTTTTTTCTGGGTCCTCCGATTTCCTCTCACTGCTAAAGACCCTACGTGGAAGCGAATTATTGGAATAAAAATCATACCATATGTTATTCCCGCAATGACCTAGTTTGTGTTGAGTGGACGTTAAACCCCAATTCCCCCTCTCTCTCTCTTATTGCCTTTAATCAATTTGCAAAACATTTTGTTAATAATATCCTATCATCTGAGAATGACAAACCATTTGTTATTGCAGTCATGTTGGTATTGTTTCTGCAGTTAGTTTTGTTTTGTTAATGCAGTCGATTTGATTTTGTTATATCAGTTACTTTGGTATTGTTACAGGTTTGTTTTGTTATTGAAGCGTGTTTTGTTTTGTTGATGCAGTCACTTTTATTTTGTTATTGCAGTCAATTTGGTATAAATAGTGCAGATTTGTATTATAAATATTTTACCTATGCTTCTGGTGTAACGGAGGTAGAAGTTGATATTTTAACTGGTGAAAATCAGCTGCGTAGAGTTGATATTCTCTTTGATTGTGGTGAAAGGTAAAGTATTATATAATATAATGTTTTGTAAATAAACTATTTGTGAACTTATGTGCATGTAGGATATTAGACCATCTATTTAATGAAGACTATGGAAGGTTTTCAGGCTAATCTAGAAACTACACAATGATAGAACCAGCTAAAAAACACACGTCACAAATCTATCCTAGTCTTTTACAGTACACAGTGAAGTTAACCAACAATGTCTCCTATCACCACTAATCGTTTACATTAGTAATCAATTTGATTCTCAAAGCAACAACTAAAGTTTCCTTGAAGAATCCTGTTAATGTTAACACGAAAGCCAGAGAACTTGAATTTTGCGAATGATATTGCACTCTAAACTACACATTCTGGCAGAGGAAGCGTCTGCAAGAACTTTGTTAAGACCAAAATCATGCACGTGAATGCTAAATATTAGTTGATATACTCAATATGCGTTGTAGAATAAAACGACAAGTGTACCTATCTGGAGAGTATCGTGGATACAATTGGGGGAACTGACAAGGATTTCACAATGAGGATTTCTAAAATGTGTGCTGCGCTCACTATATTACAACCATTGTGGAGTAAGAAGTCCAAAAGCTTTAATAAATGAACATCTAGTATGAAGGCCTTTATGTTCCTTTGGGAATGACAATGACCCAACAAAGAACTAAATTTATATGCAGCTGAAAACATATTCTTGCAGTTTAAATCCTACTATTGATATTGGTCAGATAGAAGGGGCATATGTAATGGGATTGGGTGCCATGCTAACAGAAGATACTACATATAATCCTGAAACAGGACAAGTTCTAAATAATGGAACATGGGTAAAGAAATATGTCATTAAGTTCATTATTTTAAATATAGCCTATGTTGTTGCCTACTGTTTGTTGGTCTTGCAAGTCCAGCTAATTGTATTCGCAGAACTGCAGTTTTTTGTCCAAGTTGAACAATTGGACACTTTTCTTTGCCAGACTCTTCGCCCTGCACTAATGAAATGTATTGATGTACTGTCTCGGCTAAAACTGGGATGAACCCAGGATCTCCTTCTTAGTGAACCAGTAATATAATAACCGTAACTGCCCCAAACAGTGCTTGGGTTGATGAATGGTTGATGCCTTCACATTGGATCATAAGGTCTGTCATAAAGTCAAGTGGTGTGGTTTCGATTCCCCGCGTGTACATGACTCGGAATAAGGTCTTCTGTCCAACCTCGTGTGTTTCTTTTGGTCCCCCCCCCCCCCTTATGAAGACCCCCAATCCATGTGTAAGCAGATTATTTAAAAAAAGAGTTAACCATTTGTTAGTCTCGATGTGACCTAATTTGTGTCAAGTGGAGGTTAAATCCCATTTCTCCCTGTCTCCCACCTTAACCATAGCAATTATTAACTAATAATGAAGTCTTAGCCTAACTTTTTAATAGATTTTAACCAATTATAAATGTGACAGTGTTTGATATAAATTATAATTGGTTTTGTATACAGGATTATAAACCACCAACTAGTAAAGATATACCTATAGATTGGAGAATTCATCTCTTATCTGATGCTCCTAATCCTGTTGGTATTAAAGGCTCGAAAGGTGGGTATAAACTGACAGACATTAATAAAAAAAATATTGAATACTGATTTCAGTAGGCACATGATTGATTCGTTGTTTCAATGGCATTAAGTAATTAAACTGGAGTATACAGGTCAAAATTCTATGGAATACAACTACTGCTTCATTTACTAATTTAGGTTTGAATACCATTTGATATTACTAAATTAAGACCAGTAAATAAACATATCAAATTATATTAGTGTTAATTGACAAATCAGTTCAAATAGCCATGGTACCGGTAATGAAAATAAAGTGAGATGGTTGTTTTAAACTGCATACATTTTTATTTTTGTATTTTGGAGATCCTCCTTGATTGGTTAAATGAATGAATGAAATGGGGTTTAACGTCCTACGCTTAAGCACCGTACCTGGGCTAATTGAAGACGGGCATACGCCACAGTGTGCAATGAGGGAAATTTTGCCCGGGCAGCGGCTCTACGGCCTACTCTTATATCGAATTCCAACTGCCAAGGGATCTTTTACGTGCACTCCAATTTGTACACGGGACCTCGGTTTTTCGTCCCATCCGAACGACTAGGCAGCTGTCCTTGTCAGGCCCTCCTTCTGCATCACTGACAAGGGGAAATCACGCCGGAAAATCGAGATGAACTTTCTCGGCCAATGCAGGGATCGAACACTCAACCTCCAGGCTAGCGAACCAGTGCCTTATCCACTTAGCCACCGTGATCCCCTTGATTGGTTAAAAGCAGGGTCTTCTATTTGGGATGATCCATATTGGGGATCTTCAATTTCGATTATAAGAAAACTTGAGTTTAATTTGTCAAGCTATCGGTTCAGATATTCTGAGAATTTCAGTCAGTATTGAAGATACACACTATTATCCATTGGTCTCTATCATGTGTCGCTTCAAGTCATTCAAAAGTGAATTGTTGAAACTGGCTGGGTAGTAAAACATAACCCACTCACAACCACTATTTGACTACTGCTCCTGAACATGGGACACCTCATCTTCTAGATAGCTACTCAAAAGATTACAAAACGTACCTGTTGTCTTTTTGATAAAAACACCCGAAAACCATTCTCTTTCTTTTCTAACAAAACAGTAGATATTTTAGGGGTATTAAAAAAAAGCAACTAAAAACTAAATATGTATTTGTTTACAGAATTCGGCACTGGGCATAATACAGTGACATAACGGCTTTATGACCAGAACACTGACGTATAAATATAAATATGTCTGTATATTACAGCTACAGGGGAACCACCTATAGTATTATCTACTGGTTCTTTATTTGCTATTAAACAAGCTGTAAATAGTTTTAATGATGGAAATACTAGCCTGGAGTTTTCTCCAACAGGTACGTACACGCTTGTTATCAGTACAGAAGGCCTATTTTATTTTTGAGACTTCTGGTGATTATTTTTTTTTAAAGTTTATGCACCCCCCCCCCCTTTCTTCACCTCTTCTTAGAATGTTAACAGTCCATAATTTTTACAACTGAACTTACAAACTTATATTTCTTATTTATTAAACCATCTGTTCTTGTTTTCCAGTTGCACCGTTGACAGTGGAAAAGGTTCAGCAGAGCTGTGCTAGTATTTCTAGTAATTTAAGTTTATATAAAACTCAACTTCCTTATACAGCTAGACTGTAACTACTAGCATGTTGTGGACATAGCCCTTCGAGGCTTCGAATATAAAGCCAACCCACAAGTTTACCAAGTCTAGATGTAACACTAATGTATACCTGCTACACATTCAATGTTTGGCCACTAATCTCCTATACAATCAATATCACGCTACTATAACCTCAAACACAATCAGGAATATACTGGGTATATGGTTAGAATCGGATTCTGTCTGTCCATCTTTTTTTTGGAAATATGGCGAGTTAAAAACTATAAGCCACCTGCCGAGGCTTTCGCGCCGTTGAGCCCCAGTCTCGAGCTTGTAGAACGCCACAATGACAGTACCGTTTGAATCCAATTTAAAATGATTTGGGGTTTTGGGTTTTTATGTTTCTCCAGATGTTTGCCGCGAATCTACATATAAACGGGCTTGGTTGTCATTCAGGTTCCTAAACGCCGCTTGAACAGTTGGTGTTACGGTGTGAAGAGTCGTATGTAAGAGCGAATATTGACGTAAAGTATACAATGCTGTCATCAACATTGCAACTACTTATTTTCAATATAGTTTAATCATTCCAGTCTACTCTTCCACGAAGACGGTGTCCATTTTCTCACGAAGATGGTCTCCATTTTCCCACGAAGATGGTGTCCTTGGTCCTTTATAGATAGTGTATACCATCCCCGGGTTTATAGCCGCGAGAAAGAGAAGTTACGATTTGACAATACCCAACACAGAGTGATTTTGTAAAAATATATTTAATGGTATGTTTCCCAAAAAGTAAGAAAAATAAATAATATTATAAAAATAAATTAGTTCTAAGTGAAGACATGACATGATTTGAATAACAAATGAAAAGCAGAAGCGTAACAAACATGCCCGTTCCTGTCGGAATATTTCTGTCTGCGTCGGAAAAAATCGATGGTAAGCTATCTCGCATTTTCGCCGGGAGAGAGTTTAAGTACGACATATCCTCTCAAATTCGGCCGAGAGATAGTTAATGTCGGCTGGAAACTCTTAATTTCCCGACACATTCGCCATCTGCATGTCATAGAGGCCTAAATTCACTCTCTCAGCTTCTAATTTTCGTGCTCTCTCCTCCTCTTGCTTACGGCAGTCGGCGATGACCTTCGTTCATTGATTTTTTGTCGTCGGAAATTTATCTTCCTCGCCCCCCTATGTCGGCTAAATTTTGGTTTCTGGCTTCGGGCCTGCTAATGCCGCCTTTTGAAATAGTGGAAATATTAAATGTAGGTCGCACAAAGATGCGTTAAAATTACTTGTACATGTATATGAAATGAACATACTTGAATGTATATCTTAAATTTTAAGGGAAAAACAGGAGAATGGATACTGTGAAAAAAGTGATAGACAATCGTTTTCTGTGGATATTCACGAGTTGATTGCTGCCATTATAAGCTGTAATGAGACAAGAAAAAATTATATCTATATTTAAAGTTATCATTTATGAAATTATTTCCATATCACAAAACTATCATTTATGAAATTATTTTCATATGATGTAGGTAGTATTTAGGAAATTATTAGGTATTCCATTGGGTTGACTATGATTTGATACTAGAGGACGACAAGAAATATCGAAGAATGATCAATTGACGGCGATAATAATTTTATAAAACCACAAAATTGCATTCAAAGTCCCACGGTTCACGGCAAAAAAAATTAACCTATTAAATACTTCGATAGGTGATTTAACAGTTCTGCGCCATTACATGTTATTTCCGCGCCTTTATGCCATTCGGAACAGAAGCAGATTTCCCATTTAATCAAATATTATGTAAATTCTTCTTGTATTGTAGACCGTTCAATCATCTTTTCGTAGCGGTATATGGACCCCGCGATTCTAGTCTGGCCCAGGGCCCCTCTCAGTTTAAGCTATATGCTTTGATTGCTTGAACAGAAAACGTTATCAGCTTTAATTTTTACTTCTATATAATTATATAGATTGCGCCGAGATTCAGCTGAGCATACAGAATTGACATAAGTCGCGACCCCAGCTGGGATTGCGGTGCACTTTTTGTGGGGTCGTGGCGGACTCATCCGAAACTTTTGAAAAGCTTATAAATCTCTGATCTATATACATGTACTTATTGCCACATTGCCAATCGCCCCCCTCTCTCTCTATCTCTCTCTTGCTCTCTCTCTCTCCCATGCCCACGATTTGTTTCCTGTTATAAATAATAATGCTTTATATAGTAAAAGGTGACTTTGTTCTTCGAGGGGTAGGGATCAGATGATGATTGGGTAGGGATCAGATGATGGTTTCTGGAATAGGGTCGCAACTAACAACAGTTGGGAACTACTGCAATATCCAATTACAACAGCTATTTAAAGTTTTTGAAATATTCATGTTGTGTCCTACCTGTTCAATGTCTCCTTGTACAGTTCTCTTATCTAGCATCTCTCTAAATTTTGCTAAAAAAATATCACGATTAAATTAAAGTCAATCGGATTTACCAGCAGCACCTTATTAGCACAAATATTACCAAAACTATAGTTTCGACACTACCAGAATTAACATGAACGATGTAGCAGTGATATTACAAGAATTAACATGAACGATGTAGAAGTGATATTAACATTACACGGGCATTTGGAGGTCAGTGCGTTTGGAAAAAGGTTTTGGTTAGGGGTGATTTGACCAAAGAGTTCATTTACCCTGTCTGTCATTTCATGACTTGGAATAACAAAATTTGATTATACTTACTGTAAAGGGACATAACTTTGGCAGTACTTTGAATAAAATCTTCCATGTTTATTTTACCATCTCGGTTGCCATATCTCTTGGCAATAACAGCAACAACTTTATAACTTACGTTAAACCCTTGGAATATAATACATTGTTTTTAAACAGCAACCAGGAAAAACGAATCAAGACCACTCAACATTTTAAAAGAGATCGAATTAATTGAAAGTGTAATAAATATTTAATAATGTGCTAAAAATAAAGACCTCACTAAGATTAATATCTGGAAAAGTGTTCGTTATATTTTATGTTTTTCTCACCATTGGTCATCAAGTTTTGTTTCTTAAATATTTGTAGTAGCAAACCACGGAGATTTCTAATGCTAAAACTACTTTAAATATGTAAATAAGTTGGTTAATACCCAGTGAATTGTATAAACTTCTTAATTCGTAGACTTCTACAGCTCTGGATTTGTCCATATCAAGTGCAACGAAAGAAAACTGTAAAACGAATGATCCAATTATTTTGCAGAATATGAATACGGAATTGATGAAATTTGTTACCAACTCGTGCGCATTGTTTGCGTGGAACGTCCATTGAAAAACATATAGAAGGGCATTTTCCAAACAATACTATATTTTTTTAAAATTTCGACAATGAATTTGGCCCAATAAAAAACCCTTTACAAATCAAAACACAAAAGGGTTAGGTAAATTATGACTGTAGGTACATAATGTAAATACATGTACATTCCATAGCCTACATATATAATTTCCGACGTCTAAGTGTAATTTTAGTTATTCACAGGTAAGTTGTAGTGATACGGGGTAGGCTTACCTTGCACTGTTCTACGAATTCCCAGACATTCTTCACTTGATTTAAATCTACCACCCCACTTCCATTCGGCTGTTTTTTATTAAGGATATTAATCCCGACTATACACACGATAGAGATAAAAATAAATGAATCTTTATATAAAGTGAAATGAGACAATTCTCCTTAGCTACGACATGATTTAGCAGCGGTCAGCGGTAAATTAAACTAAACGAAATTATAAAAAGACATATAGAAATAGATTGCACTAAAAATAAACACACTTGTATGGATATACTACTTCTGAATTTATTGACATGCTACGTTTCTATACACATACATATCGTTATCAAGCAAATAAGTTTATCAATACAAGTGTGTTTATTTTTATATTTTTTGGAATATTGCCCAAAGACCGAATTATTTTGAATAAAACAAAACTGATTTTAATAAATCGCAACCAGTCGATCAATTTTTCTTTTAATTTGTTCAGTTGCCGAAAGGCTTTGTAATTGATTAAGGATACATTTTCGTGATGCAATAAACTTCGAGTTGTTTCCAGGGTAACGCCGTCATTGTTATTAAACTCTACAAAAAGAAGTAGTAAAAATGAATGCGAAAACAGGGATAATTTAACAAAATGCCTATGATTAAGTTAACCTCTGAAGAATGGTTACAAGACTATTGGGTTAACTTCAGGAATATTTTGAAAACAGAGCTGATGATTTTCAAGAATAGCTACAGGAATCTTTGGGTTTAAATCAGAAATTATTCTTAATTTCGAGTTTCTAACTCTCTGATCCATGAATTTCAATCTACTCAGCATTATACCAACACGGAATATATACATTCCCATCTCTTATCTATGGGTTAGTAGAATATTACAACCTACCTTTAAATTCAACATCATTAAGTATTTTTTGTAATTGGAACGAGTTAACATGCTTGTTGTTGTTGGAATATTTTTCGAACAGTTTGGAGATTAAATAGTTCTTTGGATCTTGTGGTTTCTTTTAAAAGAAATTATAGTATTAGGTATGTCAGATAAAATTTTGTCGAAGCCACACCATTGACAACTTTATGCATCTGATCAGACAAAGATTAAGTGCTAATTAACGTAGTGTGGCTACTGCTGTCATTATAAGCACTGGGTTGGTTTACATGAAAAGGAAGGGATATTATATTTAAGTTGTTTGTTGCAATATAATTTTTAAAAAAAAACCCACTCCACTTCTGATTGCGATCTTAACTATATTTATCATTTATTCTGGTATCCCGGGCTTTAACTCATCAGTTAAAATCAAAAATTGATACACAGTGACCACCCCTTAACAAACGGATAATTGCATTCTTAAAATATAACCCATTATTTTCCCGCATTGCTTACCTCAACAAATTCAGTGGTGTCGTCTATGGAACTGGAAGGAATATATGGAATATGACATTATAATAAAAAATGATTTCTTTTCCTCTAGTTAATTAATACATCAAACTATTTTTATCAGATTGAAAGCGGCCATCATAATTTACCAACTCCTCAAAACACACAAACTCTAGTCATTGCTTTATATAACGAGCATTGAAAAAAACCCAAACAAAAACTTTAAGGACACAAAATCAAAATACCAACGCTAGATGACGTCCCAGATTGGATTCAAACGGATTAAGAAAATGAGGCCTATCAATAAATTTGCTCGGACAACAAAGTGGCGGTGGGATTATTGCATAACTTCCAATTTGCAAGTGATTCTCTAGCGCTAAAATGGCGCATCGGGACTTTAACTTAGTCCCAATAAAACGCAAACCCAAAATTTGAGGGTTACAGTTGCCGCATTAATCAAATGTTAAACAGTCCATTTGAGTGTTGAGTATACGTATAAGAGTGCATTAAGCCGTGAGAAATTTGATATTTTTAGCGAAATATTCAAATGTTATCAGTGAGCGATTATTCGTATTGTAGGGTTTCATTGTCTATCACAAGTAATAGTTAATAAATGCAAGAGTTAAATTGATTATACCCATGTATATTTGGATATTTACCGACTTTCTACCGCCTTCTCTGAAAATACTCTTAAAAGGAAATCGGCTTCTTCCCCTTCTTCATAGGTTGATGGTATAATGAAATATGTTCCAGCACCTAGTTCAAGTCTTTCTGTCTGTTCACGGGTTCCATTTCTGTATGCGCTTGAATGAAATACTCTTGTTGCTGAACTTCGATCTTCAAGTTTCCTCACCTGCACTCCAGGATTTAGCTACAATAGCAGAAATTTCTCATAGATTCTTATCGATATTCATAATCCGCAGTCTTCCGTTCCTGAGTTATTCTCCCTATACCCGAAACCGTGTATACGCGATAGAGGCTGTAGGTTTTAACAGATTTTTCTTTCAAATTGGTTGGAAGCAATAGGGCCCATAAGGTGATAATACCATGGATTTCTTCAAGAATCCTAGATCCTTATCAAAATGCGATCATCATTCAAGACAATTTTCTATTCGGATAAGTCGAAGTTGAGACAAAACTGCTGTATGGGCACATTCACACTTCTTTGCGTAGTATCACGCCCCGACGGTCACACTCGGCATCAGATCGGCTGTCAAATGATATAAAATTGAACATTGACACCTAGGATTAGACTAATCACCCTATCACTCCATACACTTCAATTCGGACCGATTTATCTGGCTAATAGGGCTGTCACGCATTGACGTATAGCATCAGCGTATGCCGACGTATGAGAAATTTAGCCAACACGCTGATGTAGGCCTACGTTGAATACGTTATGTGTACGTTTTTAACAAGTTACGAGAACGCTAAAATACGATGGTATAAGTTGCTATAACGCCGAACTCGGCACAAAATTTTGTTCATCCATAAAATTTTCAGCGTATGCCGACGTATTGCTTAAACGTTAGGCGTAAGTTAGAAACACGCTACAGGTAAGTTATGCACGCGTTAACGCACGTTACATGTAGGTTACTCATACGTTGACATACACGTCGGCTATAAGCAGGACACACTATAACTTATTCTGATGTATGAAATAATTATCACGCTGGCATACGCTGAAGCAGAACGTGTTGGAGCGTACTTCGACGACCACGTGTCGTCGCAACCTCTCAGGGTCCGCCATGACTGTAGACTTCTGCGCATGCTCATCTCTACACACGCTTCAAACACGTTCAGTAAGTTTTAAGGACGTCAGAAGTACGTTGCCTATAGGTTAGAAATAGGTTACGCGTACGCTGCTCAATTACCCAACTGGTAGCCGACGTGTATGTCAACTTATGGGTTACTTACATGTAACGTGCATAACGCGTGCATAACTTACCTGTCGCGTACTTCTAACTTAAGCCTAACGTGTAAGCAATACGTTCGCATACGCCGAAAATTTTATGCATGCACAAAATTATGGGCCGCGTTCGACGTACATCAACTTATACCACCGTATTTCAGTATGCTCGTAACTTGTTAAAAACGTACCCATAACGTATTCAACGTACACCAGCGTATTCGCTAAATTACTCATACGTCGGCATATACGCTGATGCCATACGTCAATGTGTGACAGCCCCATAATTACTTGTGGTTTAAGCGAGCCTCAGTTATTATATCTGACCTCACGTGGTCGTCGAAGTACGCTCCAATACGTTATGCATAAGTTATGCATAAGTTTGACTAATGTTGTTCATGAGTTCTGCATAAGTCGAGAACGCTAAAAATTCGTTGGGCACAAGCTGTCATATACTTGTTTACGCTGGGTATAAGTTATGAATAAATTACTATACGTTAAACATTAAGTTATATATTCGTTCAGCGCGTTGTAAGTACGTTATATATGCGTCAAAAAAGAGCGCCCTCTTGATATTTAAAGTCAACTATAACGTGTGTACCGTATGCCAGCGTGTTGGAACTATTTTTTTCATACGTCGGAATAAGTTGTCTAAAACGTTATAGTGTGACAGGCCCATTACGTTGGATTTGTTTTACTTTTATTCCCTAAGTAATGGAATGACTTTTCGACGGGCTGAAGGCAGATGCCTAGTTTGCCTATAGGCTAATTCGTCTCTGTTGATAATATTTACCTTGTAAACTGCTAAAGCAAAGAAGACAGCGTCATCAAAAATATTTTTACCGCTGCTATATCTAAGTAGGGATATAATGACAGTTGTTTCATTTCTTTCACTCTCTTCAATATCTAGTCTAAACTGTGGATTCATGACTGAAATGGAATATTTTGTTATTTTCATATACAGAGTCGTTTAGTTGGTTTTCAATGTATAATAGTACAAGTAATCTTTATACGCTCACATTTCAATGCGGACGACTTATGTATTTGCCCCAGTCCGTTAGAATATTCTAGGATTTTCGTTTCCAGTAATATGTAACGTGATCAGACAAATTTTGTTAAAACGGTCGAGGTCTTACTTCTTGAAGACTTGATGCCGCATCAAATATGGTCAACATCAAAGTTTTCCTTTATGGCATCTTTTTTCTCTTGAAAACGTGGCAGAATTTACACGGTTTGAGTGGTTATCGTACGGAGAAATAAATGTAAGCTATGTTTTTCTTTATGATCTTTTCCTTCATACAAATTACTAGTCGGCTATTTATTGTATGATAATTGTATAATAAAGTATTTTAAAACATGCATATAAATGAAATGGGGTTTAACGTCCTACTGTTCTGCTCATAACTGGGCTAATGAAGACGGGCATACGCCATACAGTGTGCTATGAGGAAATTTGGCCCGCACAGCGGCACTACGGCCTACTCTTATATCAAATTCCAACTGTTAAAGGATCTTATACGCGCACGTCAATGTGTATACGGGTCATCATTTTTTCGTCCCACCCGAAAGACTAGACAGCTGTCCTTGTCAGGCCTTCCGTCCTGCATCATTGACAATGAATGAATGAATGAAATGGGGTTTAACGTCCTACTGTTATGCACTTAACCTGGGCTAATTGAAGACGGGCATACGCCATACAGTGTGCTATGAGGGAAATTTTGCCCGGGCAGCGGCGCTACGGCCTACTCTTATATCGAATTCCAACTGCCAAGGGATCACGTCGGAAAATCGAGATGAACTTTCTCGGTCAATGCAGGGATCGAGCACCCGACCTCCAGGCTAGCGAACCAGCGCCTTATCCACTTAGTCACGTCATTGACAAGGGGGGCCACTTCCGGACTAGCGAACCAGCGTCTTTGGGTTTTTGTTGATTGCACAAATATAATTTTACGAATCATTGCGTTATAGATTGTTTTCATTGAGTAATAATAAAGTATATTTTATTACATAGCCACTTCTGTCCCCCAGCCGTGATATTTGTCTTCCATGAACCTTCAGCTTCTTGGACTTTCCATTCTTTTTTACCCTGTAAGAGTGTTTAATTTCCAATACAGATCGTACTCAAAGGGATACAGGGGAACGTGTTTCGGAATTCAGAGACCATAACTTCATAGTTAATCGTTACTTTCTGATTGAAATATTAAATTTAGAGAGCTGAATATTACTAAGAGCTCAAAAGTTTAAAATTAGGTCAATGTTTTGTAATATGCTTGGAAATCACAAAAAATTTGGTGCCAGCATAATTAAACAGGGGCTTTTACTTCTACCCCCCCCCCCCCCAAAAAAAACCCCCAAGAACGATCGATTGGGCAAACTCGAGGATTCAGTTTGTCAACTGTAACATTGTGGGGGACGATCGGACCGAAATTATCCGTTTATGTTATATAGATACGAGTCAAAACAAAAGATATGATTAGAGTTGTTTACCATATTATCAGCAACTTCAGATGTGTAAGCATTTGGTGTTAGATGAAGTAAATCTAGGTCGTCAAATTGTACCATTAAGTCTTCCATGTTCATCCTTCAGAAGTATTATAAATAGTTGAATGCCTATCTTTCAGATGTATTACATACATTATAAGTATAAGTATTATAAATAGTTGAATGCCTATCCTTCAGATGTATTACATGCATTATAAGTATTATAAATAGTTGGGTGTCTATCCTTCAGAAGTAATACATGCATTATACGTATTTTAAATAGTCGAATGCCTATCCTTCGGATGTAATGCATGCTTTATTATAAATGTTCTAATGCTTATCCTTCAGATGTAGTACATGCATTATACGGATTAAAAATGGTCCAATGCTTATCCTTCAGATGTAAAACATGCATTATAATGATTATAAATGGTCCAATGCTTATCCTTCAGATTTAATACATGCATTATAATGATTATAAATGGTCGTCTGATGCTTATCCTTCAGATATAATACATGCATTATAATGATTAAAAATGGTGCAATGCTTATCCTTCAGATGTAATACATGCATTATAATTATCATAAATAGCTGAATGCTTTTTCTTCAGATGCAATACATGCATTATAATTATTATATACATTACATGCATTATAATTATTATATACATTACATGCATTGTAAGTGTTACTTGCTTCTGGAATTCGTCAAAACGAATTATTTGGCCTGTGTTGAATTTTCGAAGACAGGAGTATCAAGTTTTCGAGAAAAAAGGAATCATAAGTTTTATATATTTATAATTGAGTCGGTTCTTGGGATAATTTTCAATCTGACAAAATAATGTTTAAAACATACCAGAATTCTCCATCATATCTTTCTGGGTCATAACCTATTCTATCTTTAACTTCTGTAGATACAGATGACCATTCAGATGAACTGAAACAAAACCCCAGAAAAGATGTTAAACTTTTCAATTTTTTCCTTGCTTATTAAAGATTTATATAATTGGGAATGATAAAATAGAAACGAAATCAACCCCTGTGATTTCTGTCGTGTTTACCAATGCTGGAAGAATTATCCACAAATGAAAATAATAAAAAAAAACTTTTAGAAATTGAAGAAAGGGCTGTATATACTTATCACTCCAGGGGCCTTTCCATTCCGAGATGACCCTCTTATTTGCATTAGGATCCCGTATCAACACTAGGGTAACTGTTTTATTTTGATGACCATATTGTATCTGAAATTGGATTGGTGGGGAACTATATTAGTCAAAAGTAATTAACAATTCTGTGAATTATGATATTTTCTGTAGTTATTATGCAGCCTTCTCCAAATACTCACCATCCCATGATACAATATATATTTTTTAGCGGAATGTGATAGACACTGAGTTTTTAAAAAACCTGCAAGAGTTAAATCTGCCTTTTGCAGGTCTTTCTTAAGACCTGAAATGTTATCTAAATTATTGATTAGGCATTAATTAACTAATCTAGATCAAAACAACCCTCGATAAATATGTATTATTTTGGCAACATAGATGTTGTTATGTTGTCGTCCACATATTGGGAATAAAAATAGACACGGCTGTATCCTTCTTGTTGCAGAGAACAGTTTGGGGTATTTCTATGTTTTTCGTACCTGGGGGTCCGAAGTTTTATCCCAGGGACATCATCTAGTCGTTCGGATGGCGTGAAGAACTGAGGTCCTGTGTGCATATTGGTGTGCAAGTAAAATCGATATAGGAGTACGCTGTAGTGTCACTGTCAGGGCAAAATTTTACTAATAGTACATTGTATTTTGTATGACTCAAAGGTACCCTCCCGATTTTAACTGTGTCTCAGAAATAAAAGTCCGTGTGTGTATGAAATTTAAGCGCCATAATATTGGGGGATGGTGTATTAAACTTGTTTCAACCACTTATCCGGACACGTAACCCTTTTAAGATTCCGGGTCAAAGTTTTGGTTGCTTGACCTGATAATCTACTGTCGTCCCTCTAGAGGTCTCTACAGTGCTGCACTTAATAACGAAGGGTAGATTTCCTCATGACGTTATATTTCTATAAAAAAGGCTGGTTTTATCCAGACACCGTATAATACAGCTAGGGAGAGGGGTTTTACATAGACTAAGCCTGTTACCCAATCCCATTCAGACATCCTGAATAAAAATATTGTTTAAAGCCCCAATACCACTTTTGTTGTAACTGAAAAATATGTCCCAAACTTTATTCTGATCAACAAATTGTACTATTTTACAATATTTCGATTAATTGATTATACACATTTCATCATAACACACCTAATTGAAAAAAATGGAAAAATTCAACTGTATGATAATGAAAGGCCTTACGTAAACCGTCTTAAATGTAACTTTGAATTAAACATATTTTCGAACCGTCTGGACAAGTAAAATAGGATGTAATGGATAATTTACACAACAGGTAGGAGACTTAAAGATTTGATAATTGTTATTTTTTGCAATGTCTATTTTCTGTCTTGTCCGCAGGTTTATCTTGTATGTTTTTGTTTTGTGTGTAGTGCAGTCCTCGTGCACTTACTATTAAAATAAGGCTATTTTTTCTGAACCTGTCAAGCCAGCCAAAGTGTTATTGTCCCTTTAAAAAAACAACAAAAAACCCCAGCGTGGGACACCGATCTCCATTTCCAGATGAAGAACGACGCGTTTTAAAACGTATCACGTATACTGGGTTAGTTGTTCGGTCCTAGGGTTGAGGATTTTAAGTGCTTATAACACAAAACTAAACAGTTTTATTCTCCAAAATATTATAATCGAGACTGACCCTTTAAATTAATCAGTAATTTACCTTTTCAACTTTGATGATACTATATGCATGCTGATCTAACAAATCTCCCCTTAGATAATTAACAGATCGGCTCCACTCACTTTTAGCCTGAAATAAAACGAATATTCAACAACACAGTCAGTCAACCTCTTCACACTACACCATCCGGTTTCACATTTTTTTTAGTTAATAATACTGATAAATAATTACGACCATCTTAAAGCAACCATTAAAAACTCACGCTACCACTTTGTAATTGATACTTACAGTTATACCTGCACCCATTAAAGTATTCATTGTATAACACTGGAGTAAAACATCGGCAAGAAATTCGGGTTTATAACGAAGACTGTAATCTTTTGGTTTTAAAACAAACCTTTCCGATATACCCCCAGTCATATCAACTAAAGCATTAACAGCAAGACCACCATCCAGAGTAAGATAGCTACCATACAGTCTGAAATACAGAAATACAGAACACAGTTGTTATTTTGCGACGATCTGCGATATCACTTCGGTGGAAGTGGACGTAAAATACAACTATTTCACACACATCGTTTTGCGACAGAACTCTACACAAAAGAATGATATAAACTATTACTTATATGCGAGAAGTATAAGTACATCCAGCAAATAACGTGTAGCTGTTCTGGTCCTGCACTGCATGGGCTAATGAAGACGGGTATATGGCATATAGTGTGCTATGAGGGAAATTTTGTCCAGACGGCGGCGCTACGGCCTGCTCTTACATGTATATCGAAATCAAACAGCCAAGGGATCTTTTACGTCTCATCCGAACAAATAGACAGCTGCCCTGTCAGGCCATCCGTCCTGCACCACGTCCGAAAATCCCGAGGAACTTTCTCGGCCAACAGCCTGAGGGAACCCGCGGCCTCAAGGCTAGCTAGTCAGCTTCTTACCCACTTAGCCAGTGTGGCTCCACATAGGAAAGAAAGGAATCAATTTACGTAATATATATCATTCAAATGGTTAATATTTTTAACTCGCATGTTTATTTCGTTAAAGATAAAGAAAAAGGTTCCGTTTAATTCCAGATAATTTGTCTAACATTTCAATATATATAAAAATATTCTTGAGGTTTGAATCTTACTTGGCGTATGCTTTCTCCATAAGAGGACACCAGAATTCATTTGTCTCTTTTAAATTTTTAGCATAAACCAGATGACCATTAACATATGTTGGAAGGCGATCATCGATTATCACTTCTTGCCAATCTCCATTTATCCAAAAATTAAACACAAATACGCCTGGAATGAGAAATGTTTGAACGACATTTACTCTTAATGGTAAACATTGAATAAATTAATGTTAAATGAACGTAATTTCGGCACGATTAATTTATTGACAGTTTAACCTACTAAGAGCGACATTAGTGCGGTCGTTTTGCAATTCTTAGTAAAAAAAAATTTTTTTTAGGGTTGGTTTATTATTTCTAGCCAATCCAATTAAAATACTGGGGTTGGGACGGCCTAGTGGTCTAGAGTGCCGCGCTTCTACCTCTAGTTGGCCGACCACCTCTGGCTTGCGACTGTTTCGAGCCCTAGTGTGAGCGTATGTGGCATGCAGACAGGGGCCCCTTCTCAAACTCGTGGGTTTCCTCCGGGCACTCCGTTTTCCTCCCACTGCTAAAGTTCCCTACGCGCAAGCGAATTATTGAAATAAAATTAAACCATATGTTAGTCCCGAAATGGCCTAGTTGTGTTGAGTGGACGTTAAACCCCATTTCTCTCTCTCTCTTATTAAAATATAGATCTATATTTCGTTTCGTTTTTTATACGAAATTTTGAACTATAAAAAACGAAACGAAATTGGATCTGTGTTTTAATCAGATTGATTTCTAGCGACGAGCCTTCCCACAAAAAGGTGGGCCAATTCGTGAATAATATATTTATTAAAAAGACAACACCTTTTTTTATCAGTTCAAATATCACAGACATCTTCCAAGGGCGATATAATAAAACATCCAATGCGGATAAGTACTACTATTGACTGTACATACATGCATTTATTATTCAGTAATCGATACCTATTATTCACAAGATGATAATGTAAAATATATTTTCTCGGTAAATGAGTCACTAAGTGCATCTAATATGTTCAAGATTATAATGACATACAACAGAGAATATCATGTTGTAAACAAAATAATGTAGACAAAAATATCAAGAAAATACTGTATTATTATTTAGTTCTCAAAATTAAATTTTTATAGTGAAGTCTCCAGCACTGAAATATAGTAATGTTTTTATATAAGTATCTGGGCGTGAATCACAGTATCGCAAGGTCCCGAGACCTACAAAATTTTGCATGACCCCTATACGCTTCCGTATGAAATAATAGAAGTCAATTAAATATGTATGTGTTTGACTTACATTTTTTATAGAATTATATTTACTGATAAATTTATTATTGTTCTATTATATCTTTCCTTTCTTTGTCAATTATTCATTTTGTGCATTTGTAGAATCAGTATATCATAATTATAATATACTTGATAATTTTAATATACATGTATATATACATACCTAGTGTCTCATCAATAACTTGATCATGTGGTACAACTCGTTCAAATAATGTTTTATTTGTTGCTAATATAGAGATGGCCGATATAAACCAACAATCACCTATTAATGTAAAATAATACAATATCGTTTTTATAAATCTTTAGTACTAATGCCATACTAAATCTATACCATCATACTATCCATATTCCCATACCATAAGACCATACACACATTTCAAATATCATAACACTATACCCACGTCCCCAATACCATAACACTATACCCGCATTCCCAATACCATAATCACTTCATTTCAAATACCTCAATACTATGCCCACATTAACAGTATCTAAATACTATAGCAACATTTTAAGTACCATAATACTATACCCATATTCCGAATACCACAATAATATTCCCACATTCCCAAAAACGTTATACCACACTCCCAATACCATAACTCAATACCCACATTCCCAATATCAAAATAATATTTTAGTATCCCCAATACCAATATACCCACATTCCCAATACCATAACACTATGCCCACGTTAAAGGTTAAACCCCATTTCATTTCATTTCTGTATGAATAAACTATAATGAACTATTTCATCACCGTGTGTCTTGGTCCGATTTACAAGCTAACAATGTCTAATTATAAGTAGGTCACATGAACTAGCAAATGAAACAGTTTCTTTATAAACAAAGATTGACATAAACTAACTATATAAGTTGTTGTACATGTTGATATATGCCACTTACCTAAATTACCCTGAGTTATGTCATCGTAGTCAGCCCCTTGAACAATAAATTGGGCATGTTTGGATATTTCCTACAGAAAACAATAGACATGTGCATTCCCGTGCAATGAATTAATGTAGCTTTGTCACATTTATTATAGTAGGGTTTAAAGTATTACATTTGCGTACCAAATATGACAGTATGTTAATCACAGTTGGCTATTTATCTTAAGTCAGATTGGGTGTGTCCGATAAAAAAATGTTTAGGTTTGGATTTTTTTTTTGACGATCTAAAGGTCCGTGGTCAACCGCCACTCCTTCATATGCCGCTGATATATTATTGGATATTTAAAATAAAGTATACATTTTGCTTCGACCCAGCTCACATAGAGAGAGTCTGCTACAAGAATATTCCATCTGACCAAGGTTTCCTTCTTCCGTATTTAATCTGACAAACTGCCGGGTAACTCCCTTAATTTCGTGTTTATTTTCCTACTGCCTGTACAGATATTTATTAATCATTTTATTCATAATATGTGTAAATTTTATGTACAATTTAATAGCTTTAAGTAATTATTAGAAATGGTTTAATTGGTTCACCAATATATAAATAATACATTCAAAATTGATCGGATACTAACATCCTAAGATAAATAATTCTGTGAGTAATCGCTTTAATAGACTACTCCCGAAACGATACTATATTTCATTTAATAATAGTATGACTAATATGGGTATCCACATATTCCTGAAGCGAGAAGTATGGGGTATCCATGCCATTCTAATAACTTTGATAAAGATTATAGATTATTTGTCACATAATATTAGTGACGATTGAATAATTTGAAAGAATACGTACAAACGGTCGTCTCCATTCAATAGATGACTCGTTTCTTCCATCTTCTCCAACTCGTGAGATATAATCAGCAGGGAAATCTAGATCTTCATAGGGGCTTCCTCTCGATCGACATTGTTCTATAATCCTCAAATATTTAGGACTAGGCATGATTAAATTTAAACAGGTATTTTGAAGGTGAGATATATATTTCCCTAATACAGGGTTTACACAACAAATGAAACTATCCACATATATTCATTCTATTTATAACTGTGTGTGTGAACTTGCACAAACAAAGTGAAGCGGTGAAATCCTTACAAAGACTGTAGTGACACTCGGCGTATATATGAAATACGTTACACAATTATATAAACCGTTAGATATTCATGACATATGACTGTGTTAACTGTTAAGGCCAAACACAAGAATAAAAAAAAACCTTCACGGACACGGTTACACTACAGGTATCACACTACTGGCTCTTGCCAATCATAAACCTTTATTGCTGGTTGGTTCATCCTTTTGATTATGAATAATTTGTTGACTTAAAAAGTGAAGTAATGGCTAGCGAGTAGTGGGGGATTGAGAAAACTTATAAAAAACAGGTGGAAAGCCCTTGACACTTTAAACTCTATATAAAAGAAGGTCGTAGTACCACTGTCGGGCAAAATATCCCTCGTAACACACTGTATACCCGTCACCATTAGACAATTTAGTGCAGAACAGTATAGACCATACGATTCTGAGGGGGTAACCCGACAACCGCTTGTCCACTTGCTATATAATAACCCGTTACTTCAGCGAAATATATTCAATCAACGGCATAATTTCGGGGAAATCCGGAAGGTGAATCCAGCCACTTCACAAAAGGCTCAGTCCTTACCGTGCGTGGTACGATAAAGTGAAAATTATAAAATATCAAAATAAAGTAAAGTGAAGCGAAGTTTGTAAGGTCTGAACATTCTTGCACATTATAATATATTGGGAGGGGGATGGCCTAGTGGTGTAGAGTGCCGCGCTTCGACCTCTAGCTGGCCGGCCACCTCTGGCTTGCGGCTGTGGTTTCGAGCCCTGGTGTGAGCGTATGTGGCGTGGAGATAGGGGCGCCTTCTCAACATCGTGGGTTTCCTCCAGGCACTCTGGTTTCCTCCCAAAGCTAAAGACATCTACGCGCAAGCGAATTATTGAAATAAAACTAAACCATTTGTTAGTCCCGAAATGACCTAGTTGTGTTGAGTGGACGTTAAACGCAATCCCCCCTGCCCCCCCCCCCCTCTCTCTCTCTCTCTCTCTTTCTCTAATATATTGTACGGTGTACTTTTCATAATATTTATAATTGAACAATATGGTGGAACTGATCACATGGCATCGATTCCCAGGTGCGGAAAAAAAATTATCCAGACAATGTCTATTTTTTGGATAAAATAATAGAATTTAACAGCCAAATAAATGCCCCAAAAAAATTTTATTAAATAAAATTTGCAAAAATTGCATCAACAAATGTATATGGAAAATATTCTTTACAAAAAAATAAATATATATAAATAATTGAAGATATATAATATATAAAAAGGTTTTCTAAAAAGAAATGTATTATATTATTATTTTATCAAACTGTCACTGTTTTTATATTGGTAAATATTCCATAAATCGAAATCAATTTATCTCATTTTTTTAAAAAGAATTAAATCTCTAATCACAATTCTTATTCCATCATCTATCTGAAATAAGATATAAAAAAGGATAGTTAATATATCTGATATACCAAAAAAAAATGAGGTATAACGTCCTATTTATACTTTTCTTGTTTGAAAACTAGTATTTCATTCTACGCATTTCCCAAAATTATATGAAGAACACAAACAATCTGATACTATGACTGGAATATCCAGTTCCAGAGGTTTTTAAAAATATATTATAGGTAATAAATATAATATTTACCTTTTCTATATCCTTCTTATTGTCTAGATTCCTTTTGTTCTCCAAGACATGTTCTAAAATGTCGGGTAACAGTCGTCCAAAATTGTCTACAGCTTTTTCTGATTCTACCTCCAAAATGTAGTTGAACTTTCTTTTCTGTAAAATAGACACCAGTTATAATTAACTTATAATCAAATGTATTTTATAACACTAGAATAAATAGGCCTAGGGATCCTTCATTGGTATAACTCCCCTCGGATGTCAGTTGTGTCTGTCTCGAGAGATAAAAGATGTTGTGTTGTTGAATGGTACCAGAATCAAACCCTAATGACGTATCTATTCACCAGTAATATCATGACACAAATGTGCGCGATATCAAATGTAATGTGCAATGTAATGTAATGCATATTCGCTTATGCTTATTGTGGACTATACCAAGAAAGAGGACAGCATACCTTGTAGCACAACTGGAGTAACAGCATCCAAACCACCATCAGCTAACCCTTCGTTTATTTTGTCCTTTGCTTCAACATCCAGACCTTCAGTATTTTTTGTAGCAGAATCTAAACCATCAGCTAATGTTTCGGTTTTTCTGTCTTTTGTTTTAATATCCTGACAATTTGTATTTTCTATATCTTTGCTTTGTATAATTTCAGCAAACGTGTCAGTTTGTGGAAGTTTTCCCGCTCTTTCACTAGTTATCTTCTGCTGTTGAGCACGTTTCTTTGCTTGAATAATTGAACGGTGAATATCTAGAAGCTCAATTACTCTACTTTGACGATCATTCATCAATTTATCATAATCCTTCGATGGTCTTTTCTTCTCTGCTTTATTCTCCTTTCGGTGTCTTTCGGCGATTTCATCAATTTGTTTCCACGCTCTCATGAGAACTGATATTAAACTTCCCCCTCCATTGCGTTCCTCTGCAACAAATAGAAATGAATTATTAGAATTATATTATTTGTTTAACTTTTTTTAAAAACATTTATTAAGTCCACTATTCATTCATCCATATATAGTTTCTCTTATTGAGGTAAAGGTTAAAACAAACTTACTTGGCATCGAATCCACTTTAACTTTTCCTGAGAAACAGTTAAAAGGCATAATTAAAACTCTGCAAAAGAGAATAATAATAATATAGATATAAAACTACAGACACACAAATATCTAATATTGTCAGATGCCATTCGATTTATTCATTTACAATACAGTACAGTTTTAAACTAAATAGTATGGATAGCGTAGGAAGAATCTTTGTTTTTTGCTTTTCTGCTATTTCCATTTGTTAGATCTAAACAGTTTGAAATTAGGACAACTTTTCGTTGAAATATTTTGAAGTGTAAAAGAAAGTTTAATTAAAAAGTAAACTTACCTGGTATTAAATTCTTGTAAACTTGAATAAAACGTGGAAATTTCAAAAATGAGCACGATATTTAGCTTAAAATTAATTACTTCTTTCTTCATCGACAATAATTAACAATTATGTGACGTTTGACATGCATTGTGACGTTATTTCGTTATGACGTCAATTTCTGCGAACCATTCGGGTTCCACTTCCAGCTCTGTATCTCCATGTCCAAATTTTATGATCTCCACTGGTCGCCCATATTTTATTTACTCAACCCATATAGTTAGTAGTATTCTTGAATTTATATAGTGAGCTCTTTATTTAATCTTTAGCATTTAGAAATTGACATAAATGTGTCGCTACGCATAATAATAATGTAATATTGTATAAAAAATTATTATAAACTGATTTACATTCAATCGTTTCTGTTTTACTGCAATTTCTAATCAGTTATGTTCTGCGAAATACGCGAGTGACGCGTCCCGATTGCGTTGCATTCTTTGGCATCTTCTATGGCTAGATAACCTGTTCTAACGTCAGACTAGCTCCTACGTCCATAGATTTCCTATCTTTATAGGGTATCTATACGTCACTCCTTTTCTGACTTGCATATCTATATTGAAGTCAGAGCGCAGTGAACCAGTCTGGCGTCATTTAGAGCAGGCTATCTAGTCTACGATATTCCTCCCTGGGATATGTTTAGCCTCGTTCATCGAGTCGCGTCATTACAAATGGCTATCAAAAGCATTCTGGTACGCGATTCGTGTGCCAATTTTAAAATGTCCACTGTATCTTATATATTTGCCATCAGAAGCCCATCTTTTCACGGTAGGGTAACAACATCAATGTTGATTTAAATTGACCAATAAGTCGTGTTTGCGATGTTGAAGACGGTGGATAATATTGAGTTAGAGACTTAGCCACTTTAATGCACTTATCCCACAGGACAGGATCCACGTTTAATGTTCTTATTGTCAACAAGTCCATGTTGTCACCGGGTGTTACAGGTACCCTCTCCTGTAAAAATTTCGAAACGTAAGAAAATATAGTAACAGTGTTAAAATCACAGTTAACATTCTCAATCTGTCCTTGTTTAGAATTGGTTTATTTGTTTCTGAGCTGATTACATATTGGGGTAGCGAATTCCAATCTTTAATAACTCTTCATGAACTGCCTTCCGAAATATTGCCACTCATCAATGTTAATAGCTAAAAACTATCAACTTAAAAAACCATTAAATCAGTAATAATCAAATTGAAAATGTTTCTGAATTTATACTTTGAGGTGCAATCATTGATAGAATTTTTTCTTGGAATAAACATACTGAATACATTTGTAAAACACTAAATAAAAAATTGTATCATCTGAAAAAGATAAAATCACTTCTTCCGTCAAACTTGTTAAAATTCAGTCACTTGCTCCACCATCTTGAATACCTGTAGAAAAACATCTTTAAATTACTTACAGCGTCCAAAAAAATGTTTTTTTTAAATTTATCAATGACAAACCACTACGGAAAAATTCAACCTTGTCTACTTATGAAACACTAGCTAAATCACTAAATATTTTAACCATTCAAAATCGGTTAACCTTCAATAAATACATCTTACTGTTCAAGTTAGTCCAAACAACTTATCTAATATTCTCGTTTTTAAAAATATTCAAGAACCTAATATATCAATATATATAGATAGTTTAAAATACATTTGTCCTTGTCTCTGGAATAATCTACCTATCTCAATAAAAAACACATCGGTATTATCAAAATTTAAAGCGAATATTCTTTTAAAGATACATTTCTAAAGTCAATCTTATGTGCATAATTTTAATTTATAATAGAGAAGGTAGTTACCTTACTGTATTTTTATTTTAATATTTTAATATTTATCTCTTTATTTGATCTCATTGTTGTTCTTATTGTTTTGTTATTTTTCAAGTGCATTATTGTCATAAAACATTCTTTACACTACAGAAACACGTCAATTAAGGTCGTCTTTTTCGTTTCGCGAAAACCGCCATCAGCTCTAGACTTGATTTTCTTATTTCGTTTCAGAGCTGCAAACGGCTGCCATATTTTAGTAAGCACTATTAAACTTCCGGTTTTGGCACGTGTTGAGTATTTTTGTCAACAATAATTTATTTTCTTCATATCCGAAGAATTTTATTGACTCTGTATATGGTGCCACACTCGTTACTTAATCAACAAAATGGGACGAAATAAAAGGGTAAATATTTTAGCATGTAATAAAAATTACAGCTAGGGTTATCTTAGAATAAGACTCAATTGAGTCATTGACATTGAGATCGTGTCAGTAGCAGTTTCAAATTGTTGTCCCTACGCCGAAGAAATAATAATAATAATAATAATAATATCTTTATTTCAAAAGGGTGAACAATCTAGGTCCGATATGTATGGACCTTTCTGACACGTTGTGCCCTTTATAACAAAAACAATAAAAATAACAAATATAACAAAGGTTATCAATTGAAATGAACATTTAACATAATGGCTTACATATCAATCTTGCATCAATTATGTACCGTGTGGCACATGTATCACCGATAGTATTAGTAAAATGATGATTTAGGTTTGAAACATATTTTTAGTAATAAGTCTTCGAAAAGAATGAACATTTCTGCAATTTGTTTTTGTGGTTTCAGGTAAATCATTCCACAACTTTGCACCTTTATAACGCAAACTATTCTTAATAATATCTAAATTCGGTCTTAAGAGGGTCAGCCGAGAATTAATACTGCTATAACAAGTCTTATAATTCAATAATAGATTAGATAAATAACTTGGACAAACATTGTTAAGTATTTTATATATGAATATAAGTTTGTTTAACTTATGTCTTGACTCAATATTCAGCAGCTTCCATTTCCTTAGAAACGGGGGCAGGTCATTAGAATGTTCTTGATCAAAAATGAGTTTGAAGGCACGATTTTGTTGACGCTGAAGGAGTAAATATGCAGTTTTGCTACAGTTATCCCAAATTTGAGAGCAGTAATCAATATATGGCATGAAATGTGACTTGTAATATAGTAGCTGGAAGGATTTAGGTAGATATGTTTTAATCCTTCGCAATTGAAACAGCTTCTGGTTTAAGGTTTTACTGATCATCTTAACATGGTCCTTCCAATTCAAATTTTGATCAATATATACACCTAAGAGTTTAAAAGAGTTAACTACTTCAATTTTTTTACCTTCAATTTGAATATCAAGGGATTCTTTAATAAATTTTCTTTTCTGAGGCGTTGTAACAAGCATAGCTTTAGTTTTCATTATATTTATTATCATGGAATTATTAACACACCAATTTTGAACACTATTAGTATCTGACTGTAATTTAGTTTGAAGTTGGGATAACGTTGCAGCCGAAGTATAAACCGTAGTATCGTCTGCAAATAGATCACAATTAGAAGACAAATTTAAAGGCAGATCATTAATGAAGATATTAAAAAGTAAGGGACCAAGTACAGATCCTTGTGGCACCCCATGTAAGACTGGCTGAGATGAAGATGTGCATCCATTAACAGATGAACACTGATTTCTGTCAAAAAGATATGATTTAAGAAATGACAGGGAAGATTTCGATAATTTGTATAAAGCACATTTTTGTAATAATAATTTATGATTCACTAAGTCAAACGCTTTTCTGAAGTCAAAAAAGATTAATCCACTTAACAAATTGGAATTCAAATTATCATAAATATTTTCTGTTATATGTGTCAAGGCAGTTAAACAAGAACTAGTTTGTCTGAAACCTGATTGCTTAGCATATAATAGACTATGTTTGTTTAAAAATTCTGTTAGACATTTAGACACATGTTTTTCAAGTGGTTTTGATAATACAGGTAAAATAGATATTGGACGAAAATTATTCGGATCAGCTTTACAACCAGACTTATGTAAAGGCAGAACTTTAGCTGACTTAAATAAATCTGGAAAAACATATTTAGTTATGCATAAATTATAGATATAAGTTAAACTTGGGGCAAGTATACCAGACCCCAGCTTCAAAAAAATCGGATTAACAAGATCTAAACCCACAGATTTAGTTGTATCAAGCAGCCTAAGAAATTTTGACACTTGCATAACAGCCATAGGAGTAATTTCAAAAACCTCCTGTGATTGAAGGTGCCCTTGAATAAAATTAGAAACTAGCTCTTCATTGAAATGTTTAGGTGATACGGGTGCTTTCTTTAGAAGAATATCAGGTATTTTAGAAAAATAGTTATTAATAGATTCACAATCAATGGGTATAGGAGAATTAGATTTAGAGGTGTCAGTTACACTATTAATTGCCTTCCAAATTTGTTTAGAATTTTTTGAATCAGTTACTAAGCTACGGAAATATTTAGACTTAGAGTTTCTGATTAAATTTTTCAATCTATTTCTACATATTTTGTATTCAATGATTTCGCCTCTCTTCGGTACGGAAGAAGCAGGAATAAAATGAAATGGATTTTATTGTCCTACTGTTGTGGCCCGAACTGAGGCACTATGGCCTACTCTTATATCGAATTCCAACTGCCAAGTGCACCTTAAACACAGATTGTATTTAATGATGGCCTAACATCTTGAAAATAAGTTAATTTTATGGCAGTGGATATTCAACCGTAAACGGCACTTTACTCTATTTACTATATCGCCGTAACTTCCGTTTGACATGCGCAGTTCTCTGATCCGTGGACTTAGCAGTTTTCAGCAGTTTTCGCAATGATGCCTAACCCGAACCCTAACCCTACCCCAAAACCTAACCCAAACCCTTACCCTAACCCTTACCATAACCACTATACGTTCTTTGTCTAACCTTTCTACTTTCTCCGTTTCTTATATAGGACGAAATAGCCATACTTGGATTTCTACGGTAGAACCGAGAGAATTAGTTTTAGAAGAAAATAAAATAATAAATATAAATTGTAGAAAATTATTCTATTTCGGTCAAGGGCTTATTTCTGTGGGTTTTGGTTTTAATTTAAGTACCAAGACGGTCAGTGGTTTACGTTTTTTTCCGTAAAACCGTGCTTCTGCACCAAACTTGAAAGACGAAGTTACCGTTTTTGTGGAATATATCAACTGCGCATGTCGAACGGAAGTGTCGCACAACTGCTCACGTCGAACGGAAGTTATTATTTAACCAATCACACACGATGTATATATACGTCATTGCGATTTACGGTGCAATAGCGTTAGTAAATAGGATACCGTTTACGGTTATATATCCACTACGTAATTTTATACTCATACTGTTAGGACTTTTTAAACATACGCACATCCAACTCTATTGAAACAACTTTCGTTTATCTGCAAATATTGTCTATAATTTAAATTAAATCAAGTGTTGTTTTTATCAAAATTGATACAGTCATTCATAATTACAGTGTATTATTCGCAACTCGTATCAAGTTAGTACTTTGATTAGCGGTTGTACATGACACCCATCTATTTTTGCTTGGATTTAAAAAGACATGATTAATTTGTACCTGTGATAGGATGCCCCGTGCTCTACAAAAAGTTGGTCTCGACACGGCCACGTGCACGCTTGGGTGGCTGTGTCTCGAACTATGATAATAGGTCAGCGCCGGAGTGTATGAGACTATAAATAGCCACGGCACGTGCATTTCTGTACAAATATTTCAGCTATTAGAGCCCTAAAAAATCTGTTGTTGACGATTTCGAATAGCAGTAAAATTATCTTCTTTGTTATTACAGAAGCTTTAGAAATTACGTTCGTTTTATTTTTTAAATTGCTTTATTATTAACTGTACCGTTAGGAGTGCTATCGTTTGGTTTAGTAGAAATAATATCTCTGAAAAGCTTGGTTTAGGCCGGAACATGATACTAGCAGCAGTTTCAATTTACTTTTACAAGTTTCTTAAAACAGGTGTTGAGTTGACAGACGTGCTAATTTCAATATTCAATTTCCCGTCCAGCTTTATTTAACGTTTCGTAAGAAATATAGTCTTGATTATCCCGACATGTCAATCAAACCTAGAATGATTGGTAGACTGGTTAAGCAAGACTAAAGTCAAAACAAGGGCAAGTAACCTATCTTTTACTCAAAAAGTGCTGGATGTTATGGACAACACTTGGAACCAGTTTTCAGTCTAGTATTTATATGATTAAATGATCATATAAATGGGGCACCCTACTTGTGACAGGTTGGATTTTAATACTTAATTGTAGTTGAATGTGGCAGAAATGTTATGATATTGTTGGGGCTTCCCAGATGGATTTTAACTCATCTAATGTATTGTAAACGGGTCAGAAAAAAAATAATGGACACAGTAGTGTATAATAAACCCCAATGTCTCTCACACGAAATCAAAGCTGAATTGTAAGCTCTCTCACTAAATCCCATGTATGGATACAGATCTGCCCTTAATATAATTAAACTTAAGCTGATCTTATCATTTTAGGCCAAATCAGTTCGGAAAACTAAGGCTCACCAGCAGTCTTTACAAGAAGAAGAATATACAAAGACTCCACATTCCATGGTTTTTCACCGTGGAGATGTAGGAAAAGTTATGGAAGAATTAGTGAGGAATCTGAGAAGTGTTATGGAACCATATACAGCATCTAATCTAGAGGTGGTTACATGTATAAATAAATTATAAAAGGACACATTCAAGGCACTTAATGAAAATAAATGTCACTGAACCCGATCGTACACAGTTTATCATTTATATAAGAAATAAAGTCAAAATATCAATGGTAGATAATTTCATGTCTCAGATAGAATAGATTAAAATGATGTACATCAAAAAATATTACCCATCGCTTTAAATTTCTTTAGTCTTTTGAGAAATCTGAATGTTGTGAAACGTAATTGAGCTTTTTTAGGACTGATATTCAGTTTGGATAATCAATTTTTTATACTGGTATTTTACAAGGGATAAAAATGTCTCAAATTATGATGTGATTACATGTAAGTACCAAGTATAATGAAAATTGTATAGAGAAGTGCAATGACAATCATAGGCTTTAATTGGATTGTTTTGACAGAAAGTGATTGCTGAAAAAACGTTCAGGTGTTTATGTTTGGAAACTAGTTTTTCTTGGGAAATCAAAACAACATTGATTACTGCGCTGATAATGCTCATAATATAACTATTGCATCAAAATGTGAGAGTCTGTAGGCTTTCCTTTAGTCCAAAAACGGTACGGGGCACATATAACACTTGCATGTAACATCCCCCCCCCCCCCCACATACAACATGTACAACCACGTAGACCACAATACATTTTATTGGGATTGTGTTATTTTAAAAATAATAGTTCAACATAAAAATATGTATAAGCCAGATTGAGACCATTATATTCCTGTTTATTTTAGGTTAGAAAAAAGAATACGTTAAAAGACTTTCTTTCTGTGGCTGGTGCTTTAAATGTTACACATTTCATGATGTTTACAAAAAATGACTTACACACTAATCTAAGGATTGTACGCACACCAAAAGGACCAACAATGACTTTTCAAGTTCATAAATACTGTTTAACTAAAGATGTTTTATCATCCCTGAAGAAACCTGATCTAGATAAAACTGTGTATAGACATCATCCGTTACTAGTGTTAAATAATTTTGGAGGTGAAGGAATGCACATGAAGCTAATGTCGACCATGTTCCAAAATATGTTTCCATCTATTAATGTGAATAAGGTTTGTACAATAGTATAATGCATGATATGATCTTTAAAATATCATCAATCATCATATACACCACAGTGTATGATAGGATCTATAATGATTAAATTATAGAGATCCAATTTGATGCACAGGTAGTTATGATTGAAGTAAAAAGCTGTCAACTAGAAAGTGTGATACATGTAAATTAAAGGGGATATACCATCTTATTACACAGGCCCATGGCCATTAGATTGATCAAATGTGTTAATTTGATCTTTGAATAGACAAATGCTGCATGAGTAAGTTAATATTTTAAAAGATTGAAATTTAGTTCTGTTTTTGGCTTCCATCTGTCACCTGTATCTGAACAGTGGCTCTATCCCTTGCAATTTGATTTTACAAGTTATATTTAAAGTTCCAATGAAATGTGGGTCTGAAGCAAAGATCGGTCTGTAAATAGGTAGTGTTAGTTTAAAATATAATCATATAATTAGTACAAGTTAAAGGGAGCTAAATCTCTTTAATTTTGTTCAAAATAAAGTACATACCTGTCTATTGAATCAGGTTAATCTGGTGTGTTATTTTCATTAATGATTGGGTGGCATTAAATTTTGTATTGGCTAATTGTGTTGTCAGAGGAAAACAAAACTCAATACTAGCCTAACAATACATATACTCAAACCTATTTTTGACCCAAATTAACAATGTTGAGACATTTTAAGTTTCTACCTAATGATACATGTAGATATGTGAAATTGTTGTATTTTCAGGTTAATTTAAACACAATAAGAAGATGTGTATTATTAAATTATGATCCAGAAACTAAAATGATAGAATTTAGACATTAGTAAGTAATAAAAAAACATTTATATTAGTTATGTAGACATTTTATGTATAGGAGATACTGGACTGATCACACAGGAATTGAATCCTTTTAATCCCATGAATAGTGACAAACAAGTTTAAGGGAGATTCAGACTACTGTGTATGCACTCACTGTGTATGCATCCCCAACTAGCACATTAACACAAATATGACAGGAATGAGTTCTGTGTCACTAGATTGCTACTCTTACAATTTAGTAAGTTCTCACTTAACAATCAAGCATCCACGTCCTAAAATATACATGGGTTATGTATTATATGGCAGATTTGTCGAGTTGATTACAAACTTTTATGGTCATGTTAATATATTTGTATTGAACAGGGATTGTAGTTATATTTTATTTTAACTTTAAACTATTTGTTTATTTTTCTAGTACTGTAAGAGTGGTACCAGTTGGTTTAAGTCGTGGTGTTAAAAAGTTAATGAAATCAAAAGTGCCTGATTTAGGAAAGTATGCTGATGTCAGTGAATACCTAGCAAAGTAAGTAGTGATGCATTATGCCAGATTTAGATAAAGAGCAAGCTTAAGCGTTCTTGCTATAATAGTTTAAAAATAGATAATGCAAAATGAATATAGTAAAAAATTTATTCAAATTACTTTATTCTGAGCGAAAATATTAGCCTTTGAAGGTTTAACAAGATGGGTGGACTGATCGTAACCAACATACTGGTTGTTAGAGTCTTAGCCTCGCTTCACCATTTCTGTAACATTTAAGGCCTGAAGAAAGACCTGCAATAGGCAGATTTTGCTTTGGCATAATGCCTAGGGTTGGGCATTCTGGTATCGAATATGAAAGCATATGTTTTTCTATGGCCATTTAGTGTGTTATGACCGAATCTAATGAGATCAGTTGTCAAAATTGGGTATTTCGATCAGATCATGCCATTGTTCCAAAATGGCGGCCAAAAATACTTATTTTTTGGAATTCTGCCTCTATAACATATAAATAATGGCTTATAATCTCTTGTTCTATGTTTTTGGACAAACTGAACATGATAAAGACATTCTGCACCGATTCGACAATGTTTTATGGAATTTCCGTTAAAAAAAATCCTGAAAAATTTGTTTTTTGGTAATTTTGTTACAATAAATGGTATTTTGCATGGCTTCCTTTTAGCTTTGGAGGTGTTTAAAAGCTGTGGAATCACTTTAAATGTTTTATTTGCATCTAACTATTCAATTTCAACATGTATTTTCATATTTGATCGTATATACATGTATTATGTAACAGCAGACCATAGCCTCGAGTGAGATCGACATAAAGAGAAGAGATGCGAGGAAAGATTTTTTGGTGAAATTTACAAATATAAAAATAATCTCGTCATTTTACAAGGGTAGCAAATTAGGCCTGAGGCCTGTTTTCAATTTGGCCCTTGGCTCAGATCGTGCGAATGATTTCAATCATTACTGCAGGAAGAAACCGAAGAACTCCGGGGAAACCTGCCTGATCGGACGGGAGACCGAATATCCCTCTCACTTACAACGATAAAGTTCTTGCCCTGAGCTGGGATTGAACCCTCGTTGCATTGGTGAGAAGCCGCCTCTCTATCACCACGACTATCCGACAAAGAGTAGCCGAGTTTCTTACGACGAGAAATTACAGACTGGTATATTCATGATTGGTAGGATACTTCATTTATGCAGAGACGATGCTAGCAAAATCGTAGTACAAGAAATGCAAAATGACTGTTTACACAAAAAATATCTATCCTATAAAAAAATAAGAAAAGAGTATAAAATGTTTTTGTGGTTTGAGAAAGAGTGAGGGGATGAATCGCGAACCAGAAGTGGAAGGTGGTACGAAACTGCAAAATATTTCAATGAGAAAAAGGCACAGCGCACGTATGATATAAGAACCCGTAATGCGGAATATCAGTAACAACTAGAGATAGAATTCAATGTCAAGATGAATACAGAAGACGAAAAGTTATATAAGTATAACTGCTGTGGCGCTTACCAAGCAATCTGCACTCCTATAGTGCCTAAAGTCTGGACCAAGAAATGGAAGAGAGAGACTGTGAGCAAACAACCAGTTCAGAAAGAATCAAATTGAAGAAACAAAGAGAAAAACAAATAACAGAAGAATTTCTGAAAGAACCAATCGATATAGATTATTCTGAAACAACTCCAGATCCTACATTTGAACCTTAATTGTCAATGTCCGCACCACACATGACCACACCTAATTCAGTTTACTTTGGTTGTTTTACTTCAAAGTCTAAAACTCTTTCATCAATACTGCACTGGACTTGACAAGTGTTCAAATGTAGGATCTGGAGTTGTTTCAGAATAATCTATATCGATTGGTTCTTTCAGAAATTCTTCTGTTATATGTTTTTCTCTTTGATTCTTCAACATTTCTTCAATTTGATTCTTTCTGAACTGGTTGTTTGCCCACAGTCTCTCTCTTCCGGTCATTTCTTGTTCCAGACTTTAGGCACTATAGGAGTGCAGATTGCTTGGTAAGCACCACAGCAGTTCTTATATAACTTTTCGTCTTCTGTATTCATCTTGACATTGAATTCTATCTCTAGTTGTTACTGATATTCGCATTACGGGTTCTTATATCATACGTGCGCTGTGCCATTTTCTCATTGAAATCTTTCGCATTTTCGTACCACCTTCCACTTCTGGTTCGCGATTCATCCCCTCACTCTTTCTCAAACTCAAAAACATTTTATACTCTTTTTTTAATCTTTCTATTATAGGGTAGACATTGATTTTGTAAACAGTCGTTTTGCATTTCTTGTACTTCAATTTTGCTAGCATCGTCTCTAATGATCGTTTTTCCGTTCTCTTTTTTTCACAATTGAAGTATCCTAGCAATCACAAATATACCATTCTGTAATTTCTCTTCGTACGAAACATGTGCTCCTCTTTGTAAATTTCACCAAAAAATCTTTCCTCGCATCACTTCTCCTCTTTATGTCGATCTCACTCGAGGCTATGGTCTGCTGTTACATAATATATACGATCAAATATGAAAATACATGTTGAAATTGAATAGTTATATGCAAATAAAACATTTAAATTGATTCCACAGCTTTTTAACACCGCCAAAGAAGAAAACCATGCAAATTACCATTTATTGTAACAAAATTACCAAAAAAACAAGTATATTTGCAGGTTTTTGATGTTTTTTAACGGAAATTCGATAAAACATTGTCCAATCGGTGCAGGAATGTCTTTATCATGTTCAGTGTGTCCGAAAAAATAGAACAAGAGATAAGAAGCCATTACTTATAATTATGTTATATACTTAGAATTCCGAAAAATGTGTATTTTTGGCCGCCATTTTGGAACAATGGCATGATCTGATAGAAATACTCAATTTTGACAATTGATCTCATTAGATTCGGTTATAACACACTAAATGGCCATAGAAAATCATATGTTTATTTGTCTCATTCCAAAAAGTCAAATTAGTGCCCACCCCTAAGTCTTGTTTAGAGTATTTTTGAGGATATCTCATATTACACCAATAAATCTTTGTTTGTGACAAACAGTTATTTTTGAAAAATAAAATCTGAGATACACTGAAAACTAACTACTGACTGGAAGTGCTGGCAAGACATTATGTAGTGTTCAGGTGTCAACTTTACCTTGGTGTACATATCATTTCACCTTCCACAGTATTGTAGGAGTTCTACTCACCCTTGTTTTTATACGCCCACATTTTCATGTGGACGTATTATGTCGTCGCCCCTGTCCGTCCGTCCACAATTGTTTGTGGACTCTCTACAGGTCACAATTCTTGTTCGATTTTAACGAAACTTGAAATATAGGTTTATCCCCAAAAGATCTCGGCTGCTTTCGATATTGGCATGTATCAGATCAAAACTTCATGGATTATGGCCCCTGATTGTACGAAAAATCACGTTTTTAGCTTGTGGACCCTATAAAAGTCACAATTTCGAACCGATTTTGATGAAACTTAACATGCATGTTTATAACCCAAAGATCTTGGGTCCTTTCGATATTTGCGCCTATCGGAACGTCATTTCCTGAATTATGACCCCTGATTGTCCGAAAAATCACCTGTTTTAAATCGTGGTACCTCTGGAGGTCACAATTATTATCCGATTTGAAAAACCGTTGGATTATATCACCGTTACACCCTAAAGAAGGTTCGAATTTTAGAAAAATCAGATCAAAATTACCATACAAAATGGCCGCCGTTCGTCCGCGAATACTGTTAAAAAATGGTATATCAAGGTTGTGTACTCTGTAGAGATCACAATTTTAATTTGATTTTGATGAAACTTTAAATGCATGGTTATAACCCAAAGATCTTGGTTCCTTTCGATATTTGCGCATATCGGATCGTAACTTCCTGAATTATGGCCCCTGATTATACGCAAAATCGCCATGGTTTTTCTTGGGGTCCCTCTGGAGGTTACAATAATTATCCGATTTAAAAAATCGTTTTATTATATCACTGTTGCACCCTAAGGAAGATTGAGTTAGAATTTCGGAAAAATTGGACCAAAATTGCCATACAAAATGGCCGCCATTCGTACGCTAATACTGTTAAAAAATGGTATATCAAGGTTGTGGACCCTGTAGAGGTCACAATTTTAATTGGATTTTGATGAAACTTGAAATGCATGGTTATAACCCAAAGATCTTGGTTCCTTTCGATATTTGCGCATATCGAATCGTAACTTCCTGAATTATGGCCCCTGTTTATACGCAAAATCACCTTTGTTTAGCTTGTGGTCCCTTTAGGAGGTCACAATTATTATCCGCTTTGAAAAAACGTTTAATTATATCACTGTTAAGTGTTGCACCCTAAGGAAAGTTGAGTTCGAATTTCGGGAAAATCGGACAAAAATTGCCATACGAAATGGCCACCGTTTGTACCGAATACTGTTAAAAATGGTATATCAAGGTTGTGGACCCTGTAGAGGTCACAATTGTAATTCGATTTTGATGAAACTTGAAATGCATGGTTATAACCCAAAATTCTTGGTTCTTGTCGATATTTGCGCATATCGGATCGTAACTTCCTGAATTATGGCCCCTGTTTGTTCCGAAAAATCCCCTATGGTCCCTCTGGGGGTCACGATTAATATCCAATTTAAAAAAACGTTTGACTCTATCACCATTACACCCTGCGGAAGGTTGAGTTCGAATTTCTAGAAAATCAGACCATAATTGCCAGACATAATGGCCGCTGTTTGTACGCGAATTGTGTAAAAATATGGCATATTAAAGTTGTGGACCCTGTAGAGGTCACAATTTTAATTCGATTTTGATGAAACTTAAAATGCATGTTTATAACCTAAAGATCTTGATTCTTTTTGATATTTGCGCATATCAAAATGTAACTTAATGAATTATGGCCTTTGATTGGAGGAAAAATCACTTTCGGTATTGCTTGTCCTCTATCCATCTATCGAAAATGTGGGTGTATCCTGCATGGCAGTTCCAGCTTACTATCTTTAAGCTCTACAATTTATACCCCACTTCTGCAGTATAAAATCATGGAGTTTAACATGCTCATTCTGTCCAGTTCAAGCTTTTGTGTTTTGACAGAATTGATTTGAAGCGCATTTATGTGATCATGTTTACATCATTCTCACATGGTATTATCGTGAAGTGGTGTTAGGTTGGATTAAAGTGTATCTCTCCTACAAGGTTTATAATAATCCATTTATAAACATGGTGCATTTTTATTGTGTCTCAGTGTAATTTATTATACTTGTACATGTATTACAATTTTGTTCTGTGAAACGTTGTTCAATATATTTGTTTTACTTTCAGGGGAGGTAATTTATCAGAAAGTGAAGCAGAGTTAGATGGACCACACAATGAAGTGACATTACCACAGAATGTATTTGGACGTGGTAATATTAAATCTGCACAAAGTGCTATTAGGTAAGTGATGCCTTTATCTTTAATGACACAAAAAGCAAGATTTCTCACAAATATTTCAAATATGTACTTTTTTTAAAAAAGTTAATACTCATGTGATTATGTAATTAAACAGATGTGAGTGTAAAAAGACTTTCATGAAGAATGTGCTGTCTTGTACAAAAAGAGATATAATAATAGTAATGATAGTCTATTTCTAATTGTGCAATATCCATGCATGAGCATGTTAAAGGTGAAAGCTTTGTTAAACAAAAGGGTTTTAAATTCGGTGGTAAACACAACAGTATCGGGGAATTTCTTTATTTCTAGCAGCATCTCATTCCATTTTATTGGGGTTGAGTAGAAAAAACATTATTTTACCAAAACAGGCTGTTTTAGGCTTAGGTGCTACAAGGAGTTTCTTATCCACAGATCTTGAGGTGCTTGCAGGAGTGTAGGGTTGGAAGAGATACGAAGGTATTTTGGGGTAGTACCATTTAAACATTGAAATGTAGAATACAGAATTTTAAACTTGATTCTGTAACCTACAGGACGAAAATAGAGTTTGTGAATTGGTGTTGTGTGACTGTAAAAAAGAGCATGAGATATTATCCTGGCTGCTGTGTTCTGGATATTAGAAATACTTAGAATATCTGTTCTATTTAACTTGTGATTACTGAATTTATTGTTGGTATAACTAATTGTAGATTAAAAGAAATCGGTCCCAGATTGACATTACAGCTAATAATGATAGAGGAAGGTTTCTGTGATGGCAAAGTTTTATTTCATGAATATGTGAAGAAAACAGAAGTAGAAATGAAACAAATACGGAAATTAAAGGATCAGAAAAGGTAAGACTATATGGCAGTAATGTAATAGTAAAGTTTCATATATTTATCAGAATAAATGAGGTTGATTAAGGGTTTTATGTTAAGCAGAATGTAGGAAGTAAACTGAAGCAACATTTTTAGCCAAGCACACAGATGTGTTAATGATTCTGTTTATGTTCTAGATCATTAAAAGAAGCTAGAAGAAGACAACAAGAACAAAATGTCGTTAAAAAAGCTAAGTTAAAAGAAGAACATAAAGAGAGATCTCTTCAAGGAATCAGAAAGTCAAATCTGATGAAAAAAGAAGCTGAATCATTACTTGGAGATATAGGTATGTTTGCTATGTCGTCAGCTGTCTTTGTTGCAGATTTTTTCGTCATCTGAAGCCTGAGTATGTGATTCATGAAAAAATCCTGAATGAAACTTAATGATATTGTTCAGTGGAAATTGAAATTCAGAAAAAAATTTATTGTACATCTGTTTACATTCTTGATAGAATATTTTATTGAGAGATTTTTCATTAGGGCATAAGAAAGAACCCTTTTGAATTGAAAAAAAGCTCAGATTGCAAATTCCCAGCACGTTCAGAAGAGTTATCTTTCTGTTGAAATTGTTATTTTTGTGTATATATAGATAATACAAAGAGTGGTAAAGATATAGAAGATGATGATGATGTTGATTATTATGAGAAGGAAGTGGGAATGAAACCAGCACCTGGTAATTATAATATATCTTGTATTACATAACCCCCACAATTTAAACTATATCATTTAATTCCTTTCTCAATCACCTTCCCACCTTAAACAGGTATCTTTTATTTCTCAACTGTATTATATCTAGCTTAAACATGTCATTCCTTTCTCAACTGCTGTTCTGTCTTAAACACACCATTCCTTTCTCAACTGCTGTTCTGTCTTAAACACCCCATTCCTTTCTCAACTGCTGTTCTGTCTTAAACACCCCATTCCTTTCTCAACTGCTGTTCTGTCTTAAAAACATGTCATTCCTTTCTCAACAAGTGACAAAGACAGTTTTTACACGCCCACATTTTCATGTGATAAAGAATAATAACGCGAATACAATATCAAAAAGACAATGTTTTATCCAACGTTCCTTTCCATCAGTAAGAATACTAACTTCATGTGATCATATTATATCGTTGTCCTTGTCAGTCTATTCACATTGGTTTGTAGATGGGTCACACTTTTTATCCGATTTTGATGAAACTTAAAATATATTTATATCCAATATATATTGATGAAAATTAAAATATGTAAGTTGATATCCATTGGACTGAAATTTTATCCAATTTGGATGAAACTGGACAAAGAACATGTATGTTAGGGATCAAAAGATTGGGATTAGTTTGATTTTAGTGTGCATCTAAAGATAGCCTTTTATGTAAAATGTGAAATATGTAGAATGTTTGAGGACCCACCAGAGGGTTACAGGATGAGACGATTGTGGGTGTGTTTGATTTTTGTGTGCATCAAACCTTCCATGAAGTTCCATGGCTTTGTCATTTGACATGCTCACTTCACAAGCAATCAAATGCTATTTTCATTACTTCAGGTTGACAGGTCAGCGCTTTTTATACCCCACATTAGAAATGTAGTTTTATATTGTCGTCGCCCCGTCCGTACGTTCGTCCATCGTCCACAATTTCTTGTGAATGTTTAGAGTCTAAAGTTTATATTTCTAATTGACTTTAAATTTATACACAGTAGTTAAGGTCATGAGACGAAGAATCCTATTGATTTTCAGCGACATCTGATAATTAATGCCAGAGTTATGGCCCTTGATCACTTTAAAAAATCTTGTGAACGCCATAGAGGCTAAAGTTAATATCCGAACGACTTTAAATTTATACACTGTGTTTGATATCATGAAACGCAGAAACCTATTGATTTTCAGCGATTTCCGTTAATAACTGTCATAGTTATCGCCCTTGGTCATTTTAAAGAATCTTGTGGCGCTGTAGAGGCTAAAGTTAATATCCGATTGACTTTAGATTTATACACATTGTTTAAGGTCATGAAACGAAGTAGCCTATTGATTTTTTCAGCGATTTCCAATAATAGCTGTCAGAGTTATGGCCCTTCATCACTTCAAAAAATCTTGTCGACGCTCTAGAGGCTAAAGTTAATGTCCGATTGACTTTAAATTTATACACACAGTGTTGTAGGTCATAAGACGAACAAGTATATTGAGTTTTAATGAATTTTGATAACTTGAACAGCTAAATCCAGAATATTAAATGTTTTGTACACTTAACGTTAGCATGGAGGAGAACTTTATCAAAGCCAAACAAATTCAAATGATTGTCTGATAATTACATAATGAGATGTTACTTTTAATCAGATTTTAATGTAATATATATGTTTCATTACCGGAAAAAAGTAAAATATGCAACAACTCTTGTTGACTGCCCGGACGCTGTGGGCGTATGTTTCATTGCCTGGCAACCTATCTTTAAAAAAACTGTAGGTTTCTATTATATTGTTTGTTTTTTATAAATTTAGAACTGTTTGCTGGAATGAAAAGAAAAAGGAGGACAGATTCAAAAGTGCTACCCAAGAGATTCAAGTCAAGAAGTCAAGACACTAAAGGTTATGACAAGAAGTCACAAGATAAAAAGGGCAAAAGAGAAAGACCAGGGCAAAATCAGTCAAAATTTAAAGTCAAAGCTAAAGTAAACAGACGACCAACAACAGTATCAGGAGGAAAGAGACAAACTGTGTTTAAAAAGTCAAGGAAAAGATAACTCTCAATTCAGGATCTGTATGTTGAGCTGTTGTTTGGATGCTCAGTGATGAAAGAAATAAAAATGACGGCTAATTTTTCTTTCCAAGATGTCTTTAGTTGTAAAATAGACTACCTGAGAATAACTTTGCAAAGCTTTTATCTACTCCGTTTGAAAATGATAAATAGAAGGAAAATTGCTTGTATACATGAATTGCCCATCCCGAAAACAATGGTGTCTGTGATAGAGATACAGATGGTTGATGCACTAAAATTAACCTAAAATCTGCGTTTTTCGAAATTTGGTCAGAGAAATCCCATGCAAAGCAATGGTTGCTCCTCGTATGTTTACTCACAGATCCCCCACAATACACAGCGAGACGCCATTTTTTTTATGTAATGGGCAATTCATGTATAGTCAACATTGATCACATTTATAATTAGATAATGTTCATGAGATAAAGAAACATAATAATTTCTAGTAATTTCTGATAATAAATGCCTGATCTTAATTGCTTTGAAAACCCTTGTGGTTGCTGTAGAGGCAGCTAGAATAAACATACATTTGACATGAAATGGAAATGCCTTGTAGATTTTAACGATTTCAATCATTTGCTTTTGAAGTCGATGTGGCTCTGTGAGTTAGACATTGGCTCACTAACCAGAATCCTGTGAATCGATCCAAGTCATGGCTGAGAAACTTCCCCAGAGTATTCCAACGTAGTATCCCCTTGCTGGTATTGGAGGATGGACGGGGTTGGCAAGGAAAACTATCTAGTTGTTTGGATGGGATGGAAAACTGAGGTCTTGTTTACACATTAAAGTGCAAGTAAAACAGGAACCATGGCCAAATTTCCCACATTGTGCACTGTATGATGTCCATTTTCTATAGCCCACTTGATGCAGAACAGGATCTTAAATCCAATTTCAGTCATTCATTTATTGTACCACCTTTTTTACATGGAAACCAGACACTTTCTTTGATGGAATTTTTATCAGAGGTCCCTCATCAGATAATATTATTTGAAACTGGTATTATGAAATTCAAAGTAGATATATCCTCAGATAAGTCAGACATATTTCCAAGCACCAGGGCCCGATTCCTAAAAAAATTCTTAAGCACGTTCTTGTGCTTAGATTTTAGTCGACTTTGCATTTAAGTAAACTTACCTTATTTGGTGTTCCCAGAAAATTCTTAAGAACGGCCTTGTGCTTAGATTTTAAGTAGACTTCATTGTAAGCACAAGAACGTTATTATGCGTTCCAAGAAAAAACTTAAGCACAACTTCGTTCTTAAACATAGCCAATCTTAGCACAAGTCCCAAGCAAGGTATAGGGCTTGCTTACCAACCTTAAGTCTGTTTCTGCTTCAAAAAGATGGCTGACCGTACTCCGTAGACTTATTCGATGGCATTTCCGACACCTTTTGATACCAAAGAGACAATTACAAGACAGAGATATCTTTCTCCACAAGAAATTAGAATGCTATAGAAAATTTCGCATCTAGGGCCTTAGGCCTATAGGCCTACCCTGAAACCAATTCATTTATTTGCCAATTAGTAATAGGCTACAAACACACAGGCTACTTTAAGATCAGGCTCTCTCACAATTATTCAGTTAGTTTGTATGTGTCTGAGTTGTTTTTTTTATATCTTTTGGCACATTTTATAAATTATGTGTAGGCCCTATAGGGGACATGTCAAACGCATCCAAATCAACCACAATGAAGCAGACGACAAATTTATGACGTAATTCGCATACCAAAGTTGTTTTATGAAGTTAAAGAGAATCGTAGTCTCAGTGTATGGTAAGCTTTACCAGTCACAATGTGCTTAGACTTATACTTGACCTGTGCTTAGGTAAGAATGGTCTTGAGAATTTTCTAGGAACAGTATTTTTATAAGATTCTTGCATAAGTAAAAGTGAAGTATGACTCTGTGCTTACTTTAAGAATTTTCTAGGAACCGGGCCCTGGGGTGACAGTTAATCATGTAAATCAGATAACCATCAATTGACACAATTAATACTTGACAGAATATGTATTGGATAATAACATTTAATTAACCATTGTTAATTATATAATGTATAAATCATTTACACCCGAATTTACATAAATACCAGATTAGATTCAATGTACATGCAATCTTTACAATATAAAACACTAATCAAGTTTTTAGTCCTGTGCTACAACTAAAAGTACTTTGTGAAAGTTTATATTTATCAATCATCAAAAAGAAGCCTTTTTTCAGTGAAAATTGATTTAACCGGTTATTCCCAGATAAATACTAATTTGTTGTTTTTTTATAGATTTACAGTTGCATAGCCATACATGTTTTAGAAGTTGTATTGTCACTTTCAGAAAGACATTTAAAGATACATTATGGGAGATACATATAGAGAATTGGCCATTCTTGCTATAACAGTTCAAAAGTAGATGATGAAAGAAGAATATATTGAAAATTTCAGTCAAATTACTTAAATCTGTACAGAGTTATTAGCATTATAATATTTGACTAGAAATGGGGGCCAAAAGTGTCTTCACCTTGGCCTATCTTTTAATTGAAAGGCGTTAACTCCACCTACATAATCTCGATTTTCAAGTAAAGTTTTCAATGCGATCAAAATATCGCCCAACAGCAGCCTTGCTAAGCACACTCTATCATTTGGCCTTGATCTAACCGATGACGTAAACATAACAGTTAAAAGTCTCATCACTGTGCGACATATTGATTTAATTAATCAGTGAAACTCTATTTAAATCAAAGCTGTAGCCTAGCTATCCCTGGGTCTACAGAGTTGATTTTGGGCTTGTTTAAATATAAAGATATAATTTATAATTTCTATAACATCTGAAGCCTAAATTAAGAATTGCAGTAATCAGATTCATGTCTTGAATAATTAACTTTAATGAAAATTAATTTAAATTAACTTGAAATAACCTTACATTCCTCCAATGAATTCAAATTAACTTGAAATAACCCCACTCTCCCCCAATGAAGTTAAATTAACTTTTAATAACCTCACATTCCCCCAATAAGTTAAAATTAACTTTTAATAACCTCGCATTCCCCCAATGAGTTCAAATTAACTTGAAATAGAGAGACAGAAGCGGATTTTTATGTAATCAAATTATTTCCTACGCACAAATTTGATGTGGACTTTTTCCCTGGTGTTCTTGCTGTAATCCCATCTCCTCCCAAACAACAGATTTCCTCATCTGTCGTAAATAATTCCGATGAACTGCTCTCGTGGGAGTGATAAAACTTGAATATTATGAGTTAAATCGGAACTTCAATAGACAAGTTTTCAAATGTTCATATTATATTTGACATTTAGCAAGACAAAATACCAATTTATGTGAGCTTCAATAAACAATCAACATACTGAACCATTGCTTGATAAAGACGAGAGTATCATCGTCGAAACGTTGCATGTTAATAAACCAGTAATTGTTAATCCATAAATAGTGTTATTGTGATACTGAACCATATAAAAATCCATTTTAAGGACACGAACAATCAGTGTTTTCTTGATACACTTTTCCTACTAAATAAACAAACAAAAAAAGAAACACGGATACATGTCGGAAGCACGCCGCGGAAACGTCGAATTCTCGGATGTCAAATGCAACACAAGGCCACGGTGGATGGATGGGGCCCTATTGTTTAGGAATTTGAAAATCCGATGCATTACACGTAACTGAGATTTATTTAAGGGGGGGGGGCTGATGTCGAAGGTCTGGGCTATGCCCCGTTGATAGGCCGACAATAGGCATACTCCATGCATCGTGTTATGGTGAGAACTTTGCCGGGCTACTCTTATTTTCAATCGCAAAGGGTTTTTTTTACGCGCATCCCAACAAAACGACTATTTGTGCCGCTGCTTTCTAGACTCCCCGTCCTTAAACATGCATTATGCAAGAGCTAAATCTGCCTATTGCAGATCTTTTTTTGGGCCTGAAATGTTTTCTAAAGTATTAATTAGACATTGACTGATTCAGGCCTTAATCAACTCGCGATGGCATCAGATTTTTCCGATACTAAATAGATTAGAATGGTTCAGCGATACTTTGATTTAATCAAATATGGAGGACCGAGACTTGGCTTTGATCAACCAGTACGGTGGTTGACATTATTGCACACGTCTGTCAAACCTTCAAAGGCTAATATTTTCGCTTGCAATAGAGTAATTTAAATGAAATTTTAAAATTATTTATTTTACATCATCTACTTTTGAACTTTTAGACTACGGCAAGAATGGCTAGTACTTTATTTCAATCTTGCATAATGTATCTTTAATATAACTGAATGATATACTATGATGTAATGTGTTTTCTTATTAAAGTGAACATAGCTAGCTCTCCATGTGTGTATATATAGATTGAGTATTATTTATTGACCGGCGACTGCTTGCTTCATATCTACTAGTTTTAACATATGTGGACACGTGTTTGCACCGCCCCCTTTTGTACGACATCATGTGACCGTGTTGTTGATCTTTTAAACGAAAATCAGTCTAACATAAACAACGTTGTAGAAATAGAAACAGGTCATATTTTATAGAAAAACAAATACAAAGTCAGCATATTTCTGACTGCATGAAGCTAAAAGTGTTTGTAAAAGGGTGACTGGTTTAAGCGTATGTCAAATAGGTAAGATACACTTTTACATTATAGTTTTCTTTGCACGCGTCAGTTACTCCATATTTCCACTGGACTTGAGCTTTGTACAGCAAACTTTCAAAGATCAGTATGTAGAGTTTAAAAGGTCAAACCAATCGAATCTTAATAGCCTATTCGACATAAGTATAGCCTCTCTGGTTGGTTATTGTAACAATATTTTGTTCAGAAGACTTATAAATGCGACAATCGAGCAGTAGCCTATATAAAATAATGGCCATTTTAAATAACATTTTCTATACTGGCGATATTTGAATGTCAAAGCTATGAAAATTACAAAATTTGACACGGAGCGTTTTATTATAACAATCATTGAATCTATGTCAGGGACAGTGGACCATGTCGTATTGTTTATAAAGAGGGGATATATATTTTAGTCATAGTGTAAAACTCGATGTAGCATGACAGTCAGCATTCTAGGAACTAAACAGATCAACTATAATACTATACAGTCCCCGGATTTGTGTGTTTAGAGTTTGTATTAAATCGAATCTCATTTGGGTTTAATTAACTGGTGAAATAAGTTCTAACGAAATGAATAATTACAGCCATGAATGAGGAGAAACTGATAGAGCAGCTGAATATTTTATTTAGTGATAAAATAGGAGTTGTATTCGGGGGTGTAGCCCTAACCCTTGTAGCTGCTGGTGCTATTACTTATTACATCATGTCTTCAACAAAACACACACCTGTCAAGACGTCTATTGACAAGGATAATCAATCAATTGAAGTAGAGGTAAGAAGTTTATTAATTTACATGATATTAAAAACATTATGACGTTCACTACCTTATGACGTCATCTCCCAGATGAGAAAAGTTGTACCGATTTGGTAAATTATAGAGAATTTTCATCTATCGCAATTAAATATAGATTTCGGTTTAATTTAGATATAATGAACTTGCTCTCATTCGTGGACATTTGACACAAAATTCAACATAAATTTAACAATACATGTACTTTGTAATTTCGTGTAAAATCATAACATCGCAAGGTAGTCTAGGGTGGAGTGAGATCACAGTAAATTGGTTAAACTCCATTTTTATTATAACAAAATAACACTAAACCGTTACAATAATATTATAAATACATGTAGCCTACATACATTGCAAATAGATTTTAAAACTTAATTTACCAGGCAAAATTTATAACGCAAGCTACGTTTCCTAAAAGTAAGGAGCATATGTTTACTTATATTAATAAAAAAAAACTTTAATATTCATGTGTTTCAATTTGTTCATTAATAAGTCATTGTATCTTATAACGTTTCGAAGGAAAGGCTTAATAAATGATTACTGTCGCTATCCCGGACGTCGGGTGTTCAATACCCGCAAGGGCCGTGAAAGTTCATCCAGACTTTACGGCATGGTGCCCCCTTGTCTATAGTCGCTCGGATAGGTACAAAAAACGAGGTCCCGTGTATACATTGACGTGCACGTAAAAGTCAAAGACCCCGTGACAGTTGGAATTCGATATAAGAATGAGCCCTAGAGACGCTGTCCGGGCAAAATTGTCCCCATAGCACACTGTGTGGCTTATGTCCATCTCCATTATATATTAGCCCAGTCGGGGGCAGAACAATAGGACGTCAAACTCCTAATTTCACTTCATTTCCAATTACTGTATCCATGAATCGTATCATGCTGTAGAGAACTGTATTTTCTAACTCGTTTATCGTCTATTAGGATTGACATTTGAACATAATTTAAATTATACTGAACAATTCCCATGCACTTATTTTAGCCTGGTGTGAGAATATCTGGATATTTAACTAAGGATTCTGAGTTAATGAAATATTTATATGAAGATTCTCAAACATTATATGAATGTTTTCAAAGAGGAATTCGAGTGTCTGGTAAGAGTGTATAACTATATTATGTAACCGTTACAATTTAAAAAAAAAAATAGAATATATTGCACGGCTTTGTTTTAAGAAGGGGTGATTACATGTTGTGCTACGACCCCCCCCCCCCCTCCTCCACGAATTCTGTTAATTCTGTATTGTAACATTGACCATGGACCTTATAATACATAAGGTCCGCACACGGGCATATTTCCACGGGTTCCCATTTGTGTACTGTCCAGGGATTTGACCCCGGCGTTAACATAGAGGTGGAAAATGAAATGGAGTTTAACGTCCTATGTTTCTGCGCTGCCGAGTGGGTTGGTGAAGACCGGCGTACGTCATACCATTTACTATGAGAGGACAACGGCGCTACGGCCTACTCTTAAATCGAATTTCCAGGGTCCGCGACAGGACCCTCACGACCCTGGGACAAACAGCTGGACGAGCGGGTTCCCCTCCCCCCGGTCTCGCAATTTATGATAGATCGTGTTCTCTAGCGTCATTTTGAAGAAAATCTGTGGTTACTGGAGGTCACTTGTCTCAAACACAGAAACTGGGATTTAAAGGAGGCAGGGACTCTAACTCAACTGCTGTCTTCGACATTGCATACACTGATATTGTTACCGTACCGCGAATTTCTACTGCCAAGTGTTCTTTTACGTGCACCCCAATGTATACACGTGTACTCGGTTGTTTCGTCCCATTTGAACGACTAGACACTGTCCTTGTCAGGCCATCAATTCTGCACCCCTGACAAGGGGGTACTTTCTTGGCCCTTACGGGGAGTAAACCCGAGACCTCCAGGTTAGCGAGTCAGCGTCTTACTCACTCAGCAACCGAGGCTCCTCTTACGGATGGGACGAAACGCCTCGATGCCGTTCGTTGAGTGAAAAAAAAAACGACTGAAAGATGGAATTCGACAAAGAGTATAGGCACAGACGACGCTGTTCGGCCAAACATTTCCCCATAGCACTTTGTATGGCGGATGGCCGTCTACATTATCCCGGTTGGTGAAGAAAAGTAGGACGATAAACCACATTTCATTTCATATCGGAAGCCGGGCCTTAATTCGGGCGGACGTAAAAGGTTGCTGTTGTTGATTCTGTCTGTCAACATGACGTAAGGTTTTCACAACATTCAAGTGTTATTAGCCAAAAAGATAAATACTTCATTTGTTTCTTCTTTTTTGTTTTAATACAGAAAATGGTAACTGTCTAGGTAGCAGATCTGGACCAAACAAATCTTATGAATGGATGTCATATCGTCAGGTAATATTTAAAATTTTCGTTTTGTCTTAAAGTTAAATATTGGATATCAGAAGCCCAATTTTTCCCCGTTAAGATCACAACATCAATATTGATTTAAATTGACTAATAAATCGTGTTTTCAAGAGCGAAGTCTGTGGGTGATATTGAGTTAGAGACTTAGCTACTTTAAATCAATGATTTTGATTATGAGAAAGGATCAGGATATTTATGAAATTCAGATAATCCAGCTCCACAAATCACACAGATATGTCAACATGCAACATCAATTGACGCAATTAATAAAAGAATACATAAACGAGGAATTCTCACTCTGGACATATAGATAGCGTGTCATATTTAGTGAAATAACATCATTTTGTTCATGTTATTTTTACTTGTTTAATGCTTCACTTTATTAATTTTTATTTATGGTATTTGTAAATAATATAGTTGAAATTTGTACTGTACTAGGGGTTATGTCAGCTTAACTCTCTGTAATAATGCACAATGTAACACCATATCAGCCCAGTGTATCAGAAATTGGATTGTTTTTGTTTGTTCCGATTCGTAACGGGCTATTCAGTGAATATACCTATATATATAAATATCTACTGTATCGGGATATTATAGTAATTGTAGATATCTAGATATGATAATAATAATAAATCCTCCTTTATCACCACTTACTGTATAGCTTATCTATATCAATTGTTTACTTATTGATATACCTTAGCAAGGGGGTCGCGGTGGTTCGACGAGTAAGACGCTATCTGGCTAACCTGGATGTCCAGGGTTCGATCACGGTGTTTGCCGAGATGGTACAAGGTGGGGGGCCTGGCGATGGACAAAATAGTCGTTTGGACGGGACGAAAAACCGAGATCCCGTATACACATTGGCATGCAAGTAAAAGAACTCTTGACAGTTGGCATTCAACATAAGACTAGTAGGCTGTAGTGTCACTTTCCGGCAAAGTTTTCCCCCATAGCACACAATATACCCGTCTTTATTAGTCCAATCGACGCAGAATAGTAGGACGTTGAACCCCTTTTCATTTTACAATGACGAACAGTAATTTATTAACATTTCGCATTTATTAATTACTACAGCTCTAATTTTTCAGTCATACACTATTTCTGTTCGGTTTGGTAACTTCTCTCCATGCGTCAATATGCAATGGAACTATTACCAGAAATTATTGTTAAAAATATAGATATACATGTACCATTGTTATTTATATTTAGGTGTATGAAAAAGCGGTCAATTTTGGATCTGGATTGATTAAGTTAGGTCTTAAGCCAGGATCATTTATTGGTATTTATAGTGCCAACAGAATAGAGGTAGTGTTGATTTAATAATTTAATCTTATTTTTTTTACAAGGTATAAATTACTGCAACTCGTCGGCTTGCCTATTAATGTCCAACAATATTTGGAGATGCCTTTTCGACATCTCCGAATTGTCAACATTTACAAACTGATAGGCAGAGAATTCATTCCCGGTTGCAACAAGTCTTTCTCAAAACGTTTTGTTAGATTTTGATTATGGAAAAATAAAAAGATTCTACAATGCAAGTCACAGTTGTTAATTTCCTAAGTTGGTGTAGACGGGTTTTATTCAAAACAATAAACAGGTTTGCAATTTTTGTTTTAAACGAAACTCGTCTACACAAACAATAAACTGGTTTGCAATTTTTGGGGAGTTGGATGGCCGAATGGTTAGCATGTGCGCGCTGTATCATAAAGCCTGTCATTGAGTCAACAGGCGTGGTTTCGAATCCGGTTATACGTGTCAAACTTCTTGGGGTTTCTCCGGGTCCTCCGGTTTCCTCCTACTGCTAACGACCCCTACGCACAAGCGAATTATTGAAATAAAGTTAACCATATGTTAGTCCCGAAATGACCTAGTTTGTTTCGAGTGGACGTTAAACCCCATTTCTCTTTCTTTCGCCGGTTTGCAATTTCGTGGAGTTGAAATCTGTATACTGTGTTTTCAAAATGGAAAATTAAATGAGCATGCACACAGCTCACTACTGAATGTTGTTTTAAGATAGTTGTTACTTTAAGAATGTACACTTTTAAACATAGTATCTGCATTAAATGAGCACGCACACAGCTCACTACTGAATGTTGTTTTAAGACAGTTGTTACTTTAAGAATGTACACTTTTAAACATTCATGCATTCATTCATTCATTGAATAGTTGATTCTTCAAGTGTCAAGATGTCAGGTTCTAGTGATGATGAAATATTTATTACCCAAACAAAGACTTGTGAAATAGATGATTATAATTTAGAAACGGATACTGTTTTAAGTGATGCTCTGAATTTGGAGGAAAATTATGTAAAAGAAGCCAAACAGTTACCAAACTTTGATTTGAACTACTCTGATATAAGCGATGTTCAAACACCAAATTTGCCAGAAAATGCCAAGACTTCACTGAGGTTTTCCAAGCCCCTGGACGATTCTGATCTAAAGAATTTGGTTAAAAGTGGTCTTAGTATTAAAACTGAAAATAAAACTAGATGGGCGGTTAATTTGTTTAGTATGTGGAAGAAACACAGAAACAATAATAACTCTGAAGAAAAAGGTTTATTGAATCTTTCAAGTCAAGAATTGAATGAGGCACTTTCCTTTTTTATAGCTGAAGTGCGTAAGGAATCCGGTGATAATTATAAACCAAATACTTTGTATGAGATTATTATATCTATACAGCACTACCTCCGCCAGAATGGACGTTTAATAGCCATTATGGATGATCAAGAATATCAGGGTTTAAGAAGTGTTCTGAACAGTAAAATGAAGGAGTTGTCGAGACTTGGACTGGGTATTAATACCAAGAAGTCAGAAGTTATTACCATAGAACAAGAAGAGATTTTATGGAGTAAAGGCTTGTTAGGTGAAAGTAACCCACAGCAGTTATTAGATACTCTTGTTTTCTTGTTTGGATTACATTTTGCACTTCGAGCTGCTCAAGAACACAGGAATTTAAGGTTTGGTATGAACACCCAATTGTCTGTTTTGTATGATTTAGAAGGTAAAAAATATCTGCAGTTCATAGAAGATGTTTCAAAGACAAACCAAGGTGGTTTAGATCACAGGAAAGTCAGTCCTAAAATGACAAGAGCTTATGAAAATTCTAACCCATTAAGATGTCCAGTAAGACTATATGAAAAGTATATAGCTCTGCGTCCAAAAAATGGTACAGTAGATGCATTTTATCTGCGTCCAAAGAAGATGCCATGCTCTGATGTTTGGTACTATGATTCTCCTGTAGGAATTCATACCATACAGTCCACTGTTAAACGTTTATGTCAGTCGGCTGGTATAATTGGAAACTTTACTAATCATTCCCTTCGCGCCACAGCTGCTACTCGTTTATATCAAGCTGGAGTGGACGAGCAATTGATCACTGAAAAGACTGGACATCGATCTAATGCTGTACGAGCATATAAAAGAACAAGTGATGCCCAGCAAGCCTCCGTGAGTTCAGTATTGCATAGTGGTTCCAAAAAACATAAATTGGAGGAATTGGTGGATACAAGCCCAACTGAATTTAAGCAAGAACGTTGCGTTAATGAGGAAACCAGTGACAAAGAACATAAGGAACTCAGAGAGTTCAAACTTTCAATGCCAGGAATAAACTTGTCCATGAAATTTTGATTCATTTGACTGTAGTATTAATTTAAAAATTGCAATAAATATGTTTTTTCTAGTTATCTGAAAATCTGTTCTTTCTTAAGTTTAATAATGTACTATTTTTTCCCAAAACTGTACATTCTTAGGTCAAAGAAAGTACAGTTTTTGGAAGTTGTGAGTAGGTGTTCACAAAAACAGTACATTCTTTGAAATAATGGCCTAAAACAACAAAGGACTACTGTCTAACTATGTTTTAATTTTGTATATTTTGTAGTGGACTTTAGCAGAACAAGCGTGTAATACATTTTCCATGGTAACGGTTGCATTATATGATACATTAGGAGTAGATGCCTGTCAATATATTATTAATCAGAGTAAGTTATCCATTGTCTGCACATTCAACAGCCGCCATTTATCTGGGTATTTAATAATCGCTTTACAACATTTACTTAATTTGAAAGAGCTATTGCCCCTGATCGTAAACCAACGATAACTCCTTCACCTGACTGATCACCCACCATTTTTGGATTCCTGAGAAAAAAGGCTTCTATAAAAGTCAACTCCCGCTTTTTGCCCCCTTTCGGATAATACCCCCCTTCTCCTTTAACCTCTGGTGGTTGTTTGACATCATAACCCCCGAACGCTCCCTCGCCTGACTGATCACCCACCATTTTCAGATTCCCAAGGTAAAATACTTCTAGAAAAGTCAACTCCCCCTTCTCCCTCTGGTCTACTAGGCAAATTTACTTAAGCTCTATCAAGAACCTAACGCACTCACTCCCCCGTAACAGACCCTGCGAGGTACAGATTCAGATTTCGGATTCAGATATGAGAAATATCTTTGATCCAGAAACACAAAACTTTGCACATAGTTTCTTATTTATGCATTTTGTACCTTTTGAAAAATTGGTGCCGTTTTTGTTTTTCGATCATTAAGATGTTTGAGTATGGTAATGGTATGCTAAAGTAATTAAATTTTTTATCTTAAATTAACTTTGATTTAAATTATTTATAAAGTTGATACGTCAGTGGTTATCTGTGATAAACTAGAAAAGGCACATACGTTATTGGAGCAAGCTGATAAACTACCCTCACTGAAGTATATTATATTATTTGATAAAGCAACCGAAACAACTATACAGACTGCAAAGAAATATAACATTCAAATATTACATTTTTCTGATGTGGAAGTAAGTAAAAACTCTTTGATTCATCTTTTCCAAAAGATTTTTTTTGCTCATTTCATTAATATATTATAAGCCATTTCATTGATATATATATATGAATATATTGATATATTAAGCCATTTCATTGATTGATATATATTAAGCATTGCTGGGGTGTTTTAAGAACCACAATAACGATTGATTTTAAACTGTGTACATGATATTGTTTGACAAATTGAAATCACAACAAACCCAATCATTCGCATATACCCCAAAAGTCACTAATACGTAAATGTACTATTTTTCGAAAAAAAACTGTTTCTGTCGTGTACACAGTTTATTATAGGAATGGGTTGGCTGGTACGAAAATGAATTGTCATTACTGTATTTATCTTATAGACACATAGAAAGATTGTTTGAACCAAGACAAACTTTAAAGTCCAATAACTTCATAATTTTTTCTTGGTTTTAAAACAGACGCTTTTGTTTATAGGAATCTGGTAAAACTAATCCTGTTACTCCAATTGTAAGTATACATTGATCTTTCATATTCTTAGAATGACATTTTAGTAATTGGAACATATTCAAATAAAACACTATTTATGGATAACAATTACATGGTTTAATATACCACGACGTTTCAACAAGATTTTACAATTCGTTATCAAGCATATATATCAACACAAATAAATAACATGAAATGATAAATATACGCACATAGCAAACAGCGGGAGGGGGGTCAAGTGGTACAACGCGCGCACAAAGTCACAAGGTCTGTCGTTGAGTCAAGCGCCGTGGTTTCGATTCCCCACTTGAATGTGACAGGGGGTAAGGTCGCTTATCCAATTTCATGTGTTTTCTCCGGGTTTTCCGGTTTCCTCATAGAGACGACTAACCGCAACTGAATTATTGAAATAAAATTGAATCATATGTTAGTCCCGAAATGACCTAGTTTATGTCGAGTTCGAACTGTCTAGTGGGATGAAAGAGCATGGGACATGTTTTATGTGATTTATCTCTCATACCTGACAACCATTGTCAGCAAACTTATGTTTTCTTATAATTCAGTCTTTGAATTGACAAGTTCATTTATCAGCCTTATAATTGTTAAATATGAATATTGATATAGAAATACTATCCATGGTACATATCATCCTCAGAAATAATACCCTTTTTTAGTTGTTTAACATTCGAGAATTTCCCCATATGTAAGCCGTCTTTATTAGACCGGTTAGTAAAGAAAAATAGGACGTTAAACCCCATTTTATCCATTCATACTAAATGTAAACGTACGCCATTATAGTTGCAAACTAATTAAAGAATTATCAACATCAAGCGTTGTATATTAATTTCATGAAATATGAGCTCTGAAAGATACAGTTAGCTGTAAATGGTTATAGCATAGTTTTACTTCATGGTAATTTAATAGCCATACAGTGAATACAAAAATGCTAAAATTATACATTTGTGTAATGTACATCTATAAAAGTCTTATAAATAATGGCCTTTGTAACTTTTAAATAACCTATTTTGTACCTATATACATATTGATATTGTAGTTACCCAAACCAGAAGATCTGGCAACAATATGTTACACCAGTGGTACAACAGGTAAATGTATACTTTATGATTTAATTCTGGAGTTAAGAATATCATTTCCTCTGGTTAGTCCATAAAGCCACCCTATAGTTTTAACATTAGTGTACAATTCCTTTAAATAGATCTGATAAGAAACAGCATCTTGTCCTTAGGAAGGTACGAATAACTGCGGTTCCATGTACACGCTGACCTGCAGTCAAAAGAACCTATGTCAGCAGTATTTTTGTTGCTGTAATAAAACACTGTGTTTGATGAAGAAAAGTAGAATTACGCACGTGTAGTTCATTTCAATATTTTATATAGAATAATAATATAAGAGTACAAGTTATAATATGTGTTTATTTTCAGGAGATCCAAAAGGTGTGATGTTAACACATTCTAACTTAGTATCTAATATATCAGCTATAGCAGCCAATCTAGAGGTACCTTCAATATCAATTTGTTTATTTGAGATCATACGATATACTATTAGTAAGAATTTTTCAATGGTATATAGAGATTGAACTAGACACTCTCAGGACACAATTATTTGATAAGGGCAAGAGAAGCCCAGAATTGTTTCCGGTGTACAAGTTACGATCCATGAATAATTAAGCTCAATATCTAATTTCTAAAACAAAGATGTGTATGGAAGGGGGTGTAGTGTCTCAACACAATACTTCGGCCATATTGATACCAACACGTGGTATTATTATGTGTTATACATATAGCCTACATGCATGCGAAACAGTGACATTTTCGTCTACTTTGAAATCAGTGGTTCTTTAACGGGAACGGATGGCCCACGGTGTTTGGTCGCATCCAAGCTTTCCTTGTCAACCTCACAGTCAAGTGAAGGCCGAGCTTAATATATCGGGTATGTTATTCCCAGCCCATTACGAGGGTTACGCACGACACACGGGAATATGGTTATTCTTGGCCCACGGCGAGATTCGACCACGGGACATTCTAATTGAGCCTCCATAGTTAAATAATCCTGACTTAACAGTGATCTCGGCGAATGTCCCCAAAATTGTCAATTTGCAAGTTGAAATACCCTTAAATTTAACGACACTTCATTTGTGTTGTTTCATCTATATTTGCTTGTGTTTCAGAGAGCATATATACTTTCTAAGGATGATGTTCATTTATCTTATCTTCCATTAGCTCATATGTTTGAAAGAGGCATGCAGGTAAGGAAATGTTGCAGTTATAGAATTGGGTGTTATCAGTGACTAACCGCGGGGGCTTAGTGAGTAGGGCGCTAGTTCGATAACCTATAGGTCCCGGATTCAATCTCGATGTTGACGGTCAAAGTTCATCCCGATTCTCGGACTGAGTTTCTACATGTCAGTGGTGCAGGCCAGGGGGGGGGGGGGGCTGGCAAGGAACAGTGCCTAGTCATTCGGATGGGATGAAAAACCTAGGTCAGTGTACACCTTGGCCAGCACATAAAAGAACACTTTACAATATGAATTCATTTGCTATCCGGGCAAAATTTCCCAATAGTACACTGCATGGTGTATTTTTCCGTCTATAGTAGCCGGGCTGGAGCATGATCATAGGACGCCAAACCCCATTTTATTCAATCAATACATCACCAGTAAGCAATTTTGAAGTTCACAAGACAGTATTATTTTGAGTATGGTCTGGTATAACTTGAATATTTGGGAAATATGTAAAGATATTTTATGGACGACTATCACCACCAAAACGTTTTGCGTTTATCTCCCTTGACTAATTTTAAGAAATTTGAAGATGGCTTATCCGTTCGAAGTAGCCCCCCCCCCCCCCAAAGAAAATTATCATTTATGTATCTATTTGCGTTTTTACAGTGACATGCCCGTATAATTTTAAGCAGTATGGGTTACAATACCTTTGGGCTGGTTATTTACAGATATCAAAATAGATCTTAAATTACTACTTGACTTATTATATGTTCTAGTTACTACTGTTTATGCACGGAGCACAGATAGGATTTTTTCAAGGTGATATTAAACTATTAACAGATGATATGCAGACATTACGACCAACTTTATTTCCCACCGTACCCAGATTACTCAATAGGATGTACCAACGTGTAAGTAGGCTTGTCATCACAAATTTTTGTTGCAGGGACAGCAGATTGGTGATTGAGAGATGGGGGAAATAAGGGGTAGATATAGGCAAACTAATAACAACAATTATTCAAACTACTTCTCTACAACGTACACCAAAACTTGTTTTTAACTGAATATCCCATTTCCTGTCAGCGATCATTTGTTAGGCAAAGAACTCAGTTAACATACCGCAAATATAACTGATAATGCGTCAGGGTATATGAGCTGGCCTTCAGATACCTGCGTTTGTCGTTACACCGACGACGACCCGTTGCCGTGACTAATGAATACAGTAAGGCATATTGAAAAAAAGATCGGAATTCAGGGACCACACAGTTGATTAAAAGGAGGGATCCGGGTGATGGTCAACGATGCGACCTAGTGGGAGGGGAGTAGTAGTACATTTTGCGGAGATTGTAAATCGGTTAACAAGAAATTATTTTATTTAATTTTCTCGGTACGCGACTTCCAAGCTGCATATATTGTCAATACGACTACGTTTGAATCAATCGGAAAAAGCCAGCTACCATTTAATACGGAAATCTACGAGGAGTACGGCCCATAGAAATATATATTTCTATGGTACGGCCTACTTGTCACAATGGAATAACGTCATAATGTCATGACGTCACATCTATTGCTGATTGTCGAAGAAGAAAGACGTCTATTATTTCGTGTGCGCTTTATTGAAAATAGTTTTATTATTTTTCAAATTCCCACATTTTACTGAAGTTTACAACACTTCAATATCAAGTAAGTCTACTTTTTATGTAAACTTCCATTTATACTTCAAAATAATTCAACAAAACATCTCCCTTGTTTTAAAATGTAGCGGAGAAATGAAAAATTAATTCTTCCGGCCTTGTCTATACTTTTTTATTTTCAAATTGTACTTAAGTAATGTTAATGTAAAAAGAATAAATCTAATAGCGTCCGGCGGTATTATATTGTTATATATCGATATTACTTTCTTTTGCAGAGTTTTAATTATGCCGTTCAACTGTTTCTCAAGAAAAGTTAAAGTTGATTCGATGCCAAGTAAGTTTTATTTATTTCTTTTCACAAACAAGATAAAACCGATGGTGAATAATATTCGGCTAAATGTTTTATAAAAAAAGGAATAAAAATAAAAATAATATAATTCTAATAATTCATTTCTATTTGTTGCAGAGGAACGCAATGGAGGGGAAAGTTTAATGTCAGTTCTCATGAGAGCGTGGAAACAAATTGATGAAATCGCCGAAAGACACCGAAAGGAGAATAAAGCAGAGAAGAAAAGACCATCGAAGGATTATGATAAATTGATGAATGATCGTCAAAGTAGAGTAATTGAGCTTCTAGATATTCACCGTTCAATTATTCAAGCAAAGAAACGTGCTCAACAGCAGAAGATAACTAGTGAAAGAGCGGGAAAACTTCCACAAGCTGACACGTCTGGTGTTAATCAAAATAATGCTGAAATTATACAAAGCAAATATATAGAAAATACCAATTGTCAGGATATTAAAACAAAAGACAGAATAACCGAACTATTAGCTGATGGTTTAGATGCTGCTTCAAAAAATACTGAAGGTCTGGATGTTGAAGCAAAGGACACAATAAACGAAGAGTTAGCTGATGGTTTGGATGCTGCTACTCCTGTGAGGTCACAAGGTATGCTGCCCTCTTTCTTCAAACGCAGTATCGTTCCCCTTTCCTAACATAATAGTATATTTAAATCGATAACTAAGTCAAATTATTTGTTATGAATATACGTATTATGCGGTCTCCGTTGCTAGGACAGTGGCACTTAAGATTGGGTGACAAAGCATAAGCCTTAATGTATTTCTTTTCTTATTATTATGTTACCCAACGCGACTTCATGTTCTGTTACCCTGAAACTGACATTCGAGAAAATTTATACCAATGATGGAAGCCTCGGCCTTTCTATTCTAATATTATAAAATGCATTTGACTATAAATGGTGTCTGTTTTACAGAAAAGAAAGTCCAACTTCACCTTGGAGGTAGAATGAGAAAAAGTTGTAGACAATTTTGGACGACTGTTACCCGACCTTTTAGAACATGTCTTGGAGAACAACAGGAATCTCGACAATAAGAAGGATATAGAAAAGGTAAATATTATATTTATTACTTATAATATATATTTTTTAAAAAAAACCTCTGGAACTGGATATTCCAGTCTTAGTATCAGCTTGTTTTTAATATTTTTATTGAATAGAAATGAGAATGAAATCTATTTACATACATTCATTCAGAGGCAGAACCCCATTTTATTTTGATATATCAGAGATACATGTATTAAATTGTATCATTTTCTTGTTTTCTATTTCAGACAGATGATGGAAGAAGAATTGTGATAAAAAAAAAAGTTATTTAGAATAGAAATTGTTCTTTCAGTTTAGAGAACATTTATCCATATAATTTTATAAATAATATAATACATTTCTATTTATAAACTTTGAATATATTTTGATCTATTTATAATATATACTTTTTTGTTATTTTTTATATACATTTGTTGATGAAAATTTTATTTAATAAACATCTTTTGGATATTTGAATTTTTTTAACTCTGTTATTTTATTCAAAATGAACCATATCTTGGGACCATTTTTTTCGTACCTGGGAATCGTTGTCATGTTTACAAATATATCTTATGATAGACTGTTTACAGATACATACATATTACATACTTCACTTTAACTCATTTTTAAATTTTCACTTTTTGGTACCACGGGAAGGACTGTACCTTGTTCGAATTTATTCCGTAGATGGGTTATGTTTTACTGATAGACTGCCCCCCCCCCCCCTTGCTGTTTCTAAGTGAAACACTCTATTTTCTCGGGCTTGATTTGGTAAGAAAGATATGATTAATTTATGTTCCTGCTAACAAGTTTATGACAAAAGACAGTGTTATGTACCCGTGACTTATTTGGGATAAGTCAAGAATGAATCGGCTGAATTACCCCCTATATAATCATAATATAATTGCATCGTAAATATTTTTTTTTACAATCCCAACTCAGATTATTGTATTACCTTGTCCTGTCCGAAGACTTATGTGAATCATAAATTTATAGCAATTAGATGATGAAACATTTTTAGCAAATAAACCATGAGATATTTATAGCAAATAGATAATGAGACATTTATAGCAAATAGATGTTGAGACATTGATAACATATGATAGATGATGATGAGACATTGATATCACATGTATGAGACATGTATAGCAGGTAGATGATGCGACATTGATATCACAATGTCATGTATGAGACATAGCAAAAAGATGAGACATTTATAGCAAATAGACTATGGTCGTCCTGTTCTGGTTGTCATGGTTGATTGTTGTATTTTTTTAAAATTTATTGTCCAATTGATACGACATCGACGTTCCTACGCCATATTTGCGAAATGATAACATCCAACCTAATATGTTTGGTTTGTTTTAGCTTGTATTTTATTTTAGGTTATAAATGGTGTTCGAGACAGTAAACTTAAATCAACATTATTAGATTGGGGAATGAAGGCTAAATTAAAGGAAATTAAAAGGTACTATTATAGACATAATAATTCATGATTGGGATTTGCCGCTAAAACATTTTCACGAATAAACACGACCCAATGCACTATAAATAATTTGATATTCATAGCAATTCCAAGTAGTCAGCAGAGTGATGGCGAACAGATTGTATTATGGAGCTCTCACACTCTGCCGTGTAGGCCTACCGTCCACCTGTCGGGCTATTAAAAAAAACGTTGGGTTTTGAGCGAACTTGTCCCCGGCCGCTTTTTTTTTAATCTTTTCACCGTTTCGTTGCCATCTTCTGACCACTCTCACCGGGCGCATACCGGGTCTTGAACGTGCTTCTACCGTCTTCACTGCCCAGATTGACTTTTGTTGAAAATTTTGGCCTTTTCCATACCGGGCCAATACCGGGTCTCGAACGTGTGCACCGGGTTTGTAGCAGCCACCTACCAGTCACTTAGCGTCCCCTCACCGCTCGGAGCTTCCTGTTAGTGAGTCCCCGTCCATGACACGTTCACAACCCGTTACAGACAGTGGATTTTTTTTTGCCCGTTCATCACCGTTCTGTCCTCATTCCGTTCAACACCGTCATCCTGGCACCGGCCAAAGTTTTGAACATGCTCAAAACTTTCACCGGGTCCCACCGGGTGTAAATAAGCGACAACGCCCTATTAACGTGTTGCCCGCTTTGATAACGACTTACCGTGTGCCCTCGACGTTCTCCGCCGTCCGCAGACATTTTCGCGCACGGTGCCACACGGTGGGCCTACACGACAGAGTGTGAGAGTCACATTAAGTGAAATGAAGACGTATAACTATCAATGGTTACAAGGGCTTGAAAGGATAGATTAAACGGGTTGAAACAAACAAGTATAGTCATTGAATGAATCATAGAACTGCAAACGTACTAAATCATCTTGTGAACCTACTCATTGAAATCAGCAGAAACGACTAACCCCAATAACCGATGTATACCGATATGGTATTCACTTTAGGTATACCCCCCCCCCCCATTTGCACTGTAAGGCAGAGGGTTGTGGAATGTAAGCGTGACAGAGAGTCTTGACGATGACCCGAAATCATTTAAGGAAACATGACATTATGAATTATGATGGCTGATCGGCGATCGACTCATGGATGCCAAAGCTTTCGACTACTTATTTCTGTCGTGTCCGGTTTTGACGTCTCGTGACAACTTGTGCCGTTTTGAGCAGATCCCGATTTGGCCCTTTTAGACCAGAGGGAGGAGGGGGGCATTGTCACCCGAGTGAGGGCAAATTCTGAGTTAACTTTTCTAGAGGCATTTTTCGTCAGGAATCCGAATCTGGTAGGTAATAAGCCAGGCGAGGGGGCGTTTCCGAGATAATCGAGGTCAAAGCTCACGGAAGGTCAAATAACGAAAGAAACGTATATATAATTCAAAATCTGTCCAGAATAGGGCCGAAAATCATTGATGACAGCAATGAGACAATTATAATACAGTAATATAATAATAACAATATATCTGGAATTTCGTACCGTACTAAGAATCGTATTTTGACATTGAATACCCCCCCCCCCTTCATTATCATTATCATAGTAATTGAGTTTAATACCACACAACTTTGATCGCTATTTAAGGTAAGTAAATATAAATGTGCCATAATATTACTTACATAGTTAAAGAGGGGAATAAACAAGCTTTTCTGTGATATGTAACATTATATCTGGAATTTCGTACTAAGAACCGTATTTTGGCATTGAATACCCCCCCCCCTTCATTATCATAGTAATAGAGCTTAATACCACCAAACTTTTATCGCTTTTTAAGGTAAGTAAATATGAATGCACCATAAAATTATTTACATATTTGAAGAGAACCACCAACAGGCTTTTCTGTGATATGTAACAATATCTCTGGAATTTCGTACTAAGACCCGTATTTTGGCATTGAATACCCCCCCCCCCCTTCATTATCATAGTAATAGATTTTAGTACCACCCAACATTGACCGTTTTGTAAGGTAAGTACATCTTAATGTGTCAGCAAATTATTTACATATTTGAAGTGAACAATCAACAAGCATTTCGCTGATATGTAACATAATATCTGGAATTTCGTTCTAAGACCCGTATTTTGGCATTGAATACCCCCCCCCCCTTCATTATTATAGTAATAGAGCTTAATACCACCAAACCTTGATTGCTTTTTAAGGTAATTAAATATGAAGGTGCCATAAGATTATTTACGTATTTGAAAAGGGTAATAAATAAGCTTTTCTGTGATATGTAACATTATATCTGGAATTTCGTACTAAGACCCGTATTTTGGCATTGAATACCCCCTCCCCCTTCATTATCATAGTAATAGAGTTTAATATCACACAACTTTGATCGCCATTTAAGGTAAGTAAATATGAATGTGCCATAATATTTCTTACCTAATTGAAGAGGGTAATAAACAAGCTTTTCTATGATATGTAACATTATATCTAGAATTTCGTACAAAGAACTGTATTTTGGAATTGAATACCCCTCCCCCCTTCATTATCATAGTAATAGAGCTTAATAAAACCAAATTTTGATCGCTTTTTAGGGTAAGTAAATATGAATGTGCCATAAAATTATTTACATATTTGAAGAGAGCAAACAAAAAGCTTTTCAGTGATATGTAACATTATATCTGGAATTTCGTACTACGACCCGTATTTTGGCATTGAATACCCCCTCCCCCTTCATTGTCATAGTAATTGAGTTTAGTACCAACCAAACTTGACCGTTTTGTAAGGTACGTAAATCTCAATGTGCCAGACAATTGTTTACATATTTGCAGAGAGCAATCAACAAGCTTTTCGCTGATATGTAACATTATATCTGGAATTTCCTACTAAGACCCGTATTTTGGCATTGAATACCCCCCTCCCCCCGTTTCATAATCATAGTAATAGAGCTTATACCACCAAACTTTGATCGCTTTTTAAGGTAAGTAAATATGAATGCACCATAAGAATTACATATTTGAAGAGAGCATTCAACAAGCTTTTCAGTGATATGTAACATTATATCTGGAATTTCGTACTAAGACTTGTATTTTGGCATTGGATACCCCCCCCCCTTCATTATCATAGTAATAGAGCTTAATACCACGGGTATGCAGGTGTCATCTCAGCTCATTGTTATTATTATACATGTATTACTGTATGATAATTGTCTCATTGCTGTTATCAATGATTTCCAGCCCTATTCTGAACAGATTTTGAATTATATACGTTTCTTTCGTTATTTGACCTTCTGTGACCTTTGACCTCGATTATCTCGGAAACGCCCCCTCGCCTGGCTTATTACCTACCAGATTCGGATTCCTGGTGAAAAATGCCTCTAAAAAAGTTAACTCAGAATTTGCCCCCACTCGGGTGACAATGCCCCCCCCCCTTCTCCCTCTGGTCTATTTCAGACTTCCACCTGTTTCTAACTACTAGTCGGTCGCCATTTTCCTGGTAATAATGACGTCATGTCAGCTGTGAACGGCTTTATTTTAGGGTGAATGGCTGTAGAAAATTTCTTCCTGGCGGGCATCCAGGTCTTGCAACATCATTGACAAAAAGTGTGTACGCCTGGAAGGGGTCTATGTAGAAAAATAAATGGAAACCAGCCTTCTTATTATGCCTCGGTTTCCGTCCAACCTGGCCATTACGAACATTTTATTTCCAGGCCCTGCGCCCTGCAACACTGACAAGTGGAAACCGAACTAGAAAATCTCTAGTATTTTTATCGGACGACGATGGGGTCGAACCCTTGACCTCAAGGTTAAAGATCAAACGATATACTCACCTGGCATTAGCTAATTTACTCTGACCTATAAACATAATCTAGAGAATTTAACATACGTATGCCTATTACATGTCTTCCTGTAGGTCTGAAATGCTATCTAAATTATTAATTAGACATCAAGTAACTTATCCAGATCATAATCAACTCTCGATGTCATCGCTAGCCTGCGATATTTAATGGATTATAACTCGGTCTGCTGCTGATGATTAAATGTTTTTATCGACCCTACTTTAGTAATGATGATCGAAGCTAGGCCCGAAATTTAATTCCCTTTACATCATCTAGTTTTTAACTATAATAGTGAGAACTATCAGCTTTTTATCTAATCTCCCATAATGTATCTTTATTTTAATGTTTGAAATTTTTTGTATCATTAGAGGTATTATTAGAAGAGACAGCATCTGGGACAAATTAATCTTCAACAAGATACAGAATTTACTCGGAGGAAGAATACAAGTTCTAATATCTGGTTCAGCACCACTTTCTGAACCGGTTCTAAATTTTGCCAGATGTGCTTTTGGTTGCTTAGTGAGTTACACTTAAATTTTCTGTTTGATTTAAGAAACCCATTGTGAGTTACACTTAAATTCTGTGTTTGATTTAAGAAACCCATTGTTTATGATGTAATAGTAGGGAACCCAATAAACCCCAAAACCACCATAGCAAAATTACAACTTAACATTCACCGGATACCCCAAGAAACTAAATTAGCCCTCATAAACACCTTGCTGTCCTGCCCCGACTGGCCATACGCCATACAGGGTGTTATGAAGCAAATGTTGCCCGGACAGCGGTGCTACGGCCTACTCTTCTATCGAATTCAAACTGTCAGGTGTTTTACGTTCATGCCAATGTGTACACTGGACCTCAGTTATTCGTCCCATCCGAACAGTTATACACTGTTCCCTGCAAGACACCGAGAACCAGGTCGAAAAATATCTATATAAACTTCCCCGGCTAATACCAGGATCGAACTCTTTGAGCCACCGCTAAACACATCTCCACATGAACAAGGGGTCTATTTTAACTGAAATGAAACATGTAAAAAGGGTAAGCTATTTGTAGAAGAGAAAATAATATTATGAATGAAAACTGGTTTTATATATTGTAGGTATTAGAGGGTTATGGACAAACAGAAGCTACAGCTGGAATCGTATTTAATATACCCGGTGAAAGTATTCCAGGTGAACTTTTTATTCGTTTCGCAATCTTCCTTTCTGATGTTACTCCCCCTTTTAACAGGTTTATTTTAAATTTGGTGTGAAATGAAATGAAATGGGGTTTCTCTCTCTCTCTCTCTCTCTCTCTCCACGCCGAAAAATCTGGATGAACTTCTCGGCCAATGCAGGTATCGAAAACCCGAACTCCAGCGTCTTACCCACTTAGCCACCGTGGTCACCTAAATTTGGTGTGGAGTATTGGGACAATGAGAGGATGAACCCTATCGATTTTCTGTTTTCTCCGCCCATCTATTGTAAACTGTGGTTATAATATGATATGCTGTAACAAATTCATGTCATTGTTACTATCTTACGATTGGTATAGATAAAATGAAGATTATTTTTAATGTATGCATATTATTTGTAGGACATTGTGGACCACCATTAATTTGTAATTATGTCAAGTTAATTGATGTACCAGAAATGGATTATTTTGCTGATCAAGGAACCGGAGAGGTAATAGTGATATAACATTGATTTTTACACTTCGGTTCTGGAATCTTTTTTACGTTTCGGTACTCGAATTCAAATGTTTTTGCCAGCATCTAGACCCTTTGTACCTTCATATGTAGGACCATGATCATGTATGAAATGAAAGCCGCCATGATGGCCTACATAGTCACACAAAAGAAACAGCCCATCAGATAGGCCTAAAATAAACTAATTTTTGTCGGTTCCAAACTAGATCTGGAGAAGGAATCATTACTGGTAGATGTGTTCAAACTAAGACAGATTATGACAGACAAATAATTCCAAACCAGAGATACAAACCTGAAGCCCTGTGAAGATATAAGGACTGAAAAGTGTTCTTTGTAGTTATCTGGAAAATTAAAACTAAGTTATATCCCCTTGATTGACCTCGATGTTCGGGGATAGAAATTAGTTATCTAATCTATCCTTCAACTGTCGGTTTACGATCTTAGAAAAATACAATATGGCGGGCGGCAAGAAATCAATAGAAAGTAATGGCAAATTAGATGCCACAACTTCTGTTAGGATCAATCTTAATATTTTTTGTATCAGTATATCTTCTTTATGTTGTCTGAAAGTCTATATTTTCTTTTTAATCAGAAACATTGCGCTTTTAGTTAGGAATGGTCTGCATTTTGTCAGAAAGTAAGACCTTAAATCATTTTACATGTAACACGTTATAGCATTTAAGTCGTTGTGCATAATATGACCGTCGTTATTACATAATATATTAGTTAAAGGGCATGTTATGACCATTGTTATTACAGATATGACTTAAACGGACATGTTATGACCATTGTTATTACAGATATGACTTAAACGGACATGTTAGGACCATTGTTATTACAGATATTACTTAAACGGACATGTTATGACCATTGTTATTACAAATATGACTTAAACGGACATGTTATGACCATTGTTATTACAGATGTGACTTAAACGGACATGTTATGAACATTGTTATGGCCATTACATTACATATATTAGTCAAAGGGCGTGTTATGTGTAATGACCGTTACTATTATTATTATCTTAGTTAAAAGACATGTTATGTGTAATAACCGTAATTAGTTAAAGGGCATGTTATGTGTAATGACCGTTACTATTGTTATTATTACATATATAAGTTAAAGGACACGTTATGATTATACAGATATTAACTAAAGGACATGTAATATTGTTTGTTATTACAGATATTAGCTAAAGGCCCGAATGTATTTAAAGGTTATTATAAAAACAAAGAGAAAACAGAAGAAGCATTGGATAAAGATGGTTGGCTACACACTGGTGATATAGGTACTTGGTTACCAGTAAGTACATATAAATGGTTAACATGATATTACATTAGTTAATGAAAGCTGCAGGTATAAGAATATGTTAATGTTTTGAAACGAACTGTCCTAACCATGTTTGGGGTTTAACCCTTAAGAAATCATACTGTTCTAAACTTCTGAAGTTTAAAATGAAGACGAAATCGTACCCGTTAATCCATGTTTGTAGTTTAATACGAAGAAATCGTACTGTTCTAATAGTCGGGGACGACGGGGAGAGATAACGTTTTACCCAAAACAAATTGCAAAAGAAACCAATGCTGTTTGGTTCAATGATATGCCATTGTGCTTGATAACGATAAGAGGATACTTGTCGAAACGTCGTGCTTTGTGAAAAAAACAGTGGTTGATTCCCATAAAAACTGTGTTCTGTTAATGTGTTTCCAAATCGCTGAATGCCACTTAAAGATTAGATTAACTTAAAATCTGCTATTTTCGATTCCATTTTGGCAGCAATATTGAATTTCTACCATGTTGGATTTTCAAAATTCATGTTTAAATCCAGAGACACCGATAAACATATAACAGAGATAGTAAACGTCATGGTTATACTGGTACAATGTCATTTTATTACCAAATTTGGCAACCAATTTGAAAAAAATGGCCGGTACAATGTGAAAAGTATTTTTCTTTTTAAATTGGTTTGGTCAAATTTGTTATATTCGAAACATTTCGCCACTATTGTATTTTAAGATTTTCATAATAGTATATTTATTGAAGTGCACTAGTCACGAGAGATATCACTGCAGAAAATTTATAAAGACCGCCATGTTGAATTATATTGATTACGCTATTTTGCCTTGGCAGACGTCGGCCGAATTTGAGTATAATGCTGCCTAATATAAGTATGATTGAACCAAACTGCATTGGTTTCTTTTGCAATTTTGAGACTAACATGCCCGCCTTTAACCATGTTTGAGTTTTAAAACATAAAGAAATTGTACTGTTCTTACCATGTTTGAGGTTTAACATAAAGTAATCGTAATGTTCTAACTATGTTTGAGGTTTAACATAAAGTAATCGCAGTGTTCTAACCATGTTTCGGGTTTAACATAAAGAAATCAAATATGTGGATATCGATTAATGTTATTTTTTTTCTTTTATAGAATGGAACTATGAAAATCGTTGACCGTAAGAAAAATATCTTTAAACTTTCTCAAGTAAGTTATATAGATAATGAATGGTTTATATGATTGTATAATGTCGTGTTTCGTGTTGTTAACCATTATTAGACCTGTAATTTGACCCCGGGCGCTACTCATCTTGCTCTTCTTCTTCTTCTTCTTCTTCTTCTGTCCATCCAAGTTTGATTAGACATGGAACTTTTTCTTGGAAATTATTGTTTATAAAGAAAAAAAATCGTTCGAGGGACTGAGATTTTGTGACATACCAATTCCATGATGGCTGTCATAACGTCATACTGGATTCCTTGTCCATATAGAACGCTTGTAGTTTTCATAACTCAGCTTGAAAAAATCATTGCATCGGTTCTTCTGCCAAGTATTGGTTAAATAACGACACAGTTTCTTCACTTTTCAATAGAAACAGTATAATATATATACAAATATCTATTTCAGGGAGAATATATAGCAGCTGAAAAAATAGAGAATGTTTATCAGAGAAGTAGTTTTGTTGCACAAGTGTTTATTGAAGGGGATAGTTTAAAGGTAATTAAGCACAAGTTGTAATTAATGTATTGTGGAAACAATGGAATAACCTGATATTGGTTTATGGAAGTTCCATTGGGGGAGATTTGGGATTTATCAGAATACTAGCATACGTTTTCTAAGGTATGGACCGAATGTCAAGCAGATGGTATTAAAATATGAGTCTTAAAGATACATTATGCAAGTCATAATTTAGGCTTCAGATGTTATAGAAATTATAAATTAGATCTTTATTTAAACAACAAGCCCAAAATCAACTCTGTAGACCCACGGATGACTCTGCTACAGCTTGGATTTAAATCTGATTTCAACGATTAATTAAATCAAATATGGCGCATCGTGATGAGATTATTAAGTGTTATGTTTACAGCATAAGTTAGATCGAGGCCGCTGTTGCGCGATATTCCGATGGCATTCAAAACTTTACTTGATAATCAAGATTATGTAGGTGTAGTTAACGCCTATCAATCAAACGATAGTCCAAAGTGAAGACACATGTGTTGACCCCCATTTCTAGTCAATATTACAACGCTAATAAATCTGTACAGAATAAAGTTATTTGACTGAAATTTTCAATATATTCTTCTTTCATCATCCACTTTTAAACTGTTATAGCCAGAATGGCCAACTCTCTATAACAAAAATTTCCGATAATGTATCTTTAAAGTTAACCAGGTTGTAATATCGCTATGTAAAAAATCTTTCCATGTAACATTACTAGATATTGAAGACAAATACTTCGAAAAATCTTATTCCTTTAAATCATTTTCTTCCTAAAAAAAATAAATATCCAACGAAGGACTTCACGTTATAATTGAAACCTCTAAATTCAGATTAAGCGACCTAAAGCCGGTGAAAAGCGCTTTCTTTCGACTGTGCGTGTATCCTAACAAAGGTTTTTAGACTAATCATCACATCTTGTTTAGCGGTGGACAATATGGACTAGGGGGTATCAAGGATATATGTCAAGTGTTATCACATTCACATCTAGCCAACACTGATTGTCCTATTTGGTGTATCAAGACCATTACCTGTGTGGTTAAAATATTCTGTCACAACTCACAAGTTGATATATAATTTTTTATATAATTGATAAATACAGGGGCGTTGGGACTGCCGAGAGCTCTAGGGTGCCGTGCTGGCCGATCACCTCTGGAGATATGGCCCGGGCTTACTCCGGATACCCCAGTTTCCTCCCATACGAACAACAAGCAAGCCAATTACCATTTATGTTAACAGGAGGTCCGACTGTATTGACCTGGTGTATTTCCTAGTTCATTGTCTTCTAGTCATTCGGATGAGACAAAAAAATCGAGGTCCTGTGTACACGTTGGCGTGTCGTAAAAGATCCTTTGGCAGTTGGAACTCGATATAAGAGTAGGCCGTAGTTCCGCTGTACGGGCAAAATTCCTCATAACACACTGTATGGCGTATGCCCGTCTTCATTAGCCTAGCTAGGAGCAGAACAGTAGAACGTTAAACCCCATTCCATTTTATACATTTCACATCACGAGTCCCAAAACAGTTACTTATTGCTTATAACAGGAAGCGATTGCTTAAAAAGAGAATACCTCTTTACTTGGAGAAGTTGTTTCATCCCACCCAAGGATGCGCTTCTTGACTTTAAACGATAGGAGCTGACTTAGACGTCTTGTCTGCGATGTCACAAATATGTAAGCGAACGGCAAATACATCCATTTCAGGCGCAAATCGGACTTCTTTAGTCTTTAGACATCTTGTCGGAGCTCTACTTTCCCAACTTGTGGATGTGCCTTAACCCACGTAAAATAATTTGGGTTTGAGTGGATGTATAATGTTTAGGACTTAACAGTTTTTGTTATTTTTTAACCCTTATATCTATAGATATACAGTCAGATGACACGTGCGTGGTTTCAGTCTGATCTGACTATAGCATTTAGTCATTCTAGTTATTGTGTGTTATCAATACTGTTTCATCGTTAAAGTATGGTAATTTTATGCTGCTGCATGCTTTTGTGTAATTTGTATTAGCCATGCTATAAAGATATATAAACATAGATTTAGAGAAATACGGTTTTTCAGAGTTATATATTTAATGAATGAGACAAAGACTGTTAGTTTTAGGAACCCAACGTGAAGTCAGATTATTATGGTCCAAACAAGACAGCCACACTTCCCCCTTTAATCGGTCTAGTTATTGTGTCATTTGTATTAGAGGTGTTATAAAGATCTATACGCATAGATATAAAACACTATATGTAATTCACTAACGATGAATTTGGTTGATCAATATAAATACACAAAGCAGGAGTCTAAACAAAAGTCCATACGGAAACTCAAGTCAATCTCCGGAAATGTCCAACATTGTGCTTCTCTAGTCTTATGGCGACTTTGTTTATAAATTAACTGTTCTGTGATTTTCTTTCAGCATTTCTTGATGGCTGTAGCTGTATTAGATGAAGAATATATTTTTAAATGGGCTAAAAATAACAACCAGCCAACCTCTTTAAAAGAGCTGTCACAATCTCAAGTAAGAATATATTATGATATTAAATCAGTATAACATTATAGACAAAAGGAAATACAGATAATTATGGACCTCCTACACTTAGTGGCAATCTCACATGTGTTACTAATTGACCTGGTATTCCCCCAGAACAATTATTTCGTGTGAAAAATCACAGGTGTGTGGGGGGTGAATTTTTGGAGAACGCCTCTGTAAATGAGGGTTTAACGCCCCACTTTTCTGCTCCGACCCGGATAACAAAGACGAGCATCCGCCGTAAGGTGTGCTATAATTTTGCCCTGAAAGCAATTGTGTCAAGGGTTATTTTACATCCACCATAAGACTTACACGAGAGACAAGATTTAGATAAAGAGAGGCTGTTCTCGCTATAATCGCTATAATAGTTTTTTTTATTTGAAAAGATAATGCAAAAAGGATATGTTGAAAATTTCAGTCAAATCCAATTAATGTCCAAACCATCCGATGGCATATAGTGTTGATTATGGGCTTGGCATGTGGATAAATGCACATAACATTTGAAGCCAGAAAAAAGACCTGCAATAGACAGATTTAACAGTTACATAATGAATACTAATTCACCTGTTTATTTTCGTTTTTATTACAGGAAGTTAAAGATATCGTGTTAAAAGATTTATTAAAAAGTGGTAAAGATGCACAGTTAAAGGGGTTTGAACAGGTAAAAACACGAGGGTATCAGGATAACATATCTTCCTTAATAAATATTTACAATATCCAAAGCATTATGCCGTGAAACAATATCAATACTTGAGGTCCGATGACTGATAAATAGTATGCGTTATTGCACGGTTCGATTAGTCGCATTGATCGTATAACCATGCCCGGCGGAGTTTGGGGGGGGGGGGGCTAGGGACCCAATAATTTGGCCGCAAGTAATCTTTCCTCCAGGTTATTGCATGCACGTAACAAGAGGCTTGATTTAAACATGGAAGTGAGCAGAAGTGAGACTTCTAGAACGTAGACGTCCAGAAGAAGAAATCCCTGTTATGTTTTATATTCATCTCTGGGTTAAGAGACCTACGACTGTAAGGGCCGCGATTAGATAACTGAACAGACGATCTTTTGTTCAAGTCCATCTCACGTCTGTTATATCTACAACATATTATTAGGTATTTAGAAAAACGACGAGATGGGGTTAAATCTATACTCTATCTGTCACGTATCCATCAAATAACTCACTGCTATCAGTTATTACAAGTTAATACAAGCGGTTGTCAAGCAAGATATGCCCTCATTCATGATAATAATTCATGAAGTTGTGGTCCGATTTATACAAATATCGAAAGTAACAAAATCGAGATCTTTGGGAGATAGACCTTTCCTTTGGAGATATACCTATATTTCAAAATCGGATAAAAATTGTGACCTGATATAGTTGAACAATTTTAAGATCAAATGTAAAATTTTACTTCTACAGGGCCCACAAACTAAAATGTGATTCTCCCTACAAACAGGGACCATGATAGGTCCACAACCTTGGTATTATTATGCATTGTTTTGTCAAGTTCAGTATCACAGGATTAAACCACTATTGACTGTGTTTTTATGTTAAGGGAGTTGAAAAGATAAAATTTCACATTGATGAGTAGTTATATTAGCCAAAATCGCCCAGAAAGCATCTCCGACGACCTAGACCCCCACCCCGAGCACCAGGACCTACGCCTAAGGACCTAGGATGGTACCCCCCCCCCCCCCCAAACCAAGAATGGCTTCCAATGGCCCTCATAACAGAACAACATACTAATCTACAATTGCTTTGAAGCGGACGGGGCTTCTAGGTCGTTATTAAGAATTTTTGATCTATGATCAGCACCAATTGCTTTGAAAACAAACAAGCTTTATGGAAGAATAACATGTCTTTATTAAGAATCCTAAATTCTTTAGTTCTTGGCTCATTCAGTTTATGCAAGACCAAAGAAATAACCGAGTAATGTTATAAAGAAATCATCCAACAAAATAAATGTTGGGTTTTAGGTAAACATTTAGAAGTGACAACTTTTCACTTAGAATCGTGAACTAAGAATTAATAACTTTTAAGAAAGACCTGAAATGTCTTCCATACTGTTGTCGGTCAATAACTTTATCTATTTAAGATATTTTTTCCGGTATTGCTTTATAATGTTCATGTACATACATAAATCAAATAGCTTTTAATTTCATGTGTATTATCATGGACGTCATGTATTATGTTATTAATGTGTTGGGGTTTTTTTCAGATAAAGGATGTATATCTACACCCGGAATTGTTCTCCATAGAAAATGGTTTACTCACTCCCACATTTAAAAACAAAAGGCCTACTCTGAGGAAAACATTTAAAAGTGAAATAGATGCTCTTTATCAAAAACACCAAGATTAATACGCGATGGAAACTTGTGTCAGAAGAGACACCGAAACCTAGCTCAAAGCGACTATCCACAAGCAAGATACCCATGTTCATTTGTATATAGCCAGATTCTTACCATATTATTATATCATAGTAATAAGTTATTAGACACATTCTTACCAAAGTATGTCATATATTCATTAACTATTAGACAAATTCTTACATTATATCGTAGGCATTATATAATTGTTAAAATCTATTAAGAATTAAAATAATTTATTCAAATGCAGACGAACGTCTAGAAAATATTTGTTTTAGAAGAACTGACTATTGTATGGAGTAGAGCATGTAAATATGTCTACCTGGAAATCTCGTCGAACTTGGGAGACTAACGAAAGCAGTAGACCATTGACGTTGTATTCGTCATTGCTTCCGGAATACGAGATAGCCTTATTGTGACAATAAAAATATAATAACCAAGCTGATTACTGTGAGTCAGTAGAATCCATATGTAAATATAAATGGACTCAAAATACCCCCCCCCCCACCGGTCGACATTTCCCCATTGGAAAAGCTCAATGCTTATCAACCTCGTTTACGTCACTCAACAGACTCCTTGTAATGGAACAACAAGACGGAGAGAAAGGGAATATCACCCATCCTCTTACAACTGTCATTTCATAAACATTTTTGTATGAAATTATGTAATAAATTATATATATTTGGTACATCATACTATTTGTTATTTGTTTGTGTATACATACTTCTAATGAACTTAAAAACTGAATACGGTTGAGGTCATATTCACTGATAATAGCATATTGACAATTTCATTATTTTTTTGTGCTTCATGAGTCTTGTGTTGTCTGTTGATCGGGATAACCGATCAAACAAATGGCGAAAATTTACATGTTTTGAAAATAGTGGTGCTAGCTTCGGGGATTATTTATTGGTACCATCAAAACCCTTTCATAATGTGAAAAACTTTGAAGTCAACCAAAGAGTTGAATGTGATCATCAGTCAATAATCTTTGTATTTGAGACTAACGTTTTAGATATTTCTTCGAAAAGTGACAATAACCGATTACAACCCTATTCAAAATATTATGTTTCGGGTCCTGAGTTAATTGAAGTTTATAACAACAATATTGTTAGCTTTTTTTGGTAAAAGTCCAATTATGAATTTAATGATTTAAATCCCTGTGATGTAAATAATGCAGTAAAATGTGTGGAATTAATGAAACGATACCCACGACAGGTAATAAACCTCGCAAAGAAATCAGGCAACCGCCATGGTTCGATGAGATAAACAGAAACGGTCGAAATACTATTTATTAAATCAATTTAGAAAAAGTAACAATGACAATGATTTAGAGCTACATTGTGTAAAAGTAAACAACACGAGCTTGAACAAATTAATTTGTGATAAATTGCGTTCGAACTTACAAACCTTCGATACATTTTAGACAACCGTTATGCGTTTTCGCCCAAAAACACAAGTTTGTAAACAGTTCAGAACCAGATGAATCGGTAAACCACTTCCAATCATTTCTAAACACAATATCATCTGATGATGACTCTAGTCAGCATCTTTCTGTTCGCCGTGGTGACTCGTATGACTCTAATAATATTCTAAACAGACCTATTTCAGTATATTAAGTTACTGAATGTATAAAGGGCATATTTGTTTGTACAAATTCTAAGAGTAATCTTTACAGGATCTTTGATACCGGTTGTTATCCTGAAAGCTGGTTCAAAGTCCATCCCACTACACAAGAAAGGTTCAATAAATGATCGCACTACTTACGGGGGGGGGGGGGGGGTCTCTTTATTAAACGCGATTGGTAAAATTGTTGTTTTGTGGAAAATAAGTATGAGAAACAAACTAGCTACATAAGAGGTTACTCTACGATTGATCAAATATTCAACCATCAAGGGACGTCTGTACGTTATATACGTTGATTTTTCCAGGACCGTCGATTCCCTGAACCGACTTAAATTAATGTCCTTATTGTTAGAATTGGGAGTCAGTGTTGAAATGTATTTAACCCTAAAAAAAATATGTATTCGTCTGTAAATCGTGTGTCATAATAGGATCATATTTAACTTTTATTTTGAATGTCATACTGGTGTTCGCCAAGGCTGCATCTTAAGTCCCCGCTCGTTGTGCTTGTACATCATTCGATTAATTGATTGACTGCGGTGACGTTAGAGGGATATTCAGACGAAAAACTTTACTACAATATAGTTTATCAGTCAAATCCAAAAAGTCACTTTCGCCCACACGCGCTTTGCTTCGGAAAACCAGGTCGATACCCTATTCAGTAAGTTTTAAAATATTTGACACAATTTGTAAAGCCAGTTTTATTATATATGGCGTTGATATAGGGGGGGGGGTATGGATATAGAATAGATATTGAAATGTGCAATCGCAGTTTCGTAAATTCGTTCTGCAAATACATTAGAGCAGTTTTACATAGCAACAAAGGAAGAGTGTGGCAGGTATGACATATCGGTCTACTATATATGTCAGATTGCGTAACATACTTTCTTATACTTACTGTAATGTCAAATCAAAGAGATATCCCAAAACATATGATTGGTCCAGGTACAAAGTTGGTGACCATAAGATCTTTCTAGAAATTTGAAAACTAAGATTGATTGATATTAACACACAGGAATGGGCAACTAGAATTCAAAACAGTGAAAGTCTAAACGATTATTGTATATACTACCAATCTACAAGTCAAGAATTATGGAAACCTATAACTATCAATAATAATTTCTACTTTTCGCCCCTTCAAAACACGAAAGTCGAAATGTAGAAAGTCGTTTTTGTCTTCTTATTGACATCAATAAATGCAAAAATAAGACTAAGTCGAAAGTCGCCAAGACGATATACAAGCCAAAATGCAAGTCGAAAATAAGAAATTAGGGGAAAAAAATATTTCTTAATTTCCTATTTTCGCGTTGATTTTGGCTTGAATACCGTCTTGGCGACTTTCGACTTTCTACTTTTCGACTTTCGACTTTCGACTTTCGACTTTTCGATTTTCGTGTTTTGAAGGGGCGAAAAGTAGAAATTATGAATGATAGTTATAGGCTTCCATAAAGAATCGTACTTGACAGTCAACATACATATAAACGTAAAAAATAATATGTCTTAATTTGTTTCGGTAGCCCATAATTTGTTTATGATATCGATTTAGCAAACACAGCCTAAAGTTTTCCTGTTTACAATTAAATTGTCTAAAATGCAACTATCATACATGTAAAATGATAAGCAAACTGTATATTGTAAATAGAATAACAATCTATCTATCATTGTTCAATATCATTATATTGTATTTTATGTATATCTCAAAACCAATTCATTAAAAAAATTCAATTCATTAAACAATTTTTCTTATATTAAAATCAATATACAATGTATTATAATACAAAATTTTGTATAATTGCTTGACCAAATCCCCATGTATATATGTTCGAATGTTATTTCTATCTGTAGTCATTTTATCTCCATACTGAATAAATAAATATTATTATCGTACGAAACGTTTATAATAGAATTTCAGGTTTTGTACATTTGTATACTGTTTCGTTAACGTACTTTGATTTGTAATATTGTTATAATCATAAGACCAAGAGAGGTGATCGCAACCAAGTCTGTCTGTCTGTCTGTCTGTCTGTCTGTCTGTCTGTCTGTCTGTCTGTCTGTCTGTCTGTCTGTCTGTCTGCCTGCCTGCCTGCCTGCCTGCCTGCCTGCCTGCCTGCCTGCCTGCCTGCCTGCCTGCCTGCCTGCCTGCCTGCCTGCCTGCCTGCCTGTCTGTCTGTCTGTCTGTCTGCCTGCCTGTCTGTCTGTCTGTCTGCCTGCCTGTCTCTCTCTCCCCCCCCCTATCTCTCATGTCTATTGATATTGCTGTTTGTTGCGTGGTCTTCCCGAACTCTTAGATAAGATATATGACATCATTAATCGTGTATAAATAAGCATATTTTATTTTTTAACCATACCTAGTCATAAGTGTTTATTGATAACACTACCCCGCCGCACATCTACAATATATATTATCTATATTTCATATGGACTTTACATTCTCGCAGAACAATAACCCCGCTCCATTCATAGGACACGCTTAGGTGAGATGAATTTGCATGATATGTGTTACCTTAAACGGGCGGCCACCACCGCGGAGTTCAAAGTTCTATTTAATTCTAAAGATGGCGACCCGGTTTAACCTTGAAATTTGTACAAGTAAAATGGTATGGTATCGTTTGTTTTTCAGAAATCAATCTATAAAAAATAGTAACAGTAACATCCCCTACGATCCCTACTACCCCGTCCCCTTCTCCCCAGGAATTCAGCGGCTACTTTCTTTTTCTGTCAAGTATATAAAATTTAAATAACTATCCGTAGGTATATATCTGCTACAGATAAATATGAGACCTGTTTGATTCGATTATAGAAAATAAATATTATGATACACGTTTTTCTTAATCGTTCATTAACATAGTTTATTCAGTCTGTTGTAGTGGTAAGTATGCGTTATTTACATACTAGGTGACACCTCACACGACCCATTAAACATACCCAGGCAAGTTATGGTAAGACAATAGAGACAGAAATACGGTTTAATGTCGAGACGACACAACCTTTGTCATTTCGGAAATGAGATATGGTTCAATTTTATTTCAATAATTCGCTTGAGAATAGTGATCTTCAATAGTTGGAGAAAACCGGAGGACCCAAAGAAATATATCTTTACTTAGATATGGAATAAATAGATACACCTGAAATCTAATTTCTAAATCTTAATGGTCTTATTAGGTAATATGACAAAAATGAAATCCAAACGACCCTAACCAGCAGACGACCAATTCTGTAAAATCGAAAAAGGACAGCAAGTGGAAAAAAGTGGAAAAAAGTGGAAAGTTGTACCAGGCGTTTATGAAAGGGTTGGTACACTCTGTCTCGCGAACTTTTATTTAAAAGCCATGATATTACTTGAAGCATATACTCCCTTTAAATTACTATGATACGACCTAGTATGCGTATTTCACAATAGTCCACTTCTCTATATTATAGAGCAAGGTAATATTCCCTAGGTTTTTATTTATCTATATATATATGTATATAAGGTACAAGTGTCAGTTTCATAGTCCCCATTTCATTATCACAGACGAATAGACATGGGCGTGTCGTATATTATATGTTACAAACAGTGCATATTATGAAAGCTGAAACTAATTTACATATTCGTGCTTAAGAATCAAGTAAGTATTGATTTCTCAATTCAATTTATAATAGATGATGATGATGATGATGCTGTTTGATTATTTTGATTAAAACCATGTTATTAGTTTGATTATAGTAATACTACGACAGGGTATAGATATCGGATACATGTAATATGATATAGATATCTATAAAGATATAGTAAGTAGATATATTTCACAGATTTTAAAAAGCTTTCTTTAAAGGAACTTAATCTCTATTTTTTGGCACCTAGAAATGGATTCAAATCAGTCGCAACGCATAAAGTAATGTAATATGAATATAAAATATATAAACGGATTTACATTCAATCGTTTCTATTTTTACTGTAATTTCGAATCAGTTATGTTTGACGAGTCCGAATTGAATGTCATTCTTTGGCGTATGGTTATTTCAGTCTAGACCGGTGGTATTCTTCTTCATGGGATATGTTTAGCCTCATGGGTGGCCGAATGGTTAGCATGTGCGTGCTGTATCATAAAGCCTGCTGTCATTGAGTCAACTGGCGTGGTTTCGAATCCACGGTTATACGGGACAATGAGTAGGGTCGCCTGTCCAACCTTGTGGGTTTTCTCCGGGTCCTCTGGTATTCCTTTCACTGCTAAAGACCCCTACGCGCAAGCGAATTATTGAAATAAATTAAACCATATTAATGTTAGTCCCGAAATGACCTAGTTTGTGTCGAGTGGACGTTGAACTCCATTTCTATCCCTCTCTTCACAGCAGCGAGTAGTGAGATTAGCTCTAAAATCACACGAAACCTTGCGATGAGTATGAACATTTCACGGTAAGAAAACAACATCAATGTTGATTTAAATTGACCAATAAGTTATGTTTACAATGTCGAAGACTGTGGATGATATTGAGCAAAACACTTGGCTCCTGATGTTACTTCTACATTTAACACATATTTCTTCTATTCATATATTTGGATATCCAAGTAATACGTCTTTATATATTAGGCCCAGTTAATGAACCCACGGAAGTATAGCTTATTGTGCTTATAGTATTACACGCATGTCACCGGGTCATGTATTGGTTATTCATAAATTATTAACGTGTGTCTTTCTGTGTCGACATGTAGACCGCAATGACCTTCACTACGGAAGTAAGCCACCAAATCTTAACAACTGTAAGCTAATTATGAATTATTTTAAAAACTGTCACATTGAACTTACAGCCTATGTTTTAGTTTTGGTGGACTTTTATCTTGTTTTAAAATACAAATATCTGTAGATAAATTTATATCTGAATGGTTGGCTTTTCATGTTTATACACGACAGGCCGGTCCATAGAAACGTATATATCTCATGTTTCATGGCTACACAAATGCAAAAAAGGAATGCTAAGGTACAAAGATCAAAGGTTAATTATTGTCCTGTACTGTGAACTTTGGTGTTACTCCTGGCAGTGGATGAAACTATTAGTATATATTCATTGTTCTAGGGATCGTGATCTTTATTAAGGATACTTATATTATATTGTCTATCATGTATTATTCAGGTTAGTTTTAAATCAGATCTACAAAACAAAAGGGACTAAAATCACCACACTTGTGACTGTGATAGGATGAATAACATAATAGAATCGAGTAATAAACTATTAGCAACAACCAATGGTAAGATAGCAGTAGCGGGAACTCTGGTTGGCGCATCAGCATTGGCATACTATCTGTATGCCAAATCACAATCACCAAAATTACCATATGATCTAGCGTGCCAATCTGTTGAAACAAAGGTAATGTTTATAATACTATTTTAAAGACGTTTGGGGAAGAGGGTGTGACGAAGGTTCTTCTCCGATAGCAATTCCATAATGAAAACAAAACAGCCTAAACCTGTCATTTCGACAGCCATGGCTTTTATCGGGCGTGTGTCGAGGCTGACTGCATGACAACACACTTCGGCCTTATGTCTTCATTTAACGTTACATTACTTAGACGTGGTTTTGACTATTTTGTGTAAATCAATAACATTTTTGTGATATACATGTAAGTCTGTATTCAGTAATACTAGGCTGTGTTATATTTATATTTAAATAAATATCTAAATAGGTCACACTGAGCTTCTAAGTGTTGGGCAACATGTTTTGACGTTTTATATAAATGTCTATAAATAAATAACATTAGCAGACGTATTGGATTTTTAAAATAAAGGTTTCTAATATTTCTATTGAAATCGGCAGCATTGATGGCTTTTTTTTATATAAATATACGTTTTGTACGTTTATCTAAAGGGTTCCAGTAAAATTAGAAGGATTACAATGAGAAGGATTTATTAATTGGTATTTCTTGTTATTCATATTGATTGACAGTTAAACATGATACAATTCGCTACAAAGATGGGTAGAGAGAGCGAGGGTGAAATGGAGATTAACGTCCACTCGACATAAACTAGGTCATTTCGGAACTAACATGGTTAAATTTTATTTGAATAAATATTGTAGAGGTCTTTAGCAGTGCGAGGAACAGGAGGACCCAGAGAAAGTCCACGTACAACCGGGGAATAGAGACCACGCTAGTTGACTCAATGACAGATTTTATGATACAACGCGCACGCGCTAACCATTGGGCCACTCACCCCTCGCTAAGGTGGACAGCATAAGTTGTTAAGTTAACCGTTTATTAGCTCTAGTATGGTTATAAAGCACAAATGATTGTGGGAGAAATGTAAAGAATCCTCGGTTACTGTTGATTAAATTTAAATTAACTCTAATGCGGTCATAAAACCACAGATTATAATAGATATCTACTGCTTAACACAACGTACAAACTCTAGAAGAAACTCATACTGTATTTTAAACTGTATCATTAAAAGTCTTTAAATTCGATCCCACTTTTAACTTCTGTCTTCGTCAACAGCATCTAAAAACAAAAACTAATCAAACATTGATTTTTTTTTTTTTGCAGGATGGAGGAAGACGTTTACCCCAGTTTAAAGATGATGATTATTTAGGCTATTTATTTGAAGATGTACAGACAGTATATGAGTGTTTTCAGAGAGGACTTAGATTATCACGTATGTTTTGTTATAACTTGATTTTGTGTTTTTGTGTACGGGGAGTACAGTATTTGCATTTTACACTTGTTTGAAGGTGCGTTTTTATGTAAAATAAAGGCAATGTCAATGGGATAAGATTTGACTTTGTATAACCATTAATACTTATTAATCGATAAGTAATTCTAAATCAACTGATATGAAAACTTGATTTCAAACAAATACCGAAGACATTAATTCGATTATTTCAGGTCATTCTAAATGCTTGGGAACAAGAAAAGATCCAGGTGGAAAATATGAATGGGTTACATACCAACAGGTACGGTAATATAACATTAATCTCATATAGCTAATGTATCTAGCAATATTATTGAACTAACAAATAAAAGTAATCGAGACTAAACTAAATAATAGATCATCGTGTGTTATATTTGCGGTTATCTTAAACTTTCGCATCATATGATTATTCGTTTGATTTGATCAGCATACCCATAGCACCGGGACATTCACAGGTTTTCAGATTTTCCATGAAGTCAGTTTATTTTCAAACGCTCAGCTCGAATTTGAATGTATATTGTCGTCACTAGACTTTTTATTGGTAAATTCAAACTCATAAAAGAAATCATTATATTACAGGTTTATGAAAGGGCACATGCTTTTGGATCTGGAATGATTGAGCTTGGAATTTCACCTGGTACTGACACAATGATAGGAATTTATGCTTCAAATAGAGTAGAAGTAAGTTAAGAAGTTTTAGGAGCACGTCACCTCTTAGTACTTCTTTTCGTGATTTCACATAATCTTGCAACACATTTGAATAGTTGTTAGGTATACCTTGGACTTCGTGTTTCTTATATATTAGCATAATATATATGAATATCTATTCAAAAAGATCACACGTCATAATTTAAAATCATGATTCATTAAGAAGATCCATCGAATAAAACTGTTGTGTATGAATCTGAATCGGTACAGAGTAGCACATTTTATAACATGAAGGAATTGGATAAAGAATCACAATCTGTATCCTGATTTATTTCCACCCGTGTCGATTGCTTTATGAGAACGTACTCATAGTAATGATCAAAGATACTCGATCACCTAAGAGCATTTATGTCTCCGGACAGACTAGAAGATCTTCTTCAAATAAGTAGTTACAAAAACCTTGCTGATAAAATCTTTAATAAGCTTCACACGCTTCGATTCGAATAACATGTACATTCTATACAGTTTTGTTTGTGTAATATTAACATATTGTTTTTGTTATGTAAAGATGATGTTTGTATGTTATATAAAGATGCTGTTTGTGTGTTATGTACATATGCTGTTTGTATGTTATGTACAGATGCTGTTTGTATGTTATATAAATATGCTGTTTGTATGTTATATAAAGATGCTGTGTGTATGTTATGTACAGATGCTGTTTGTATGTTATGTACAGATGCTGTTTGTATGTTATATAAAGATGCTGTTTGTATGTTATGTACAGATGCTGTTTGTATGTTATATAAAGTTGTTGTTTGTATGTTTCAGTGGGTGACAACAGAACAAGCATGTAACATGTACAGTATGGTAATAGTGCCGTTATATGATACACTGGGACCAGATGCTTGTAAATATATTATCAATTTAAGTAAGTACATATTATATAATATATATTATATACCAATCGTACAATGTTGTCATTTCTCATTTAATTCGGAGCTGTGCCTATTTAAAGAGCAGGACCGTTTAAAGTTGATCTGGGATTACCTTCTATCCGGAATAATCAACCTCTGCTATCACGGAGCACTGTATGGGACCATATAACTAAGCGTTGCGTCATTCAAGAAGTCTGCTGCCAGACCCGGATTAAAGATTAACCTTCTTGGGGGGGGGGGGCGATGTTCTGAGACTTTACATTCATGGATTACTTTGCGTGCAAGTTTGTGTTAACATCGGAGATTTTGCTCTTTTATTCAGAACGTATACTAATTCCAAGCTTTCGTGGAGAATATAGAACAAATGTGATTTGTTGATATCGATAGGCTCAATGCCAATACATATGAAAAAAAGGTATACTATACCATGTATTTATCTGATTGTAGCTGAAATGGAGACAGTTGTGTGTGATACAGCTAAAAAGGCTCAGATATTATTGGATCAGATAGATCAACTGCCCAATTTAAAGAGAATTATAATTATAGAAGAAATGTCAAATAACAACGTGGATTTAGCTAAAACTAAAGATATCACTTTATATACATATCATGATATAGAGGTATGTACTACATTCTTATTCTCTATACACTTATAAAATAATACTTTCTATTTTAAAACAAATCCCCCAAAATAGTCATCCTTGCTTGTATATAGTTGATTTTGGTGACAGTAAAGTTGTCTTTGATTATTGTTATCTTTCAATATAAATATTTCTTATTGGAAACTTCTACCGGTTGATATCACTGACAACCCTGTCTCCTTCAGTTTTTGTACTATGGGTAGAACTTGTATTTTATAATAGTTGCCCCTTGCGGTACTTGTATTTTATGATAATTGTTCCCGGTGGTATTTGTAGTTTATGATAGTTGTTCCCGGTGGTACTTGTAGTTTATGATAGTTGTTCCCGGTGGTACTTGTAGTTTATGATATTTGGCTGTCCCCGGTAGTACTTGTATTTTATAATAGTTGCCCCTAGTAGTACTTGTATTTTATGATAGTTGTCTCTGGTAGTTCTTGTATTTTATAATAGTTGCCCCTAGTAGTACTTGTATTTTATGATAGTTGTCCTGGTAGTACTTGTATTTTATGGTAGTTGTCCTAGTAGTACTTGTATTTTAGGATAGTTGTCCTGGTAGTACTTGTATTTTATGATAGTTGTCCTGGTGGTACTTGTATTTTATGATAGTTGTTCCAGGTGGTACTTGTAGTTTATGATAGTTGTCTATGGTAGTACTTGTACTTGTATTTTATGATAGTTGTCCTAGGTAGTAATGTACTTGTATTTTATGATAGTTGTCCTAGGTAGTACATGTACTTGAATTTTATGTAATACCTTTAATTTTAGAGTGTTGGTTCAAATAATCTGCACGATGGTAGTACTTGTATTTTATGATAGTTGTCCTAGGTTGTAATGTACTTGTATTTTATGATAGTTGTCCTAGGTAGTACATGTACTTGAATTTTATGTAATACCTTTAATTTTAGAGTATTGGTTCAAAGAATCTGCACGATGCCGTGGTAAGTTCACTTTCATTATATTTCTGTACTATAAGCACAAAAGATTATAATCGCTAAATTTGTCAACTAAAGCAACAGCAAAATTATAAGATTAACTGAAATCGTTAGTAGTATCGAAATTACTGATTTTCATATGGTTTTGTTTTGTAGCCTCCAAAACCTTCTGATCTGGCAACTATCAGTTTTACAAGTGGAACAACAGGTAAACACGCTTATACTCATAATATTCCTGGGAGACATAGAGTCTAGTCGTACGGATGGGAAGGGAAATTTGAGGTGTCGCACTTGGCATTTTGGAATTCGACGAAGAGTGGATAAAAAAGTCGCTGTCCGAGCAAAATTGCCATCATAGTACATTGCGTGTTCGCCTTCATTAGGCTGGTTGATGCAAAAATGTAGAATGTTATACTCTCTTTTACATTTGCGTGTATCAACTTCTCATATTATCAATAACTTTTCAGTGCAAGAACAAATTTTGTTTACATATCTAATTTTTGTTAAACTTCGCCATAAAATATAGTGCCACCAATACACATAACACCAAGTCCAGAAACCCATCGTGTTGAACCTTAAACAAATTATAATATGCCATATTTAAAAAAAAAAAACTTCTGTAATTATATTAAACGCTGTGTATATCAGATATTTTTTAGTTTCAAATACTTTGAATATTAGATTATTTTTTTTTAAGTCCCATTGATTTCATATTGGGTATTTTTCTAATGTTTGGAAATTTTACTAGTTGCATATTTATATATCGATTCATATTATTTAAAGGTGATCCTAAGGGTGTTTTGTTAACACATGAAAATTTGATCTCCCATATTAGTGGAGTAATTTCAATAGTAAAGGTAGGTAAATGTACTATCAGTGTCAAACATATAATATTCAATATACAGCTCAAATAAAACGAGTGTTCAACGTAGAAGACAGATTAGTTAATAGTAGTTTAATTCACCAACTGGGGATGCAAAAGTTACCGATGTTTCCGTGCATACTTTGCCCCTTATACAACGTTCATCAATTGGGTGTTTAATAACCTTGCCTTAGCGCTTCAGTTGTCAAGAATAACCCCAAGCTGAAAAGACCAGGAAGTATTCAAATATTGGTAGTTACGGTATTATTTAACTGAAACGATAATAGTAATAAATATATCTCAGAGAATATCTTGTATGTAAACTAATCTTAGAATCCTATATTTTTTTACAGTATAATTTTGGGCCAAATGATTGTCACATTTCCTATTTACCATTAACACATATGTTTGAAAGATCAATGCAGGTAAGATCAGTAATAATCGACTTCTGGCACATATCTTCATAAATAATATTTTTCTGAATATAGAAATCTTTGAGTATTCATATTTATCTGAATTTATGGAATGGGTCTCGATAGGTAGACTGGGCGATGTTATCTTAATTTATGGAGCAATCTGAATGAGCAGATTTATTTGAATGAAATGGGTGGTATGGGCGTAAAGGGTACTCGGAATGAATAGATTGGGTTGTATTATAGTATCAGTTAATCGAAATGGAATGGGTGGTATGAGTGAATTGAGAAGTCTAAATGGATTGAGTGGTATAGGTACATCCGTTTATCGAAATGGAAAGTATATTGGATGGTAAAAGTATATAAGTTTATCGAAATGGATTGGGTGGTATGAGTGTATCTCCTAATCGAAATAGATTGGGTGGTATCAGTGTATCTGCTAATCGAAATAGATTGGGTGGTATCAGTGTATCTGCTAATCGAAATAGATTGGGTGATATGATTGTATCAGCTAATCGAAATCAAGTGGATGGTATTAGTGTATCGAATAATCTGAAAATGATTTTATTTCAGATCTGTGCCTTTATGCATGGTTATCATGTTGGCTTTTATTCCGGTGATATAAGAAAATTATTTGATGATATAAAAGAATTAAAACCAACTATATTTCCAACTGTACCGAGATTATTAACACGACTGTACGACAAGGTAGGCCATTATCACTATTTACTAAGTAAGTAATTGTTAATCCTAATTAATATTCGACACAATCTTCAAACAGTCAGTAATTTTTGTTCCATCTACAAATCGAGACACATTTGCAGACAGGTTCTTCGGTGTTGCCGGTCAACAGCTACGGAATGATTTACTTGACAATATAAAAAATTCTAAATCACTAGATATTTTGAAAGAAATCTCTTTCAGAGGACTTTGGGGTGGATGGCTGAATGATTAGCGTGCGCGCGCTGTATCATAAAGCCTGTCATTGAGTCAACTGGCGTGGTTTCGAATCCCCGGTCGTACGTTGCAAGGAGTAGGTCGCCTGTCCAACCTCATGGGTCTCCTCTGGGTCCTCCGGTTTCCTCCGACTGCTCAAGACCCCTGCGCGCAATAAAATTAAACCATATGTTAGTCCCGAAATGATCTAGTTTGTGTCGAGTGGATGTTAAACCCCATTTCTCTCTCTCTCTCTCTCTCTCTCTCTCACACACACACAAAGAACTAACCGCCTCTGATTAACCATAGTACTTTATATTAAATTACGTAATAAATAATATATTTTTAATAATTGTTCTGTGCCATTGAATGCATTTATTACAGTACCGAGTGTTATATTAAACGTAATAAACTTTAAGTGTCACACACTGCCCTTATCAAATTATGAGACACATTTATGACAGTTCCCTAAAATAAAAACATTTTAATACAAACGGTGGATCAATTTATCATTAATATTGGCGTTTATAGTTGGTTATATTTCAATCGATTAAAAAGATTGAATATTTGGAATAGATATATCTTATATATAATTATATTTCTTACAGATATATAGTAATTGTCGAGGATATTCATTTAAAAGTATTTTATTAAGGACAGCAATCAACAGAAAGATTGCTGAAGTTAAACGGTAAACAAAGTTCTTAAGCATTTTCTTCCTAGAATACATATTAGTTGTATTAATTTGTTATAAAACAATGGTCCAGTTTTATTGTAAATGAAATATTTAGACATTGGAGTTCGTACGCCCGTCGTTCTAAGTCAGTCGATTTTTGTTGTAAATAATCACTGCATTTCGTTTCGTCCACTATGAAGATGTTGGAAACAAAATAAGATGCAGTTTCACGTCCGCTTTTCTTCTCAATATGGTTAATGTAGAAGGGGACGATTTTGGTGACGTTCCAATTTTATGTTAGAGGACCTTGACTCTAATACTTCTTAAACATTCTAGAAGTCATTGTTCTTAGTGGTAGTATGGTACCTTGTCTATATGTCAGTTTTATATTTAATATTTTATTTAAGGGGTGTCGTGCGTGATAACAGTGTCTGGGATTATCTGGTATTAAAGAAGATAAGAAATATGCTGGGTGGTAGAATAGCAATACTTCTCACAGCATCAGCACCAATATCTGCTGATGCCATGAATTTTACTAGAGCTGTCTTTGGATGTCCAGTAAGATATTTTTCAGCTATTCAGTGGATATAATTTGTATCCTTCTATATCTAATAAAATATGCTTTGTTATCCATTCTCAATATCTATGATGATAAATATACTGCTGTAATTTTTTAATAACTATATATGGAAGTGACATAAAGAACTAATATTCTTTTTAACAAATGGATATAACATAACAGCATTTTCATTCAAATGAAAATGACATAAAGGACTAACATTTTCTAACAAATGGAAATAACATAACGAAATTTTCTACAAATAGAAATAACATAGAGGACTGATAAGCTGTGTTTTATTTCAGGTATTTGAAGCATATGGTCAAACAGAAGCCACAGCCGCGGTGTCGTGTACTTTACCAGGAGATACGACGTCTGGTACGTTGAATTTAACCCAAACAAAGCAGCATACTTGTCTGCATGACTTGTGCTTTATCTTTGACTAAGTCACTCCAAATAGTTGTCGTCTCAGGGGGGGGGGGGGTAGCTGAAGAAAGGATTAAGTGCATGGATATGCCAGTCGGGTGCATTTAGTTATGCAGTTATGAACCAAATAAGCATGGAACGACATTATTTTAAAATAAAATGGGGTTTACCATACTTCTAATCTGATTCTGCTATCAGAGTATTTTATCAAAGACAGCATCACTACGGACTACTCATATTTTGAGTTCCGACTGTAAGGGGTTCTTTTCGGTCCACTGGACCTCGGTTGTTCCGACCTCTCGTTCTGTACCACTGACAATGGATTACCAACCAGGCCGAACAATCCAGATGAACAACGCGGGGGAACAGGAGAGATCGGCCGTGCATCTATTATCACTCGTCGCTTCAGTCAGTTATATAGAGCGGTCACTCGTGTTTTCCTTTTAGCTACGTCACTGCTGATTCAGGAACGTGTATTACTCAGCTATCGTAGCAATGATCTCTGCGTTATAAGTATATTTAGAATATGTGATATTGATTGGCACCAATCAACGCTTCTTGTTCCGTACACCACACGTCAAAAACTGGCCGTAACAGACCGCTTCATTGGCTTATCTCTCCCACCAACCAGAACGCGGGTTTATCTCTGCCAGATCCTAGTTTAGTATAGAAAAGTAAAACGAACTATAAAAAACGAAACGAAATTGCATATGTGTTTTAATGAAATGAGGGATGTCTTGATGGCTTTACATTACAAGTTCTGATTCTTATATTTCAATTAATGTATTCAATTTCCATGTTGCTTTTTACTTGTTATTTCTTTCCCTTTTCCCTGAATATTATAACTGTTTTCTCAAATCCTCACAAAGCCAGTTGCTTATATTTTCTTATTTTCTTATTTTCTGTCATTTTACTTCCAGGTCATGTTGGTGCTCCTTGTTTATGTAATTCTATTAAGTTGATTGACGTACCCGAATTGGATTACTACGCCGCAAACCAAAAAGGGGAGGTAACCACGTATTGCACTCTCACTATGGCTTTAAGTCAGCAATAAACTTTGAGGATTTTCTTTACTACATGCCCGGCAGAGGAGGGGGGGGGTAAATTTGGCCGCAAGTACTCTTTTCTCCAGGTTATTGCGGACCCTGGACCCTGGCCAATAAGGACCTATGACGGAAGTCCCCCACCCCTCGCCCAATCAAGAATTGCTTCCGACGGCCCAGTGGTCTACTATTATTATTTTATTAGGATTGAATTTCCTAACTTGTGCGCATAAGTTTTAAATGATGTCATCTTTTATTTTCAGGTCTGTATTCAGGGCTTAAATGTATTTAAAGGTTATTATAAAAATCCCGAGAAAACAAAAGAAGCATTAGATGAAGATGGTTGGTTACGTACTGGTGATGTCGGTGAATGGTTACCTGTGAGTTCTCAAATCTTATATACAGTGTACGGTATTGACCAGTCCCTATCAAGTGGTCGACCACATACATCATTTCTTCCTAAGGCATTCCAAATTTTAAACACACCGCATCTTGCGTCGTCCGTTTTTTGTCAATTCAATCTTTAAAATGTTGGCCCAAATCATAGCCGAGATTCTAAATAAACAAATTCTACATGTTCAATTCTCAAATTAAATTTTGATTACCGTAAGTAAATAGATAAATGTACGTTAAGATATATTTGTTTGCATTATATTATTGCAGAATGGTTCGTTGAAAATTATAGATAGAAGAAAGCATATATTCAAACTTTGCCAGGTAATTTTAAAAACATCCTACATTTCTATAACATCCTACATTTCTATAACATCCTACATTTCTACATTTCTATAACATCCTACATTTCTATAACATCCTACATTTCTATAACATCCTACATTTCTATAACATCCTACATTTCTATAGCATCCTACATTTCTATAACATCCTACATTTCTGCACCAATAGGGATAATAAGGACGGGCATATAATGGGCTACAGGGAACAATTTGTCCGGACAGCGTCGTTTCCGAACGCCAATTGTAAAGAGTTCTTTACATGGACGCCAATGATATACATGGATTGACCTCATTTTTTGTATCCCATCCCAACATATCACCTTTGGCAAGTGGGGTGGGTACCTGGTTGGAATATCTCGAAGATTGTCTCGACCAACACCGAGACCATCTGGCTGGACCCACAGTCACCACATGTTTATTTAGACATTTCTGACAATATCTGATTTAGTTTTGGTGGATTTCTCCACTTATTAATTTTCTTTTACAAAGATCATTAATTTATATTACAGGGTGAATATGTCGCACCAGAAAAAATAGAAGCTGCATATTTAAAAAGTCAATATGTTGCTCAAATATTTGTTGACGGAAATAGCCTAAAGGTAAGATAGGGTTTATTTTACAATCATGAAATCGGTTCAAACGAGCCACCAACACCTCATCTTGTTCCCGCATAAAATTTAATAAATTGCCATTGATTCCTTAGGGGGAATAGGTTTGTCAGCTATCTCTATAATATCTCTGAAACACCACTCGTATACATAGGACTATAGCACCCTCAGTTCTATAAAAGTCTATGGTGCTATAGCATGTTTTACACTAGACAATATAAATGGTCAGATGTGTATGGTGGCTTAGGTGGTTTCATTCAATCCAAACGTAAACATGAAGAGGATTCTATTTTCGATGTCCATTTTCTGCCACCAACAAAATGTATTCGTTATTGGATTGCTGATTAATTTTGAAAATGTCCTGAGGTTTTCTGGAGTCCTATTGGGACTATAGAAACAAAGTCGTGCATTGATTTTATACCGAGTTATTGTCCATTTCACCGAAACTTTGAAAACAATCTCAAGTCAGCGTAACAGTGTTTTTGAGATTTTGTTGGGTGGTTAATCATAAGGAGGGACCTTATAAACACTAGCCATTTTAAGTTTTAGAAAAACTTGCTAGTATTAGTTGACTAGTCAGAAGGATGGGTCTTAATTTGAGTTACACTAGGGTTTCACCTTGAAAAATCGCCCGTGTTATGGAATCCCTCGTCTGAATTACAGCGTAAATTCATAACGGGACACTTCGCTCCACAAAGCTACTGGTGGGTATATATTCGTTGCATAACAACGCCATGTTTTATGTATATTTTACAGGCGTATTGTATGGCAGTTGTAGTGTTAGACCAAGATGTGATAACTAAAGTTGCTAAACAGTATAAAATATCCACCGATCCACAAGATATCTCTCGGTCTAAGGTAAGAACTTGTGGAAAATGTTTTATATATCTGGTCGGGTAAAAATATTATCACTTGTAAGTCCTATTTATTGTCCAAAATATATAATAATTGTATATATTGAATGCTCCACATTTATATATCGTAGAATTCATGGTTAATTGGTTTCAAATGTACAATTAGTATAGTAATATTATTATAAAAAGTGTTTGTGTCGCTCGGGACAAAATAATTAAACAAGAAAAAATGATAGTGTCGCTAGTGTTGTATTTTTCTGCTGTCTTGGCAGAAAAAAAAATCTTTATTTCTACGCATAGTAGACCAAGAGTTCCCCCTCTAACACACCCTATAAAATGGCCACCCAGGGCGAAACGCCCACATCACTCCCAAACTAACCAATTTACCCTAAAGTCTTGGTAAAGAGTTGTGTATATACTCGTGGAGAACACGAATGACTTTTTATTTGTAGAAATATATGTATACCGCAATCTCCAGTTAATTTGGTTTACATACAGCCAATTCTTCCTGGACGAATATGCCAGGGGTTTTACACTTTATGGTGTCTTTATTTTGATTCAAATGTTACATAGACATTTATTAAAAGGAAATAGACCAGCACCCAAAACTTCGCTCAGAATAAAGTAATTTCAATGACATTTTCAATACATGTTTATTAATTTTTCAGAATACAATTTTGAACTATTAGTATTAGTACTTTAGCAAGAACGACAAACTCTTTATCTAAATCGTACATAATGCATCTTTACACAGGACAGTTCACAACTTGAACTTACAGCGGAATTCATAATTATTGAGGCCTTTGTTAATTCTTTCTGGAAAACCTGATAACTCTTTGACTCTTTCAATTGTGTATTCCCGTTCCGGAAGTCCACTTATTACTTACTAACGAACTCTTGTCTGTATGGTGGCTGATTGGTATCATGTCGTGATGTCGTGGTGTCGCCCTTCATAACGCGACAACCCGACAACCCGACACCACGACACCACGACATTTTAACGCGACACCACGACACCACGACACCGCGACACCACGACACCACGACATTTTTAACCCGACACTACGACATTTTCACCCGACACCACGACATTAAAAATGTCGTGATGTCGCGTAAAAATGTCGTAGTGTCGGGTTAAAATGTCGTGGTGTCGTGGTGTCGTGGTGTCGTGGTGTCGCGGTGTCGTGGTGTCGCGGTGTCGTGGTGTCGTGGTGTCGCGTTGTCGACTTTATTTATCAATGTTGAAGCGGCCAAGAAATCAAGTCAGCCCTCAATATTTTAACAATCACTAAGAATACCTACCCTTCACTAACTGGTCAACACTACCAAATTCGCTGGTTGACCATGACTTGAGTAAACTCATAGAAATATATTTCTAGGGTAAAATCATGTGCTCGGTATGGGCTATTCCGTGCCGTCGATAAATGAATTGAAAGTTGTCTATTTTAGTAACCAATTAATGCTCAAAATAAAAATGCTTTTATCTCTTCTAAAGTTTGTAATCATGCTATATAAACCTCCTTTTCGGTGATGTATGACAAAATAACGTATTTTGACATTAAATACTCGCCCCACCCTCATCACTCTCTCTAATTCGGGGTCCCGTGTACACATTGGCGTGCACGTAAAAAAATCCCCTGGCAGTTGGAATTCGATATAAGAGTAGGCCTAGGCCGTAGCGTCGCTGCCCAGTCAAAATTTCCCTCATAGCACACTGACACTGTATGGCGTATGCCCTGTTTTATTAGCCCTTTTTAGCAGCAAAACAGTAGCCTATAATATATGACGTTTGTCATTGAGTTAACTGGCGTGGTTTCGAATCCCCGGTTGTACGTGACAAGGAGTAGGGTCGCCTGTCCAGCCTCGTGTGTTTTCTCCGGGTCCTTAGGTTTTCCCCCACTGCTAAAGATCCCGACGCGCAAGCAATTATTGAAATAAAATTAAACCACATTTAGTCCCGGAATGACATAGTTTGTGTCGAGTGGACGTTAAACCCCATCTCCCTCTCTCTCTTTCTCTCTCTCTCTCCCCTTCTCTCTCTCCCTCTCTCTCTCTCATTCGCAGTTAGTGAAGTCTGGAATGGGCTTGTATAATAGACTTTCTGGTCTGGGTGTGGCCCGGATTTCGGAATCCTGCAATTTCATCCAAAAATTTGATCGGATTCACCCGACACTGTCGCCCACAAATTTACTAGTTATTAAGTCGCCTGCACCCTGTTTGTGGGGATACGCCAGAAACGTCTGCCCATGGTTCGTAACTCCAAAAACAATTCAATTTTAAGGCCTCAGCAAAATTTGATGACAGCTGGTCTGTTCGCTGAATATGGGCTAGTGTTAAACATTCCTTGAGATGAAATTACATAATTGGGATGTCGGGAATGGTTTCGAATTGCGGGAAATGACCTCCAATTTCCAAAAACTAAAAAAATGAATTGTGTCCCGTATGGTTCCCTCAAAAAATGTAAAAGGCTGGCATATTCTTGGCGAATACGGCACCGACTTTATTCTGCGAGGACGGGAATACAGAAAATTCATTACGTTATGAATCGCCTACTGGGCCTGACCATTCAGATAGTTCAACATCGGACTAAAATAAAGTCGGAAACATGAATGGTAGTTACAATATAAGTAATCATGTTTTCACTTGATGTGGGTACCAGAATCCATGTTGTGGTGTCGTGGTAGCTATATTTTGCGTCCAAGATCATTTTTTTAATAATTTTATTTCCGCCCGCCGCTCGTGACAAATATGTCGAGGGTAACGCAATTCTCATAATTAAATTTGCGTTATCTGAACTAATGTTATGCAGTGTGTCAAATGTTAAAGTTCGGAGTCAAGGTAAAATAATTTATCTGGAACAACAGATCCAAAATTCAAAAAGCAGCTTTCATGAATGTTCCTTTCGTCACTCTCTACCAATGTGTCTCGTGGCTATCCGTCACAGGAGTAATCAACTAGCGCTCTCGGCAACAAATATGGGACATTTTTCAATGAAAATATTCCTACTTATACAATATTCCTAACTGGTTAATCAAATGGTCAAAATTTTCTCAACTAGTCCCTTTTTTTAATCAGTCAAATTGTTTTGATATATGACTCTTGACTTGGCGGTACAATGGTAATACTTTAATTAAGAATATGATGCCACAAAAATCGCATTGGTGTTAATTTTTCAAAATTTCCAGGGTTCCGCAGTCAGTATAAAGGAGCGGCTCCGACATGGGACCGTCCGGGCCCAAATCCGCCCCTGTAGTGACGGCTAACTTGATCTCGTGGCCGCTTCAACATTGATAAATAAAGTCTCTCTCTCTCTCTCTCCCTCCCCCTCGCTCTCTCTCTCGCTCTCTCTCTCTCCAGAATGCGCTATGTTTGTGTGGCAGAATTTTCTTTCTGGGGGAGGTACTTCTAAATGGCTCCACACAAGTAATCCGGTGCTGGGTTGATTGAATGGTCCAGATCGCTCGGTCTTTGATTCAAATGGCGTGGTTTACACCCAATCCTCCGGTTTCCCCCAGCTGCTACAGACTCTTACAGGTAAATGATTTATTAAAATAATTACGTGCCATATGTTAGTCTCGAAAAAGGTTGTGTAAAGCGGACGCTTATTCCCCCCCCCCCCCCTCTATATTTCTCTCTCTCTCCATTTCATTTCATTTCATTTGTCTTTAATTCAGCCAGTGAAGGCTACCAAACTTAATTTTAATTTTAAAGAGTATATATTATGCATTCCGCCGAAAATATAATAAATACATTTCAAGAAAGGATTAACTTTACTTTTAAGTATAGATATACAGAATTTTGAATTTAGCCTCGCATTTTTATTTCAAATACCCCCCGCCCCCTTCACTTTTCAAGGCAAGTAAATATAAATGTGCCAGAAAATTATTTATATATTTGAAGAAAAAACAACAACAGTGAACGTGCTCTTCAGTGATATGTAACATTATATCTGGAATTTCGTATGAAGACCCGTATTTTGCTTTGAATAACCCTACTCCCCCCCCCTCATTAATTCGCTTGCGCGTCGAGGTGTTAGCAGTGGAGGGGGGGGGGGGTGAGGACCCGAATAAAACCAACGAGGCTGGACAGGCGACCCTACTCCTTGTCACGTACAACTGGGGACTCGAAACCACGCCAGCTGACTCAATGACAGGCTTTATGATACCGCGCGCACGGGCTTTACCATTCGCCCCCCCCCCCCTGAAATGGAATGGGGTTTAACGTCATACTGTTCTGCTGGTAAACTTGGCTAATGAAGACTGACATACGCCATACAGTGTCAGTGTGCTATGAGGGAAATTTTGACCGGGCAGCTGCGCTACGGCCTAGGCCTACTCTTATATCGAGTTCCAACTGCCAGGGGATTTTTTACATGCACGCCAATGTGTACACGGGACCCCGAATTAGAGAGAGTGATGAGGATGGGGCGAGTATTTAATGGCAAAATACGTTATTTTGTCATACATCACCGGAAAGGAGGTTTCTATGGCTCTTTAAATATACTTGTAATTTTCGGGCACATTCATGATTACAAACTTTAGAAGAGATAAAAGCATTTTTATTTTGAGCAAAGAAATGGGTTACTAAAATAGACTACTTTCCATTAATTTTATTTATCGACGGCTCGGAATAGCCCACACCGAGCACATGATTTTACTCAAGTTTGGTCAACCAGCGAATTTGGCAGTGTTGGCCAGTTTGATTCGCAGTTAGTGAAGGGTAGGCATAGAGTTATATAGTGTCTATATATAACTCTATGAGGGTAGGTTGAGATATTGAGGTCTAACTTGATTTCTTGGCCGCTTCAACATTGATAAATAAAGTCGACAACGCGACACCACGACACCACGACACCGCGACACCACGACACCACGACACCACGACACCGCGACACCACGACACCACGACACCACGACACCGCGACACCACGACACCACGACATTTTAACTCGACACTACGACATTTTTACGCGACACCACGACATTTTTAATGTCGCGGTGTCGGGTGAAAATGTCGTAGTGTCGGGTTAAAAATGTCGTGGTGTCGTGGTGTCGCGGTGTCGTGGTGTCGTGGTGTCGCGTTAAAATGTCGTGGTGTCGTGGTGTCGGGTTGTCGGGTTGTCGCGTTATGAAGGGCGACACCACGACATCACGACATGATACCAATCAGCCACCATATGTCTGCGGTTGTTGCTGGTTATGTATTTGTATTTTTTATCCGCCCAAGCATAGAATGACGGCTTTTACTTTCATGGGTGATTTTGGAAAAACCCAATACATACCAATTCTACTTACCTTTGCCTGTGGGAGTGTGAACATTTTTTTATTATTTATTTACAGAAAATAAAAGATTTAGTTTATTCAGATATGATAGCAGTAGGAAAATCAAGCAATCTTAAAGGCTTTGAGCAGGTAATTTGACAAGTTTATGGTATATGCCTATAAGCATATGCAAGCTTTATTTAAATTTAAAATTTCGGCGACCAGATTTATCATTAAATTGTCTTTGGCTTCGGCCCGTTGTGTCACGTCAGCTTCCTACCTTTTAAATGATGAACTCTGGAAGTTTATGGGGGCGTAGATGTCACCGTTTCAACAAAAAGTAACACCTACCAGGGCCCTGTTTCTCGGAATCCTAACTAAAGAAACAACCTGCATTTTAGTAGATACTTCAATTTCGATTGGCTAAGCACTAGAATCAATCTATATCCAATCAAATTACTAAAATTTGGATTTTATCTAAGTTAAAATTTCGTGAACCAGTAAAAAAAATCCATTCATTCACTTACTTATAAATATAATTTATAACAGATATAAGGCGGGCATACACAATGCAATGTGCTTTGAGGGATATTTTTTCCCGGGACATCTTTGTTTCCGCCTATACCCTTCGTCAATTCCAGCTGCACAGGATCGTTTTAAGTGCGCTCCACGGCGGGACGCTGTTCCTTGCCAGGCCATCCGTGCTGAACCAATAACAAGGGGAAACCACTCTGAAATATCAGCCGAAACTGAATGGATGAATGAAATGGGGTTTAACGTCCTACTATTATGCACCTAACCTTGGCTAATGGAAGACGGGCATACGCCATACAGTGCCCTATGAGGGCTACTGCCTACTTTTATATCGAATGTGTACACGGGACATCGTTTTTCGTCTCATCCGAACGACAAGGCAGCTGCTCTTGTCAGGCCCTCCGTCTTGCATTACTGGCCAGGGGAAACCACGCCGGAAAATCTGGATGAACTTTTTCGGCCAATGCAGGGATCAAACACCCGACCTCCAGGCTAACGAGCTAGCGTCTTACCCACCGTGATCCCTAACTTACTTACCGAGCAATCCAACAATTCACAAAAAGACTATCCAGAACTGTAGAATTATACATAGTAAAAATATTTCAACAAGAATAACACTTGGGATGAAATCGGGTTTAAAGTTTCACTTTTCTCATGCTTTGCGTATTAATCTGTTGTTTATATTCCAGGTAAAAGATATCTACATCCACACAGAACTATTTTCAGTTGAAAATTCATTATTAACACCAACGTTTAAAAACAAACGACCACAGTTACGACAGAGGTTTAAACCCGAAGTAGATAATATGTATGAAAGGCACGATGTATAAATTATTTGACAATTATATTATAGTGACATGCTGCTGAACAATTGAAGAATATTTAAAATAATTTCATTGACTTTAAATAAGTTAATGTTCTAAGGACTCTTCGTGAAACAGAAATAAAATGAAGTTTATTTGCAAAATCAGTTCAAGAATCCCATTTGAAGCAGTATATTGTTGTCATAATGGTTATCTAACATTGTTTTGTTTCTTTGGTTGGACTAATAGCATAATTGATGGCATGTCATGTAAAACCTGCATCATCGTTTGTTGTGTTTTGATATTTTTTTGTTGGTTAAAGTGTAAATAGATATATCATCATTGGCACATAGGATTGCATGTCTATTCTGTCCCCCTGTCCCCGTCCCCAACAGTTTGCTTGTGAGGGGGGTCGAGGCGGTAGTTTTAAACAGGTATTTTTCAAATTTGGCATTAAGCGTTTTTGACACAAGAAGAGTTATATCCACTTTTCCGAAAACGATAGAGATCGTAGTTTTTAACATATCTTTTCTTTCATTGGGAAGCGCAGGACCAAAATGCTTCCCAATGAAAAAAAAGATGAGCTGAAGAACCATAATAATATTCAGCGTTCCGCGACCTTTCGTTCCGGAAGGGATTGTGGACAAGGAGATTGCTGTGAAACCGCGTCGGGTGCACATTCATTTGATTCCCTAATTTTATATGAAAACTATTTTACTATCTAATTAAAATTAAGATCTATATTTCGTTTCGTTTGTTATACACTGGATGACCTACAGTAGTAAAGACAAGTATAAACGAAATTTTGAACTATAAAAACGAAACGAAATTAGATCTGTGTTTTAATCAGATTGACTATTTTATCACGGTTGTTGATCTCGTTTATTCATTCAATTTCATTGACTTTATGAACGTCTCTGTTATAGACTGTCAATGGTATAAATCATTGATTTGGTGTTCTATCCATGGTATTCTTGCGCCTCTAAACCATGAATGATTACCAAAATATAGCAGAAAATATAATTTCAAATATACTATTCTTTGAAATCTAAATCATACGAAATAATTGCTATAAATAGATAAACTACAAGCAATCTTTGAAAGCTATTGGTGGTTTAGAAGTTTGTATAATGCCGATAATCGTCTTCTAAAGGTTACGACGTTCCTTGTGCCCCCCCCCCTCAACCTCATTCCATCAACAAATATTCTCTACCAAATACGTAATTTGGAATATATTTCGTATAACATGATAACTGTATAATGGACACAATCAACATTGATGAGAAAGAGTGAAAACTGAGAAGGGAACGCCAGTGAGAATACTTCCATGACAGTCACATTACTCCCCACATGACCCCGTCCCCCGCCCCCTAACAAATCAGTAACAAATGAATTATAAAATAAAACCATATATAATTTAAACAATAATAATAATAACAATCACGGGTATCAATATACAAAAATACAATTATATTACTTATTCGGTTAATCTGATTTATTTATAATTTAAAAAAGAAAAAAAATCAATAATTTTTCCTTAAAAAGGTAAAATTTTTCCAACTGCCGTAGTCCATTGCCTGATCAGTAACTTACAAAATTTTCAATAAAAAAAAGAACCGAAAAACTTAATTTTATGAATTTGAATTCAAAAGGTTTATGCATAACCATGGTATAAAGCCATTGCAAATCTTAATTTAACCTAAGATTATGCTTGGTTAAAAATATGATTTACACAAAACGCATATACTGGTCATGTACAACATTTAAATTCAAATCACGACGAATCCAATAGTTTGTATTCTGAAGCAGTTATACCAAAGATTTACTAGGTGTTCTATTTTCTAACCAATGATAGGCTACAGGTGACGGTACTTTCCCAGTCACATGTATTGTTAATTTCATCGTACAGAGTTCCGGCAGGACAATTTGTCAAGTAAGCCTGGCTTTCATAACACTGATAGTAACTTGAACAGGTTTCTGGGTTAGCATAATAGCCATTTACTCTGTTTGCACAGAAACCTGTAAAAAAAATAAACATTGTATTCGTGTATTTGAGCAGGTATCTTTGCAATTGATTTACATGTATAGTATGTTGTAAATGCTTTGTGATTGAAAACCAGTCTCAAGGTTATGGTCAATGTAGGATAAATACGATTAGAATTTTAAAAAGTATCGCCCGAATCAAATTTTAATCGCCATTTACATTTTTTTCTCGCAAATTCTGACTTTGATGCCCGAGAGCGGGAGCCTTGAACAACGCGTTTGTTTCGGCAAATACTGATTTTCAAATATTCGCATTATTATATATAAACTAGTATGGCTAAATATTCCAGAAGCTGACCCAGTGAGTTGTAAATGCCAGAATATAACAACGATATCGTTTTATCCTATTCCTATTGAAAGCCTTTTTTTCTCCTGCGATTTTTCGTCGACTCGATTAACCGGAACATATTAATTCGATGTAGTGCCAAACCGTAATACTGAAGATTGGAGTACATCTCATGGATCTTACCGGCATTAGAGTCAACAGCTGGAGCCGTAGTGGTAGTGGTTGTCGTTGTCGAGGCCGCAGCAGGATTACCAGTAGCAATAGTAACAACAGGATCAACAGGGGCCGCAGCACCTGTTGGATTTAATACCTCAGAAGCGGCTCTGATGAGGGGGAATGTTCGTGTAGAAGTGGGACAGATGTAGTTGAAGTCATCCAAAGCTATAGCCCAAACCATCATACCACCATACTGGTAATCAGCAATCATGTTAGCCTAGAAGATAGGATTGTAGAATAACATAGAGACCAGCTTCAAACCCATATAATACCAAGCAAGGATCAAGCAACAACCGATTTGCACAAATTAATATGCTTTGCTACGGTTGAGTCTTCACAACATATTACCATATTGTATTTTCCTGGCTTATTGTTGAGTGGCTATATTTGATAAATAATTACAAAAATACGTACCTTTATTTTCAGAGAATTTTCGTCCTCGTATCCAACCCATACATCACCATTCACATAATATGGTACCTGCATAGTGTCGTCGAACACGACTGATGCACCAGTCTGAATTTCATTACAGACCTATAAATAAAACAAATAAAACTTCACTTTAAATTCAAGTGGTAGATTAACATTACTCCATAATAACAGAAAAGTAGTTATTTCGTTGTGATTTTCTCTTTTTTTCGATAGTTCTTTGTTGTTTTTAGGTGTTATCAACCGTCCAATACAGTTTTACTTCTGCTTATTTCTATCATATGCATATGCCTGGTTATAATTTGCTTTTTAAATTAAAATTTCTATTTCCTTTTTTGTTGTGATTCCCAATTTGCCAAAGGGTTTGGGGATTTTTACAACTTTTACAAAGGTCACATTGCAAGTGACAGATACGAACTAGATTTTGTTAAAGCCCCAATGCACTCTTGTTGTAACTGAATAATATGTTCCAATCTTTATTCTTTGTCAACAATTTGTACTATTTTACAATATTTTAATTTAAAAATGATACAAATTTCATCTTAACACACCTAATTTGAAAAATTTGAAAAATTCAACTACATGCCGTAACATGGTTTGAAAAGCCTTACGTAAGCACTTTCAAATGCAACTTGGATTTAAACATATTTTCGAACCCTCTGGACAAGTAAGATAGGTTGTAATGGATAATTTACACAACAGGTAGGACACTTAAACATCTTGTAGTTACAATAAGGCTAAAAAAAATTCTGGACCTGTCAAGCTAGCAAGAGTGTTATTGTCCCATCAAAGGACAATATTGGTGCCAGTCATTATCATATATGGGATATAACTAGTAAAACAGGAATAATTAGTGAGCAGAAATTTCCCCATATATCTGTTTTCACGCGTCACTTCAGTGAGTTATATAGAGGGCGAACTCGTGTTTTACTTAAGTGTTCGTCATTTTCGATTGTTGTTTGTGATAAAATAATATTTGGAACGTGTTTAACCAGTTATATCATATATGTGATAATGACTGGCACAAGTATTGTCCTTTAATTATCGAGAGACTTGCAACGTATGGGAATTACTCAATTACCTCATAGTAAGACATGAATCCAGCTTCTCCAGTTTGTGGACCAGCAGGTCCAGTAGCGGCAGCGTCATCTACACCATAATTACTAGTAGAACTCAACGTAAATGATCGACCATATGTGGCCAAACCAACAATAATCTTGTCTTTGGGAACTCCAGCTTCGTGCCAATAAGCCGCTGTATCATTCTGTAAAGAAGCATTTTGTATACAAAACCAATATTAATATTAAAAATAACGAGATATCGGTTTTCTTTGCAGGACGTGTTAATGGGGTCTGTTGGATGGTTCGTGTTCTCCACACATCATCTTATAATTCTTCACTCCAGATTTAAAAAGAATGTGTCAAAAACTTTAGCTTCTGTCACGTTTACGAGAAATCGCGACATCAAAATGACAAGGATAGTAACTCCAAAACGGTAAATCGGAGAAAGCTGGGAAGTGATACAGACCATCTCTTCGTGGTGCCGATGCACTATATCAAAATATCCTTCAAAACTCCAGCTTCGATCGCGTTTAAAAGAAAATTTCCTGTCGGAATGGAAGAGGAGGGGGGTAAATTTCTCAAGATCAAAGTGTCATAGAACGCTGCATATCGATAGGGCCTGTATCGGATTAAGGGGTAGCGACTATATACGTCCAAACAAAATGTTGGCTATAGAATGAGACTTGACATAAATAAGACCATTGCGAGACTAAGATGACGTGTTAAACTATATTCAATATTACGCTTCTGCGCAAGGTAAAATAAGAACCCACTTCCTCCTTCACGGCCCTCCGAGAATGCAGAAGCACACCATATCTCATGCATTTATATCTACATGATGGAAGTATCTAGATAATATAGATCTATGTATATAGGTAAAACTAACTTACTGTGTTATAGTGAGCATATTCATCAACATCATATTGACTAGGGTATAAAGGACTATTGTGTCCTGTCTTACCATCCCAACCACCATGGAAGTCATAGGTCATAAGGTTGAAGAAATCTATATACCTAGAAAATAATAGATATTGATAATAATATTAAGAGACAAGGCAGGAAAACTGCATAGCAAGAAACAGACAAAACAAGAGCTATATAGAAATATATACACATTTTAATTTACAATTACAACATTACAGTCGATGTGGATATGATAGGGGTAAATAAGAAAGAGATTTGGTATTTAATTTATTTACTTGACGAGTTCTGGGACATCGTAGCCAGCCTGTATATTAGATTGGCTGGCGGGGACAGCAGCAGTCAACAGCAGACGAGATTTACCAGATGAGACAGCTTCGGCGGTATACGCCTCCAACAGTTCCTGAAATGGAAAACGACACGTGACACACCCAATACATCTTGTAGAATGTCATGGTCTTCGCAGGGAAATGGCTAGGAATGTGTTGCGTTTAGGGGGAGGGGGGTGCTTAATATTATGTTTATTATTGGGCCAGAATACACCGAGTGAGTAGCATGGGATTATGTGATGATTAATGTCAGGTACAGTGGTTAACGTCAAGCCTTTGAAAATATGTAAAAAAAATATAGATAACTAATATATACTAAATATAGACATAAACAGTAGTATTATTACCTTAGAAAGTGTAACGAAATTTTCTTTATCTATCGCTGCGCCACCTCTTTGAACGGGATATTCCCAGTCCAAATCTAGACCATCAAAACCATAATCTCTCAATATAGTGATACTTGAATCAACAAAGTTCTTTCTTTTGACAGGATCATTAGCCATATCAGAGAACGGGGTACTACCGAAGGTCCAACCACCAATGGCAAGCAGTGTCCTCAAATCGGGATTTTGCGATTTGGTGTCATTGAAGGCAATATATCTATAACATAGTTTTCAAAAATAAAAATTAGAATAAAGACTAATAGTGTTGTGGTATCGGAAGAAGAAAATGTTATTGACCGAGCATAATGTGGATTCAGACCAAACCATCAAATATTTGATAATGCTTCCACCCTAACTAAAATAATAACTAAATATAAGGACATTAAATATTTATTTAAAGATATATTTAATAAATTATAAAAAAATGATATTAATGGAACTTATTTAAACTTATTATATTTATATATAAAATATAAAAGCTACATTATATTATGTACAACCTAACTAAGCACTTTCCGGTAAAATAGATTCAATAAAGGGAGTAAAGCAATGCAGCGTTTTAAGCTCGACACTTTTCAGCGTATACTCAAACGACCTGCAGGTCTATCTAAAACAAGACAATAAAGGCGCATGGGTACTTAAAGATACTATATGGGAGATTAGATAAAGAGTTGGCATTTCTCACTATTATTGTTAAAACCCAGATAATGTAAAGGTAATTTGCTAAAAAATTCAGTTAAATCAATCAACTATGAACCGAGAATTAAGAGGATGAAATTTGCACTTAGCCTCGATCATCATTACTAAAGTCAGAACGATAAAATGCATCGTCTCGATTATCCATTTTTTGATTTAATTATTAATGAGCGTTGAGAACCATATGGGATTCTAATCCATTTAATATCGAAGGCTAGCGTTGACATCAAGAGTTCATTATGGTCTGGATAAGTTAATAAATGTCTAATTTATAATTGAGATAAAATTTCACCGGAGGTGTAAATATTTGTACATACCTCTGGAATTCCCAATCCAATTCATGCGGGGTTATGTTGCCATCATCGTCGAAAATACCAAAAGCATAGATGAGATGGGTACACAAGTTTGGGTCGATGTTTGCTTCCGTGAAAGTACCCGGGCTTGGTCTGTAACGTGACCAGTTACTATGGTAACACACAACTTTATATTGGTTTCCAGAAACTAAAATATTTCCACAAAAATAGTATGACTCCAATTGATTGCCATTAAATTTGTGTAAAATCAATTTATTGCTAATGAAATTAATTCGAACTCGCTCTTACCCACCAACATAAATAATCCACCCAACCTATGGCTAAAGTATTTTAAAAAAAACTGTGCAGTAAAAATGCAAAATTTAAATAGATGAAATATCAATGAAAAGTAACAACTATTATGCAAATACAGGTCTTGGTTTTCCGATATTTTAACCCAGACCGTCTTTGTTTTAGTAAGCAGTCACCTGATATGCTTACTTTTTTGTTTCGGGTAATTCCCTAAGATAAAACATTTTCTTGTACTTTTCTATAAAAGTTCACCGGGGTCAAGACATCGACGAAATTTGAATTACCTACCATTTACTAGTAACAAAATTCATGTCTGGTTTATCTCTTCTATCATAATTTATGAAACTATTTGTGTGTGCGTTAAGAGGTTATACAATATTGACCTGGTCAATAATACAAGTATTTATTTTTATAAATATAATATACTTATTCATTAATAGCGTAAGTTTATTGTTTTATTATTATGTCAAGTTCCTAGAGAAATATACCAATTCACTTTTAAGGTGGCACTTTTACTCTTTCATAACGTAAAATATTAACATCTATTTTAAAATTTTAATAATATTAACAAGAACTTGTAATATCCGATAAATTGTTTTTACTCATTAACAAAAGAAACCCAGATATATATAAATCAGACCCCCGCACTATCCTTGAAGGTTTCATTAATTTTGAATGTTTGCATTTAGAGAAATGGGCTTTCAATAACAATTAATATTCTAATATTTTCAAGGTTCGTCAAAAAAATAATATCATTTAAAAGTTCACATTATTATTTATTATTCACCAAATAGTGAACGCGCCTTTAATAAAGTCATACCTTTAGCAAATATCATAATAATAAAGTGTTATAACACTTACCCAATATAGAGGCATGCATAGCCAATCCGATAAATAGCAGAATCCTTACGCTATCCTATTAAGAGAAAATTGATTCATTAAATAAAACATATATACTTTAAAACATCGTATAGTAGCCCCAAATACAAAAATAAAATGCAATGAAATACAATACAGTTTAATGGATATGACATAAAAGAAAGGTGAATGAAATGAAATACGGGTGAATCAGTACAAGTAACCAACAACGGTAAAATAACTGTTACCGGTAAATTAATAAATAGAAATAATATCATCCCCACCCTTCTGTCCAGAAGTTTAACATTACAGATGATTGAATGGAACCCACCAAAACTACCCACATAATAATAGTGTTATCATATTCCCTATAGTTATTGGGGGGTTTGGATGGCCCAATCATAAAGCCTGTCATTGAGTCAACTGGCGTGGTTTCGAATCCCCAGTTGTAGGTGACAAGATGTAGGGTCGCCTGTCCAACCTCGTGGGTTTTCTCCTTGTCCTCCGGTTTCCTCCCACTGCTAAAGACCCCTACGCGCGAGTGAATTATTGAAATATTTTTTTTATGTTAGTCCCGAAATGGCCTAGTTTGTGTCAAGTGGACGTTAAACCCGATTTATCTCTCTCTCTCTCTCCGTATAGTTGTATATGAAATAAGAGCTGATCTGAATAGAATGAATGAATGAAATGGGGTTTAACGTCCTACTGTTATGCACTTAACCTGAGCTAATTGAAGACGGGCATACGCCATACAGTGTGCTATGAGGGAAATTTTTGCCCGGGCAGCGGCGCTACGGCCTACTCTTCTATCGAATTCCAACTGCCGAGGAATCTTTTACGTGCACTCCAATGTGAACACGGGACCTCGGTTTTTCGTCCCATTCGAACGACTAGGCAGCTGTCATTGTCAGGCCCTCCTTCTGTATCACTGACAAGGGGAAATCACGTCGGAAAACCGAGATGAACTTTCTCGGCCAATTGATCTGAATAGAGCATGGGGCGCCATGTTGTTTTATAATTTACACCGTCTTCAGCCCAATCGGTTCAGAACAGTAGGACGTTAAACGAAATTTAATTTCATCTCATAATTGACGTAGTTAATAAAATAAAGTATAAGTGTATAGGAGTAGGTTTATATAAATAATGGAATCGTGGAATATAAGATAATAAGACTATGTACATTATGTACGGTCCATACTGTAACTAATTTAAAATTGCGTGATACTAAGCGTTTTTTGTTCGTACACAATTTTCTATCAGTCTACCATTATAACTAATTTGATATTTGATACATATTATTGAGTAACGTGTTAGATAATGGTTAGATGACACAAATTAGAATGATCTGTTCATAATCAATAAGCAATAATCAATATTTCGACGCCCCTGTCCAAACAACTACAGAAATAGCCTTGCTTACTACAGTTCAGTGTAGGTCAAAGGTTCGAGAACCAGACATTAAATAATAGGGGCCTATACCGACAAATAATCATCACGTGCAATGTGGTGCATCATAGTGTAATGTATGAGTATATTTGAAAGTTCGATCTGAGTCCATGAATTACTGTGTTGATGTATAAATTTTTTGACATAAGTAAACAATATAGGCAATAGGGCGCGAGTTGATGACACCAAAGACGATATATGAGAAATAGTGTAAGCTAAAAATGAATGAAATAAAACAAAGATTTCAAAAGATATCCAGAATTAACAAAACGGGCAGCGTCATATTAAATGTCCAATTTCTCTACAATAGTTCATTTTATTTATTCATTTTTTTAAACGCATATTTTCGTACTATTTTTATTGAACAAAGCAACGAATGGCATTAGGCATCACATTTTAGATATTTCTTTGAAACTGAATAATAAATAAAAATGTCATGAACAAAACAACTTGGAAAGATACCAATGCAAAATTGGTCATTTCTCGGCAATAAGTATTAATAAGACCTATTCAACAAGGAATACAAAAAATTGTGGTTGGAATCAAGACGCGTCTTGGTTGAAATAAGAGTTTTTACCAAAATGATGTCACCTAAACCGAATAACATATCATATACTGAACATTTATATGGTCATAAAATCGTGAAATGGGATTCATGTATATTTTTCGAAAATGACTAAAATAAGAAACTTTAAACGTTTATAACAGTTATGAATGAATTTTTAAAAAAAATGTGAAACCCTGATATAAATATTGATTAGATATTACTTACCATACTTAAGAGTGTAGAAGTCTATCAATAAAAAATGATCAACTTTGCCAAAAGTTATGTAGGACTTCTTTTTCCTTCAGTCTGTACTGCAAGACCCCCGACAACCTCTGACTTATCAATGCACAGATCGCGATATTTATAGAGGAAAATACTAGCCATACACGCCGCCGACGCGTGTATCAGCTGATCCGTGGCCAGGATCATGAATATTAATTAGGGTAGGAAAATACTGACATATTATTAACGTAAAACTCGTGTGTCATTTCCTTCATGTTTCCCGAGGTTAGAAGGCCTAATAAGAGTAATACTTGTAGGCAGTTGGTCGTGGAAATGGCAGATTGCATTCACAGAGTTTACTGTTAGGGCCGTGGTTCACAATAATGAAGAAAATAAAGACTAACATAATTTATGGCTATACTGGCGGTTAAATGCCTCGAATGTGTAAACCAAAAACTACATGTATGAACTATGGATCTCAAAATCCTTGAAAATACTGTAAACGTTACAGTACGGGCCCATGGGGAAAGAACTGTCACTATTGGAACGAATTCTGGGTTTCCGGATTTCAGTAGAATCAATTCAGGAATATTTAGAATTGATGAGATATATGGGACCTTCGAGGAGGGGGGGGGGGGGGTACTTAAAAGAGCTAAGTCTCTAACTCAATATCATCCAAAATCTTCAACTTTGAAAATACGAATTATTTGTCAATTTAAATCAACATTGATGCTGTTATTTTACCGGGAAAAGATGAGTTTCTGATATCCAATATTTAAGGCAAAATAAACATTTTACCATTGGTACACGCGTTTCATCCCCAGTTCTAGCAAGCGACTGGGGGAACGAGGCTAGACACTAGACACACATGTTTGTCTGGCTATGGGTTAGGGTTAGGAGATAATAATTGAAATTGTGTTTGGAAATTTCCACCGAAATATAATTCAACGTGGACTTAAACAGAACCAAACTGCGTTGATGCAGTAACATAGGCCCTATTGTTGTGTTAGTTTATCAAAAGCCGTGTAATTATATGTAATTCTGTATGTTAAATTCAGCGTGATATTTTCAAATAATCAATAAGTTTATGGGAAAATATTTATTTTATCTTTTTGACATTTTATATCTTCCTTTCTCTCAGGCCCGAAGCCAGAAACCAAAATTTATGGGTGTATTCCAGGGAAGGCGCAGTTACAGAGCGTAACCAAAATTAATCCTTCCCGGGAAGGCGCAGATATCGACTTGTCGGCTTTCGTTTGAAGAGAGACATGTTGTTATTAGGACCCAATTAACGGTGTTAAAGATTTTTTGAATTTATGTTCTATCATCAAATCACCCAAGGGTTATTCTTCATTCATCAAAATATTTATTTTATTATGATTATAATAACGAATTTTCTCTCACGGTCTCTCAGTTTTTGTAATTTGCTTATTTTCTACCATATTATATTTTGAATTGGCAGCAAAACAAGCAGTGTTGGAAATATTCCCAAATACGGAATGGAAAGGCTGTTTTTTTTTCATTTTACCCAGTGTACTTGGAGACGAACACAAAATGCAGGTCTACAAGTACAATATAGAGACGACCAAGAAATACAGAAGGTAGTACTGAGTTTTGCAGCTCTACCTTTGGTGCCAGTTGAACGGGTAGGTGTATTGTATTATGTCTTGCTGCATATGCCCTCGATTTCTCTTATTTGATTAGACGTGGAACGTTTTAAACACTTTGTTATCAAATTTATTTACTAAGTCTATTTTACTTGAAGGTTGAAGATGCATTCCTTCACATTGTAGCAGAAATGCCACCTAATCCAAAAATAACAGAATTGGCTATTTATTTTACAAATCAATGGTTCGAGGGAGAATTCTCAACTTACCAGTGGAACCATTACAATACAGAGGAACACAGGACCAACAACACTCTAGAAGGATGGCATTTGAGGGTCAAAAGGCTGGTCGGAAAAGCCCATCCGAATGTTTTTGTATTGATAGCATTTTTACAACAGGAGCAAAATATTAATGAAATAAGAATAGTGCAATATGCTGGCGGACAGGAACCACCAAAAAAAAGACACAAATATGCCCAACTTCAAAACAAGCTCCAGGAATTGAAAGTTACTAGGTTCATGAATTGACGTTAGTTAAGTATATAGACAGGGTACCTTATTTGGCGAAATTGAACTGATTTTAGTTGTTTTTATTTCTTAAGTTTTTGTTATAGTATGATTATGTTTTAATTTATTTGGTGAAATTAATTTTTGTTACCGGTATAGTATAATTGTGTTTGTTATTTATTTGACGAAATTAATTATTGTTATAGTATAGTTATGTTTTTTATTTGTTTTTGAAGAAAATTAATGAATTTTTGTTATACTATAGTTATGTTTTTATTTCTTATACCACGACTGATGCTAAAATGTTGGTGAATTAGTTATAGTGGGGATTATGAAAGAGTAAATTCTTATCATAACACTCTATAACACCATTGTTACGTTTTTTAATCCATTTTAATCCTTGGGGGCTGGATTCCCGTTAAGGCGTCGAAAACGACCCTTTTTAATCCGTTACGGTCACTAACTGCGCCTTCCCGGGAATAAACCGTATTATGAGGGTAATTATGCTCGGGGACCAGTGCCATGTCATGCCCTTCGAATTCTAATCGTCGGTGGCTCTTACGTGTAGGCTACGCCCACGAGAACACGGGACCTCGTTATTCTGTCCTATCTGACAATCTAAACGGCTGGGTAAGCTGTTACTTTCCCCCCCCCCTCCTACACACACACACAAACACACCATGTCCTGCACCCACATTGCCAAAGATAAATCCCCTCCAGACAATCCAGAGGAATCTTTGTTATAGATATCGTTTAGGTGTTGAAAAGGAAGCCTCCATCATGATTTCCATTGTTATATATGTCAATGAATTTTATTAATAGGTGCTATTTTAATTTATTTGAAGCAAAACAGTAGGACGTTAAACCCCAATTCATTTGATTTCATTTTTCTCAATACTACCCTGATGAGTATTGGAACTATAATATAAATTAAAATTGTATTGTTTTAAATGTTATGCCATTACTTCTTTTCGAATTGAACAAATCAATTTCGTTCTTTAAGGTAAAATATAATGATGTTCTTCGTTAAATATGTTTTAAAAGAAAAATTTTAATGAAAGAAAAATAGTTGATCACCGAAAAACATATTGCCATTTCCCGAAGTTTCTCTAAATGTCTTGTTTCTGCAAGAAATGGGTTCTTTCTTTTTCAGTATATTATTATGCTTCTTATATCCGAAAAAAAGTTTTTCTGTGGAGGAAAATTACCAAAAAATTCAAACAAAACTCCAAGTTCACTTTGAAACCTCTAATATACAGATTTTTATTATGTACATGATTGTTTGCAAATTTTATATTGCGACCATGTTTTATTGGGGTATATGATTTTGTGGTTGGTCATTAACATGTGTATTATGATTTTAAGTGGCTTAAAACTATAAAATTTACAGACTATTAAACTCTCCTATGCTAGTTTCGTGGGGGTATAAATCAAAAAATATCACAACTATTTGATAATTCCACGCATTGAGCCCAATAAATCACATTTGGTGCAGACAAATAGGATTTATTTCCAATTTTAATATGATTTCTAGTGGAAACATAAATTTAGTAACTGTTAAGTGCCTCTATTACTAGAACATTCACCCTTTTTATAGTTTATGTTTGTTTCGATTTTTGTGAATTTTATTGGAAATAGAAAGGTCCAAAACACTGGAGTAGTTTTCAAATCAAATATGCTAGTGTTATTCATAAAAGAAATCGGTTTATATAATATAGGTTTATATGAAACTCTTTAACAAATTCTTCAACGTTTTTGTTCAATGTTACTTATACATGTATGTGAATTGTGGAAGATCTGACATTTCTGGGTTATAGTTTAAAAACAATTAATAGAAAGGGGATATGTAAGAAATGTTAGTCAAAATACTCCATTCTTGTCCGAGTTATAACCGTTTGAAGAACAGTGTAGACTCGATTTGTCATGGCTACCGTTGTTACGATAATAAAAGTCTCGATTATCCAATATTTAATCAAATTATTAAATGAAAATCGTGTTTGAAAATTAAAACCATCCGATGCTCTAGAGAGTTGATTATGAACTTAACATGTGAAATAATGTTATGTTGTTGAAATAGCTTTTGTTTACGCCCGCTTCCACACGTGAATAAATGTCTAATCAATAAGTTATATATAACATTTGACGCCAAACGAAAGATCTGCATTTGGCAGATTTAGCTCTCACAGAATGCATCATCAAGTTTTAGATAGTATCTGTAAATTCATTGTCTATTAAGGCTATGAATGTAATACTGTCTTGATTGTCGTATCATGCATTTCGATAGACTTGTTTTCGTATAACAATTTAATCTCCTGTCTTTATCCGTGTCACCTTTTTTGACACGTTGAACAACATATACGGTCAAACATTCATCACCATGTCCACAGTGTGTCTGTCTATGTGTAGGTGGACAATAAGCCTACAGTGTACTCTTTTTTTCAGAAACAGGATCAAAATAATAAAAAAATAATACACTGTGTATTTTGATGAATATATTATAATCAGCCATTTATCTTTTATATTGCAACGGAAATCCTTTTTCTGGCGGGCATTGGGTCAGATATTGCTCGGAAAGTTTTAAAAATAAAGTGAAGCAAACCTAGCATTCTATTCCGATCGGTTCAGACGCACAATTTGAGGTTTAAGTGAGATTTTAATTTGTATACGTAGCCTAAACCCTAAACTCCCTTTCTTTGTATGCTTATACGTAAACTCGCTTTACTTGTGCATGTGTATATGTAAACGAATGCCCTGTTCTGTTAAGTTAATTTATTAGGGGGGGGGGGGCATCGATTTAACAACCCTTTAGCTGGTCGGATAGCCGTGGCGATAGAGAGAGAGAAATGGGGTTTAACGTCCACTCGACACAAACTAGGTCATTTCGGGACTAATCGTGGCGATAGAGGGGCGGCTTCTCATCAATGCATCGAGGGTTCAATCCCAGCTCAGGGCAAGAACTTTATCGTTGTAAGTGAGAGGGATATTCGGTCTCCCGTCCGATCAGGCAAGTTTCCCCCGAGTTCTTCGGTTTCTTCCTGCAGTAATGATCGAAATCATTCGCACGATCTGTGCCAAGGACCAAATCGAAAACAGGCCTCAGGCCTAATTTGCTACCCTTGTAAAATGACGAGATTATTATTATTATTACCGGTATATTATTAATAACTCTTTAAGCGCCACAACATGTTAAAGGTATAAAAGTTGTATTTTAGGATAAACGTCCGCTTGATTGGATACCGAGATATGCATTGTGAGAGAGAGAGAGAGAGAGAGAGGGGGGAGAGACAGGGAGAGGGGGGGGGGGTAACTCCAAGCTAGGTCATTTCGGAACAAACACATTGTTAAATTTTATTTCAAGAATTCGCATGTACGTACGGATCTAAGCTTTGGGAGGTAATCTGAGGGCCCGAAAAAATATCACGAGGTTGTGGTGTTTAGTAACTGAACAGTAACACCCTACAGGTAATATTGCATTGTAATAAACCAATATATATATAATCCATATAGTTTTGTAGTGTACAACACGAAATGCTGTTTAACGACCTACTGTTTTGATCCCAAACTGGGCTGATGAAGACGGGTAGTGTACAACACGAGCTTCGTGTTCTGTGGTTTGCGTATTTGACCCGTCTTTCCTTTCCGTCTACTGTTGATTTCCTATTACTCATTACGGATTCGGTTGTGTCTGTCAGGCAGAACGGATGGCACCATTAGCAGGGGCGGATCCAGGGGGGGCTGCCCCCTCCCCCCTCCCTAATTTTCGACAGTGCTCTTTTTTTTTACTGCTGAAAAGTGCCTTTTATCAGACCCAAATATGTCCGAGAATATCAGCCAAATAGCTCTTTGAATGGCTACAGATGCAAGGAAATGACGTCTCCGCAGTCAGTGTCCTCCCCCCCCCCCCCCCTCTTCAAAATTCCTAGATCTGCCCCTGATTAGTCAGTTAGTGCAGAAGATACATTTCAATTCATTTCCTCATTACTTACATCTCATCGTTACTTACAAAAAACACAGCTGAAAATACCCACCTAAATTTACAGGAAATCATTTTCAAATTCTAGTTTTAAATTCATTTTTTAAATATACATTAGAGAAATTGGTTGCACAAATAAATGCACGAGCAGTCAGTTTGTTAAAGAGGAGTACTCGGACCATTAACTTTATATTTGAGCGAAAGATAAAAATACAAAAACGAAACATCAACTTTTAATTTGAAGACAACTTCAAGGCAATTAACAAAAATGTAAATATGTTTTGGAAATTTAATGGCATATGATAACTGTAACACACAAAATAACCCAAAACAGCCAAAATGTAATGACAAAATATCTACTTTATTAAATTCGCAATTGATTACCTGTTTGGATGTTGTCATCTTAACATTCCTTTCAAGATGGAATATCGAATAGAAATTATGAGTTTATAATCTTGGGGGTGCATTTTAATCCAAGAATCAAAACATAAACTGGTTGTTATTTTAAATTCGTTTACAGATAATTGTAGAGGAGGGGGAAACGGTGCGAAGCGACCATAAACCGGGTCCTGCAGAATGGGAAAATCTAATTCTCGCCTGTGTTGTGTGTCAACCAAATCCTAACTAATAAAATCAGATTATAATTATAATTTGGTTTAATGGAGACCTGGGCCCGGTTCCTAGAAAATTCTTAAAGTAAGCACAAAGTAATACTTCACTTTTACTTGCGTGATAATCTTATAAAAATACTGTTCCTAGAAAATTCTCAAGACCATTCTTACGTAAGCACAGGTCAAGTACAAGTCTAAGCACATTGTGACTGGTAAAGCTTACCATACACTGAGACCACCATGCTCTTTAACGTCATAAAACAACTTTGGTATGCGAATTACGTCATAAATTTGTCGTCTGCTTCATTGTGGTTGATTTGGAAGCGTTTGACATGTCCCCTATAGGCCTATAGGGCCTACACATAATTATAAAATGTGCCAAAAGATATTAAAAAAACCCGCAGACACATACAAACTAACTGAATAATTGTGAGCGCGCCTGATCTTAAAGCCTGTGTGTTTGTAGCCTATTGTTTACTAATTGGCAAATAAATGAATTGGTTTCAGGGTAGGCCTATAATAAGGCCCTAGACTCCTAGAGGCGAAATTTTCTATAGGCCTAGCATTCTTAATTTCTTTAGGAGAAGGATTTTCTCTGTCTTGTAATTGTCTCTTTGGTATCAAAAGGTGTCGGAAATGCGGTCGAATAAGTCTACGATCAGCCATCTTTTTGAAGCAGAAACAGACTAAGGGTTGGTAGGCTAAGCATGCCCCCTACCTTGCTTGGGACTTGTGCTTAGATTGGCTATGTTTAAGAACGAAGTTGTGCTTAAGTTTTTTCTTGGAACGCATAATAACGTTCTTGTGCTTACAATGAAGTCTACTTAAAATCTAAGCACAAGGCCGTTCTTAAGAATTTTCTGGGAACACATAATAAGGTAAGTTTACTTAAATGCAAAGTCGACTAAAATCTAAGCACAAGAACGTGTTTAAGAATTTTCTAGGAATCAGGCCATGAATATAAAGAATTGAATATTTTATTAAATTCTACCTAAGGGACTCTACAGACCATAGTACTGTATAATTCAAGAGTATCAACTAGAGCGAATTAAAAATAAAGTTATAGGGCCTAAATGAAATGAAGTTTAATGTTCTAGTTCTACGCTTCTGCAAAAATAAAGTTATAATAAAGTGACCTACACTGCCTGAGTAGCCTGACTGTAAATAGCCCTGACACAGGAAGCACAGCGCGGTACCTCCCATAGATATATTTATAGGACAAAAAGTTGTCGACCAAATGGCCGGGGGGGGGGGGGAGAACCACCCCGGCCCCCCTATCAGCCGGGCTGCCCCCCCTCCCTCCGCCAGTAAGCTGGCTACGGGCCTGAATGTTTTATAACGCTGGGGGTGCGTGTAGCTTTATGCCCATCTTTCGGAAAATTATCAACATTTGTTTGGCATACCATACCATCATTAGTTCTTGATTGTTTGATGGTTATGTTCAGTTGTTCAGGACGTAATTATAATCCCCCAGAGAACCTACAGTTTTTTGGCGCCAGCCCCACCCCACTAAGTTTGGTCATGGACCTTCCATGGTTTGGTCTGTCTATCGGCTTTGAGAGTTTCTAGCACGTCTCTGTATCAGCCACCAATAATTTTCTCAGAACTCAGAATTTGTAATATCATGTTCTTACTTACGTCATGTATAATATTTTACTTTTTATAAAGGCGTGGCTGTGACCTCATTTATGTATGATTGACAGGGGTTTTATTTTTTTTGTTTTTATTTTTTTGGAAACTGTACCACATCACTGCTTGTTGATATGTTATATACTGTTTTGTCAATGTCCAGAATAAAACCACTGTGGGCATTCATTGGGTGTATTGTTAACGTGACAAGCAAAATATAACTTTAAAGTAATTGAAAGATGACAATGAAACAGCAAAACGTGTTACTGAAAAATTCCCTGCTTGTTTATATATATCGACAGGAAACAAATATGCCCACTGGAACGTAGTCACCCGCGCTGTTTATAAACTTACATAGAAACATGTATAAAGATTTGATGTACCGGTATTGCTGTTTTACTATTATATGTAAAACCTAACACTAAATCTGCCTATTGCAGGTCTTTCTTTATGAGTTTATGTGTTAAAGTTATATACACTATTATCAGATGCGTCCGATTCTCAACAGGATTAAGTTAGATCTGATGTTAATGATTAACCGAAAAAATTGATAATCAAGGCTTTGTCTATTATCGCGACAATGAAAATCAAGGCTACAGTGTTATCAAAATGAGGTTTTCTGGACTCTGGGTGAAGTAATTTTGACGGACATTTTCAGCATATTGTTTTTACATTATCCATTTTTTAAGTATTATAGCCACAACTGTCAGCTCTTTATCTAATACCACTTATAAGCAGTAAACGTATTCCACAGAATTGTGAGCTGTAGGCTATATTTCAGTTAAATTACTTAATGACAATGGAACAATTTAAATAAGTTATTATGGTCTCTGTGGGTTATTGTTGATTTTTTTTTGTGTAGGTACAATCATGCCAAACAATCAAATTTCAGTTGCCTTATGTCTCTCCAGCACTTCCAGTCCAACAAGCGGTGGGTTTTCACTGCTCAGTATATTAAATTAGATATTGAACGGGGCTTTTTATTTGTCCCCTATTCTTAATTGACACCTTCATTTCTAAAAGAAAACTACATCAACTATAACTTTGTTCAGGATTTCATGGAAAACAATGTTTTGTAAATAGGCACAGAAAAACAAGCAGGTATTTAACAAAATTTATTAGAAATTGCGTCATAATAAAGCTGATATTTAGTACATTTACTATATGTGATGTCATATATATATGCACCTGTCTCTTCCTATTGATGTCAGTGGTGACTCCTGTACACACAGGTGATGGGTATGTACTCAATATGTATTTTTAAAAATTTAAACAGAAAGAATTGTTAACTGCCTATGTCTGTCCCAATACATCAACAACATTTGCATTAAAAACAAATAAACAAACACAACTTGCATACATAATATTAACATAAATTTGATTTTTTATAAAAAATACAATAAATCTAGTATAAAAATTGCACTTATTTGTGAAGTAGCATAGCATGGCTACATGTACAATAAATAATAACTACATGTGTAAACAATATTAATATAATTTACCCCAAACTTCACTATGTTACTTTAAACAATTTCAGTGAAATATTTATGTTTGAAATGTACCGGAGACAGAACATTATTTCAACACAGTAGTAGAAAAACAACTTTCTAAGTTTCAACGATTCTTTCTACAGCCTAGGGATCCTGGTATTTCTTGGGCAAAACTGACATAAATGGAACACAAGTATTGTTACACAAAAAATATATCTGAATTATTTTAGCTTTTGTAACAGGTATCCAAGATCTTTCTTCAACCAATGAAGACACAGACGGCTAAAAATTAGAAATATTATTATATAGCAGGTTTATTGTTATATACCATAGAAAGGTTGGAGATCCATCATTAGAATGGTAAATGATTCAGATTTTGAAGTCAATATCATTAGAATAGATTTTGAAAGTCAATATCAATCATCCCGATAACCTTCAAAGGGGTTAGGGAATGAGTCAACTATCTTCAAATTATATATATAAATTAAAGCTATAGAAGACAAGGTCGTCTTCCAACCATTGATCTCCTTAGAGGGTAATCTCCCTTTAAATTATAACAATGACAAAATGACAGGTTTTCAACATCTTCAAACTGCAGAATCATGATGAGACTATAATATTGGGATTTAAACAAAGCAACATTTATATCATGTATATATCAAAATGTATTCTAAAAATCATGTATATATCAATTTAAAATATTTTCAAATCTCTAATAAAATATAGACATATCACATGTTTAGTAGCATAGATTACAAAAGCAAACAAAATCAGATCTACAAGAATCTACCACATAATTTTGAATTAAAATCAATATGAATATAATAAACACAGCAGAACTCACAACCACATTTTTATAATTTAATTAGGCTGTCTTTTACAGGTGAAAATAAATCAGAATTCAGAAGTACCCACCAAATGGAGCCATAGACAGCACATCCTAAGAAAATAATCCTGATAATTTCTCTCCAAACCCTGTTCAGACAAAGGTAGTTTTATCACTTTTATCCTACCGTTATTATTGTTGTTTTATGGGTTTTACTCAGAGCACTATTATTAAACATTAATTCAGAATAGTATATTGTTAATGAATAATTACTCTATGACATTAAATAACCTTGTAGCCCTTTATATGATTACAGCAAACACAATACTTTCATTAAATGTCCAATATTCAGCATAGGGAGGGAAAGTAGCAGAGATTAACTTAAAATCATTCACTGTTATGTATTAGCCATTTTAAATCAACATGATCAAATATATCAAGATTATTTGTTGGATGAAACAACCAAGGATGATGTGGTTGGTGGGATGAAACAACCAAGGATGATGTGGTTGGTGGGATGAAACCACTCAGGATTGAGAAGTTGGTGGGTTGAAACCACCTATAAAATAATTCTATAATGAAAGAGTTTGATGGGATGAAACAACCTAAAATGAACCCATCCAAGATGATGTGGTTGGTGAGATGAAACCACCATGATGAAGGAGTTGGTGGGATGAAACCACATATAATGAACCCATCCCAGATGAAGTGGTTGGTGTGATAAAACGACCATGATGAAGGGGTTGCTGGGATAAAATGAAGAGCTTGGTGTCATAAAACAACCCAGGATATAGTGGTTGAAAGAATGAAACAATCTAAAATGAAAGGGGGTGGCATAATGAAACCACCTGGGATGAAGGGGTTGATGAAATGAAACAACCTATAATAAAGGGGTTGATGAAATGAAACTATAATGAAGGGGTAGGTGGAATGAAACAACCAATATTGAAGGGGTTGTTGAAATGAAACAACCTATAATGAAGGGGTTGGTGGAATGAAACAACCAACAATGAAGGGGTTGATGAATTGAAACAACCTATAATGAAGGGGTTGGTTGAATGAAACAACCAATAATGAAGGGGTTGGTCGAATGAAACAACCAATAATGAAGGGGTTGATGGAATGAAACAACCTATAATGAAGGGGTTGGTTGAATGAAACAACCAATCAAGGGGGTTGATGAAATAAAACAACCTATAATATAGGGGTTGATAAAATAAAACAACCTATAATGAAGGGGTTGATAAAATAAAACAACCTATAATGAAGGGGTCGGTTGAATGAAACAACCAATAATGAAGGGGTTGATGAAATGAAACAACCTATAATGAAGGGGTTGATGGAATGAAACAACCTAAAATAAAGGGGTTGATGAAATGAAACTACCTGTAATGAAGGGGTTGATGAAAAGAAACAACCCAATATTAAGGGGTTGGTTGGAGGGAATGACATGTTTATTAAAGACTTCATTAACCTCAGCAGCATATTTATAAGTGTAGGACAGAAAACACATCAAATAAATATATTTCGGAAAATATAAGTATAATAATGATACTAACCTAATGGTATGGAAATAACATCATGTAATAATGAATTGAGGACCGTGATTTATAAATAATGATAATGATGATGGTGATATTTTCTATGACTATATATTATATACATTTTGATATTATCTGCATTTGTGCACCTCAATAAAAAAAGTATATGTATAAAAAAAAATTGTTAAAAACTTTTTACAAAAAAAAAATCCCCAAACAATATACATGGTAATAAGTACATTATGCTCAGCAATACTTAAAGATTTACAAAACTAGTGAAAGACTATGTTGGTAAACACTGCTAATTAAATAATCTATTACTTTATTTACAGTACAAATATTTATTGTGACATCATCTCAGATTTAGTAACACATGTATGACTATGTATAAAACATCTTGTACTAATACAATTGGGGTTGGGGTGTGGAAAGATTTAATGCGTGCACTTTAGATCTTAAGGTTTGTCAATGGGGTAAGAGGCAAGGTTTTGGTCCCACACATGCATGTAATAACAAGTAGGGTCATCTGCCTAACCTTGTGGGATTTCTCTGCTTTCCTCCCACTGTTAACGACCCCCTATGCCAAAGTGAATTATTGCAATAAAATTTACCATTTGTTAGTCTCGAAACGACTTAGTTTGTGTTAGAGACCCCCTATGCCCAAGTGAATTATTGCAATAAAATTTACCATATGTTAGTCCTGAATCGACTTTTTGTGTTAGGTGGGTGTTAAACCCCATCTTCCCTCAAGTAGGATAGGTAAACATTAAAATCAAGCAAGGTAACCTTTCCAATGGTTTCATGAATTGAAACTTTCAAAGTGATTACTATCATTTTCATTGATGCGCTGTCACAACAAACTCAATATACTGTAAATGTAAAAAAATATAGTTCATGCTTACTTAAAGAAAACTCAATATACATTATGTACAGTAAATGCAAAAAATAAAGGCTTTTCACAGCAAACTCAATATAATGTAAATGTTATAATATATAGTTTATGCTATTTTATACAGTACATGTAATAAAATGAAAATGATGCTTTCTCACAGGCACAGCTAACTCGATTTGTCTAACTACATGTATATACTTACATACGGAAATAAATAATGACTGATAATGACTGAATGTATATATTGCTTTAGAATTTCAGAATGATTATCACATGCATAATAAATTCATTGTAATAAACAAACTTTACTACTTTTCTGTGATATCGATGAAGCATCACTATTTCTTGGTGTACTGGAGTTTCTAGGTGTACTTGTATTTCTTGGTGTACTGGAGTTTCTAGGTGTACTTGTTTTCCTTGGTGTACTAGTATTTCTTGGTGTACTAGTATTTCTTGGAGTACTTGTATTAGACAGGCTGCCTTGATCACTTTGTAGTCGATTTAATTGGTCCTATAAAAAAAGTTTTAATTATAGATAATTTCATAGTTACATGCCAAGTTGTGTTTTGCTGGTTTCTATGTGAATGAATTACATTGTAGACCGGCTTTGTTATATTCTAAAGTGCGTTTGGAAAAAAAATTTGGACACGTCCGGAATATACGGCCGAAATCCCAACACTGTTCTAAACGTATATTTTGAAATCAGTAAAAAGGGTTACTGACATGTACATGTAACACCAAACACCTTTTTGTGGCACAAATGAATGTCAAAGATTCGTTTGATATCAAAAATTTTGAAATGTAGTAATAATTTTATGGAACTAGGTATAAAATATATCTCATAATCTTCTGATTCTCCAATCAGCTGGCCAGGTGCCATAGTGAATAAAATGATATCATTTGGTGTCCGAGTCCAATGGAAATAACTGTATATAGAAATTGCTGTATGATACCCCTGACAAAATTATCATACTGCTGTACAAGAATAAAACATATTTCGGTAGAAAGCCAATTTAAACGAAATTAAAGATACATTATGGGAGATTAGATAAAGAGCTGGCTGTTCTCACTATATTAGTTCAAAACTAAATGCCGGTAATGTAAATGCAATTTGCTGAAAACTTCTGTCAAATTGATCTACTATGAACCAAGAATTAAAGGGTCAATCCCGATATTGTTTTTGAGAATAAAACTGCTTACTTTTGTGTTAAAATCCCTTAAAATCCCCTACCTTAGGGCCGAGCAACTAACACAATATATTATGTGATCAGTTTCAACAATTTTAACCAACCGGTCTTTATCTGGTAATAGAGTCCGGTGTCCCAAACTGTATTACGCGGTAAAACCAGACATTTTTTTATAAAAATAACGTGTCGGTGAAATTTACTTTTTATTATCAAGTACAGCACAAGGACCATTCACCGTGTAGACCTCTAAAGGAACGGAAATCGATTATCTGGTCACCCAACGAAAGAATTGACCCGAAATCTTAAAAGGGTTACGTGTCCGGATAAGCTGTTTGAACGCTCACGTCCAAACGACTCAATATTTTGAGCTGAAATTTTGAGTCAGGGTATATACACCATTGTTCTATATTTTGGCGTTTAAATTTCATACGTACTCGTACTTTTATTTTTGAGACTCTGTTTAATTCGGGACTGTCCCTTTAAGCTATTGAAATTTCAGCCTAGCCTTGATCATCATTACTAAAATCGGTACGATAAAAAACAGTCTTGATTATCTATTTCATGATTAAATCTCAATCAGTTGAACAGCACATCGAATCATAATTCAATAAATATTGCAGGCTAGCGTTGATGTCGAGAATTGATATGGTCTGGATAAGTTCATGAATGTCTAATTAATAATTCAGCAGATAACAGTTAAGGCCTAAGGAAAGACGGGCAATATAATGTATGTTTGATATCCCCTGCTAAACATATAACAAAAGTTAATATAGTTGTTGTCTCCAGTAAAACTAATGATTGAATTAAAACAGTGACTGTTGAACTTGGAGTTTTCGTTGATTATTGTAAACAATAGAACATAATAATTATATTCTATAATTGTTTATTGTAAACAATAAAACATATAAGTTATAGCTATAATTGGTCATTGTTAACAATAAAACATAAAGATTTAATTTGTTATTTGTAATTGATTATTGTAATACCTGTAATTGTTGAACTGTTAGTTGATTATTCTCTAATAATGATGATTGATAATCTAATTGTTTTCTTAATTTCTCTACTTCATTCTGTAAACCTTTCTCCCGTTCCTACAATAGTACACACAGATTTATTATTTCTCCTTTACTATCTCACATAAGAAATAATCAGTTATGATACAATACCATTAACTAAATTACTAAGTTCACAGGGCTTTCCTCTACTTAAAGGTTTGATTTTGCATTTTCGATAAAATTTAACACAAGCTGAATATGTACTCAGATTAATCATTTAACATTATAAATAATTATTAATTATTTAACATTATAAATAATTATTAATTATTTAACATTATAAATAATTATTAATTATTTAACATATTATAAATAATTATTAATTATTTAACATTAAAAATAATTATTAATTATTTAACATTATAAATAATTATTAATCATTTAACACTAGAAAATCTTAGCCTTAGATTCAATCATATTTTAACTAGGCCCAACCATCAGGTATCTAAGCATAGAGGTGTATATATTGACTAGAGTGTATTGTGGTCACGTGATCCCCATTGACGTAACGTTATCGCCGTGTGCCGTCACTGGAGACCGGCCGCCATGTTTTAACTGGTAAAGAATGACGGAAGTGCCCGGATGAACGCTATGCAAATAAAAGAAAATAGTCTGACAGAGGGCGGAAAAGTCCATTAAAAAAGCAGTTCTAGTTCAACAATATCAACCAAAAAATTGATGGTCGAAAGGCCTTACCTCACTGTCCTAAAAACAACATCGTTTTGGCCAACTCACTGGCATATTTTGGGGGCTTTACTATTATTACGAGTAAATCATGATGATGATGAATACCTTGGGTGGCATGGTGTTAATTGTACATGCATACCTGACGAAATTATGTTTATTTTATTAATTGAGCAAAGTGGACGTCACATAAAACTTTATTTTGGATAGATCTAAATAATTTGTTGAACGATTTAAAATGATAGGACTGCTTGATTGACAGAATGACATTTCCTATAGCGTCATACAGGTGATAAATTATAAATAAAAAAAAAATAGATTTTTAAAATAATCGAGGACTTCTATCATTTACCAGAAGAATGAAATCTGATGCCGATGGGAAATTCTTTTTTTAAAAAAGAGAAAAAAACAGGACTAGCAAGGCCTTGGTAGCTTGGTTGAAAAATACAGCGGTATATTAAATTTTACAAAAAAATAAGACAAAATTAATGAGGTTCTCGTAGTAGATAATAAAGAAATAAAATAGATCTTTAAAATAACGAGGACTTCTATCAGTTACCGGTAGAATAATATCTGATGTCGATGGGATTTTTTTATTTTTTATTTTTAAGGGAAATATAAATAGGGCTAGCAAGGCGTTGGTAGGCCTACCGGTATATGGATTTCAATTTCCATGATTTGGTGGCTATTTCTCTTTGGTTGAAAAATACAGCGGTATATTAAATTTTACACCAAAAAATAAGACAAACTTAATGAGATGTTCGTAGTAGCAGCGATTAAAAAAATATCAGGCCTGATTTTTTTTGTTACAAAATTTGACTGGGAAAGAAGTTTACAAGACTTTGTCCTTATTATTATTAGCCTTTTTTTAAAAAAAAAACCCCAACAAAACCCCAACTAGTTCGGGGGTTTTAAGCGGGGTTTCTGGAGAAGAAAAAAAAGAAACAAACTGATATTGCAAGTAACGTTCACTAAAAGTATATTCTGTATGTGTACACAATGTCGACCTAATTAATTAAATCCGAGGGAGTAAAACTAACCGATAACAAAGCAACTACTAGCCAGTAAGTGCATGTCTGTGATTAAACACTCCATCCCAATAAGCTGACTTACTCCCTGCGATATTTTGCGTACAATGACAGATGTGTGTATATATATTATCAACTATGGTTTAGCCCATAGTTGTGTTTATTTCAGGAACGGGATTCCGTTTGGTCACGTGATCGATCACGTGATTATACCGTCGGAATTACTATATTTGGACAATAGCACGTCACGTGGCATGACCGTATTTGGTAAATAAATGACGTAGTTCACGCGTTGACTGTGACGAAAAACAGACGACTTCCGCCCAGCCTCACTTTCACTCCAATCGATTTTAAGAAGACGCCGCCAAAATTTCGCTTAATTTAACGCATCAATTTTTATCAATTTTCTATCGTAATTTAATCGTCTATTGTTTGAAACCATCCGACATAAATCTCTAATTTCCAATATGTCAAAGAGACCTGCTTTGCGAGATAAGCAGATGGATACCGGGAAAATATCGAAGAAAGGAAAAAGGCCTGTCGGCAGACCGTCTAAGGCCAAGTCATCAGTAGATATTGAATATGTACAACTATGCCCTCCGCTCCCGGAAGATGCCTTAGAGTCCGGTGATAGGCCTACGGACGTGCAACAAGAATTTCCATCCTGTTCTGGTTATCAAGCCACTGGAGGCAGGCTGACAAACAATGAGACACAACAAACTCCGGGTGAGTACGGTTTTGTAGATTTTGAGCAGGCATTAAGGTCAACAAATTTCTTTCAGAATCAACGCGCCACTGACACCGCGAGTACTATAGCCTCAAACGCAAATGGGCCTAGGCCCAATTACCAGACACAGATCAGATCAGTCGAATCAAAAACAGGGGAACCAAAAACAGGGCCTTTCCGTTCTAAACAATGACAATTACCATTATGTTGCTAGGCCTAATAATCCTAGGATTATTGACTTGTCTAATGACTGTCCAATAGGAGCCGAGTCAGAGCAGGCTAAAGTTGTTGGCACAGAGTCAGAGTTTAACGCATATGAGTTGGAAGAGTCGCCACGTGTAATATCTGCGGCGGACGATTCGCTCTATTTACACGTACCCATTGCAATACGGAATAAAATTTGGTCGTGTCAATACATAAATTTAGCACATTTACTCAAGGTGGGCACTGAGTATCAAGATAACTTGACAACGGTCCTTCACTTGGAAAAAGGAGCCATTGTTACTAAGCCGAAGCCCACGGAGAAGATTTTGGACATTGATCGATGGACAAATGCGTTCATAATTTTTGCCAGAATTTATTGGGAGAAATTTCCTGAAAGAATAGGGGAGTTATTGCAGTATATGTCCGTAATAAGAGAAGCTTCCACGAGGTATCCTGTTGCGGCGTGGCGCTCGTACGATGAGCAATTTCGATTGAGGCAACAAAGTCATACTTGTGAGTCTTGGTCAAGAATAAACCCAGATCTCTGGATGCGCCTCATGGTAACTAGGCCAAAGAATCATTCGGAGTTCGGTGCACAAATTAGCTATAAACAGAAAGAAAGCAATAAACCTTTTCTCTGTTTTGATTTTAAAAAACAGGGTTATTGTTCATATAATCCATGTAAATATCAACACTATTGTGGGAATTGCGGGTTCCATGGTCATGGTAGGAGCAGTTGTATGAAGCAAACCACAGCTGTTGATAATCGTGAAACTGGATTTGATTTTCAGGATCCCAGGTCAACAAATAAACAATTCAATCAAACAGAAAATAGGGGTTTTCAGCGGGGTTCATTTCGTAGGGGAAAGTCGTCCAGATATTAGTTCTTCTGGTGGTTTCGTTCGTTCAAGTTCTTGTTATAACTTGTTTCAAAGTTCTGTGGATTCGTTAGATAATCCCAGTTGTTTTTCTTTTTCACTTGCTAAGTCTCCAATCAACATTGACCATCTACGGTTTAAGTTAAAAAAATATCCGAATAGACTAGAGGCGGGGGAAATATTGCAGGGGTTTTCTGATGGTTTTCCTCTCCATTATACTGGGCCACGTGAACCTTCAGATGTTAAGAATTTGAAATCAGCTTTAGAAAATCCTGATGTGGTTCAGGAAAAAATAAAAGCTGGGTTAGCTGCCGGGAGAATTGAGGGGCCTTTTAGTGAGCGACCTATTCACACTTTAAGATTATCGCCCATTGGTTTAGTACCAAAAAAGGAAGCTGGTCAATTTCGTCTGATTCACCATCTTTCGTATCCAGCTGGTCAGTCAGTTAATGATTTTATTAGCCCGGAAATGGCTTCTGTAAAATATACGCCTTTCGATAAAGCAATAGGCATGGTGCAATCATTAGGGAGGGGTTGTCTTTTGGGTAAATCGGACATTAAAAGTGCATTTAGACTACTTCCAGTTCGTAGGCAAGATTTTGATCAGCTAGGTTTTACTTTTAACAATTTGTATTATTTTGACAAATGTATGCCATTTGGTTGTTCTATAAGTTGTTCAACATTTGAAAAATTTGCTAGATTTTTAGAATATTGTGTTCGTTCCGAAGCTGGCAGTGATCAATTGCTACATTATCTTGACGACTTTATGTTTGGGGGTTCTCCACATTCTAATGAGTGCACATTATTGATGAACACTTTCAAGGAGTGTCTTACAAGTTTAGGTGTTCCGATTGCCGACGAAAAAACTGTTGGTCCGGTATCAAATTTAACTTTTTTGGGCATCCATATTGATACGCTTAATATGACACTAAGCATTCCTCATGATAAGATTCATGATATTTTGGAAAAAATCGAATCAATGCTAAGGTGTAACAAGTGCACTCTTAAACAGGTGCAGTCGTTGATAGGCTCGCTTAATTTTGTGTGTCGAGTAATTGTCCCTGGCCGTCCATTTTGTCGGAGATTGATCGACTCGACATGCGGATTATCAAAGCCTCATCATCACATTCGACTAAAAACTGGTATAACCAGCGGCTGCCAGGCAGGATACGCCCACATACAAGAGTTGGATAGAGAACAAGCTAAAAAGAAAGTGATTTTTCCTACAATCAAGGACAATAACTCATGAAGTTACAAATCGATATGCGCATATATCGAATTGAACCAAGATCTTTGAATGGGTTATGAACATGCATTTCAAGGTACTTCAAAATCGGATTAAAATTATGACCTCTATAGGGTTCACCACCTTGATAAACCATATTTTTACACAATATTCGCATACAAGTGGCAGCAGTTGTGGTCCGATTTCACAAAATTCAAACTCAACCTTCATTACAATGTAACGATGATATAATCAAATGTTTTTTAAATCGGATAATAATTGTGACCTCCAGAGTGACCACAAGCTAAACAAAGACGATTTTGCGTATAATCAGGGGCCATAATTCAGGAAGTTACGATCCGATATGCGCAAAAATCGAAAGGAACCAAGATCTTTGGGTTATAACCATGCATTTTAAGTTTCATCAAAATCAAATTAAAATTGTGATCTCTACAGGGTCCACAACCTTGATATACCATTTTTTAACAGGATTCGCGTACGAACGGCGGCCATTTAGTATGGTCATTTTAGTCCGATTTTTCCGAAATTTGAACTCAACCCTCCTTAGGGTGTAACGTTGATATAATAGAACGGTTTTTCAAATTGGATAATAATTGTGACCTCTAGAGGTACCACGAGCTAAAATAGGTGATTTTTCGGACAATCAGGGGCCATAATTCAGGAAATTACGTTCCGATAGGCACAAATATCGAAAGGAACCAAGATCTTTGGGTTATAAACATGCATGTCAAGTTTCATCAAAATCGGTTCAAAATTGTGACCTCTATAGGGTCCACAAGCTAAAAACGTGATTTTTCGTACAATCAGGGGCCATAATCCATGAAGTTTTGATCCGATACATGCCAATATCGAAAGCAGCCGAGATCTTTTGGGGATAAACCTATATTTCAAGTTTCGTTAAAATCCGACAAGAATTGTGACCTATAGAGAGTCCACAAACAATTGTGGACGGACGTCCGGACGGACGGACGGACAGGGGTGACGACATAATACGTCCACATGAAAATGTGGGCGTATAAAAAGCGATCTAAGGATGTGGCAAACGTTCTTGTCGGGTTATAATGGTATTTCCTTATTTCATGATCGTTTTTGGTCGATGGCCGCACAATTGCACCTATTTACGGATAGTTCGGCACAGAAAGATTTAGGTTGTGGTGCATACTTTAACAGACAGTGGTTTAACATTGCATGGCCACGAACGTGGAAAGCGATTGGTCTGTTAGATGACATAACGCTACTTGAATTATTCCCAATTTTTGTATCATTTTTCATTTGGACTCCTAATTTTACAAATAAAAAGATTCTTTTCCACTCGGATAACAAAGCAGTTGTACAAATTCTCAATTCCATGACATCAAAATCCGAACAGGTTATGAAACTTGTGCGCGAAATAACACTAATTTGTTTGTCAAATAACATAATCATCAGAGCTGAGCACGTTGATGGCATTCATAACGGTATTGCAGACAGTCTCTCTCGTTTTCAGATGGATCGATTTCGTATGTTGGCACCAGACGCACAGCTAGAACCCAGTCTAGTACCCAACCATGTTTTCCGGATATTCAGCGAACCACATTAAACTTACTTGAATCAAGCTTGGCTCCTAACACCAGAATACTATATCTGCAAGCTATCACACATTTTAATAAATTCCGTAAAGAAAAATCATTGTCTGAGGCGTCATTGCAGGATTTAATATGTTATATCTCCTCATGCTTTCATCAGGGTTATGCTCCGGCAACAATTACGTCTTACTTGTCGGCAATCAGTTTTTTCAACAAAATTCAGAACTTTAATGAATACACATCACACTTTTTGGTTAAAAAGATTTTAGTTGGTTATAGAAGACAACGAGTCACTAAGGATATAAGGGCACCATTAACACTAAATATTTTAGGAGCTATTTGTTCGATTTTACCTTCTATTTGTTATAATTCCTTTGAGGCAACTTTGTTTAAATCTGCATTTACGTTGGCTTATTATGGTTTAATGCGTATTGGCGAGTTGGTGTATTCCGATCCGACATATGCTGATCGCCCTCTTTGTCAAGGTGATGTCACTATCGAGGGAATTGGTATTGAACGTAGTTTGCTGATCAGAATAACATCATCAAAAACCAATCAGTCAGGGCCACCGACTACTTTACGTATACCAGCGTTGAATCACTCTACGTGCCCCGTTAGAGCTATCATCTCTTTTGATCGAATGAGATCTCAAGAAGCTCAATATTACTTTTCTCACGCTGATCAGAAACCATTAACTAAAAGTCAATTTTGTGCAATTCTATTCAAAGCAACTAAATCTTTGGATCTTCCATCATGTCGATTCAAATCGCATTCATTTAGGATAGGTAGGGCAACGGATCTTGCTAAATGCGGTTACAAGGAGGGGGATATCATGAGAATGGGCAGGTGGAAATCCAGCGCGTATAAAAATTATATTCGCTTGTAATTGTAATTTATAGTGTAGGTATAACGTGCCATATTTATAATTGTAGATACATGTAAAACTGTTTGGTTTGTGGGAAGTTCCATTATTTTCTGGGCTAAACACAGAGCCGAAGCTACTGGTGTGCTGCAGGAAACATGGCAGATGAAGGGAGAAAGAGGTGGGGTCTGGGCTGGGCTATTACCCAACATACAGTTTATGATGCTAAAAGCTAAGCGACCTCCTAATATGCTTATAATACATTTAGGAGGGAACGATTTAACTGATAAGTCTATTTTTGATTTGAACGATTCAATAGCAAAGAATGTGGCTTACTTGAGGGATATATTCCCTTAAACTTCTTTAATATGGTCGGATATACTCCCTCGGTTCATGTGGCGGGGAGTTAACGATAAAACTTGCAATTTAAGTGAGGAAGAGGTAAATCATGCTCTTAGAGCTTTGGACATTAAACGAAAGAGGATTAATCGTGAAGGCCGTAGAGCCGTAGTTAATAACCCCCCTGGGGTCAGTTGCTCAAAACTAAGTTATTTTAACGATCCGTTAAACTCTAACGGACATATCTTGGTAACGTGTTGTTTGTTAACTTTCCGTTAAATTTACTACAGAGAACACTTTAGTATACTTTAGTTTTTATATTAGCATAAATTTGTAGGAAAAATTTGCACCACAGAATGTTCTGGGCATTTTTTCCAGCAACAGTCTTTCTTTCCGTTAAAGTTAACGGATCGTTAAAAGAAAACGGAGCTTTGAGCAACCGGCCCCTGGTCATATTATATCTCACAGTATCACACGTTTCACTCCACACTTTTTTCGAGGCGATGGTATTCACTTGACGAATTCTGGCAATGATCGCTTGATTGCAAGTTTCATACAGGCTATAAATACTTTTACAGTCCACCCCACCTCTGTAAAATATAATGCGGCTGTCGATCTCAAAGAAGATTAAACAGCAGGTTGGTAATTTTAAATCGTGTTGACGTTTCGTTGGGCTGTCTAAAACGTATGTTCATACGTTGCGTGCACGAGGTATGGTGTGCACGCACGGTGTTATGCCTGTGGTATGGTGGGCTTTATGTACGTATTGTTGAGCACGTGGTTGGTGTGCTCACGTTTTCATGCCCGTGGTACGGTGGGCTGTTTTAATTATGCTGTGTGCACGTGGTACGGTGTGCACTCAGTGTTATACCCGTGGTTCGGTGGGTTTTATGAACTTGAAGTTCGTATAGTTGAGCACGTGGTATGGTGTGCTCACGGTTTCATGCCCGTGGTACGGTGGGCTTTATGAATTTTTAGTATATTTGAACACGTGGTAAGGTGTGTTTACGGTTTCATGCCCGTGGTGGGTAACACGAATTTTGATAGAATTGGGGGACAAATTCACTGTGGTTAATTTGCTTGTGGCGGAATTCTATATTCTCTGAAGAGGTCGTAGAGATTTGGTTCATTTCTTAACTTGGTTTAACCAGTGAGAATTCATGAACATTTTCTACAATTTGGGTACTCTGGTTATACTATGGTTAAACCTAGATAATCTTATACACTTTACCCTCAAACCTCATGAAGATAGACCGCGGCCACAAAATTCCACATTAATTGATATTATCTATGTTAATAAACTCAATTTCTATCATATTAGCAAGTCTTGTTATTTGTATAAATCTCGTTCTCTTTAAATAATATCAACTATGGTTTAGCCCATAGTTGTGTTTATTTCAGAAACGTGATTCCGTTTGGTCACGTGATCGATCACGTGACCAATCACGTGATTGTACCGTCGGAATTACTATATTTGGACAATAGCACGTCACGTGGCATGACCGTATTTGGTAAATAAATGACGTAGTTCACGCGTTGACTGTGACGAAAAACAGACGACTTCCGCCCAGCCTCACTTTCACTCCAATCGATTTTAAGAAGACGCCGCCAAAATTTCGCTTAATTTAACGCATCAATTTTTCCCGCCCAAATCCAGCCCCTTTTTATGCCTTGCGATACTTTGTCGGGTTTTTATTTTCTCTTTTCAGGCTTGGTATGGTTAATGGTTATGAAAGTTTAATTGGTTAGGTTCCTGTTTGATTCCTGATATTTATGCTGTTATTTTAAAGTTCAATTTGTAGCTGTTATTATTATTTATGCTTTTCTTTAAATTATTATGTCGGCGGAATTCTATATTCTCTGAAGAGGTCGTAGAGATTTGGTTCATTTCTTACCTTGGTTTAACCAGTGAGAATTCATGAACATTTTCTACAATTTGGGTACTCTGGCCCCGAGTTCACAAAGAAAAAAAAATCTCAGTCAATATTTCTGCTCAAAGTTGAGAATATTCTCAAGCTGAGAACATTCTCAACTATGGTGTTCACAAAAGCAGTTGAGCAAATTCTCAGCTTGAGTATTTTATTTAACGGCGTCATCGATTACGTCATCTTATTTGTTTTCAATGCTACAAGCGACTGGGCTCAGCTCTATCTATTAGCCAATGAAATCGCTAGGAATAAAATCTATTTTTAGATATCGGTGTTTACCCGGTAGAAATGCCTTTATTAGCGGGTTCTTTAAGAAATGAATGGACTTGTAGTAATAACTATATTATTATTATTTTTACTTTATTTCCACTTGTCATTGAATAAATATGTATGAAAAAAAAGACTGAATTATTGTTTTTATTCAATGAAAACTCGACTGAAGATGCTGCTTATATATAATTGGGTCAAGTGACCAATGATATTCGCCGTTACGAAAAATGTAAACAAACTAATTCCAACGTCGTCTGCTAGTGCTACGCTTGGTAAAAACTAAAAATGGAAGCCGATGGTAGGAAGAGGGCGGCTAATTGGTCTAATGCTGAGGAAATGATCCTAATAGAAGAATGTTCCAATAGGGAGGGAACTTTATTTGGAAAAATAAAGGGATGCGGTGCCGTGGGGAAAGTTTCTAAAATCAAAGAAAATGGGTGGCAAGAGATTGTTGATGCTCTGAATTCGTAAGTTTAGCTTATTTTAATTAAGACTAGGGCCTAGTAGTAGTGTAGTGACCGGTTCTCTCTTATTCACAAAAATCAAATCATATTAAAAGTTCAACAAGTTTAATTTTTATTAAAACAGTAATACTTAGTAATAATTGCGAATAATATAATAGTGATAGAAATTATTCACACTACTAAGTGTGACTATCAGACTAAGGCCACTAAGGCCTATATGTAGGTAGGCCTAAAAATTACAAATTCTAACTAGACCTAAATCTAGCCTACCATTTAAATATTGTGTTTACTATTTCAGACAATTTATAAATCTACCATTTACATATTGTTTACTATTTCAGACAATTTATAACAAAAAAGAGGGACATAGCCGAAGTCAAAAAGAAGTACCATAACATAAAACAAAGAAGTATGTCTAACTAAAACTAAGTAATAACATGTGTCAGATTTAAATAAGGAGCCGACAGTTAAAAAAATAGATTTAAATCTATTCAATTCAATGTTATGAAGTTAATGCAGATTTAAAACTCATAAATATTTTATTTATAAATAATTGTACTAGCCTATTAGTATTAGCATAGACCTACTAATACTATTAAAATATCAGTCACTCAAAGTATATATTTTAACTTTTCAAGGTAAAGAAAAACTGGACCAAATTAAAAGGCCCAAAACTGGTGGTGGACCAAATGCTAAGTATACAGATGCAGAAGAACTTCTTCTTAACACTATGGAGGGCAGACCCCAAATTGAAGGCCTTTCATTTGGCATTGATACAGATGGTAACTACTACAATTACATACTAAAGTAATAACTAATCAATAGCTATTTATACTAGACACTTAATACTTAATAAATAATAATCTGTAAACCTACAATAAAATATGATATTTTTCTATTTAGATCAACAGATACTACCACAGATACTACCACAGATACCAATAACATACCCACTAGAGGTATTATTTGAAGCCAATGAAGGTAAAGTATAAAATTAATTAATGATCTATAATACATTCAATATACAAATTACATATAATGGAAAACTATTTAAATATCACTTAATTGATTACTTTCATACATAAAATTTATTTCATTACCTAATAGATCATAAACCCTCATTCAAATTATTTACAGATCAAGCTACTGGTGGTACAAATGAATATGCAACAGAGAATATAAGGATAATGACACCAACACCAAAAAGGCAAAAAGGTAGAATTCCTAATGCGTCAAATTATATGTCATGACAATTTCATAAAAATATTGACAAATACTATAATGTATCTTTTATTTTTTACAGTTTGTAAAGGATTAACACCCCTTGAAGAGGAGAATATTCAATTGGATAATCAACGCTTAAAATTGGAAATTGAAAAAATTAAACAACAAAGAAGGAATTTAGATATTGAATATGAAATTTTATGTTTAAAAAGAAATAAATTAAATGAATGAAACCGTAAAAATGCATTTGTTTTTATTAACAAGGTTTTTTATTCTGTTTGCATAATTTGTGATTTGCTCTACTCCATTATGGCTGTATAAGGAGTTCGCCTCAACTAGCTGCCATTTACAGGAAATGTAATGTGCATGTATAAATTATTACTTTAAATTTGTTTAAAAATGAAACCAATTATGCTTTATTCCCAACTGAAATTTGTTGTAAGTACTTGTTATGTACATTTGTTAATCTTTGAGATTTAGTAACTGGATAGAGTAATAAAACACATATTTATGGAAAGTCAAATTACTTATCTAATATTTGAAGAGTATTCTCTAAAGATACAAGGAAATGCAGGAATACATCATAAGTAGATATTACATTACACTTATACTTTAACAATTATGAAAAAAATTTGGTAGCAATTTCATTACGTTTTTTTACTCCATCCAGTGTTATTATGCGGTTATAACTGGCAACAGCCTCGTCACTTCCGTCATAATCTAAATCTAAAAAATCCACATCTGTAACTAAAACATCCCCCCTACTTATGCCAAGATTATGTAAAATTACACATGCAGTTATGTAAATTACAGCTTGTTGAGGAGAACTTCTTATGCCATAATGCAGTAGAGCGAATCTTCTTTTTAAAATTCCAAAAGTTTGTTCAATTAACACTCTCGTCCGACATAAACTGGTGTTAAAATTTTCTTGAGATCTATTTGAAGGGTTTAAATATGGGGTCATTAAATAATTCAGGCAAGGGTATCCAGAATCTCCAAGTATTAGGCCATCATGAATACCTACAAAAAAAAATAAAATATAAATTAAGATGAGACTGATGATAGTTTACATGCTGGATGGCTGAATTGTTAGCACAAGCGTTGTATCATTCAATCAACACGCATGGTTTCTATACAAGAAGTATTGGCTTGTCAAACCTTGTGGGCTGTCTCGGAGTATTCCGATTTCCTCCCAATTCTAAAGATTGAATGAATGAAATGGGGTTTTAACGTGTACTATGAGGGAAATTTTGCCCGGGCAGCAACTGAATTCCAAATGCCAAACGACTAGGCAGCTGTCCTTGTCAGGCCCTCCGTATGCATCACTGACAAGGAGAAACCACGCCAGAAAATCGAGATAAACTTTCTCGGCAAACGCAGGGATCGAGCACCCGACCTCCAGGCTAGTGAGCCAGCACCTTACTCACTTATCCACGTGACCCCCTCCCCCGCTTCTAAAGACACCTATGCATAAGTGAAGTATTGAAATGAAATTGAACCATATCTTGGTTCCAAAATGACCTAGTTTCTGCTAATGGACTTAAAACCCCATTTCTCTCTCTCTCATGGGAAATAAAAATTATTTTAGAATGAACTGGGGTATGTCAACTGTCTTACTTTCCTTTACACAGGACTATATAATTTCAGATGGCCATGCTGTGACCCATGGAGGTTCTTTAAATAATCTATTCTGGCAATGTTATACATGGGGATCCTTTGATTTTTTATCCAAACGATAACACACTTGCAATATGCACAAGACCAATACAAGGCCTGATTAAAAGACATCCTTGTTAGCAAGCCTGAGCCACACTCACTATATACGGTCCATAATGATACAGGGGTAGGCTAAAACATTTACTATTATAGTCTATAGTATTAATAATTAGGATGTAAATACCGTTTTGAAACTGATTACTCAATTCACACTGCCGCCAAATCCTACTGTCATGAACAGATCCAGGCCAGTTTGCACACAACGAGGTGATCCGAAATTTCGAGTCGCAAAGCATCTGTAATGATAAAAATAAAGCAACATTTATCATTTTGAATATAATTTTTTTTGTAAGGTTTTAAAAAGTCAAAGTAATTTATTAAAACAGGCAGTAGCCAGTATGTCGGGGGAGGGGGGGGGGGGCTTAGGAATTAACATGACAAGACCATAACTACATGTAGTTTCTTAGAACTGTCTTTGATCGGACTATGTCTGCTGACAGTAGGCCTACCTATCGCTTGCTATAATTATATAATATATAATTAGCTGCAATAATTATATAAAAATACCGCTCTGAAGCGAGGCTAGTACAAGTTTTAAAAAAAATTGAATGAAATTTTCAGTGTATTCATTTTTTGAAATGTTAAGCTTATCTTATAATAATAATATAGCAAGAAACAGACAGCAATACATATTTATAATTATTTTATAATGCCCCTATACTATACTATAGGAATAAATTATCATTAAAAGAAATAAAGACGAGATAAGCTTATACTAATATATTCAAAAATCAATTTATTCTACATACATATTATAAATAATTTTATTGTAGGCCTACAAGAGTACTAACCTGTACGTTGAGGGCATGTACTCCTTTTCGGTTGACGAAATCATTCTCGTTGATGGACGGTGTGGCGATTTTTATTTGGGTTCCATCAACGCAACCAAGAACTTTCGGGAATCCTAAAACAAAAGTTAAGACCTACTTGAATTATTGTTATTAATTAAATTTGATGCTTGAAATGAAATAAACTGTTCTGACGGGTTCTACTAATGAAAGAACGAATCAAATCGATGGACATTTTCTATTCTCACTTGATTGACATTATTGTTGCAGTATAGGCCAAAATATGACATGTCATACTCATGATTACAGAAATAATAAACGAAAAGAGTTTGCATTTTGTAGGAAGCTATTGAAAGTCATAATATAATCAAAACACTTATCGTAACATTGGCAGCGTCAACAACAAACAGCAATTCCCAACCATCGATAAATAATGTCAACAAGACTCTCACACATGAATCAACCAGTGAAGGCCTTCGTGTAGTGGCGCTGTGGTATTACCAGTCCAGTTCACTTCAGGCAATTGCAAGGGTGTGTTGGGTGATTTGGCAAATGGACTTGTCCGTGATAATATTTTTTAAGATCGCGGGATATAATTGCGGCTGAAACGTGACACGGGGTAGAGAGTGAATGAATGAATGAAAGGTAAACACAGTAAATCTACAGTAGTGTACGTACCTGCAATTTTTCGGAAGCCTTCCATAACACGCTTAGCGTCTTCTCCGACAGGAAACTTTATCAAATTTATTAAGCCTTGGACGATGGCCGAACAAACTCTTCGGATACATCGGAAGGCTGTGGGGCGTGACACTCTGAGAGTGTCCGCAACCATTAAATGGAAAGCACCCGTTGCCAAAAATCTCAGGCAAATCAATACTTGTGCCATTGGCAAAATGGCACAACTTCGCCTTGTGGGTGATTTTATGCTGTCCCTCACATGTTCTTCTATGAAAAGGATAGACCCCCGACGAAATCGAAAACGCTCAAAAAGCTCGTCATCCTCTAATCGATTCAAAGGGTCATCCCTTTCATAGAAGACTCGAGGCCTAGGAAGCTGGCGTCGCCTCAAGCGTCTGAGTCTTCGCACGGCGGCCATTCTATTTTAGACTTAAGTACGCTAAGAAGCTTTCTCAAATATTTGAGAACTTTCTCAACTTTGAGAACAAAAATGTTCTCAAATTGTTTTGTGAACTCCATTTATTTTGAGAATTTTAGATTTGAGAAAATTCTCAAAGTTGAGCATAGATTTGTACTTAAGTATGCTTTGTGAACTCGGGCCCTGGTTATACTATGGTTAAACCTAGATAATCTTATACACTTTACCCTCAAACCTCATGAAGATAGACCGCGGCCACAAAATTCCACATTAATTGATATTATCTATGTTAATAAACTCAATTTCTATCATATTAGCAAGTCTTGTTATTTGTATAAATCTCGTTCTCTTTAAATAAATAATATGCGCAATTTCCATACTAATTAAATATACATTAATTTAGAAGTTCGCTAATCACACGGACCTTGTAATGATTACATAATAAGAATATCAGTACTAATTATATAGGTGAATAGACCCGCCCGGTTAATAATAATAATAATAATAACTATGTATTTCTATAGCGCCTTTACCAGTTGAGTACAACTGCTCAAGGGCGCTGCTGGAGTCTGACAACACATGAATATATACAACACAGGGATTGTCTACGGATATGCCTCCTTGAACAAGTGTGTCTTTATTGCACTCTTGAAGTCATCCAGCGATGGAATGGATCTGATCTTGTCTGGCAGTGAGTTCCATAGGGCTGGACCAGCTGCTGCAAATCTACGGTCGCCATAGGTTGCTGACCTTGAGGAAGGGGGGTCAAGTAGATATTTATTTGCTGATCTGAGTGTTCTGACTGGCTGATGATCCTGGATTAGTTCCTGCAGATAAAGCGGAGCAAGTTTGTGCTTGGATTTGAATACAAGCATCAGTAGCTTATACTTGATACGTTGTTCCACCTTCAGCCAGTGTAGACTCTTCAGTACTGGCGTTATATGTCTATATGATCTGATTTCCTCGTCCTTGTCGCTACTCTGGCTGCTGAATTTTGGACCTTCTGCAGCTTGGTGATAAGAGTCTTTGGTACACCGTAAAGCAGGGCATTGCAGTAGTCTAAATGTGACAGTACACATGACTCGACCAGAGAGACAGCAGCTTTGGTATTGATGAATTTCCTAATCTGACTAATATTGCGGATATTGGCGTAAGCTCTGCTGCATATTTTGTTGATGTGTGATTCAGCTGACAACGTAGACTGAAACACAAATCCAAGGTTCCTCGCCTCCTGTGTCGGTTCTATGCTATGGCTTCCAATTCGGAAAGGCGGAAGATTCAAACTCCGTCGTACAGATTTAGAACTGAAGACTATTAGTTCTGTTTTGTCACTGTTTAGCTTGTTACCGGCCTCAAACAATAATCGAGTGTTCGACGTCTTCTCGCCGTGTTTATTAAACTATTTTACACAATTATCAAGATTGTACTATATCTATTTAATCACTATTTCACTTTTAATTTATCCTACTCACTTATAAAATGATAATCCCCTCCCTTTTCGCCTGACATTGAATTAACCAAAACAACAACAACTCTCCGCCATGTTGGTATATGCCAACGTAGGCTAAATCTTACCGGTTGTAAAATGGCCGCCAGCCTCCTTAGTCGTCACGCGATCACGTGACCACCGTCACGCGATCACGTGACCACCATACACTCTAGTCAATATATACACCTCTATGTATCTAAGCTATCGATAAAAGATGTTGGCATCTTGTTACCTCAATCAGCATAGATAGATAAAATTTCAATTTATCACAACATTGTAAATACTGAACGTAATTGAATGATTTTTTACTGATATTTTCATTTAAAGATTAACCTTTCAAATATTCTAGTTTGTAAGGGTTTCCTATAGTGCTAACTGATGCATCGTGCCTCTAAATTGTACATACATATACAAAATCAAAATAGTTACATTGAACTCGTAACAGAATTTAAATTCAGGTGTATGGTTGTTAATATTGTCAGTAGAACTAATAATGGTTTGTCAGCTACTAAATCAAAGTGTAAAAGCAGAAGTCATTATATTATAGATATACCTCAACATGTTTTTGTGCTTCTTGTTTCATCTGTTCCAAACGTGAATGTCTCTCTTCTTCCATATCTTGTATTAATTTTTCGGCTTTGGCTCGCTCTAATTTCATATGTTCTAATTCACTCTTAAATAAGAAAATAGTTAGTATTATTAAACTAGGGTTTTGTTTTAGTAACATACCTAATGGTTCACCAGTCTAGCATTCAATTTCGCTTTCAAACACACAAATATTTGTCTCTGCCAAAATGTATACACATGGTTGTTTTTGTTCTGGTAACAAAATATTTCAGTTTAATTTCAATGGAAAAAATCTTTGATTTTTCTCAGAAAGTTTTTTTATTTTGTATGCACAAACTAATGTGTATGTTTCACTTAAAGATGCGTAGGGGTATTTAGCAGTGTAAGGAAACCGGAGAACCTTGAGGAAACCTACGAGGTTGGACAGGTGACCATACCCCTTGTCTACTAAAATAATGAATGAATGAAATGGGATTTAACGTCCTACTGTTATGCACTTAACCTGAGCTAACTACTAAAATAAGTGGTCAAAGTTTAATAAAGATGGCTATAAGATATGCTCTGGTAACCAAAATAGGAGAATGGATGGATCCGATTTCAATACCCCTCCCTTAATTTCGTTCAGTGCAGGTTTACAAGGAAAAAAGTCTATATATTACCAACAAGGCCTCTTCTCTTCTTTTAACAGTTACATCAGATACAAAACCTCTAGCTTCTAACTGATCTTTTAATTCTGGATTTGAGCTGTAATAATATAAAAAAAAATCACCATAATAATATAAAAAAAAAAAAATTGGATGTTTGTACAACTTCAGTGAGGTAATCCAAGGTCCGATAAATAATTTCCAGCAATGATAAACAATAGTGGTTAGAGCTGAGATTTAAATATAATAAGGCAAGTAATAAATTTATAGATCTTAATAAAGCTGACCTTTTTGTTTTATTTTTGGTTTGTGATCGTAGCTTACTATTGGGTTTTAAACTTTGTGCTGATTTTGGTTTAACAAGAGATGAAGCTGTAGTTTTTCTGGTAGTCGCTGACACAGCATGTCTAGTCACTTTTGTTGTACTGTAAAATGTATACAAGACAAGTTTAGAAAGTTTAACTTCCCATATATGACAGTTTTTGGAGATACATAGTGTCCATAAACTTCCGATTCTTAGTAACAAGTATAAACTATTGCTCTTATCAAGTCTGGAAACAAGGTACCTGTCAGAGACAATGTCCATCAAAGATTCAGACTTTGTCAGGTACAATTCATCTGGTGCCTGTCATTTTGTCTGGCAACGATCTGTCGTTTTTACTGATATTATTAATACATGTCCGGCACTAAATCAAAAATGTCAGGTACTATTTCATTAGTGCCTGACTTTTTGTCAGGTTTATCTAAAACCATAATGAATAATAAATAAGTGCTGAGCTTGAGACAATACTATTTTCAGAACAACTAATACCACTTCCCATTTTTGAAATTCTGGTATCTAGAATTTGTTTGTTGATCATTTTGATTACATTTCATTTGATGATGGATTCAGTACCGGGATTTTTTTTTTACTATAGAAATATGTGTACATACCTTTTACCGAGAGTAGGTTCACTAGAACTACTGTCATATACTGCTCCATCAGTACTATTAGTAGATAAAGTACGACTTCTACTATATATAATATCCTGTATATCAACATAACATCATTAATCTTGTTGATAAAATATATGTTTAAAAAAATAACAAATGAAATGAAATTGGGTTTAACACCCTACTTTTCTACGCAAACTGGGCTAATAATGATGGGCATACACCATACACTGTATGGCATACAGTATGCTATGAAATCTAACTAACAAGGGTTCTTTATGTGAAACACCAAAGTGAACACTTGACCTCAGTTTTTCATTCCATCAGCCCTCCATCCTGCACAACTGACAAGGGGAACTACGCTTGAAAATCCAGGGGAACTGAACTATGCCTGGTTAGTGAACCAGCGCCTTTACCACCCAGGCTACGGGATGTATGATAAAGCCTAAGATAATACTTATATATAGAATATGGTCTATTGTAAGTTGTAATGGTGTATATACCTGAGATGATTTATCCTTATCTCGCGGTGTTTGTAAAAATTTCTTGGCTTCTTCCAATCTTTTTCTTCTTTCTGTTCCTTTCACTATCAAAAATGAATATTTATGCAAATGAAGTTTTTTTAAGTATAAATTATGAAATAACATGAAACCTGGAGGATACTCGATTGCAAATTCAGAAACCGAATTTTTTCAAACCCCCAAAACAGTGACAATCGAGCAAAAAGGGGGATTTTGATCATTCCCATTGATAGCTGTTACAATGATGTGTCAAGGGAGCTAATTCAGAATGTGAATTTTATTAGGAATTACAAAAAAAACCAAATAAATCTTCACAAGATATTTTTTAAAAATCACATATCAATAAAGTAATATTTCCCAATTGGAACGACCATCTAGATCATCAAACTCTAAATCTTTCTATTAAAAAATCTATAAAGCATAAAATGAACAAATAATAAGAAGTCCAAGGACCATAATTAATCTGACCGTATATTATACAATCTGTGTTAATGTGTACATTGCAGATTTGCATTATGATAATATACACAAAACTGGGCTTTGCCTGTTTCCTAATCCTAATATTCAATAAAATATTGTTTAGAAAAAAAAAATGTTGGGACAAATCTGTATAAACATCATCAGGGAAACGTACAAAATATTCTGGTTCTCGGACAATGTTTTTTAAAAACCTGAAGAAGGAGGAAGTTTTATTTCTGTAATTTATTTCATCAAAGGGTCACTACTGGGCGATGTAGGTTTATCCAGTCTCATCCATGAATGCCCGTTACTTTTATCAGGGTTGCATTCTTGATAAATAAACACACAGTACACTACAAATTTTGTTATAGCTTTGGTTTATGTAAATGGTTGAAATATTTCCATGAGCTTTTTGAAATAAAAACAGGTCATGCAGCCATCATTAAGGGACGCTGGAGTACCTGAGAACCAAAATATTCTTTTTGAATGGCCTAAGATGTGCCCTACTCAAGTCTAAAAAATATCCAAATCTGCTCCTTCAATATGGGCCTTGGTGCAAAGCAATTTCACTTTTAATTAAAAAAATATAAATATAAGACAACTATACCTAAATTGAGTTCTTTATTAACCTGTATACTAGAGAAAGAACTATCTACCATTCCTCTACGTAGCTCATCACTACTAGATGGATCACTGGTATCATCAGCTTCATATACTATAGCATCTTCATCACAATTATCTAATTCATCTTTTAACCATGCTGGTATCTGTTAATACATAACACAATATCTTATTTCCAATATAACCAACCTTGTACTGGTACTTAAAGATGCATTATGTAAGATTTAGATTAAGATCTAGCTGGTCTTGCAATAATAGTTTCACAAGTGGTTGCCAGGACCTCGATCTTGAGGGCTCACAATCTAAAAACATGATTTTTTGTACAATCAGCGGCCATAATCCGGGAAGTGATGGTTGGATAAGAGCCAATATCTAATTATAAAGGAACCAAGTTCTTTGGAACATACACACAGAGTTTAAGTTTAATCAAAATTGTGTCCACAAACCAAAAACGTGATTATTCTGAATCAGGAACCATAATCCATGAAGTTACGTTCCTAAACATGCAGGTGCGGATCCAGGCACCACAGACAAAGGGAAACCAGGCTTGAATTTGAATATCTTGTAACTTTCTCAGATGTGAGATCTTTTCTTAACATATTCTTTAAATATAAACTTACTGATCCTTGTGAATCAATTTCTGATGCTTCTGATGAATATTCATCACCACCTTCTCTACTTGATGCTGATACTTCCCTAGTACCATCAGGGAATACTGTCATATTTAACCTTCTCCTGTCAAATATTATTAATACAGATGTATTAATCTATATTTATACTTTAAATGAAAAGGTCATTAGACACACATATTTAAAACCACAATAAATATATGACATGACCATACAAAGTATTTGTTTCTCAGATACTGCTGTGTCACTAAAATGTGGACAGTTGAAAATTGTTAGAAGAAATTTAGCCGATTAAAGATCATTAGACAAAACAGAAACCAAAAAATAAGCAACATGCTTACGTTTTAAAAAAATTATTGAAGGACTCTCCGAGAATCAAAATATGATTTATGTATGGCTTACAGAGAGAGAAATGGGGTTTAACGTCCACTCAACACAACTAGGTCATTTCAGGACTAACATGGTTTAATTTTATTTCAATGATTCGCTTGCGCCTAGGGGTCTTTAGCAGTGGGAGGAAATCAGAGTGATAGGAGGAAACCCACGAGGTAGAGAAGGCGCCCCTATCTCGATGCCACATACGCTCACACCAGGGCTCGAAACCACAGCCGCAAGCCAGAGGTGGCCGGCCATCTAGAGGTCGAAGCGCGGCACTCTAGACCACTAGGCCATCCCAACCCCTGTATGGCTTAAGATAAGATTACCTGATTAGAAATATCAGCAAAAATACTCTACCTCAAACTTCTCTTTTTCAATGTTTTACGTCTGGGTGGAGGAGCAGTTGTCTCCACTTGAATAAATAAATTTTCACCATGACAGAAAAAATTACCCAATAACACCTTTTCATTTACTTGCTTTATACTGTAAAATAAAAAAAAAGATGTGAAATAATCCCATCAATTCTGTTCCATGAATGAGCCAAACAAACTCTGTGAGTGACCCTGAATAGAATCACATCAAACAATACAAACAACAAGAAAACTTGTTCTAACCGTATCAGTTCTTTGGGTTCTAAGAGTATAACTGAATCATCTTTGGTTGAATCTTTTTCTTTGTCTTTTTCTTTATCTTTAACATTTTCTCTACTACCAGCACTTAATGATCTATGAGGAACACTACCTGTTAATACAGATTATCAAAATATAATATGACAAAACATTTTCTTCTTTGATAGTCAAAGTTTCAAAATATCCAGACCTACTATACCTGATCAAACTTACTAAAAGCGGATTAAACTTACTAAAAGTGGATTTAACTTACTAAAACCTGATAAAAGTACTAAAACTAAATACAAATTTATAGGCTCTTAACCTCTTAGAAAACCTACAAAAGCGTGATACCTAAAAACTGAAGAAACTTGTAAATTTAAAACCTAAGGAAACTTACTGAGTGGTCTAAATCCTGATGAACTATCACCAGCTGAAGAAGGAGCACCACTATCAGCTTGTGATAAACTTTCACAACTTATTTGTCTTTTAGCTGTTTTACTTTCAGTATCTTCTGTTGTACCATCTGGTGTTATACCACCTGAATTTAATTAATATAACGTTGTTTTATCATTTTCTTACATCTATTACAGTTTATTTTAGCTTTTAAAAATATCCAATATTCATGCTTCACCATTAGTAAAGGTTATCTCAACCCACATCAAGATTCTTGTCTTGCATCAAGCCACCTAAAGAAACAACTACCCTGATCCTGCTAGACAGCAACCAGATAATAAAGGATAATACCAATAGTCTTAAATATAGTTTAGTGATAAAAATGACAGGGCAAGGAAGTAATCTGAATGTATTGTCAGTCCAGAACATAATGAAATGGCCGAATTGCAATCGAGTGATGGGGAAATCAGTCACGTAACAAGATTGTGAGTAGAATTGTGACCTAATTAAACAAAACGAATAAGTTTCAGCTGTCTTGGTTGATCGAGATATTGTCTTATACAGACAATCCATTTGTTGTAGCCCAAAATCCACTTTTTAACCAATCTAATTAAAATACACATCTATATTTCGTTTCGTTTTTTATACTTTCAATGGCCACGCTACATGTAGATCTAACAACTTATAGTGGGAAGTCCCGTTCTATGACGTAGAAAACGATATTTGGCCCTTTAAGGTCAGTATCGATTAACCAATCAGAAACGTTGTTGCAAGTGGCTATGTTTGTTTATCTACTTTTGCTTTATTTTGATTTATGTCGTAGTTGATGTCTACCCACAGTTCCGTGCAAGGGAGGTCAAACCCCAGATTCGACAGACAATTTGATTGGCTGACCCCTCATTTCAAGCTGAACACGAGTTAAATAACGATCCTTCCAGATCCTAGAGTGTAGTAAAGACAAGTAAAACGAAATTTTGAACTATAAAAAAACGAAACGAAATTGGATCTCTGTTTTAATCAGATTGCTTTTTAACTTGATTGTCCCTATTTTGGGGATTGAGAGAATTCAATTCTAGAATGTTCAATCGAGTATCCTCTTATTAGTCGCTTTCAGTTTTACCAGTGTATGACTAATTAAAAGAATTAAATTTGAAGACTTACTATCATGTGGAATATCAGCACCAGTATTACTAGTAACACTAGCTGTAGATGATTGTCTATGATGACCTTTAGCAGTAGTTGGTCTGGGTGTTATATTCTCTATTCTAACATCATCTTTAGCTGTATGTGAATTATTAGAGAGACTACCGTTTGTGCTAGAACGACTAGTACTATCATCTAATGTACTAGGTACTGTATATCTTAATCCCCAGTAATATAATTCATGTTCTTTAGTACTAGCTACTGTAAAATGTTCTCCACATAGCACTTTCTGAAAACATAATTCTTGTGTTATATAACAAAGTTTATTTGAATGAATGAATGAATGAAACAGGATTTAACTTCTACTTTTCTGCACCAACCAGGCTATTGAAGACCACATAAGCCATACAGTGTGCTATGAGGGAAAATTTACCCAGATAACTCTCAAAGAGAGAGAGATAAATGGAGTTTAACGTCCACTCGACACAAACTAGGCCATTTCGGGACTAACATATGGTTTAATTTTATTTCAATAATTCACTTGCGCAAAGGGGTCTTTAGCAGTGGGAGGAAACCGGAACACCTGAAGAAAACCCATGAGATTGGACAGGCGACCCTACTCCTTGTCACGTACAACCAGGGATTTGAAACCACACCATTTGACTCAATGACTGGCTTTATGATACAGCGTGCTAACCATTTAGCCATCCGACCCCCTGGACATCTTTCTAGGTTTCTTATCTCACTTTTATGTAAACTAACTCATGATCAATGTACTCACATTAACAGATTTATCGGCCAGAGTTTTAACTTCAACTGGTGCATTAGGTGCTTTAGTATTTCCAGTACCCAGTTGACCTTCAGAGTTTCTACCAAACATATAAACATGACCTGATTCTACTATAACAGCTGTATGATGTGATCCCATTGATATATCTATAACACGATGTCTAGCTAATACACGTACTGCTGTTGGTATATTTCTACCTTCAACTTCAGTCTATAAAAACAACAATAATATTTATAAACATACATTATGTAAGATTTAGATAAAGAGCGGGCCATTCTTGCTATAATATAGTTAGTGAAGATTCAATTAAAGATGCATTATGTAAGATTTAGATAAAGACCATACCATTCCAGCTATAATAGTTTAAAAATATTGAAATATTGAAAATTTCAGTCAAATTACTTTATTCTGAGCAATATTATCAATGTTTGAAGTTTTGACAAAAGAAATAGCCCAAATTATCTTGATTGTCAAGTACCACTGCTACTATAACAAAATCTTAATTTTCAGTCCCTAAATGACGTCCATGTCAAAAAATGAAGATGTGGTGGTCAATCTCTGAATAAAGTTATGTGTATTAATTACCTTTGTGAATATATTTTTCATTGCCATAAGAAAACCCTGTCTGTTGTTCAGACCTAATTTATTATTTTCATTTCTTCCACAAGCAAAAACTCCTCCAACATCTGTCAGAAACATTGTCCCATCCACACCACAGCGGACATCTTGAAACATGACTGCATCTTCAATTGTTACCAGCATAGGTTGACAACTGAAAAAAAATCAAAATTGAAGATGCATTATTTAAGATTTAGAGAAAAAGCTGACTGTTTTTGCTATAATACTTTAAAAATACATTGTAGATACTGAAAAAGCGTTCAAAATAGAAAACGAAAGATCAGTTGCCAACCAACAAAACATATATGGCCACAGCAGCAAAATTGTTCTAGCAGTTGACAAGGATTGCCTTATAATTAATCTTTGGTGGGTAATGAGGGGATTTATAAGACACACGATATCCAGGGCCGGTGGAACCAATTCTTGATTGGGGGGACTTTCATACTAAGTCCCTATAGGCGAGGGTCCAGGGGCTGGAATAACCTGAAGAAAAGAGTACTTGCGGCCAAATTATTGGGGGGGGGGCCCCCTAGCCAACCTACTCCGCCGGGCCTGCTGATATCAATTTCAAAAAGATCAGATTATAAATTTCGTCATTTTAGCGTTCACAGGGATCAAAAAATGAAACAAGGGCCTCAACTCTAGAAATTAGTTACAGAGATTGCTGAGATTTCACAGGTCTTTTTAGTATAATCTAAATATGGCATATAAATATCATACATACAGATAGGTTTAACTTTTTTCATTTAAGCGTTCACATGGTTCAACAAAGTAAAACAAGGGTAATAACTGTGGAATGGCTAAAATTTGATAGGCATCTTTGTATTAATAAATAAAGACCTGTAGTAGGTAGACCTAGCTCTAACATAATGCATCTTTAAGGATCAAGATATATCAAAATACAGTGCAAGTTTGCCCATTTTTCTGTATGAGAATCATGAATTTTTCAGTCATGATATAAAATACAATTTATCCCAAAGTTTCATGAAACTTACTAATTTTCTTCATCTCCAAGCCCTAGTTTCCCATCTAATCCTTGACCCCAAGTAAAAATTTGACCTCTACTACTAACAGCAGCAACATGATGTGGTCCACAAGACACGGCAGCAACATCAACCCTGCGATAAAATAAATTACAATGAAAAAACCAAATTAGATAAGACACATATATGTTATTAACTCTCTATTTGAAATATCACAAGAAAAATATGTACATGTATTATTTATATAGTTTCAATCAACAACAACCAGTCCCAGCTAATAGAGCTTTATCATCCAGATGCTTTAGATCTGCTTGTGTAATACCATGCTGAGAGAGAGAGAGAAAGAGAGAGATAGAGAGAGAGAGACACAGCAATATACTAGGTTATATAATATATCAACTTTCAAGAAATGTTTAAAAACAGAATATTTTACAATTATTTATTAAAATTAAATTCATGAGTTAATTATGGGTTTGTCATGAGTATAAATGTCTAGGAATAGGCAGATTTAGCTCTTACATAATGCATCTTTGACACGGCTAAAAATGATAATTTCACAGCTTACTGATATAAATCCTAGACAACATACCGTAATAATCCTTCTATTAATCTTGGTTTATAAGAATCAGTCCAATCACCATGTCCTAAACATCCTGTAGATCCTTGACCACATGTTAATACTAGACCATTATCACTTATAAATATACTAAACCCATCTCCACAATATGCTCTGTAGTATAAATAATTATATCAGTTTTAACAGGAACAAGTATCACATGGTTAAAATTACAAAATTATGAAAATGATAAAATGGGGTTTAACATCCTACTGTTCTGCTCCGACCGAACTAATAAAGACCATTGGTATGCTTTTAGGTTCCATTTGTAACATGGAACTCGCAGAACGAGGCTAGACATATTACACAAGTAATGTAAAACGGTGACCCATATTCTTATCTGGAGAGCACACAATATATATTATTAGTGTAGACTTGAAAAACCAGCCGCTAGAGATTGCTATTTGTTTAAGACTTCTGGCATATTTTGCCAAACATAACAGAGAGAGCAATAGGGTTTAACGTATATACGACAGGTCATTTTGAAACTAACACATAGTTCAATTTTAATTCAATAATTTGTCTGCGCGCAGGGATCTTTAGCAGTGGGTGGAAACCAGAGAACTTGAAGAATACCCACGAGGTTGGACAGGCAACCCTACTCCTTGTCACGTACAACTGGGGAATCAAAGGCATGCCAGCTGACCCAATGACAGACCTTATGATACAGAGTGCAGAGTACACATGTGAATACCCCAATCAGACCAGGGGGGAGGAGGGGGGGGGTCCTTACTGTGCTGCTACAGTTACGGAAAATGGTCGGAGCGCGCGCCAAGATAGCCATAAGCATAGTAAAAGTGTGAAGAAAACGCCAGATATCATGCTGTGGTCTCCATGCTCGCCAACAATCGGCGAGTCATGTTCAAAACAAACACCAAGGTTCTATGATCTGACCTGGAAAGCTGTGAGAAGTTTGTAATTTTTTGGAACAATTTCTCGCGCTGTGCATCTGAAGAGATGATAAAAAATGCCATTGATGAAAAGTTTTGCCGGTACATACAATTTAATAAAAAGAAACTATACTTACGAAGAAATAGATTTCCCTTTAAGAGCATCAATAAGTTCGGGACGGCATTTACATTCAGTATTACCATGACCAAGTTGACCTTTTGAACCTTCACCCCAACTGAGTACTTGACCTTCAGTAGTTACAACTATCACATGATCAGGTCCAACAGCCGCCTACAGATCAAAAATGAAACTTGTAGACATGGTTATACCTATCTCAAAAATCGATAATGAAAATTATAAAATAATGGAAAAGTACCCAAATTTCAGTGTATACAGTATCTACCGATAGGAAGAAACCGAAGAAATCGGGGGAAACCTGCCTGATCGGACGGGAGACCGAATATCCCTCTCACTTACAACGATAAAGTTCTTGCCCTGAGCTGGGATTAAACCCTCGTTGCATTGGTGAGAAGCCGTCTCTCTATCACCACGGCTATCCTATCCGACCAGCTGCAGTAATGATCGAAATCATTCGCACGATCTGTGCCAAGGGCCAAATTGAAAATAATCCTCAGGCTTAATTTGCTACCCTTGTAAAATGACGAGATTATTATAATAGTATAAAACATTAAACATTAAAGTATTTATATAGCACCTAAAAACCAAATTAATGGTTCCAAAGGCGCATGTTTGATAAAGATTCATTGACATCTTTGTCATTTGATTTAAAAAAGAAACTTTTGATTTGACTAAACAGTAACGTTGCATCAGGTATGTTCAAGCACAAGGAGTGAAAACGTTTTCAATCCAAAACTGAAATATGCACGTCCTATAATTAACTTTGAACCATTTATTGGTTAAATCGAATGCCTGTGAAAACCATTTTATTTTAAGAAGTCGAGTGCTTGGATTTTGATAGTAAAATGAGACTAGAGATAGTTTTAATATGATATTATCCAATGTAGATAGAAACTCATTTCCCCATGCCAATATGACCACCATCAGCAAAGTCGCCTGTGCTAGTTCTTAAATCATTGTCAACAGATCGTGCAGGGCAATTATGTGAACACTGCCCTAATCTTTAAAATTTAAAAAAATAAAGAGAATTTTGTTTAGAACACTTCTCTGTCCTGTAACACATTCATAACGTGATAACTTCACTTTTTGCATTCATCATTCATAACGAGATAACTCCACATTTTGCATTCCTCCTCCAACCCAATTCATGGGCAATCCCCCCAAGCTTTTTCCTATATCGCATTCAATGCATATGATCGTGTTCTTGCTTATATTCTAATCAACAATCCAACAAATTTTTTACTAATGAACAGTCCCACCAAGTTTTTTTTTTAAAAATTCATTCTTCCGAAGTTTGAAAATTAAAATGTGAATAACTTCAAGATTTTTGCCAAGACCTTGTTTTTGACTTATAGAGTGTTCAAAAAAACTGTGGACAGACATTGGACATCGGACCAAATTTTTCAAGGCATATAACAGGGGGGGGGGGGGGGTCATGCGGCGACAATATAAGTCAACAATATGTCACTTGGAAACAACCAAATTCACTTACACTTTTTATCTTCAGTCTTGCTGGTAAATCTGTTATACAAGTTAAAACACCAGTAGATGCCTCTAGATAATACATCACAGATCTATAAGATAGTTATATATATTATTTGTAATACATCACAGATCTATAAGATAGTTAGTTAATATTATTTGTAATATATCACAGATCTATAAGGTAATTAATATTACTTGTATTATATTATATCACAGATCTATAAGATAGTTAATATCACAGACCTATAAGATAGTTAAAATAACTTGTATTATATTACATCACAGATCTGTAAGATAGTAAATATTACTTGTATTATAATACATCACTGATCTGTAAGATAGTAAATATTACTTGTATTATAATTCATCACTGATCTGTTCCAGATTTAGCAATGCCGAATGAAATGTTCATATACAGATCTGAGATCCCAGTGTATTGTTAACCAGCTATTGAGACAAAGTCTGATAGTGTATAATCAAGTCACAATAGAACAAAAGATGGTTCAAGAAATAGCAGAAGATCCATACAACATGCAGCAGTTTAAACAGAAATCAGTAGTTGTGACTTCTGTATGATCACTTAAATACCCAGGTAACAAAACCAGGAAATACATGTATATCTTTCATGCAATACATATGTATTATTTAAATGTTCAATCCTATATGTAGGTAAAATTAAAAAATGGTATGACAATAGATGATTCATTTATAGCATTATTTAAAGATGAATTATGTAATATTAAATAAATGTCATGCATGGTCTTATCCTTTCAAAATCTCAACCAACCGATTCCCTAGAGAGCTGATTATGGATTTGTCATGTTAATTTAATATGTCTAAATAATAGTTTATATAACAGTAGAGGTCAGAAAAATAACCTGCAGATTTAACTATTACATAATGCATCTTTAAGTCTCAATATACCAAATACCGTAATCATATATACACTACTTGTTAAATATATTGTTAAAATCTCTTACTCTGCTTTATGAGTCTCAAGATAATTATTAATTCTTTGAGCCATATTTAATTAGTAATTGCAATACCTAATAAACACAATAACATAATATAGAACACATTTACTATTTTAATTAAAGCGATGTTGATAGAATCTTTATTAAAATGACATGTTGCTTTCATCAAAATAGTTATATTATGTTGTTGTGTTTATGATCCTTATTATTAAGTAAATAATACAAGCTGTTAGTGTTAATCTGAATTAAATGTAGAACCACCACAATCATCAAGAAATCAGAAGTCATATTAAAATGGAAGACAATATTTCATTTGATTTCTACTAGTTAGCAATTCATTGATTTTATAAACATAATGCTATCTTTAAAGCTTCTGATCGTCACATCAGTTCTTCAGACAATGTCTAATATGGTATGTCATGGTTTAATCCATGATATATATAAGCTTACTCAAATCTACTTTAATTAAGAAAAGAAAACTAAATATCAATGGTATTGGTAGATAATCTTGGTGCTTGGATTCAATCAGATTCAAAAGAGGCCCATCAAAAGATATTAAGCAACAAACAACTATAAGTGATGGTCCCGGTCCAATGATTGGTCAGTTTTAACACTGGTAATTAGGCAGTGGCCTATCATCGGTAGAAATATGTATCAGCTAAAACTCTGCCATTTTGCTGATATTGGAGTCATCGATATCTTCTCTAGAGGACCCCGTAAATACCTTTAAAATATCACTAAGTTGTGAGCAATCATTATTTTGCTTGACACTTGGTATTTTTATTTTATTTGTCACTCATAGCAATCTGATTAAAAAACAGATTCTATTACTTTTCGTTTTAGATAGTTCAAAATTTTTTTTTACTTGTCTTTACTACACTAGGAACTTGACGAGTTGTTATATAACCTGCATTCTAGTTGGTGTGAGGGATTAGCCAATGAAACAATCTGTTACAGTTAGTTCTTAGCGTGCAATGCCCAAAACTGTGGGTACCCTACTAGAAACATCAATGCTAATCGGTTAATCAAATGTCTGAAGTTATAGAGTCAAAAGCCCCTTATATGACTCCTGACATGACCTCCCAGTACAATTGGTCAGATCTTCATTAGGTAGAGGCCATCGAAAGTATAAAAAAAACAAATATAGATCTATATTTTAATCAGCTTGCACTCATAGATGCTGTTTTTAAAAAAGAAAGTATTATATACAGAAAAAAATCTTTTACGGCCTACATTTATTTTTTATTTCCTATTCACACATTGTTTGAGAGTTTGAGTCTCAATGCATTTTTTAAGAATACTATTTCTGTGCATGAACAAACAGATATTATCATACAGAATAAAGAATAAGCCCATTGCATGAGGATCAACATCAGAGAATGTCAATGCATGCAGTGAACTTATTCCAGAGATACAAGATTACAAAGTCGAACAATACAAATTTCACCTAGGCCTATTCAATATTTATTTAAATTGTTTCTGATAAGTAATAACAAATTTTAAAACTATGAAATACACAATGGTCCTCCTTGATCACTGTCTGCCGCCGATTGTGAAATAGTTCCAAAATCTTACTACTTCGTAGTTCTGCTCTAAACGTAAGTCTATAATCATATCTTTGGATTTATATCCAATAATATAGAGTGCAAGGAAAAATGACGATCAGTAGCTTTAGTTAAAATAACGATGTCTTTATAAACTAGCGCTCTTACTAGACTTACTAAAAAATAACAACAAATGCTAAATATCTGCGATGTTTTCTTAAAATACCAATTACTCTGTGTTCTATTTAATGGCTACTACTAGTATCAACTGAACTAAAAGAGGATATTCAGAAACAAGGGTTCTTTATGATTCACAAAAAACTTAATTCTTTAAACGGTTTTATTACCAGGAAGTTTAAGTTTAAAGTTGTATATACCATATTATGTTGTTTTTTTAAGTGTTTGCCTACACATCTGTATTAGTAATAACTGTGCTTTGCAGAAGACCAGAAATGTATGGTATAAATGAATATATATTCTTGGAACCCATTATGTCTCATATACTACTTGCAAAAAACTAATCACATTGATTTAATTCAAAAAGCAAGTTTTTTTTCTATGAGATTTGCATATTTGAAAAACTAAATATATTATTAGCCCATCTGGCTCAAGTCATATAGTCTGTAGCAAAACAGAAAGAAGATTTTTCTTGCATGCTACTACGATGGAGAGGTTTCCAAGATTAGGAGAGGATTCCGTGATTAGGAAAGTGCCAGAAGTGATGGACAAGTGTGTTATTAAATCAACCAAACCATCCAATATTATGTGTACACATATTAAACAATTCCTTTAATCATAACTGTTACCTTTTCTCCATCTTCCTTGGACTAATGTTAGTAAAAAATTATAAAAAGATGTAAATATTTTACAGAGAAAGAAAGTTGGTAGATATAAACTTGTGTATGTCCTACATCTACTAAACTACATAAGTATTCAATGAATTGTGTGGTATATAATTTATAAAAGAACAACAGAATGATGATACCATTTGCAATGTTTCTTATCCATATGATATCATGGAATACCAAAAAAATTTGATGTATAATTGAATGTTTTTAACACTTTTTTCGGCTCAATGTTCAGCACGATTTATAGATTTTATATAATCACCTTATTTTAATTTTTTTGCTGATATTTTCTGTCGAAGCAGTCAGTTCTTCTTCCGGGTCAGATGCTGGGTCATCAAATTTGGCCAATAACTAGAGAATGAATAATTTATTCAAGTTCAACATTTAATAGTAGATTCTCTCAATTAATGTTACTACTATAAACAACTTTATAAAATCAATAATTATTACCACTTAAAATTAACACTTCAAAGCTTTTAAGATCCCATGTTTCCTAACTAAGGCATCTAATTATATTCAAAGATGAAATATAATGGATTTTTACCGGAGGATGTCTTTGGTACAAGATTTCTGTTGCATCTGGTCGTTTTTCAGGTTCATTTTGTAACATATCTAATATTAATCCTCGGAATTCAACACTGTACCTTTCTTTAACAGGTGCGAATTGACCCTGAAGAAAAAAGAAAAACAATTGGTAATAGATGACGAGGCCCAAAATGATCTTCCATAATTTGGATCTAATCTCTCAAGCACTTTAGCAGAAAAACACTAATTTCGAAATCAAAAAGCAACTTAGTTTGAATAAATTTGTATAAGCACCAGAGAGGAAATATATCTGGACGGATATTTCTTTTGTTGAACTTTCACAATGTAAGTTTCCAAGAGATTAACTAATCATTCAAATGATGTTCAAGGGGAGAGAGAGAGAAATGGAGTCTTACGTCCACCCAACACAAACTAGGTCATTTCAATAATTCGCTTGCGCGTTGGCCTTGGGGTCTTTAGCAGTGGGAGGCAACCGGAGGACCCGGTGAAAACCCATGAGGCTGGACGGGCGACCATATTCCTTGTCACTTACAATGGGGGATTCAAAACCACGCCAGCAATGACAGGCTTTATAATACAGCGTTCACATGCTTACCATTCAGCCATACTTGAAGGTAAGTATTCCATTCACATTCTAAAGTTTATTTCTAAAAATGTAATAATTAAAATACCAACCTTCATGATTTTATTTACTAACGCAGGTAGATTTGTGCCTTCAAAGGTTTTCTGTAAACAAGCCATTTCATATAAAATACAACCCAATGCCCAAATATCTGATTTATAACTGTATGGTTTACCTTCACACTGAAATCAAAATAAGAATCATACAAACACTGAATAATCTTAATCCTATCTTCTACATTTGAATTTTGGGGGGACTTAGAATGCAATTCTAAGGAAAAGTACAGAAGAAAGTCAGGGTGTAATTGATTCCATTAAAAATGATCTGCAATATTGCCTTAATGTTTGCTTGCCCTAATGAAGATGTCTACTATTACTTTATTCATTTGTGTGGTCCTTAAGATGTGTTGTTCTCACATTCCAAACTCCAACCAGTGAGGCGGTTTTCAGGAAAAGAAGGTGAATCCGTGAATGTTAATCCACTACATTGACTATTACCCAGATTGTCCTGATCTGTCCAACCACAAATTCTTCTGTTTCAGGAGCAATAAGTTATGTTAATTAAGTGGTTTCACTAATGTTTTGATTGTAAATTGTATATACTCTGTTCTTTCTAGCTGTATCAGTGTTGTGCATCAAAACATAGCTCTGGTTGGGTGGCACAGTTTGCCATTGTTTACCAGTTTCAACCGCCTGTGACAGGAAGTACGATTGAAATCATTTATACAAACAAATAATACTTACCATTTCAGGGCTGATGTAATATGGTGTACCTAGAACCGTATGAGCTCCCTGAACAGAAGTCACGATCTTAGATATACCAAAATCACCCACTATAATAACTCCTTCTTTAGTTAGAAATATATTGTCTGTTTTTAAATCTCTGAAATATATAGTCAATATATAAATAGATGATTTCAGAATACAGAAATGAAAATCTTTATAAAATTCAACTAAATAAAATTCAAATGGGTTATTACAGATCAAACAGACCCTTTGAATGTTAAAAATAAGAGAGAAAAAACGCCCACTTAACACAACTAGGTCATTTTGGGACTAACACATGGTTCAATTCTACCTCAACAACTCATGTGCGAGAAGGGGTTTATAGCAGTGAGAGAAAACCCAAGGATCTTGAGACTTGAGAAAGTCCTTGAGGTTGGACAGGTGACCCTACTCTTTGTCATGTAAAAGCACAGAATCTAAACCACGCCACTCAATGCCAGACCTCATGAAACCATTCTGTCACCCAACACCCCCTCTACAAGTTGAAACAGAACTTATCTGCTAACTGTGTTATTGTCGATGACAAAAGATGTGTAAAAGTTAAATTCGTACCTATGTAATATTTTATGTTCGTGTATATATCTAATGGCTGCTACTATTTGTTGAAACATGACTAATATAACTTTCTCTTCTAAATATGTCTGTTCTTGATGATATAAAAACTGTTTTAATGTTCTGAAACATAAAATTAAATATTGGCAAAATAATATTGTATTAAAGCATCTTTTTGATTGCCTTACAAACTACAGTACTGTAAAAGTTGACTCTATGAAATGATAAATTAAAATCTTACAATATTCAGCTTCCTCTCTGCAGATGATAAAAATAAACCAGCACCACCTATAAGTGTTTGGTTAAATGTCTTGATGGACAGGCCCGAAGCCAGAAACCTAAATTTAGCCGACATAGGGGGACGAGAAAGATAAATTTCCGACAACAAAAATTCAATACACGAAGGTCATCGCCGACTGCCGTAAGGAGGAAGAGGGGAGAGCACAAAAATTAGAAGCTGTGAGAGTGAATTTAGGCCTCTATGACATGCAGGTGGCGAATGTGTTTGAAAATTAAGAGTTTCCAACCGACATTAACTATCTTTCGGCCGAATTCGAGAGGATATGTCATCCTAAAACTCTCTCCAGGTGAAAATGCGAGCATAGCTAACCAGCGATTTTTTTCTGATGCAGACAGAAAAATTCCGACAGGAACGGCCATGGGGGGGCCTGTTGATGGACCAATATTCACAGTTACAAAATTACAATCATTGGTGCATACTAAACTAAGGCTGTCTGTCTAGAGCAGTGCTTCTCAACCAGGGTCCATGTGCACCCCCCAGGGTGAATTCAAAATGCTCTGGGTGAAATTTGGAAAAAGGGGGCATAGGGGGTGAATTATACACAAAGGGAAGAATTTTGTGAAAAGGGGGGAATTTGCATGAATTGAGTTTTCCGACTCCTGGCTGGGAGCCATCAATCAGAATGTTACTGACCACAAACCTGCGTATCCATTGGTCGGAAACTAAATGACTGACAAGCTGTAAATCCATGGCATCTGTTCATTAAATATGTGTTTGAAACGATACCTAATTAGCAGGTTTCGGTTTTTAGTTTTTAGTAATTTGATGTTTTATAGTGTCATGGGTGAATAGTGGAGAAAATATCTCACAAGTGGGGAATTGTATCATAAAGGTTGAAAAGCACTGTTCTAGAGTTAGCTCCGCTTCAGAACAGACACTTAGGTAGTTAGAAAACACTAGGTATACATCGATAATTTTGGGAAGTATTTATTCTGCTTCTATTTAATGGAATTGAATAGGTTTATTTAAACTTTGTGTGTATACCAGATGTAAAACAGATTAGAATTGCATTAAAAAACAATATACTAATCAGGACAGATTTGTTCTCGAAGTATAAAGTAGACGGAGACCTGCATGAGTGCAGAATGTCATTGGTGCTGCAAATAATTAACATCAATGATCTTACCCGCCATCAGCATACTCCATTTCAATCATGAGAACTCCATCTTCCTCAAAACTATCAAAATAACTGATAATATTAGGATGATCTAACATGGCTAAAACATTTACCTGTAAAATAGAGCAATTATTACACTGTGATGATAACAATACAATTAAAGATGCATTATATATCATCGGCTTATTTCAGGTCTTTATATAAACATTTATTGACATATCACTGTCATCCCAACCCTCTTGACTACTCTCAAGACCATTGGATGGCTTATATGTTAAATGGATAAGTAAAGGACTTTGTTTATTAGCGTACGTAGCAATGATACTTGACAGTCAAGACTTTATTGTCTAGTAACTTTGCTCAGAAGCATCTTTAATTTGACTGACATTTTCAATATATTCATTTTTAATTATCTGCATGTATTTGTGAACTTTTATACTAAGAACAGACTGTTACTTATCTAAATCTTCTAGAAATAAGTATCAATCAATTTAATCTTTAATAAACTTATTTTTTCCTCAATTTTAACTCATTTTATCTCATAGTGGGTCTGACAACATTTCTTAATACATTCCCACGTGTATAGCACAGAAAAACCAATGACAATCTAAGAATTCATTGTGGAATATGTGGCCAAACTGATATACATGTACCTTAGGTATGGACAACCAATCTTATTATACAGGTAAATTGTTTCAATAGCATTTAGTAATATGGAATACAATTACTGCTGATAGTGACTAGAGTAGCCTAGTCAACAGGTCGCTCAGTTATAAGCAGTAATTGTGACCTGTATACTTATCATACAAGGTGAAAGTGTTCTTTAATTACACATTTAAGACCCATACCAGATGATGTGAGATGTTACTTTACATTGAAAGGCAGTCTAATAGTAACTCTAATACAGCTTTTGTACATAATATACTTACTTCATTTAAAGCCAATTGTCTTTCAGCAGCTGTTAAATCATGCATGTTTATTTCTTTAAGAATAACAACAGAATCATCATCTTTTTTCTTATATAATACAGCAGTACCATAAGCTCCTACAAATTCATAATAGAACAAATCATCAAATTAAAATAAGATACAAGTTTTAAAACCTTTTATTTGTTATTGTCACTACAAAGGATAGGGTTTAACACCACTTCAACCAAGGGTGATATTGCATGGTATTATTTCAATATATTTAGTGCATTTGTACAGGTGTTTCACACGAGACGAAAACGGCACAAAGTTAAGAAGGAACCCCTATATAATATCTACGACACATATGCTTATACCAGGGATCGAAAGAGGTGACCTGTCAGCTAGAGCTTGAAGTGAGACATGCTAGACTGCTGGGCCTTTCCAAGATATTTATTGTCTCTTAATAACATATTTCTGCCTACACTCAAGTACTTAGTATTGCATTTAAAAGATATCAGTATTATCAGTACTTATATTTACCTTTACCAACTGTTCGAATTTTTTCAAATCCTGCCAGAGATTGTTGATGTCTTCCACTCCAAAATCGTAACTTCTCCAATCGAAAATATAATTCTCCAGGTACACTGAAATGGTAAATACCAATATATGCTTATGAATATTAGAGTATTTTAATCTTGGATCAAAGTATAAACATATATATCTATTTGACTTCTACACTACATCAATTTATCCATGTTAAACACAGTATATATTCATCTCAGAATGATTATCAAAAATCTGAAAATACCTGGCATTTTTTCCATCTTCCTTTCCATCGAATCCTACAAAATCTTTAGCAAAACCGAAGACAACCTGAAATAAATCATTAATGAACATACACTTCCATTATTTCTTTTGATATTCCTAAATACAACACAACTGTAAGGTTCTATCAAAAAAGCAGGGTTGGGTGGACGAATGGTTAACGTGTGCCCGTTGCATCATACGATCTGTCATTGGTATATTTTCGATTCCCCGCTTTTACATGACAAGGAGTATGGTCGCTTGTCTAACCCGGTTTTCTCTGGGTCCTCTGGTTTCCTCAAACTGCTAAAGACCACTACGCACAAGCAATTGATTGACATAAAACATTGAACCATACGTTTGTGACGGGTGGATGTTAAACCTCATTACTCTATCAAAAAATGTTGAATATCAAACACATGATGTTATTTATTATCAAATTAGTTTTATCAGATCAGCCTTACCCCTGTCAGTGTCTCTAAATCCTGTGATAATGTTTTTATATCAAGTTGTTGATATGCTGAGCATGCTAGAAAATCTACTCTTGTACCATGTTGAGTTTTATCAATACATCTGTCAATCAGAGCACTAAAGAATTCTCTAATATGCTGGTCACTTAATGAATCTTTTGATAATATCTAGAATACATAGAAAATAGAAATCATATAATAAATATTATGTAAGATTTTGTTTTTACATTTTTATTAATAATTTGATCAAAAATAATAATTAACAAAGTTTATAAAGTTGAAATAAAAGATAGCTGTAATTAATATAAATGATAAAACATGTCATACAAGTAGCCCACGCAACTTTTCTTTGCTTCTAAAAAGGAAATGAAATGAAATGGGGTTTAACGTCCTACTGGGCTAATGAAGACTTCATACAGTGTGCTATGAGGGAAATTTTTCTCGGACAGCAGCACTACAACCTACTCTTATATTGAATTCCAACTGTCGAGGGCTCTTTTACGTGCAAGCTAATGTGTACACGGGACCTCAGTTTTTCATACCATCCAAATGACTAGACAGCTGTCCTTGTCAGGCCCTCCGTCCTGCATCAAAGGGGGAATCATGCCAGAAAATCTGGATGAACTTTCTCGGCCAATTCTTTGCTTCTTGGTAATTAGCCTTTCTACTGGACAAGTTTCATAAGACACTGGAAGTATCAAGCTACCAAACTTGATCAAACACAATTACTTGTATGTGTTCGAAAACAACAACCATTACAGCTGTTAATGTACAATTTACACCAATTAAATATCAACATCAAACAACATAAAATGATGGCGACTTTAGAAAGAGAAGTTAATATTCTAGTCTGTAGTAAATATCTGGTCATGTTTAATTGGCAAGTGGAATTATCTGAATTATTATTGTCCCAACAACAACAATTTAAGTTATCTGGTTTGTTTGGGTTTTTGAAAACAATATACTGTACCCTTTCTTCCTTTGCACATAACTGTATTGCTGTACTATTGCAGGAAAATACAAGGGCCATACTAGTCACTTTCTTATTTCCTAAACACTGGCTTACAAATTCTGAAATAACAAATGAATCTTTGTATTACACAAATGTACCTCATAAATTAATATTATAATAAAGTATCCAACCAGATTATATCTTTAATAGACTAAAAAATATAAAGATAGAGAAATGGGGTTTAATGTCCACTCAACACAACTAGGTCATTTCAGGCTTAACATATGGTTTATCTTTATTTCAATAATTCCCTTGCGCGTAGGGGTCTTTAGCAGTGGGAGGAAACTGGAGTGCTCGGAGGAAACCCACAAGGTTGAGAAGGCGCCCCTATCTCTATGCCACATACGCTGACACCAAAGCTCGAAACCAAAGCCGCAAGCCAGAGTTGGCCGGCCAGCTAGAGGTCGAAGCGCGACACTCTAGACCACTAGGCCATCCCAAACCCCCAAATATGTCAAAGAATAATCTTATACTTGATCTTAAGTTTGGTCCGATTTCCATACTCAACTGTCATTATGGTGTAACAATGATAATCAGTGGCATAGCCACGGGGGGTTATGGGGGGGTAGTTACCCCCCCACTTTTGAAAATCATGGCCATCCCAATTTTGCTAAAAATGACATAAAATTTAGGGGGGGGGGGGGAGTAGGATCACGGAAACAAAAAGGGCGTGGCTAAAAAAAAATTGGGGGGGGGGAAACCCCCAGAGCTTTTTACCCCCCACTCGGCACCGGCTGGCGCTGCCGCTGAGTGATATATTTTTTTAACGTTTTTTTTTAATCAAACAAGCAGTTGCAATGCAATATAAGCTCACATTTTCCAGAAGAAGGGCAGAGAACAAGCTAGAAATGTTATTTTTCTTACAATCAGGGGCCACAATCCAGGATGTTATGGTCTACCTTGCTGTAATATCGAAATGAACCGAGATCTTTGGGATATAAACATATTTTTAAAGTTTCATCAAACTCAGATAAAAATAAGAAAAACTTTCCTGATAATTTATAGTAAATATCATCCAGAAAAATAAGATAGGTTGCCAGGCAACGAAACATATGCCCGCAGAAGCTAAATCGTCCGGGCAGTCAACAAGAGTTGTCGCATATTTTACTTTTTTCGATAATGAAACATTTATAATACACTAAAATCTGATTAAAAGTAACAACTCATTATATAATTATCAGAAAATCATTCGAATTTGTTTGGCTTTGATAAAGTTCTCCTCCATGCTGTTCAAGTTATCTAAATTCATTGAAACTCAATATACTTGTTCGTCTCATGACCTTCAACACTGTGTATAAATTTAAAGTCAATCGGATATTAACTTAGCCTCTAGAGCGTCCACAAAATTTTGAAAGTGATCAAGGGCCATAATCTGTCAGTAATTATCGGAAACGCTGAAATAATCGGAAATTGCTGAAAATCAATAGGATTCTTTGTCTCATGACTTTAAAACTGTGTATAAATGTAAAGTCAGTCGGATATGAACTTTAGCCTCTAAAGTGTTCACAAGAAATTGTGGACGAACCGACGATAATATACGACCACATTTCCATGTGGGCGTATAAAAATGCAATATATTGCAGTACCGGTATGTTAATTTTTAAAAAAAAATTTCTTAAGACGTTTTTTTTTTCTGTGACGGTTTTACATCAAAAAGCCAAAATACCACCAGCTCTAGTCTAATTGGCGGACAGGGGCGATAACTATATAAGTTCACATGAAAATGTCAGCATACAAAACGAATACCAACCCAATATATCATCCAATGTATGGGCTTCATAATTATATTGCACGTGTATAACATTAGACAATAATGCATGTCTTATGACTGAACTATTCCGAACTTTACTGGAAATAATTAAAAGTCTTGGTGGTCCATCTGTTTTGACTTTATCCTTTCCTCCATAAACATTACTAACATTGATGGCTTCATCATGATACACAATAAAGGTCTCATCATTGCTATTACATGAATCTTTCCTTCCATTACCATTGCTACCTTCTTTACACTTGGTAAAGACATAAGTTCCTGATCCTGTATGTGTCTGAGATCTTTTGTGTTGTTTTTTATTCAAATGAGTCCCACCCCCACATCCATTGTTTAGTTCTTTACATTCTGATTGAATATTATTCAAAATGGACTGGTTAATATGATCTCCATCTTGCATTACATCATCTTGAATTATAAGTTCCCTGCTGTCCTTATCCTTCACTTGTTTTTTTCTATTCATTGCAGAATTACTTCATCATTATTCTTTAAATGGAGCTTCATTTAATACTAAAATAACAGAACAAAATCAAATTACTGGTAACGGGTATGTAAACTTGGTTATACTAAAAATAACTATAATTATTCTTGCCGTAAAATGAAATACAGTATGGTAACTCTAAATATATGTACTACAATTGTACTGCCATGATCCAACCATAGACCTACATGTATGGTGGGGGACATGTCAACCCTTTAATGTTACTAGGATTACCATGTGTGACGAAAAACAGTGTGTGTTGTCTAGTATTTTTATAATATATTGAAATAAATACTGATTCAAATGAAATTTACCAAGAGCTAAACTTGGAATATTACTATTATGCAAGCAGAAGCTAGTTCCACATTTAGCAGCTCATTATTTGACATACATATACAGCTTACTTAATTAACATTATGACCCTTTTTAACATGTATCAGCACAGTATTAGGATAACATCTGTATCTCGATAAAAGATTGCTATCTATGAATGAAGGTCGGAAAAACAGTAAAATGTGATGATTTGATGAAGGCCCACTTCAAATCTTCTTCTAGCCACAAAATACTGCACTGCGGTACATGACACTAATTTTGAATCAGGGTTCCAAGCGTACCGGTCGCCAAAAAAAAGACAGCTAAACCCTTTTATCGCTGAGTTTTTAATTAGCAACGTTTTAGCATGGACCATATAATTATAAGCCAGGTCCATGGCTTTAGCCGCTAGATTGAAATGACTGCAAAGCAATTTAGACTTACACTGTACAACAGACTCACAGCGTTATATACCGAATACTCAAAGTTTAATTTTGAAATAAACTAATACTGTAAGAGTAAGTATAAAGCCTAAATTAGTGAGTGAGTGTGTCAGTCTCAGTGTAACCGAACTCAAGACTAAAACTAAATCGCAAGCTGGCACAGTCGCCTATACGGACTACTGTACTAACAGTCAACACACAGTATCAACAATAAGTGAACTTGGAGTCAGTACTGTAATAGATCAACTTAATTTGTCCTACATAATATCTGCATCTGTAAGAAATCCCTCAAATACGAAAAATGTAGAAAGTTATTGAAATTAGTCTGCCATGTTGTTTATTTTATTCTAGATTATCCAGACCTCTTATTAAAAAATAAATATAGTTAAGTGTCTGGATAAAGATGTCACTATTTCCGTTATTGATGATTGAAGAAAAGACAACTCCTCAGGAATTTCGTTTTACCGATTACATTAGCATCTTAGAAGAAATTTCAAGTCAACGCAAATTAGGTATTTATAAGGGATTTTTCTTTATATCCCAAGTTTATTATTTTCATATTCATGTAGGTATTTTGCTGTAAAAAGACTGTCCCCTTTCTTTTCAGGCATAATCAATAAATATTCTGAGAAGCCTTGCCTTACCTTATTATTATTAATATAATATTAAAAATAATAAAAAGAACATTCTGGGAAGTGTCGTTGACTTACACCACGGAGGTGTGTCAAAGTGTAATACTGTCTACTACTTTGTTTTTTTATGGGAGGAGGGATATTTATTTGACTTTCAATTTCAAGGTATGCTTACTGTTAACTTATTGAGAAATGACCCTAATATAACAGCGTCATAAGTTAATTAAATCCAATAAAACTGCGGCTTGACGTGTACTGGGACTATTTATTTCATTTACTCACACTCGGATGGCATCTAAGCTGTGGGAGATAAAGACTGTTTCAAGACAAAATAACAACCTAATCCAAATGTACAAATGTTGACTGAACTCATGAGTACTCATCATTCAGCCATCCAGTCTCAAAACTTATAATTTTATTCGGGTGGTAATATTTGGAACCCCAAAAATCATTTTGACAAGACTACCAGCTCATTGTGAACGTATATTTACCAACTGGTTTAATTGACTTGATACCCTTTTTACCAGTCACATGACGTATAACAACCATACAAGCTTTGAAACAGGTATCGTAATAAAAAACAACAAACAGGTATCGTAATAAAAAACAACAAACCATCAAATCAGATTTATATGTGAAATGTCAATGATTTTACACATGCTTTAATAAGAGAACAAATAGTTAGACAGTACTAATTTTTGTTTGTATATCATTATAATAAATATACAGTATCAAATACCAAATTCCGAAAAGATACTGCTCGGAAATATTTCCAAATGTCAGCATTAAAGTTTTGTCAAGTCAAGTTTTCAAGTCAGATAATAAAGTCTAAAATTGGAACCATGCTAAAATGAAAACTACCAGATGGAACAGGCCATGTTCACAAGATCCCAATTTTTGACTGCTTATATTGTAGGATGTATAATATGAATAATGGGACCCATGTCACTATTTATTAGTTAATACACAGCATAGTACAAGATTGCAGTTTTAAATATCAATAGAAAAATATAACATCAAATTATGACAATGGCCTATATGATAAGAATGCGATAATTTACAATGAGAATGAAACACTACTTATTTGTAACTTACTATATAATAGATATATGATCAATAAATATCAAAGTGTAATAATAATTCTGCCTTCGTTTAATATGAACAAAAACAGTTTGACCAACATTATGCTTGTTAAATGTAGTACTATCAATTCAAGAAGAGTTAACTAAATATATTACAATGATGTGATTTATATAATATGTACCCTGCTCTAATAATTTTCTTATGATATTTTTCAATATTTTAATAACTTCCTGCAACACTAATAAAACTACATCATGTACATGTATACCAATTGAATAAGGAACTTTTCTTTAACAAGCTGGGAATTTACTACTGTTCATAGTTCAATTTCCAATTGGATCTAAAAGTATCAGTTAATCTTCTGATACAAGCAAGGCAATGGTGATTTCCAGTTTAATGCTAAGAAAAGTTAGTAGGTCTAGTTCCCTATCTCATCAAAGGTACATGTTGTAAATACCATTTCCACTGTGTTTTAAAGAGTTGAATATAAAAAAGACACTTATACAATTACATGAAAAGGTAACAATATAATATTACAACAAACATTTTTTACTGACTGTGAATATCTAATTCACTGCATATTTTGAAATATATTACTTTTATTTAATACAGTGCACATCAAGAGCTGTTCTTACAAAACACCCGGGTTTGCCGATTATTAGTTCGTAAAATGATTGACTAAGCTTTTGGGAGTTCTGAATGAGCAGCTCCTGAAGTAAACTGTAATTGATATAACTTTTATATATTTATCACACTCAATTATCACAACAAACACAATAAACAATAGAATAACTATCAATGATACCAGATTCATTTAGATTTTTTTATTGCATGACAAAGGCGATGCCATTAACCAAGTTGCATAGAAGAGAGCCATGTGAGACAAAACCCAGTGGAAAAAAAAATCTAAATGAATCCAATCAAAAAGTCGCACAATGCGTGCTGGTCCTGAAGAAGGGAAAGAAATTCACAGAATTTTATAACCCATACATCTACATTTATCTTTAGACATAAATATATTAAAACAAACATCAATATTTCATACAAAAAAATACCCATCTGTGAAAGAGTACACAAAATCTGTCACCTTATCTGATAGAGTAATGATAGATGAAATAGTTTATCAAGTCAAAAACATATCCATCACCTAAACTGTTTTCACATCACCTAAAGTGCTTGATATATATATATATAAGAACTTGCCAATTCTTCAGCTTTTCTAATGTCTAAAGTCTTGTGCATTATGAATTGGGGTTCAAATGAATTTCCACCTAATACACCATTGCAATCAACCCCAGACACGATTTTAATGTTAAAGTAATAATGTACATGTATTAGATAAGAATATTGACGTGAAATATCTACAGGAAGAGGATTTTTTTAACTGTAATTAATTCATATATTTGAAGAGTTGACTTGTAATTTATCATGCAATCAAAACATCAGTAGAATAACACAAAACAAAATGACTATTTACACTATTATAACAACAACAAATCCTAAACACAGAAAACACAGTTTGGGGCTTGTTAGATACCCTATATTCCCACCAGCAGTAATAAGTTATCCATGCTACATCTAAGATCAGTCACCAAATCTCTCAAAGTTTTCAAAAATCTATTATGAAGTCTGTAGTCTGAATAATGTTTTCAAAGTTAAAACAGAAAAATAAATCTGTGAAACACGTTCAAAATTTATTATCTGAAAATTTTAATGTTACATTACAACCAATTTTTGAGATTTGATAAACATATCTGACAAGAACTAAGTGTGTAAATCTTTCACAAGAAAAGTGGGACAGATGACAATATACGTCTACATTTAGACCTTTAAAAAGCATACAGGTATCTAATGTTATTTTGAAATATATTTTTAAATTCCCAAGTGCATAAACTGTCTTTCAAACATAACTTGTTTACATGTATGTTACTTATAGGTCAACACAAACAAAAGAACATATCTACATAATAAACAACATGACAATTTCATAAATTCAACAGATTTGTTCACAGATAAAATATAAATCTTACATAGTTACTTTTGGCAGGAGTTTAAATATTCCACATTTGCTTGTGAAATGTTATTTTAAAAAAAAAAAAACAGCGAAAATATGTGGCAAGATGATAATATAAATTCGTTTGTTTCGAATATTTGTTTATAAAAAATTGTATAAACATAGAAAAATACTAATGAAATTAAATGCACATGTCTTTGAACCTGTCTAATGCATGCTTTTTTTTTCTTTCTGTATTTCATAACATATCAAATTTCTCTCAACTCGATAAAAAAAAATAATTGAAATATTTCATTTCAGAACAAAAAAAACAAAACATTATATTTACAAGTAGAGGTCTAGGGGCTATTAACTATTCTTGCACATTAGATATTTAAAATAATTTCAATTACTTTCTGGAGTAATATATGCCATTGATAATGCATCAATTAGAATGACATGTATCTCCCTCGAAAATATTTGATCAGTTCAATCTAAAATGTGCTGTATTTGTAACAAAAACTGAGCATAGTATTTTACAGCCCCCAGCCCAGATATATTAATTACTGATTGTCATTTTTCAATCAATCAATCAATCAAATATTTCATTGCTTTATCCTTGATCAAATGTACCATTAGATGTTGAATGTTGACAATTTTCAATTTTCAATACCTTGTAAATAGATGTATTGAACTATTTTTGAACTAATTTCTTTTTAGAGATTCAACTTTCACAATATTGTAGTTTGTAAAAGTTCAAAATCTCTCAAATAACAATTTATGTACAAGCCCTATTTATAAATATACTGATCTAACTCTCGAATTCAGTATTTAACACTAAATTAAAGTATCGTTTAATGTAATGAATTACTCGCAACATCAATTTCCTTGACAGACACTTCATAATTTTCTTTAATATTGTTAGCAGAATCTATATTACTGAGCTGTTCGGAAGAACTGGTGTCTTGATTGCCTTCATCTTTACTTGTCATAGCTTCAGCATCACTGATATCATCATCATCACTATTATCTGAATCCCCATCATCTGAGTAGACTTCAGCTCCAGAAAATACATAGCGATTGGGCTCCAAGTGCAAGAACTGGTTTTCTGAAGAAAAAAAAAATATTTCAGTTGTTTTGATAGTTTGTATTATTCTCTGCAATTATAGAGCCTCATCTCTGTTTTTAAACTGGATTCAAGAAAACAATAAAAAGTTTGGTATAAAACTTACTTCTTAATCTCTTGGCTAAACTACATCTAGGTGATGATCTCTGATAGAATACCCTCATCTTTTCTATAGACGCATCCAGTTCATCATTCTTGTTTGTTTCTACATGTGCAGTTGTTGGTTTAATATCATCTGTGTTGCTATCTGTTTTACTGTCACTAGATAATTCATCATTTACAACTAAACTATCTGATGACCGAGTAGGTGAACAGGCTGTACTTGTACTATCAACAGTATCTGTGTCACAGTTGTTGTTATTTTGTTGTATATTATTGCCTGTTGTTACTGTGCTTTGTACCGATGATGTGCAGTCAGATGAGTTACTATCATACATGGCTAGACATGTATCTGAACGTAGCTCACAAGAGTCTGTATACGATGAGACAATACTATTTGTACAAGCACCTTTAATGCTTTCACTGAGTTCAGATTTATGTATTTGTTGTAAAGACTCATCATTACATAATGTGTCCCAGCCGTCACCTAATCGATGACATAACTCGTTAACAATAACATCACAATCACCTAATAATTCTACGTCAAAACCAATATGACGTAATCTTTCCCGATTAATTAAAATCTGAGGTACATGGGCTGGAAGAGAATCTGAAAAATACAAATAAACAAATGACTTTACTGTTCTTCATTATAATTTTTATAGACTTCAAATACCTATAGTTTAGTTCCTTGAGAAAAGAGAGAGAGAGAGATGGGGTTTAACGTCCACTCAACACAATTACTAGACTAGGTCATTTCGGGACTTAACATATGGTTTAATTCTATTTCAATAATTCCCTTGTGCGTAGGGGTCTTTAGCAGTGGGAGGAAACTGGAGTGCCTGGAGGAAACCCAAGAGGTTGAGAAGGTGCCCCTATCTCAATGCAACATACGTAAACACCAGCCGCCTGGAGAAAAGAAAATCATTATATAAAATGCTATTAACAATTAATTAGCAACTTACTTGGAATGAGAGCCACTGGACGAACTTTGAGAGAAGAACCTATAACAATTAGTAAGTCACATTCATCTTTATCTTCAGCCATTTGACGATGAAATTCTTCTGGTAAGCTTTCACCAAAAAATACAATATTTGGCTTCATGATGGCATAGGGTGTTTCAGGCGAACAGACAGGACATTTTGGTATAACCTGGTAATAAAACAATTTTATATTTTGCATCGGTATCAAATCACTTACTTTGCTTTGTTTATAATGATCAACAATATGTATTCAAATATTTGAACTATACTGTTAAATTGATAATGTTCGCTTATGAATCAATGAATTCCACATATCTCTGTAAATAGAGAATTGAATTGAACCATTATTGGACCGATATTTCTATGAGAGTAAGCTGTAAAGCATGTAACTTATGTTGTGAAAGTGTGTCTGATTCTAATATCCATCACAAGTGTATACACAAACAGAACAACTAGTGGTGTTCATCATTTTATAGTCCCAGTCTTAACACCTACCGACTAATTACTGAAAAATTTTAACAGGCTAGTGAACAATATGTACATAAAATGAAAACATAAATCTGTTTGAGGGAGACATTTTTATTTATAAAAGTTATTTGTTCATAAAATTAATGGTTTCAACTTTAAAGTACATTCTTAAGTTCATGTTAATTATTTTATATCCGTCCTGATTAGTGCAAAATGTCATTTAAAATAGAAAGATTTACATACTTGATTAAATATATCTTCTTTTATAACTTCAGCATCCACTTTATATTTACAAGCCATACATTGAGCAGTAGCAAAAGATCCTAAAATTAGAAACATGATTTAATAACACTTATCATATCATAAAAAATAAGTTGCCAGACACCAAAACATATAGCCTTCGTTATATACAGTTAAGCCCTTGTTATTTTGTAAATTACAGGGTGATTGGGGTTTCTCCAGGTTCCTCACACTGTCACTGCTATAGACCCCTATGCGCAAGCAAATGATTGAAATAAATTTGAACATGGTAGTCCTGATATAACCTAGTTTGTGTCAAATGCATATTAATCCCTATTCCCAACCCCCTCTCTCTATTACTTACAATTACAAAATTAATAAACACTTAGGGAATATGATTTTATTTGTATATATTCACTAAGTCGGTTATCTATCTATCAAATAGTCTCCCCACCTAAGCTCATCCTATGGTTGAATGATACAGATTGTATGACACACCTACAATCGAAGAACTATATTTTGGGATATTTAAATGAACATACCGTGACATTGTATAACGTTTTTAATACCAGCAACCTGTTCAAGTGTGTCTATATTCTGTGTGTAATTCTGTAGAAGTTTACCATGCTTATCTATTAACTTGATAAATTTATGGCATTTTGAGGGTTCAAATTGACCTGGGTAGATTTCCTAAAAAACAGAACAAAAATAAACGGTGTGTTTGAGATCTGCTTTATCAGAAAACATGTGATATTTTACACCGTAAACTGGGTATCATTTAATCTTGTGTATTTATCACTGATTTCTTTCACATTCATTCAATATCAAATCTTTGGCTAAAAATTAGTAAAAATTGTTTAAAATCATCTAATTTGTACTGGTGTCCAGTTAAAATCTGACCATTCAATATAGATAATGAGAGTCCAATTTACAAGTGTTAAATTGGATTCTTAAACAAAGATTTGATATTATAAATGAATGTGAAAGAAATAAGTGCTAGATACACAAGATTAAGTGATACTCTGGTTACAGTAATATAATCCTAAATAGTCCAAAAGATTATGACCAGATTATAATGTATTGATATTGCCTTTAAATAACATTTCATTTGTTCCTCTTATCAAACACTAAACATTTATTGTTTAAAAACTTCCCGCCCCAGAGTCGCAAATTCACTTCGAAAAGGCATTCATTTTTAACTTAAGTATTTGTTTCAAGCTGAAATATAACAGTCAAATAAAATGTCATAATCCAGTTCACTTAATTAGATTTCTGTGGCATTTGTTAAAATTTACCTTGGCAAACTTAAAAAAAGGTCTGGGGTCACTTTGGAAAAAGTTGATATCAAACATAGCCTGTGGATTTGGAAGATTAGGAAAGTCAACAGCTAAACGTGCATAAACACCATCTCTAGACCGGAAATCTGGTATACCACATGATACAGATACCTGGGTACAAAAATGAACAAAATCTATATGTCAACAAATATTTAGTTATGTTAAAAAATGAATAAATAAATGATCACTTATTTAATGCTAGTTTCATTAATAAAATCGTTACTAGGCATGCAACAAGAATTATAATTTGAGCTGGACAGAGTTGTTGTGATCTAATAATATTCAGAATGAAGAAAAATGTAAAACTTACCCCAGCCCCTGTTAATACAACAATTTTTTTACATGTCTTCATCAGATGAACCACATCTTCTATTGTATTAATGTGCTCCAGTTTCTTTCTTTTAGGAGGTTCCATTAACAGATTAATGATAATTCTCCACATTGCATAATTATCTAGATCTGGCGGTATAGCCATTCCTGAAGGTAACATTTCATTCAGAATTGTCCGTGGTTCAATTCCTAAAGTCATCTGTCTTTGCACCCAAGAGATAGGACCTAAAATAGATAGGAAAATTATTGAATTTGTTCATGTATCCATAAATATATTACAGTAACATTACATGGTAACGTGTGTTATACATGAACAAAACATACAAGCCTGTACACATGGCTATCCAAGAACTTGGGGATAGCATTGAAATTGGGATTGTAACCCAAAACCAGAGCATTTGTATTTATATTATAAGTATAAAAGTACAGGATAAGTTTAAAGGTTTCTGTGTCATCAATGCAGAATAAACCCATTTAAACCTCCTTTATACCAATCATTGATTTTACCTGAAATTGGTTTCCATGCATCTTCGCTTAAACCTGATACTTCACTGATGGTACTCCAACTATCATTACTTTCATCTTCTTTCTCTTCATCACCCTCCACCTTTAAAATACAAACAAGGGTTACTTAATTACAAGCTTACAAACATCAGCAACCATAATTAAAGACATTATTCTTTTGTTACTAAAACATCTCTTCAAAGATATGCTAAAAATATTTTAAGGGATTATGATAATTGATATGTTGTTATATGAAAGTAAATACTGACCGTACCCAAGAACATACTATTACTAAGTTAGTTAGGCTTATTGAATAATTGGCGATTGTTCATTATCTAGGTGTTAATCTTTTAGAGGCATTTAGTAACTGGATAGAGCAATAAACTATAACAAATTTTGAAGAGTATTGTGTTGAGAGAATACTCTTCGAAACGTCGCCTAAATAAATCAGTAATTGTTCTACCATAAGTATATGTTATAGTTTATCTACATGTAGGTGTCCTTTTAAATGGACATTTGCCAGTTAAGTATATTAGTTCTTGCATTGCACACATTCAATATTCTTACCTTCTGTTCATCTTTCGTCTTGTCAATTGATGTTTCTGTAAGATAACAAATTACAAAGATTAAAACGTATTTGTCAAATTAATAATATTGATAAAATTAAAACAAGACACATCATATAACTTACTTCCTTCAACATGTTATGATGGTTTAGCTCATCACATAATATGTGTAAGGTTGTGATGGACACTGTCGAAAATACAAGCAAAACATTTAACTTTTCAATAGAGAACCTTTGTTTTGGTTGGGATATTTAATTGTGCAGAGGACTTTATTCAACCAAAGTTGATTTCAAACACATAGGCAAGATTTTAATAACAAATATTCAGTAGCTTGTTCACAATTGAAGAAATCTTTTTATAGTTTGTTTATCATGGTTCAGACAGTACTGTAGATGTGACACAATGTAAGTGAAATGGTGGGTAGGAGTAGGAGCATGTCAATATTTGAATTTGGACTGGAATATAATTTTTTTTTATATTATTTCTTTTATAAAATATAACAATAAGTATACATTTATATATAAATATTAAATTTAAGAGTTCTAAATAAATGTCAAACATGACAGATACAAAACAAAAGGGTTACCTCCCCTATAGCTATTTATGGCTTTAGAAAAAAAATTTGCAGCAAACTTCCCTGAGAAAAAGTCATAAAAAGCTATGAAACCCCTTCGGGAAATTCTGTAAGCTTATACATTGTAATCGCAAACTGTCAGTGCATTTCAATTGCCAACCCGTATTTACAAATATTCAGTAGTTTGTTCACAAACGAAGAAATCTGTTTATTATAATTTACCATGGTTTAAGTTCAGGCAGTAGATACATCATGTATGTGACACAATGCAAGTGAAATGGTGGGTAGGTGTATACACGTAGCAGCATGTCAATATTTCAATTTGGAATGGATTGGAATAAAATATCTCTTTTTTAAATATTTCTTTTATAAAATATAACATAAATATTAAATATAAGAGTTCTAAATAAATGGCCACAGGTCACTAATTATTTCCCCATTGACTTTTATGTTAAATCTTGTCTCTTAGACTGGCTCTAACTTTTTCTCAAACTTTCGTTGGGTAAAACGCTTTCAGCCACAGATGGAGCAACATTTAGCAAACTCTTGCCCAAAAACATACCAGGTTCACCATGAAAAACTTGAGATAGGCTACACAAAGTGGAAGTAGACACAACAAGAAAACATGCAACATCCTTCCACCTAAAAATCATAAATATTAACCAAAACCTGGCTGAAAATGTATTTTCAAACCCTTTTTTTTTTTTCGATTCTACATCAAAACGTCAACAAAAATCGCCATGCAAAATGGGAGGAAAAAGGGAGAGAGGGACTAAAAATAACTTTCGCCCTTCATTCGTGGGTGACAGCCCAGGAATATTTGGTGACATGTGTCCAAATGTCAAACAAGACAGATACAAAACAAAAGGGTTACCTCCCCTTCGCTATTTATAGCTTTGGAAAATTTTTGCAACAAACTTCCCCCGAAAAAGAAATAAAAGCTATGAAAAACCCGTTGGGACAATGCCGTATACATTGTAATCGCAAACTGTCACTGCATTTCAATTGCCAACCCGTATTTACAAAATATTACTGCAATTACCTCCATTCGATTGTGATGAAGAGGATTGCGCAGCGCCATCCAATGACGAAGAGCCCAGCCCACCTGAATTTTCCGGGAAGTGAATAATTTCCATATTTTTAGATCCCTTTGACATCTTTTCTACATCATTCTTGGCTTCCTCACCGTTGCCGATTGATAGATTTTTACCTATATAATCGGAAGAATGACGTTCGGGACCGTAATTTTCATCCACTAATCTAGGTCTTTTAGCTGGAATTTCGGAAATAAATTCATTCTCGTTCGCCATGTTGCTTTCCATATTTGACTAAAGCGCATGCGTTAACATACATTCCTATGATCGGAGTACTCATTGTAGATGGTACCGTTATAATTTATAATAAAAGTTGCAACAGAAGCAGAATATAGTTATATTTTCTATTCAGTCCTGTTAAAAACACACATTTATAAGATATTTATTTTGTTATAGTGCTTTTAATACGATATAACTTCTCGTGTTATTATACTATATGAGTAGTGAATCTATGTCAATGATTACTCCCAGAATAAAGTAAATACAGTTCTGAAGGCGAGCACATGTGTTCAACTGACAGCTATAAAATTACTCCATCCAAAGCATGGATGATATTCTGAAATATGAGAAAGATGACAGTGAAAATTTCTATTCCGTGTTGGGTTGTGACGAATTATCAAGTGTAATTATTTGTGAATTGTTTCTAACTATTTTGAGTTTAAAAATATATGAGGGTTTCTGTGTGTGAGAAATAGCCAAATTGACATTGAGATATATATTATTATATAATAGGGATGGCATATGTCAACAATATAAACAATTTTTTTTTATAAAAGTATCTTTGTTAAATTCGACAACGACAGTATTACTGATATTATTGTTTCAAGACAGATTCTGCAGGTTCTCAATCTTTAAGCTAATATTTTTAAAAATAAACTACAAATAAACAAACTGATCGTAAATTATAATAAATGGTTAATTAAATTGCTACATCATGTGCTTAATAATGTATAATAATAGTTTTTGAGATTTAATATTTGAACTAGTCAATCATCAGTTTTAATGAATTATACCTGCTATCTCGAAAGCATTGTCACTGTCACCATAATATTGTGTTAAGGTCAATTTCTGAAGTGATTTTTTTGAGAGAAAGAGAAATGGGGATTAATGATACTCAACACAAACTAGGTCATTCAGAACTAACATATGGATTTATTTTATTTCAATAATTCGCTTGCATGTAGGGGTCTTTAGCAGTGGAAGGACCCACAGAAAACCTACGAGGTTGGGCAGGCGACCCTACTCCTTGTCACGTACAACCAAGTACACACATGCTAACCATTCGGCCATCTACAGCCCCCCCCCTTTTTACACAAACACATTTATTTATTTTTCTAATACTTCTAAAAAATATTTTAGAATTTAATTTTTGGGAGGAAAAAAGTAAATATTTGTGACTCATTAAGTCATTCTTTTTAGTGACTGTAGCTGCCAAGCGAATATTTACTGCGGAACAGTGTGGCCTGCTACCTCACTTCATTCAGTTAGGGTCCTTTTTTACTTACTAGATCTATTTACAATACATATTGAGGCCTAAGTAAATGCTTCATTTCTGTCAACTTCTTTTTCCGTCGTTTAATTGCAGAGTCTTTTGTACATTGACACCGCTCAATGTTTCAAAAACTAACTAACCATTTAAGAAAAAAAACAACTGCTCCCTCAGTCGGGTAGGCGGTTAGTGATACCCTGACATTTTTTCCCATTGCTTGCCCCATGGGTGTTTTTGGGGTAATCCAGTATCTTTGTAGTAAGACAGGCCGGCGGAAGCAATTCTTGATTGGGGGGGGCTTCCACCATAGGTCCCTATAGACGAGGGTCCAGGGGCCACAGTGACCTGGAAAAAAGAGTAGGGTCTACTTGTGACCGGGGCTGTAAGATATTGGGTGTCTATACTTTCCACATTATTTGCAATAACCACCCGATAAATACTTTTGGAACTAAATATCTTTAAAAGTTTGGGGGTTATTTTTCAAACTTACTGGGATTTTTTTAATTGGAAATACATATGTAAGTAATAGACTTACCACATGAATGGGAATTGCTCACTTCATGATTCCTACATTTTCAGTGTATATTCCATTGTTACTTGTATGTTAAATGAATTATAATTCAAGTGTTGTCTAACTTTCATTAGAGTTAATTGCTTTGAATCAATGAGGGTTTTTTTGGTAAAAACTACATGTTATAATATATGATCTGAAAATGAGAGTTTATATTTTGTTAGTCAGGATTGTATAACATGATTTTAAACAGCTTTACTAATATTTAATAGGAGGAACAGATAGTTGCTGAATATAAAGCAAGAGTCAATGGTTGTCATCCGGATAAAAACCCAGATGATCCTACTGCAGGTTTGTATATTCAAAGTTATTTTAATGGAGCTATATGCCACTAACTCAATATTCAATACACGAGTCATTTACTCTATTATTTTGGATGCCATTTGTAATAAACAAAGAAAAAAATATCCTACAAGGCTTATTCACAAACAAATAAATAATGATTAAAAAATTTGTAGAAAAGATTAAACAGGTGTAAATGACTGCCATCCTTTTTGGACTGTTCATGTATTTCACCAAACAAAATTGATTAGAAATTACAGTAGAACATACATTATACAAGAGCTAAATCTTCCTATTGCAATTCTTTTTAAGGCCTGAAATATTATCTAAAATTAGACATTAATAACTTATCCAGCCAATAATCAACTCTTGATCTCATCACTAATCTGCAAGATTTACTAGATTAGGAATCGAATTGCTGCTCAACGCTTATTAATAATTTAATCAAGACTATGTTTTGTTATTGTTCAGACTTTGGTAAGGATGATCAAGGTTTTGCCCAAAATTCAGTCACTAAATTCTTGGTTCAGAGTTGATCAATTTGACTGAAATTTTCAGCAAATTCCCTTTTAATTATCTAGTTTTTTTAGTACTATAGTGAGAACTGCCAGCTCTTGATCTAATCTCCCATAATGTATCTTTAATTGTTTAAAAAGTGAATATAAATTACTTTATTACATTAATATGTGCTTTTAGACCAATTTAAAGGGGCATTATTCAAGAGCTAAATCTGCCTATTGCAGGTCTTTATGACTTAATTGTTATAAGGGAGGGGTTTTACATAGGCTAAGCCCGTTCCCCAATCCCATTCAGACAACCTGAATAAAAATATTGTTTTAAAAAAAGTTGTTATATAAATTATTAATTAAAACATTTATTAACATCCCAAAACCATAATCAATTCTCGATGCCATCGGATTCTTGAGATTTTTCAACAGATTTAAATATGAGTTACATTATCTTCACAACAGTAGCAATGACAATCGAGCTACACTCTACTTAAAACAGTGATAACTCGATTCAGAATAAAGAACGTTGACTAAAATTTCCAACATATTACAAAGTATCTATTTTTTATACACCCACATTTTCATGTGGATGTATATTTTCATCTCCCCTGTCAATGTTTCCGTCTGTTCGCATTTTTTTTGTGAACACTTTACAAGTCACAATATTTATCCGTTTTTAATTAAACTTAAAATATAAGATATAAAAAGCTGACCATATTTTGCTTTATTGATTAAGAATTTATACCAGAAGCTTATTGTTAGAAATCAAAATGAGGAAACTCTTTTTTGTAGTTCATGTTTCGAAACCATACACTGTCAATAACCATTTTGTCACCACCATCCCTCACTTGAAAATATAGTTTACCTTGATATTGCTTGCACTGTTGTGGGGACTCTTCCGCCCCTCTATTCCAATCGTGTGTGGGTTTTTTTTGTCATCTTCTTGGGATTATTAATTAGAAATAACAATTTATACAGAAAAATCTTTTCTAGTAATTCAAAGATTATTTTCAGTTGGATTTTTTAGGTGTTATATGGAACGCAAAATATCTATATTAGTATCCCCCTGCAATTACTATTACAAAGTTATGGAGATGAGAAATAATACTGATGTTCACTAATTTCAAATTTATTTCTTTTTATCAATATTTGGGCAAATGAAAATCAGCCTACTTAAGAATCGCAATTCAATAACCTTGTATGTTTTGTTGCCTGGCAAACGGACTTTATTCGAAAGAGGAGCTTGTAGGGCATGTTATTTTATCTATTATTTATTTTATATATTATAAGTATTTTGGAGAAATTTTTGCTTATTGTTGTAATGTCATGTCATATTGTTTTTGTAAAGCTGAAAGATTTATTAGAATACAAAAGGCAAAAGAAGTGCTGACAGATCCTAGTCGAAGAATAAAATATGATCGTTGGAGAAAGTCGGGTTTGTCTATTAGTTATTCTCAGTGGTGCAATATGGGCCCGGCACAGATGGTAATAATATTTATATAAAAGTCCATTAGTCTGGTCAAAATATGGAAAATACCCCCACAACTTCCGATAAATTGCAATAAAAGGTTTCTCAACTGATTCTGGTAATTTCGTAATGATTTAACAGCTCAGTGACATCCAAAGTTGTCTTTATGTGTTCCTTTAAATTGTCCTCAATTGGGATAGACATCATGATCTTAAATTTGAGTCAATTATAGTTATGGACTTGCTGTCATTTGAAGGTGTTGGCGGCTATTGTTGACAAAATAAGCCAACATCATTTTTAATGACCTGAATGTGTTCCTTGCCCATCAAACCTAGGAATAGACCCCAAGATCACCAAGTTTGAGTTGATAGTTACATAATTGTGGCAATCTTTGAAGCCATCTTGAAAAAAAAAACACACTTTTCGGGGGTCCTACTTTTGTTAACTTTTAGTATGTTATAAAGTACACTAAACCCTGCCAGAATCAGTCGAGAAACCTTTTGTGGTAATTTTGGGGGATTAAACTGTATTTTGACCTGACTAGGCTACACGTTAAATGCCATTTGTCATATCTTGTAGATCCTTCTATTCCTTCATGTCATGAATACTAAAGAGTTATGTCCCTAAATGCAATTCAATGTGCTTATTGTGTCCTGATACTATATAGGCTGTTATATTTCATTTAAACACATAATGTTGTAACTGTATCTTTTAAAAGGTAAGTTTTAGAGTTACCTCCCTTTAGCTGTCAAGCCTTTAGTTATATTGCGCATCTTTTCAGTCTATGCATTGGGCAAGCAGTAAAGCACAACCGATGATCAGCCACGCAACCACCTCAAATGAGGATGCATCTTATATACAGGATGCCACACCTAAAAACAGATCTATTCCAACTCCTTTTGCAAATAATGCAGAAAATAATTTGGGTGAGAAACAGACTAACAGTAAGGCAGAAGGTTGGTTATAATTATTAAAGTATCTGTAAAAATATTTGCTTAATGTACGAAATAAAAAAAAGTGACAGGCTCAGGGACAATTAATTTGTAGGTATTTATTATAAATTTTAGAATATTCCACTGTTATAAGTGGTGGGAATTTGATTTTTTCCCAAAATGTAAATGATACTAGAAAGTAACTTTTAGAAAGCTCAAGAATATAAAAATAAAAACAGCACTCTATCTTTTCAGAAAATTGTAAGAGATCATCTATCAATCTTCACTGCTTTAAAGATACCCCTGCAGACCTAATAAAAAAATTCAGAAATTATGAAATATGATGCCAGAGTTGTGATAGTGAAAGAGGATAATTGAATCTTTAATACACATTAACTAGTCCTAGATCGTTTATATTAGCTTCTAATATTCTATACAATTTCAACTTGTGGTATATAATACTTGTAATAGAATATAGAATATGTTAGAATTTGTGCTAGGAGATTTGTAGTCAAATAGAATGTTTAAAGTTTTAAGTTTCCTAGTCTTGGGTCAAATGAATTTTCCATGCTCTTAGTTTACTTCAACCTACATGTACTTAATTTGGATTTTGAGAAATAGTCGATTGTGATAGGCCAGTTAGAGTTATGAGTCATGCATTATAGTCTAAACCTTGACTCTCATACAAATAAACCATTTGGTACTATTTCATACGTGTCGTATATAGAGAATCTCCTACAAGTCTTTTTTGATAACTAGTCTCTTTTTATATCAAAAAAGACAAGTAGGAGATTTTATTTATTACCCAATCCCTTTTTACATGCACAAATAAATAAATATAATTTTTTGTTATATAGATTTCACTTTTACTGAACCTGATTACATTATGGCATAGTGATAGATCTCTTTTTGACAGCAATTGATTCAACCTTTGCAAAGTCGTTTAAATTGACCCAATGTTTCCAGGGCCGGATTACCCATGGGGCACCATGGGGCACAGGCCCCAGGGCCCCCCACATTAGGGGGCCCCCCACAAAAAATCTCAGTTGCGTCCAGCCCCCTCCTCTTGAAATGCCATCATTTCATAGCACTCGCATTTATCACCAGGGCCGGATTTACCATGGGGCACCATGAGGTACAGTCCCCAGGGGCCCCCACATTAGCCACAAAAAGTCTCAGTTGCGTCCAGCTGCCTCCTCTAGAAATGCCATCATTTCATAGCACTCGCATGGATTGGTCCACTGAGATAACGCCAGAATGCGCTAATTTTGTGGCAGAATTTTTTTTTTTTTTTCTTGGGGAGTTACTTCTAAATGGCTCCATACAAGTGCCTGAAATAGCCAGGAAATCATGTTTCCGGCCACCAATTTCTGAAAATTTCCAGAAAAATAAGGCGCTCCCTCCCAAAAAATTGACAACCTTTCAACTATAAAATAATACATGCGGACACCAGGAGAAAATTCCTCTCCCAAAAAATTTGCCGCCATATAAAATACAAAATTGCCACTCAGATATCACCCCAATGGCAGAAAAACGTGTTTCCTGCATCGTTAATTTAATAGTTTTCTGAGGGAGGACCCCAGACAAGGGTGCCGGCCCCATAGGCTAAGGGCCTCTCCTATCACCTCTTTCTGCGTCGGCTCCTGACCCACCACATAAATTAAAGGGTTCGTTCTGGGCGCCCTTATTCACATTTGACAGGACCTTGTTGGTCTTTGGGAGCGCCGCCACCAAATGACAGGATTAGAGATTTTCGTTCTGGTCGCCCTATCCACGTCGTCTTATGGTGTTTCGGAATAGTTCTAGTTTAGAGGATAAGGAGTTTCTCATTTTGATGTGCTTGACATCAAAATGAGAAATAGTGCTGCCGAAATTGACACACGGGAGCGACGTTGATTGCAGCTCCAAGTGGGTGGAAAACGCGTTTGTAACAGTCTAATTTTCAAGATTAGAGATTTTCGTTCTGGTCGCCATATCCACGTCGTCTTATGGTGTTTCGGAATAGTTCTAGTTTAGAGGATAAGGAGTTTCTCATTTTGATGTGCTTGACATCAAAATGAGAAATAGTGCTGCCGAAATTGACACACGGGAGCGACGTTGATTGCAGCTCCAAGTGGGTGGAAAACGCGTTTGTAACAGTCTAATTTTCAAAAAAATTTCGGGGAGGGGAAGGGCTTCCAGACCCCCCACCCCAACGCACACACACGCACCGTTCAGCAAACAGTAACTCGGGCATTACATTGGCGTCCCCAACACTTTGCTACACCCCTACTTTTACAATCCTACATACGGCCCTGACCCAGACCCCCATTGCGGGGCTTCGCGCCATTGGCGCTCGCGGTCAGCGATCAGGGGCCCCCCACATGTTCCAGGCCCCAGGGCCCCCACCATGGTTAATCCGGCGTTGAATGTTTCCATCAATGTCAATTAAATAAAAAATAGTTCCTTTTTTTTAAAAAGAAAGCAGTTACTTTTAATAAAAATTTAACTGTTCTTTGAAATTAAAAAAAGGAGTTCCTTTTTTCATTGACCAATCAAATTGATGTAAAGCGATATCTCCTAAGGATTATGAAATTTATCACACAAGCGATATCTATTATAGAATATGTTATTGGATGATAAATCATATTAAACCCCTCAGACAGTATTTAACGTTCTAAAACCTAACCACTTGATGGAATCAACAACAAATCTAAACTTAGACTCTTCAAACATTTTTATTTTTGTATGGTAGGTTTAGTATGATTTTTATAACATAAAATGTTTATAGTAATCGCTGAGTTGGTCCCGGAAGGATATTTAGTTTTGTTGTCCCTATTTTAGACACATAATGCAACAGGTGCATTTTATTATTAGTCTTTTAGAAAAATATATATGAATTTTATTATATTAATTGTTATGTTTGTCATTAATGATTTTGAAACTGTTATGTAATATATTTTTTGTTAATATGTATATATGATATGTTATGAGGAAATTAAACTTATTAAGTCATGAAATTGACTATCACAAAGACTAGAAGAACAAAGATAGTAAGCTGGCACTGCTAGGCAGGATACGCCCACATTTTCGAGAGATGGATAGAGAACAAGCAAAACCGAAAGTGATTTTTCCTACAATCATAGGCTATAATTCATTAAATTACAATTTGATATGCGCAAATATTGAAAAGAATCAAGATCTTTAGGTTATAAACATGCATTACAAGTTTCATCAAAATCGAATTAAAATTGTGACCTATACTGGGTCCACAACCGTGATATACCATATTTTAACACTATTTACGTACAGGCGGCGGCCATCTTGTCTAGCAATTATGGTCCGATTTTCTAGAAATTCCAACTTAACCTTCCGTAGGGTTTAACGGTGATAGAGTCAAACGTTTTTTTTAAAATCGTCTAATAATCGTGACCTCCAGAGGGACCATAGGCGATTTTTCGAACAATCAGGGGCCATAATTCAGAAAGTTATGATCTGTATGTGCAAAAAACGAAAGGAACCAAAATCTTTGAGTTATAACCATGCATTTCAAGTTTCATCAAAATCGAATCAAAATTGTGACCTATACTGGGTCCACAACCTTGATATACCATTTTTTAACAGTATTCGCGTTCAAGCGGCGGCCATTTTGTCTGTCAATTTTGGTCTGATTTTCCCGCAATTCGAACTGAAACCTTCCTTAAAGTGTAACAGTTATAACCATGCATTTCAAGTTTCATCAAAATCAAATTAAAATTGTGACCTCTATAGGGTCCACAACCACGATATACCAATTTATAACAGTATTCGCGTACACGCGGCGGCCATTTCGTATGGAAATTTTGGGCCGATTTTTCGGGAGTTCGTACTCAACCTTCCTTAGGTTGTAACAAATATAATCAAACGATTATTTAAATTGGGTAATAATTGTGACCTCCAGAGGGACCACAAGCTAAACAAAGGCGATTTTGTGTATAATCAGGGGCCATAATTCAGTAAGTTACGATCCGATATGCACAAATATCGAAAGGAACCAAGATCTTTGGGTTATAACCATGCATTTTAAGTTTCATCAAAATTGAATTGAAATTGTGACCTCTACTGGGTCCACAACCTTGATATAACATTTTTTAACAGTATTCGCGTACGAATGTCGGCCATTTTATATGGCAATTTTGGTCCAATTTTTCAGAAATTCGAACTCAACCGTTCTTAGGGTGTAACGGTGATGTAATCAAATGATTTTTAAAATCGGATAATTATTGTAACCTCCAGAGGGACCACAAGCTAAACCAAGGCAATTTTGCGTAAAATCAGGGGCCATAATTTAGGAAGTTACTATCCGATATGCGCAAATATCGAAAGGAATCAAGATCTTTGGGTTATAACCATGCATTTCAAGTTTTATCAATATTGAATTACAATTGTGACCTCTACAGGGTCCACAACCTTGATATACCATTTTTAACAGTATTCGCGCTCGAATGGCGGCCAATTTGTATGGTAATTTTGGTCCGATTTTTCCGAAATTCAAACCTAAGCTTCCTTAGGGTGTAACGGTGATATAATCGAACGGTTTTTCAAATCGGATAATAATTGTGACCTCCAGAGGGACCCTAAGCTAAAAAAAGGTGATTTTTCGGACAATCAGGGGCCATAATTCAGGAAATTACGTTCCGATAGACGCAAATATCAAAAGGAACCAAGATCTTTGGGTTATAAACATGCATGTCAAGTTTCATCGAAATCGGTTCAAAATAGTGACCTCTATAGGGTCCACAAGCTAAAAACGTGATTTTTCGTACAATCAGGGGCCATAATCCATGAAGTTTTGATCCGATACATGCCAATATCGAAAGCAGCCGAGATCTTTTGGGGATAAACCTATATTTCAAGTTTCGTCAAAATCGGACAAGAATTGTGACCTGTAGAGAGTCCACAAACAATTGTGGACGGACGTCCGGACGGACAGGGGCGACGACATAATACGTCCACATGAAAATGTGGGCGTATAAAAATTGTTAATTGGCCACAATGTCATCTCGAGTTTCTATGGAGTTCTGGGAATAAAAAAGGTGAAGATGTAGCCTAGTCCATTAGTTACTCTGGGGCCCGTTTCACGAAATTTTAACTAAGATAAAATCCGATTTTAGTAATTCGATTGGATAGTATTAGATTGATTTTAGCGCTTAGCCAATCAGATTTAAGTATGTACTAAAATTTGGATTGTATCTTAAGTTAAAATTTCGTGAAACAGGCCCCTGGTAACTGTAAATAAATTCTGAACACTAGGTTTTATCAGTTAAAGGACCTAAGTCCGTAACTCAAAATCCTCCAAAATCTTCGACATTGAAAACACGAATTATTGGTCAATTTAAATCAACATTGATGATGTAAACTTACCAGGAAAAGATGAGCTTCTGATATCCGATATTTAAGATAAAATAATTTTTCTAACATTGGTACACGAATCGTGTACCATATTGCGCTCCGATCCTAGTTTTATTGAGAGACTCGAGGGACGAGGCTAGACACATTGCACTGTATCACACTGCATATGTGGACTGGAATAACCAGGCGCTAAAAAGATGCACTGGGTCGAGACTGAATGGCTTGTTTCGCCGAACATAACTGATTTGAAATTGGAGTAAAGCGGAAAGCATTTAATGTAAATCAGTTTATATACATTCATATTACAGTATTATATGAGGTTCGACCCACTTTTGTCAATTTCTGGATCCCAAATATTAGCGATTTAGCTCCTTTAAGGATGGTGGAGGCAGTCAAGCAAAGGGCTACAACTCCATTAACATGTTTCTATAATAGTAAGATTTGTACCATGGACATGGTCTTTTAGTCTGACAATGATTTTTATACGCCCACATTGAAATGTGGTCGTATATTGTTGTCGGCCCCATCTGTCCGTCAGGCGTCAACAATTGCTTGAAGAGGCTAAAGTTAATATCCGATTAACTTTAAATTTATACACAGTGTTAAAGGTCATGGGACGAAAAATCCTAACCCCAGCAATTTCCGATCATTACTGCCAGAGTTATGGCCCTGGATCACTTCAAAAAATCTTGTGGACGCTCTAGAATCTAAAGTTGACTTTAGATTGATACACAGAGTTTAAGGTCTTGAGACGAACAAGTATAAAATGTTTCATATGCTAAACGTTAGTCAGATTTTAGTTTATTATAAATGTTTCATTACTGAAAAAGAAAAAATATGCGGCAACTCTTGTTGACTGCCCGGACAATTTAGCTGCTGGCTGTGAGTATATGTTTGCTATAAGAGCCTGGGGTAGAATCAGAGTTCTGTTTTAGAAAATCCTTAATATTTTCATCTTCATTTTAAAGTGGCTCCGAATAATGTGCTCATGTGTTGATTGCCCATGATTACCTATCAGCGGGGTGGGGGACCTGGCGGATGATTTTTAGACTTGACTTTGATGGAATTGTCAAAACGTCATCTTTCCACTAAAATAAGTGCCTTTTTTTTGCTATTCAAGTGGGAGATGACATTTTCACAAACTTTATTTACAATTTATATATATATAGAGAGATAAATGGGGTTTAACGTCCACTCAACACAACTAGGTCATTTCGGGACTAACATATTGTTTAATTTTATTTCAATAATGCGCTTGCGCGTAGGGGTCTTTAGCAGTGGGAGGAAACCGGAGTGCCCGGGGGAAACCCACGAGGTTGAGAAGGTGCCCCTATCTCCATGACACATACGGCCAGCTAGAGGTCGAAGCGCACCATTTATATATAAGTGTGACATATAAATATTAAGTCCAAGAAAAAATAACACTTGCTCCATTTCCCATCCACTTGACACAGAAATATAACGAAGTCCTATATTATATTAATTATCTGGGAGTAAACATCATTATTACTATTAAAGAACATAAAAACCACTGGTCGTCAATTTGATGATTTCCTAACCATGGGGAATTTTTGAATTGGGAAAGTTTAATCTCGACTTAAATAAATATTGAAGCGACCATCCCGATTTGAACAGGGGCTCAAAAATAAAATTCCGAGTACGTATGAAATTTAAGCACAAAAAAAGGTGTTAAGCCCCGCTTATGTTGCCCTACGACGCGATAAAACTGTCGACGACTAGCGGGAACTGACAGCTTATAATGTCGCTACGACTGAATTTATCCACGACTGGCAGCAACCACGAGAAACCAGTTGATCGCAGTCGAAAGAGCGCTTATGGCGCCCGGCATCAGTTGAAGATTTGGAGCCACAACTGACCTATGACTGACACGCGATGACCTTCAAAATGGCCCCATTGCATGGTTGTTACCGCCCCCTGGGTACCACGTGACTAAATAACCGAATCCTGTTGGCTACGTCGGCTTGGCGCCAGTCGTAAGTCCGCTTATGTCGCCTGCGACTAGAGACAACTAGTTGTATCCAGTCGTAGGAGTAGGCCTAGAATATGTGCGACTCGGAGAAACTGGAGACAACTCGACGGCCACTGGCTTGCGTCCGATTCACACCAGTCGTAAGAGCGCTTATTTCGCCAAAGTAGTTACGACTGATTGTATCCACTTGATCGTACGATCTGTGCCAAGGGCCAAATTGGAAAAAGGCCCCTGGCCTAATTTGCTACCCTTGTAAAATGACGCGATTATTATTATTATTATTATTATTAGACCAGTCGCCGATAGTTTTATCGTGTCGTAAGGGCGACATAAGCTGGGCTTAACCTTGCCACTAAATTTCAGCTCAAAATATTGGGTCGTTTGGACGTGAACGTCAAAAATGCTTATCCAGACACGTAGGCCTAACCCTTTTAAGATTTGCGGTCAATTGTTTCGTTGGGTGACCTGATAATCGATTCCCGTTCCTGTAGAAGTATATACAATCATAGGCGTACGAGGCAGGGTGGGGGGGGGTGCAGCTGCCCCTCTAACTTTCGGGCAGACGGGTAAAGTAAAAGAAAAGTGGCCAAATTCTAATATAGGGCCTAACACTAATTTTACGGGCTGGAATAGCAGTAGGCCTAATAGGCGTTTGCAGCCGTCAAATAATCGAAAAATTTCTTTGGGGTCCATACAAGGTCAGCTCCACTTCTTCGCCTCTCAAAGAAAACCGGCGCCGCTGTCTATAAACCCGAAATTTTCCGGACATTTCTAGTTTTGCTTCCTCAACTGTCATCGAAGCCTAATAAAACACTAATTTTTACTTCTCCTTTAATTAAATATCACGAATTTGGTCATTATATCTAAACATTTATCTGGGGCCACTCTACTTTGTGGGACATTTTTCGGGCATCGATTATTATTTGTGAATGCTGATTCAACAGTCTGATTGGACGGTTTGAATTCAGAGTGGGATTTCGGTTACAAAACCATTGGATATTTTTTGAGTTGCTTACACGGTCTATAAAGGGCAGAAAACGCATTTGCGGTGATTAAATTTTCAAAATTTCACCCGTTTGGAATTCGGGGTGATGCGCGGATGGCCTAGTGGTCTAGAGTGCCACGCTTAAACCTCTAGCTGGCCGGCCACATCTAGTTTGCGACTGTGGTTTCGAGCCCTGGTGTGAGCGTATGTGGCATGAAGAAAGGGGCGCCTTCTCAACCTCGTCGGTTTCCTCCGGAAATCCAGTTTCATCCCACTGCTAAAGACCCCTACGCACAAGCGAATTATTGAAATTATTGAAAACGTATCACATGTATTTCAGTCGCTCGGCCCTGAGGAAGATGATTTTAAGGGATTTTAACACAAACTTAAGTTATATTTATAGCATGGCTTGCACAGGTTAAACAGTTTTAATGAAGCGTGCTATAAATGACTTGTAACACCTGCTCAACATGCTTGTTATTGCACAGAAAACCCACCCACTTCTCTATAATATGATTTCTACTTGAACTAGTGTAAACCAGCAAAAGAGTGTGATGACATTTAGGCCGAACTCCATGGGCACAAATTGTTGTTGCAAATATATTTGCGTTCTTTAAATCGGGTCTAATGGAAATTTTATCGGTGTATAGTTAATATAGTAATTAGCGTTTGCTGAAATGTTCCACTAAAGAATTAATAGTTCTTCGATGATAGTCTTCTTTGAAATCCGGATTAGTTATTAATAGTAGAATTTATAGTGCACAAGGTTACTGGACTGAGTTTGAAGTTGTTCGCCGCTTCACGTGGTCGGTTTTTTTAACTATCAACCAATCATGTCATCGTGTTCATTCGCTTAACTTGGTTCTTGGTCCTGATGTATCCCATCCCGTGCATTACCCCAGATCATAAAGTTGTTGAATCTCTTCTTTCAAAAATTGAAGTATTTGTATGCTATTTATACGGGTTAAAAAATGTTAAAAATGTAAATGAAGCTGGGCATAAATTATCATGAATGGCGTCAGAACAAATTATGCCACCAACACGTGATGAACGGAATCATCATTTATTGAATGCTAACTATGAGGCTTGCATCCATAAAATATCGTTAAGTCAGTGGATGCAAGTGCCATCTCCAAACAATAATAGCTGGACTGTACATAATATTGAAATGAAATGGGGTTTAAACTGAGCTAATGAAGAAGGGCTTATGCCATACAGTGTGCTATGAGGGAAATTTTTGCCCGGGCAGCAACTGAATTCCAACTGCCAAGGGATCGTTTACCTGAACGCCTTTGTGTACACGGGACCTCGGTTTTTCGTCCCATCTGAGCGACTAGGCAGCTGTCCTTTTCAGGCCCCCGTCTGCATCATTGACAAGAGGAAACCACGCCGGAAATTCGAGATGAACGTTCTCGGCCGATGCATGGATCGAACACCCGACTCCGGGATAGAGAGCCAGCGTCTCATCCACTTAGCCATCGTGATCCCCAATATGGACGACTAAGGACACTGTGCCCAGATCCTTATTTGATGTTGTTCACTTTAATTGTAAAGGGTAAAGTTTCATGTAGGCCTACTGATTTTTGTAAATGTTTGACATGATATTGAGTTAGATGATGAAAGTGATGATGAATATTTTTTATTATGATTTTATTTTTATTGTTGCAATGTTATTTCATTTCACACTGATACTCTTTCTTACACCATTTCCTAAACAAGGATGGTGCGTCTATTTGGCTTATTGAATCATCTCTGTTAGTCCCGACTGCGAGCATTTTGCAAGGTAAATAATGTACATGGCTTTGTTTACGAATCCTATGACCTGGCACTTGACCCCCTAACTTTTGACCGCGAGCCCCTCAAGTGCGACTCCTGATTGGTCAAATTTTAAATAGTTGCGCAGCATCCAACTTACATCTACGCAAATTTGGCCCCGCACAATAAAGAAATAAGTCATCCATTTTTCGGCCTCTTTCGAGCTTAAACTATTAAATTAACAAATTATATTGGGGTACGTTGTTGACATGTTGATTGCAGGATTATTAATAGTCCGATTTGTAGACCGGTTTAGCGGGAGCGAACGTGACAAGTTTTTCGACCCGAGAATTGGACATGTCTAGTTATTGCACGGTTAAGCTCGGGGTCGCTGGAAACAATCTGATTATTCAACGAAAATAACAAAGGAAGATTTTCCGTCCAAGGAGGTTTTTCTCTCCAAAATATAGGAATGGTCCCTTTAAGTTCAGTGCTCGGCCATCCAAAACCCCTAGTGTAACTTGAGAAACTTTTAAGTTAAGCTTAACCCTTTTGATGTGTCAAACCGATTGATAAATTTATCAGATATCTCTATCTTGGTAAGAGGACACCGGTGAATCACCCTTAATAAAAGGCTTCTGGTTATTATAAAATTCAAAAGTCACGTCATGAATGAAATGTATAAATAATGAATTACACCAACCATATATTTTCCAAATCGTTGATATTAAACATACCTATAAAATTTCATACATGCACCGTCTTCTTCATATTATATATTATTTACTGGCATACTTATTCAACAATGATTTACTCAAATATCTTTTCTTTTGATACACGTGTGACGGCTTGCAGGAAAATAAAAGGTCTGACTACGGTAGAAATAGAAAATGTTAATACAACCGCGGTAATGCTAGGCTCCAATTATGACGATTAGCGTCAGGAAAACGCGTTTTCGGCCGGCAAATTTTCCAAATTGTCATCTGGGCTACTCGGCAAGCCGCGCTCATTCGCCTCTCTCAGAGACACCGTCTGAACCCGCTCCCACCCTAACATTCCCCGAGCCTGTACACCTTTGCTAAAATACAGATCACAACTTTGACTTATTCCAAAACTTTATGACTCATAACTGTATTTAGGCTAGGCCTATATTCACTCGAAATTTCACTAACCATGAGGAGGTCCGGTGTTGGCCGAGAAAAATCGGACGCTAAACCCCATTACTGTAGTGTCATACAGCCGAGGCTAAATGTAGGGTACTGGAATCTACTGAGGTTTGCCGAATGGTCCTAGCCCTTACCCTCATTTCTATGCCTACCCTAACCCGCAATCCACATATATGACGTCATAATAATGCAGGACCGTCTCCGAACTGGCGTTCCCCCTGGCACTCAATAGAAATGTATTATTGTTGCGTCATAATGAAATTAGATCATAATACATTGCAACACGTCATTTTCATTGTCTTCCCCTAGATACGAGAAGGATATTGTTTTGTGCTTTTGTTCAGATATTGTTTTATTCGTGTTTTGGATCAAACATTGGACCACAGGTATATAGATAATAGTATTATTGGAAATGTAACGAACATGATTGAATTGTGAATCAACTAATTGTTTGTCTGTGCCGAACTAAACTCTATTTTTTCTTGTTATTCACAGTTTGAGAAAGTAAAACGACCTGTAGAAATGTCTGAAAGTTTGAATAAAACTCCAATGAGTAAGTCATATGCTTCATTTTATTATATCTCTATATTCAATGGAACGTCTAATTAAGTGCAGTGTTTGGGTGTGGGGGGGGGCGTAATCCCTTAATCGATATCTCTTATTCATTTGTACAGATTTGCAGATCCTTATTTATAAATGTTAGCATTCAACAGGTTGTTGATAGAGTACTAATGTGTTTCATTAACGAAAACGGCAACAATTTGTTATTAATTATCGACCGGGCGATAATTGATCTTCCATTCCTTGCATGTCGATCTACAGCAGTGTTAAATAATAAACCACAGCCTACATCAGATCTTATAGGCCTATCTTCTGGATTTGGGATAACTGTTTTATATCAAATAATAAATAAAATGAATTCATACGGGGTTTAACGTCCCAAATCGGTCTAATTAAAACGGGAAAACGCCATACACAATATATGATATCGGTAAAATGTTTGCCCGGACAGCGGCGTTACGGCCTACTCTTTATCGAATTCCAACTCTGTCACTGTCAGAGGTTTTTTTTCGTGCACTTCACAGTGTATAAAGTTGTATCGGAAAATCAAATCCTGCCTAGTGAATTACACACCATTTTCATGTTAACATTTTTTCGGGACGTCTTATAACTTCAGAAGCTAATTTTAGTGGAACTGGAGAAAGTATGTTGAAATTCCTTGAGAAGGCATCTAATCAATTAGAAGAAATAGCGGAAAATCGACGTATGGAGATAGAGCGACCATCAACAGATCTTTGTGAGTTGGTTATAAATCGTCAAAACCGAGTGATCGATCTTTTAGAGATATACCGTTCGGTTAATAGAGTTAACAAACTTCTACAACAGAACAGCACCAGAGAAAGGGCGGGAAAATATCTACATCCTGATACGCCTGATGTTAAGCGGCATGATATTGAACAAATGAACGAGGTCATTAAATATTCAAAGGGTGAAGAAACAGACGTTTCAATGGTTGAAGAGATAGAAATCAAAGGCGTAAAAATGAAAAAAATAGAAAAGGAAACGACAAAAAATGACAATGATATAAATATGAAAGTTTACAAGGATGATGAAATGATGGTTTGTCGAGGTGAGGAAAAGTTAGTTCATGAAATTGAAAAACTGGAAGTTTACAACTCTGAAGCAACAGATTTCAACATGAAGGAAAACCCGAAAGATGGCCAACGAAACATATTTAAAGATGAAGAAAACAAAGTTTTGAAGGACGAAGAAATAAATGTTTGCAATGATAAAGAAACGCAAGTTCATAGGGTTGAAGAAGTGGAAACCCATAATAATGAAGAAATAAAAAGTCTTAAAGATGAAGAGTTGATCGTTTTTAATGGCGAAGAAATGAAAGATTGCAGAGATGAAAAACTGGCTGTTTTCAAGACTGAAGAAATTGAAAATTTCAAGGTTAAAGATGTAAAAGTTAATAAGAATAAAGACATGAAAACTCTAAATATAAGAGTTTTTAAGGATGGAGAAAAAGAGGCTCCCAAGGAAGAAGAAACAACTTCCACGAAAGAAGCAATCGTTACTTTAAATGGCGAAGATATTGTAAGAAAAGCTACAAGGACGATTGGAACATCAACAGACGACACTATTAATGGTGATGAAGCTAACCAATTGCCGATAACAGATACTTTACAAACCAATCCACCGGGTAATTTACTTGACTGAAAAATAATTTACACTGCCATTCCCTGTCTCCTATAATAAGGAAACTTACACGCCTTTGTATTTTATAGATCTGCCAATAAATAACCAGATTCTCCGTGATTTCCAATGTTCTACAATTTTCTTTGGATTGCAGAATAAGAATTTATTGCCCCTCTTACGTTAAGATTTTTAAGGCTTTTTATTTTAATCTTGGTGTCAATGTTCACAGGTCAGAACTTTACAATTGGAAGGATTGTTCATGTGAATAGAATGACGGGATTGTTCATGGGTCATGGAATTCAAATTGTTCTTCAGGTTTGCTGTTGGGAAGCGTATAATATTTTAATTTATTACAGGAATGTGGTCATTTGCTTACGTATCTTGTTTTCCTTTTAATAATCAGCCATGAAGATAAAAAGTAGAATCCGAACCCGCTGTTTGGAAATGCGGACCACTATTTCCAGAACCTTTGAAGCATGTCTTGAAAGAAAAGAAGAAATGGGACAGCGAGGTAACAACATGCTTTAATGAATTATTAATGTAATATTCTTGGTAATATTTTACAAACAAATAATCCTAAAGATTCACCCATTTTGTTGTCAGGCACCAGGAGATGTTTTGGTGACATGTGACGTAAATAATCATACTGAAATTATGACGTAAAAAGTGCTATTTATCTTTTCATAATTTCAGAGAGCTGAAGTAAAGATTTTATTGTGTTCCAAGTCCAACTGAAATCAAACTAGCACTTATACTAAAACCGGATGGATATAAAATTGTCTCGATTAAAATGTTTATGAGTTTATGATTTATTGGTCTATTTATTATATTGGTTTTCATGTATGATTTTGAACTATATATCTTTTGCTAAATTGTCTAAAAATTTACGGCCATAATAAAATGTAAGCAAGACAAGACTTTGGTCCCAATAAAGCACTCACTCAGATTAATAAAAATTGTTTTTAAAAAAATGGTTCCATGGTGACACAACTTCTCATTTTCTTCTATCAGTATCACACTTAAAGTTTCAAGAAGAATTTACCAACAATCTTTTTATCTATTTTTTTGTGTTTCCATATTATGTTGTCACCCTTGACTGCTCGTCTGTCCATATTTGCTTTTGAACGCGAGTCTACTATAGACCTTATAATATGGTATAAAAAAGAAACTTGGTATTAATCATCATATTCTTCAGAGATCTTGAATAAAAGGATTTTAAAGATATAATGTACTGGCTGAATATTTAACCTTGATTTAGCAAAATAATTTTTGAACTTAACATAGTCTGTATTTTCCGTCCGGTATTAATACAATTTTGAATCCGTGATATTTCCACGAAAGCCCAGAAGGCTCATAAGGCTCCTTCCAAATTTCAAATTAAACAAAATAGAATTTAAACATTGTACTTTTACACAACTAATTAGTGCTTGCTTACCTATCTGATGCCGGGGCCAGATAACACCCGTTCCAAACAACTACATGTAGATTCGAAATTCCAAATTACTAGATTCGAATTACAAATTCCAAATGCGAAATTCCAAACTTCACATAATTACGTGACATTGCAATCATCATGGCTGCTGCAGAGACGATAAGTGTCGCCGATGCGGTGGATTTGACCTATACATTCAATATCCGTGGAACTTTTACATTGGAGGAAGTGATCAAGTACTACTGACATGCAACCGATCACCAAACTGTTCACATCTGCCGAAGCAAAACGGAACTGGAATATTGTTATTATACTCTATCTTGTTAGTCAAAAGCAAAACCTGATCTACTTGGTCGGATCAGATTTGGATTTTCGCAATTTGAATTTGGATATTGGAATTTGGAATGGGCCTTCTGGGCTTTCGTATACCTCAGATATATTGTTCGAACAGACACATAAATTTATTTAGCTCTTTTCCTATTTTCTGTATGTTTTATGGTTTGAAAGTATTCCATAATCATATACAAAGATACAATAATTATTTGAACCCTTGGGCTGAACTTTGACATAACCTTTAGGTGACAGGTTTGTAAAGACATCTGGTACGTCATAAAGTTGTGTATACTCTAATGATGACACACGATCGTGTTGAATACCATAGTCCAGTTCAAAATAATAACCATATAATTCACAGTGTTCTCTCTTGCCGTCTCTTGTGGGATAATCAACCTAAAATGTAAAACAAAATATGGGAAACATGGTTGATACGAGACGAGCAGTCTAATTAAAAAAAACCACCAAACCTTCTATATTTTTTTTTAGCTTTTTTCCTTAAGAAGTTTGTGACCAGATGACCATAACTTTCACGCAGCGAATAAGCAGGATTGTTAGCTAGGGTAAAATAATTCCAACATTTCACAAATCTGACTTAAGAAGTGTCCACACTTCAACACTGAATTGTTGCCCAATGGCGTCCTCACATGTCGGTGAAAAGTAAGAAAGAACTATGATGCCAAATGACATTACATTACCTCAAAGGTTTGCATCAAACCAGCTAAATTATATCCAATAATAACAACAGATTGATTATTTTCTGAATGGAAGGAACAGTTGGATACTATTGGTTGATTAATATTTTGACGTATCGTAGCAGCAAGACTTTCGTTGTAATTATTTGACACACAGGTGTAGTCTGAATCCCAAGCAAAAGAAATGATCTTTTGAGTGAAAGCACCAGCAACAGTTAAAGCTCTATCAATACGAGCTTTACAGGTTCTGTCCAATAATTCAGCCATTCCAGAACCCTGTATATCAACGGGTAGGCACGGGTCATCTCGGAGATATTCAAACGCTTCTACGTTTAACCAGAACTCAAACCGGTTGCCTGATTTTACCATATTATCCCGCACTTCAGAAAACGCCCGGAAGACCTTAAAAAGAAATTGCAATGAAATGAAATGGGGTTTAACGTCCTACTGTTCTACGCCTAACCTAGGCTAATGAAGACGTGCATACGTCATACAGTGTGCTACGAGGGAAATTTTTGCCCGGATAGCGGCTCTACGGCCTACTCATACGTATATCGAATTCCAACTGCCAATTGATCCTTTAGGTGCAATTTGTTCACGGGACCTCTGTTTTCGCCCCGTCTGAACTACTAGAGAGCCGTCCTTGTCAGGCCCTCCGTCCTGTATCACTGACAAGGGGAAACCACGCCGAAAAAACGTGATGAACTCTCTCGACCAATGCAGGGATCGAACACCCAACCTCCAGGCTAGCGACCCAGCGTCTTACCCACTTAGCCCCCACATTAAAAAGAGAAAAACGGTTGACTTATTTCATAAGTGAAACGTGGACTCAACGCAAAATTTGTTAGACCATTTCTGTTAATAAATGATTTGTTTCAAAAAATAATTTTATAACCAATTTATATATTCTAATAAATTATAGCCCCTACTTCTTGGTTACTGCTAGTGAAGGCTTCTCTGTATGTTACGCCTTTCTTAATGGTTGGGTTTATATAATGAATCACTTTATCCAAGACTGGATCCACATCCTCAACTCTTAAATCTCTTTCCGTATCCCAATAATAGCATCCTTTCCCAGCTCCTCGACCTTCCTGTACAGCTATCACGTCTATAACACCTACTTGAGCCACAAGTTCAAAACCAGCAACGTGTTGTTCTTTTGTGAGGTTTACCATAGCCATATTTAGATTAACATATGGGGAAATAACAAAAAGTTTGTCGAAATTGTGAACCACCAGTCCAAGTCTCTTATAAAGATCCAAAAACATGGAATTTGATGTCACCTGACCCAGGCAACATTCATCCGTTGAGTAATAACCAACCACTGTGTTATAAGTTGGTAAGAATCTAGATTTGGTCGACAATGGTGAAACGGGTTGGCTGTAGCGCTGTTTCTGCTCCATGAGCATCCTGTAAACCCATGTATAGTAAGCTTCTGCTAATTCTGTTGCAAAACCAACACCAGCCTGTGATGGAAAGGCTGGCAAACCAAAATAAACACTCATATTCCTTTTAGCAGCACTGGCCACTAATAACTCGTGAGGATCTGTTCCAGCAAACGAAGTAAACATAACAGCAACTGGGGTATTTGCAGGAATCTTACATGGTGCACTGAAAAATAAGAGGAATTAACATTACAAACTGGGTCATTGGCTCATTCGTCAAATCTGTACAGCTGTAAATCAGCATCAAAGCCTTTCATACCGCCCAGAATGTATTACCAACGGCTCTAACGAAAATATACTCTTAAAGCGTCATAGATAAATGATTTTTTTGAGTTCATGTTATTTTTATTTATTTATTTCTTTTCCAACTTACCTCTCATCAAGTTTCACCAAAGATAGAACTATTCGATAGTATATCCTAGAGCTTTCAATTCGCCGGTCATACTCAGGGCACATAAGCAAAGCATCACTGAAATTTTCTTCATAATTAAAGGTAAGAAATGTGGTCACATTGAGTCCCTTTGCCGATAGTTCTTCTTCAGCTTCATCATAGCATTTTTTCCCAAGAACACCAGTACTGCTGTTGTAACTCCCACACCAAACAAAACTGGGATCTCTTTGAAGATCTTCTTTACTTCTGATTACCACTTGAGGAGCTCGCAACCATACAGTATCGCCACCTTGGGATCGAAACTCGTCAAGGGCCCCATCCCATTCCTTTGAAGTAAATCTGTCTTTGAACCAGGAGGCTGTAATAGGATATGTTGCATCACCAACTACTTCTGTGATAAACGAAACGCAAAACAATAATATAAGTACCCAAGCCATTGGGCGTTAAAAGCTCTAGAAACAGCTGAATATTAGCTTATCGATAAATGTGGCCCACTTGTACCAGTTAATGATTAGTAATTTAGTACAAATACCCCATCTTATAATATGATATCGTTTCATAGATAAACTCTTATCACATGTTTGAAAGTAAAGATGATGACAAGCGCACTATTTGAATTTTTAATTTGAAATTGGTGTTTCAGTTGCCAACATGTGTTAATGTCTCTTAGAATCTATTACGCGTGGCGAATTTTGAAATCTAGAAACTTAAAAGGCTTCCTAAATTTTGCATTTATTGATAAATTCTTAATTTTTAACTCTTTGACGTGAAATCAGATGTGTATGTACTTTTTACAGAATATTCCCTTACATCTCCCACTATGTAATGTAATAGGACATTATCATCGTTACAGGAATGGAAAGAAAACTATCATCGAATGCCAAACGTGAATAGCTGAAGCTCATGATCCCTAAAGGATTCCTTGACTGTTGTAATTCGAAATTTTCCGGTCGTGCACTATAAATGCAATCGTTAAAATGAAATGAAAATGGGGTTTAATGGCCTACTGTTCTGCTCCGACTGGGCCATTGAAAACGGACATACGCCATACAGTTTGCTATGTGGGACATTTTGGCTGGACAGCGATGCTACGGCCTCCTCTTAAATCGAATTCCAAATGTCAAGTGATATTTTTATGGGCATGCCAATGTGTACACATGGTATCGTTTGTTGTACTATCCGAACAACTACACAGTTGTCCTTGTCAGGCCCTCCATCCTGCACCACTGACAAGAAGAAACCAGCTCACTTACCCACCGCGAGTTCAACAACCGTTCAACGGAAAAAAATACCCCGTGGTGGTCTCAAAGTGACTAGACAATAATATCGTGTTGTTTAAACGTTAAAATCATATACTCTTCACTTAGATTTATGTCTTATTTATGCTTATGACTCATACCCACGTGTTGCAATGTCGACACGACCCAATGAATGGTAATTATTCATCCAATAACAACATAGGCCTACTAATCGATAATCTCGATTAGCTCAGATTATGGCCTTTGTTAATTTGTTCACCTGTTCAATAACGCATAGAGCACCCAACATTATATTGATACTGTGGAAGTGCTACTAACGGCAAACAGTGTCTATTTACATTACCTGAGTTGACCTACTATACTGTTTACCTGTACGGCTCACTTACACTCACCGATAACGACAAGGTATCGTCGCGCTCATAGTCATAATATTGTGTGACATGTAAAAGGCCGGTATAAAGACGCTATTCCACGGACATAATGATATAACGGTACAGTTCGGAGATAACCTATCCGACTTTAAGGATTTCGGGATTTCGGGATCTGATTAATTTGATGTCAGTGGATAAAGGCGGGCTTGGGTCGTGAATTTGAAGGATATTACGAAATATTAAACACGACTCCATTTTGAAGCTTCATGTAGGATCTTACAAAGATGACATTGCGATTACTTGACAGACCGTTAGGTTACAAAGTCGGCTTCGGATTATTGATAGTGTCAATTGTTTTAGTCTTAATTGGATATTCAATACCTAAATGGCATAATTACACCTATAATTATAATGACGGTTATAATAATGATAGAGAAAAGGAGAGTACCAAGTATATATCTGGGTTATGGGGACGATGTAAAAGTGACTACACTGATTGTGAATATTGGGTAAAAGTTAGTGGTAAGTAGAATATGGTTGGTGCATGGTGTACACCTTTTATGGATTACATTAGCTAAACTAGGGCATCCTCAATTTTAACGGTATATCAGGAAGCAAATAGGGATGGCGTTCGGTATTCTTTATTTCACAGGCTAGTCTGGAGATCGGGTGTTCGATTCCTGCATTGACAAAGAAAGTTCATCAAGATTTTCCGGCGTGGTTCCCCCCGAGTCAGTGGTGCAGGACGGAGGGACTGACAAGAACAGCTGTCTAGTCGTTCGGATGGGACGAAAAACCGAGGCTCTGTGTACATATTAGCGTGCACGTAAAAGACCCCTTGACAGTTGGAATTCGATATAAGGGTAGGCCTTAGTACCCCTGTCAGGGCAAAAATTTCCCTCATAGCACACTGTATGTCGTATTGATTTCACAAACCGTGTATAAATAGTGTAGAAACAATAACACATATACAGCAACACAAGTATAACATTTATATATATATATATTCATGTGGGGATAGGATTTAACCCCGGGTGGGGGGGGGGGCAACTTTTTTGTTATAACCTTAATCAATACGCGTATGTAAACTATTTAGTACATGTACAAAAAAGGGTGATTACAATTAAACGTTGCTTGAAAACGTGGATGAAAGAAAACACTTCGAAAGGTCGTTCAAAAAAATCAGTACTTGTTTTTCCATAAGTATTTGTTATTATAGTTTATTGCTCTGTCCAGTTACTATATGTCTCTAAAAGATCCCAATTAACAATTCGCTAAACCTGTTTATATTTTGTTGTAAATAGAACTTGGCCGATATAGACAATTTTCTTTTCTTTAAAATAAATGAATCTGTACAATAAATAGTGTAATTTGTCGCCAATTTCATATTGATTGCATAGTTTACAGTTTCTATTTTCTTCAAGACTATGTTTAAATAATCTGTAATAAAACTTGGTATTGCAGGGATTGGGTTATTCGGGGTTTCAGCCATTTTATATTTTAAAAGCTTTGTTTTACAAGGATGTTTTAATACATTTCATCCAGAGTTCATTGCAAGATTTGTACAGTATGTATAGTTTAGTTGTCAGTTGTATTTATCAGTTTAACGATAAGTCCCAGTGATCATAATCCCGAGCCCTTTGACATGTTTTGGATTTTACCTGGATAGATAATCTATGTGTTATTGGCAACTATATACATGTTATAAGAAATTCCCGAAGTGTGCTCCGGTATAATTACGTAACAAAAAACTAGGTCAAAAGTACTTCCTAGAAACAAAAATATTATTCCAGTAAGGTTTTTCAAATTATAGTTTCATAAAGATATTTTGATCGATTTATGAGATGTGCTCTGGAATAAAAATTGTATACCTTACAGTACCAAGTCGAAACACAAACACGTCAAATTATTATATCTTAAAGGACCTATGTCCGTAACTCAAAATCCTCCAAAATCTTCGACATCGAAAACACGAATTATTGGTCAATTTTAATCAACACTTATGATGTAAACTTACCGGGAAAAGATGAGGTTCTGATATCCGATATTTAAGATTAAATATTTTTTTTAATATTTGTACACGATTCGTGTACCATAATGCGCTTCATCCCAAGTTGTATTGAGAGACTCGAGAGATGAGGCTAGAAAAATTGCACTGTATCAAACGGCATAATGTAGACTGGAATAACCAGACGCTAAAAGTTTTCACTACATTGAGACTACATGGCTTATTTCGACGAACATAGCTGATTTGAATTTGGAGTAAAAACGGAAACCATTGAATGTAAATCAGTTTATATACATTCAGATAATAGTATTATATGTGTTGCGACCCACTTGTGTGAATTTCTAGGTTCTAAATGTAAGCGATTTGGCTCCTTTAAAGTGCTCATAAGACGACAAACTGAAACTCGGCGTAGTGATGGACAGTGGTTATTATATGCACATTACGGAAAGTTAACATCAATCTGATTAAAAATAAATCAGCTATCTTCACTCAAAGTCGCAAATATAGACCTCCCGTAAAAACGACTTGGCCAATTATCGAAAACACTCTTAATCCCCTCGGTCCCTAGTGACGTCACAGTGTACAAATGCATATTCGGAATGTTTATTCCTTAATTACCTATATACAGCCGGCGTGTGTATTCATTAACGCCTGACTGGTTCCTTAATCCCCTAATTAAATAAAACAACTGACTACGGAATAATCTGTTTTTTTAATTTAGAATTTGTTTTATAAAACCGATTGCTGTAGCATTGTCTTTTTAATCAGAATAAGCCGACCGTAAACTAACATTTGGCTTTTGATTGAAACACGATTGGTGTAGAATTGGTGTAGCCGGCGCTACGGACATCTATGAAGCCAATTGAAATAATTAATTGTCGGCATTTAAGAAACGAAATGGTTTTAAGTAGTAATCATATAAATAAATCATTAACACGTGTTATTGGTCATTCTATCATACACCGAGAGAATGGAAGCAGAATATTTAGAGTTATCCTGTAGCAGTAGTTCTTTTAGCTCTGGCAAAGTATCGGGTACAGATACGCCGCGAGAAATGATAACTATAGCGCCATATATTATGTTTGAGCCGTATCTATCTGACTGTGGCCTCCATAGAGGATGGCGATGTAGATGATACCGGATCTAATAATGAAAACCATCCGATTGTTGCGAGACTAGATTCATTGATTTTATTAAATTATCTATTTACAGCTTTTATAAATAAATCGATTTCATTAAATTATCTTTTTAGCTGTAAATAAATTGATTTCATTAAATTATCTATTTACAGCTTTTATATATTAAAGAATTGATATTACATGTACACAGTCTGCCCTATAGTAGTAATTCACACACAAAGGATATTTAAACTAAAATTGCTTCAGCATTCCACAAAATTTACATCAGTTATAATCGAGAGCCGTTTCCGTTCAGTTTGGGTATCAATAACAGAATTACCTCGTCATATAATCGTATATGTCCATGATACAACACCTCAAAGAAGACTTGCTGTGTTCTTTATTTAGGTTCAAATAATCCGACCATATCAGAAAGCATGCATTTGCACCTTTCACGGTGAAATAATCGTATATACGACCCATGAGATGCCATGATATAACTGTCATCAAAGGGAAGCGTGCATGCACCAATTAGAGACTTGATGTGTTCTATTTTTAGGCTCAAATAACCAGACCATATCAGAAAATGTGCACGAATAATAATAAATGACTAACGATTTTTTTATATGTAACGAATAATAAATTACGTTTTGCATTTTGCAATTCTAAATTAATTCAATGTTTTTAAGCGCTTTAACAATCAGATTCACCAATCAATTGTCGTCAATAATCTTAACTCGCTGAGCAGAATGGGTTCGATAATCAACACCAGATTTAAAAAAAGGCAGGTTATCGTTTATTATTTCAATTGAGAATTTAATTGGCATTTATCTAATTAGGTGATTGGCGGTTGTTGAGACCGCGATTAACACTGCTAGTTCTCCTTTGTTTTGTTTTATCTGCGAGTATAAAACTTGCCAAAATGTATTGTTGAAAATTTGTGCATATTTAGTAATACTTTGTTGTTTTTCTTTTATCAAATAGTTAACGAACTTGATTGACCTACCACTTACCAGTGGCTTGTTCGCACCAATTTATTGATTGGTATTGACATCTACGACAAGCATGTCGTCAAGGTGCAGCTCACTGATTATTAACAATTTGTAGGGGCTTGTAAAAAAAAAGATTGCATGTCGTGTAAATATTTATTTTGTTTTTGTGTAGGTCATCAGCATATTATTCGTTTTAAATAAATATTATATAATTTCATGAGAAACGATGATTATCAAAGAACCGTAAGTGCAACTAATGTTTTATCGTTTGGTTGAGCCTTTTACTAACCACGTGGTTCTTGATTTTTTCTTTCGTGTTTTGAATATATATATATTTCCCAAACGTCGTATACCAGAGTCCCAAACTTCGTATATCCGAGACCCAAACGACAGATATCAACTCTCGCGTCATGTTTTTTTACTACTCCATAACAATTAATGGTGTGTTTATTTAATAATAAACAATAAAGTTTATTCGACAATAAGTACAACTCGGTTAATTAACTGCTTCTATAATAACAAGTGGGATGAAACAGCCCGATAGAAAATCAGGTGTGGGATGAAACAGCCCAGGGTGAACCGGTCGTGGGATGAAACGACCCGCATCCGCCAATCCGTAATTAAATTGTTGACAAACGCAATCCACTCTTTCCGTAATATTTCGTCTTTGGGAAATTTATGAAACGTCGGTATATTATTCCCCTTTTCTCTGCTGGAATTTCCACAACTCTCAATAATACAACGATAATTCGGCATCTTGAAATACACTCGGAAATATTATAGTAACAAATAAAATCTATTACAATTCAAGACGAGAAAGGTCTGCGTTTGAAAATGCTTTGAATTATATAGTGATGTGTAGCTTACATAATTACGAGCTTATGATTACCGACAATACACACTTGTTAACTGTTGGTATGTTGATACAGTGATATATTATACAGGCAGTGATATATTGGATAGATAATGTGTATAGTATGTGTAGTGCCTGTGACGTCATCAGCCAATCAACCGGATTAAGGTCGTTCATGAAAATTTGAAAACCGTTTTTGGCTGTCCCATACTAAAACGTAAATAGCTCAGTTAATTTTAATCAGATTGATTTGAACTTTCCGTAATATGGATTTAGTAATCATTGTTTATTATAATATGTAATAGAAAATTATGATCTTATGTGCTCTTTAAGTATAATAGGTTGAGGTTGCTATGTGTACAAGGTTTTGTCTTGCGCAGGTTATGGCATACTATGCCCGGAACGAAAACTGTATACACAAAACTGAATCAAATTTGTTTCCATGGAAACAAAAAAATATTTGATTATCATATCCCTTCGCTCTGCGCAGAAATGACAATTCATGGTAAAAACGATGAGTCAGAGTGACAAAATGTATTACATTATATACGATACAATTTATTTGACATGTTTATACACTAATATATAAAGGGGTGTTGAATGGCCGAATGGTTAGCTCGTGAGTGCTGTATCATAAAGCCTGTCATTGAGTCAACTGGCGTGGTTTCGAATTCCCGGTTGTACATGACAAGGAGAAGGGTCGCTTGTCCAACCTCGTGGGTTTTCTACGGGTCCTCCGGTATCCTCTCACTGTTAAGACCCCTACGCGCAAACGAATTATTGAAATAAAATTAAAACCATATGTTAAACCCAATCTCTCTCTCTCTGTCTAGTATATTGCTCTCTCTCTCTCTCTATCTCTCTCTCTCTCTCTCTCTCTATTATATATACATATTGTATAAATTAGAATATATCACAGTATAAATTAGAACAAATAAAATAATACAAACATTGATGACGTAGCCTACTAGTAAATGTAGTTCCTATTGTACACACGAATGGGTGTGTCAACACTTTACTTTCTAGAACACTCGATACCGATATTAATTTATCTTTCATCCAATTGAAGTGGGGTGTCTGATATAACTTGTTTAAGAAGTTAGTTGATGTATACCTTTTACTAGATTTTTATCTGGTACATGTCTCATGTTTAATGTTTCACTCATGTCTTGGTAGTCAATAGCATAGCCCTATAAACAACCCGGGGCTTTATCACCTGTCAACTGTCTGACTTAATATGTTTTTCGAAAGCATAACGTGTATTTTTGACCTATATCAAATATATATAATATCAAATTATTTGCTAGTTTTCTTTTATCTTATTATATTATTATATCTGGGTTCTTTTTCAGGTTATCTTTACGGTGTTCGAGTGATGAATTCTTTTGGTATTATTTTCATCGGTGTTTCTATAGGTTTAGCCATATGGTTGAATTTTTCTGGTCGGGCTAACCGCCATGAAATAGATAATATCTCAGTTGAAATAGTCGCTGGTATTGGCGGTAAGTTAACCAGCCTGTTATAGACCACCCGATTCCATGCTTCTTAACACACATATTTTACATTATAACAACCTTCCCGTTCTGTGAGTAAAGTCACGGTGGCAAACTTAAGTCATGAGTCTTTGACATCAATTAAGGGTTTTGTTGGGGTTTTTTTTTAACTGAACACAGCTTCAAATGGCTGTTTCGGGAGTGTGATTAGCATCTGAGACTTACAATACTTATGGGAAATCCCGGAGATTATTGTGTTTGAAAAAACATCTGATAAAACGTCGCTGTCGTGAATGGGAAAGGGGAACCGTCATTGGTATTTGCAAGGCAACATATTCCTTTAGACAGTCCTAAGACCCAGCATATATATAATATATATATATATATATATGAAACAAATAGGACTAAGCGGAAACCTTATAGTCAAAATTCATATTCAAATGTTCTAAATGATTATTTTCGATGATGTATGTATTGGTGTTTGGACCATCAAAGCGCCCCAGGCCCAGTATAAATCAAGCGATAAATACACCCTGTTTAGACAACAAGTATTTTGTGCATTTGATTAGCTGACTAAAATCGACAACCGAAAGAATAAAGTAATAATGCACTACTCAAAAGTAGACTAAAGTAAACCAATATAAAACATAAAAACAAACATTGCGAACATGATAATAGTTATTTTAAAAGTTTATTATATCTTTCAGGTATATTTGGTATGATTTGCATCATAGTTTATGCTGTCAATGTCAAGGATGAAAGTTCTACACATCATATAGATGCTGCTTTCGCTGTAAGTTGCGTGGGTTATCTCATTACATTAACGGCCGCCGGACTTATTGCGATATCGCATGGGAAAAAAGATGAACCTAAAACAATGAATCCATGGCCTTACGGTCTAGGTTCTGGTCTCGTCGATGACGGGACCCGAGAAACACAGATTGATCAATTTCCTGTCGACAATCCGGCCTTCGTAGATCCTACACAGATTCGTTTCACTAGGACAACTCGACCGCCCAGTTCGTCTGACAATTTGAGTTTTGCAGCACCGCCCTATTCACTTCAACCAGATAGTGATCCTCCTGGACCGTATTATCCTGCCCAACCAGTGCCACCGAGACGACAAAAACATAATGCACACGATGCAGCTAATACGTCGTATGGGCAGATGTCTGAAGACGAAGCTCAACCACCTTCTTACGATTCTATCATGTCACTCGACTCTAGCGCCTCGGATGTCAGAAACGTTCGTATGGATCCAAATCCACAGCAAAGATCGTATGCCCGTTTCCCTCGTATGATTGCAAATAATGAAGTAGAACTCTAACGATCATGTGATTTTATTCGAAAATTGTATATTTTGTGGTTCAGAAAGAAATTGTATATTTTACGATGTATGATAGTGCTACTAAAACTGAAGCAATATATTTAAATATCCGTTACAACGCACAACTTTACGTTAATTAAAATATTTCTTACTCCTTAGATCCAAAATTTTCCGAAAACATTATCTTCGAGAATTCCAAACTTTAGAAATCTTGAACATCTAAAAACATATTAAAATTTAGGTTTTATTGGGGAAATCCTTATATATTAACTCAAGATAACTGTGGCCGACTGCAAAGATATAATAATTTGCCGAAGTGTCTTCTATATGTAAATATAAACAATAATTGCAAATGAAGTCCAATCATGGAAAATTCCATATTAAATGATTATGATGGACAAATATTACCGGCAAGTAGCCACTAATACATTTTTTCTAAATATTATCTCCCTTTATCGCGAATATTTCATTTATTGGTTCTGTATCAATACCTCGGTATGTTAACAGTCCCTCAAAATATCATGGACATGTACATCTTCAATTTGATCTATATGTTTTATGCATTATAACTGGATTACAGATTTCCATTATAGATAATGATAAGGAAATATATTGAAAACTTCAGTCAAATTACTTCATTCTAAGCGAAAGCCATATATTTGAGGCCAAACGATAGATCTGGAATAGGCAGATTTAGCTCTTACATAATGTATCTTTAATAAAATAAATATAAGAATATTTAGCAAGAAATATGAATGAAAATGAAATGGTTAACATGTTACTTGTAATACAAAAGAATCCTTTTTCTCTTTTATAAATTTATGCACGAAGAACATGAATATTTTATGACAATTTAATATTTAAGTTATTTTAGGTGATGTTAATTATCATCTTCGTATCTTTAGGATTTTATGATGTGATTGGAATATCAGGAGAAGACAATTTAGTTTAAGATGATCAAAGCCGTTTACTGTTTATGAAATCATCTTCGTTAACAATATTTCACAATTGGTTTGTTTAGTTTGTATCGGGAAACAATTTGTGTTTTATTCAATTATTATATGGCAAATAATATAGTTGGATAATTAAACCAAAATTATTTTACTTTTGAGTGAATTGAAGCCATTGATTTCGCCCATAAATATTTTTTTTTTTAACCGAATTTTAATTGAGGGTCGTAAACTTCATCTCTTTGTTGAACATTAGAACATTAATATACCATCGACCATATCGTTGAAACACATTGCCGTTCAACAAACAGGCTCCCGAGCAGTTGTTTTTAAATTCTTTTGGAGAATTTTATTTGTTATTGTTTTTGTTGATTCAATATTTTATATTTCATCGGATTAAAATTAGAAAATCCAAACCATAAAGACTTAGCGTAAATAGGAATTCCCACACGAATTGCTTTTCGATCTAAAAAAATGGGAGATAACTTTTAACGGTTTAAATGTAGATTTTATGATTTACGGACGACTGTACATAGTAGAAGATTATTATTTTTTTCTATAATCTGAAGAAGTAGCCTAAGCCATGCATTGTATATAGATATTGTAAAATATGACATGTTCTTGCCATAACAACTGTTAATTCTTTCTAAGAAAGAGTTCGGTTAGATCTGGGGCCTGTTACGTGTAAATAGATTTTTTTATCATTTTTTAAATATGATTTTTGTAATTTTGAATCCTTGTTTATCGGGACATAAATACACGTTATTACGACTTTTTGTATTTTAATAAATTCTTTTTATGGAATGAATTAATTATTGTTTAAATCTGAAGTTAAATAAACGTTTTTTTATCAACCAAAAAACTTTCTGAAAAAGTAAATTCAATGAATAAATCTAAATGGTTAGAGGTGGTGGCAGTCGTGTTGTCTAGCACTTTAGGGCATAAGGTCTGCCATTGAGTGGCGTAGTATCGACCCAAAACGTTTTCTCTGGGTCCTACTGTTAAAGATCCTACGTACAAGCGAATTATTAAAATAAAATTAAATCGTATATAACGGGAGTCCTGAAATAGGAAAAAAAGACCAAGTTTTCCTTTGAGTCTTGGTCGCATGCCATGATATCACAAAACGTTTGCACGCCACCACTACAAATTTAACCGAGTTTACCTTATATTATCAATATAAAAATGCTGTGACGGAAAAGTGTCGAGTGGCAACTGAAGTGTTGCATGCATATATCAGTTATCACTAAGTGGATTTTCAATGGAGATAGAGAGAAATGGGGTTTAACGTCCACTCAACACAACTAGGTCATTTCAGGATTAACATATGGTTTCATTTTATTTCAATAATTCGCTTGCGCGTAGGGGTCTTTAGCAGTGGGATGAAACCGGAGTGCCCAGAGGAAACCCACAAGGTTGAGAAGGCGCCCCTATCTCCATGCCACATACGCTCGAAACCACAGACGCAACCCAGAGGAGGCCGGCCAACTAGTGGTCGAAGCGCGGCACTCTAAACCACTAGGCACCCCCCCCCCCGATATATAATTCGTCGCAGGCACGGCTTTGACATTTGTAACCAACAGACAACAGTATCCCACACTCATGACAAATAAAGTGAAATGGGGTTAAACGTCCCACTTTTCTGCTTTTAACCTGGGTTAATGAAGGCGGGCATACGCCATACAGTGTGCTATGAGGGAAATTTTGACCGGGCAGCGGCACTACGGCCTACTCTTATGTCGAATTCCAAATGTTAAGTGTTATTTTACATGCATGTCAATGTGTACAGATATACATATCTGTAATACATACCTTCTCTATTCTAAAGACATAGTTTTTCTTCAAACCACAAACATCTGCTATAACTACAGCTGATCTAGAACAACCACTCGATGATATGATAGCATCATTAGAGACTTTTGGCAAGCTGGATTTTTACCATCCGTATCACGTATCCTTATCGTATACGTGATACGTTGCGTCAGTGTAGTTTTAGAGTTTTGGCAGATTTTTGCGTCGCGTACGTATGCGTCGATGAGTTGAGCTTCGTTCTATTAAAGTAATTGCAGATATCTACCAAGATCACCATCAGTACTAGTCAATCTAGTCAAGTGCCTATTATAGTGTACAACTTCCCAGAGGGGGGGGGGGGGATGAAGTCGCTCGACAGTCGCTGAGCTATTAAAAAAAATAATTATCGAATCAAATTAAAAATTCTCCGACTTTGACTCGACAATAATTTTACCACAGAATAAAATCCTTTTCAGATTTGCATGGTTCTGCCTCCGTAAATTTAGAATGTAGATCAACCATCACGGTTAAAATGACATCAAAAATATACCTTTGTGTTCTAGAGTAAACAAAGATTCATAAAAAAAACGCCAAGATACAACATTTCACCATCTAAAAGTAGCAAAAAGACGGTAAAAAGACAAGAAATTGTTATACGGACCTTTTCCGTATAAAAGCTGTTTGATACGTGCTGCCGTATCCTTGTGTCGTATCACGTATTATAATTACCCACACATTGGTGACGTCAAACGCAAAATCCATACGGATACGCGATACGGAACAAACATTTACGCTTGCCAAAAGTCTCACTATTAGGTATATAACGTACTTGACGTATTAACTCACGTGTTTGGCTGACAAGGAAAGTGGACCACGTTCGGACAAAATTCACTTACCTAGGATTGTAATGGACCGTTTGTTAGTCTCAAAAATATCAAAGTATTGTGTTGACGAGTCTACGACACGCTAAGTCGCATATTGAATTCCATAATATGCATATATTGAAAACAAATCCCTTGTCAGACCCTCTGTCTAACCGTTTCTTTTTTGTTTTTTCGTTTTTTTTAATACTTTTGACCTTTATATTTGTAGGGAAGACAAGTACATAGAAATTTTGAACTATAAACAAAACTAAATAGGATGTTTCATTTAAACAGCTTTTGTGATTTTCTACGAAATATAGCCTAAGTAGTATATATTGGGGATCTTTTCAAATATTACTCTCTTGAAATGTTTTACAGTTGTCAGATGTTTAACTGTTTGGATTTTCTGCGAAATATAGGCAATATATATTGGGGATCTTCTCAAAATATTACTCTCTTAAAATGTTTAACAGTTATCAGTATGTTAGTATCTAAAATAGACAACATTCAACTGAAATATATAAAGACAAAGTAAGTGATCTTAGTTCAGTTCCTTTTAAACACTCAACAATTGTAATTACATTGGTCTGAAAGAAAGTACTGTTATTGACAGTCAAGCAATTAACCAATTTGAGCCATTATAGAATTTAAGACATCTGAAGTAAGAATGATTTTAACTTTTAAGTCACTGTAATTCACATTGACCTCAAACAATGTTTAGCTTGAAATTGGAGACTGGAAAAGCATAAATACACCAACATGAAAACAGCTGAAACCTTACAAATTAAAGGTAAAGGTAATAGTATATGTTTTAGAAAGATACTATTTAGCTTGTCTTAGTTATGTCTATATTTTAAACTAGTCAAAATACCTTTTTTTTTTAAAGTTGAATGTAACACTTTTGTCTAATAACTTAAAGTTGGGTTTCCAGCAAAGTATTTATCGGGTGGTTATTTCCAATAAAAGTATGTCAAATTTGGTATATATGGAAAGTATAGACACCCAATCTTACTATAAAAATACTGGATTACGCGAAAAACGCCCATGGGGCAAGCACTGGGCAATATTGTCAGGGAATCACTAACTAGTAACCCAACAGGTTTTTCTGGCTTATTGTCTACCAGCTTAGGTCGGGGAGCAGTTGTTATTTCTTGCTCAAATGGTTAGGCGGTTTGGGATACATTGAGTGTTGTCAACGTACAAAAGACTCTAGGATCAGAGGTCTAAAAATAAGTAGACAGAAATAACTAAGAATTTACTTAGGCCTCAGTAAGTATGGTAAACGTACAGTAAGTATAAAGGATACATTCTGAAAAATGGACCCTCCCACAAAGAAGTTAAGTTGGCAGACATTGCGTCTTACAACAGCTTACTTATAGCTATGGGTATCCACGACGAAAGCAAAGTTTTGAAAGGGAATTGAAGCAAATTTTTGATAGATTGGTTACTTTGAATATGTTTTTAGTCCACATATATCGTCAATTCACAAAGTTTGTACCCGGAAAGGCATCTTTAACGGTTGCAAAGAACAAAACCGCATACACCCATTAAAAAACCCACAGATTGTTTTCAAATTGATGTGCACGTAAAAGATCTATTGTCAGTTGGAATTCGATATAAGAGTAGGCCGTAGCGCTGCTCCCCGAGAAAAATTTCCCTCATAGCACACTGTATGACATTCCCGTCCTCATTAGCCCAGTTTAGGAGCAAAAGAGTAGGACGTTAAACCCCATTTCAGTTCATTTTAGTTAAAAAAAACTGAAGTCTAAACATGGAAGAGTATTTAACACTGTCTCGTGAGAAATTTCATGAAGATCACCAAGTTATCGAAAATAAATGCTCTGACCTAGTCAATAAGGTCATCTCTTTATTTTATTAAATAATGGTCATTGAACTCTTTATAATCCGCTTAAAATCTATACTGGTTTATGGCCTGTATATATTACGTCAACCATGATTTAATAAATTTTGCATGAAATTTAATTATAACATGCCTGAAGTAACTGATCCCAAAATTGACTTAAACAACTATAAACCGGTATTGTATTTGGTCACTATCTCTTGGAAATGTGGAGACGTGGTGGTTTGGTCCCGTTTTTGACTGACAAAGTTTATCAGAAACTTCCCGCGTGATTTACCCTTGTCTGTGGTGCAGGACGGTGGGGCAGGGGCGGTCCAAGGAACAGTGTCTAGTCGTTTAAGTACACTTTGTCGTGAAATACCTGAGAACTAACAAGACTAAATTTGATCTCTCATATATAAATTATAGGGTTAGATCGAGCGTGAATCTTTCTCCCCAGGGGTAAAATAACAGGCCAACCTTTCCTATGGAGGGATGGGGGTTGGATGGCTGAATGGTTAGCGTGCACGCGCTGTATCATAAAGCCTGTCATTGAGTCAACTGGCGTTGATTCGAACCCTCGTTTGTACGTGGCAAGGAGTGGGGTCGCCTGTCCAGCCTCGTGGGTTTTCTCCCGGTCCTCCGGTTTCCTCTCTCTGCTAAAGACCACTACGCACGAGCGAATTATTGAAATAAAATTATACCATATGTTAGTCCCTATTATAATTAACTAGTTTGTGTCGAGTGGACGTTGAACACCATTTCTCTCTCTCCGTCTCTCCTGTCGAGGGAAAAAACTGTCAGCCCCTGACCCCCCCCCCCTTCACTCCAACTTGTCAAATAGGTCCAATATATAAGTTACCTTCTGCCTTTACGCATTTAATGTACAAGACGTCGTATAATCCTTCTCATATCGTTATCTGGTATATAAACAGGGATTATGACATTTGTTATTGTGTTATTCGAGATTATCCTGGTATTAATTATGCTTAATTTTGGTATAAACATATGTAAATAGGTTAATTGATTGATTTATATATACGCATCTAATTTCCTTCATAATATTATATCCACCATTCAAACATTTGGTATAACGAAACGCCTGCTTATACATAATTATGTGGATTGTGGGATAACTGACCATGCCAGTACAATCATTGTAATTAATTCAGTCGTTTCTCCTGGCCAGGTGTGGGTACAACCATTCTTATAGAAGAGAACGAGTAAGAGAGTTTAAGTTCTTACAACTTATCAAAAAGTGTTATTTGATAATGACAAGGGAATTAGAATGAGAATATTCAAAGTTTCTTATACAGCGATTACTTATAAAGGTAATAGTGATTTATATCATTTTGTCTATGACGAATAAAAGAAATATAGATAAGGTTTTCTCTGTATGGATTTCTAATGAGGCAATCGAATTAATCCTGCTTTTCTAACATACCTTTCCTTTATTCCTTGAGCTCTTTAAATCAAGCCATCCTTTCGTGGATCAGAATAAATTAATCTGAACCGTTGATGTATACATACGTCTAAAGATAAGTATAAGAAGATTTTACATATATTATAGTATATACTTGCTGTGATGAGTAAGTTTGTATGTCTATTTGTATGTATTTATATATAAATCCACCGAATCAAACGTCATTTCGTTTCTCAGAAAGATTAAAATTTAGCATGTAATCTTATCTTATTGTTGAGATTAATTTCTATTTTTATAAAAGAGGTGCATCTTATTTTTATTACACAAAGTTTATTAGGTGTCTGTTATAAGTCTAGACTTATTAGTATTATATCTAAATTCTAATCTGTACAACAGGTTGTCTTACGTATGATTTATTTCAAACTTAATATATTTAAATCACCTGTTTACCCGTATTAAGAACCCGAAACACCATTATTGCGTTTTACTCTGTCTAATTCTTCAAGATCAACAAGTTCGCATAACATTCAAGTACATGCTTTCAATAATTAAACAAAATAATTAAAATTCAATTATCGGTATAAAAAAATCTGACGTGCTTGTTTCTCTCATAATGCCTTTGTAACGGTGTGGTATTAACACAATAATGTAGTTGTTGGTTTACGGCGAGCAACATACTTTACAGTTACAGGTATTGCTGCTTTTTTATACGCTCAATTTGATGTGGACTTACACTATTGTCAGTATCTTTTTTTTTTTCTAAACAATATTTTATTGATTATTAGGATTAGGAAACAGGCAAAGCCTATATAATCCCTCTCCCTTGTCAGTATCACCCCTGTCTGTCCGCCCGTCTACAGCTGGTTTGTGAACACTTTACCGGTCCCAATGGTTATCCGCATTTGACGAAATTTAAGATATAGGTCTATACCCTAAAGAATTCTGTTAGCGCATATCGGACCATAACTTCCTTGGTTATGGCCAATGATTGTACGAAAAATCACGTGTTTAGGTTGTGGATCCACTAGAGGTCACAAATTTATCTGATTTTGATGAAACTTAAAACATATGGTTACATCCGAGCTATCTTGGTTCCCATCGATATTGGCGGAAAACGGACCGTAACTTCCTATATTAAGGCTCCTGGTTGTATACAAAAACTAACGTTTTTATTCTGAGGTCACAAGGTTTATATCATTTTAAAATTCGTCCTAATTACGTTGAGTTCGAATTTCGTGAAAATTGGACGGAGACTGCCTGACAAAATGACCACCCCCTCCCCCTTTACGTAATTACAAGGTTTTAGAACCTTCAGATGTCACAATTTTTATCCGATTTTGGTGAAACTTGAAATATATTTTTATATCGCTAAACTCTCGGTTCCTTTTAATAGTGACAAATGCAACCGATTTGAGGTTTTTATCAATAAAAAATTGGAGGCGAGCGCTTTTAAAGAGATGTGTAATCCCTATATTGCACGACCTTTCTTTTGCGGTGACCCAGTGGAAACTGAGACTTCTCCTTTAGACAAATGGTCGTGTCAACTTTTATAATTATAGTATCTTAGTCAGCCATTTGTACCAGGATGTAAACTGAATATACTCTATATCTATTTCCGCGCCATTTCCTATATACATCAAGTGTTATAATTTGATATGTAATTTCAATTTGTTTTATACAATACTCTTACCAAGAGAATAGTTTACCGTAGTTTGAGATAAGTTGTAAGATACACTACAGTGTATATCCCTGGCGTGTTTTGTTGTATAAGTTATTTGCCAGCTCATAGGGCACTCTCCCTCCCCCCGTCAATAATTTGCAAATATAGGCTCACCCGGAACCCCACTCCGAAGGGCATGTATCAAAGCCATAATATAACTCTTTTGTGTGTCCTTAATAGATATAATTATATGAATGTGCAGTATTTTATGGGGTTGTTATTTCTAATACAAATATGACATATTTGTTTATACATGAACATTTAGAGACATCCACTAGAAAAAAAACACCCATAGGTCGCACAGAACTGTGAGGGTATCCCTGAAAGGCAGTTTGTCTCTTCGAGAAGAGCTTCTTATGTGTTGATCTAATGACTATCATTTGAGAGAGACTTTAACGTCCATAAGACTCTGCGATTATATGACGAAAAAGAAGTTTGAAGAGGGTAAATAAGGAATTTACTTAGCTTTCGATAATTATCTTAAATAGATAGCTACTAACGACAAATACAAACTGCTTTGTTAATCAAGTCACGTGATAAACACGGCTCATAAAAACAGCTTTCGTCCGATTAATAATATGTTTTGATAGGGACTCGAAGCAAATTTTTTACAGATGAATTATTTTTTAGTCCAAAGATATCACCAAATCACGCGTCTGAACGTGGGAGTGTAAGTTTATAGACAATGTGTACCTGTATATTTGTCCTAATGCAGTAGATGTAGATTTTACTCCCTCTATAAGTGTAAATTCCCCCCCCCCCCCCAATCCTAATATGGGGTTGGGGGATGAAATTGCCACAATAACGGGCTTTAAACCTGAGATTAGTGTACAAACCTATCCCTTCACTTTCCCAAACTGATTAAAACACAGATTCAGTTTCGTTTAGTTTTTTATAGTTCAAAATTTCGTTTTTACTTGTCTTTACTACTCTTGTACATGTAGTGTAGGCCATCGAAAGTATAAAAACGAAACGAAGTATGGATCTATATTTTAATTAGATTGTTCACTTTCCATGATGTCAAGAAATTCTACTCAACCACCTCTCGTTTTTTTTTTGTTAGAAACGAGGTGTCATTTGTTTTCTCTTTTTAGACTGTTTGAAGTCGCAACTACGGGCTTTCAGCTTTCTAGATCTAGAATTGCAAAAAAAGTAAGTAATACAAACCTAAGTTAGAATTGATTTTGATGGGAATGAATTGTCTTTAGAAATGCGATATTCATGTAAGATTTAATTGAATGGAACGAATTGTCACGAGATCGGGTATGAATAACACGATTATCTTACTGTTTCGTCATATTTTTTTCTTCAACTTAAAAAAACTGCTCTCAAACCTCCCCTTCCCCCCCACCCACCAAAAATGACCCACCCGACCCAAACTAGACATCATATACAAATAGTAGAAAGCAGGGTGCTATTAATCATGGATCTGTATTGGTTGCTGGTTTGGGACACGATAACTTTGGTTTTAAATAAGTGAGAGTGACGAAACGTCGTGTTTAGTTTCATCACATGAACACCTTGACTAAGTTCTATAATGTTCATTTCAGCTTCGGCAAGGTAGAGACACCAATCTGATTGGTCGAAACTTTGGAACACAATATCTCTTTTTCTAAATGTGGTAAAATGTTTAAACTTGGTGTAGGTGTCTAATAGGTGACCGCCTTGAGAAAATGCGTAAATCACATCATTCCAACTGAGTACTGTGTTTTTTTAAAATTTAGTTTGAGTCACGCTATGTGTCTATATGACTAGTCTGTGCCTACGGTTGTATGCCGTCTATGACTTGTCATGTTTTTATTTTGCAAAATTCAAATATTTTTCATATATATATTTAGCCAGGTGTGCCGCTATCTTTTCGTGTGTTCCAAGGTCTGCCCTTGGCAAAAAAGGTTGAGAACCACTATATCAATACCTTGACTTAGTTCGATGATGAGGATTTCTGTTTAGGCAAAGTAGCTATAAGCAACTTGGTTGGTCAAGTCTTTGGGGCGTAGCAACTCTGCTTTTGATTGAGGTAGAATGTTTAAACTTGATGTAGGTGTTCATTAGGTGAATGTCTTGACTGAGTTCAATGATTAACATGTCAAGCTAAAACTAAGCAGAACTAAGCAATGTCATTGATCGATGCTTTGAAACACGACAACTGATTTAGTTTATCAAATGTGGCGTGAAGCACTGGGGGGTCTTTCGATTTTCAGTACTCAACAAACGTTTGTTCCAGAGTTACCCTCTTTGACCTACTATCGATTTTAATCATATTTTAAGTTTAATGTAAATCATGAGTACCATAAGAGAATGGGTGAACCCTGTCGATTGTCCGTTTATTAGTTAGCAGTTTCCCTTTGTAACAAAATATGATAGAGTATTTTCTTTTACTAAATTTGGTGCGAAGTATTGGGCCAATAGTTCACAACGTGGAGACACTACCAAAATATACTGTTTCATATTAACTCGGGATCTCGAGAAGATTAACTCGAATTCTCGAGATCGTTAACTCAGGATGGACCTATATCCGGAAATTATCAGGGTATTTCGAGAACATTTAATTCAGACCTCGAGAAAATTACCAGGTAATCACGGGCTTTCGAGAAAATATCACAGGATCGCAGGATCTCGAACCCTTCTACAAAATTTTACATGACCCCTATACGCTTCCGTACTTCAGAGTCCAATATGGGTTTTAGTAACATTATATTTTAAGTGTGAGCTGATGACATCTATTTGCCTTTTACTCCAGAACATTGTGTCTTTAAGTAGGTGGCTTGAGTGCTTCTAACAGCCTACGTATCTAAAACCGTACAACCAAACAAAAGAATTTATTTTATGAATAACGTAAAAATAGAATATCCTATTAATAGCCTTTTATATGTTTATAATGAGTAAATGTTTTATAATAGTTCTATAATTGTAATCGAGTAAATCTTGCAGGATAAAATTATGCGAAATAAAAAAAAAACCATCACAAGCTTATAATGGATTGTATTGTATATTATTTGATATCAAATATTATATGAGACGTATGCATCACAAATTTTATATACACGTCTAATAATTTACGATCCGTAATTACACGTGTCCATTATAACAGAGAGTAATATTTCTCCGAGTTTAATTAAACGAATCAATATGTTCTATAGTCATCGTACTATCGTGACTGAGGTGAAAATATATGTTATGTCCTTGTATAAATATGAAATATATTCACGGTTGATTGTTTATCTCCGATAACAAATACCTAAACATAAAGTAGACGATTCATGAAAAATCCTGCAAATAAAAAAACACGCACGGAACAAAAGATTAATTCAGTTTTTGGGCAGCGTGCCAGTCGTTGACAAAATGAAGAGTGGTATGTATAAAAATGCTTCTGTGGCTATGAATTTGACCAAAAAGGTACTCAAGAGTATAAAAATAATATAGAATGGTCGAGTGCGTGTGTTTGTATATATAGGTTTATAACCTAATATAAAACTACGTGAAAGTCATCGTGGGCTAGTCTATATTGAATGCTAGAACACTAAGCCATAAAAGCAATGTAAGGTTGGATAAAGTGTTTAATTGAATGGAAAGCAATTGGCGTGTTGATGCAGTCCATAACATTCAGTGTTAAGTCTATTGTAATCACAATGATGGGACTAAAAGAGCTGAAGAGGGCATGGAAATAACATTTGGGGAGGGGAAGGTAAGTTTCTATTATTAATATCTCGGTTGTTATATTGATTTATTAAGAAAAGGGAATTTCTTTTTTATTTCCATGTTAGTGGGTGGGCCAGTGAATTCTAAACGACATTACAAAAGTACTGACACCGATACTAAATACGTATATATTTGAATATCTCACATTGCGATATAAACACACGCCCGTTGGGGGTGCTGTCAACGTAGTGAGCCGAATGATCAGAATTATAAGTTTTCTATTTTAAACAGAAGAACGTGCGTAGAAATAAACAAAATAATCAACTATAAACAATTGTGAATGATTAACGATGACTTATAATGGCTTAATGGAAATTATAAACTCGTAGCAGAATAACAATCTGTTGGTCTTAATTAGGAAAGTCTAATGATGTGTACTCATTAGAAGAAGAAAGATAATTGGGGATTGGAAAACAGATTATTTGATTTATAATGCTTCGTTCTTGGTCTTGATTGGTAAGTTTGTGATATGAATCATATCATTTCTTTGATTAACAATCCCAAACTAACTCTCTGTTGGAACAGCTTATTATTACTGTCAATATATTCTGAAAGGGTATGGTATTTTAATTTTAACAACTACGTTACACATGCGAAATTGATATTGAGGTTGCTCTATTATATGTCATGACATATAAGTCAATTAGATTTCATTTAAAAAGGTATATAACTTCATTAGGAGTTCTCAACTATGCACGACAGCAAGCATACGATAACTCAAATATTAGCCGGTGGGGCATTAACCCCATTTCATTTCAATTAGGGTTTCTTAACTATAGATCACAGTACGTCAATAGTATACTAACGGTGTGGAAGGTGTTTAAATTTTTAATTGTTTTCGTGGTTATTGTTTGATATTATTTCTGCCGGCTCAAAACAGAGATAAACTCATGTCACAATATTTTAATGTCATTATTTTAAGAAATAAGATTTTGAACATGTAGCTACAGTAAAAATTATATTAATTCGATGATCCCGATAGCAATGTACTTCAAAGATAATAGAAAAGAACATTTGGGGTTTGAAATTATTTTTTTTTCAAATCGTATATCAGATATTGTATATTGATATGATATAATTCCAAGCCTCAAAACACATTTCCATTACATATCAATCCAGAAAGTCTGTGAATTGAGAAACAAATGGTTAATGTTGTATTTGTAAATCCGGCTAGAGAGGGGGATTGATGGCCTAATTGTTAGCACGTGCGTGCTGTATCATAAAGTCTGTCATTGAGTCAACGGCGCGCTTTCGAATCCTCGGTTGTACGTGACAAGCAGTAGGGTCGCCTGTCCAACCTCGTGGGTTTTTTCCGGGTCCTCCGGTTTCCTCTCACTGCTAAAGACCCCTCCGCGCAGGTGAATAATTGAAATAAAATTAAACCATATGTTAGTCCCGAAATGACCTTGTTTGTGTCGAATGGGCGTTTAACCCTAGCTCGCTCTCTCTATCTCTCTCTCTCTCTCTCTCTCTCTCTTCTCTCTCTCTCTCTCTCTCTCTCTCTCTCTCTCTCTCTCGCTAGATTAGAGAACATTCATTTAAATCCTTTCCTTGATAATAAATACTTATGTTAATTAAAAACTTCAGAGAACAATTTAAATAATAGAATTTAAATTTGTTCAACTTTTCCCCGAATATTCATTTTGTTCCAGAATTAATGTAATAGACAATAGCCACTAATTTATGACAACTCAAACTTATTATAGAATAATGCCAGTAGGAACGTCAATACCCCCCCCCCCCCCCCCGAAATGTGACTTGCAGAAGTATTGCAAGAATGAAAATAGTTTTTTTTTATTTCAATCCTAATAAACAACCGGTCTACTTTTATTTTTAAAGGATTTTACTATGCTTACTGTGGCGCTATTTGTCAAGAAATTGTCTCATATTACGCTTTAGATATATTATAGCAATTATGTAACCTATGTCTTTGAGCCTTGTGGCGTTGTTTAATTCTCAATTTTCTATGTGACAAGAGATATAGTGGCTGCGGTATTTTTTTAAAATTTTTTTACGAATTGCAATTCCTATTCAAAATCCCGTAGTGTTATTTTTTTTGGATTTGTTAAAAAAATATTTTTAAATATTAGGTATAAATTCAATACTTAATACTATCGCTGGATTATCCCACAAAACATCGACATCAATACATAGTTCAACTAGTTCAAATAGTTCATCGCATTTCCAGTCTTTTTCCAACATTATTTATTCAATAAATATTTACATAATTTGAGATTTGAAAACAAGCCAGAGCTTATATAAATTCATAGGTTGTAAGAAGGTATTTGAATATTATGTGTACATACATTGTTTAAAATTATAATTATAAATATACTGGTAAAAAAAATTACAAAGTAAAAATGTTTACTCTTAATTAAAGAGACGTTAGGTAAGATAAGATAAGGAACTAACAGTTCTCGCTAATAATTACAAAATAGATAATGAAAACAGAATATTATGTGTACATACATTGTTTAAAATTATAAATATAAATATACTGGTAAAAAAAATTACAACTTAATTAAAGAGACGTTAGGTAAGATAAGATAAGGAACTAACAGTTCTCGCTAATAATTACAAAATAGATAATGAAAACAGAATAATATGCTGAAAATTTCAGTCACGAGATATTAGCGATTCTATTTCAGGCCAGCCTCGATCGTCATTACTACCGTTGGTATGATAACAAACATCGTCTCGATTATCCATTGTTGCGTTAAATCATCCACCACAAAACGTATTCAAATCGAGAGTTGATTATAGTCTTGAGAAGTTGATATCTAATTAATGATTTAGATAACATTTAAGACCAGCAATTGGAAGATTTAGCTCTTGCATAATACATGTTTAATTAGTCAAAAGGTTAATTTGGGTATAGTACAAATCGGTAATAATACAGAATGTAGTGTGGCTAGCGAAACGATTATCTGATGTTCATAGTACGGAAGGGTATGCGTATCACAAGTTCTGGATAGAGAAGATAAAAAGTTTAACGTCGAGAATCTAACACGGGGCATGAAAGGCATCCGAAGTGAGTATATTATTGCGAAGTTTGTAAATGTCGTTTGATAATGTTTAAAGTTGGGTTCCCAGCAAAGTATTTATCGGGTGGTTATTTCCAATAAAAGTATGTCAAATTTGGTATATATAGAAAGTATAGACACCCAATCTTACTAGAAAAATACTGGATTACGCGAAAAACGCCCATGGGGCAAGCACTGGGCAATATTGTCAGGGAATCACTAACTAGCAACCCAACAGGTTCTGCTGGCTTATTGTCTGCTAGCTAAGGTCAGGGAGCAGTTGTTATTTCTTGCTCAAATGGTTAGGCGGTTTGGGGGACATTGAGTGTTGTCAACGTACAAAAAACTCTGCGATTAAAAGGTCTAAAAAGAAGTAGACAGAAATAACTAAGAATTTACTTAGGCCTCAGTAAGTATGGTAAATGTACATTAAGTATAAAGGATACATTCTGAAAAATGGACCCTCCGACAATGAAGTTAAGTTGGCAGACATTGCGTCTAACAACAACTTACTTATAGCTATGGGTATCCACGACGAAAGCAAAGTTTTGAAAGGGAATTGAAGCAAATTTTTGATAGATTGGTTACTTTGAATATGTTTTTAGTCCACATATATTGTCAATTCACAAAGTTTGTACCTGGGAGACATCTTTAATATAATTAATATTGGGCCTTCGTGATGCAATAATATGTACTATTAGTCAAGATACTACCCGTAACACCAGACACGAATTTGACTGTAAAAAAAAGGGGGGGGGGGGTGAGTGTCGCGCTTCGACTTCTAGCTGGCCGGTCATCTCTGGCTTGCGGTTGTGGTTTTGATCCCTGGTGTGAGCATATGCGGTTTCCCTCCCACAAGAAAGACTCTTGCGCGTGCGCTATGATAATAAAAATGGAAATTGTCTGCGATATCTCGTTCGGGAGATGTGTGTGTTAAATTCTAAGAACAAAAACAGAACACAGTATTCAATAAAAATCGCCACCCACCAGCGGCACTTTAAGTATCACACGATAAGTATTAAGACAAGATATAATATCTATTGTAAGTATCATCAATCAAGAAACATTAACCAACAGTACACGATGGGTATGATCAATCAAGCGGCAGTAATATTACAAGCAAGTGCCAATAATCAAGAAACATTCACTATCACACGACATGTGTATCTTAAATCACAAGACGGTAACTAAATCAATGGGACACGATGAGCATCCTCACTCAAAATACGGTAAGTAAAACCAGTATCATCAATCAAGAAACAATAAGTTTTGTGAATCAAGAAATAATAAGTTTTGTGAATCAAGAAACAATAAGTTTTGTGAATCAAGAAACAATAAGTATCATTAATCAAGTAAAACGACCATACACGATATTTAAAAAGATGCGGTCAGAAAGAAAACCATAAGGTCACGCACGATAAGCATCGTCATTAATGATGCAACAAGTAATACCAGTATCAGAGTCGACAAACAGTAAGTAAATGATAAATATCATCAATCTAGACGGTGAGTATTAACCAACAGTAGATGGTAAATAGAACCAACATGAAATGATAAATATCATCAATCTAGACGGTGAGTATTAACCAACAGTTGATGGTAAATAGAACCAACATGAAATGATAAATATCATCAATCTAGACGGTGAGTATTAACAAACCAACAGTAGATGGTAAATAGAACCAACATGAAATGATAATTGTCATCAATCTAGACGGTGAGTATTAACAAACCAACAGTAGATGGTAAATAGAACCGACATGAAATGATAATTGTCATCAATCTAGACGGTGAGTATTAACCAACAGTAGATGGTAAATAGAACCAACATGAAATGATAAATATCATCAATCTAGACGGTGAGTATTAACAAACCAACAGTAGATGGTAAATAGAACCGACATGAAATGATAAATATCATCAATCTAGACGGTGAGTAAAACCCAAATATACACGGTTAGCCGGTGATTTACGGTCTTAGTGACAAACTAATGATATGTATGTACATTTACTGTTTCACCTACCACCTACGACTATTACATTGTATTGGAAAGCACCCCTTGTAAGTTTTAGTAACTTGCGTCGGACTCTTTTACTTTAAAGTAATAAAATATGTTTAAATCATTGACAAACTCAGTGAGTTAAGGCCCTGACTCTTTAACTTGGAGGTTTCCATTGTTGGCTGGAATAATCTGATTAAAACACAGATCATATTTCGTTTCGTTTTTTATAGTTCAAAATTTCGTTTTACTTGTTTTTACTACACTAGGAACCGGAAGAGTTGTTATATAATATGCGTTCTTGTTGATGTGATGAATATGCCAATGAAATGATCTGTTACGGCACTGTGTGGAACTGTGGGTAAACCCCTAGAAACGTCAACCCTGATTAATTAGTGTCTGACGTTATAGGGTTAAAAGCCACTCGTTTGACCCCTGACTTGAACTCCCACTCTAACTTGTCAGATTTTCATGTAGTGTAGGCCATCGAAGGTATAAAAAACGAAACGAAATATAGCTCAGAGAAAATTCCTTTGGATTTTCAGACATGGTTACACCGTGTCAGTGATGCGGGACGGAGGTCATCAGATTGAACGCAAAAGCGAGGTCCCGTGTACACTTTGGCGTGCATTTAAAAAAAAACCTTGGCGATTGGGCAAGATTGACCTAATATAGCACACTGCATGGCATGTGCCAGTCTTCATCAGAACATGGAAGAGCTAAATCTGTCTATTGTAGGTCTTTCTTTGAGTCTTAAATGTTATAAAAACTATTAATTAGATAAATATGTAAATGCCATCTGATGAGTCCGATTTTCATCTGATTTAAATTCGATCTGCGGTTAAATGACGGTTAATTATAAACCGTAAGTTGGATAATAGAGACATTGTTTATTATGGTAACAACGGTAATAATGACAATCAAGGCTACACTGTTTTTGAAATGACGAATTCTTGGCTCAAACTTTACTCAAAGTGAAGTAATTTGACTGAAATTTTCGGCTTATTTCCATTACATTTTTTAACTTTTATAGTGGGGACTATCAGCTCTTTATCTACTCTTCCACCGTGTCTCACTAACCTCGGGACCCGCGTTCTACCCGGCGTTGGCGAGGGAGTTCCTCTGTATTCTTCAAGGTGATTCTCTTTGTCAGTGGTGCAGGTCGGAGAGCCTAGCCAAGGAACAGAGCCTACATGTAGTAGCGTGGGTGGATGTATAAGTAGCTTGAGGTGAGGTTGAACATAGAGAGAGAGATGAATGGGGTTTAACGTCCATTCAACATAGCTAGGTCATTTCGGGACTAACGAGGTTGAGAAGGCGCCCCTATCTCCATGCCACATACGCTCACACCAGGGTCGAAACCACAGCCGCAAGCCAGAGGTGACTGGCCAGCTAGAGGTTGGACATACTAGTATATTGCAGTATTGAGGGAGTAACGGTGGCTCAGCGACTAGGCTGTAGCTCACTACACTGTAAAAAAAAAAAAAAAAATATTAGGCCAAATTGCGTAGTATAACACCCTTTTTCTGTTTATCGATGGCTTTTTATGGAGAGATTGTGTTAAAAGTGTGAATTAATTCTTCAAATTACGTGTTTTATGTATTTCTGTAGAAATTCAGTGTTAAACAGGAAATTACCATGCAATTTAGGGATAAAATGTTTTATTGATTTCTATAACAGATTTAATTCTGTTATTTTACGGAATAAACGGTGGAATGACCAGGAACTTGCGGATTATTTATGTTTGCAAATGCAACGATAAGTAATCGTATACATATAATCATTCAAAAAATGTATCATGTTATAGTATTCATCTCAATTTATTAACCATAATATACAGAACCATAATATATATTAATTGTCATGTATTCATATCTAATTGCCATTATTTATAAGATCTATGAAGTGAATTGTTATTCATCATACGGTAATCAGATTGTAAGTATTTTTGAAAAATGTGTAAAAATATGTTTTAAACCGCCGTGTGTATAGGTTGCATTATCCGGTAATCAAATACTTTTAAATCCGGAAACCATAACCGAGTGGTCAGTGTAAGCCGGTTTGTCTGTGCGAAATGATAGTACCGCAGCTTACATCTGAAATCCCCTAACCGGACCAATCACTGACGAGTAGCCGTTTGCGATACCTTATTATAGGATATTCCCTACTCTTATATTGGAGAGAGAGAGAAATGGGAATTAACGTCCACTCAACACAACTAGGTCATTTCGGGACTAACATATGGTATAATTTTATTTCAATAAATCGCTTGTGCGTAGGGGTCTTTAACAGTTGGAGGAAACCGGAGTGCCCGGAGGAAACCCACGAGGTTGAGAAGTCGCCCCTATCTCCATGCCACATACCCTCACACCAGGGACTCTTGTATTAGCGGAAAGGGGTTAGGTATAAATATTATCTGCTACATCACTTCTGTGGAAGCGGACGTTAAATAAAGCTATTTCACGGGCGCGTATGAAGTCAATGGTTAATTTGATGACATTTTTATTACTTTCGCACCTCAGGAAACAAAAATTACCAGGATTTCTTTTCTGTTTTTAAAAATGGAATTTATGTTTATTTCTGTAAATTACAGGAAAACCAAATACGGATAAAATTTTCCCGGTAACTTTTGTTTCCGGAATGTTTCACGTTTTTTCACGGATATTTATGTTACATTGTAACATGCAGGTCCGGGGGTTCGATCCAGGTGTTGGCCGAGGAAATTTCTCTGGGTTTTCCAGGTAAAAAAAATCCTTTTAAGAAATACAGATCAATTGAGGTTTAAGGGTAATACCGTATGTTTATCTCTCAAACGCCGTTTTAGTTGCCAACAAATTTAAGAGCTTGAGTTTTGAAACGATGTATTTGATCCCAAGTCGTGGCACTCAATAATCTTCTATTTGTGAGAATGTATAAATCAATGAAACATCTAATTATCTAAACACGTTTCTTGTCATTTATAAAAAAAAAAATACAGCAGACAGAACATCTGCCAATTATAACGGTGCACTATTTACTTTTTGAATAATGATGGATAACATCAAAGTTTCTAGAGGTTATTCAAATATAGATCCCCAAAATAATCAATAACCAATATTCAATATTCGTCAGAAGAAAAAAACATGTTATATTATTTGGTCCTCATCTGTTAGCATGGTCTGAAAGTTTATCGATCCGTTCAGATGTATGCCCAAGTCTTAGATTTGATGACATTGTTCAGGGAACATAATATATCCAATCTAACTAATTAGTGAGCTCGCTGGGAATTAATACTCTAAGAATTGAATCATTCAGATAAAATCCTCACGACTATAAATAATACTCGAATAACACATGCAAGGCGCCATTGTTGGTCAACCCATACTCATTTCCGGTGAACTTTCTGGAAATAGATTTACTTTTTTTTCTAACCTTCAGTAAATGTGGCACATAGAAAGTAATTATTAATGGTGAACTTCTTTATACAAGTAACGCTCTTTTTGCACGAAACATACTTTAATTGGTCAGGCAATGGCAAATGTTACTGATTAATTCAAAGATATGTTTTTGCTCTTTCAAAGACCGAACCTAGAATTAATCTGGTGTTGGGCAATAAGTATTAACAAAACTTAAAGCTGTTGAAAATCAACAAGTTTAAAGATGCATTATGTAAAATTTAGATAAAGAGTAGGTCGTTATTGCTATAATAGCCTAAAAAAAGTTAATGAAAAAAGAATATATTGAAAATTTCACTCAAATTAATTATTCCGAGTGAAATTATATTTTGCTTCTATCATGGGCTTTCTGGTGGTAGATGCAGTTAAATATGTATCAAATCTATATTACTTTTAATCCAAATATTTTTTTTAATAATGAAATTAGAAAACTGTGTATAAATCTAAGTGCCGGGCATTTTATCGACATGAGTGATGTCACGCATTTTCGGAAATTCTCGGCTTTGGCCGGTCAGATCAGCGTTCAAAACAGATATGTCGGGCATTGTCTAATCCACTCAATATCCAAACCTTCCGATGCTCTAGAGAGTTGATTATGTAATAATTTGAAGCTAGAAACACGCCCTACAATTGTTAGTGCCTCTTTAAGAATTAAACCATGCTTCAATGTCAGAGCTGGTGCAGTTTCGTGGAGGTATGTGGCCTGTCATTATGGTATATATACAGAACAGTATATAACTAGCACACAGTGAAGATGTGGTGGTTGCTTAATATGCGTTTTTGTTACATTGTCTCCATCAAGGTTAAGGACTATATAATATAATATAGTGTTTCCATCCCTGACCCCCCCCCCCCTTTGTCAACAAACTAAGAGGCATTGCTCCACCTACGGATAATGGAGCAAAAACATAGTGGGCAAGATCTGGATGAATCATGAGTGATGTGTTATATGAAAATATCACGACTATTACAAATGTGACCGTGGTGTTATTAGTCAACAGGGAAATCAACATCATAGATTAGCTGGTGTCAAAATAAGATTGACGGTCATATACTTATCTCATCTCATCAGAATAATTAAACACATTCTTAATACAGCGTGTATTTCTGTAAATTAAAAAAAACAGTCCCCGCCATCTTCTAGAAATGCGACAACAGGTTTATTTACTAATCATACGTTCCCTTAAGTCTTGGACTTTTATGAAGAGCGCCGCCCCAAGGACAACCACGAGAAAAAGATACGTAGTGCTTTGAGAACAGTTTCTGGTGCCACAAACAATGCACTTGACCAAATCTCGCAGCAAGCGCAACCCCGATCAATTTTTTAAAAAAATACCCATAGTTTTGTGACTTTATGTTCAACAATGCCACAATCCTGATTCAAGTTAGTATCGAATGTACAGAGTCAAAGGAAGAGCAACGTGGGAGTCCTCGTGCCTAAAGTAGAAATTCCAGTCAGGAATGATACAAATAATTTGTATCGGAACTTAATCAATTATTTAACAACATTTCTACATGTAACGATCTGATCACCTACATCTTATGTTTTTTGTCACAACGAGACCACGAATATTCCATTAAAACCAAAGAGTTGGAGAACAGAAATAAAACAATGGCTATAAAATCGAACCTGTTAGATCGATGGGAAATGATGAAACCTGACCGCTGAAGCTATTTATACAAAAATCTTTTCAGAAATCGGAATGTAAAAATATCCCTCCGGATTAGCTGTATTTTCTTTGCGACACTCATCACATGTACACTATTTTCTACATTTCAGATGAAACTTGTTTTTGGTGTTGAAATCCAGTTTAAGGGCTTTACCATATACCGGAAAACAGCGGAAAACAACCGGAAAATACCAGAAAACAGCATTTTATACTGAATACTGGAAAACACCGGAAAAACACCAAATACAGGAAAACACCCTAAATAGGTAAGCCGGAGCCTGGTCTTCTTGAAACACTGGAAAAAAGCTGACACTATCCCTAACGCTTAACCTAACCACCCTAATCAATCACTGGTCCTCTGGAAGACATCGGAAAACCTAACCCTAACCGGTTCTTAGTGTGTTTTTGTGTATTTAGTGTTTGTCGGTGTTTTCCGGTATTCAGTATAAAATGGTGTTTTCCGGTATAAATTGTTGCCGCATTTTAACTAAATTGAAAACATGATTTCGGTTCTTTTGTGTGTGTGTATGGAAAGGCGAGGGGGGGGGGGTGTAATAATTTGCTGTTATGCTGGTCCTATCCTATCAAAATCTGTTATAGTATAGATAATAGCAACATTTGTTAAAGGCTTACCAATTTGAGCTTAATTTTGGAAAGCTTTTGACGCTATTTTTGTTGAATTTATATTTTCGAACCTTTATCGCTTTCTAGTTAGTTTAGATATAATGTAATATTATCTAGTTTGTGATAGCTACGATAAACGTGTTATTTTCTGCCATAAACCCATTAGATCTGCACCTTAGTTATTTATGCCATAATGATAACTGCACTAAATGAAATATGTATTGATCCCGGCCCACTGTGCCATTTATTAAATGTCCTTAGTTTCCCCTTTGTGATTATCTAAGTGGTCTCACCTTCTACAAACATTAAACAAATAACATTTTGTGGTCTGTACCTCGTTATCGTCATTAATTATTTACAGTTTGTAAAAGCCTAACACCTCCGTGGATTGTTCATATAGAATAGAAAAACAAGTATCCACATCTTCATCCATCAAGGGAACAAAGTTCATTTCCAATGACCCGATTGATCCGTGAAAATGGTATGGTCACTACTATAGTTTACATGCATTTATTCAATTAATGTATTTCATACTAAACAAACACTTTTCACAAAAAAAGGAAGATGATGCAGGATGATGTTTTTCTATAGCAACTAGTATTTCCGTTAGTCGTTCAGGCTTGCGTATTTCACCATTTATTCTCTTGGCATGCTAATTCTCTCTTGAGATATTTAGACAATTTATGGCTCGCCAGTAACTGGACCTGTGGACCAGTTTACCATTTTAGTCTTATTTAATTTGTAATGCGATTTACTCAAATGGCAAGGAAATGACGTAAGATCCAATTATCAATTATTTGACGACAACACTTCAGACATCGAAGCGACTGATTTCACCATTTTCATACTTTACCATTCTAAAGTAGAATCGGAAAACGGTTCCAAATATCTTGATTGGATGCCGAGGTGTTTTCAGAAGTTAAGTTTGGAATGATTTATAGAAATCAAATGGGGAGCTCATATCAGAGGCCCTGACGAAAAAAAATCTTATCTAAGTTTTTTCCTATCTGCTATGCTTAAATTAGATTGTATACATTCCTTGATGCGTATATAAATAATATAATTCGTTTCGTTTTATTTTAAATCCCTTTTTAAATTTTCTGTGGCATTTGCGTAATTGTGGGATTTACCGTTGTCACCACATGTCGTTGCCATGGAAAATAGCTCTCGTCACTGACTTGAATCGGCAGGTTACGTCAAAATGTGACGCGTGGAACAAATCCGACGAGTGTCGCATTTCAGCTCTCCCAGATCAGTCTGTGAAAAAATGACGAAACTCAATCGCATTCGTGTACACTATGATGATACAACTAGTAATTACATAGACTGGAGAACAGTCTACCCCCCAACATTATACATCATTTGACATAGGCGTGTGATGGTGTTAAATTGTATCATATTTATAAACCTTATAAATCATCAATAAAGACTACTTAATTAATATTTATTAGTGGTGTTATCTGATTCTCTCCCATTCGGCACACAGAGAACTGTTTACATTGAGAATAGATTCTAAACACAGAGGGCTACCCACTTTAAATGCCACGCATGGAGAACTGTCTACTTTGAGAATATATCGGCACACGGGTAACTATCTACTTTGAGAAAAGATGCCGCACACGTAGAACTATCCACACACAGCACATCGAGAACTATCTTTGATAATTGATTCAGCACACAGGGAACTACACAACGAAAACGGTTAAGCACCCCCTAACATTTGTGATGATTTCTCTCTGGGTTTATTAAAATAATTAAACAAAGTAAAATTATGGGAAGTGTAGAGGTTGCCTGATACTTTTTAACTAGTGACGCGTGACAGTCCCACCTGCATCGTTTGTGGCATGCACGTGCAACATGCTACCCCAGAGGATCACAAAAAGCAGTATGATCCAACTGTGTTTGTGGGTATTTAACGTTGCCCGAAACAACCATTCGAGCATAATTATTGAACATGGCACGGAGACGATTGTCAGTGGAGATCAGGAATCAGATTATTGGTATGCATTCTACAGGAATGAATGTCCCTTAAGGCGATAGGACGAAATCTGGTCTATCATCACACTGCTGTTAGCCTCCTGTCACTACACATCCTTTCTTCAGCTGAAAAGACTGTGGTTACCCAATCCACCCATCGGCGCCAGAACAGTCAGAAATCGCCTCAAAGTGGCAGGACTGAAGGCAATAAGAGTAATTAAACGTCCCTTGTTGAGAGACCACCATAAACGTGCACGTTTGGCATGGTGTTTATCCAGACACTGGAATCTGAGGACCTGGAGGAAAATTCATTGGTCAGACGAAAGTCGCTTCTTGCGACATGTTACTGGTGGACGTACACGTGTTTGGAGACATAAGAACACAGTTTTTACTCCTAGGAACATTCTGCCAACTGCTGCTAATGGCGGTGGCTCTGTTATGGTGTAGGGGGGGGGCTGTTTCATGACTGAAAGCTGGATTTGGTCACCATCAGGGGGGACGTCTTACAGGCAGGCATTGTTCCTCATTTCGATAACCACCCACTTGCTACACGACCTCAGTACATGGACTACAACGCAAGGCCTCGCCGATCACGTGTCAGGGGGTGCTTAACTTTTTTCTTTGTGTATATTTACTTTGATATTAAATTCAGCACACATTATTTACCTTGGGAATGGATTCGGCAAACAGAGAACTGGGAATAGATTTTGTACAAAGAGAACTATGAGCTACAAGAATAAGTCTCTGCCATGCATGGCCGTCATATTGAAAAAAAATAGTTACTATCTCTGATGTCGGTCAACAAGCTTTTGTGTCTATTCTGCGGTGCAGCTAATTGTATAGACAGTTTGTATATTTCGTATCTATGACCCCACCCCTTTAATACCCCTACCCCCGCCCCCAATAAGCAAAAACAAAATCTACAATGTAATTGTTTTGACTTATTATGACGTAATTATAATCTGAAGAGGTTAAACCAATGTAGGACGAGTCCGACTTGTGATTCCTCTCAGTACGTGTTACACCTACAAGGTTTTAGCAGCATCTATTCATAGCTAGGCGATTGGGATGTTACACAGGCTTTTTTATGTCTGGATAGTATGTTGATAACATCCATTGATGTGCTCCTAAACTAGATAATCATTTAATCAAATATTGTAATGGTACATTATTCTTTAATACGTTATCATACTAATGTTCTCTTTCTGTTGACGAGCAATTGTTAATATAAATTGGATTCAGCCCGGTTTGTATAATTATTTGAATATGAGCTAATAGACTCAATTTAATAACTGATAATCAAACATAAGATAAATATGTACATGTACCTCGGGTATTAAACGTGGGCGGTTATATTAATGCAAATATATTAAAGTAGCTTAGTCTCTAACTCAATATCATCCAAAATTTTCGACAATGAAAACACGAATAATTTGTCAATTTAAATCAACATTGAGGTTCTGATCTTACCGGGAAAAGATGGGCTTCTGATATCCAATATTTAAGACAAAATAAAAAAAAATACTATTTGTATACGAATCGTGTACCACAATGCATTTCAGGCCCATTATTGACAAGGGGCTTGAAGATCGAAGCTAGACGGTGACTCATATTCTTATCTGGAGAGCATATGCAAAAAAGCTATGTAGACTGGAATAACCAGACGCTGGAGATTTACTTTCGATTGAGACATCGGTCGTATTTCGCCGAACATAACTGATTTGCAATGAGAGTAAAGACGGAAATAATTGAATGTAAATCAGTTTATATACATTCATATTACATTATTATATGCGCTGTGACCCAATTGTGTCAATTTCTAGGTCCCTAATATAAGCGATTTAGCTCCTTTAAATAGTCTCATTGCTGCTAACATCCAAGTAACTTCTCAAATTCTTTACAGCAAACTATTATATAAAACTAATGTTTAGTTGAGAGAATCATATCAATAGCGATCCTTCTAATTTAATCAAAACTCGTTCTTTTTATTCTGAGTAAAAATCGAAAAAAAAAACGGAACGAAATGTCCGAGTAATCAGACTGCCATGTCTGTTGTTCTTTTGTATTAGTTAGTGAAGGGTGCCAACGATTAAGATCAACTGCACATTTCGTTAAGGTCGCAAGATGTAAATAGGGATAGGGAACTGGTTAGCGTTAGTCCTGTTTACGTCTCATGACCGTTGACGAAATTTGCAGCTGGTCTTAATATTAAGACCTAACCAGTTTGCATAGCAAATTTCTTTTATTTTGCACTAAGGATTTTTAAACATTGCACAATTGCAGTCGTCTTGTATACCTTTGGGAACACAGTTTCTAGATGTAGGATTGTAAAATGTTATCAATCATTTTTGATCCATAACCATAAATTAATTAAAAAGGTTACTTATTCATCCTCAGTACAATGTCCCTTAACGCGATAATGATTATTGGCAATGTCTATTAATAATGGGAAGGACAAATATAGACACTGTGCTTGCTCTAACCAAATAGCTGCCTAGTATAGTAAATATATATTATATGCAATCAGTTTGAGAAATGTCACACGCCTTACAGAATGCCAACGCATATGTTTCATGGAGCCCTCTGACATTTCAGCAATGAAACCGGCGTCAAGTGGGCGCTGTGCCGTATTCGACAAGTGGAGAGCCTACTAGAGAAACCGGACGTTGTCACATGTATTTAGTTTCCAGTGACATGACTGGGTTCACACTGATCAACGGAAAGCGCTAAATGGTTTTCTTTTTATAAACACACTCGTTTGAGCGAGTGAATACTCGGCAGAAGGTTTGCATAATTTTACTGTTGAGATGACTTTTTAGATGACCTTCCTTTTAAAGATCTTCTGAGAGATGCTAATGTTTAATTAATTAATTAACCGTGCAGTTATGTTTTTTTTTCTTCTGATTTTAGGTAAGATAAAGTGAAGACTTACAGTGGAACTCTCTAGTCAATTCAGATGGGTTTGTCATGTCATAGAGGATGCCAAAGGCCGGTTCACGTCTTAATACTCGTATCCAAGAGTTCGAACTATGGCGAAAAGATGGCGACTTCTTCAAGGAAGGGGAGTATGCCAAACGTCGAAATCAAAGACGAGAAAGAACCAACGTTATAGAAAGTGATCGACGATTAAAACGGTGGAAAAAGTTGTATGTCCCCGCTGTTTTAGGCATGATGACGGGTTCGTTTCTTACCTTAGCTTCCACTGTGCACGGTTTAGGTAAAAACACTATTTTCTGGACAAGCAAGGAGGTGTTTCATGTCATAGGTCCCGTGTTTCTTGTGACGGGTTTATTTCTCCTAATGTTAGCCGCAGCGTTTTCTCACAGAGAAGAAGAAAAGCTACGGATTAAGTTAGGATTACCGAGCATGTTTCCTCAAAGTATTAAAACGGTGCCGAGTGAAGAGAATACGTCTATTACAACGGTGAGTGAAATGGAGTCATCACATTCCATATCAGACAGACTGGCGTCAAAACCGAGAGATAAAAAATGTGTTCGATATAACTGGAGTGAATTATCAACGGATTCCACCGAGGCAGCGCCATTTGTAGATGGCAATTCTTCATTTAACACAACACTTGGCAATGATCGCGAGAACAATTCGCGTGAATTAAAACACTTGATAAATTATTCCAAAAGTACGTTACCTCAAACGAGGCGCAATAAACGAAGATCTTTAAAGCGTAACATCAGTTTCCAGTCGGATGTTTACTCCATTGCCTCTGATATGGTTTTTGATCACGAAAATGAAATAACACGAAAGGGTATCGGACCTTTAAAAGAAACGGACATTGATGCGTATTGTGCTATGGAGGAAACTCGGTGTAAGTATAATGAAAATAAAAGTGCTATGAACAAGTGTGATTCATTACCAAATATGGTAGAACATGATAAACAAACCTGTACACTTAATCCGATAAAACCAGATGACGTGGAATCGAACGAACCTCTGATGGGATGTCAATCAACTAAGCGGGTACAAATAAAATCAAAAAACTCCAATGGAGCGACGCACGAAACGGACTGTAGTTTGTCGAACGGAAAAAAGGAACGATCTCGCGTCTTCTGTTTCCATAAACTCGTCAAGGACAGATTCGTGTCGTCTGCCTCAGAGACATCATCTGGTTATTCTAGTGGGACCAATATGGTGGATACTGAACAATTTGAGTGTTTCACGTCTTTTGACAGTGAACCAGAAGGAGACGTTATTGGACTGTGTTAATATTAAAATATTTTGTTCATTGTAAATAGTTTATCATTCACTTTAGATCCGAGTTTGGGATTTCCAAATTACTTGATTGTTACAGTATCATACACCCATGAAAGTATTAACTTTTACTGTGTTATTAAATTGTGTCCACAATAATCACTACTTATTTCCCTTGTGCTAAGCAAAACTTGTAGACACCGAAATATATAATAATATTGATTTAAAACAAACTTGTCTCATTTGGGTCAAAAATAAAATTGTCAATTCCAAATTTTTTTAATTGAGAATCTGTAGCCAGTGTCGGGATATTTTTTGTAAGCCTCAAATTAAACCAAGTTCAGTAAACTTATCCTTAAATATTCATTATTTAATCCTTTGGTAGAGAGCTTTTCGTTCTTGCAATAAACTATAAACAGATAATGAAAAATGAATATATATTGAAAGTTTCAGTCAAAATATTTTAATTTGAGCGGAGTTATGGGAGTTTGATGTTATGACAAGTGTACTATTGCTACGATAATAAACACAATTAAGATTATCCATTTTAAAGTTAAATTATTAAATAGTGCCGATGTTCTTTTTAGGTAATATTAGTCTTTTGAATCTACATTAGGAAAACCGGTTATACAGAAAACTGTTGACTTGATAATTACCGGTAATCAGATGTTATACTAATCATTTAATCCCGATTACCTCTACACCTTCTTAATCTGATGACCGATAAAGACATTCAGAATTGTCGACATCTTGAGAAGACACCTCTATATGTATGGATGCCTATACCAACCATTCGTAATTTCTACTGATTTGGGCATTCTGTATATATTTGACTTGATTTTACACCCCAAAAATATGACCTAGGATGTGGAAGCTACATCTTACGACGCGAAACTACAAAAGTCGATACACCATAGCAAGCAAACATGATAGATCGCCGTCCTCCGGTTTCCTCCCACTACTAAAGATCCCTACGCGTAAGCGAATTATTGAAATACAATTAAACCATTGTTAGTCCCGAAATGACCCAGTTGGTGCTGACTAAATGTTAAACCCAATTTCTCTGTCTCTCTCTATTTTAAACTGATGGTGTTATGCCCCCGTCAGAGCAGGGTGGCGTTCTTACTGCGCTGTTGCGACCGTACGGCGACCAGAAAATACACATGGTCGCCGACAAACGTAAAGACAAAACGAGAAAATGTTCCCAAGAAAATCCACGAGGTTTGGCAGGCGACCTTACTCCTTGTCTCGTGTAACCAGGGATTCGAAACCAGGCCAGTCAACTGAATGACAGGCTTGGTGATTGATGCTAACCCTTGGGCCATCCAACCCCCCTAGTTTAAAATGGAGGAAACAGCATGCATTGTAAGTATAAACCAGGAACAATAAATATGATATCATTTACACCAGAATAGAAACAAGAAGTTGTATATTATTTACACCAGGAACAAAAATTGGTAGGCTATATAATTTATTACATCGGCAACAAGAAATGGTATAATTGTTTTACATCGGGAACAAGTACATTACCGTGAATAACTAGCATGTTAATTTACTTCTGTGACGAATTCAGACGTTCTGACCTGTCTACTTCCCTTTGTGCCCCCCCCCCTCTCTCTCTCTCTCTTTCTCCCTCGCTCTCGCTCTGCTATTTAGTAGTTGGTGGGGGTTAGTGCACGCTTCTACATAGCTGATATCACACAAAACTTTCGGGAATGATTTAAATGAGCTAAATCGGTAATATTTGGTAATATCGAAACGCATATAATAATGTAACATGAATGTATGTAAACTTATTTACATCCAATCCTTTCCGTTTTTACTCTAATTTAAAATCAGTTAAGTCTCAATCGACTGGCAATCTCAAGCGTCTAGTTATTCCAGTTTACACCGACAGTATTTATTGTGCATGCTCTCCAGGGTTGGGATGCTCTACTGTAGAGTGTCACGGTTCGACCTCTAGCTGGTCGGTCGAATCTGGCTTGCGGTTGTGGTTTCGATCCCTGGTGTGGCTTGGAGATAGGGGCGTCTTCCAAACCTCGTGGGTTTACTTCGGGTACTCCGGTTTCTTCCAACGGGAAATACGCTTGCGCGTGCGCTAAGATAATGAATATTTAAAAAAAGACAGCTTGTCTGCGATATCAACTTCGGTGGAAGTGGACGTTAAACACTAAACCAAGATAGATTAGAATTTGATGTCACCGTTCGACATGACTTGTGGAATTTGTCTAGCCTTGTTCTTCTCAAGTCCCTTATTATATGAACAGATTATGGTACACGATTATTTTGTCTTAAATATTGGATACCCGAATCCCATCTTTTCCCTGTAGATCACAACATTAGTGTGGATTAAGATTGACAAATATTTCGTGTTTTCAATGTCGATGATTTTCGATGATATTGAGTTAGAGATTTAGCTACTTTAAAGGTCTTAAATACAGAATGTATTGCGGTTTTTAATAGATTTTCGGAATGGTATCTCTATTACATAATATTTACATTGGTCATTTGACTTTATCATTTCTTAGTTAAAACTACTAATATTCTTGCTACGTCATACCTACCATTTTATTTGCAAATTAGTATGGCCTTTTGTAACTGATAATAATTAAAGCCGAACCATGAACGAATAGATAAAGGATAAAGATATGACAGTTGCCGTTACAATAGTTAATGTAAAGGGGCTATGCTGAAAGTTTGAGTCAAATTGTTTCCCTCTAACCGAGAAGTCAATCATCATTTTAATAATACTGGAGTGTCGGTTGCACTTGTTATAGTTGTTTCGATAATAAACAAATTCTCGATTATACACGTTCATGTGGAAAATTGGAGCCACCAGATGACATTGCGAATGTGTATTGATTATGGTAAGTTAATTAATGTGGTATTAATAATTTATATAACATATTAGGCCTTAAGAAAGACCTACAATAGACAGATTTAGCTCTGCCATAATGCCTGTTTAAAGTACATGGTCAGATCGAGGCGTTAATCTCACTTTAACCCATTTTGGAGCGGGAGCCCGGTGTGTATGTGTGTGTGGGGGGGGGGGCAACCTAGCTGAAATGTGTACCAATTTTCTCCTATGTGGTATCAATGCATGTATATCTGGTATCATCAGAATGTGAGTCTGTCGGTATCTGGTGGTGGGTGTGGTATTCCACGCCCAAAATGCCATGCCTCCCTACCAGTACTAGGTTAGATAAGTTCATAGGTGTACCACAGCAGTGTACTGTACATCTTCTGGTATTACAAAAAATAACTCTGACAGAAAGTTCTAGTGGTTGGGTACCCCTGACAAAAATATGCAATTGTCAGACATTTATGGTGGTGGAGTATCCCTGACAAGAGTTATCTAACTACCAGACCAGAGCTAGACAAGATGAGCTAAAATCTGTACCACTTACAACTGCGTTGAAGTTATTCAGTACCACCACAGAAATCATGAATGACCACTGCCAGACAGTTTGCGCGTTCGGTTACCCCTAACGAACACGCCAAAAATACCACGGCCCCAACTAGGATAGCTTTGCGTGAACTTTTCTCGTGGTCCATAAAAATACCACTTGTGCCTCTTCCGTACGTGCAAGGTATTAGTATTCTACTCATCTTTAAAATTTTGTTTAATTTTTTAGAACACGGGAACGGTGCCCGCTGCTAATCTAGTCTGGTTGGGGATCTGTCATTTTTGGACGTGTCTGTTAGGGATAACCAACAGCACAAACTGTCTGACAGTGTCCATTCATGATTCCTGCGGAGGTGCTGAACAACACCAAAGCTGTTTTAGGTGGTACAGATTTCAGCTAATCTAGCCTAGCTGTGGTCTGAAAGTTAGATAACTCTTGTCAGTGATACTCCGCCACTACAAATTTCTGGTAATTACATAGCTCTGTCAGGGGTATAGTACCTCACCATTAGACACGTCTGTTATAGTATTTTTTGTAATATGTATGGCACACTGCTGTACGATTTTCATGTCGTGCATTTTTAGCTAATCTAGCCTAGTTGAGGGGCGGAGACGAAAATCGAAAAGTAGAAAATAGGAAATTAAGAAATAACACGTTTTTTCCTAATTTCCTATTTTCAACTTTCGACTTTCGCCTTCTTACTGACATCAATAAATACATAAATATGACTAAGTCGAAAGTTGCCAAGACGGTATACAAGCCAAAATGCAAGTCGAAAATAAGAAATTAGGGGGGAAAAAAATTCTTAATTAAATTTCCTATTTTCGTGTTGATTTTGGCTTGTATACCGTCTTGGCGACTTTCTACTTTTCGACTTTCGACTTTCGTGTTTGAAGGGCGAAAAGTAGGAATTATGAATGGTAGCTATAGGCTTCCATAGTCGGGTGTTCGTTCCCTGCATTCGTCTCGATTTTCCGACGTGGTTTCCCCTTGTCAGTAATGCAGACGGAGGGCCTGACAAAGACAGCTAGTCGTTCGGATGGGACGAAAAAGCGAGTACCCGTGTACACTTTGGCGTTTGGCGTGCAGTCAAAAGATCCCTTGGCAGTTTGAATTCAGTTGCTGCCCCGGCAAAATTTCCCGCATAGCACACTGTGTGACGTATGCCCGTCTTCAATTAGCCTATTAGGTGCAGAAGCGTAGGACGTTAAACTCCATTTCATTCATTCATTATTAATCATCGAGTTAAGGAGCTAGTTTCTGGCTTTTCGAATAGTAGAGGAATTTTGAGGAAAAAACGTATCCAAAATATGCGAGACTGTTTTTTGTCATTAAGATAAAACTAATTGAGTAAATTAGGAAATGAATAATAAATACATGACTTTTGTATTCGGTTGATAATCTACTAATTATGGAATAATTTACAGAATGGATATTGGATACTTCTGCTTTTCTCCAAGGAATTAATGAGCCCGTTGGATATTTATTATTTATTGGATGCCGTTTTATGAATGGAATCTTGGTTCATGACTCTAAATGAATCATTATTTATTCTAAAATTAGTTAATCTATAACTGTAACAGAATTATTTTTTGAATTCAGTCAGCAATAAAATGTCATGCTACTTGTGTATTGCTATCTAAATTCAGCCGAAATTTCCTCGAGCTTGCGCACCAGTGTCTGTATAAATTTGCTTATTTTAAAGAACCCAAGTACATCACAGGATTTTTTCTTTAAATTGATTATTGAAATATCAAATTTTGTCTTATGATTAACATTGAATATATTTGGCATATTCTTTAAAATATCTGAACTGAGTGCTTAACTTAAAAACCTTGTGGATAACATATGGGTTTTACTATAGTGAAGATTAAAGATTTGCCAATCCCCTTCGGATTGATCATCAGACTACATGTATACTGTCTAGGCCATGAACCCTTCGGCAAAAATGCTGTACCCAAACATAGTATTCGTTAGACCGCTTTTGTCTTAATAGAAGCCCAATTTCCCCAGGAGACAAATAATTCGTAAACGGGGGGTCGCGACCGGTCATGTTATAGGAAATTTCACATTATATAATAATTTCGTTGAAAAGTAAAAGTATTATGGTAATTCGTTTAAGAAATTGTCATGTCGATTTGATCTTATTCAGATGTGTGCCTTCTTTGGGTTCTAAACCTTCATAAATTCATGTAAACCCACTTTAATCGTTCAGTTAAAGGACCTAAGTCCGTAACTCACAATTATCCTCCAAAATTTTCGACATCGAAAACACGAATTATTGGTCAATTTAAATCAACATTAATGATGTAAACTTACCGGGAAAAGATGAGCTTCTAAAATCCGATATTTTAGATAACATAATTTTTTTAACGCTATAAATGTGCACTTGATTGCGACTGCTGGTGTATTTCGTCGAACATAACTGATTTGAAATTGGAGTAAAAACGGAAACCATAGAATGTAAATCAGTTTATATACATTCATATTTCAGTATTATATGCGTTGCGACCCACTTTTGTGAATTGCTAGGTCCCAGATGTTAGCGATTTGGCTCCTTTAAACTATTCGCAACGTTTATAATCCAGTTTATAGATTTATCGGTCAATGAAACTTTGTTGATTTTAACATGGACAAACCGATTTTAGTTTCGTAATTTCGTAATAGTTCAATGTTTGCGCTGGTTTTGTCTGCATCGGCGAACTGATTCAGTCGGTTGGTTTCAATTCTCTCGGTTGAACATGACAAGGAGTATGGTCGCCTCTCCAACCTCGTGCTGTATCATAAAGCCTGTCATTAAGTCAACTGGCGTGATTTCGAATCCCCTGTTGTACGTCACAAGGAGTAGGGTCGCCCATCCAACCTCGTGGGTTTTCTCCGGGTCCTCTGGTTTCCTCCCACTGCTAAAGACCCCTACCAGCAAGCTTATTATTGAAATAAAATTAAACCATGTTAGTCCCGAAATGACCTAGTTTGTATCGAGTGGACGTTAAGCCCCATCTCTCTCTCTTTCTCTCTCTCTCGTGGGTTTTCTCCGCACCCTCCCTCCGGTTTCCTCAATGAAACGAAATTGAACAATATGTTAATCCCGAAATGATCTATTTGGTGTCGAGAGAAAATCCGTTTCTTCCAATCTTCGTTACGCGTCTATCGTTGCAATGATATCTGTGTTAAATTATATTTGGGACGTAATTCAATCACATATGTGATAATGGCCGAAAATAATATTTCCCTTTAACATTAACATCTAGTAGTTACTAGTCACATGGACAGTGTCTATGTCATGGGTTTGACATTGTATTATTCCATAAAACCTTTGAAATCCTATCTAGTACGTGTAGGTGTCTTGTCCACACGAACTATACACTATTTTACTGATTTAATTACTTCACCGCAATTTTGGCAAGATAATTAGATGATATCGATTCCTATGATATGATTTATGTAGATTACGTCTAAGTCTATTAAAATCTACAATAATTCAAACTTGGTGTATTTCTTGTACATGTATAATATATATTGTAAAAAGAAGTTGATACAACACTCAGCAGCAAGGTGTAATTTACAAACAAACAAAATTAATTAGTAATAGGCTACTGACTTTGATTGCAATTGCATTCTAAGGACGCTGTTCAGAATTCGATCAGATCCGGAGAGACACGCCCGTTAGTTTTATTCTTGCCATATACGTCGAAATCTTTGACTGTGTTTGTTATTTACGACATTTATGATTCCATGATATTTTTGAACTAAAAACATATTTAACCTAATATATCTATCAAACGTTTGCTTAAAGAAATCTCTCTCAAAGATGTTAATCGCAAGAAATCTACCCCATGCCACAAGAATCTAATTTACCACCCTTGTCTGTCACGAGAAACCATTGCCATCTGCCAAAATGTACATTTGCCGTATTCTCACAACATTGTCTTCTGGATGTTTATGTCTCTCGGTGTTCCCACAACCGTTAGCCAATAGATCAACGCATAAGAAGCGTCCCTTACGTCAGTCGAGGAGACAGGCTGTCAGTTAGTATAAAAACCCTTAAATATTTGTCCCGTTGGCGCCCCATGTTATTAATGGTCTCTACTTTCCATATACATGTATATACCAAATTTGCCAGACTATCAATGGAAATCACTATCCTATAAATAACTTCGTGGGAATGCATCTTTAAAGGACATAAGTCCGTAACTCAAAAATCCCCCAAAATCTTCGACATCGAAAACACGAATTATCGGTCAATCTCACTCTAAACATAGTGTTCCAAAAATGAACACATAAAATGGCCTTTCAGAACACACAAATGTAACAGATAATGAACACGTCATATGTGTTCTCAAGGCTTGCAGAACACCTGTGATCTGTCAGAGAACGTAAAGTTTTGTATTGTAAACGGTATGTGTTCTAGTAGAAACATTACTGTTCTACTCTCAGAACGCCTTGCGTGTGTTCTAGTGACCCCCACTGAGAACACTTTGGACACATTGGACAGATGTAACAGATTTAGAAGAACACCATTGATGGTGTTCTGGTGGATATTTGTGAACACGACCTGTTCTGAAATCAAAGAAACTGTCTTCTTGGCTAAGTTTAAATAAAAACAATTAGAAATATAGATAAATGTATTTAATAATACATATAAATGTATACATGTTACTCTTGATAATTTGGGTATTTGTTATATATACTTCTCAGTGATTTTATAAATGTTTTATATTTTTTACTGGTTTCCTTTTTGTACGGCTCCTCCATTACAAAGGTTTGCATTATCCCCAGTACCATCGAAAAGGGTTTTGGATACTCTAAATCAAACATATAATATGTTGCCAATAATTTTAATACCGCAGCCATTACACCTCCAGCTTTTGCTATTGACGAAAACACGGAATCAAAAGCAATAAATACTTCTTGAATTTCACTTCTGATATCCAATATTTAAGATAAAATTAAAAATTTAACATTGGTCACGAATCGTGTGCCATAATGCGCTTCAGCCCCAGTTGTAATAAGAGACTCGAGGGACCAAATCAAACGGCATTATGTAGACTGTAATAACCAGACGCTAGAAAATTGCACTCGGTTGAGACTGCGTGGCTTATTTCGCCGAGCATAACTGATTTAAAATATTGTAAAAAAGGAAACCATTGAATCTAAATCAGTTTATATACATTCATATTACAGTATTATATGCGTTGCGGCCCACTTTTGTCAATTTCTAGGTCCCAAATGTTAGCGATTTAGCTCTTTTAACATAGTAATATAGATACATGTATATGATGGTACCAAGTGAACTTTATTAACCTGCTATGTTATGTCATTGTGTCTATCTTGGTCTGTTTTTATGAGCCCAGAACTGGAATTAATCAAAGTAATGCATGAAAAACTCGTACACATAAACCTTATGCAACCTTTAATTTAAGCTTTAAAGTGGAACCTCTAAGTCACAAAACACGTTTGAATATTATTAATTTCGAATATAGCAATATCAAATTTTCACTTGTGTCTCGAAATATCATGAGTTGTGTGTGTTCATATATAGCATATATTTATGTACTTTTTTTGGACAATAGCACTTGCGCGTTGTATCACAAGGTCTGTCATGGAATCAACTGGCGTGGTTTTGATTTCCCAGTTGTATGTGACAAGTAGTAGGGTCGCCTGTAAAACCTCGTGGATTTTCTCAGAGTCCCCCGGTTTCCCCCGAATGCCAATGACCCCTACGCGCTAGTGAATTATTAAAATAAAAATTGAACTATGTGTTAGTCCAGAAATTACCTGGTTTGGGTCGAGTGGACGTTAAATCCCACTGTGTTGATTTATGGCACGTCAGCTCCAACCGGGCTATATTGCGCATGTACAACAGTGTCTCTCTATATTCATAAGGATATTTATTAGGTTCGTGGCAACTTTGTGTGTTTTAATATAGTAATTCAACTGATATAGAAGAAATATGGATCCAGGAACAAAATAACACATCAATTATTCGCATCACCCTATATCTGACGCAATAGGTCTACATCATCGGTTAATATCAGTCAGTAATAATTAAAACACTATCCAGTTCTTAATGCAATTATAGCGATTTGAGTACACACGGCTTTTCGCAACACGACATAATCTCATTTATTAAGGGAATAACTTAGAGAAAATAAAGGCAACAATGGTAGTGTCCTTGACGTGCAGTTTTTAATTTGCTAAAACATATGTTCAGACATATGGTGCCAAGTAGAAACATGAGTAATAACTAGCCTGTTGTCATTGATCGAGTAATACCAATATATTTTTATTCTCTAATGGGAGAATATTGGTAATACAATATACAATATATAGCTAATCAATATCGCACAATATTACTTATTAAAATATATTCCCTTGACAATAGAGTATTGGCTATCACCTGTTGATATTTCATGTGTTGCATCGTCAGTTCTGGCATAATTTGGAGAATAACTTTCAGTATGCCAATCTTTGGAAATGGCTGGTTTGCAGAACTCAGACAACTAGGTTTGTTTTGTTTTTTGGGTGGGGGGGGGGTCTTTGGGTACTTGTAAAACAATTTAAGTTTCAGTCTATTCCCGCGAGAACGATGCGAGTACTAATACACTTCCTGAAACGTAGCGCTGTATGTTTAACAGACAGGCGATTGTATTCCATATACGGCTATTTCGCTTTCAGTTTCTCGGCCAACTTTGCACAAAGACAATTATTAGTTATACGCGTGTGAGACTCCTGTTATACTTTTTATTCTTTGGAGGGGGGGGGGATTTCATAAAGATATTTAGTGTAAGGCACCGAGACGAAGGCATTTTGTTTTGTTTTTAACGACATGAAATGAGGGTCAACTTCCTACTTTGCTGCACCCAATGGACTAATAAAGACGAACAGGGCCTACGCCATGCAGCGTGTGTTTTCAGGGAAATTATGTCCAGACAGCGGCGGGAGTCATGGTTGCTAAGTGGATAAGCCGCTGGCTCGTTAGCCTGTATAGTGCATACTACCCGCAGTGTTTCGTGTGATTATAGATAAGGGCCGTGTGTAGGATTTTAATGTGGGGGTGCACTATAGGCTCCGAATAAGAGATATAAGAACCCGGGCAAACGAACCAGGTACCCATTTGGCGCCTGGACGCCCTTATAAACAACCGACTGATCATTGCCTTAAAAGTATCATTGTGTGGTCTTAATAAAGTGTATTATTTTATAATTGAAAGGTTGTTAATTTGTTGGGGGGGGGGGGCTTATTCTGAGAGTGCAATGTACCCCTGCACCCCCGCTAGATACGGCCCTGTTATTTCTCGGGCCATTGCTTCAGGAATGTGGCTGGCATGTTTGATTCCTGCATTGGTCGAGAAAGATCATCGTGATTTTCCGACTTGGTTTCTCCTGGTCAGTGGTGCAGGACGGAGGACCTGACAGGGGCATCTATCTTGTCATTAGGATGAGATATTGGCATGCACGTAAAAGATGATGTGGTAGTTGAAATTCGATGTAGGCCATAGTGCCGCTGCCAGTGCAAAATTTTCCCTATAGCACACTGTATGCATAGAATATGCCCGTCTTTATTATCCCAGAGGCGTTAAACCCCATTTTAATAAGGGGTTATAATCCAAGAAGTTGCGATCCGATATGCACAAATATCAAAAGGAACCAAGATCGTTGGAATATAAAGAGAATCTCCTACGAGTGTTTTTTACTTTATCAACGAGTGTTGATATTTTTTGGTATAAAAAAACACGAGTTGGAGATTTTTTTTATCACCCAATCCTTGCTTACATGCACAAATAAATAAATATAATTCTTTCTTAAAGATTTCACTTTTACCGATCCTATTTACATTATAGCGAAGTGATACATCATTTTTTGACAGCAGTTTAGCTATTGTATAGCCCTGTATACTGACCCAGTTTTTTCCTTCAAGGTCAATTTAATAAAAGCAGTTTCTTTTTTTTTTAAAAAGTCACTCTTTACTCAAACTAAGTGGTTTCTTTAAAATAAAAGAAGGTAGTTCCTTTTTGATTGACCAATCAAATTTATGTAAAGTGATCTCACTGCACTGTGTATATATCACTAAAGTGATATCACCACACTGTAGATATCACATTTAACACACAAGCGATATCTACTGTCAAATGTATTATTGGGTGATAAAAACATATATTTCAATTTCAAGTTTCATCAATATCAGATAAAAATTGTGACATCTAGAGGGGCCACACGCTATAATAAACGTGATTTTTCGTTCAAGCAGCGGCCATAATCCGATATGCGCGAATATCAAAAGATAATAAGATCGTTGGGTTATAAATATATAGGCTATTTCAAGTTTCATCAAAATCAGATAGAAATTAACGTGAAGTTTCGTACAATCAGGAGCCATAATTCATGAAGTTACCATCCGATACATGCAAAATTTCATCAAAATTGGATAAAAAAAAAGCAAGGGCGCACGGACGTCCATGCGCACAATTTACGTCCACGTGAAAATTTGGGCGTATATAATAAAAATACGGAATTAAAATACATCTTTTACCAACTCGCAAGCTTCCCTACAAAAGAGAACACTCGATAGGCCAACAGTAGGCGGCAGAAATGTCCCCCATTGCACACCGCATTGAGTATGCAAGTTTTCATTAGCTTGGTTGCAGACAAATAGGACGCCCCCCCCCCCCCATTATATTTTCCAGCAAAGTCCTTTAATCTTTGAGTAATCCCCCCCCCCCCCTGCACATGTAATCTGAAGAGTCAAATGTGGTCCCAGAGTACCGTGAATCCTACCCTTTTGAATCTGAACCTTTGATCCCCATTCCAATAATTACAGGAATCGGGTGAATTTCCCGGGGGATTCTTCTCACTTATACATATGTTAGCAAATAAATATGTTTAGGCTCAAATGTTTAATAATAAAATATTTTAAAATATTTTAACATTCAACATGTGAGCCTCTTTTTAACCGATTTATTTGAGTGCATATTGCCAGTCAACAACACAGACTCCAACCAGCCGTCTGGGCTGTTTGTTAAGTGTCCACGGTGCTTGTCAAGTTGCTAAGATTTCTTGAATAAACCCTGTCACCTTTCTCTTTGAGAAATAATAATGACCCACACCTGCGTTACCAGAGATTGAATCTCGACTATAATCGAGACATTCGGATATACCCAACAGCACCACTATTAATATATAAGATTCTACGATGATGATATATTATACACCAAAGCTCAAAGAAAACACACCTTTGAGTGTTGGGGAAAATTAATGAAGCTGAGATGTGATTTTGGCGTGACTGTGGAATTACCGACAGCAGAAAATCAACATTTCACGGAGAAAAGGGAGATGGGCTTACAGCATTATACAACACTAGATCATTACATCTCCATATCTACACTAGTTAAACTGACACCCATAATAAGAGCATAGATCGGTACGAAAGACATCGTAGAAGATGCCGACCCATAGGTCCACGAAAATACTAAATAGATGCCAAGGTTTAAATTTCCTAGAAGCTATGAGGGACATATTTCGGAAGGATAACTCAGAAGGACCTCTGGCGTTTACTGATGTCGTTAATGGGCTCAAGCAGAAGGCTACGTTTGAAACCCACGAGATTAATAAAATCTTCATCAACCTATTATCATTGTGGAAGTAGACACAGACAGTCTCCAGAGGATTTTAGTAAAAAACATTCAGATAAATATGCATGATGTGTTTGTTTTTAGGTTTGATTAGGATCATATCCTTGAATGACATTTAGAAGTAGAGGTATAATCAGGGCCAGATTAACCATGGGGCACAGGCATCAGGGCGCCCCACATTATAGGGCCCCCAACAATAATCCCAGTTGCGTCCAGCTCCCTCCTCTAGAAATGTCATCCTTTTACAGCACCTGCATGGATTGGTCCACTGAAATAATGCCAGAATATGCTAATTTTGCGTCAGCATTTTATCTTTTTTCTTGGGGAGGTACTTCTAAATGCCAGGAAGTCATGTTTCCAGCCACCAATTTTTGAAAATTTCCAGCACAGCTCCGTAGTTGGTAATAAGGGGTCCCCACATGTTCAAGACCCCAGGGCCCCCCACCATGGTTAATCCGGCGCTTGGTATAATATTGATAATAACACAACTTTATAGATTTACTACTTCTTGGTTTATTACATGCAAGTTTCAATAATCTTACAGGTATCTTTATCAAGCAATGATCAATAATGAATAACAACCATACATTTATAATAAACAATAGTAACCTCCCTCCCTTCAACTCTTGTAAAGCATTTTTGAAACAAATTGTGTAAAAATAAATTATTATTATTATTATTAAATAGGATATTTCAGGAAAATGGCCTAACAATAAAAGATCTGTTAGAATATGCTCATAAATCTAACATACAACATACCTTATTTACAAGAAAGGTTTATAAATAAAACAAAATATTCTTAACCATTGACAAATTGTCCTAAATATATATATTTACCTGAACCTAATTTTTTTATTTATATGCATTTATCTACTGTAAACAAAGAAGTACTTGTACATTATTTACTTAAATATACATATATATACTAAATACAAATGGGGCATGGATATTTGGAAATATGCATTCTATTGTCTACTTGAATAAATAAAGGGCATCACTGCAATGTATAAGATAGGTTGCCAGGCAACAAAACAAATGCTTACAGCAGCAATACCTTCAGGGCAGTCAACAACAGTTGTCGCATATATTTACTTTTTTCTGTTATGAAACATTTATAATACACTTTTAGAATTTGTTTGGCTTTGATAAAGTTCTCATCCATGCTAAGGTTTACGAAACATTTAATATCATGGATTCTTCTTTTCAGACGCTAAACACTGTGTATAAATTTAAAGTCAATCAGATATTAACTTTAGCCTCTAGAGCGTCCACAAGAAATTGTGGGCGCCGGACCGATGGGGGCGACGACAATATATACGACCACATTTCAATGTGGGGGTATGAAATCATTTAAAATCTTCAACTTCAACAATTAAATAGTTGATAATACATTCACCACCTTTAAATGGTACTGTTATGGATGGACATATAATTCCATGAACTATAATATAACCTATAACAATTTTTTATTATCAAGGAAGTTCTTACTGTTTATTCTTTATAGCATCCACTGTATAATCCTACATTTTTTAAGAATTTTAAGTTGACAACAGTGAACCAAATTTGGCCCATACCATAGCATGCTTATTGTGAACCGTTTCGAGTCTAAATGACCTAAAAAAAGTATTTTTTCAGTTAATAATTATTGTGTTATTACTTTTGATTGATTAGTAGAAATAAATTGCTGGAACAGGGCTAATTATACCAAACTTATTATTTCCCACCATGAATTCACAAAAAAACAAAACAATAGTAAAATTAACAAGCCAATAGTGAGGCTGATGTCCCCAGCTGAAATCCCAAATTAAAAAGATGACGAATATTAATGAATTGCACTTTTATCTTTATCGAAAATATCCAGCAATCAAACTGATTATCTATATCTTTATACAGAAAATGTTCCCGATCAAACTCAGTCAAGGGTTGAAGTTCTTGGTAGTGAAATTATACACTTAGTTTCATCACTCTCCAGCAGTTAGAATCAAAGTTATCTTATCAACGGAAAATTTTAATCACTTATCTTAGTCAAGAGTGTTTATTTCTTCAGGTAAATCTCCAATATAAACGCAGTCCTGTTGAAATAAAAGCAAATTATTTATCCCATTTATCAATTAAATTCAATCAAACTACAAATGAAAGACATGAAAGGCCAACATATGTGAGCTGCTCCCACAAAACTAGTCTCTTGGTCATTTTTGTAAAAGTAGAGCTGGCAGCATATTTTAATAGTCGACAGCCTAAGCTTTCCAATAATGCAATTCTTTTTAAATTTGTTGTATCAAGTGGAGTTGAGTTCGGCTCATTTACAGCGACCGGAAGGCATACAGTTTATGCTTTTGTGCCCAAAGTACAAAATAAAGTGGCGTGACAAACGCCTGGTTCTTGGGAAAGGGTTATATATCGTGTAACATTTAAGCATTAAAAATATAGCACACACATTTTTACAACTATCTTTGAATCTATATATTGTTAGTCAAGTATAATCCCTAAAATATAACCCAGTTCATTCTATGTATACTAACTTTTTTAGTTTTAGTTCTTTTAGATGATGGCCATTTTTCCTTCAATGCTTGGAAATGTTCTGTCCATGAGGAAATGACATTTGTTAATCTGTCTTTCTGTAATTCGTCAAGTTCTGTTTGAAGACTGAAAAGTAAATAAATAAACATAGATAATAAAATATGAAGTTAAGAACAGATGAAATGTAATGTAATGTAATATAATGTAATGTAATGGATAAACAGAATACATCTATATAAATAAAATCAAAGAGCTTCACCCTTGCAATCCACCTCCAGATATGTGGCATCAAATTAACCAACAAGACCACTTGAATGTTTTGGGCCAAGGGCGAATAATGCTTTATTGCCGGACTCCACCCCACGTGGTACCAAATTAACCAGTATGGTCCGTGAATGTTTTGGCCCTGGGCTAAGTAAGCAGTGTATCCTACAAGTATTATATAATATGAAATATATGGATAATACATATAATATAAATGAACTAATATTTGAATAGAAAATATAATTTGAATATATAATATAATGTGGTATATGAACTCTTGAACAGTCTCTTGTCAATCTGAAAATCAATTTACAATTGAAGAAAACCATTACCTAATATTTTCTATTTCTGCATTTTGTAAATCTCGTTTTAATGCTCTGGTTCTAATTTGGGCCTAAAAAATAAACATACACAATAAGATGGATATACGCTAAATAATAACTAGTATGTTGCCACAGCTGCTAAGTGGTCCGAGCTGTCCACAAAGGTGAATCTTTATGTAAAACAAAAGCAAGATCTATAATAAAATAATCAGAAATTCTAGCAAAAAATTAGAGCTTAATCAAAGCATTCTGCAAAATAACAGATATTTTGTTGCACTTAATTAAAAAATTGCATATGAATTGCAGATCGGACAATAACTTCTGACGCCAGAGTGTTCACAAGGGACTTCAAATGTCACAAGGGTCACAGCTCTAGATGTAATGAACAGAAATTTTATCAACTTGACAAGAGATAGACCACATATATATATATAGAGAGAAATGAGATTTAATGTCCACTTGACACAAGCTAGGTCATTTACGTACTAACATATGGTTTAATTTTATTTCAATAATTCGCTTGCACATAGGGGTCTTTAGCAGTGTGAGGAAACCGGAGGACCTGGGGAATACCCACAAGGCTGGACAGACGACCCTACCCCTTGCAACGTACAACCGGGGATTCGAAACCACGACCACAAATATATATTATCTGTGATATCAAAAGGGACAATAATCCAGTTCGCCAATAGGACCGATATGGATGGCTTAAACTGCTTTTATTTGCAGTAACATATATTAAATGATTTAACCGTATTGAATATGAAAGAATTACCTTTTTAAATCTATTTTCTGCTTTTTTCACAGACGTTATTTTTAATACCTATTGTAGAAAAACATTATTTTATTAGTCCTTAGTATACATAGCAAAAACAGTTAAAACAAATCTATTCCACCCAGCACTTTATTAGATATAATTTTCTGTTTTAATCTTAGGGGATACTCGATTGTGCGTTCAGGAATTGAATTCACTCAATCCCAAAAGATAGTGACAGTGACAATCGAGTAAAAAGGGAGATTTGGGACTGAAACCCATGCACCGTCTGTGAATAAGAAAATATCTCAAACAACAATGACAGCTGAAAAATACTCATTGTGTTTAATTACATCATGATTCTACACACACCAACACCGTTTTCTGGACTGACAGAACTGTGATAGGACTGAATCCCTCATCACTTAATCACAATTCTGTCCGATTGAGCATCCCCATCCTATTAATACTATCACATGAAACTAGTAAAAAGGGGAGTAACTCTCTAGTATCATAAATAGACACATTAAGCCTTTACTATATTGCCCCTGGTACATGTAAAAATTGACTACACAGTTCCTTGAAGAAAATTAGAAAAAAGTTATTATATCAATACCATTATATTTCTTAACAGACAAAAACAGTCTAAAACTACTGGCCCTTAGACACCTTCAACCAGACTGAGATGTGTAAATAGTTTTCGATATTGTAGGATCATTTTGCATGCGCCACAGCTGTAAACGTGACTGGGCGGTTTGGGGCAGTCCGCAGTCTTAGGAGAACTAGTTAAGATTGTTTGAGGCAGTCTAAGGAGAACTGATAAGGAAAGTTTTGGGCAGTCTAAGGAGAACAAGTGAGGAAAGTTTGGGGCAGTCTAAGGTGAACTGGTTAGGAAAGTTTGGGGCAGTCTAAGAAGAACAAGTTAGGAAAGTTTGGGGCAGTCTAAGGTGAACGGTTAGGAAAGTTTGGGGCAGTCTAAGGAGAACTGGTTAGGGTGTTTTTTCCAGGCAAATATTTAGCAGAAGATAAATACAGCTATAAGATTTAGTGCATCAATAATTGCAAGAAAAAATGACTACTTAATTCTTAAATGAAATTCAGTGCATAATTATCAGGATGGCAATTAATCAGACATAAACAGAAACCCATGAGACACACTCACAGACAAGACATACAATTCACAGATATTTCAAACAATAAAAACAAAAGTAAATATCAATTCAAGTGAATAGATACCAGTGGGTAAAAGTTTCTACTGCGATTTATAGTGTTGCGCATGTTGTTAAACGGGCTTCCAACTAAAAAACGGATATTATTCTCCATTTAAGTTGATAGAATAGCGAGTTTCTAATTTAGTAACTAAGGTATCGCACAGTAACTCCTACAGTTGCTAACCTGAGTGGTGGGCTAGCATTTAATTGAAGATTAACAGAACCACATCAATATCTAAACGAATGGTTCCACAAAGAAAACAAGATAACTTATGTTGTTACTTACTGTATTTTTTAGTTCAGATTTTACCATTGAAATTAATTTCTCTGTCGCTTTCCTACACTGAACATCTTCACTTAAATTATAAAAAAGAAATAATTATACCAACTCAAGTAAGGTTTCAAAATATTGTTGTTGCGGAGTATGCAATCAAATTATGCAGGAAATCAAGAAAACACACAATATCGTATGAAAACGTCATGTGTAAAATATCCTAGCAAATGTTGCATGTTTAAATTCATCCAGAATTAATATAAAAGGTGAAAGGTATTAGTAAATAATAGTTTTATAAAATAAAGCAGAAGGTCTGAAGCGCACCAAAATCAAACCCATCACATAACTTTTGATCATTAACACATATTTTAAGTTCCATCTGAACTAGACAAAAATTGTAGCCTATAGACCTTCCACAAACTTTGTAAATATTTCACATTCTGTGTAAAAGACAGGGGCCATAACCCAAGAATTTGCTGTCTACACATCATATTTTTGGTAACCAGAGTATATTTTGAATGGCCTATATATAAATGTAAATTTATTACCTGATATTAATATCTGTATCGGGTATATTATTTAATATAACATCTATGTCTGTTATATCAGTAACTGTTCTAGTTTCACCTTCTTCACACCATAAAGATAATAATTTACCTGAAATAACAGTACATACATATCAGTAATACACAGTAACACATCAGTTTTATTAAACTGCCTAATGCCCTACTCCTCTGAACCAATTAGGCTAATGAAGATGGGTATACACCATACAGTATGCTACAATTGTGCCTCGACAGCAATGTTTTCCCCTACCCTTTACCAAAGAGTACTCAGGTTGACTTTGTTATTTTTTTTGTTTCAGCTCAGTCAGACACAACTGACAAGAGGAAGCCAGACTTTAAAATACAGAGGAACTTTCTCAGCCACAACAGGATTGAAATGGTGTCCATACCAATGTAGCATATACACTAGAATACAGTCTTGAAAAATATTAAAAGATAGTAAGCTGGCACTGCCAGGCAGGATACGCCCACATTTTCGGAAGATGGTTAGAGAACAAGCAAAACCGAAAGTGATTTTTCCTACAATCACAGGCTATAATTCATTATATTACAATTTGATATGCGCAAATATCGAAAATAATCAAGATTTTTAGGTTATAAACATGCATTTCAAGGTTCATCAAAATCGAATTAAAATTGTGACCTATACTGGGTCCACAACCTTGATATACCATATTTTAACACTATTAGCGTACAAACGGCGGCCATTATGTCCGGCAATTATGGTCCGATTTCCCTGAAATTCAAACTCAACCTTCAGTATGGTGTAACGGTGATAGAGTCAAGCGTTTTTTTAAATCGGTTAATAATCATGACCTCCAGAGGAACCATAGGCGATTTTTCGGACAATCAGGGGCCATAATTCAGGAAGTTATGATCTGATATGTGAAAATAACGAAAGGAACCAAGATCTTTGGGTACTTTTAACCATGCATTTCAAGTTTCATCAAAATTGAATCAAAACTGTGACCTATACTGGGTCCACAACCTTGATATACCATTATATACTAGTATTTGCGTACACAGGGCGGCCATTTTGTATGGCAATTTTGTTCCGAATTTTTCTGAAATTCGAACTCTTCCTTCCTTAGGGTGTAACGGTGATATAATCAAACGATTTTTTAATTCGGATAATAATTGTGACCTCCAGAGGGACCACAAGCTAAACAAAGACGATTTTGTGTATAATCAGGAGCCATAATTCAGGAAGTTACGATCCGATATGCGCAAATATCGATAGGAACCAAGATCTTTGGGTTATAACCATGCATTTCAAGTTTCATCAAAAACGAATAAAAATTGTGACCTCTACAGGGTCCACAATCTTGATATACCATTTTTTAACAGTATTCGCGTACAAATGGCAGCCATTTTGTATGGCAATTTAAACCCAATCTTCCTTAGGGCGTAACGGTGAAATAATCAAACGATGTTTTAAATCAGATAATAATTGTGACCTCCAGAGGGGCCACAAGCTAAACGAAGGCGATTTTGCGTATAACCAGGGGCCATAAATTTACAATCCGATATGCAAATATCGAAAGGAACCAAGATCTTTGAGTTATAACCATGCATTTTAAGTTTCATCAAAATCAAATTAAAATTTTGACGTCTCGGGGTCCACAGCCTTGATATACTATTTTTTAACAGTATTCGCATACACAACCTCCCTTAGGGTGTAACGGTTAATAAACGAACGTTTTTTTAAATCAGATAATAATTGTGACCTCCAGAGGTACCACGAGCTAAAGTAGGTGATTTTTCGGACAATCAGGGGCCATAATTCAGGAAATTACATTCCGAGAGGCGCAAATATCGAAAGGAACCAAGATCTTTGGGTTATAAACATGCATGTAAAGTTTCATCAAAATCGGTTCAAAATTGTGACCTCTATAGGGTCCACAAGCTAAAAATGTGATTTTTCGTACAATCAGGGGCCATAATCCATGAAGTTTTGATCCGATACATGCCAATATCGAAAGCAGCCGAGATCTTTTGGGGATAAACCTATATTTCAAGTTTCGTCAAAATCGGACAAGAATTGTGACCTGTAGAGAGTCCACAAACAATTGTGGACGGACGTCCGGACGTCCAGGGGCGACGACATAATATGTCCACATGAAAATGTGGGCGTATAAAAATTCTTTCATTTATACTAAAAAAAAATTGTGGACGGACGGACGGACGGACGGACAGGGGCGACGACATAATACGTCCACATGAAAATGTGGGCGTATAAAAACAATGTTATGTATACATATCTCTATATCAAGTTTGCATGTGATAATAAATTTATCTTACCTTCCTCCAATTTTTTATTTTTACCACTTTTAGATGTTGATGGTTCAGTGTCATTATACTTTAAAAATAAATAATAGATATCAAAGAAAAACAGAATTATCTACAGCATATAAAATATCAAGTTCTTTTCTCCAGCCATCCATACATCTATAGATAGCAGAATGGAAGATGCTAAGATTACGTACAAATACTTGAAAATACAAATCTCATATTTTACAATTTATACTTTCAAAATCTTGCAAAAATAGCTGAAATTTATGTACGGTACAAGTACTGTCAAACAGAAAACATAGGCCAAAAAGAAAATAATTCGTCAGTTTCAATCAGTCATTGCTGGCATTAATTTAAATGTTTTTCTGACAATATAATAGTGCATTTACTATTTAAAGTAAATTGTGTTTAGAATCTATTGAACATATTCCATCACATAAATAAAATTGTATTTAGAATCTGTTAAACCTGTTCTATCACATATTATGTAAGATTAGTGGGACACAATAAATAAATTCTCTTCCTCTTATATGTTCAATGAACGATAAATAGTAGATTACTTACTGATAAAGTACGTGAAGTTGTACTTGATTGCTTGCTTCTACCAGAAGGTGTATTAATCAAAGTATTATTATTATTATTATTATTAGCCTTTGTTTTTCTCCTATTTGCATAAGGACTAAAGTCTGGTTTCTTTAATGCTAAATGTTTCAAAGAACCAATAAAACTTTTGCGTTTTTGTGAAGCATTTGAGGAGTTTAAGTCAATACCTCGACTGGAACTAGCACTGACAATATCATTATATTTTGATGTAGGCCTAGATCGATTTTTATCTGGCTGGGATTTGATAAGAGTCTGAGATTTATTTGAATAATCACTGTGAATATCATCTACATACACATCTCTATTTGTATTATCCATCATAATTTCAACACAGTCGGACGTTTGATCCAATTGTTCTTTCTGCGTTTTCAGAGCATATTTTTTGCCTTTTAAATCAGATACAGATTTGTTCTTGTTTATTGTATTGTACGAAAATAAATCCGTAAAAGTTTTATTTGACTTTTGTGTTTTTGTGCCGCTAGAATTATTATTTGGAGAGGATCCGAGTAGAGTACAGATAGATAGACTTTCTCTACTTTCTCTACGACGATTTCTAGTATCACTACTGGGACCAGATTCTGAAGACATTATCAATGAGGCTTTTATTGTGTTTGGTCTAGTTGTTTTAATATTCTGTCTCTTTTCAATATTTCCTTTTTTTGATCTGAGTGATACCTTAGATACTGATTTAGAATAAACAGGAGGATCAGAATCAGAAGAACCTTTAACTATAACAGCATCAGATGTTAGTTTAGAAGGTCGTTTACAATGGACAATTTTCTTCTGAGCAGTTGATTTATTGAAAGCTGCTGGTCCAGAATCCGAGGAACTTCTAATGATCTGTAAATCCTGAGTTTTTAGTTGTGTTGACTTCAAACCATATTTCAACATGGCAAGCTGCTTTGCAGTTTTCTTTTTCTTTGTTGTTTTTGTGGTGCTTAGTTTCTTAGAATTTGGATTTGAATCACTAGATCTGCTAGATCTTGATCGAAGATATCTTTCATTACACAGATGGGTAGATTCAACATCGGAACCAGACGACATCTTCAAGTTTTGTTCCATTAACTTTAAAACTTCCTTTGATAATTTTGTCTTTTTGTTCGATTCCTTGGGCACAGTGGCTGCTGATTTTTTTACAGTTTCTTTAGATATATTTGTTAAAGATTTTGTCACTGTTTCTACTTCCTTGTGCACACATTCTACACCCGATCTTTCTTTAAGTTTATCAACATTTGCAGACATTTGTAATATCATACCAGTGTTTTCCACACAGTTTGTAGTTTTTGTCAAGACATTTTGTTCCTTAGCCCCATGTGCATCTTCCGTCCATTTTTTCATAACTTCTTTTGAAGATTTCAGCAAAGCACTTGTTTTATTTGCTGTCTGTAATGTTTCCGGTGAGTCTTTCAACGGTTGTCTGTTTTGTTTTTGTTTTTTGTCAGGCATTAAGATTGTTCTAGAAATTCTTGGTGTAGAAGTACATAATGGTGATCTAAGTAAGAATAGCTTGGATGTATTCTTAGGTGTTTCTACATTGTCATGATGCTGTTTTGGTGGAATGGGGTCTTCTTCTGAAGTAAACACTATTGGTGATACAGCAGGAGTTTGAGAGTTTATCGGTTTATTAGATAATTCTGGATCATTTTCTTTGTCTTTATCATTATCCTCTATATCTGGGATGAAAAAAAAAGACATGTAATTAGATGATCAATAAAATTAATTATACTTATTACAGCTGGGTGGTCTTTTTGAGACTAACATATAATCACTCTTTCTAATGATTCACAGAGAGAGAGAGAGAGAGATGGGGTTTAACTTCCACTGGACACAAACTAGGCCATTTTGAGACTAACATGGTTTAATTTTATTTCAATAATTGGTTGCACATAGGGGTCTTTCGCAGTGGGAGGAAACCGGAGGACTTGGAGAAAAACCACGAGGTTGGACAGGCGACCCTATACTCCTTTTCACGTAAAACCGGGGATTCAAAACCACACCAGTTGACTTAATGACAGGCTTAATGATACAGCGCACATGTGCTTTACCATTCGGCCATCCAACCCCCCCAATGATCCACAGGACAGGGCACTAAACCATGTAGCCCCTCATCTCCTTTACATACAGTATTTATCACAATAATGAAGAAATGATGTACTGTAGAAGTAAATGTATTTCTACATGGAAATGTAAACCACGTCAGAATTAAATCTATTTCTACATGGAAATTTAAAACATGATAAATTTCTATGTTGAAGTTTAAACTACACAAGAATTAAATCTTTTTCTATGTGGAAGTTTATAAACTACACAAGAATTTAATTTATGTCCTGGTGAAAGTTTAAGCAATACCATAAATAAATCTATTTCTACATAAAACTTTATTAAATCTATTTCACCAGGAAAAAAATTTTGCTCCAGAAATAAGGACATTAAAAAATCCTGTTCTGAATAAAAAAAATTTAGTTCCCTATAGGCTATAAACCCACAGTACTATTTATTAAGTAATTAGAAGCGGTGGACAATTTGGTTGTGTAAGGCCTTTAATATGTCAATCATTAGTATGTAAACAAACAAGCGGATGCCATGCAAGACAGGTCCATATTTTGCAATAGATGGACAGAGAATAAGCTAAAAAATGAAAACACAACTTTTTGTGCAATCAGGGGCCATAATCCTATGGTCTGAAATGTGTGAATATCAAGAGGAACTGAGATATTTGGGATATAAGCATATATATTAAATTTCATCAAAATCTGATAAAAACTGTGACCTGTACAGTGACCACAAACAAATTTTGGACGGACAGGGGTGATGGCAAGATATGTCCACATGAAAATGTGGATGTATAAAAACAATGTGTGGATTATATTTACAATACATTGAATATTTGTAGATGCAATGATGTAACAGTGATATATTTTTAAAATCAGATAGAAATTGTGACCTCTAGAGAGCTAACAGGCTGAAAACTTTTTCATACAATCAGGTGCAGTTATCCAGGAAGTTATTGTCTGATGTGAGCGAATTGTTGATACTTGATAATCAAGTCTGCTGATCATGGGCTTGTACAAGAATGGCTGGAAAATAAACTTGTTTTAAATGAATCAGCCTGTGGCTGAAGATATTTGTCAGTTAGGTTTTCCAGGAATATTTAGCTCTGGTATTTCAATTGAATTTATACGAGACAACAAAGGATTTATCATGTGATATTTTTTTATTCTTGGATTCATGACAGTAATTGGACAGACCTAGTTGAGTTGCCCACGTGTATGGGCAGGCCCAAATGGAGGATTTTTTTTACGCCGGCATGTGTACGTGTTTCATTGTCGAAAGAACACACATAAGACCGTATGTAAGGCATAATATCAGAGCCCACAATCATTTACTCGCACAAAATAAATATGGATAAATAATATTCAGCAATCAGCCAAGGAGTATGATTTTTGCGATCGGAACCACGATCTCACTCCTACAACATTAACATCTGTAATGTGGTCAATTTATTTTGATAACAATATACTGTAAACTATCTCGATGAAATATGTCGCAAAAATAAATCAATAATTTCAATAGTTCGCTCGCAGGACTGACCCACCATATTCCAAATGAAAACATGTTGGCCCTTGCCGTTATTTATTGGAGCTCGGCCAAAGGACCAACATAAATATTAAACACTGGATATATTAGCCAGAAATCACTTTGACAGAATCTCAGAAGGGCCCTGTACCCTCATCTAAAGTCACAGATTGGTAGCCCCCCTATCGAGAATGGCTTCTGCCAGCCCTGTTATCCGAAACAGAACATTACCCTTTTTTTACCATATTTTTCTAAATGATTTGTTGTGCTTTTGTGTATACGTGTATGGTCGAACATTATAAATATTAATATAATATGTTCAAGTTTCAAGTCTTAAATTATCCCACACAGAGAACAGTTGGCACATTATTTGCAAATCCTACGGGGAGGGGAGTCTGAGAGTTTCCATCCTGAAGAAATCTGTAATGAGCTGAACTTGTTTCAAAGAATATAATAGATGACTTAGATGCACAGTATCAAAATTTGCTTAAAATGTCTTATTACTTCAGATGATCCAGTTAAATATCTAACAGATAAACTTAAAGATAGGGAATCGGGTGTTTTACTCTCTTAATGCTAAGTATACAATATTTTTGCATAAAGAAACAATTTTTCTTTCAATATTTCGTTGCAATTGCAAATTTTCACTAATGGTTTGGTCTTCTGAATGATAAAGTTCCTCAGGTACAACTGCAGCACATGCTTCAGGAGTAAAATGTTCAGCTGTTTGGGGCCTTGGTGATGCCAAACCAGAATAATAATGTAGAGAATTCCGAATTAATAAGCTGGTATTATATAAAGTTTGCGTTAAATTTAGTTCCTCAAATGGCATTTGACATTGTAGACTAACGATTGATTGTACGTTAGTATCTAGTCTATCAGTAGATGATGCTGGCAGCTGATCCAGTAAATTTTCATCCGGTAAAGCGTCAACAAATACCATTTCACTTTTAACTGTATGTAGTGGGGAATGAAATGATAACTGCGGATAATCTCTTCTTAACTGCCGTTTTAAACTTTCAGTTCTGAAATAAATAAACAATGAATAAAAGAATGAAAAGGAGTTTATGGGTCGGACAACACCTAGGTAGGTTATATCAGGACAAACATAAGTTTATTTATATTCTGTGAGCTGTGGTATGTGGAAAAATTTTGTCTAGCTCCTTCAGGATATCAAATGTTTGCTGTACACAGGATTTCATTTATCATCTTAATCCAGAGGACTAGTGGCTTGATTCCTCATTGGCCCCACTGAGCAAACGACTAATTTCGATACAATAAAATTAAAACAATACAATTTTACTAGATTAACAAACTTTATAAACATTTTTTTCCAGCTAACTTACTTTGGCAAACCAGCATCTGGACCTTCTAACTGTGCTATCATTTCATGAAATATTGACGTCAATTTGGTCATTCTCATGATCTCTTGACCTTGAATTATCTTATCTTCTACAACATGTCGTCTAAACGAATCATACGCTACACCGAATGTTTCAACAACCTTTGAACTGAAATTGAAATAAAAATTTCAACTAACAATCATCTTTGTGTAATAGTATGTAATAAGAATAAAACATTTTCTTGCTAATCTGAGGGTCCCAGATTCAATCAATCTGATTAAAACACAGATACTATGTAATTTCGTATTTTATAGCTCAAAATTTCTTTTTACTTGTCTTTACTGCACTAGGATCTGGAAGAGTTGTTATGGTTTATGTTGGGGATTAGCCGATGAACGATCTGTTGTAGCGAGTTCTTCGCGTGTCATGCACAGAACTGGGGGTACCCTACTAGGTTAATCAAATGTCTGACGTCATAGTAACAACTGGTCCGATCCTCATGTTGTATAGGCATCAAAAGTATGAAAAAATAAAACGAAATACAGATCTGTATTTTAATCAGATTGGGGTTCAATTTGGTTCAAGAAAGTTCCATGACAGTAGTACAGGACAGAGGGCCTGGCTAAGAACTGCATTTAGTTATCCAGCTGAGATGAAAGAAACAAGTCACATGCACACGTTGGCATGCACTTATATAAAAGAACCCTTGATTGGAATTTTTAAAAAAACCAAGTCGTTGCACACTTATGAAAGTTATTTGCTCAAACAATGAAAAAGAACATACCTTTGGACTTTTATTTTTCTAAGAAAATTTGTGTACTTTCTGTAGCATTGTCCATGGTAGCGGACCTCAATTGCAACACAATCTTTCCCTCTAATGTGTGATAAAATGTTCTCATCAGCTTTCATTTCTGCAGCTTTGCGTAACTGGCCTGAAAAATCCGATGAATAATACTTTTATTTATACAATTTTTCAAAATTAAATTAAACAATTGAAATGTATGGTTTCACATCCTATTCATCTACTCCAACTAGGATAATGAAAATGGGCCTACACCATAATACCATGTAGTTAGTCTCTTTTTCTTGCTGGGCCCTATGTCCTGCACTACTCACAAGTGGAAACTACATGGGTAAATCCCATGGAACTTTCTCAGCCAACACTGGGATTGAACCCAGGATCTCCTAGTTAGTTAACAAGCACAATACTCAGTGGGCCATCATGGTCTCCATACAAAATGAAATTAAATAAACAATGACTATTATAATAATTAATTTTAGTGTATATAATCTACCTACCAGCATCTTTAGTTTCAACTTTTACTAATTTATCTTTCTCCCTTTTATGTCTAACAGTTCGAAATAGATCTTTCTTCTTACATATCATACATATTTCTGGTGGAACAGACTGACTATTTGTTGAACTAGATGATGTTCTTGTAGAACTACTTTGTGGTCTCATTGATTTAGTTTTGAATCTCTTCTGTGCTTGTTGAACCCTTGTTTTATCTGTAAATCGCCAATAGCATAGCAGGTAAAAACCTATATATTCTTTATCCCTTGTGGTTTCAAAATTCTCGCACAACAAATCTTGAGCTGATTCGGCCAAAACTTTTTCATCTATGTCGGCCATTCTGCAGCACTAGTCCTAAATTTGTCCCATCAGACTTTTGTAAAGACTTGTGAATTTGTTTAATAATGGATTTTCTCTTTACTTTTGGTGATTTTCTCTTGGCTTTGTCTGTTTTCCTTCTTTAAATGATGTTGATTGGTTAAAGGGCATCACAACCATGATAGTGAACATCAACCGTATCACACAAACTTGTTTGTTTGATTGAGCGGAGATACATGTATATAGAGCGCAAATTTTGGAAATGGATTTTATGAATACTGCGAGGTATTTTCCTAGGAAAGTCATATTTAGAATAAGAATACGATAATAAACTTATTCTTTAACTGAAATTTTGATGTCCTTTTTAATGAAGCAAAACTGACAAGAATTTTGATGTCCGCTACTGGCCTTCAAGTTTAATGTACCCCAGAATTAAATCTATTTCAACATTTATTTTTTGAAAGGGACGATAACAAAACCAATCTTATCACTATTAAACACATACATGTAGATATAAGTACCATTACCCAAGTAAATATTTGTATTTACAAAATGCTTTCTTGTGCCAGTCTTAAATAAGGCTTTTCAACTTCCGACGAAACAACAAGCTTAGTTTTAGTTATGGCAATTGTCTTCCAAGTTCCAGAGAAGTGGAAGGTAGAGATTGAAGATCATAAAAATCAAAAGTTGTGAAAAAAGCTAAAAAATTTACCATTTTCAAAGGGTGAAACTGAATGGGTTACTGTCTTTTTTGAAAATTTGACATCTGTTAACTTTACATCTGATGCTGGTATGGTAAAATCAACTTCTTCATCAACAGCCCTATTGATATCTCTGCTCGTTTCTCCTTCATTTTCATCCACCTCTAAGAAATTATATCCCATTATAAGACAATAAATTTCTACAGAAAAATGCTACTACTTGATTAAATTTTTTCTTTATGATAACACCAACGTAACTATTTCCAAAACAAATATTGTCGTTTACCTCCAAAGCAAGGGAGAGGTGTTCCATATAGGCTATACCTGTTCCCTATTCAGATACAATTCTAAATAAAAGTATTGTTTATAAATTAAAAAAAAGATGAATTAAGCTTCTATTAACAATTTTTAATTGATAGAATAAACAGTAAATAATAGCCTTTAATACTATACATAATAAAAACAAACAGTGGTTGGTCACTTTTCTCTACAATTCTTAAAGAGATACATTATCTTACTGTTTATGATTACTCTGGTAACATCTAATGAGGCATATTTTTGTTTTATAAAATCAATACTTTGCTTTAATTTTTCACAAGAGGTTTAACAAAGATCCTGCCTGACCTTATGGTTTGTTTCCCAATACGTTAAAACTAAGCAATTACATTTAGCAGGGGTTAAATTCAATTTAATGTTTACCTGTCTGTAGGTGAATAAAATTGTACTAAATGTGTGAACATGTTTCCATCAGGGTACTCCCACTGTGCCAGTTTTTAATCCTTGATTATCGGATTTTAATTAACAGCCTTAATTGGCTTAATCAAGTGGGCCAAGTTTATGGTGTAGAGAACTGTGTTCAACAGTAAAGTTTATTGGTTCAGCATATGGAATGTAAACTGTGTCCATCTTATTTTATCATGATTATAAGCAATTTTTTGTTAAAACTTACTTAAGTGGTGAACTCTGTACAGAGGACACTATATATATGGAACCACTGCATTTGTCAACAACATTGATCTGACAGATATCACAAGATGGCAAACGTTCAAGTAGATGTTAGTTTCATACCAAATGCACAGGGGGGGGGGCCAAAATCTGGTGTATAGAGGGCATAAGTTTAGAATTCGAACGTGGAAAGGGGATAGGGTCCATTGGAGATGCTGTAAGACTACTTGTCCATCGACCATCAATACCATCGACAACCTGATCACCACATACAGAGATTGCCACATTGTAACAGAAAATCGGCGCCTCCATGAAGGGCATTACACCGTCATCGAGTACGGGGATGCTGTCTCACATTCAGTTGGATTGTAAGATGTATTTTGTTGAAGATGTATTATTAATAGGAATTGTTTTATTAAATAAAATGTTTAAATGATAACTTGTACGGTACATTATGTGCTAACAATTTTAAATATTGTATTTTAGTTTTATAATGTGTAAAAAAGCTAGATTTAAAATGAAATAAAGTATTAAATTCAACTGTTAATCCTCTGGTAAACCCTTAACCCTAGCTAATACCCATTGTTGTATCCCTAAACAATAAAACTGGCAAAGTGGGAGTAAACCGTTTCCATCACATAAAATGTATTAAAAACAGATGTATACAAACCTGCTAAATCTTCTAGAGGCTTACCAGTGTCTTTATCATCTTCCATTAATTCTATTAAAATATCAAATTAAATTACCAGTGAGTTTTGTAAGCTTATAACTATGAAACTCTTGGAGATCACTTATATTCGCTTGATAATCACCAAAATCAAAAAATCAAAAGGCCTATCGATTCCCATTAAAATATCAATATATCAGATTGGCACTACTGCACTGAGGTTTTAAAAAAAGAAGAAAAGGCAAAGGTTTGCTGGTGTACAGCTTTATGTTACTTCACTAAGACACATATGAATACTACCACTACTAGTTTATTCCAAATGACAGAATAATCAGTTTAACTTTCTTGTAAGAAACAATGATAGAACTGTAGTTTCACAAACTCAATTTTCTAGCAGTGGGATTTTTAAACTTACTGTTTTCATCTGTGACTGGTTGAATAACATTTTGTTCTTTTGAGAGATCAGAATTCTTGTCAATAATCTGAAATTAAATGTATTATATTTCGTATCAACAAAAAACTACTTTTCATTGGCTGACATAGTCTTACTGTAAAACTAAGCACTACCACACATCATATACATTTATACTTCCACCAGTAAACATTTTTGGGGAAGTAAAGGGGGTTCATAAACATAATACTTAAGTCATTTTGAAACTAATATACAGCTATTTTTTATGTGCAATGTTTAGGGGGAGAATTTTGTATTTCAAGTGTAAACGATTATTTGATGTGCATGCCAATAAAAAGACAGGCAGCCTTTGCTTTCTCAAACAACTAGGCAGCATTCAATTGAACAAACTGGAACAGGACTTGAAACATCATGAGGTGCTTCCAAACTACCTATTTGAAGCTGGCTTCCAAGAATTTGTACTATCTCTTTATGATTGAAACCAGAGACCTGCAGGGCACTTACAAGGTTTCAGCGACGAGACTGATAACAGCCGTGTGAATTTAAAATAGAGTTTCTCTTTAGAACAATGAGAAAACTCCAAGTATGTTGGTGAAAGGGACAATGCTGCCAAAAGTTGCTGTGTAATGACTGGCAAATCAAGTGGCACCATTTTTAAAATAAAAACATCAAAAAGTCTGACCTGTAGAGTGTTTATAAGGTTTTGGTGACAGGTGCAGATATTTAATGCATGAATATAAATTTTTTAATGGTTTCCTTGAAGCAAGTTTGAAAAAATTTTCAAAAACAAAGACTTGTAATTACTGTTTATAAGGTTTTGGTGAGAAGGGCAATAATTGTGCATGCAATTCTTAAGAGATTATGATAAGGTACATTCTTATAACTAGCCAAACAATATCAGAAAGTTTGCAATTTTGTTTTTTTGTGTAAGTCATGCCAATAACTGATAAATCCTGTTTAAATTTCAATTCAGCAGCGATCCCATAGACATAAAGCTATATGGACCTGACAAGTCAAATGCTAGCCTCTCTTGCGTTCAGAAAGTATATTTCCACTATGTCCAGGACAATAACTATCGTTACATGAATAATAGGCATAGATTGACCAAAGGACGGACAGGGGTTACAACAATATTCATGAACATTAAACAAAAAAATATAAAACATACTGTAAGAGATATTGGTAAATTGTCTTCTAATTCTATTCTTTTTGATTGAACAGGTTCTTCAGCAAAGTTGTAAGATCTTTTATTGGTTGTTCGTTTTCTGTAAATAAATTCAAATCAAATCCCAATTATACTTGTACGAAGACATAATAATAAGGCTAATTGTAATCAATAAAATCACTTTACCAAAAAACAGAGACGTTCATGGTCACAAGTCACAAGTACTCATAAAAGTTAACATACAGTAGTTATAACTTTTGTTTATCTTCAAAAAGTAAAAAATATTATCAGTAAACTTAATAAACCAATGTTTCTAACAGAATTGATAAAGTCAACATAGAGTAGTTATAACTTTTGTTTATCTACAAAAAGTAATAAATATTATCAGACAGTAAACTTAACAAACCAGTGTTTCTAACAGAATTGATAAAGCCATTCTTGAGGCATTAAAGGTTTTCCTACTTTTCATGTATTGATTACATAACATGTCTGGCAAAGTCAGCAATTATAACTTCAATTTGTAAAAGAGATGGTCAATCTGAACAACCGACTCACACAACCTGCAGAGAAGTGACTCTGACACAGTGAACAGCCATGATATCTAGTATCTACATGCCGTTATCTGAACGTCACAACAAGCGAGGTCAACGCACAGAAGTCAGTTTGTAAACAAACAAACAAAAGAACAGAAAACCTGCGTTGTATCAGGGATGTCTGTGCAATAACAAAGACACAACTCGAGATTGAATAATAATCCTGCGAAGAAAATTGGATTTTAACAGAATTAGCAAGTTTAAACGGACATTTGACACGCGCGGGGGCCGCACTATTAGCACTATTTTGTGCTACGGTCGGGTCTATTTCACATATACACAATGATTTCTGCTAATGATATTAGCGTGGGTATTGACTAATAGTTAATTTATTTCAGTTCTAAACGAAAATTTAAAACTTTAACGAAATTTTTAAAAAATAGCCATATTCTGGCTGGGATTACTTAGCAAAATGGCCATTCACTAGATACGTGCGATAAAAAAGCCAGTTACCATAAATTTCGTCATGTTAGTTACGTACGAGAGATGGTTTTCAACTGTGTCTGGTTGGATTATGTGCTTACTGTCTGAACTATGGTTAATAATAAACGGATTTCTTCGATTATGAACAAACTATTTAACTTTGGTTATTATAAACTTACCTGTGTGTTTGAAATCAACTCCAGTTAAATAAAATCCATTGCACAGTTAAATACCTAGTTTATTAGTTGTGGTACGGTACTTAACTGTGCAATGGATTTTTTTTAACCTGAGTTGATTTCGAACAACTACTAGGCTAAGTAAGTGGCACAAACTAGATCTTCTTGGTTATCCGAGAAATATCTTTCCCCAAGGGTTAGGGTTCGGGTTAGGTTTACAAATTACATGCCAAAAGTACAAATCGAAGCTATAAAAACGGTGGATTGTGGCTAAAACTATTCTGAAGGGTTAGGGTTAGAATTGTGAGTATAAACAGGTACAGATATTTCTCTGATACCCAAGATCTAGTAGTATCGTGCTAGTAAGTGTCTAAGTGACAGTCAGTGCATGTTGATAAAATCGTAGTCGGCGTAACTTACTTAGCTAAGAAGATTAATAGAATGGGGTGGGGTCATTTCTATAGCATGACTAGTAACGGAAAACTCAATGCATTGGATAGAAACAAACTTTCAAAATGAAACCTACGTATATCTCATCTTTTCCATTCTGTTTATGTTGAGGTTTATTTGGTTTATTTGTATATAAATTAATAATGGGTGCGTTCGATTACTAGCGCCGCGCTTACCCGACCAGGTTCCCCGAGTAAGTTTGCACATGCGCAGTGATAACGGGTAATCGAACGAAGTGGCGCTTTGTAAAGATATTGTTTCTATATATAACTCTATGATTGTGGCCATCAAGAAGTTTTACCAGAATGGAAGAACGCCGGAAAAGAATCATTCTCGGTGTCCAGATAAATAACGACGAGCAGACAATAATCCACCAACAAACTTTAATTGATAATGACTTTTTCATTGGTATCTTATTGGGACTATTAAATCCAGAAAAGCGAAATAAAGTCCCAAGAATAGAATTTTATGCAGAACATACAGTCCCTCAACAATCCTTAGAAGACTTTAAATCACATTTTCGTGTAACCAGAACAACGTTTGAAAAATTTGTTAACGAACTCCATGGTGTACCAGAATTGCAGTTAGGAGAGGAAGGCTATGGACGTACACCAGTTACACTTCCAAAACAGGCAATGGTGTTTCTGTGGTATATTGCTACTCCAGATTCATTTCGCTCAATATCAGATAGATTTGGAATATCTAAATCCACAACACACTGTATATGTCGCAGAGTTTCTAAGGCGGTTATAAACCATCTAATGAAAAGAACAATTCAATGGCCATTGCCGCACGCACGTCAAGAAATTTCTGAAGGTTTTGCCGAATATTGTAAATTTCCTGGAACAATCGGAGCTATCGATGGCTGTCATATCCGGATTAAAGCACCCAAGAAAAAGGACAATCCAATAGCCTACATAAACCGCAAAAAATTTCACTCTGTCGTACTCCAGGCTGTATGTGACCATCGAATCCGCTTTACTCATGTTTACACCGGGTGGCCTGGGTGTACTCATGACGCTAGGGTTTTGAGGAATTCGTGTATTTTCCTTCAACCAGATACAAAATTTCAGGAGGGGGAATTCCTGCTTGGGGACTCGGCCTACCCACTTCATCCATGGCTTATGACTCCATACAGGGATTTTGGAAACTTGACCCGTGATCAAAAACGATATAATACACGGCTCAGTTCTGCCAGAGTGACGATAGAGCGTGCTTTTGGGCAACTAAAAGGACGTTTTCGCCGACTGAGAGACTTAGATTGTTCAGATTTTGAACTACTGTGTCACACCATACTCGCCTCTTGTGTCCTGCATAATCTATGTATAAACAACGACGATGAGCCAATCGATGAACTTCAGGACATTGGTAATGATATAGTTATTCCTCGACCATACCACAATCAAGCAAATGGTGTTCAAAGAAGGAGAGAATTGGAATTATTTGTGGCCCAATAATAACTGACCATACAGACATTTTTGAAAGAAAGGTTGTGAACAAAAATTTATTTGCCACAAAGGTTAAATAATATTGTGAATAAAAATACAGTAATTACATTGTTTTTTTTTTTAAATGTGTTCAATTACTAATAACATTATACAGTACTTTAGAATCGTAATTAGACGAAATTTTATTTAAAAAAAAACCCAGAACAAATGCCAGTAAAATATAACAAACAAATAGAGAGCGGGGAATACGGGGAATAACGTCCACAAGACACAAACTAGGTCATTTCGGGACTAACATATGACTCAATGTTTTTTCAATAATTCGCTTGCTTGTAAGGGTCTTTAGCGGTGGGGTTGGGAGACTCAGAGAGAAACCACCAGATTGGACAGTCGACCCTACTTCTTGTCACGTACAACCGGGGAATGGAATCAACGCCATGCAGTGGACTGAATGAAAGAACGTATGATACAGCGCATACAGCGCGCACGTGCTAACCATTTCGTCACCCACGCCCGATATAAAAAATATTATAACAAACATAACACAATATTATAACAATCATAAAACAATATAATAACAATCATAAAACAATATAATAACAATCATAAAACAATATTATAACAAATATAAAACAATATTATACCAAATATAAAATATATAAACTCCTATTTGGAGAAATGATAAATAAAATTCGCACTAAGCTATTGCGTATTTTGTCAAGTTCTCTATAATGTCTGTAATTAAGAGAAACTACGGAACTCACACATTGTGAAAAACCCGTTAAGCACTTTATTACAGCTTGTCTGCTATTTTGTTCAAAACTTTTAAATTTTCCTGGTGAATTTTGTTCAAATGTTCCATCAATTTTTGGTCTTTTTCCCTCATATAGGCTAAAATTTGTTCGGTGTCGCTTGATTTTCTCTTCTGCGTTTTTCCTTTTTTACTAAGGGTACCCGAACACCCAGCTTCACCATGACTTGTACTTGTACTTGTACTTGGTGTCGCGTCATCCAAAATAGTTGGCTCATTCGGTTCCGTCGCTATTTCTGAGACTTCCCTACCCCCGACATTTCCTTCCGAATCGAGCGCCAATTGGGGTACCACACTAGGGTCGTCTCCTAAAATCTTACCCATTTCATCGGCAAACTCGAACTTAGATGGACCTCTTCCAGTCAGGTTGCTCCTTTGAACATAATCTCTATAGGATTTCTTGAGATTTTTCCACTTATCTTCACACTTTGATGCCGTTATGGTTATGACTGAAAACTTGGCTGCAATATCGCGCCAAATACTTTTTTTATTTCTAGCCAATTGTAATTCTTTAAAATTTTCATCAATTAAGGCGATAAGCTGTCTTGTTTGAGCCGAAGTCCACTCATGGCGCATTACTGAAATGTAAAAATAGAAAAACATGAAACATTGAAACATTGAATCTGCTATATTTTTTAAACCTGTCAGATGTATTTCTTTATCTTTCAGACAAACTGACACCACACCAAATCATTATCATTTTATATTTTAAGTATACTATAGTACTCACCACTATGTGTTGTTTCAGTAGGAGGAGTTGCAGAGTGCCCAATATCATTGCCTGCCTGTGTCGTCCTTGCAGCAGTGTCACTGGCACAGTCTTTACCAATCTGGGCGTTTGATGTTGAATTTTCACTACTTGACCCTATGGAACAGAAATAAATATTATAAATGGCCTTTAATAAGCACCTTTGGTCAATGGAAAAATCAGCATCGCTCCTAGAAATACAGCTTCCACAATTTATTTACACTACATACTCATTCTGTATAATTATGAAATTATCAAGATTGACAACATGCATCTAGAATCCTATGTTCAGAAAGTCGGTAACTTAGTACGGTACTTACTTTCTGTTTCATTTTCCATTTCTGCTGGAATTGACAGAGTCAATGGCACATCTGGTAGCGGTGTACCTTGTGGGTACTCACGGACAATACTTTGAATTACATCCATTTTATCTGTAATAAAAATGAAAGATTACGTTTTGAAGCGCCATTGGTAAATGGGTTCATGGATTATTGGATACCCCACCCCTACACACACACCAGTCCACACTCACTGATATAGCCGAAAAATCCATCTAATAGTCATATGGTGTGAAAATATTCGTATCAATTTGTTTTGGTATGAAATAATACACCTGGCGATTTTCCTATTGTGGTTTGGGTTAAGGATCCTATAGACAATTTGCACAAAATAGGACTTGTATCCTTGCGATATAGCTTTGGGAAACACATGATCCACGAGACAAAATACCGCATGTTAGCAAACATGCCTCGATGTAAAAGCAGAGACTTTGACTCAGTCAGTCTTCTAAAAAAATAAGCTTACAAGTATTATGTGGTTTTATGTACTTACTCTTGCTAATCCAATTGAGTTCGTGCGTCGTATTGGACTGGACTGTGGCGATTCTTCCATCGCCTAAATTTAGCCGAAAAATATAACTCCGATTTGCCGCCATATTCAATTATTGGTTGATGGGATATATCCCGAACTAACCGGCTCCCTGGGGTAGATTACTTCGGCCTGGCGCGAGTTAGCCGTTTAAATGACGTCATCGGTAACTAGAACGCATTCGGGAAGACTCGGGTAAGCGCGGCGCTAGTAATCGAACGCACGCAATATAACATTGCTCGCGCTTCGTACACTTTTGTTTCCTTTTTCCGTCGAGCACAGCTTAAGGGGGATAACTCCAATGGGTTTTTATGGAAGCAGATCACCATCAATTTCCCCATTGACTTCAATGTTAATTCTGGCCTCTTTGCCCATCTCCAACTTTTCCCAAAATTTTCGTTGGGCTAAATGTTTTTCACTTTAGACAGAGAAACAAATGATCATGTCTTTGCACTAAAATTTGTATTACGTTGACCGCCAAAATTTTGAGATACACAAACTTGAAGAAGCATACCCAAAACATGTAGCTAGTTGCCGTACATATCACCGTAGCCAACCTGATAACTCCGTTAACCTTCCGCCACAAAATCAAGAATATTTACCAAAACCTGCAGCTGACAGGAAATATTAATTCAAACCGTCTTCGTCCATTCTAGACCAAAAATGGGTATGCTAAAGGGGATAAGACGGGGAGAGAATTGCTATAAATAGACGAACTACAATTTGTTGTGGTTACCGACACAGTACGGGTCTGGTATCCTTTAAAGGACCTAAGTCCGTAACTCAAAATCCTCCAAAATCTTCGACATCGAAAACACGAATTATTGGTCAATTTAAATCAACATTGATGATGTAAACTTACCAGGAAAAGAAGAGCTTCTGATATCCGATATTTAAGATAAAATAATTTTTCTAACATTGGTACACGAATCGTGTACCATATTGCTCTCCGGTCCTAGTTTTATTGAGAGACTCGAGGGACGAGGCTAGACACATTGCACTGTATCACACTGCATATGTGGACTGGAATAACCAGGCGCTAAAAAAAATGCACTGGGTTGAGACAGAATGGCTTGTTTCGCGGAACATAACTGATTTGAAATTGGAGTAAAACGGAAAGCATTTAATGTAAATCAGTTTATATACATTCATATCACAGTATTATATGAGTTTCGACCCACTTTTGTCAATTTCTGGATCCCAAGTGTTAGCGATTTAGCTCCTTTAACTTGGGGTTTTTGCTCTTTAATTAATATAATAGCCTTTAAATTCAAAACATCCATTTTATAATTTATAATAACCCTTGAAAATTTCAAAAATGTGGCTATCAAAGATTGTTCACCCTTTTGAAATAAAGATATTACTATTATTATTATTATTATAATAGTACACCATTTAATTTCTGCTCGGGTCATCAGTTTCTAAACCCCTGCATTAAATTAAGCCATAGTACTATTATCCAGGGGGGGGGGGTTAGCGTGTGCGCGCTGTATCATAAAGCCTGTCATTGAGTCAACTGGTGTGGTTTCGAACCCTCGGTTGTACGTGGCAAGGAGCAGGGCTCTGGTTTACTCCCATTGCTAAAGACCCCTACGCGCAAGCGAAATATTAAATTAAATTAAACCATATGCCAGTCCCGAAATGACCTAGTTTGTGTCGAGTTGACGTTAAACCCCATCGCTCTCTCTCCGTCATATCAATTATCAAAGGATGTTTTGAAATTAATAGTAATTAAAGAGCAAAAACCCCAAGTTAAAGGATATCAGATCTGTAGTGCGAGATGGTGAAATATTATGGTGGTCTGTATCCTTATAAAGGTCCCTTTGTATAGGATAGAGATAATAACAAATTAACGTTGCGAAGAACTGTCAAGGAGTCCTTTCTTTTTTTGGTTTTGTATTAAATCTCATGATTTTTTATGGAGACCATTTTGCAGTGGATATAAATACAAAAAAAACCCATATTATTTAAAAGTATGTAATACGATGGTTGTGGACCCTACAAAGTCACAATTTTAAACTCATTTTGATGAAACTTAAAACGTACCTTTACTTCTCAAAGCTCTCAGTCTTATTCAATATTCGCGCATTTCAGACCATAACTTTCTGGATTATTGCACCTGATTGTATCAAAAATCATGTTTGTTTTTAGCTTGTTCTCTATCCATCTCTTGGAAAATGTGGCAGTCGCTGGTTTAAAACCCATGTTTAAATTGGCCCATGATATCAAACAGTGATAGGGGTCTAAGTATGGTATATGTCGCCAAATTACCCTACCACAACACCCACAGATAGAATGAAATAAATAAGCCATTATAAAAATTAAATTTAAAAGAAAAATAACATGAACATATAACAAGCAGCGAATTATATAAAGAGAAAATATCTTTATTGATAATAATAAATCGTCTGAAGCACACATAAAAAGAGTAGTGGTATTAGTGTAGCTGCTGGTTTAACGTCTGCTTTCACAAGCAGGGGGTGTCACTAGAACATATTCGATTAGTAAATATTTTCTGATTATTAGCCTATAAACGATTGGAATATAGGTCAATTTGGTGCCTTAATGCATAGTTCTTGATTCTAACTTTGAACTTAACGCCAGACTACATGAAATTCGTGTAACTTTGTATCTAACTTCAGAATACACTGGAAGCTAAATTCGTGAACCATTATTATTATTCCTTGTTTCTTATTTAGCATCTTTTTCTCGAGTAAAAAAAATAAATTGGAAGAAGATAGAAATAAATGTTCAGGAACAAAAACTACTAATTAATGACTCTGAGTAACGTTAACAGAGCTTTCTTATAACTTTATCATAATAGTGGGTCAATAAATATTAAATGATATATAATAATATAAATGTTATAATCACGACATCTTTTGAATTAATCAATTAAATTATACAGTGTTAAAGAATAAATATATTTTCAAAAATAATGAAATATTATATAATAATACTAGATAAAGGATATACATTTTGGATATTTTTATTTTATTTTCATAGGACACATTGGATTATAATTGCCAAGATATTAATATATAAGACGCTCACGGCCATTTAGCCACATATGGAGATTGGGTGGTCGAGTGGTCTATGCATGAATGGAATGGTGTTTAACATCATACTTTTCTGCATCGATAATAGCGCCTGTCATTAAGTCAACTGGCGTGCTTATGCCAAGCTTGTACGTGGGTTTTCTAAAGATTCCCTAGTAGACTCCCACTGCTAAAGACCCCCCCCCCCTTTTTCCCAATCGCTACATTAATGGTATCATTACCATTGAAACAAACTATGGCATATCGAATTTCAAATATAACCACATGGTTAGTTCATGTATGTAAAAAAACGGATCCATTAAGTGCCAGGCATATTATTATCGCGACCAATATCCTTAAAGACCATATATGATTCGTTTTGTTTTCATTATACTGACATCTATCTCGAGAATAAAAGGCACGATAATTTTCGTGCGCATTAATGCGATTAAATTAATGAAAACCAACACTACAGACCGAAAAGTGTCAATAGGCCAAAAGGCGTATCCGTAACTATAAATTTAGCGTTAAAAATACGAATATGTGCAATACGAAAAGGGTCAGCTAAATCAGGAGCCTAATATTTCAAAGATAGGTTGCCAAGCATTTAAACATACGCCCACAGAAGCTAAAATTCACGCCAAAAAGTTCGCCGTAACAGACCGTTTCATTGGCTTCCAGATCCTAGTGTAGTAAAGACAAGTAAAAGGAAATTTTGAACCATAAAAAACGAAACGAATTTGGATCTCTGTTTTAATCATATTACGAATAATTAACCGAAATGGCTGAATTCCAAAACTCACTAATTTCAAAAATGTATATAAATTTCAAGCAGATCGAACGATCATTTTTGTTGATGATTCAAATAGGGAATAAGGTTAATAACTCAAGAAGTAACAGATATTAATTGACGTTAATTGTCAAAAAATCTCTCACAAGATTCTCCAAAGTAATAAGACCGACGACGGCAAGGTAAGACCACATTTCCATAGAGGTGTATAAAACTGAATATAAATGCGTTTGTGATATTCTCGTGTAATGGTAATAATTATCTGGGACTAGTCTCGAGAAATAATTTATTCCCAAGCGTGGCTTTTATGCGAAAAAGCGCCATTTACCTATGAGTTGTATGAGAACATTCATACCTTAAATGACATCTATTAATATTGACCTTTAGCCAATCTGAATCACATAACGACCTTGGCAATCTTTCTCTTACTACAGAAACAGAACCGTTACCAGGATCGTACAACCGTAATATATCGTGATGTTTATTATCGCCCGCCTGCATTATCATTATATCACCCCTATAACTAACAACACTAAAATTCTTACAATCAAAATTCTTAATAACACTAACAATAGCAGGGAAGGAATGGAGAGTTGAGGCCATAACATTGCCATCTGGGCAAAAAATATATATGATATGATCAATTGCCAAGGCTTTGCTCCAGCAAGTGGAAATAGGAAGGTTTCCTAATAATGTCGTCAACCCAGTTTTCGTGTTGAAACACTGGAAAAATGGAGTCCTCCGTTCACCTCTATTTTTCTTTCCACCAAAAATGAATATAATGTCGTTAAGAGTTGCCGCGGACATGCCACCGACTGGCACGACAAGATCGCCACATTTCGTCCATCGTTTTTTATCGATATCGTATTTCTCTATGCTTGTGATGGCCTCTTCCGGATCAAACCCACCAATAGTGTATATTGAAGCACCAACGGACACAAGCTCATGATAACACCTGGATTCTTGCATCATTGGGCATTCTTCCCAACGATTTCGTCTAGTCTCGAATCGCACCAACCGACTTTCTGCCGAACCGTAACTAGATGTGCCACCGCAGACAAAAATATCCTCGTCATTGGTACATGCTGCCTTACCATCGGCAAAGTAAGGAAATTTAGCCAAAGAAAAACACTTTTTACGAATAATACTGTAACAGGATACCTCTTGTCGCCTTCCATCGACCATTACCAAAACTTGTTCATTCCTTTCACGAAAGATATGAGGTTGCCCATAGACAATTTCAGCTCTGGCAGAAACGTGTTTCATTTGTTCTAGAAGAGATCTGCACTCCGAGTTCTCAGATATGAAAGCCTTGCGTCTTAGTAAGCAATCGATATAAGAATAGGGCATCAAAGCTAAACGTAGATTGTGGAATAATTCTAAAAGATAATCTATTCGTTTTCTATCAGATTCTATCCACCGAAGCATCGCGTCAGAGACAATTTCTTCATTTTCCACATTCATATTGTCGTCATTCATTGTCAACAATAATTCCTCTTTTGTCAGTTCCAGAAATTCTTCTGTTCGACAAACCTCTGAAAAATTGTCCATATAAAATGTCCACGCATAATCTTGTAAACTGATGCAATTCATCGAACAACTCAGCCTCCAGATTTCAATACAACTTTGAATTGTCATATTGTCGCAAAAATATTTCTCACAGAGTTCCTGTAACGGACCAATTTGCAAAAGACTGGACGCATACAGAATATCTACAGCAGATGCCGGAAACATCTCTGATGTGTCCCCTTTGTAGATATATTTCAAGATGCTCTCAAACACACAAGATTTCATGTTCTTCAGGTGGACCTCCCCTTCACGGCTTTCCTTCATGTCCGACGTAAACATTGCGTCAAAATAAGCAGACATAGAAGCCAAGATCGCTCGATGACAACAAAACATTCTGTCCTCAACGTAGATGATTACGTCTGTATGTTTTCCATTTAACCATAAGTTGGTCAAGCCCTGTGAAAGGCACTGGTGATGATACTGAACTTGGTAGGAAAACATTTTGTACCAGTTTAATCAGCCTCTAAAATATAAACACACGGACCTTTTATTTTAAATTATTAAAACATATACAATTGAGAATTAAACTAATAACAAAGTGGATACCGATTCAGGCCCGTAACTCTAAAATACCTATACTGTAGACTGTGTCGGGTGTGCCCCCCCCCCCCTACAAACTTCACTTTCCTTATTTATGCTGTGTGGTCTGGTGGGCGCTTTAAACGGTCAAATGTTGCAAAAAAAAAAAAACAACGAAAGACAATAAATAGGCTTACTAAAACAATGTCACCGACTCAGTTACCCAATATTTTGGCGTATATTTTATAATAAAACACAATATAATAAATCACCCAACTGTACAGCTGTGTTCGTTTTATAAGACATTTATAAATAAAACTAATCAATATTTCGCATAAAGGTCATACTAATCCGTAGTGGGATAAGTATGGCAAAGGGTCATAAAAAAATAGTATCGGTGCAAGCAACCTATGGTTCACTTGAAATGCAATGAGCTGAAAAGAAATGAGGTTTAAACGCCATGTAAGCGTTCATTTAATTCGTTAAAATAAAAAATGATGATAGAGGGAGTTATTTTGGTTATTTTTTTTATAAATTGATTTTATACATGTACGTAAATTATATTACGGTCAATAAATAATAGGCAAACGAACAGCTACCCCGTCAACCCTGTCCATAAAATGTTTTCAATAAAGTAATTGTGAGAAATTATTGATTCTGAGAATAAAATGATTAATCGTATTAGTAGCTGAAGTTTTCTTTAGCTCCCCTTTACAACAACAAACCTTTATTAAAGGCCATAACACCAAAACATGTGTCGATCCCTGCATTGGCCGAGAAAGTTCATCTCGATTTTCCGGCGTGATTTCCCCTTGTCAGTGATGCAGAAGGAGGGCCTGACAAGGATAGCTGCCTAGTCGTTCGGATGGGACGAAAAACCGAGGTCCCGTGTACACATTGGGGTGCACGTAAAAGATCCCTTGGCAGTTGGAATTCGATATAAGAGTAGGCCTTAGCGCCGCTGCCCGGGCAAAATTTCCCTCATAGAACACTGTTTGGCGTATGCCTGTCTTCCATTAGCCAAGGTTAGGTGCATAATAGTAGGACGTCAAAAAGAGAAGAACTTCAAAAGGCTTCCTTGAGTTATAAAAATGGTCCAGCTGAACGGGTGGTAAATGTGACCCCTGAATCTAGAAAACCACAAGATTTATTTTTAAATCACTAGAAATCTCTGACATACGGCAAACAAGGCTACTAGATAACAGCTAATAAATATAGCATAACCTGTTACAAATCCACATTAAAAAATGTTGTTTTTTGTTTTGACTGAATTTTTAAATACTAAACTATATACTTTAATAGACAGTTTTCTGTGGGTCTACACCATTTAATAAAAATACATTCATACACATTCGTACATTTTCGTACACCTGATGCAAATAGAAGGCCTAATTATAATATATGGTGATTTGTATGGTTGGTATATGCGCAATTCTAACTTGCGAGAAAACTGACCTCTTGTCGAACTCGCGTAACTAGTTAGCACTCTACGATATAGCGATATACATGTAGGTCTATTTAAAGAAACGTCATATTATTATAACTATAACCTTTCCAACTGACCTAGAAAACATGTACCTGGCTTTAGCATGGATATAGTATATATTTAGCCTACACTATAATAATGAACGTGCTTATTATTGATTTATTTTATTGGGTGTCTGTATTCAGAAGAGATTATATTACATTTCTATACATTTGATCATGCCAATTTAAACACATAACCCTATTCTGCTGTTAGAAATGTGTGCTTTATTTGTTATCTGCCAAAAACAAAATTCATATATTACTATACATTATAGGCCTACGAATTATCCCCATCAATAATATAGTCTATAAAGTCCTCAAAAATCATGTGAACGCTGACGAATGAAAGTGATAGGACTCGATTGACCAAACTCAAATATTTCTTTATGACATCCCCACCAATAGATTTCCTTATGAATGAGTGCATATTTAAATCCATAAGTTTTAGTTATACATTTTGTTTACATTTTCTCTACTTTTATTTTGTTGACACAAATTCCATATATCTCTACAACCTTTTCATTGCCCTGCTTATCGTTTTTATTTGTTATGATAAGATTGATGTGTATATTGTTGAAAATATGAGTCAATCCGTACATACCCATCTGATCTGCAAGGTATTTTGCAAGTGAAATGCACACAGACTGATACGGGGCTCAAACTGCGACTACTTAGTAGTACTACGTCATGAATATTTTGATCTGTCAAACTGGTTCAGGGAAAGACAACCCGTTTGTTTATTTTATTATCTCCCCTAAATCTATTTTAAGATAGTTTCTGGGAACTTAACTTATATTTACAAACAAGTTGTAACATGTGTTGCCACTGCTTATAAAATTAATAAGATTAGGCGTGATATTTTATTATTAATGACAGCCCTATGCGGATAGGCAAATATTTGATCATAGACGAAAGCCCCTGCTGCAGTGGATGGTGTTTCTCGAGACTTATTTATTAAGTCGATTGTTACATAATTAGTGGTGTTTCCAAGGTGTGGGTTATTAAAGATACATTATGGGTGGTGTGGGGGTAGATAAAGAGCTGAATAAAGTAAAGGGAATTTGCTGAAAATTTCATTCAAATTGATCCACTCTGAACCAAGATTTTAGCGATTTAATTTTCGGCCTAGCTTGGGTCATAATTACTAAAGTCGTTAGTCCGTACGATACAAAACATAGTCTCGATTATCAATTTCATGGTTAAGTCATGGGTGAATATTGAGCAGCAAATGTTATACTAATCCATTAAATATGTTGACATCGAGAGTTTATTTTGGCCAGGATAAGTTAATCAATGTCTAATTAATCAATTTTTTTTTATAACATTTCAGGCCTAAAGGAAGACCTGTAACAGGCAGATTTAGCTCTTGCATAATGTATGTTTAACACCAGTCCTCCATCTTTACCTTACAAAATTTCACCCATAGCACACTGTACGGCGAATGAGCATAACTAGGAGGGCCATGTTCCTAATTTCATTTGTTAATCGTTAATATGGACAACGAAATCACCAGTTCCAGCTTGTATCTACACGAACTCTACGACGATCAGGGGCGCCGGAACGGCGCGAGGGCCAGGGTACGAAAAGATAGGGGGGGGGGGGTCCTGCCTCTAGAAACTATTAAAATTTGTCAATTCCGAGAACGCTGTTTAGAGAGACTCTAGCATTCCATAACCCCACATAAAACCCTTTAAAATACATGATAATGAAAGAGTCAAAAGCCTGAATTTTCACAATTTTCGTATCATGAGCAATTCATCCCATAAAAATTATTTTTTAATTTGACATTCACTACACCAATCTTTATCAAGAAAATAGAATAAGCTTTTTGAACGAGACGGTAGATTTAGAGACACGATTCTAAAACTTTCATCATTAGGTAGGGCTTGGGTATACATGTATACCCCAGAAAAGGGCAGGGTACCATTTGTATACCCTGGTACCCGGGTTCCGATGCCCCTGACGACGATGTAACTTTCGAAAAATTTCCGGGGAACTGCTCGAACCCCTCGTTGATGGGACCCACCTTTATCCCTTCCTGAAAATAAGACTTGTGAACATTTGGCGTTGAATTATCCCCAAGTACACAATAATATTCTGTAAATTAGAACAACGCTTTCTGTATTTTGGGATTTGGGTCAAGATTTTCTGTAGAAATGAGTATAATCATGGTATAATAGTAGACATGAGTATAATCATGGTATAATAGGATCCGTTATATTGTATTATTATTGGTTTCTCTCTGATTTGGGAAAAATATATAGACAGGTGTCATATAGCTGGGCTTTCGGTTCCTTGTGGGTAGGATGCATAGCCAGTCTTGTGGATAAATCGACATAAATACAAACACAAACTGCAGTATTTTAAACATAATGTAAAATATACAATACAATTTAATAAATAAAAAATAACAACAATAAACAACAAAAACAAACCCCCTGCAAACCATAATGCAATAATGTGCTTAACAAATAACAAACGACATAGCAAACTGTACCAGAAACTGTCTCACTAACCAGCAGGTTCAGGCTTCGACGACTAATAGAAGCGGAAGAGAGGGGGGTGGGGTGGAACCCGTGTAAAACTTCCTCGGAATTTACCTTATCCCTCCTTGTCTCAAGTTACCCCTCACACACCTAAATATCAGTTCACAAAAATTAACTTTTTAAATTTGCACATACATGTAGCGTGTGTTTATTAGTGTCGCATCGTGCGACGGGCATTGATAATTATTGTTAAACAGTAAGTGCGGGTATATATATACAGGCCCGTAGCTAGAGAGGGGGCGACCAGCTGCCAAAATCACACGATTAACACCACAACTAATGGGGCGCCCAAAAATACTTGATATGTGGGGTGTCTTATCCCATACAATGACAATATGATTTTCGGGCCGCATATATTGCATAATGCTGAGTAAGATTGGTTGGGCGGCGACGACTTGACCAGTGGGGCGCCCAAAGCGGTGGCATTATTTTTTAGGTGCATCATCCCGGTGGGGCTCCCATAATGCCGATGAGATCATGGACATCCTTAATATAATGCTATATATATATATATAGTGAGATTGATTAGACGCCCACGACCAAAACGGCGTGACAATCTTCAGAATTCCAACAAGTCGCACCCCTACCCGATTCCGCATTTTTCTCATACATTATTTAAGGTACGTTAAAGTCGTATATTCCTTCCTTCAAATTTTTACAGTGTTCACATTAACATAATAAATATCATAATACCCCAATATCGCAAATTCAGACTCAAAATGGAAATTCCCCGTCATTTTCAGGGGCAAACCCCATTTTTCAAAGTGTTCTTGGGCGAGAACATCATAGGCAATCTGATTTTCGGGCACAAAGGTAAAGTGAAAACAAAAAATATTATTTCATCTAGTTGGCAAAATAAATTGGCCGAAATCTGATTAAACACTAATTTATTTTTCTTTTAATTGGATACCGCGAATATGTACTGAACTGATCTACTTTGTGCCACATGTTTCGGTAATCGATTATTATTTGTGAATGCAGCTGTATCAGTCCGATTGGGTGGTTGGAATTCAGGTTACAAAAGGATTGGAAACTTTAACAGAAAAACACATATGCGACGGTTAAATTTTTCAAGGCAATGCCTTTGTAACGCAGATAGCGATTAGTAGTTAATCGGACTTTTGACAGATCATAATTTAGAACAAGAATCATTGCTGTAGTGGCGTTTCGGTATGTCGACTAGGGCCACTCCCGGGTCACTGCAGAAGCTGGCCATGATTGCCTATTGAAGCACGTGGCGAATTTAATACAGAAAATGATTCAAATATTGAGACACATTACATTATGCTTCGCAGTGAATCATTCAATAATGATCTGCGCATCGTTATTTCGAAACGATACCACGACATCACGAGTTGATACCAATCAACCCCATATTAATTACATGCACATCTAACATATTCATAAATAAAGTATCTACTATTGAAATTGGTCATAACCCTAACCCAAGCAAAAACTCTCATTGCAGAGAATCGAATGAAACTTGGCAGGTACTCTTTGCAAGGAATACCAATCCCTGTTGATGCTTGTTTTTCTTTACTCACATAGGTCGTTTAGTTATTGATTTCAGCTAACTATGTTCATGTTAATTAAGATCTTTAGGACAATCATAATCGCTCACCACAAAGACGCTAAATCGATTCTTCCATGTGCCACAGAACTAAAATTTTCTGGATTATTTTCCCAATTAACTAATCACCAAAATGTATATTCCGAAAGGATATATTTTGATACCAATTTTAAACACGGTCAGATTATGATAATTGGTTAAATATTGGCATTGTCCAGTCAAAACTGGCTGCCATTTTGGATTTTTGCCAATTCGACCCATTTGGGCACGGATTTCGGACTGGGACTTTTTTGTGATAATCTAACCATAAACCGTGGTCGACATTTCTATTGCTATAGCAACTGCCCGGAATGGTGCGAAATTGAGTTCAGATGCCTGGACGCTTACGGTTCACCAAGACGGACCCATCTCAACAATAAATCCTACGCCTTCACCAAAAGTCAAGATAATTTAATTTTTCTCCCCTTTCTGTTATTGCTTGTTTTGTATGGCGATCTTTGTTTACTGTTTGGTGTAGAATTGAAGAAAGGGGTTTGAATATACTTTTTCTGCCAGAAATTTGTGAATATTCGTGATTTTTAGGCGGGCGGATACAAGGGCTAAGGAGGTTAAAGTTTTGATACTTGAAACTTCCAGTTTTTATAATGATGAACCTTAAACGTGCTTTTCGGCAAGAGGTTGCCACATGTTTCTCTATCTTTGGTGGAAATCTTTCTACCCAACCAAAAAATTGGGGAAGTTAGAGCCGGTCTAAGAGACGAAAATTAACATTTAATTGGTGAACTGTTTAATTACCAGCTAGACTACCAAATGGAGGCAGATCCCGTTGACTTGTTAATTCGGGCCTCTTTGCCCACCTCCAACCTTTCCCAAACAAAATGTTGGGTTGAATGCTTTTCACATGGGCATGTCTTTGCTCTAAACTTTGTATGAGCTTAGCCACCAAAATACACAAACTTGAGGAAGCATACTTAAAACATGTAGGCCCTAACTGGAATATTTACCAAAACCCTTGCGGAAAATGCTGATTCAAACCCTCTCTGTCCATTCTATGCCAAAAAATCAACAAAAATGGGCATGCAAAAGGGGGGGGGGGAAAGGGGAAGAATAACTATAAATAGACGAGATGGCGATATTTAATGGTGGTCTGTATCCAAATTTGTCAATCAGAGTTATCTACAATCACGTGATGCATTCATTCAATAACATTACTCTCTACTCATGTGACAAAGTCTAATTGCATCTTTTCCTATTGTTAAAATTTGCTTTGACAGTGGTTCTTAACTGTATCAAAATGGTGATACATATGATAGACGTTATTTTTTTAGTATTAGCCTATATTGCTGTGTCAATTGAGGTATTTATTAGATTTTATCATGATAATGCCATGCCATGATGGCATGAACTTCTGACTGAAGTCAAGGCCGTTCACTTTTATTAATACTTTAAATTAAAAACGAAATAGAACAACTCCAAGGCAACCAGGACCGGCCGGCGTGCAACAGCCAACCGGATTTATGATTTCATTACCTATTTCAAAGTATTTCAGTCAGGCCCAATGATAAGTATAGGAGAAGGAGGAGACAAATGGTACCGGTAGTATTTTGGAAAGTGAAACTCCTAATGAGTCCTAATCCTATGCCTTTTGAGTAGTCATGTAGTTGCAGCATTTCTGATTTCGTATATATACCTAGATTATTTTTAGATTATTTCATATTTCAGTATAGATTCACATAGAAAAAGATAGATAGAGAAATGAGATTTAACGTCCACACAACACAAACTGGTTCAATTTTTTTTCAATAATTTGTTTGCACGTAAGGGCCTTTTGCCGTTGGAGGGAACCAGAGAACCATGAGAAAACCCATGCTGTAATTAGTAAGGCGACCATAACTCTTTGTCATGTACAGTGGAATTGAAACAACACCAGTTGACTCAATGACAGACCTTCTGGTGCAGCTCTAATGCATGCACAATTCACCCATCCAAAGGAATAGTTTGCTAAAATTTGGGTGCATTTATTTAGAATATATATATATGTTTTTAAATCGTATCTATATGATAATATTGAATGTTCAGCTGTATATTTCAGGCTTATGCACAATGTGGAATTGAGGATTGTTATGGTATGTTTTATTTTACATAGTAAAAATTAAAATATTTTGTAAAATACTAATGCTTGTTTCATTACATATAGAGACAGCTGAATTCATTATGAATTTGTTATGAAGGCAAAATTTTGACATTTGGGGCCCATAACTTCCTGGTCCAATAAGAGATGTAATGAACATACATGTAGAATTGTATTTTTCAGTTCATTGTGTTATTTATAGCTAGAATATGCTAAATTTTAATAATAGTCTACATGTAGTTAAATTACCGTACATTGTTCTTTTAATTAGGATGGACATCTTACTGTTGTGGAGCTCTGAATGACGAATGCTGTGACTATTCTGTTTATCAATTTTGGTGTGAGTATTTTTCTGCAACCCCAATACGGATATCTACTAATTATTGCTGAATACATCTAGAAGGTGTCTGGTTGGACTTAGCACACCAAAGTTTTGATAGTTATACAGATGTATGATAAAAGCCTCTTAAGATTCATCACAGAATTAACCCATTTGATTCTATAAATTGTATCTGGACATTCTGGAACAGTTCCTTTATCTTAAGGTGAACATGTTTTAACTTTTCAGGTGCATGACACCACTTTCTGAATCTTAAGTTTAAGGAAATTAATTGAATACAGCCCCAGGTCACATCAATCCTTTAGTGCAGATTTTGTCCTCAGTTAACTTGTAATCCCATCTAGAAATGTCCCGAGTAGCTCAATTTGAAACCACATCCCTGGAGGGTAGTCCTGCAGACAACCCATGCAATCATTAATAGTTGTATATTTCTATTTCCAGGGTTTTGGTTGATTTGGTTATCTTTCTTCATAATGATTGTAAGTTGTAGTTGTTGGTGTTATAGAAGAAGACAATACAGAGCACAGTATGTCACAATAAGACAAGACTACCCACCATCTTATGGTACAGTTGTAGTAGCAGCACCACCAGCGTATCCAGCACAACAACATCAGATTGGTGCTACAGCACCACAACCTCCACCATATAACCAAGAGGTAATGTAACAAGTTAGTGTTTTATTAATCAATTCAGACAATAAACAAATATATGCTTTAAAGGAGCTAAATCGCTAACATTTGGGACCTAGAAATTCACAAAAATGGGTCGCAACGCATATAATACTGCAATAAGGATGTATATAAACTGATTTACATTCAATGGTTTCTGTTTTTATTCCAATTTCAAATCAGTTGTGTTCGGCGAAATAAGCCAGCAATTTCAATTAAGTGCACATTTCTAGCGTCTAGTTACTCCGTTTGGTTTGATGCAATGTGTCTAGCCTTGTCCCTCGAGTCTCTCAAGACAACTGGGGCTGAAGCGCATTATGGTACATGATTCGTGTACCAATGTTAAAAAAAATATTTTATCTTAAATATTGGATATCAGAAGGTCATCTTTTCTTGGTAAGTATACATCATCAATGTTGATTTAAATTGACCAATAATTTGTGATTTGGATGACGAAGATTTTTGAGGATTTTGAGTTTTTGGGTCCTTTAAGAGCATACACAATTGAAAGTAAAACACTGCAGTGTGTCAAGTAGAAAAAAAGGAACCCATCTGATTAAAACACAGATCTAATATCGTTTCATTTTTTATTGTTCAAAATCTTGTTTAAAATACTTGTCTTTACTACACTTGGATCTGAAAGAGTTGTTATTTAACTTGTGTTCTGCTTGAAATGAGGGGTCAGCCAATCAAATGGTCTGTCGAATCGATTGTTTGACCTTAGCAGTGGGTAGACATTAGCAGTGATAGAAAACAAAACAAAGCAAAAGTAGATAAAAAAAACCCAACATGGCGGTCGCTAATTGGTTAATCGAATGACTGACGTTATCGGGTCGAATGTCGTTGCTTGGTATCTGACATCATAGAACGTGAACTATCACTATGACTTGTTAGATCTACATGTAGTGTGGGCCATCAAAAGTATAAAAAACAAAATGAAATATAGATCTGTATTTTAATTAGATTGATAAGGAACGACCTATATCGTGATATTAATAAGTGTAGATTTAATGGCTGATTGATCTGATATGTGTTGAAAAACAAACATTTATGATTTACTTTCTTTCAAAAACAAAATGACTCACTTTTTAAACAACAATAACACAAAATGTTTGTTAAAAAACAAACAATTAATTATGATTCACATTCTTTTAAAAAACAAAATGACTCCCTTTTTAAACACCAATAACACAAAAAAATTGTTAATGTTGTTCTGCCGCCATCATGATTAAGTCTTTTGCAGTTTTAGGTCATTGCCTCTTGTTTGGTGATTTTATTCATTTCCATCCTTTCATTATAAATTTCCATATTATCGAACTGTATTTTCTCCAATCTTTGGCCCATGATCACTGCATCCATAACAGAATATCAGTTTTGTAAATATAAACTTTATTTATATCCAGAACAAGAAAATAAAACAGGAAGAGGAACTAAACTACATCAGGACATTAACATAGTGCATAACTATTACTACAACCATTCTGCCATGGCAGCGGCTGAACTCGAGTGAGACTGTACATTAGTTCTGCACCTATCTTCCTCCCGTTTCTCTCCTCGTCTGTCTAACTTTTAGTAAACTTGTGATTATATACCTTTCAACAATAGGAATCGAGTCGATCAACACAAGTCCTCATCATATGGAGTTGTTTAGATTAGCTTGCCTCCAGGTTGTACACAGATCATATATGGGATTGACTAAGTCCTTAATTACATCACAGTGTATGTGTTTTGAATAAAGTGTGCAGTTGAAAAGCCATATCATATATTATGAAAATAAGCTGGGGGTCAATAAGTTCACTGCATCGTTTGTATTTTAAAAGATATAAAATTATTGAGGACTTTGTCACAATATAAGCATGTGTTGACCACCCTATCCACATCATTTTGTACAGTTAACTGGTGTACATATTGTTTACTTTATAAGATATTTTGTGAACAAGATAAGACAAGAAATCAAACGTTTCTTGCTGTATTTCATTCATAGAGCGATTGAGCTAAAACAGAACACATTCTTTGTTCTTTTACAGAAACCACCGGCTTATGTTCCATAAAAATGTCTTCAACAGACCTTATAATAACTCAAGATGAATTACACAACCTTTTATAGATGGTATCCATCTTACTTTCTTGGTATATGTATATGGTATTCATTTTATATAACACACATAGCTTAAATTGATATACAAATGGCCACCCAGTGATTACCTTTGAATGTAATTATAGTTTGTTCATGGTGGTAATAAGGTCAGATGCCAATGACGATTGTAATTGTAGATCTTGCAACATTGCATTCAACTGAACCACAGTAAGGTTATGTAGGCAGCTACAATAAAGGCACATTTTGTAGATTACTAATTCTGGTTTTATACAATCTATTGTTGTACAGTACTCATTAATAGAGTCATTATTGATGACATGTTAATTTAAATGTAGATTTTACCATAGGGTAGATGTTTTAAGTTATTGATGTGTTTATATAAAATAAATTACTTTTGTACGAATAATGAATAAGGCTAGTAATTGTCATTTAGCTGACCAATTTGTCAACTATATTTTGTAATGGTGTTAGTGGCAATCTTTAAAATTGATTTTGTATGTAGAACATATACAAGGATTACAGTCTTAGATTGATTTATGAGAATATTTCTACTTTAACTGGCAAGTATATATACATTATTATATAGATTAGATTTCTGTACATACCGGTGTCAGATTGTTCATACATTCGGATTTTAATTCTGAAATTTGAAACTATAAAAATAATGTAAGCTCTTAATGTGTAAATCAAAGTGTTTTATTTGTAAATTTGTTATACAGAGATTTAATTAATAAAAAATTGTTGTTAAGAAACATCCTGGTATTTAATTTTAATTAGTAGACATGGGGTATTGTGATAGTCAAGTTGGTTTACTAGTTTGGTCTGTCAGCTGCACACAAGACAGGTGTGCTGGATTTGGATGTGACAAAAAACTGAGGTTCACCCATGTGCATTTTGGCACTGAGGTAAAAAAAAAAGACTTGACAGTTGGAAACAAGCCAACAGTGACACTGATGTCCCCCGCCAAAATAAATAGATGACATATTAATTAATTGCAAAAGTATTGAGTAATCAAACTAGAATCAAGATTATCTTGTCCCAAAGCATTGACCAATGAATTTGATTAGCTCTGCTTAGCTTTAGCTCGAAATGTTAATCATTGAACTCAGTCAAGACATTCACCTAATGAATATCTACATCAAGTTTAACCATTCTACCTCAATGAAAAGCAGAGTTTTTTATGTTCCAAAGTCTTGACCAATCAAATTGCTTATCACCACTAAGCCTAAGCAGATAATTTGCATCATCAAACTTAGTAAAAGTATAATGAATCTATATTCGAATTTTTATCACTCTCACTTACGGTAATCAGACAATGTTCATCATCAAAATCCATCAGAAAATTTACCCAATGAATGTCTACACCAAGTTTGAAAGTCTACCTCAATTAGAAGGAGAGTGTTCCAAAGTCTCGACCAGCTTACCCTTTGCAGAAAATATTCATTATCGAACTTAGTCAAGTTATTGGTGTAGTATAGCTATACACAAAGTGTCCTTCCTCTCACTTAATAAGAACTAAAAGTTATTGTGTCCCAAAGCATCAACGAATCGAATTGTTTATCTCTGCTTACCCTAAGCAGAAACTTCTCAACTTTGAACTTCATCAAGGCATTCACCTGATAGACATCTACACCAAATGTGAACATTCTAACTCAATTAGAATGAGTTATTGTGTCCCAAAAGTCGGGGGACAATTAAAGATGGAAATGTTGCTGTCCAGGCAAATTTCACCATTTGTGTACGTGGACGCTCCATCGTTAACAATTTCTTGTGAAAGCTCTGATACCAAAAGTTATCATCCGATTGTTATTAGTGAGCTGAAGAATCCTATTTAATTTCAATAATTTCCATTAATTACTTAAACAGTCATGTCCCTTGTTTAACTTTATTACACCTTGTGAATGCTTTAACATCAAATGTTATCTGCCTATCTGTATGAAATTTGTATGCGTCATTTAAATACGAAGAATTCTATTGAATTTCAGAAATTTATGTTAGAGGCAGACCACCATTAATTTCCTCATTGACTTCAATGTTAATTCTGGCCTCTTTGCCCACCTCCAACTTTTTCCCAAATTTTCGTTGGGCTGAATGCTTTTCACTATAGACAGAGGAAGAAATGACCATGTCTTTGCACTACATTTTGTATGAGGTTGACCATCAAAATCTTGAGATACACCAACTTGAAGAAGTATACCAAAAACATGTAACTAGTAGCCGTACATATCACCGTAGCCAACCTGATAACTCAGTTATCCTTCCGTCTCAAAATCCGAAATATCTACCAAAATCTGGCAGAAAATATGAATTCAGACCCTCTTCTTACATTCTAGACCAAAAAATCCACAAAAATGTAAAGGGAAAGAAAAGAGGATTGCTATAAATAGACGAACTACAATTTTTAATGGTCTGCCTCCTGTTAATAACATCAAGAGTTACGGCCCTTGTTTCACCTTGCAGAACATAAAGATTTATCATCCAATCTTAAATATCAGCCATTACTTCTAGGGTTTTACCAAGTTATACTATTGTTTAGATTTTGTGAAACCAACAAAGCTTATTAAATTTCGGCAATGTACAATAATTACTCCTACTAGTCCTAGAGTTATTTCCCTCTTTCACTTTGTCAACCTTGTCTATGCTCCATGTAAATTACTTCTCGAGTTAAGACCTTTGTGTCAGTTTGTAGAACCTTATGAACCCTCAAACGATCTTTGAGTAATAAACATACATTAAAAGTTTTATCAAAATCCTATCAAAATGGTAACCTCTGGAGTATCTACAAGCTAAAAATCATGATTTTTCGTTATGGTCCGATACATGCCAATATCAAAAGGAACCGAGATCTTTGGGATATTAACTTATATTTCAAGTTCCATCAAAATCGGATAAAAATTGTGACCTGTGTAGTGTCCACTTACAAATTGTGGATGTCCAGGACAGGGACTACGACAATATACGTCAATGTGAAAAGGTGGGATTATAAAAAGCTCAGTAAAGGCTTTAGGTCAATTGAGGCCAGAGGCTAGTGGGGGGGCCGGGGGGGCTGTCGGAATTTTTCTGTCTGCGTCGGAAAAAAATCGCTGGTTAGCTATGCTCGCATTTTCGCCGGGATAGAGTTTTTAAGTACGACATATCCTCTCAAATTCAGCCGAAAGAAAGTTAATGTCGGCTGGAAACTCTTAATTTTCCGACACATTCGCCACCAGGGGCGTGCTGGAGGTGAGGTTATGAGGACGGTATCCTCACGGGCCCCTGTTTGATAACTCCTCTCACCTGTATAAGCGGGCCCCTCTGAGGGCACTAAGACAAAATTTATCATAAAATAGTGAAAATTCTCCTAATTTAATTGTAATGATCAGACCTGAATTCAGGCTCAGAAGTGGTCTAAAAATCAACTCCCGGATGTCAAATTTCAAAATTTTCTGGGGCATGTCATAGGGGCCTAAATTCGCTGTCACAGCTTCTAATGTTCGTGCTCTTCCCTCCTCCTGCTTACGTCAGTCGGCGATGACCTTCGTTCATTGATTTTTTGTTGTCGGAAATTTTATCTTCCTCGCCCCCCTATGTCGGCTTAATTTAAGTTTCTGGCTTCGGGCCTGGGTCAATTAGAAGCCGATATATCCCAAGAAGTGTCACAGACAGCTAGATGAACCAATTTTCAGATACACAGGCTAATTTCTTTTCACTGATAAGAGAAAACTAGAGAAAATAGAAATAGCCTGTACATTCAGATTCCCTTGTTTTTATTCTTTCTATACTTAATAAAAACATGGTAATGTACAGACTTTTAAATCTAATATCGCCTTACTACCACAACTCACAGATTCAAGTATTAACAAAGAATACATTTAATAATTTATTGTACAAGTGGACATTATAACCAGTTTATAACATCCGGCTAGGTAAAAGATGGGGACAATGAAAGAAAAAAAAATCTTTACAGAAATTACAATATATTTTTCTAATTGACATTCATTGCTGAAGCAGCGAAAAAAACCATTAAACATTACAACAATATACAACAAATGAAGTTTCTAAACACTGCATATGTACAATACTGTCGTAAGTCTAATACAATAATTTATAGTTAACTTAAAATGTGAATAACCATTTTGAAATATCTCAAATATGGACAATTTCTGTGAATTATTGCTGTCCAAAGAAACTGTCCATATCTATTTAAAAGGAAAAATGTGTGTTTGCGTCATTTTGATCATAAAACTTTTGTAGCAATCGTGACATGCATGCGTTTAACATGCCTACCGCTTTTTACTATTACAATTTACATGAAATATTAATATCATACATTATAAACATAGAAAGTTATTTGATTAATAAGTACAAACATTTCAATATTTAATTAACAGATCAATTAGAAAACAATGGTAAAGATTAATTTATTTTGTTTTGTGTTTTAGAAATGAAAATAAAATTGTACTGATATAATTTTTTTTTATTATATATACTTTTAATACTTGGCACTGTATCGATATTTACAGTAAATAATCTGTCATAAAAAGTATTCAACAATCTTCCTATCACGAAAATCCTCTTTAAATCTATGTAAATGGTGAACTGTACACAAGCACATTTAAGTGTCTTTATACAATGGCTACGTACATGTATGTATATTAAAAATTTCTCCGAACTGTTCTCTGTTATTAGGGAAAACGAAACAAAACTGTCTCTAATCACCGTCTTTACTCAGTGACTACAACAATATGTCGGTCACTGAATGAACATATATATTTCTATGATACTATAAACACCTCACAAGAAATAATCTGGTGTTCTGCGTGTTACATGTGGTTCACCACGACGAGGAGCAGGATCAAATTGTAAGCTGAATAAAAGAGTAAATACAAATCAGTTTATTTTTACAAAGACAAGTTTATACGCATGTAGTTTCAAATTATACTTAAAAATACACAAGCTAAATCTGCCTATTGCAGGTCGTTTTTTAGGCCTAAAATGTTATCTCAATTATTAATTAGACATTCATTTTACCTAGACCATAATCAACTCTCAATGCCAACAATAGCCTGCGATATTTAGCGGATTGGAATACATTTTTGGAAAAATGATTAAAATGTTAAATGCATAATCCAGACTTTGCTTTTTATCGTACCAACTTTAGCAATTATGATAAGGCTAGCCTAAAATTCAATAGCTAATATCTCGGTTCAGAATGGAGACATTTATTTTACCTAGACCATAATCAACTCTCAATGCCAACAATAGCCTGCGATATTTAGCGGATTGGAATACATTTTTGGAAAAATGATTAAAATGTTAAATACATAATCGAGACTTTGCTTTTTATCGTACCAACTTTAGCAATTATGATCAGACTAGCCTAAAATTCAATAGCTAATATCTCGGTTCAGAATGGAGCAATTTTACTAAACCATTCCTTAACTATTATAACGGGAACTGTCAACTCCTTATTTAATCTCCAATAATGCCCCTTTTTAACTAATACAGTTATAAGTTAATCTACACTTCCAGTACCATTACGACCAATATGCAAGAATGACCAATCAATCCTCTGCAGATCATCAACTGATTATTATCTTGACAGAGGATCAACCGTTCCTCTGCAGAGAATCACAAGTATCTAATTCAAACAGAAAACATATCAAAATAGATAAATCTAGGGTGGGGAAAAGAGATAATTTCAAAATGGAATTTAGAAACCTTTGAGGGCGGTGGAAGGATTAAGATCACGCTCCAGTTGCTTTTCTCTTTAATTTACATACAAGCGGCGAGTCAAAACAACGCCTTGACAGAATTTGCTATTAAACGTGAACGTTTAAACCATTCAGTCAGCCAACCAACTTATAAATAAGTGAACAAAATTAATCACTCAATAAAATATTGATATACTTACAAAGAATATTTAAGAGCATCATCCAATTCCATTATAGCAGCTTGATTGCCACATCTATAGCAATAATTAGGAGCACTAAATATAGTTACCACATTTCTATCATGACACCAATTGTAACCCTGTAAATGGAACAATAACTTTAATAGATGGATAAGTGAGTGAAATGAGGTTTAAAGTCCACTCAAATACACACTAGGTTAGTTTTATGGGACTAACATCGTTCAGTTTTATTTTAAAAGTGTGCTTGTGCATAGGGGTCTTTGCCCGTGGGAGGAAACCAGTAAACCAGGAGAAAACCTACAAGGTTGGACGGGAAGACTTACTCCTTGTCACATAAAAGCAGTGAATTAAAACCATGCCACTTGACTCGAGGACAGATTGTATGATCTAAGACACACATCATAAACAATTAGGAAACCCAATCCCTTTACTTCAACAAATACAAAACAATACTATAATTCATTATATAGGTCACAATAACAATACGAAATCACTGTCTTTAGACAGATATATTACTCACACATTAATCAAAATTACAAAAAATGTAAAGATAGGCCTCAAGATAAACTAATTATTCACTGACTCATTCAATTAAAAATAGCAACAAGTAAGCAAATTTCTAGGTTATCAATAAGTCAATATTACAAAATCAACACAAGCTTTCGATTTACAGATTTTAGATTAGTAGTGCAGTATAAATCAGTTTAAAATCCAACTTGGGTAACTGCATTGCACATTATCATGGTAATAAAAGTAATATAAATTCTGAAAGTATTCAGCCATTATTATGTCATTATATTCAGCTATAATATTGAAATGGGAATAGGCATTGCTTCTCTGAAAATTATAATACAAATGGTAGAATTATACATGGAGATAGGTGGGTCCATTGGTGTAGGTAAAATATGATTAGTATTATCCTCAATCAAATTAACAATATTCTTTATTTCAATAAAATCATAACTGACCTCCATAACAAGCTGATGTGCCCTAGAAACTAAAGTTAACCCATTACTGTGATTAAATGTCTCTGATATATCTTGACCAAAGGTGTACCCAGCACCACGAGGAGAAATACCCCAGCCTCCACGGTCATCTGGATCAGACCACAATAAGTCACACATTGGACCCTGAAAAGTAAAAAGAAACATAAGCACTGTAAAGTTCGGACCAATTTATCTATATCTAAATTTTAATAATTTATTTCCACGACCATTTTGGTTGGTCTGATATTTCAGACATTGCCATAGGGCAAAATATTGTTATGTTTTCAGGAAGATCTACACACTAGGTTGCAAATTTATAATATTATTTACTTTGAACACCTGGGGAAGCAATGCAACAGACTTATTAGATATATTTTTTAAAGCTTGATCCACTGGACCAAGTTCAACAGAGTTTCTTGGAAACAAAATTTGTAATATTCAACTGACAAAATGATCTTTTTTCCTGCTCCAGGTACAAATAAATAATGTTTTACCTCATGTGGAACCTCTTGAAGTCTATCTAAGGCTCGTATATGATCTAGTGTGTCTATTGATGGTGATAATCCACCATGTAAACAAAATATCTGAAATATAATTGTCAATCAAAATCATTTATATTAATAAGGTTATATGTGATGAGGGGAAATCAAAGAGAGCAAGGGAAACAAACTTGAGCTCAAAACCAAGCCACTTGACCCAATTACAAACCTTTATAATCTAAAGTAAAAACGAACTGATTAGACCACTTGACTTCCTGTTTCAAATCAAGTTGGATTTAGGATTCACAGTTGTAATCTTATAAGTTTCAATGGAAAGCTTCAAATTCTATTTCATCATGAAGCCTGTCAAGATACTTTCTCTTTCTGAATATTAAATGTTTTAACCTACCTGTTGATCTACAAGAGCAGTTAAAGGAAGATAATCAAACAAATCTGTAAAATATTTCCATACATTAGCATTGCCATATTTCCGTAAACATTCATCATAAAAGCCGTAAACTTGTGTAATTTGTCTGCTTTCATGATTTCCTCTAAGTATTGTTATTCTATCCTTATACCTGACCTGAATAAAAAAAAAAACATTATACCATTATTATACTACTATTGTATTTTCAATATATTACATTAAATGTGAAAGTTCATGTACAAGTAGGGCAATTCAGTGTGTTATCTTATTGAACCCTATTTGGCAATAATTAATCCCAGGACATAGAACCATTCATTTCTGCATAAGAGTTTGAGATCAAAAAAACAACTGCAAAGGTAAAAAGAAAACTGTAATTACATGTAGTTAAGAAGAAACACATTTCCTCTGATGTCTTGTTATTTTCATATATGACTTTTTTCAATTTTTTAAATTGATATCCTACATATTGTGATTGTATCAAATAGACACATTTTTAAAACAATGGAAAGCTACAAATTTATACATGTAGGTACATTAGAGTTTACATCTTGAAATAAATTCTAGTATTAAAAGACCTGAAAATCTAGATTAATCTAGTGGTATGTATATTTAGAATTCAATGAAGACATACTACAAATCAATCTATATATAATATATTTTCATACCTTTAGAGCGACTAGAAGTGACACTGTTTCTACTGAATAATAACCTCTATCTACATAATCACCCATAAATAAATAATTAGTATCTGGAGATTTGCCACCAATTCTAAACAATTCCATCAAATCATGGAACTGTCCATGAACATCTCCACATACTGTAACAGGACATTTTACTTCTTGAACATTGGACTCTTTAGATAAGATGTCCTTTGCCTACAATATAAATTTAAATCTGCATACAGGTAAATTGTAACTTTTTAAACAAGTATTTATAAATCTACAAACAAAGATTTGGTTTAAACCCTCTGATCCGTGGATTTCATGCACAAAAAAAACACACTTAACTTAAAACATACAATTTGCAAAAATGTAAAAAGGTTTGGCAATTATAAATTATCCACAGGAAAATGAAATGGGGTTTAACGTCCTACTGTTATGCACCTAAACTGGGCTAATGGAAGACGGGCACACGCCATACAGTGTGCTATGAGGGAAATTTTGCCCGGACAGCAGCGCTTTGGCCTACTCTTCGGCCCTATATCAAATTCTAACTTTCAAGGGATCGTTTATATGCACAGGACCTCGGTTTTCCTTCCCATCTGAACGACTAGACAGCTGTCCTTGTCAAGCCCTCTGTTCTGCATTATTGAAAACAGGAAACCACACAGAAAAATCGAGATAAAACTTTCTCGGCCAATGCAGGAATCTAACACTCAACACACCAGGTTATCCACAGGAATATAATCAGGGGAAATTTGCCAGTCTTGTCGCAGCACCATTATCATTGTTACAAAATACCTTGATACATAGACTGAGTGCACTCATTCACATTTTCCGGTCTTGTCACAGCTCCATTATCATTGCTACAAAATACTTTGATACATTGATATTCAAAGTGCTTGGACAATAATTGACAACCTTATTCACTTGTTTACTGAGTGAAAACATCTCCATCAGTCAGTGTTTTATGACTGGGAACAGACCCAACAGAAGAGACATACAATTTGTGTGACTACCATGTGTAATATGTGCAGTCAACTTAATTGTTTGGATTTTCCTTTCTATAAACTTTTTCTTTCTAGTGTAGGCCTACATGTTTTATGTCTTTGATTTAATAGTCCTAACATTATCATTATTATAGAAATGTTTATTTATTTGAATAAATATATATTTCCACAATATTCTTCTGTTATTTATTATGACATTAAAATCGTCTGATTCACTTCAATAAACACTTGATAGCTGAAGGTGTGAGGGGTGTTAGCATTATGATGATACGGTCACAGATCGTATAAAAGCCTGTGTCTATATTTATAAAGTTCATTCTCTATTGCCCATGAAAGAAAATAAGACTAAATCGTTTTAATGCTATATATATTAAACGGCAAAAACCAACCAGGAAATATTATCCTCAAGACATCATTTGTTTGACCATTGACTGTATATATAAGATTTCGGATTTAAATGAATCGTGAAATTGACCTTAGGGTTGGAGGACATGATGGCCAGGGAAATAACCAACAAAGACAGTCTTTGTAGTCACTGAAAAATGGAGACAAAACATAAGGAAAGCGTAGCGTAAAGAGGTCCAGCTGGGCTAGCCTTATACAATGTGCAGGATTCATGGATATTGTTTTATTTTGAATTAAAACAAGCCAACAGTGAGGCTGATGTCCCCCGCCAAAATCCCAAAATAATAAGATGACACATATTAATTATTCAAACATTTATTTTTTTCAAAATATTAGCTTTAGCTCAAAATGTTTATTATTAAACTTAGTCAAGACATTCGCCCAATGATCCTCTACATTATGTTCCAAAGTCTTGCCCAATAAAATTGCTAATCGCTCCTTAGCCTTAGCAGAAAATTTGCACCATCAAACTTAGTCAACAAGGTAATGATAAAATGAATCTATATTCATCACTTACACCACTTCATTACAACTAAAGTTACCATGCCCCAAAGCATCAACCAATCAGATTGCTTATCGTTCTGCTTACCCTCAGCAGAAAATGTTGATTATCGAACTTGGTCAATGTATCAGTAAAGCTAAAGCTATACACCAAGTGTCCTCACTCTCACTTAATCAGAACTTAATAAGCATAAACCAATCAAATTGCTTATCTCTGCTTACCCTAAGTAGAAAATGCTCACATTCGAACTCCATCAAGGTATTGATATAATAAACACCTACACCAAGTGTAAACTCAATTAGAATGTGAGTTATTGTGTTCTAAAGTCTTGACCAAACAAATTGCTTATTGCCCTGCTTCCCATGAGCAGAACATGCTCATTATCGACCTCAGTCTAGGTATTGATGTAATGAAGTTTCATCACTCTCACTTAATTAGAATTTAAGTTATCGTGCCCCTAAGCATCAACCAATCAAATTGCTTGCCTCTGCTTACCCTAATCAGAAAATGCTCATCTTCAAATTCCATCAAGACATTGACCTAATAGTAATAAACACTCACACTAAGTTTTAACATTCTAACTCAATTAGAATGAGAGTTATTCAGTTCCAAAGTCTCGACCAATCAAATTGCTTACCGCTCTGCTTAAGGAGCAGAAAATGCTCATTATCGAACTTAGTCAAGGTATTGATGTAATGAAACTACACACCAAATTTCATCACTCTCACTTAATTAGAACTAAAGTTATCGTGTCCCAAAGCATCAACCAATCAAATTGCTTATCTCTGCTTACCCTAAGCAGAAAATGCTCATCTTCGAACTCCATCTAGGCATTGACCTAATAAACACCTACACCAAGTTTGAACATTCTAGCTCAATTAGAAGGAGAGTTATTGTGTCCCAAAAAGTGTGACAGACGGACAGACAGACGGACGGACGAACCCATTTAATGGTCCCCTGCTTTCTTCGAAAGGCGGGGGGACAAAAAAACACAGTTAATAACATATTGAAAACTTGTTGTTTTTTTCTAGTGGAAGAACTTCTAAACTCCTCAGACACAAATATGTACTGTACAAGTACTTAGTATTTTTTTGCCGATGGATCGATGAAGATAAGATAATACAAAAAAGAGCAGAGAATCACATCGACGCGGCCGAATTGATGCATTGATGATTGAAATCAACACTATTGATAATTGGCAAAGTGGATTTGTATTTCTTCAGTTTTCAGTCCACTTAGATAGCCAACAGGATGATTTATTCAGCTCTATTGGACGGCTAATTGACATTTTAATTTTAAAAGGCCATTTTCAAGTCCAAAGTTGGGAAAGAACAGTAACATCAACATTTCAAAGAAACTTTTTTTTTATTCGGTGGGATAATTAGAATCGACACTGCCGGCACTGGATTTTATTTAAACAGCTCTAGGTGATTTCAAACACATCTAGGCATGCTTTTAATAACCATTTATTAATTAGGCTAAGGAGTATGTTCATATTAAGGCCTAGACAGGGCTGAGCTCTATAAAAGTTGAGTGTGTCAGCGCACACACTTGAAATGTGCCTGCAGTACTCAAAAGGAGATTATTCAATTGCCAGGTATATAGTTTATTTTGGATTTTTTTTATATGTGCTGCAATTTTTTTTAAAGCAAATGTGCCTTGGCACCCGGTCCGCGAAAATATCAATGTCTGGGCCCAGAACTCTAGAATTAGAATAGAAGCAATTGGTTTAAAATTTACAACGGTTTAGTTTAGACAATAATTTCTAAAGGAGCTAAATCACTAACATTTGGGACCTAGAAATTGACAGAAGTGGGTCGCAACGCAAATAATACTGTATTGAATGTATAACTGATTTACAAGTCTGGAAATAAGGCACCTGTCACTGACAATGTCAGGCACAGATTCAGGCTTTGTCAGGCACAAACCCTCTGGTGCCTGTCATTTTGTCCGGCACTGATTTGTCTTTTTTAATGATATTATTAATACATGTCCGACACTAAGTTGAAAATGTCAGGTACTATATCATCAGGTACATTTAATCTGTTATTTCCAGGCCTGCTGATTTACATTCAATGGTTTCTGTTTTTACTCAATTTCAAATCAGTTATGTTCCAAGTTAGAAATAAGCCAGCAGCCTCAATCGAATTTAAATTTCTAGATCTAGCCAGCAGTCTCAATCGAATTTAAATTTCTAGCGTCAGGTTATTCCAGCCTACATAACTTTAGTGTAATGAATGTGCCTAGAACCCCAACCTACGAATGACAGTCTATAGAACTTAGGACTGTGGTTTCAGTAATCACTGAAGTGAATCTCTCTCTTCTGTCATCATCCACCTGTCAAACGCCAACCCTGACAATAAAAAAAGAAAAACGCCAACGCATGTTTTCCATCGAATGGGGTCGTCTCTCTTTGGGGATTTATGTCTGCAAACAAGATTTATAAACATGGGTATAGGGTGCTCTAATACGGTTATTCAAATATGATGCCCTCTTTCTTACCTTTTCGCAGAGGATTTTTACTTGATTTTCTGATAGTTGCTTGCATTCGTTCAATTGTTCGATCCATTGATCCAGCTCCTTAGCAGCTGTTCGATCTTCCACCATCATCAGGACGACTATTTTTTATTGCTTATTCCTGTTAATGAAAAATGGTGTTACAAAACATAAAAATAACGAAATACCTTCACGAAAGCGCAGACCAATTTAACACTTTGAATGTAAAATGGCCGCCGATATACTTGCTAAATTCTATGACGTCATACGAACATGCACATACCAATTTTCTACAAGTTTCCTGTCTTATGAGGGTGACTTTATACTGCCAGAAGTTTGTAAAGCTGTAAAAGGAAGTGTTAATTTATACAAAAAATGAAATAAATGTTTATTATCCGCAAATATTGCCCAAATTTAGAATTAATTAATCAATAATAGTTACCTTACCGGCAAAACTATACAAACAGTTGCGCCCTCTATCGATGACCCAGATATTCAGCTTCCGGATCGTGATCGGCCTTTTCCGGTTTGAAGCCACATCGATGGCTGCGATAAATATCAGGGGATAAAGAAACCCATCTTAATCCTCATAAAATAATATCATCATGGCTCAAGAACAGATGACATTGAGGGGTACTCTCACCGGGCACGGTGGATGGGTTACCCAAATCGCTACAAACCCAGGGTTTCCCGATACATTACTGTCTGCATCAAGAGGTGACTATCCTTTTCACATGTTTATGTTTTTTAGTCAGGCCAGTCGTTATGTTGCTTAAAATACCCATACCCAATAAATAATAATGAAAAATGTACATAATGGTCTAGTTGTACCATCTGTCAGGCAAGACTGGATTTACTACAAGGACACGACTGGAAAATAATCGTTTAACAATAACATTCCTTCAGTTTTTAACAGTTACTGAGACTGAGTAGCAGGTACAGACTAATAATATCCTGTACTTATAGACCAGCTAAAAGTGCAAAGTGCCTACATAGTAAGCTGACAATTTATGGGTATGGCCTTATAAGTACAGGAGAGGCCTACTACAGTCTTTTTGGTTCCTATTGTTTGTTTCAAATCAGCCCTTGTTAAAAAAAAAAAAGATACCTAACCATATATTTGGGAAGCAAAAATCTGTCATAATATTTAATCCAACAATAACACTTTTGATTTAAAACTAACATGGCTGTTGCAGAAACAATTTTAGCTTACAGAAACAGACCTGAATAGACACATGGAACATAATAAAATGTGATTATTTGCTTGTTTTCCAAAATATATACCATTATTGTAATTCAGTCTCCCGACTAAACCAAATGTTTTTTTTTAATAAATTTGTTTATTAACAGGCAGAAATAATAGTTTTAGATACCTGACAAAATGTAAAATGTCTGGCACTAATGAAATAGTATCTGATATTTTTAACTTAGTGCCAGACATATGTATTAATAATAACAATTAAAAAAGACAGTGTCCGACAAAATGACCGGAACCAGAGGTTTTGTGCCTGACATTGTCAGTGACCGGTGCCTTATTTCCCGGCTTGTTAAATAATTAACAATGTGTAAGACACTCAAGTGAAGTCCTTGAAGGCATAGCCTATATAATTTAATTATTTATTTCAGACAAAACCCTTATTTTATGGAAACTAACTAAAGATGAGACCAACTATGGTATTCCTCAAAAAAGCTTGATTGGACATAGTCACTTTGTAAGTGATGTTGTCTTGTCATCAGATGGTCAGTTTGCCCTTTCTGCATCATGGGATTCTGAACTGAGATTGTGGGATCTTATGGAGTAAGTTTTAAGCTACTTATAGGATGTATACACTGATATAAACTTTTTGGTCTTATTTGTGTACCCTTTACTTCTTAGTGCTCCATACACCCTAAACTACCATGGAAATAGGAACAAACAGCTGTAGTGTCCAAAGAACTAGTATACAGGGAGCTATTTCAATGAATTGGGTGGTCAATCCTTTTTGGAATAAATAACATTTTTCTATAATAAGACCCCTGAATACATGAATCACCTATTTGGAAAACAATGTGCATTGAGAGAGAATGATGTGCAATAGGCGATTCATGTATAATCAAAATTAACATGTCAAAACTCCTAAAGGGTCAAGTCAAGGCAAAACAAGTGGTATCGCATCAGTTTGTTAAACAAAACTTGTGTAAGTGCAAATCAAATATTAATTTGATTAGCAGAAAGTTATCAAATTTAAGGAAATCTGTGAATCCCGTTTCTAGTCTCAAATTAAGCATGAAAAATTGTTTTAACAGACGTGATTTATTATCCAACTGTGAACAGACATTTTAATCCCTTTGATGTCGGGTCAACGAGATTAAAGTACCGTAGTAACAATATTAGTCAAACTAATTGTAAGCCATCATTCAGTTCAGTCTAAATAATTAGTACAAAGGTTAAATTTGATAATCCCGTAAATATACAAGCTCGATAATTATTTTACAAAACAAGAACAAAATATTCCATAGATTATAATCCTACAAAAATGTATCCATCGGAAGTGCATTGTTATTTATTAGCTATACACACAAGTTTAATTTTTATGTTTTGTGGCTAAAAGACACTTCATTCATTTTGGCGAGAAAAAAGGTCAAGTTGGCCATTAATAATACGGCGACAATTCATGCATTGCATAATTGTGTCGATGCTAAGATTATATTTTAAAATACTGGGGCCTGTTTCACAAAATTTTAACTTAAGATAAAATCCAAATTTTAGTACATACTTAAATCTGATTGGCTGAGCGCTAAAATCAATCTAATACTATCCAATCGAATTACTAAAATCGGATTGTATCTTAGTTAAAATTTCGTGAAACAGGCCCCAGTTTTATAAGGAAAACAGTTTTTCGAAATCATAAACTTTTCGGATCACAAATATTTTTTGTTCCTTTTCTGCTGTTAGATGAAGACACATAATTTTGGAGGAATGTTACTGGAATAAATTTAATGTAGGGCGCCTACAGATCAATACACTTTCATTCTACTGTATTACGAAAAGATCTAATATTGTAGGAATATTAGACACAAATTTAAATACTGTACGAGAATTAAATATAAAAAATATCTATTTTCTATTCAGAACATGATATGCTATATAACATAAAACTTTTAGTAGTTGAAGGGAATGAAGGCCCCCCCCTAATACCTACATTAACATTTGTTGTATACCGGTAGAAATTACGGCCTTCAGAGATTGTTCAATACAATATCATGGACATTTACTGATTTGCTATTCCATCAAGAGGAACTTCTAATCAATATTCTAATTGATTAGCAGGTTATATTTTAACATCCAATAATTGCTAATCAATTTTTTTTAACTTAGAATTTGGTCAAGTCATAATGAAAGTATGTTGTTACCAGTACTCACCTTGTTTAAAAAAGAAAAAGGAGGGAGTTGCATAAATTCCACAATGTTTGATGGCAATAAATGTGTTTGGAAGTCTTATTACACACAGCAAAGTACTAACAATATGAAAAATCAATTACGCGTGCTACAAGCTACGTCGTATTGATAATTAATCCTTTTGGGATTAAGGTGTGGCATTATAATAGGCTAAGTCCCATCTCTAATAATTTCATATGATTTACTGTTATTGTATCTATTTATATATGCTCTATATTATTATATCATGATGTTTTTGTTACAGGGGTAAAACTACTCGAAGATTTGTTGGACATGAGAAGGATGTTCTTAGTGTAGCTTTTTCTGCTGATAACAGGCAGATTGTTTCAGCTTCCAGAGACAAGACAATTAAATTATGGAATACACTTGGAGTATGTAAATACACCATCCAGGTAAAAAATAAATAACTTAAACTTCTCCCACCCTCTCCTCCTTAAAGTATAATACAGTGCCTCCATTTTTATTATCTTCTGGTGTTAAAATTATTGAGATCTCTAAAAAAAAAAAAAAAAAAAAAAAAAAATGGTTGACGATTTCCCAAACATACTTGAAATTGAGCCTGAAAGTTGTGTCAAAAAGGACAAATATTTCTTTATAGGTTGTCAGACCTTATTTCTTCCAAAATCACTTATGTCAATGTATTCCATAGTGACCAGATAATCATATTCCTGGTTAAATTGCTTCTTTATGCCATGCCTGATGTCATCAGTAATATGTTGTATTTTCAGGAAGATACTCACAAAGATTGGGTATCATGTGTCCGATTTTCTCCCAACTCCAACAACCCAATTATTGTATCCTCTGGATGGGATCGAGTTGTTAAGGTAAACAATTTGTTTTTATGCAGTATTCTCACCACTTTCTAACCTTGAGGAGAACAGTCGACAATATTGCCATTAGAACACAAGAGCTTTCCTTCTAATTTAGGTTAATGCTCAAAGTTTGTGTAGTTGTTTATTAGCCGAGTGACTGGACACAATAGCTTCTATTCTAAATGTCTAATAATTTCAATAATGCGCTTCTTATTGTGGTAGAATGTTCGAACTTTGTGCAGGTGTTCATAAGGTAAACTTTTTTAGTCAGTTTGACAACTAAGAATGGATTGTGACTGCTATTTTTATAAGTAAACCATATAGATCTGTTCATGGGGGAAAAGAAATTATTGATTTCTAAGAAGCCCTATCAAATTTTGATAATCTCTTGATGATTAGTTAAGTGGTTGTCCCCCACCTTGACTAAGTTTGATAATGATCATTTTCTTCCCAGGGTAAGCCGAGCGATATGCATTTTGATTGGTCGAGACTTTGGAACACAATAACTCTCATTCTAATAGTTAAATGTTCACACTTAGCGTAGGTGAATGCCTTGATGGGATTCGAAGATGAGCATTTTCTGCTTAGGTTAAGCAGAGATAAGCAATTTGATTGGTTGTTGCTTTGGGACACGATAACTTTAGTTCTGATTAAGTGAGAGTCGGGGCATTTGGTGTATAGCATTATTACATCAATACCTAGACTAAGTTCCAGAACGATCAAGACTTTGGAACACAATAACTCTAATCGAGGTAGAGTGTTTAAACTTGGTGAAGGCATTCGTTATTCATTATGTGAATGCCTTGATAGAGTTCGATGAACATTGTCTGCTTACAGTAAGCAGAGATAAGCAATCTGATTGGTTGATGCTTTAAGCGGTGGACACACTAGCCTAGTGTGTCCACTGTCATTCGGCCGAATGATTCGCCCGAATCAAACATGTTTGATATAATTGGCCGAATATTTATTCGCCTGGTGTGTCCACTTCGCCAAAGCATTCGGCCGAATGTAGAATTCATTAGCCACTCAGAAGTCATATCGATATCGAAAAGTCACGTGGTTGTTTGAAGACATAGACGCCGCCGTTTTTAATCATGTGACGTGAAAAGTGATGCAATCGACTGGTGAATCGGGCGAAACATTCGGCTGGTGTGTCAACCCATTCGGCCGAATAAAATTCGGCGCCGATTGATTCAGCCGAATCATTCGTCTAGTGTGTCAACCGCTTTAGGGCTTGATAACTTTGTAATGAAGTGAGAGCGATGAAACTCAGAATATAGATGCATTATATTTTATATTATTACCTTGACTGAGTTCGCTGAATCTTATTTTCCGCTTAGGCTATAAGCATAAACAATTTGATTGGTCAAGACTTTGGAACATAACTAAGCTAGAATGTTTAAATCTGATGTAGATAATATTGCGAGCTAAAGCTAAGCAGGGCTTATCAATTTCATTGGTTTATGCTTTAGGACAAGATAATCTTGATTCTATCTGATAGTGATTAAACTTAAGTGTATAGTTTTGATTGCTTGATGCTTTTGAAAAAAATAAATGTTTGATTAATATGTCCATTTATTTTGGGATTTTGGCAGGGGGCATCAACCTCACTGTTGGCTTGTTGTCCCTGTAAGTTTCAGTGTCTTGTAAATGTTGTCATTGCCCATTAAATAAAAATTAACTTTATGGACTTCTTTGACACCAACTTCCTTTTTTATGTACATTTTTTTGCCTGTCAAACTATTTTGGTTATTTGTATTTCAGGTATGGAATTTGACCAATTGTAAGTTGAAAACTAACCACTATGGACATAAACAATTCTTGAATGTTGTTACTGTATCACCTGATGGTTCACTTTGTGCCTCAGGAGGAAAAGTGAGTATTTTACATAGTATTTATCTCTGTTATTCATGTATTCAGAGGAAATTGTTACTTGAACAAAATGGATTCAAACTGGTGTAATGTATTTAATAGAGGTCCTATTTTGAAGATTGTTGGGTGATGAGAACAAGAATGAACAGGATATTTTGTCCTGCTGCTATTGTTAAAGATAAAAGAAAGCATGGTAATGTTTTTAAGGATAAATAAGAGAGAACAATGTCAATAAGTAAAACAATTTATATCAAAGCTGTAGTTCTACTTATTAAATTTTTGTGTTTAACTGGTTTATAAAGGCTTGTATGTTATGTTGAATCCAGGGGACTTTTAGCAAGATTTAAAGGGGGCATTATGGAAGATAACATAAAGAGCTGGCAATTCTCACTATAATATTTAAGAACTAGATAATTAAAAGGGAATATGCTAGAAATTTCAGTCAACTTGCTCAACTCGACTTTGAGATATAGCATTTGAATTTTAGGCCTAAGCTCAATCATAAAGTTAGTATAAACTACATAGTTTCGATTATCCATAAGATAGCTGCAGAGTTGATGACTCTCTTTTCATGTATAAATGTCTTAATTCATAATTGAGATAAAATTTCAGGCTAAGGGCTGGGATAGGCACAGATATCTGGAAAGAAAATGCAGTTACTGAACAAATAAAATGGTCATAATTGGATTTATTTTGATTTTATAACTTTTTTATAGGATTCTCAAGCTATGTTGTGGGATCTTAATGAAGGAAAACATTTGTACACATTGGATGGTGGTGATTGTATCAACACTATGACCTTCAGTCCAAACCGATACTGGCTCTGTGCTGCTACCGGTCCTTCTATCAAAATCTGGGTATGTTCATTGTTGTTTTCTCTTGAATTGTCTATCACTAAACTGTTTTGTTTTTGCTTTGTCTTTATTCTGCATAAAAATATAAAAAAAGGATCAGCAGCATGTCGGCTTGAAGTTTGTATTTGTACTCATGTTTTATTCATTTGTTTTAAATTGTCCAAAAATGTTTTGCAGGATCTTGAAGGAAAAATCATCGTTGATGAACTGAAACCAGAATTAATATCGGGTCAAGGTGGTGTTCCCCAATGTCTATCATTAGCCTGGTCACCTGATGGACAAACTTTATTTGCTGGTTACTCTGATAAAGTAATCAGGGTATGGCAGGTATCTCTTACTGCACGATGAAAATAAGAAAAAAATAAAGTAAATAAAAAATTGGAAGAGTATTTTGTGTTGTTTTCTTTCTTCCTATTGCCAAGGGAGGGAGAAGTTTGCGGAGATCGGGGTATAATGTAGTTTATGCATGATCAATGGTTACATTGATTAATAACTATTGCTGCATTTCTGTTAACCCTTTCGAACCAAAGCACAGAACGACATTAGCAAAAATTATTTTCCTTTGCAAATATATCAGGGCCCGGTTTCACAAAAACTTAAATCTCCTTAAAATCATTGTAAACTAAAATTTCATCCTAACTTAGGATAGAAGCGTTTCACAAAACGATTTTAAGCATTGTAGCTAAAATCCACTAAAATAATATTGTAAGTTACAATTGTATCCTAACTTAAAATAGTGGCGTTTCACAAAACTATTTTAAGGATAATTTTAACTAAAATCAATTTTAACTTGGGATAGCTGTCACCCTCTCCTAACTTACAATCACGACATTAACAAACATTGATTAGAGCTACATTGTTTGATTTATTGCGACATACAGATATAATTGGCACATAATTTTAACATACAATCATTCACAAAAACAATTTGCATTCAATTTATTTTCATAGTACGGGATATACATGTACAGCTACAATCCACCCGTTTATTTAATTGTAAGGCAATTTAAGCATTGGATGGCGCCCCATATTAGAACTCCAAGAATAAACCCACCCAAAACGCCAGTAAACTACACACAAAAGGAAAATTTATATCCAATGTCATGGAAAGAAGAGCACTCTTATTTATAAAGAAAATATCTTCGTGTTTAATATGGCCAATTTCTTGGTATTAGAAGGCCTATAATACTAGACATGCCATAATATGTAGTATTTATGATGATTAGTAAAAAGATAAATCAATAATCACAAATGTGTTTATTCAAAAATGTTATTGGCCTATTTAAAATTAAATTTTTATATCATAAATTTTTAATTATTTTTTAATGAAGTTAAGTTAATAAAACAACATCAGTAAAAAAAATAGGCTCCAAAACTATTTTATCTCGGGGGGGGGGGGAACATTTCATTGAGTAAGATAGCTAGACTCCTTTGCATTTTCAAAGTATCATTGAAAGGGTCTATTAGAATGACATTTATAATCTAGGCATCGGAACATTGCCTATTTGGCGTATTAATTTCAAAGTTGATAAATACTTTTAAACTACCACAAAAAAATTGAAGCCTAGATTAGTTGTTTGAGTGACACATATCAAAATATGTTTGTGAAAATTCTCAAAAGTTCCTCTTGTCCAAATTACTATAAAAATTCGAAATTCAAGCGCTTTAGTTAATCGATACACATTATTTCTATTGAAGCCTGCGAGGAAATCAAAGCCAAGTTCAACCCACCAATACATTTCGAAACTAATAATACGCAATAAACTCATTTATTTCATTTCTCTACGACTTTCTGACCATGTGCAGACATTTCTACAACGTATGAAACTCTCCCTATTGTTAACGGGTAAGCATTTGTTTCCATCCACCGGAGCCTGATGTGATGACGTCATATGTGGATTCTGGGTTAGAATAAGGGTTGTGGCCTGCAGATTTCGTCAGTCTTGAGATGTAGACTGGGCCAAGCCTATCCCTTATTCTAACCCAGAATCCACATATATGACGTCATCACATCAGGCTCCGGTGGATGGAAACAAATGCTTACCTTGTTAACGTAACAGTTAATTCAGTCTGTCAACAGTTTTCAGTTTCGAAGCGTATTTGCTCTCACCGTAAGTACCCGCAGTGGAAATCTGCACTGCGCGGGCGCAAGCGATTTTAACTAAAATCTATTAAAATTGCATTTTAAGTTACAATCGATCTTCGTGAAACGCATAAAATTTAAAATCTCATTTTGATTTTAGTTAAAATCAATTTTAAGGATTTTAGTTTTAAGTTTTCGTGAAACAGGGCCCAGGAATAGCACACTTTCATAGGAAAAATAAGTTATTTTCGTCAATGTAAAAAATTTCGGGTATACTTTAAATGATGCCAATCGGCATCCCCTGGTTTAGGACATAAAAAAAAACTCAAAAGTAACAAAGGCGAAAAATTACTTGCTAACTAAAGATTAAACAAAAAAACTATAAAAACCTTGTGATCAACTCAAAATAAGGCTATGCCCAATAAACATTTATCTCAAAATATACATCACATTCAAGCGATGTCATGTGAATTGGCATCGTTGGTTCATCTGTCTTAAAATATACATCGTGGCCCAGTGATGCCGATTGGCATCGTCAATATTAACTCCAGCATGAATGCCTATGTATGGTACATACTGGGCAGTTTACATGCTAAACAAATTCTCTAGATGATAAATATTATAAAAGTTTTCTATTAGTAAATGCAGGAGGACTGCACTACACGCAAAATAAAAAATCTACAAGATAAACCTGCGGACAAGTAGATTATTATAAAGAACAACTTAACAGTTTTTGTAGTAAAGGTTTTGATAAAAACTTTTCCATGAAGGCAGTCATTGTTGTTTGTCATACAATGTACAACAATATATCCTGTGGGTACATGACCCCCGCCAAATGGCATCATTTGATAGGTGTGAACATAATGAGACATTCAAATCGTGAATATTCAAACTTATATTTTCTGACCTTTGTACTTCAGGCCATACAAAATAAATGACAGCTGAAACTGTAGGGAGGGAGGGCGGTTTCTTTTCGCTTTTTTTTACTCATTAAGGGTGCAAAATAAAATTCAGCTATTTCTGAAAATTGTTGGGGCGGGAGGGTAGTGTTTGGGGGGGGGGGGGTTAAAGGAGAAAGTCATTACTTGTCTTCGTTTTTGCTTTCCGTTGTATTCAACTTATTGTACATATTTAAAACATAAATCAAGTCTACTAAAACACTGACTGAAAGGAAAATAATTTTCCATATTTAATTCACGTAATGTAGCTTATGACATACTACTAATAGTAGGCCTATATGGCGACAACCATAATTGAAATTGGTTTAAAATAAAATTCCATACGACTATGTAATAGTCCTCCATAAAGACAACAATATTTTTAAAACCTAAGCCTCTATCAACATGTGTATAAAAAGATAGTAAGCTGGCACTGCCAGACAGGATACGCCCACATTTTCGAGAGATGGATAGAGGACAAGCAATACCGAAAGTGATTTTTCCTACAATCAAAGGCCATAATTCATCAAGTTACAATTTGATATACGCAAATATCGAAAAGAATCAAGATCTTTTGGTTATAAACATGCATTTCAAGTTTCATTAAAATCGAATTACAATGGTGACCTCTACAGGGCCCACAACTTTAATATGCCATATTTTTACACTGTTCGCGTACAAACGGCGGCCATTTTGTCTGGCAATTATGGTCGATATTCTAGAAATTCGAACTCAACCTTCCGTAGGGTGTAATGGTGATAGTCAATTTTTTTTTTAAATTGGATATTAATCGTGACCTCCAGAGGGACCATAGGGGATTTTTCGGACAATCAGGGGCCATAATTTAGTTATGATCCGATATGCGCAAATATCGAAAGGAACCAAGATCTTAAGGTTATAACCATGCATTTCAAGTTTCATCAAAATCGAATTAAAATTGTGACCTCTACAGGGTCCACAACCTTGATATACCATTTTTTAACAGGTCCGATTTGTGACCTCTAAAGGGGCCACAACCTTGATATACCATTTTTATACACCCACATAGAAATGTGGTCGTATATTGCCGTCCGTCCATCGTCCACAATTTCTTGTCAACGCTCTAGAGCTAAAGTTAATATCTGATTGACTTTAAATTTATACAGGGTTTAAGGTCATCAGAGGAAGTCCCCTATTGATTTTCAGCGATATCCGATAATTGCATCCAGAGTTATGGCCCTTGATCACTTTGAAAAATCCTGTGAACGCTCTAGAGGCTAAAGTTAATATCTGATTGAATGAAGATTTATACACAGTGTTTAAGGCCACGAGACAAAGAAGCGTATGTATTTTCAGCGATATCCTATAATTACTGCCAGAGTTATGGCCCTTGATCACTTCAAAAAATCGTGTGGATGCTCTAGAGGCTAAAGTTAATATCCGATTGACTTGAAATTTATACACAGTATTGAAGGTCATGATTTTCAGAATATTAAGTGTTTCGTATACTAAACGTTAGCATGGAGGAGAACTTTATCAAAGCCAAACAAATTCGAATGATTTTCTGATAATTACATAATAAGTTGTTACTTGTTATATGATTTTAGTGTATTATAAATGTTTCAATACTGAAAAAAGTAAAATATGCGACAACTTTTGTTGACTGTCCGGACGATTTAGCTGCTGTTGGCGTATGTTTCGTTGCCTGGCAAACTATCTTTAACAGTATTCGCGTACAAACGGCCATTTTGTATGGCAATTTTTGTCTGATTTGCCCGAAATTCAAACTCAACCTCCCTTAGTGTGTAACGGTGATATAATCAAATGGTTTTTCAAATCGGATATTAATTGTGACCTCCAAAGGGACCACAAGCTAAACAAGGGCGATTTTGCGTATAATCTGGGGCCATAATGCGCAAATATCGAAAGGTATGGGGCGCCGATTGCGACTTTATTGTCAATTCAAAATATATATGCTAAACTTCAAATATATATGCTAAACTCCAAATATTCAGTTTCTCCTAGATAATAAGCACATATTAGCCTAGATACCAGCAAATACTGAATATTTAATCGTGACACCCACCAAATCTAAATATTGATGATCTTGTATTCAGTTTCTCCCAGCATCTTATAGTGCTAATATTTTAGATAATAAGCACATATTATATACCAGCAAATACTGAATATTTAATCGTGACACCAAATCTACTATTGATGATCTTGTATTCACTTTCTCCTGGTATCTTATATTGATGATCCTGTATTCAGTTTCCCCTAGCATCTTATAGTGCTAATATTTTAAATAATAAGCACATATAAGATACCAGCAAATACTGAATATTTAATCGTGACATCAAATGTATATATTGATGATCTTGTATTCAATTTCCCCTAGCATCTTATAGTGCTAATATTTTTGATAATAAGCACATATTAGATACACAAGTACCAGCACATACTAGATATTTAATCACCTTCTCCTGGCATCTTATATTGTTAATATTTTACATAATAAGCACATATTAGATCCCAGCAAATACCAAATATTTAATCGTGACAACAGGTCTAAATATTGATAATCTAGTATTGAGTTTCCCCTAGCATCTTATGGTGCTAATATTTTATCAATTAGCACATATTAGATACCAGCAAATACCAAATATTTAATCGTGACAACAGGTCTAAATATTGATAATCTAGTATTCAGTTCCCCCAGCATCTTATTTCTAATATATTAGATAATAAGCAAATATTATAATAAGCATAAATCTAATTATTGTTGATCTTGTATTCAGTTTCCCCTAGCATCTTATAGTGCTAATATTTATATAATAAGCACATATTAGATCCCAGCAAATACTGAGTACTTAATCGTGACACCAAATCTAAATATTGATGATCTTCTTTTCAGTTTCTCCTAGCATCTTATAGTGCTAATAATTTAGATAATAAGCACATATTAGATACCAGCAAATACTGAGTATTTAATCGTTTATAGATAATAAGCACAAATCTAATTATTGGTGATCTTGTATTCAGTTTCGATCCTGGTGATGGCCGAGAAAGTTATGGCGTGGTTCGACCTTGTTAGTGATGCAGGACGAACCGTCTGGCAAGGGGCAAGGTATAGTCGTTCGAATGGAACAAAAAAGAAAATCTAATGTTTGATGATCTTGTATTCAGTTTCCCCTAGCATCTTAATGTGCTAATATTTTAGATAATAATCACATATTAGATACCAGCAAATACTGAATATTTAATCGTGACACCAAATCTAAATATTGATGATCTTGTATTCAGTTTCTCCTAACATCTTATAGTGCTAATATTTTAGATAATAAGCACATATTAGATACCAGCAAATACTGAATATTTAATCGTGACACCAAATCTACTATTGATGATCTTGTATTCACTTTCTCCTGGTATCTTATATTGATGATCTTGTATTCAGTTTCCCCTAGCATCTTATAGTGCTAATTTTTTAGATAATAAGCACATATTAGATACCAGCAAATACTGAGTATTTAATCGTTTTAGATAATAAGCACAAATCTAATTATTGGTGATCTTGTATTCAGTTTCCCCTAGCATCTTATAGTGCTAATAATTTATATAATAAACACATATTAGATCCCAGCAAATACCGAATATTTAATCGTGACAACAGGTCTTAATATTGATAATCTTGTATTCAGTTTCTCCTGGCATCTTATAGTGCTAATATTTTATATAATAAGCAGTAATATTAGATACCAGCAAATACTGAATATTTAATCGTGACACCAAATCTACAGGCGGGGGACAATAAATATATCCCGTGGTCGATCCTGGTGATGGCCGAGAAAGTTATGGCGTGGTTCGACCTTGTTAGTGATGCAGGACGAACCGTCTGGCAAGGGGCAAGGTATAGTCGTTCGAATGGAACAAAAAAGAAAATCTAATGTTTGATGATCTTGTATTCAGTTTCCCCTAGCATCTTATAGTGCTAATATTTTAGATAATAAGCACATATTAGATACCAGCAAATACTAAATATTTAATCGTGACACCAAATCTAAATTTTAGGGATCTTGCATTTAGTTTCTCCTGGCATCTTATAGTGCTAACATTTTATATAATAAGCACATATTTGATACCAGCAAACACCGAATATTTAATTGTGACAACGGGTCTTAATATTGATAATCTAGAATTCAGTTTCCCCTAGCATCTTATAGTGCTAATATTTTAGATAATAAGCACATATTAGATACCAGCAATCATTGAATATTAAATAGTAACACCAAATCTATATACAATGTATTGATGATCTTGTATTCAGTTTCCCCTAGCATCTTGTAGTGCTAATATTTTATATAAAAAAGACGAGCAAATACTGGATATTTTATCTTGAATCCAAATCTTATTACCGGTATTGGTGATCTTGCATTCAGTTTTCTGGCATAGTGCTAATATTTTAGATAATAAGCACATATTAGATACCAGCAAATACTGAATATTTAATCGTGAAACGAAATATAATTATTGGTGATGTTGTGTTCAGTTTCCCCTAGCATCTTATCTAACAAATCTAAATATTGATGATCTTGTATTCAGTTTCTCCTAACATCTTATAGTGCTAATAATTTAGATAATAAGCACATATTAGATACCAGCAAATACTGAATATTTAATCGTTTTAGATAATAAGCACAAATCTAATTATTGGTGATCTTGTATTCAGTTTCCCCTAGCATCTTATAGTGCTAATAATTTATATAATAAGCACATATTAGATCCCAGCAAATACTGAGTATTAAATCGTGACACCAAATCTACTATTGATGATCTTGTATCCACTTTCTCCTGGTATCTTATATTGATGATCTTGTATTCAGTTTCCCCTAGTATCTTATAGTGCTAATATTTTAGATAATAAGCACATATAAGATACCAGCAAATACTGAGTATTTAACGTTTTAGATAATAAGCACAAATCTAATTATTGGTGATCTTGTATTTAGTTTCCCCTAGCATCTTATAGTGCTAATAATTTATATAATAAGCACATATTAGATCCCAGCAAATACTGAGTATTAAATCGTGACACCAAAACTAAATATTGATGATCTTCTTTTCAGTTTCTCCTAGCATCTTATAGTGCTAATATTTTAGATAATAAACACATATTAAATCCCAGTAAATACCGAATATTTAATCGTGACAACAGGTCTTAATATTGATGATCTTGTATTCATTTTCTCCTGGCATCTTATAGTGCTAATAATTTATATAATAAACACATATTAGATCCCAGCAAATACCAAATATTTAATAGTGACAACAGGTCTTGATAATCTAGAATTCAGTTTCCCCTAGCATGTTATAGTGCTAATATATTATAAATAAGCACATGTTAGATACCAGCAAATACTGGATATTTAATCGTGACACCAAATCTATATATTGATGATCTTGCATTCAGTTTTCTAGCATCTTATAGTTCTAACATTTTAGATAATAAGGACATATTATAATAAGCACAAATCTATTTTTGGTGATCTTGTATTCAGTTTCGCCTAGCATCTTATAGTGCTAATAATTTATATAATAAGCACACATTAGATCCCAGAAAATACCGAATATTTAATAGTGACAACATGTCTAAATATTGATAATCTAGAATTCAGTTTCGCCTAGCATCTTATGGTGTTAATATTTCAGATCATAAGCACATATTAGACACCAGCAGATACTGGATATTTAATCGTGACATCAAATCTATATATAAATTATCTTATAAGCAGGTATTAGATACCAGCGAATACTGCATATTTAATTACTTTATTCTGGCATATTTATAGTGCTAATATTTTACATAATAGCACATATTAGATACCAGCAAATACTGAATATTTAATCGTGACACCAAATCTAAATGTTTTCAGTTTCCCCTAGCATCTTATAGTGCTAATATTTTATATAATAAGCACATATTAGATACAAGCAAATACTGAATATTTAATCGTGACACAAAATCTACATTGATGATCTTGTATTCACTCTTTCCTGGCATCTTATAGTGCTAATATTTTATATAATAAGCAGTAATATTAGATACCAGCAAATACAGAATATTTAATCGTGACACCAAATCTATAGGCGGGGGACAATAAATATATCCTGTGGTCGATCCTGGTGATGGCCGAGAAAGTTATGGCGTGGTTCGACCTTGTTAGTGATGCAGGACAAACCGTCTGGCAAGGGGCAAGGTATAGTCGTTCGAATGGACAAAAAGAAAATCTAATGTTTGATGATCTTGTATTCAGTTTACCCTAGCATCTTATAGTGCTAATATTTTAGATAGTAAGCACATATTAGATACCAGCAAATACTAAATATTTAATCGTGACACCAAATCTTAATTTTAGGGATCTTGCATTCAGTTTCTCCTGGCATCTAATAGTGCTAACATTTTATATGATAAGCACGCATATTTGATACCAGCAAACACAGAATATTTAATTGTGACAACGGGTCTTAATATTGATAATCTACAATTCACTTTCCCCTAGCATCTTATAGTGCTAATATTTTAGATGATTAGCACATATTAGATACCAGCAATCACTGAATATTTAATAGTAACACCAAATCTATATACAATGTATTGATGATCTTGTATTCAGTTTCCCCTAGCATCTTGTAGTGCTAATATTTAATATAAAAAAGACGAGCAAATACTGGATATTTTATCTTGAATCCAAATCTTATTATTGGTGATCTTGCATTCATTTTTCTGGCATCTTATAGTGCTAATACTTTATATAATAATCACATATTAGATATACCAGCAAATACTGCATATTTAATCCTGGCATCAAAAATATATTGCTAACATTTGCTTTAATAAGAACATACAAGATACCAGCATAATATATTAAATATTTTATCGTGATACTCAATCTAAGTATTGGTGATATTGTATGTAAGAACTGATTCGGTGTCAACAAATACTGGATTTTCATATCTTGAACAGACTTCAGATATCTATAATCATATTTTGAGATACTAGCCAATACCTTATAGATTGGTAAACTTTAATTTTAAAAAGCATGTAATAGATTCCACTTATAGTATGCGGTAAGTTGACAGCACTGCTTGTTTCGCACTCAGTTTATTGTAGCCTACTAGAGAATACAAACTGAATTATTGGTCTGAGTAGCAGTAGTGAATGGTATTTAGACTGAGTAACAGTTGTGAATTGTATATTTGAGAAATGTTTTAAGAAAATATATACTTACAAGTGTTACTTTGGTTTCTGATGGTTTTCATTAGTTTTACGATATCCCTGGAAAGAAACATATTGATAATGTAGTGAGAACTGTATGTAACTTCAGAAGATAAGATAGATACCCTTTATAGGCATTCTCGTAGTTGATCATATCAATACACATGATTGACACCTTTCTTACACCCCTGTTTTAGTGAGTCCAATTAGCTACGTAAATGATTGGTGACAATCTCTTTGTTTATCCAGAATCCAGTTTCTAATTAGCGGGGAAGCTCACATTTGGAAATCTAGCGTGGATTCGTAAATTGATGAAATAATTTCTTTTTAGAACCTCAACCATAAGTGTGCCACGATATATGAATGTGTGCATATTTATTAAAATGTAAATTTTTATGAAATTGTTCAATGCTACTTATGCCGAAAGAAAGGTTTCATGGAATAATGGATATCGAAATTCTAATAGATCAATCAATATGGTTTGAGATAGACAAAATACGAACATAAACAATATTTTAATAGATGACAAGCAACAATTTATTATATAATTTTGTATCTAAAATTATCAAAAAAGCCATGGTCATAAAGTATTGAATATTAACAAGTAAGCTATAATCTAGATGAATAAATGTGTAATGAAAACGATTATTGTCAGACGTGATTAACTTACAATACACTCATTAATGACGTACTTCACTTTTCTATAAACACTGTAAAAACAAATCAATCAACATTAACTCTTAAGATAACACAGAATTCAAAGGTAAAACATGTCAACTGACCGTATATAACGAGAAAAAATATTGAAATATATCATTGTGGCCAACATGGAAGAAGACGTTAAACGACTAACAGACTGATCGAATGAAATCCATCACTTCATGGTGTGATACAACAAACTTTTAATTATAATACTTTTTATATTGAACCAGCCAAACAAAGAGAGGGTATTAATTTTTATGTTGGTATGTGTAAAGTGTTATTTGTTGGTATCTAATAATTTTATAACATGTACCTATAATAGAACATATTATCAGAACTACATTAATTCTTGAGAAAATTGAAACTAATTTGGGGAAATTTATCAATATTTAGAATTTGTCTAATTACTATGTATTCAGTGTTTACTGGTTTCTAATACGCGCTTATTACATAGAATATATAGATTTGATGTCAGCATTAATTTTTCAGTATTTGCTGGTACAAAATATGTGCTTATTATCTAAAATATTAGCACTATAAGATGCTAGGGGAAACTGAATTCTAGATTACCAATATTAAGACCTGTTGTCACGATTAAATATTCAATATTTGCTGATATTTAATATGTGCTTATGATATGAAATATTAGCACTATAAGATGCTAAGGGAAACTGAATACGAGGTAGTCAGTATCTATAAATGGTGTCACGATAGAATATTCAGTATTTGCTAGTATCTAATATGTGCTTATTATCTAACATATTAGCACTATAAGATGCTAGGCGTAACTGAATACAAGATCACCAATATATAGATTTGGTGTCACTATTAAATATTCAGTATTTCCTGGTATTTAATATGTGCTTATTATGTAAAATATTAGAAATATAAGATGCCACGAGAAAGTGATTAAATATCTAGTATTTGCTGGTATCTAATATGTGCCTTTTATTTAACATATTAGCTCTATAAGATGTTAGAGGAAACTGAATACAAGATCATCAATGTGTAGATTTGATGTCACGATTAAATATTTAGTATTTACTGGTATCTAATATGTGCTTATTATCTAAAATATTAGCACTATAAGATGCTAGGAGAAACTGAATACAAGATCATCAATATTTAGATTTGGTATCACGATTAAATATTCAGTATTTGCTGGTATCTAATATGTGCTTATTATGTAAAATATTAGCACTATAAGATGCTAGGGGAAACTGATTACATCATCATCAATATATAGATTTGGTGTCACTATAAAATATTCAGTGTTTGCTGGTATCTAATATGTGCTTATTATATTACTTATTAGCACTATAAGATGCCAGGAGAAAATGAATACAAGATCATCAATATTTAGATTTGGTGTCACGATTAAATATTCAGTATTTTCTGGTATCTAATATGTGCTTATTATCAAATATATTAGCACTATAAGTTGCTAGGGGAAACTGAATACAACATCACCAATGATTAGATTTGGTGTGACGATTAACATTCAGTATTTGCTTGTATCTAATATGTGCTCATTATTTAAAATGTTAGCACTATCAGATGCCAGAAAACTGAATGCAATATCACCCATATTTAGATTTGGTGTGAAGATTAAATATTCAGTATTTGCTTGTATCTAATATGTGCTTATTATATAAAATATTAGCACTATAAGATGCTAGGGGAAACTGGATACAAGATCATCAAACATTAAATATTTGATTTTTTGTTCCATCCGAACGACTAACGTTGCCCCTTGCCAGACGCTTCGTCCTGCATCACTAACAAGGTTGAACCACATCGGATATTTCTCGGCCATCACCAGGATCGTTCACGGGATATATTTATTGTACTCCGCCTATAGATTTGGTGTCACGATTGAATATTCAGTATTTGCTGGTATCTAATATTGTGCTTATTATCTAAAATATTAGCACTATAAGATGCTAAGGGAAACTGAATACAAGATCATCAATATATAGATTTGGTGTCACGATATAATATTCAGTATTTGCTGGTATCTAATGTGTGCTTATGATGTAAAATATTAGCACTATAAGATGCTAGGGGAAACTGAATTCTAGGTTATCAATATTAATACCTGTTGCCCCGATTAAATATTCAGTATTTGCTGGTATCTAATATGTGCTTATTATATAAATTATTAGCACTATAAGATGCCAGGAGAAATTTAATTCAAGATCATCAATATTTAGATTTGGTGTCACGATTAAATATTCAGTATTTTCTGGTATCTAATATGTGCTTATTATCTAAAATATTAGCACTATAAGATGCTAGGGGAAACTGAATTCTAGGTTATCAATATTAATACCTGTTGCCCCGATTAAATATTCAGTATTTGCTGGTATCTAATATGTGCTTATTATTATTGTCCCTTGCCTATAGATTTGACGTCATGATTAAATATTCAGTATTTGCTGGTACAAAATATGTGCTTATTATCTAAAATATTATCACTATAAGATGCTAGGGGTAAGTGAATTATAGATTACCAATATTAAGACCTGTTGTCACGATTAAATATTCAGTATTTGCTGATATCTAATATGTGCTTATGATATAAAATATTAGCACTATAAGATGCTAGGAGAAACTGAATACAAGGTAGTCAGTATCTATAATGGTGTCACGATAGAATATTCAGTATTTGCTAGTATCTAATATGTGCTTATTATCTAACATATTAGCACTATAAGATGCTAGACGTAACTGAATACAAGATCACCAATATATAGTTTTGGTGTCACTATTAAATATTCAGTATTTCCTGGTATCTAATATGTGCTTATTATGTAAAATATTAGAAATATAAGATGCCACGAGAAAGTGATTAAATATCCAGTATTTGCTGGTATCTAATATGTGCTTTTTATATAAAATAATAGCACTATAAGATGCTAGGGGAAACTGAATAGAAGATCATCAATGTATAGATTTGATGTCACGATTAAATATTTGGTATTTGCTGGTTTCTAATATGTGCTTATTATCTAAAATATTAGCACTATAAGATGCTAGGGGAAACTGAATACAAGATTATCAATATTTAGATTTGGTATCACGATTAAATATTCAGTATTTGCTGGTATCTAATATGTGCTTATTGTCTAAAATATTAGCACTATAAGATGATAGGGTAAACTGAATACAAGATCATCAATATATAGATTTGGTGTCACGATAAAATATTCAGTATTTGCTGGTATCTAATGTGTGCTTATGATGTAAAATATTAGCACTATAAGATGCTAGGAGAAAATGAGTACATGATCATCAATATTTAGATTTGGTCTCACGATTAAATATTCAGTTTTTGCTGGTATCTAACATGTGTCTATTATAATACTTATTAGCACTATAAGATGCCAGGAGAAAATGAATACAAGATCATCAATATTTAGATTTGGTGTCACGATTAAATATTCAGTATTTTCTGGTATCTAATATGTGCTTATTATGTAATATATTAGCACCATAAGTTGCTAGGGGAAACTGAATACAACATCACCAATAATTAGATTTGGTGTCACGATTAATATTCAGTATTTGCTTGTATCTAATATGTGCTCATTATTTAAAATGTTAGCACTATCAGATGCCAGAAAACTGAATGCAAGATTACCCATATTTAGATTTGGTGTGAAGATTAAATACTCAGTATTTGCTTGTTTCTAATATGTGCTTATTATATAAAATATTAGCACTATAAGATGCTAGGGGAAACTGGATACAAGATCATCAAACATTATATATCTGATTTTTTGTTCCATCCGAACGACTAACGTTGCCCCTTGCCAGACGCTTCGTCCTGCATCACTAACAAGGTTGAACCACACCGGATATTTCTCGGCTATCACCAGGATCGTTCACAGGATATATTTACTATCCCCCGCCTATAGATTTGGTGTCACGATTAAATATTCAGTATTTGCTAGTATCTAATATGTGCTTATTACCTAAAATATTAGCACTATAAGATGCTAGAAGAAACTGAATTATAGATTATCAATACCAAGACCTGTTGTCACGATTAAATATTTGGTATTTGCTGGTATCTAATATGTGCTTATTATCTAAAATATTAGCACTATAAGATGCTAGGGTAAACTGAATACAAGATCATCAATATATAGATTTGGTGTCACGATAAAATATTCAGTATTTGCTGTTTCTAATGTGTGCTTATGATGTAAAATATTAGCATTATAAGATGCTAGGAGAAAATGAATACAAGATCATCACTTAATTACATTTGTTTTTACGATTAAATATTCAGTATTTGCTGGTATCTAATATGTGCTTATTATATAAATAATTAGCACTATAAGATGCCAGGAGAAAATGAATATTTAGATTTGGTGTCACGATTAAATATTCAGTATTTTCTGGTATCTAATATGTGCTTATTATATTGTCCCCCCGCCTATAGATTTGGTGTCACGATAAAATATTCAGTATTTGCTGGTATCTAATATGTGCTTATTACCTTATTATCTAAAATATTAGCACTATAAGATGCTAGGGGAAACTGAATTTTAGGTTATCAATATTAATACCTGTTGCCCCGATTAAATATTCGGTATTTGCTGGTATCTAATATGTGCTTATTATATTGTCCCCCGCCTATAGATTTGGTGTCACGATAAAATATTCAGTATTTGCTGGTATCTAATATGTGCTTATTACCTAAAATATTAGCACTATAAGATGCTAGAAGAAACTGAATTCTAGATTATAAATACCAAGACCTGTTGTCACGATAGTATTTGGTATTTGCTGGTATCTAATATGTGCTTATTATCTAAAATATTAGCACTATAAGATGCTAGGGGAAACTGAATTCTAGATTATCAATATCAAGACCTGTTGTCACTATTAAATATTTGGTATTTGCTGGTATCTAATATATTATGCTTATTATCTAAAATATTAGCACTATAAGATGCTAGGGGGAACTGAAAACAACATCACCAATAATTAGATTTGGTGTCTCGATTAAATATTCAATATTTGCTGGTATCTAATATGTGCTTATTATATAAAATATTAGCACTATAAGATAGATGTAAGGGGAAACTGGATACAAGATTATAAAATATTAGATTTGCTTACTAACAAGAACTTTCTCGGCCATCACCAGGATCGACCACGGGATATATTTATTGTCCCCCGCCTATAGATTTGGTGTCACGATTAAATATTCTGTATTTGCTGGTATCTAATATGTGCTTATTATATAAAATATTAGCACTATAAGATGCTAGGGTAAACTGAATACAAGATCATCAATATATAGATTTGGTGTCACGATAAAATATTCAGTATTTGCTGTTTCTAATGTGTGCTTATGATGTAAAATATTAGCATTATAAGATGCTAGGAGAAAATGAATACAAGATCATCACTTAATTACATTTGTTTTTACGATTAAATATTCAGTATTTGCTGGTATCTAATATGTGCTTATTATATAAATAATTAGCACTATAAGATGCCAGGAGAAAATGAATATTTAGATTTGGTGTCACGATTAAATATTCAGTATTTTCTGGTATCTAATATGTGCTTATTATATTGTCCCCCGCCTATAGATTTGGTGTCACGATAAAATATTCAGTATTTGCTGGTATCTAATATGTGCTTTTTACCTTATTATCTAAAATATTAGCACTATAAGATGCTAGGGGAAACTGAATTTTAGGTTATCTATATTAATACCTGTTGCCCCGATTAAATATTCGGTATTTGCTGGTATCTAATATGTGCTTATTATATTGTCCCCCGCCTATAGATTTGGTGTCACGATAAAATATTCAGTATTTGCTGGTATCTAATATGTGCTTATTACCTAAAATATTAGCACTATAAGATGCTAGAAGAAACTGAATTCTAGATTATAAATACCAAGACCTGTTGTCACGATAGTATTTGGTATTTGCTGGTATCTAATATGTGCTTATTATCTAAAATATTAGCACTATAAGATGCTAGGGGAAACTGAATTCTAGATTATCAATATCAAGACCTGTTGTCACTATTAAATATTTGGTATTTGCTGGTATCTAATATATTATGCTTATTATCTAAAATATTAGCACTATAAGATGCTAGGGGGAACTGAAAACAACATCACCAATAATTAGATTTGGTGTCACGATTAAATATTCAATATTTGCTGGTATCTAATATGTGCTTATTATATAAAATATTAGCACTATAAGATAGATGTAAGGGGAAACTGGATACAAGATTATAAAACATTAGATTTGCTTACTAACAAGAACTTTCTCTGTCATCACCAGGATCGACCACGGGATATATTTATTGTCCCCCGCCTATAGATTTGGTGTCACGATTAAATATTCTGTATTTGCTCGTATCTAATATGTGCTCATTATTTACTAGGGGAAATTGAATTCTAGATTATCAATATTACCAGGATCGACCACGGGATATATTTATTGTCCCCCGTCTTTCGAAGAAAGTGGGGCCTATTAAAATGGATTCGTCCGCCTGTCTGTCTGTCCGTCACACTTTTTGGGACACAACAACTCTCTTTCTGATTGAGCTAGAATGTTCAAACTTGGTGTAGGTTTTGATTTGGTCAATACATCGATGGAGTTCGAAGATGAGCATTTTCGGCATACGGTAAGTAGTAAATAATACCCTACTACGAGGTTGATATTAGAAATAGCCCGGGACCGAAGGTCGAGGGCTATTTCTAATATCGAACCGAGGGTTAGTGGGGTATTATTTGACATACACATTGACATCACTTCAATGACAGAGTGGTCAGCATACCCCCATATAACAACATAAACGCATCCATATCGTCCCGTGTTGTTTTTAGCATGATGAAGGGCAGGGCAACGTCACTGTTGGAATGAGTATACTAATAGTGAAATGTTGTCCACCACTGCCCATTACACCTGCGTTATTTTAGTCATACATCGACCAGTTCACAAGTAAAATGCTGTCAATGACTGATTCAGACGAAGTATATTTTTCGATATGGATGTTGGAAATCCAGCGCTGTATTTCGATATTTCGGATGTAGGGGTAAATCGATCTGAAAATGACAAACGTTTTCATGTTGTCAAAGAGGAAACGGTTTTAAACGTTGCAAATAACGCTGTACCAAAATATATTCTAAGGCGTAATAAAGGGGCTTTTAATGCTTTTTTAAGCATGGTTGATGTGGCGAAACAATCAACATAATGACGAAGAAAGGAAAATAACTAAAGATCTTGAACACATGGACAATAGTGATTTAAACTTTTGGTTAAAACACTTCGTGGTTGAAGTTAGAAAAAAGGACGGCGAGAAATACCCTATGAATTCAATATTCAGTTTGGTAATGGGATTGATGTCTTATTTACGTCTTAAATGTAAGAAAAACTTGGATATTTTTCACTACGCAAAGGTAAGAATGGTGTCAGTAAGAGTGATGAGGGCAAAAACGTAAAAGACGAGGAAGACACCAGAAAGAATTACGAGACCGAAAATTTTTCAAAACCGCTTTATCTACAAAAATCTGCAGAAAATGATTCTAATCCTATTAACTGTACTTTTAACTTTATAACTAAATAAAATTTATTTTTACTGTGTTTGCTTAATATGACGTCATCAGAGGGTGATATGTGATATCGTCCCAGGGATGATATCACATATCACCCTCTGATCACCCAATCCTCGGTACGATATCTCTAGTATCGTTTATGGAACATCAAAGACAAAACACCGTGAAGGTGTGTATGCAGGGATAATCAATTTGTTTGGTTAATATGTGTCATCTATTTATTGTGGGATTTCCGGGGGGGGGGGGGGGACATTAGCCTCACTGTTGGCCTAGGTTTTTTTATGGTATGCCTACCAATTTTTTCTTAACGAAAGCCCCCCCCCCCAAAAAAAAAAAAAAAAAAAAATAAAATCGCATCAGCTCCTCCAAAAATTGAGCAGACAATAATGTTTTTTTAGGAGTGTTCTAATTGGTAGACGGGTGATCCGTGGGCTCGTAGCATGGTCAACCGAGGCCTGTCTATCCTCATCAGCTCCTGATCTTGATACTCGCGGCTCAATCTTCTCGTCTCCAAAACTCCTATCGGTCTAGCGTCAGACTCATGTCCAGTGTTGCCATTTGCACCGACAGAACTAGCAAAGCATTTTTGATCGTTTATTTGTTCGCCTTCAAGGTGCCGGTTCAAGTGTTTGCATTTGCCTACACCCGATGTGGGGTGCCTACGGGCGTCTACATTGTGTCTAAAATAAGGTGCATATTGTGCAGCCTATAGCCTACTGTAATTCTATGAATAGAATAATAGAGTAGGCCTACCTAAAGTTCCCCTGGAATTTGATACTAGGCCTACCGCTGCTTTGCCCGGTGTCACAGTTTCTGTTGGTCCCTGGTGTGTGTTGGTTCCTGGGCATTTGCGCATGTCTGAGACGGATGTTTGTGTTAGCAACACGGACAACACAGCTTCATCCACTTCCGCCATTGTGAGATGGTTCCTCATAACTCAAATAACTGATCACTTCAGGAAATGGTGTTATGTTCTTAGTTAGAGTTTTGTCATTAATAAACATACTTGTTATATGTAAAATGACGTGATTATTATTATTATTATCGTGATTAGCTGTTTTTGTAGTGATCAGTAGTTACACGATCAACGGATTTAAGTTAATTGGCTTGAGATTAATTGTTCTATCGTTCGTGATTTGTTGCCGCTGTTTTTAGTGATTAGTCGTTACACGCGTATATACAATCAGTGGAACTGGAAACCATACACATTGATGATTGGCTTGAAATTGTCAATTAATTCACCTCCAAAGGTGCTCTACTTATTCCCCAGATTCTTTTTTTGTTAAAAACTTATAAATCACTTTTCGATGTTTTAACATGTTTTAATAATTAACTGTTTTGCAGATTGAATATTGGTCTGTATATGATTGGGATTTCTCTGAATCATTATTTTAATTTTGTACATAATAAAAATTTTACAAGTTGCCTATGTGTTTTATTTGTCAAATACAAATACTTTATCATGCAAACCATGGGATCTACTATACCAGTTACTAAAGTATCGGATATTTATCGGCTTTGGCCTCTATCTGAAAACCGGTAACATCCGTTTTTATAGTAACTAGGTATCTACATCTGAAACTAAATCTGAAAATACCACTATTTCTTGAACATGAATCACCCAAATTCTGCGTTTATACAAATAAGGGGCAATTATTTTTTCTGTTTCTGCATGTGGACGGGAATTTTTCAATTTTTATAAGATCGTTAATTTGTATTTCTCCTTTTAAATGAAATAAACAAACAATAGAAACTCAACATCCTCGGCTACTGTCAGTAGTAATACTATATATTGGTAGATAATAGTAGAAACCGATCTGACCGTAAGAAAATCGTAGGGGTCATCCTATCACGGGGAGTCAACACACACTGTGTCTATAACAGTGTGAGATGACTCCTACAACTGCGCATGCGCCAGGAACCAACACACACCAGCGACCAACAGAAACTGTGACACCGGCCTAGAGTTCTTCGCGTAAATCAAAAGACACAATAGGTCTAGGGCCTATCGGTGGGGGGAGTAGAAGAAGGAATTTTCAGAAAATTCAGCCATAAAACCCTGTCTGAGGCACTTCAATCTGTGCGACGAAAAAGCACCTAATTTCCAAAACTTTCTAGGGGAGGACCCAGACCACTCGTCTTCAGCCCCAATCTGTTTTACAGATTAATGCGACAGCCGGCTATGCTTTGGGGCAGTGTGCCTCAGCTCCTCCGGAATTTGGAATGAGCTTTCTGGGCTTTCGTAGTTAAGAGATGTGTTTGTTATTTAGCTGATTTGCAGCTGCAGAATGCAGTCTCTGTGGATTTGGAAGGCACACCCTAACCAGGCCCGAAGCCAGAAACCAAAATTTAGCCGACATAGGGGAGCGAGGAAGATAAATTTCCAACAACAAAAAATCAATGAACGAAGGTCATCGCCGACTGCCGTAAGCAGGAGTGGGGAGAGCTCGAAAATTAGAAGCTGTGAGAGTGAATTTAGGCCTCTATGACATGTAGGGTGACCACCTTTACATTATTATTTTGCGGGACATTTATAAAAAAAATATATCTTACTTAACAACACGGTAACTGTTATTGTCCGAGCGCCGAAGGCGCGAGAAAGCAAGGGGGGTTCGGGGGGCCCTCCCCCCAGATTTTTTGAAAACTATAAACCCGGAAACGCCATTTGCAGCCATCTGACACAAGAAATATGGCAATGGAATACTCTGATTTTGTAGTGATAACTTTTGATTTTCTCTTCAATGCATAACAACTCAAGACAAGACCCGCTTACAATATTGGATAATGTAAATTGAAATACTAAAATAGACTTTTGGGACTATATTCACGCATGTTACTGCATAGAAACTTTCCATGTGAGAAATTGCGGGACATTTTGACTGGTTTTGAAGATTTTGCGGGACGCGGGACTTTGGAGCGTTTTGCGGGACTGTCCCGCGAAATGCGGGACGGGTGGTCATGCAGGTGGCGAATGTGTCGGAAAATTAAGAGTTTCCAGCCGACATTAACTATCTCCCGGCCGAATTTGAGAGGATGTCAGAAACGTTCCCGCACCCAGAGAGACATCCCCTAGATTGGAATCCCCTGACGTGTCAGACTCAAAGGCCTTCTGTGTCTGCACCGAATGCTAAAAAACTAAAGGAATTACTGATAATCGAAAAGTCCGTTATCAGTTATCGATAGGGATAATCATAATCATAGAACTAGAATACTAACGGGAATGCCAACCGTGTGACGTCACTACCTTATGTGACCATAGAAATATATAAATAGACTAGAATGGCCACGGCCAATCAAAAGCCGCTTCCGCGACATGCGCAGATGTCAGCCATGCTTGTACATTGAACATGGGCAACAAAATGGCGTCGTTTGTTTATGCGATGGAAAGCAAAACTTTTACGTTTTCGGTATCCACCAAAGGAACACAGTGTTTTGCCATTGACTGTACAAATTGCCAAAACCCAACTTCAAAATTAAATGGAATAACCATGAACAGGTAAGAAATTCAATAGTGATAATATTTTAAGAACCCAGAATGTTCAAGCGTGAGTCAGACGTCAGTAGGCAGGCTAATTGCACTTTTGTTTATTTGTAGTAGGCCTATTATTATTTCACTCACACTGCATGACTACTAGCACTTATTCATGTTGACCTAGCCTGCTGCTTACTAAACGTGGAATATCTTTGAAGGTTAAACAGCCTACAGTGTATTTTTAACAGTAGGCCTACTAAAAATAATACTAGGCAGTAAGCCTACTAGCCTAGAAGTAGTACAGTATAAGTAGTAGTATAGTAATACTAATATAATATAGTACTGATACTAAATACTATGCCTAATTAGTAGCCTACTTCTACTTAGTCTAGTAGCATTATTAGTACTTGTGTAGTCCATAGTGCAACTGGCACTAGTAGATCTACCAATTTCAAATTAACAAATATATGCAGTGTTCAGTTGCGACCATATTTTTTTTATTTATAGGCCTAGAGTAATAATCAGTTACTAATACTAGTCCTTGTAGAGCAAGAGGCATGGTCCGGGACGTCGATGGATTGGGATTAATCTAATCGCCATTCGGCAAAAGGCCTAATTCTTAAAGACTACAATATCGCGATATCCATGTTAATCGTCATTTCTCATTTGTTTGCTGTTTTTTTTTGGGGGGGGGGGGGCTACTGTTTATTGATAATCGTGACCCAAGCATAGGCCTACATCACAGAGTCTGTGCTGCTATCAGTGGCAATAGCACGCGATGTGTGACTTCGTTGTCATAGGAACGTGGTGGCAGATAAGCGTACTTGCTTAACTAGTCTTTCCCGTTCTATACGTTCTGGTTATTTTAGTCTGGATAGCATTTCTTTTCACAATTCCGGTTGTGTTGTAAACATGTCCGAGAAAAATAAATACTCGGCCTAAGGCTAAAAGATAAAAAGGATGGAACAAGGAGTTCTAAGACTTTAAGGTTAAGTAATGGCAACCCTTCCTACGACACCTGCTACAGTACTACTCTCTTTGACAACTGCTTGGCAGTTTACTGATATTTTCAGTTTGTTTTGATCTGATTTTGCCTTTTCTTTTAGTAATTTTACGTCCCTTTGAATATTGAGTTTGCCGTTTGGTTTGGAATTGGATTGATTATGATATTTAACATTCTTTGATGGTACCGGTACTTAATTTTTTTATATAGAATATTACATATTGCTCCAAACAGCAGAGTTTGTATAGAGTTGTACATTTCATTTGAAATATGTAGTGCATACTTTTCTATGCGATAAGAAAAACACTATTGTTTGAATTAAAATATTTTTTTTATATTCTAAGGACTGAGAAAGCATGTTTTGGAGACACGAGTTCATCAACCCCCAAATGTGAAGATCAGCAGGCCAGAGCCAGTAAACTTAGGAAAACCGTGGAGGCTACCTGCAACATCAATGATGTTGGAAATGAAGTAGAAACAATTATGGCGCCTGAAAGTAAAGAGGAGACAGACATTGCCACACAGTATGCACCAGAGACTGTGGACAAAACCAGTCAATGCAGTGCTAACAGTCTCGTCATCAGGATTCTCCATGGCTAACATTAAAGAAAATCAAAATGCACTTAAAAGTACTATACTGTTTCGAGGACTACAACCATTTCATGATGATGTTTAATGTTTTAGAACCAGCTTTTATTATTATCGATGATAAAACTCTGCATTGCCAAAGACGAAGAAGAACTTTCAAACATGTTTAAAATTAGCAATAGGCCTACATTCAGTTTCATCAATTTCTTATTGCCTGAATCAATTTTATGTGTTATCAATTTAAAGATTTAAATTTGTGGTTCAATTCTAGTTATTCTACCAGAGTTATCTTGGTTGCCATTCCTATTATGAAACACAGCAATGTAAAGCTAAACACGCCACACATGCTGAAGTGGAAAAAACAGCTTGAACCAGAGGAATAACCTCAACACGTGTTCACGTTAGAAAGAGTTATTGGTTTTGCTAAAACTAAAACATACAAAATCTTGCAAAGACCTCTGTCCTCTATATCAAAATAGAATTTAATTTGGATAATAGATTGTATTTATCTGTTTTAACCTTAATAATAATTCAAAACACAAACACTTGTTTATGTATATAATTATAATACTTCTAAATTTATTAACTTGCAAGATACAACATTTTCGATTAGCAATAGCATGTAGTACATGTATCAAGCAAAAGATGATTATTTAACAATGTTGTAATTGTTGTTTAATTACACATGCATTATGGAAGAGCTAAATCTGCCTATTACTATTACTATATTACAGGTCTTTTTTTAGGCCTGAAATCTTATCTAATTTATTAATTCAACATTAATTAACTTATCCAGACCATAACGAACTCGCGATGTCAACGCTAGCCTACAATATTGACTGGATTAGAATCATATGCTGCTTAACGCTCATTGATAATTAAAATCATAGAATGGAAAATCAAGACTCTAACACTCTTGCTGGTTTGACAGGTCTAATAAAAAAAATAGCCTTATTCTAAGTAATAGATGTTTAAGTGTCCTACCTGTTGTGTCAATTGTCAATTACATCCTATTTTACTTGTCCACAGGGTTCGAAAATTTTTTAAATCTAAGTTACATTTAAAAAGGTTTATGTAAAGCTTTTCAAACCATGTCGTTGAATTTTTCCATTTTTTTTAAATTCGGTGTGTTAAGAAGAAATTTGTATCATCAATTAATTGGAATATTGTAAAATAGTACAGTTTGTTGACCAGAATAATGATTGGGACATATTCAGTTACAACAAGAGTGTTATTGGGCCTTTAATAAAATGAAATAAAGTGGGGTTTAGCATCCTACTGTCCTGCTTCTAACCTGGACTAATGAATACAGGCATACAGTGTTTTATGAGGGCAGCGGAGCTATGGCCTACTCTTATAATCATATCGAATCCCAACTGCCAAGAGATCTTTTACGTACGTGCACACCAATATGTACACAGAACCTTGGTTTTTGTCCATGCGAACGACTAGACAGCTGTCCTTGTCAGGCCCTAAGTCTTGCATCACTGACAATGGGAAACCACGGCGGAAAATTCATTTTAAAAAAAACGCCCTGACTTTAGTATATTAAATTTGATGTCGAGGCTAGGCAGCAATTTTAAAAGTAAATATATCTTGGATCATAGTGGACTAATTTGACTGAAATTTTCAGCAAATTACCTTACATTATCTAGTTTTTAACTATATAGTGAGAACTGTCAACTCGTTATCTAATCTTCCATAATGTATCTTTAAGTGAATAAAGAAGAAGTATATTTTAATTGTTTTATTTTTTATTTATTATGTGTCATCTATTTACTTTCGAATTTCGGCGGGGGACACCAGTCTCACTGTTGACTTATTTCAATTGATTTCAATGAATTATTATTATAACATACAGATGACAATGAGATTTATTTCTATTGTTTTTAAATGACAGTGTTGAAAAAGAAAAGCAAATTAGTTCGAATAGACTTTAAATAAAACTATTTGAATATTTGTGTATGCATTACTATTTGACTTTTGATATTAAATATGCTCAGAATTTCATTTGGACATATATGTTTTTATGGTTACATATTTAAGAAATCTCAGACAAGATTTCAAATTTATTAAAATATAGTTAGTCACATGGTTATGGTTGCAAGTTCAAATTCTAGAATTTTTCTTCTGTATAATACTTGTATAGATGTTGAATACTTAATCATCAGTTGTTTCTCATTACTTCATTGATTTCATCATCATATTCATCATACTAAAAAATAAATTAACCAGTTTTAAAAAAAAGATAAAGCACAAAAAGGGGGAGGGGTAGGCCTATGGAGCCTCTTTAATCCAAACTGGTAAAAGTATGATGTTGTTTACATTATCACTGCTTTTTAGCTGAGAAGGGCACATTTAAAATGGATAAATATAACACTAACAGGTAGTCTATTCCATTATTTATCTGCTTTTAGTCGTAGCCCAAGCGCTGCATGCTAGAATGTTGGGGCGGGGCGGTAGGCCTAGGCCTACTTGTATGTTGTAAACGTAGCTGCAATGCGAAAATCTACATCATCATCATTGAAAAAGAACCGAGAAAAAAGGTTGACCTACTCCTCTTCTCAGTCACAGAATATTAAACTACGGCCACGGGCGTCTGTCTAAAAAGGACTGAAGAGATATTTTAAATACACAAAAGTAAATAACTCACCGTACTACTACCGATACCATTAAAATGCAGTTTAATAAATGACGGCCTTGTTTGAAAACATTCTTTCGTAGTGACTGATTCGTAGATCATAGATGCTTAAACAGAACTATGCCTGTTGTTGGGCCTAGGCCGGTGCTGTAACTGTAGTGCCTGTACGCCTATTTTTTGCTGGATGGTCTAGCATATTACTGGTGTGCTTTGTCGATCATCGAGATTCCATAATTTCAAAAATAAAATACCACAATCATCGCCCATCCACCCAGTGTCTTTCATTTGTGATGAAAATAATAATAAGTCCATTTAACATGCATTCTAATCAGTAGTAGCCTAGAGTAGGCTACCGGTGGCGGTACAACGCCTATTTATTTAACGGCTTCGCTTCGAGAGTCATTCCATTAAATTGGAGAATGAAGACATATATTAAGTTTTACAAGCTAATTAAACAAAACCTGTGAGAATGTATGGCAATGGGTTGTTTTACGACCCTTCTTTCTTTCAAGCGTAACATAAAACGAAGCTGAATTCATTGAGCTCATCGCACGCGACGTCAACAGAAACAATGCACAAAGATGGCGGCCCTATTTACATGTCGCGGGTCACGTGACGGCCATTCTAGTCTATTTATATATTTCTATGTATGTGACGGATACACCTCTATGGTGACGGCGGACCTCTGGCGCTGACATAGGGTACAACGTACTTCCGGTTTCTGCAGACACCAACAAAATGCCTGGTGTTTTGTACGGATGTTCCGCCTGTAATAAAAGAAATCGCGGCTTATCTTTTCATCGTTTACCAAAGAACAACACGGAGTGGAAGGAGAAACTTTTAAGCATAATACGATCTACCAGAGCAGATCCGATTAATGAACAGACATTAACAACACTTCGACTTCGAGCCTGATTGTTTCGTTGAAACTAAAAGTAAGTGAAAAACTCAAAAAGAAAATTAGATCTATCTATACTTACAACTTATTTAACCACCCTACACTTCAATTATAATAATTACATACTAGCTGAGAGTCTGTATTCTCAGGTCTTCCCATTAATTTGTATCTGTTCAAAAAAAGTTGCAGGCAGGTGGTTTGTTTACAACAGTTCCGTTTCGATAGGCTACTTTCAGTTTGTTATGAAATTACAATTTACCAGGCCTACATATTTCTATAAAAGGGTGATCAGTCAGTGGTAAAAAAAAAAATGTGATGTGCAGGCAGAATATACGTCACTGCATTCTGTGAAGATTTGTAAATGTAACAGACCTACTTGGCCCATTATATAGCCTTGTCTCTAAATACATTCATAAGCTGTCAAATAAACGAATATGCTGGAAGAATTATCTGCACATTTTATGAAGATTTGAAGGATTAAAATAATACTAGGCCTTGTAAAAAAAGGCCTACATGTAGATCTACCTAAAAAATAAGGAAGCTGTTATTGACACGACGGTCGTGCCCCGAATGGTTATTGTTAGCACTGCGGACCCGACCGTCGTTTCCCGCCATGCAGACTCCCTTCATTGCGGAAACGACGACGTCGTGCCAACAAGAACGAAATTTGGTGTTGCGTACCCGACCGTGTGTGAATATAAAACATGGACCGGAACAACCTGAATACGGCTTACCGACCGTCGTGCAACCTAACCCTAACCCTTCTCAACTGTCCTCGAGTCTGAGACACGCGCTTGGCAAAAGCGGTGACGTCACGGTCTGGTAATGCTCTTACAGATTATGGCGCTGCAGAGACTACGGTCGGGTAATGCTCTTACAGATTATGGCGCTGCAGACACGATCGTGTCAATAGTTACTTCGAAAAAAAAAAGGTGATCAGTCCTCAAAAAAACACATGATAAACAGGCAGAAAATGTCACTACATTTGTAAAGATTTGCAAAATTAAAATAATATAGGCCTACTAGCCCTCATTTTTATACGCCCACATAGAAATGTGGTCGTATATTGCCGTCGCCCCCGTCCGTCCGTCCGTCCGTCCGTCTGTCGGTCCGTCCGTCCGTCCGTCCATCGTCCACAATTTCTTGTGAACGCTCTAGGGGCTAAAATTAATATCCGATTGACTTTAAATTTATACACAGTGTTTAAGGTCATGAGAGGAAGACCCCTATTGATTTTCAGCGATATCCGATAATTGCTGTCAGAGTTATGGCCCTTGATCACTTCAAAAAATCTTGTGAACGCACTAGAGGCTAAAGTTAATATCCGATTGACTTTAAATTTATACACAGTGTTTAAGGTCATCAGAGGAAGTCCCCTATTGATTTTCAGCGATATCCGATAATTGCTTCCAGAGTTATGGCCCTTGATCACTTTGAAAAATCTTGTGAACGCTCTAGAGGCTAAAGTTAATATCTGATTGAATTAAGATTTATACACAGTGTTTAAGGCCATGAGACAAAGAAGCCTAGGGATTTTCAGCGATATACGATAATTACTGCCAGAGTTATGGCCCTTGATCACTTTGAAAAATCTTGTGAAAGCTCTAGAGGCTAAAGGTAATATCCGATTGAATTTAAATTTATACACAGTGTTTACGGTCATGAGACAAAGAAGCCTAGGGATTATCAGCGATATCCGATAATTAGTGCCAGAGTTATGGCCCTTGATCACTTTGAAAAATCTTGTGAACGCTCTAGAGCCTAAAGGTAATATTCGACGGACTTTAAATTTATACACAGTGTTTAGGGTCATGAAACAAAGAAGCCTAGGGATTTTCAGCGATTCTCGATAATTACTGTTAGAGTTATGGCCCTTGATCACTTCAAAAAATCTTGTGGATGCTCTAGAGGCTAAAGTTAATATCCGATTGATTTGAAATTTATACACAGTATTGAAGGTCATGAGACGAAGAAGCCTATTGATTTTCAGAATATTAAGTGTTTCGTATACTAAACGTTAGCATGGAGGATTAGCATGGAGGAGAACTTTATCAAAGCCAAACAAATTCGAATGATTTTCTGATAATTACATAATGAGTTGTTACTTGTTATATGATTTTAGTGTATTATAAATGTTTCATTACTGAAAAAAGTTAAATATGCGACAACTCTTGTTGACTGCCCGGACGATTTAGCTGCTGTGGGCGTATGTTTCGTTGCCTGGCAACCTATCTTTATATATGCCTACCTTTTTCTAAAACAGTGATCAGCTGTCAAAAAAGAGTCAAAATATGCAGGCAGAATTCTCTGAGCATTTTATGAAAATTTGTTATATCAAAATAAAATACTACCAGCCCTCAAAAAGTCATGTGTTAAATTAATTGACATTTAAAGGAAGGAAGGCAATTGCTCACTATCAAGGAGACTTGGATTTTGATTCAGATGTTTGTTGAGAAAATTGCCTGTTTCCCCCTTTTATAAGGAATTTCATTTTAAATTTTTACATTTCAGGTAGCATTGCATATACTGTTCATGGAAGCATTAAGGAGTGAATAAATATCAAGACTAAGTTTCGATTGGCAACAAGTACTGTTAACAGAATGAAATAACTTTTTCTTTTTAAAATGGAAATAATAAATTTGAAATATGAAAAGTTGTGGATTTGAACATTTATGTGTGTATTTGCAATATAATCCAAAGACATTACTGTTCTGAACTATCCTCACAATGAAGTGACACTGTGTGAAGCTAATGTTTTGGGGATCTCGAAAATTTGTTCAAGAAAATATACCTTAGTTGCATTGCATTCACATTGAACCTTAAATTTGTATAAAATTATGACAAAAAATGTTTCCACATTCGTTGATCAGAGAAAAACATTGTCAGATTTATGCCAGAAACAATGTTAGATATATTTTCATTCAGTCTATTGTAAATTGTGATCTGTGTGTAAAAGTTGCAATAAATGGTTTTATGCAATCATAGAGGGAGTTGTAAATTTTACAGTTTACTACATACGTCTGTGGTACAGACAAGAGCTGCATGTCTTATAAATTGAATATAATTGTTCAGTTATATAATAGAAATATTTCACAATAATCCAATGATTTCATTCATTAGGTTTATTGAAATTTTTTCCAAAAAAATAGAAATGTGTAACTGGAAGTGTATAATGTATAGATGATAGCTAAGTGTATTCCAATTCTTCACAAGAAATATATTTCAAAGTCTTTCAGACACTAGCATAACAGCCTGATTTTCATTCTGTGCAACAATATTGTTTTAAATGAATGAATGAAATGGGGTTCAACATCCTACTGTTATGCAATTAACCTAAGCTAATTGAAGACGGGCATACGCCATACAGTGTGCTATGAGGGAAATTTTGCCCGGGCGGTGGCGCTACAGCCTACTCTTTTATCGAATTCCAACTGCCAAGGGATCTTTTACGTGCACTCCAATGTGTACAAGGGACCTCGATTTTCCGTCCCATCTGAACGACTAGGCAGCTGTCCTTGTCAGGCCCTCCTTCTGCATCACTGACAAGGGGAAATCACGTCGGAAAATCGAGATGAACCTTCTCGGCGATTGCAGGGATCGAATACCGGACCTCCAGGCTAGCAAACCAGCGCCTTATCCACTTAGCCACCATGATCCCCATATTGTTTTAAAGTTAGGATTTAGGGATGAATGAACACTTTTTAGGATATTATTTTTTATTGTCCGTCTTCCATGATATAGAAATTCCTTGTGCACATCAAATGAAAGTTCTTCATACAATTAAATACAATGGCTTTTGTATTATTGGTCTGAAATAATGCAGTTTTAGTTATAATAATATAATTTATGCATAAATTAAAAAGGAAGTTGGCGTCAGATTTTACAGACTATTACTTTACAGATGGGTTTTTATTCAAACCATACTCAATACGAAGGAAGTACCACCGAGTTCAGGTAATGCCAAGGGAATGGGCACAACAAGAAAGGCTTTCTTCAACCAGCATTATTCACATGATACATGTAGCTCTTTTAATTTTAGTCAAACAAGGCCTTAATTTATATACAAATCCACTCCTTCAATGACACAAATCGGATGGCCTTTTCTTCTTGATTACAAAAAAATAATATTCAAAATAAAAATCCCACTGAGTGATATTGATATTCTGATTAGTTGTACATTTTTTTTTAATTAGATCAAATAATTTAAATTTAAAGACAAAATACCAGTAGGCCTATTCATTATTTTGTACTTTTTATTTTATTAGTTCCCCAACATTGTAAAATTATAGTTGTGCTCACTGAAATATATACAACTTTTTGAAATTCATTTACATTCCTGACATATTTGGTGAAAAAATGGTTTATTGGATTAATATTCAGTTATTTTTTTAAATTAGTTATCTTGAATAGTAAATGATGATACACTTATTTTACTAGAAAATGCACAGGCAGATGCATGTACTGATGAACAGTTTTGATGTATAATATTCCATTTTGGGGTTAAACTGGATTGAGATTGAGATATGGCAAATCCTTGAGATCATTTTTCATATACTGGTACTTGAACTTTCTCTTTAATTTTAACTTGATTAGTTTGAACCTTAAAAAGAAAATAAATAACAATGGCAAAAATTTGAAAATAAAAACCAATAAAAATTACCATTGACAGGATTAGGGTTTTTAATTTTCCTCTAATAAAGGGAGATTGATACCAATTTGATACAGTTCTATAAAGTTAAAGCAAACATTATTATGTTTGGAAGCAATTTCATGTTTGAGAAGAAAAAGATACATTTGTTACGGACACTACACTCGACAATAGACTAGATCTAAAAAAAGAATAAACTTACGGGTGCTACTGAAACAACGTCAATAGGATACGTTTCGAAAAAATCGTCAGCAAAAAAGCTGTAAAGAATAAACATATATATATATATGTAGTTTTATAAACAAAATAAGAGCACGGGGGGAAACCACAGCTCTAAGTATAAAGTCAAAACTGGCACGGGTATGCCAAAGGTTGGCAACAATACAAAATAATAAATAAAAACAATAGTCAATAAATAGATACGATAACGAATGATAGCCGATAGGCCTTTTTTGTGAATGTCATGTGATATAGAGAAAATGATGCAAACACACGCATGTTAGGATAATTTAACGTCCAAAAATAAATGGTTTATAATCCCAATGGTATATTATATACCTAATTTAAATAAAATTCATTAAAATTATGAAATAACTTACATCTATTACACTGTCAAGTTCTTGAAATTCCAAGACGACGTACGCTTCTGCAATGTTGACAGAAGGCCGGAAGTTACTTGTGCCCTAATTACTACGCGCATGCGATGTACAACATAATTATGTCATCAACGTTAATACGTCACGGTTGGCATTCCCGTTAGTATTCTAGTTCTATGTCATAATATGGTGATTTGTATTTGGCGCGTCACATGACCACGTGTTAACTATTCCGGAAGTAAACATTTTGCCTCCTCGTTGTTTTGCTTCAAAATGGCTAAAGAAAACGATGACTATCGAAAATATAAAACCCCTCTGGTGTCAAGATATGCCAGTAAAGAAATGGTTTATAATTTCAGTGACTTCAAGAAATTCTCAACTTGGCGACGTCTTTGGTTTTACCTAGCACAGGCAGAAAAGGTAATTTTTACAACTTTGACTTTCACTTTCGTGTTGATCAGTAATGATGAGTATGATCTGATTCAAAAATAAGCTGATTTGATGATCTGTCATGGTTTTGAACTGACAGTTTGTCAGACTACTAGCTTTGGCTAATATTATAATAATAATACTACCGGCAATATCTTTATCCAATTATTTTGTCCGATAAGGTTCCAGTCCACCACGGGACGGGGGAGAGATAATTCATTTATCATTTACTGGGAGGCCTACAGTTAGTACATATTATTGAAAGCCAAATGACAGACCATAATTATAATGAAATATAATAATAAGCAACTTTGCTTTTTAGTTAAATTATTGGTGATAAATTAATTGTGTACCAAAGCTTCAGACCGATAAAGATAAACATTAGCTCCTGAAACATGTTAAGGGAGATAACTCCACTTTTAAACCCCGGTTTTGGACAGACCAATAATAGCATTAAATAAGTCATCTAACTCAGGGGCCGCGGAGCCGGGGGGGCTAGGGGGGGCTTTAGCCCCGGCAATAATTTTTAATAGTGAAAATAAAATGTCGCCAAAAGCTCAAAAAAGCGAAAAAAGGTTAGGGGTAGGGGGGATATGGTCAGTAGCCCCCCCGAAATCGGGCCCGCTCCGCGGCCCCTGATCTAACTATACTATTTCAGAAAGTATGTAATGTAAGCTTATATCTTTATCAAATTGACTGACAGTAAATAGCTTAGTCAAGATACAGAAAACTTTAAATGAAGTTCTTTTGAAAAAAAAAGCGACCAAGGTCTGTAATGACATGACTAAATTCCAAAAAGGATAAATAAGCTTGATATCAAGTTATTTTTGTGTTAAATTAACCTTATCCTGAGATTAAGTGGAGGAGCTGACAAAAAAAGAAAAGAGACGGAGAGAGAGAGAGAAATGGGGTTTAATGTTCACTCAACACCAACTAGCTCATTTCAGGACTAACATATGCTACTTTAACAGTGGGAGAATACCCATGAGGTTGGACAGGCCTGGGAATCAAATCCACGCCAGTTGACAGTATCAGACCTTGTGATACAACACGCAGGCACTAACCATTCGACCATCCAACCCCCTAAAAGAGATGGAATTGTAGAGTAGAATAACTAGGCGCAAATGACTGCCATTCAATTTGGACTGCACACATATTTCATCAAGAATAACTAATAAGAACTTATAATGTACATATTGAAAATTAGATGTAAATCAGTTCACACAACATATTATGCCATGGTTTTCGTCCCCTTCTCGTCTATTTTAAGGTTCTAAAGAATATACGTATACATTATTTTTTTGCATATAATTCTGTTACGGTATTGATTTTATGTGTAACAAACTGAAAAATGTAGCATTTTATTCATTAGATTAATAGAAGGCCAAGCCAGTCAAAAATTTTAATCAGTTCATGGGTTTTTACTCTTGATCAGTCTTTATTGTCTTATGTAAACGCTCTGGTCATATCCCCTACAGCAAAAACTGGACTGCTAGGATGAATTTGCTGCTGTGGACTTCATGTTTTCATTGCCTGGTAATGGCTGGTATTCTATCTTTATATGAATTACTTACATGTATAATGTTTTACGAAAACCAACTTGTAATCCAGTTGTAAGTGCAGATCTGTCAAGATGTTTTCAACATTTTTAATGTCTAATTACTATACTGTGTTTATTGTTAATTTTCAGATATTAGGATTATCAATAACTGATGAACAAATTTGTGAAATGAGAGATAATTTAGAAAATATAGATTTTGATGCTGCTGCCATAGAGGAAAGAAAAACCCGTCATGATGTGATGGCACATGTTCATGTTTTTGGAAGTTGTTGTCCTGTGGCTGCAGGAGTTATACATTTAGGTGCTACATCGGCCTACGTTGGAGACAATACAGTAAGATTTTTCTTTCAGTAAGATTGTTGGATTGTCATAGCTTCGGTACATCAGCCTGTAATGGCTGACTGTGGTGCAATAAATCTTGTCAATAATAGGTCAAGAAACATAATAAAGTTGCATATAATATTAATAATTTATATGTTATGTTATATTCGATTGGGGGGGGGGGGGCTCTGGCTGAGTCTGGCTGAATGGTTAGCTGTATTATAAGGCCTGTCATTGAGTCAACTGGTGTGTACGTTACAAGGAGTAGGGTCACCTGTCCAGCCTCATGGGTTTTCTCCGGGTCCTCCGGTTTCCTCCCACTGCTAAAGATCCCTACGCGCACACGAATTGTTGAAATAAAATTAAACCATATGTTAGTCCAGAAATGACCTATTTTGTGTCGAGTGGACGATAAACCCCACTTCTCTCTCTCTCTCTCTTTCTATATTCGATTGATATGGATTCCAGAGGTTGTCAAATGTCATGTGGAATTACTATAGATTAATTATGTTACAGTCTGTTTATTTCTGATCCCATTATTTATTTTCTGTATACATTTATTACATCAAAACAATTTATAAATAACCTTAACTTTTAACTTTATTTTAGGATATAATAGTTATGAGGGATGCATTTGATATTCTCTTACCAAAGGTAAGAATAAAACTTTGGGTATTCAGGTTTGGCCGTAGGATATCTGCCAAAATGTGTAGTAAACTGTGTTTAAAGAAGCAATTTGACATTTTTTCATGTCAGAACAAATCATATCAGGTTTGTCAATGAAGTTAAAACATATTACATTATGGCCACACACTGCTTACAGCCAGAAACATGTTTAAACCCCTACATTTTTACACTCACATTTTCATGTAGACTTTTAAAGTCTTCGCCCCCGCCCCTCCCCCTCTGTCTGTGTGTATATATTGAAAACAATTGGCAATGATATCGTTTTGTAATCAAAGCGACTGGATTGAAGAAAAGGCATATCTGAGATTATGAATTTTTGGAAAAAAACGAGTCGAAGCGAGAGCAGGTAAAGTTGAGTCTTGAAAAGGCATTGCATTCCTGTTCTTTTTGTCCCCCGCCTTTCGAAGAAAGCAGGGGACTATTAAAATGGGTTCGTCCGTCCGTCCGTCCGTCTGTCTGTCTGTCTGTCTGTCTGTCTGTCTGTCTGTCTGTCTGTCTGTCTGTCTGTCTGTCTGTCTGTCTGTCACACTTTTTGGGACACAATAACTCTCTTTCTAATTGAGCTAGAATATTCAAACTTGGTGTAGGTGTTTATTAGGTCATTACCTTGATGGAGTTCGAAGATGAGCATTTTCCGCTTAGGGTAAGCAGAGATAAGCAATTTGATTGGTTGATGCTTTGGGACACGATAACTTAAGTTGTAATTAAGTGAGAGTGATGAAACTTGGTATATAGTTTTATTTCATCAATACCTTGACTAAGTTCGATAATGAGCATTTTCTGCTCAGGGTAAGCAGAGCGATAAGCAATTTGATTGGCCGAGACTTTGGAACATAATAACTCTCCTTCTAATTGTGCTAGGATATTTAAATTTGGTGTAGGTGTTTATTAGGTCAATACCGTGATGGGGTTCGAAGATGAGCATTTTCCGCTTAGGGTAAGCAGAGATAAGCAATTTGATTGGTTGATGCTTTGGGACACGATAACTTAAGTTGTAATTAAGTGAGAGTGATGAAACTTGGTATATAGTTTTATTTCATCAATACCTTGACTAAGTTCGATAATGAGCATTTTCTGCTCAGGGTAAGCAGAGCGATAAGCAATTTGATTGGCCGAGACTTTGGAACATAATAACTCTCCTTCTAATTGTGCTAGGATATTTAAATTTGGTGTAGGTGTTTATTAGGTCAATACCGTGATGGGGTTCGATGATGAACAATGTCTGATTCTATCTGGTAGAGAGTGATGAAACTAAGTGTATAGTTTGATTGCTCAATACTTTTGAAAAGAATAAATGTGCGATTAATAAATATGTGTCATCTATTTATTTTGGGATTTCGGCGGGGGACATCAGCCTCACTGTTGGCTTGTTTATTATATTATTGTCTGGTACGACATGGTGTATGCATGTATATATGGATAGAAGGTCAGATTCCTCTACTTTAAGTTATAAATTGCCTCTGAGTCTGATCTGTAAAAAAGAAATGTTCAATTGATCATGATTGGATTACAAAATGATTTATGTTATTAAACCCTTTAATTTCAGCTAGCAAGGTGCATTCAGAGATTATCCAATTTTGCTGAAAACAATAAAGATATACCATGTTTATCATACACTCATTTACAGTAAGTATAATAAACATCTTTACATTTTGTTTACAGTAAGTATGATTACATTAAGTATAATAAACGTCTTTACATTTTGTTTACAGTAAGTATGATTACATTAAGTATAATAAACATCTTTACATTTTGTTTACAGTAAGTATGATTACATTAAGTATAATAAACGTCTTTACATTTTGTTTACAGTAAGTATGATTACATTAAGTATAATAAACGTCTTTACATTTTGTTTACAATAAGTATGATTACATTAAGTATAATAAACGTCTTTACATTTTGTTTACAGTTAGTATGATTACATTAAGTATAATTAACGTCTTTATATTTTGTTTACAGTAAGTATAATAGACACCATTACATTTACAGTGAGTATAATATAATGACATATACAGTAATAAAGTAGTAATAATCATACATTTACAGTAAGTATGATAATAACAGCTACATGTAAAGCAAGTATGAAAATAACCTTGCATTTACAGTAGGTTATAATAATATACTTTACATTTACGGTAAGTATGATAGTAACTATTACATTTACAGTAAGTTATAATAATATACTTTACATTTACGGTAAGTATGATAGTAACTATTACATTTACAGTAAGTATGATAGATATTAACCTTTACATTTACAGTACAGGTAAGTATAATAAGAACCTTTACATTAACAGTTTGTATAACAATGTGTTTACATTTACAGTAAGTATAAAAATCTTTACATTTTTACATTTTTATACGTCCACATTCAAAATGTGGACGTATATTGCCGTCGCCCCCGTATGTGTGTGTGTATGTACTGTATGTGTGTCTGGGTGTCTGTGTGTCGCCTACAGGCCACAATTCTTAAGTGATCTTCTTGAAACTTTACATACTTATTCCTTTTGTTTTTGGTGCATGCCCGACCCCCAGGGGCCAAGCCACGCCCATATTTTGCATTTATTTGTTTGTTGTTTACAGGCCCCATTTGTTAACGTATCAATTTGAAACTTTGCATACTTATTCTAGGTACCTTAAGGAACATCCCTATTGTTTTTGGTGCATGCTCAACCCCCAGGGACAGAGCCATGCCCATTTTCATTTTGTATGTCTGTGTGTCGCCCACAGGCCATAATTCCTAATGAATCGTCTTGAAAAATTTTCGTATGAATTTCTTATACCCTAAGGATGATCTCTATTGTTTTTGGTGCATGCCCGATCTCCAGGGGCAGAGCCACGCCCAATTTTTGTTTGTCATCTACAGACTGAATTTCTTAACATATCATATTGAACCTTTGCATACTTATTCTTTGTACCCTAAGGAACATGCCTATTGTTTGAGGTGCACGCCCAAATCCCAGGGGCAGAGTCACACCCATTTTCTTTTTGTATGTCTGTGTGTAGCCTAGAGGTTACAATTCTTAAGTGATCATCCTGCAAATTTACATACCCCAAAGATGATCCATATTCTTTTTGGTGCATGCCCAACCCCCAGGGGCAGAGTCACACCCATTTCTTGTATTTGATTGTTTGTCGTCTACAAGCTGCACTGCTTAACGTATCAACTTGAAACTTTGCATTCATATTCTTTGTACCCTAAGGAACATCCCCTATCATTTGTGGTGCAAGCCCAACCCCCAGGGACAGTGCCACACCCATTTTGTTTTTGTGTCTGTGTGTCGCCTACAGCCCACAATTGATGCTTTGGGAAATGATAACTTTAGTTCTAATTAAGTGATCCTGTTCATCGATCTTGATGTATACTTACCCTGAGCGATAAGCAAATTCACTTTTGTACACAATATACAATATTAAACATACATTATGCAAGAGCTAAATCTGCCTATTTGCAAATGTTAACTAAGTTATTATTTAGACATTAACAAAGCTGCTGGTGGACGTATTCCCACGCTTGGCGTGGCTATCTTATTTGATCATAATATGTTTTCTAAGAAATGTAAATCTTTACAAAAGTTATTTTCTAATGATTATCACCATTATTCACAGAAATTATAGAACATTTATTATCCTCATGAGGCTCATCTTCACCAAATGGGGTTGGATGACTGAATGGTTAGCATGTGCGCGCTATATCATAAGGTCTGTCATTGAGTCAACTGGTGTGGTTTAGATTCTCTAGTTGTATGTGACAGGGAGTAGGATGGCCTGTTCAACTTTGTGGGTTTTTGCCGGGTTTCCTGCCACTGCTAAAGACCCATATGTGGCATGCGCAAGCGAATTATTGAAATAAATTGAACCATATGTTAGTCCCAAAATGACTTGGTTTGTGTCAAGTGAACATTAAACCCCATTTCTCTCTCTCTCATCTTCAAGTGATTTCCCTCTCATTTCTTTCAATATTGATTTTATCTGTACAGCTCAGCACAGTTTTTTTCTAAATGCATTGGCCGGTTATGCTAGATTCCCATTGTCGTGTGATGAGTTACGATAGGATTGTCCCTATTGAGTCCATGATCTGTTAGTTCGGAATACGTTTCGATACGATCAACACGATTGCTACGACTGATTACAATACCCTTATATGATAAGACCTGAAAGGATCACCATGATTTCAATTCTACCGTGAATCAGGATAGTGGGAACCTAGCATTAGGACAAGGTTGTTTCTTCACTGTTAATATGCAATTATTGATATTTCTAGTTGGAATTAGAGATTAAAAGTAAAGTCTTAATTTAAAGGAGCTAAATCGCTAACATTTGGGATCCAGAAATTGACAAAAGTGGGTCGAAACTCATATAATACTGTAATATGAATGTATATAAACTGATTTACATTAAATGCTTTCCGTTTTACTCCAATTTCAAATCAGTTATGTTCGGCGAATCAAGCCATTCAGTCTCAACCCAGTGCATGTTTTTTTAGCGCCTGGTTATTCCAGTCCACATATGCAGTGTGATACAGTGCAATGTGTCTAGCCTCGTCCCTCGAGTCTCTCAATAAAACTAGGACCGGAGCGCAATATGGTACACGATTCGTGTACCAATGTTAGAAAAATTATTTTATCTTAAATATCGGATATCAGAAGCTCATCTTTTCCTGGTAAGTTTACATCATCAATGTTGATTTAAATTGACCAATAATTCGTGTTTTCGATGTCGAAGATTTAGGAGGATTTTGAGTTACGGACTTAGGTCCTTTAACAAATTTCAAATATTTTGATTTTACAGACCAGCTCAATTAAGTACTGTTGGTAAGAGAGCATGTATATGGATACAAGATTTACTGATGGATTTACGTAATATAGAACGAGCAAGAAATGATTTAAGATTTCGAGGTGTAAAAGGAACTACTGGTACACAAGCAAGTTTTTTAGCTTTATTTGATGGCGATGAAAAAAAGGTATGTTACATTTGTTTGATGAATATTGAATACCTGTGTATAGCATATGACAACATGGCTGATGACTCGATGAGGCTGAATATCAATACACACTTTTGTCATTCATCTTTAAGATCACATTAATTTAATGATAATTGATTATTTCATTTTTGGTAATTAACTCCTTTACCATATTGAAGTGAAAAATGGGCTGTTTCTAGGAATACGAATATGTAGGTAACTATTGTAGGTCTAGTCAGTCAGTCAGTCAGTGGGGCTTAACATCTAAGACATCATCATTGATAAGTTTAATATGATTAACTCCCTTGGAACATTTTTATCAACAATCTTTAAATTTTTATTCTAGGTTTATAAATTAGATGACTTGGTAACAGAATCAGCAGGATTTAAAAGGTAGTTGGCTTAAACAAAGAAAAATATCTTATTTCTGTCAAATTTGTCTGTTCAAAATGGACTAAATCTTATATCTCTGTCCGTCCAAAGTGCGGTTATTGTTGATGTTTGAGTCACGGTCATTTTGCTCATTGCCACTTTTCATATTATATTTTAAGTCAGTGTAAACTTTGATGGATTGTTTGTACTATTCTGCTCACAGAGAACTTTTTACCTTGAGAATAGATCTCTACCCTTCTTAATGGCATCCATTATAAATGATGCTAACATAATTATTCGAAGACATGGCTTATCAACTGGTACTACTTAATTCTATACCAGGAGTACATATTTTATCGGCTACATCAATAAAAGTCACAGATATGCTCTCGCTGGACAAAATAATTTATTAACTATTTTGTTACCTTATTCTATATCTGTTGTATATCTATCTTTCATACACACAATAAAGACTAAATAAACATTTTCAGTTCCATTAGAAATGGAAGTGGAATAGATAGATACTTTTCAAAATTCTTGTAGTATACTTTGTGTTATTTTGCCTAAATTTGTCGATGTAGGAATGGTTGGTCAACCAACTTGGTGTCTGTTCTCAGGCATAGCTTATTGTAAAAAGACAGTGAAAGTTTTGTATTGGATTGATTGAGTGAAAGATTTGGTAATCTTAAAGTTGGAAATCAACAGAATTTTTCATTATTCCCAGCTTCCAGCTTTAAATGTTTAGGTAATTCATTCCAAAACAACCAAATAAAAATTATGTATCGTACTTAAAACTGGTGGTTGTCATCTCTAAATAATAAAAAATTTAAACCGAGCCGAAGTACTAATAAATTGACCAGTGTCACTTTGATTTTGTACATTTCAGTCACTTTTTGATATGTGGTCAAACCTACACACGTAAAGTTGATGTTGATTGTTTAAGTACATTGGCTAGTCTTGGTTCATCAGTTCACAAGGTAAATATAATATTTTATTCTTTAACTAGAAACATGAAGTCGAAGACGGGGTACGCCGACACTCCCTTTAAAAAGTAATTAAAGCTGGACAGGCTGGTACATGCAATTACAAGTAAATATCATTGAAATGGGGGGGGTGGAGGGTAGGTTGGGTTTGATGGCTGAATGATAAGCGTGCACACACTGTATCATAAAGTCTGTCATTGAGTCAACTGGCTTGGTTTCGAATCCCCGGTTTTAAGTGGCAAGGAATAGGGTCGCCTGTCCAACCTTGTGGGTTTTCTCTGGGTCCTCCTGTTTCCCCCAACTGCTAAAGACCCGTACGCGCAAGCAAATTATTGAAATAAAATTAAACGGTATGTTTAACCCCATTTCTCTCTCTCTCTCTCTTATAATACTTCTATTCAATGGCTTGAAAACATACAACTTTGGTCCAGAAAGAAGTCGCATACAGAACTACGTCAAACTGTAATGACGTCACAACTAGGCAACCACAATTTTTGTAAAAAAGGAGAAAAAAGGGCAAAATCTATGATTAATTTTAACGTTAGTGGGATTGATTTTTTATGATTAGCTGGATAGTACAGTGTATTTTGAGATTTGCATGTAGTTATAGAATAAAATCAGAACTCAATGACCATTGAATTTAGCTTGGGTTTTTCAATAGTTCAAGAGAGTGAAGCCCTGCGTAAGTATTTCACGAGTTCTATTGAGTTCTACCTATCTATATTCAGGACTCATGTTCTGTTATCTATACAAGTCGTTAAGTTCAGTCCCATCCTTGTGGGTGCTAGGGTGTTCAAGTGGTCGTAACTTATGCACTTTAGATCACAAGATCTGTCATTGAGTGAAGTGGTATGGGTTTACTCCAAAGCAGTACGCACTCCGGGTTTCATTTTTTTTCCGCCATTTTTTCATTTTAATTTATTAGCCATATATTTTTCCCGCCAAAAAAGAACAAATATTAGATTTATTAGATTTTTTGAGTAATATTTATACATATTATATCACAGGTTTCAAAATTCTTCACTGCTTTGCAGAAACCCATTTTTTTAAGCTTTTTCAACATCTGGGTTATCGTAACCACTTTTAGTAACATTAAATTACACAGTGTATTTGTTTTTGGTGAATATTTTTTGGGTTTTTATTTAATATTTTGTAAACTTAACCATTTTTCACAGCCTGTAGTTGCCACAGGAATTGTAATTTCACAAAGATTTGAAAATTCCCATTCATTCTGAAAAGATCTATCTTTTTCAAATGTACTTAAACATACATTATGCAAGAGCTAACTCTTCCTTTAGTTATGATGATTGAGGCCAGGCCTAAAATTCAAAAATAAATATCTTGGTTCAGAGTAGAGCAATTTGAAATTGTCAGTATATTCTATTTACGTTATCTATTTCTTTTTTAACAATTATAATCAGTTCTTTATCAAACCTCTCTTAATTGCCCTTGAAAATGGTATGTTTTTTCGACATTATTCTATTTCGCGAACTTTTGAGGTAGCCTAGTACATGCAGGCCTATTGTAGAAGTTGATATCACTTTAACATTTTGGTGGTGAAAAATATTAAAAAGTCTGACATTCTTCTATCGGATGTTGACTAAGGCCACAGTAAATATCCGATTGACTTTAAATGTATACACAGTGTGTAAGGTCATGAGACGAAGAAGCCTACCAATTGTTACAGGAATATGATACACACTAACAATATGCATATCGAATACATTCTTTAGCCATTTGACATACACCCTAAAATATCTTTATTAGAATTTGTAGCCATCTAGGGGATCACGGTGGATAAGGCGCTGGTTCGCTAGTCTGGAGGTCGGGTGTTCGATCCCTGCATTGGCCGAGAAAGTTCATCTCGATTTTCCGACGTGATTTCCCCTTGTCAGTGATGCAGAAGGAGGGCCTGACAAGGACAGCTGCCTAGTCGTTCGGATGGGACGAAAAACCGAGGTCCCGTGTACACATTGGAGTGCACGTAAAAGATGCCTTAGCAGTTGGAATTCGATATAAGAGTAGGCTGTAGCGCGGCTGCCCAGGCAAAATTACCCTCATAGCACACTGTATGGCGTATGCCCGTCTTCAATTAGCTCAGGTTAAGTGCATAACAGTAGGACGTTAAACCCCATTTTATTCATTCATTCATTGTAGCCATCTTGTAAGTAAAAACCAAGATCTCATTTGAAGTTTGTATGCTATTTTATTTACAAATATACAGTTATCACATAGTTAAATATACATATTTACAAGGATTTTATGTTACACTGCTCTTGGCAGGAATTAAATAGAAATGCGTAGTTAGTTTTATAGAGGTATAATTTCTTTAACAACCCACTTTACTTTTTTTTTTTTATCTGTTGTTGTTGTATTTATTGACCATTTTATGTAAACTAAGATTTATGATACATGTTAAAGTTAGATAAGCCATTGTAAAGATAAACATATAGACATATAGAGCAGTATTTTTTATGTGAAATATAATAGGAGAAATAGGTAGTGTAGAATTAACGTGGGCAAAGTGTTAGTATTAAAACATAGGACATGTCAACCTATCCATGTATAATATATGTATTAAAAGAAAAGTAATCATACAAGGAAGACACAATTTTAAAGATGCATTATGTAACAGCTAAATCTGCTTATGACAAGACTTTTTAGACATTTATTCACATGACGTACTTATAATAACTTTCTAGAGCATCAAATGGATGAAATTTAAATGGATTTGGACACCCACAAGATTGAAAAGATTAACAATAAAATTGATAATTTAGATAGTTGTCTGCGCTACTTATATTCATTTTTTATTATCTATTTTTGAACTATTATAGTAGAACGGCCAGCTCTGTATCTAAATGTTACATAATGCATCTTTAACTGTTTTTTAAATATTAATTGTAAGCTGTATTTTGAACTTGATACCGATACACACATTATGTACATTATGTAAGTTTACCTGTACTGTATATTGTACAAAATAGAAAGCTATGAGGGGTGAATGCCTTTTGATTCACAAAAGAATTTTGTCATTTACTGTTGAGATATTGCACTATGTTTCATTGTTGACCTTTTAAAAAAAGTATTTATCTGACCTATCATTTAAAAAAAGGGCACACGTTTCGACAAGGTTTCCTTCGTTTTTATCAAGCCAAGTTTAAGACCAGGGGAAAAAATACCTGCGTTTACGGTTACTTTACCTCCCCTAAATCCATCTGTGGGTAAAGCTTTAAAACATTTTTTCCTGTTGTTTGTATTATCTATTTCATAGCATTTCTAATTAATTACTGAGTACAATAATTTATCTACAGTAAATCACACCCCAGACCCAAGTTATTGGGCCTGGCAAATTAGGGAAAACAGTTTATCAGTGCAGCAATTTTTGTTAAAACAAACAAATAATGTCAGCCAGGTAACCTTAAACACAGTCATTATGGCTTTATTCAAATTAAAATTTCTGGGTATCAATTTTCTTCTAGTTTATAAAGAAATATTAGTGAATGATATTAAATGAGTACATTTATATAAGGATGTAAATTAAGCAGTATACACTATACATTCAACTCAAACAAATGTTTTACACAGGGTTTCAAAATGATGGTCTAATATAAAATACCAGTCTTACTGGTAAAAATTAAATAACATAAAATGTTAAAAATGAAAAAATAAAATTCTACATAATATGTTCTGGTATTTAAAATGACAAACTATATTGTTAATTAGATTTAACATTGGGTAATGTTACATATTGTCGGTTCTATAAATGTCTAATACCTGTTCTGCTTTTAATTGATTTTTACCAGCCCTGGCACAAACTCAATATTGATTTATTGTTAACAAGTTTCAATCAATTTTTAGTCTTTCTTCAGTTGTTACATGTGATGAATAATAAGATAAGATAACAAATTAATCACTTTTTCACTTTCATGAACTTGATGACCATGTAGCAGGTCAATGTATTAAATGATTTAGCCATTTCAAGCTTATATTGTAAACTGACCATGTCATTGAAGAATGTTAGTGGACCGTATCCTGTAATCAGTAAGATGTAATTAGAGTTATTCAGACTTTTAATGAAAAACTCTTAAGCCTTGTCCATTTAACACAAGGGTAATAGATTATCTTCAGTGTAATAAAATACAGCCATGTCTGTCATCTATCGCTTTCTTTATACGTTTAACCATTTTCTCATTTGTTTTTAGAGTCTCAGCCAGTTTATTTTCTTCTAATAATTTCACAATTTTATTTCCATCAAGTTTTTGTATGAAGATCTGATGTTTAAGGGTGGGTGGTAACTTATGCTTATCAGCCCACATCAACAAATATGTGTTAGGAAAATGTAGAATTCCTCTTGGCCAACCAGCGGTCTCAGAGTGCCAGTTATCTGTATCTGAAGTGAAAGATATGTATATTATGTTACTAGTACATTAAACCAAGAGAGCATAGGTTCGATCCTAGTGTTGGCCAAAAAGGTACCTCAGGATTTTCAAGCATGGTTTCCCCTTGTCATTTGTAAAAAGGAACAGTGCCGCATTAGCACATGTACATATAAGAACCCTTGACAGTTGGAATTAGAAATTAGAGTAGGCTGTAGAGCTGCTGTCCGGGAAAACTTTCCCTCCGCACACTCTATGTTATATGCCCATCTTCATTTGCTTGGTTGGTGCAGAATGAGATAGGTCTGAAAATTGTAATGTGTTTATAGTAAATAAAGTGAATCATGAATCTTGGTATTGAAATAGCTAAATATATTGGAAGGAACCACAAGCATATTTAGAAATTGACCATCTGGAAGCATTTGTTAATCTGTAAATGTGTTAGAACCAAAAGCAATATAGAAAAAAAATTACGATGTATAAATACTCAGAGTACCAGCAGACGGTGTAGAATGAATTCCAAAGATAATATTCTAGAAAGAGCGGTAATAATTTTTGTGGAAAGGAAAATTAACAAATAGAACCAGATTGTGTTTAAGAAAGAGCACAAATAAATTAAAATATACTCTTCAAAAAAAGTAGGGGATATTGAAATGCAAATACCTATGCAGGTTGTGATGTGATAAATAGTCATGGACAATGGACATGCTTTTGGAGTATGTTCACAGATGAAGAACTTATCGCCCCAACAGAATCACTGAGCTGCACATGCGACACACAATAGCGCCATATATGTGTTCATTGTCAAATTTGACACTTCAAGGAAGGGTTGATGAAAACTGACGCATGCTGGTTTATCCTATCCATGTTTGCTTTGCTATCAGTTCTTGCATAACATTTACTGTTTAGCGTATCTTTGCTTTAGTCTGTTACGTTTAATTTGATTGGGAGACGTGTTTATCGACGTCAACGGACAACACTGCAAGAATTGGCCATGGCACTGCAAGAGGAGTGAGTCAGATTGCCCTAAATTGTGATTGGACAGTTAATTAGGAGCATGCCACGACGAATTGCTGAATGTCTGAGGATTGATGGAGCAATTACTAATTATTAAGACAAAAATCAATAACGTTCATTTTCACTTTTGGCTGTGTATCACTTTTAGAGTGAAATGGGGCCGTCAGATAAAGGAATGAATGAAATGGGGTTTAACGTCCTACTGGTATGCACTTAACCTGAGCTAATTGAAGACGGGCATACGCCATACTGTGTGCTATGAGGGAAATTTTGCCCGGGCAGCGGCGCTACAGCCTACTCTTTTATCGAATTCCAACTGCCAAGGGATCTTTTACATGCACTCCAATGTGTACATGGGACCTCGGTTTCCGTCCCATCCGAACGACTAGGCAGCTGTCCTTGTCAGGCCCTCCTTCTGCATCACTGACAAGGGGAAATCACGTTGTAAAATCGAGATGAACTTTTTCGGCCAATGCAGGGATCGAACACCCGACCTCCAGGCTAGCGAACCAGCACCTTATCAACTTAGCCACCGTGATCCCCGGCCGTCAGATAAGTCGGCCATATGAATTGTTTATGTTCATGTGTAGGCAATTGGCCTGTTATTAACATACACTGGTTACCTCTTATTAAAACAGCAGTGCATTTCCGCAGTTTTGTATTGTTTCTGAATATCCCCTACTTTTTTTGAAAATTATATATTATAGAAAAGGCATCAAAAGATGGTTATATATATCTTATAGACCGAACAACCTAGGATGGTTATATAGATCTTATAGACAGAACAACCTAGGATGGTTATATAGATCTTATAGACAGAACAACCTAGGATGGTTGTATAGATCTTATAGACAGAACAACCTAGGATGGTTATATAGATCTTATAGACAGAACAACCTAGGATGGTTATATAGATCTTATAGACAGATAAACCTAGGATGGTTATATAGATCTTATAGACAGAACAACCTAGGATGGTTATATAGATCTTATAGACAGAACAACCTAGGATAGTTATATTGATCTTATAGACCGAACAACCTAAGATGGTTATATATATATTATAGACAGAAACAACCTAGGATGGTTATATAGATCTTATAGACAGAACAACCTAGGATGGTTATACATATCTTATACACAGAACAACCTAGGATGGTTATAAAAGTTATAAAATTAGCACCAAAAAGATGTTATTATAAATGTACAAACTTACTAGCATCATCAAATTTAAAACTTGTTGACCATTTGCAATCTTTAGTTTTACACATAAAAACTTCTGTACCATATGTCTCACCATTATATCTTATACCAGCGCGTTCTTCAAACCTATCCATATTTCTTTCACCACATTTAGGACAGGCAGAGAAACCACTGTTCCAGAATGGTATACGACTTTTATCTTTCTGATCACCTGATGAGTATTGTTCTCTCCATACATCCTTGTTTGGATCTAGCAAAATATAAAATGCTAATTAATTAATAATAGGAAATAAACAAGTTAATTAAGAAATGTGACGTTAACTACATTGTGATTCCATGTACCGGTATTCACTATAAAGTTGTTGATTTTTGCATTAATATTCCAAATTAGAGTAAATATAAAGAAGTAGGGGACCCTTCGGGACTAAATCTTATAAAATTGTATAGCCGTCCGATGCATAAGTTCTTAAATCTTAATCCATTTTGATTAAATATGGTTCAAAGGTATCCTACCCCGTAACATATTATTAATGTCTCAGTCAGGATCAGTCATTGAAAGCCCAATAATTTGTATTGTAACATTACCTACATATCACCCTTCTAAATGATTTGATTGGGCTTTTTGGAGGATGTAGGCTACGGCATGGGCTATTTCTGAGTAGGATATTCTCTTGGGAGGGCTTATTGAATTGAACAATGGTTGGGTCATAAACCGTTAAATAAACGATTGAATTTTGTTTTGCTTTGCGCGCTCATATTTTTATAAGGTGTATAAGGACCAGAATAAATTTTCGGTCTATACGATTATGGTGATCTATATTGAATCAGAATTAGAGTAACCCAATATTATTTTACCAATTCGGCAAGTAATGATGTCACACAATTCTAACAAATGGTAGAAAATGATGACAGGCACGTGGATCAACTTTTATGAAAAATTCAAGATGCTCCTAAGCTGTTTGAGTGCTATCACTACTATCAGATCATTCAATATGGCATCCCCAAGCTTCAAAATTACAATTTTTTTTATTAAATAAGTCAGATGTATTTATTTTGTGTCTCAAAGTTAACTGTTAGTCATGTTTCTATCAATTTTAGTTTCCAATTGCTAGTTCTCATTCTTCCAGTGATGTCATGAACACAATCTTTAAGTTTACTGTGGAGTTTGGACAGAGTTGTCTAGATAGTTTTTGAGAAGTTGTATTTGACATTTGATCAGAGAGTTACACATTTAAATATTCTGTACACCAGACGGTGGAACCTTACTCCTGCCCACTTGCATCACTATTAGGAATGTTCTTTACATAAGGTATTGATGTATGACAATATTAACAACAGGTTTGCACGGAGATACCTGAATGATCGGTGACTCAGAGTTTGTTATTATTGATTTTAAAGGCATTGAGTAAAATTTGTACTTGGGGAAATCAATAGATAGAATGCAATTGGACTAGTTGACTTCTGAAGTTAATATACAGTATTATGTAATATTTATATTAAGTCTTGAACTTGAATAGAATTAAAACAAAGATGTAATTTGTAATATCAATATTTGGTCGGCAGGTTATAATACAATGATTGTGCACTGATACACCCAAGTAGTTCACTCTATATTCAATGGATGTTACTATTGACTGACCATCTATGACCTTTACTAATCTATTGACATACAGATGAAATGTCAGGTCATCACAGTTTATCTGTGTTATTAGTTACATATTGGTGCCTTTGCTTGTGAAAGCACTATAAGTCTCAGTCAATTAATTTGAAGAACATATTCAATGAATCATTTTCTTCAAATTAATTGTCTAAAAATAAAATTCATGTATATTCGACAAGTTATTAAATCTTTTGATTTCTTGGGAAAAGATTCAGCTAAGGAGTGGGGATAGTAAATGTACTTTAAGGTAGAAAAAAAGATTTCATGCATTAGATTTAGAAATCATTACAGACGATAATACATTGATTGAACTCAGGCTCTCTATTCTTGCACATTGAATCCTGAACTAAGGTAACCAATGTTCATTCAGATGTGGCAAATTTTAAGCCATTACTTCCTTTTAGGAGCCATCCATAAAGTACGTACGCTTGAAGGGGGGAGGGGGGGTCACGCCAACAACGTAACGGTGTGTAAATTCATTGGCAAAACGTACGTACAGGAGCGTACAGGGAGGGAGGGGGGGTCTGAATTTTACCCATTTTGAGCGTACATACTTTATTGATGGCCCCTTATGCGATGTGTAACATGTGTACATGCCACACATTATCTTATAACTAATGTCTTCATTAATCTTTATGATCATTTATTAGAACTGGGTAAGCACATGCAACACTTTTCTCTTGTCTTTGGTATAAAGATTTTATAAAATATAAATAAGTTAAAAAAGTACCGTCTAGTGGTTTTAAATTCGATAGACACATTGTAATACTGATCAGATAAAAACTTGTACTTTATCACAGGTTAACAGTAAAAAAGTAACATGATTCTCTTTTAAAAAAAGATGTAATCTATATAATAGTCTCATGTAACATGAACTTACTGTAGTCTGGAGTTCATTTACCCCAGTACAAAATGGAATATGCTGAATTGCTGATTACACTATTTTGCCTGATAACACTATTTTGCCTATACCGTTTTTTTTAGAACTTCGAATTTTGCCTAATGGTTTGGATTGTTCGTACTTGGTTTTATTTTATTCATACTGTGTGAGCCATAAGAATTGACAATCTAATTTTGTCAATTGGCCATAAAAAACATTAGTTTGACACTATTTGATATCAATGAGTACAGTTTGCATATAAGGTCAATTTTACATTTAAATGCAGAGGACTATCATCTCCTTAATAAATCTCGATAATTTAAGTCAAATATCAATCTGATTAAAATACAGATTTTTATTTCTTTCTTTTTTTTTTTATGCTTTTCGATGGCCTACATGATATGGCCTAACGACATGGTTGTACTGGAACGTCGCGTCAAGGGTCGTACGAGCGACTTTTGACCCTAGTTGCCAAAATAAAGTGTCTGAAATCAAATAAAATACTAATTTTACTTTTAATTTAATAGGTACTGTGAACAATTGATTGCTTGATTGGAAATCAAGTTACCCACCTTATAAGTTAGGCTATATAAGATCACTTTAAAATTGTATGCATGGGCTGAAACAGCTTGAAAGTGCATTTGCAGCCGTCAAAATTCCCAAATTTTCTTGGGTGGGGTTGGGGTAAGCTCCACTTGCAGATGACCAGCACCGCCTTCTTAAATCCAAAATTTTTATGGCAATTCAAGTTGTGCCCGCCTTATATTCATCAAGCCCATACGCCTTTGTGGTAAGTTTACTTATGTGAGTTTTGTTTTGAGATCAAATTGTCTGTCATTAAACAGAAAATACGTTATATCTTGACATTCACAAAATCTCTAAATTTAAAATGTTAAATGTAGACAGTTACCCACTTTGCAAGACAAATCAAGACATCAAATAGAATTAAAGCAACACTTGCGTTATTAACAAGATATTTTTTTATTATTATCCCGTTTATAGAATATATTTTAAGTGTTTTTACACTGTATCTGTTCCATTTTGAGGTTAAATTCTTTTTAATTAAGATTCCATGAAATGGAAATTGACTGACAGATAGATTCTCAAGCCAGTCAATTTGACTACCATTCAGTGAAGATACTGAAACAAGAGCCCTGGTATAAGTAGAGCATTTCATTATTGTCTTATCAAGTATATATCAAACATAAACCCCAAAACCACAAGGAATAAACCCCCTTTAGTAAAACTACAATAAATGAATATAAAAATCCTTGGTAGAGGTGATATGTTGGGGTGATATGTAAAGAAAATAACCACACTATTAACTTGACAAGACTGTATAGATAAAAATTGTCTTATCCTGGAAGCATTTCCTTCTGCAGCTTTATATTATTATGATAAATCTATGTTTTCATTGTGATGTCAATGTGTTGAATTTGGCATTTTGTTGGTTTATTTTAATATATTAAAATAAAATGTCAATTGTCACATCTGCCTATTTAAATTGTTAAAACAAACATTTACCATGATGGGGTATAATTCAGATAAAAATAACAGAGATATAAATATAATTGAAATTTGTGAAGAAATGTGAATGTATGACGTGTACGATATGTCAATACATTAAAGAAAGGATGTGGCAGATGCATTTTTCGCAAACTAATAAATTTCTAACGGTTTAATTTAAGCTAATGTACTCAGATTTGTAATTGAACTTTTAATTGAAAAATCGAAATCAAAATACCAACACTAGATAATTTCTGACTAGGATTCAATCGTAGTTTAAAATAGGCCCATCAATGATTTAAATATTCGTAGACAACAAAATGGCACCAGGCGTATTACATAGCGAGCAGCATAAGAGTAATGAAATTTTATTTCAACATATCTTTGTAAAAACTGAATGGAATTGAGCCACTTCTGGATGGATATTCTGATTAGAGATTCATCTTTTACAGTCAACAATGTGGTTTGCTAGGGATTTCTCTTGCTCTACAACGATGCAATGAACCTTTAAGTTAAAGAGAATTTCATTGACTTGGAAATGAAGTAATAATATTTATGAGCTTGTAAATTGATGGGTGTTTTTGAAAGCAAGAAAAAAAAATGAATAACCTTTATGGTACTTTGTTTTATTGGTTAAATTTTATACCATTGTAAACCCTAATTTTATATCCTCATTTGAATATTTGAACATTTTTTGACCGCAATAATAGTTTGAGTGTGATTTTGTGTTCTCCACAATATTTAGGATTAACAGATTATCCTTTCATAAGCACCGGGGGTATAAGCTATTAACTAGTTAATTGGCTTAGGGATATTATTAGGTTCAGTAAGTTAATATGGAATATGCCTCCTTATTCTGTCATATTTATATTATGAAAATTTAGAATTATTGAGATTTGTTGGGTAATTTTAATTTTAATGATATGTTGTCATATTAGGAAGTAAGAGATACAGGTGGGGTTTGACATCTACATAGCAGTTCAGTATTTTAATTATATGTTTTGAAATAGTGGTCTTTAGCAACTGGAGGAAACCTGTAGATACAGGGAAAAACCTACTCCTTGTTACATACTAGGCTGGGGCCTGTTTCACAAAATTTTAACTAAGATAAAATCCAAATTTTAGTAATTTAATTGGATAATATTAGTGCTTAGCCGATTAAAATTGAAGTATCTGCTAAAATTTGGATTTTATCTTTAGTTAAGATTTCAAGAAACAGGGCCCTGGTATGAAAACTATATTATTTGATTCAACGAGAGACCTTATGATCTAAAGCACATGCTGCCAAAGCCCCCACAAATTAAAATAACCCAAATTATTATTATTTATTTTGTATAAAGATACAGCTGAAAGAATCTGACCAATGTCCAGTATTTAGAAAGATCAAATAACATTCACTATATATGTCACGTTTGCTTGTATATAAATTGGCATACATTTGGCTTGTAAATTACATTTTTGTATCTTTATCGACTATTCCATACAAACCTTACTTAAAAATCTTGACAAGCCAAATAAAGTAATTATAAACGTAACTTTATCTTCTGATACATTTTTGGGAATTATCTGTATTAACTTACCATCTATTTCTGTTACCCGCCCAGATACCGGCGAAATTATCATAGATGATCGGGCTGTAAACTCGACAACTTCTTTATCTCGAGAAAAGCAACTTTTAAATACATTCATCTTTATATCCAGTATATTAATAAATAAATGATTTACCACTCCAAACTACCGTACATGCAGTATTAATAAATGACATTAGATGTTTGAGTATCGGCTGACTAGTCCAGTCTGGTGTACGTGTACGTGTGGTTACAAATGTCCCCTGACTGTTAGTTTCAGTTGAAATACTTTGGATACCTAGCAGTACTTAATGTGACGTCATCATTGTTTATTGTTACACATTATTATACAGAAGAGAGGGAGGTTTTTATTTGATCATAGTTGATAATAGGATAATACCATGTCATTAGCTATGCCTTTATTTATCAATATATAGAAAAGGAAATGGCTGAAGAATGTTATAAGTATTAGCATACCATAAAAAAATAAAATAAAATAGAAGTGAAATAACTATACATGTTATTTCACAATAAGACAAATCCTTTCACTACAAAATGAAAATGCATACTTTTTAACGTCTTATTTTTAATAAACCAAATAAATATAATAAAGGAATGCATATTGTTAAATGTACAATTATTTTTTTTGAATTAGTGGTATGTAATATTAAACTGTTTAAGGTGTGAAATTTTATTAGTCAATGAAATATTTGTCTCAAATAAAAGTTATTCTAATTCAAAGCATTTTACAATATTTTTTTTGTGTTTTTTGGACAGATTTGCTCTGATATACGACTGCTAGCTAACTTTAAAGAAATAGAAGAACCATTTGAAAAAGATCAAATAGGTAAGAGGAAGAACAAGTGCACTTATTTTTTTTTCCTTTTTGATTAAAGGACCTAAGTCCAGAACTTAAATTCTACATAATCGTCAACATCGATAGCACGAATTATTGGTCAATTTAAATCAACATTGATGATGTAAACCTACCGGGAAAAGATGAGCTTTTGAATGATATCAGATATTTAAGATAAAATATTTTTTTTAACATTGGTACATGAATCGTGTACCATAGTGCGCTTCAGCCTCAGTTTTATTGAGAGACTCGAGGGACTAGGCTAGACACATTGCATCAAGTCAAACAGAGTTATTTAGACTGGAATAGCTAGACGCTAGACTTTTGCACATGATTGACATTGCTGGCTTATTTTGCCAAACATAACTGATTTGAAATTGGAGTAAAAACAGAAACCATTGAATGTAAATCAGTTTATATACATTACTATTACATTATTATACGCGTTGCGAACCACTTTTGTGATTTTCTAGGTCCCAAATGTTAGCGATTTAGCTCCTTTAAGAAAGGGAGAGACTGATAAATGATTAAGTAATAGTACAGATAAAACAGGTTTTCTATTCTAGATTTCAATCTTTATTAAATAGTGGGGGTTAATAAACTGTTATCTATTGTGTAGTAGTCTGTGTTTATTCAATAACTGTAACTACCTCCTTAACAAACTTTTACACTTATTCACACACAGACATAAATAGATAATAAAAAAATAAATAAATCTACCGGTAGTTCTTTGTTATGTCACAGTGTTCTAAGTGTTTCAGAAGTAGACAATGCCATCACAATATCAAATCTATGTGGGTTTTTTTTTGTTTGATTAGAACATTGTTTAATCAAGGCGTAGAAAGTAGGGCCACTTTCTTAAAAGTGATGTTTTGTCATAAAAAAAATTCTTAAATAAGAGGATTACTATTAGCCTATATTTATGTCTTATAGGGTCATCGTCCTGCGATTTTCTCCTGTGCTAAAGACTCATACGTGCAAGCGGATTATTGAAATACAATTCAACCAAAATGACCTAGTTTGTGTCAAATGGAGGTTAAACCACATTTCTCTATCTCTCTCACTCTCTTAAAGGGTCACAAGTCGATAGCTGGAGGTCAAAACTTTGTATTAAACATACATTATGCAAGAGTTAAATCTGATTATTGCAGATGTCATAGAAATTATAAATTAGATCTTTTTTACACAACAAGCACAAAATGAACTCTGTAGACCCACGGATTGCTTGGATTTAAAATGATTTCAATGATTGATTAAATTTTTAAATGACATCGTAAGCGGAGATTGACCCTTTGGAAAGTAGATATGTTTTGATCTCATGCCCCCAGTGAGTGAACTAAATGACATAAAAATGACGTTATAACATTTTTTATACCTTTTATACTAAAATTATCTACTATATGTCGCTTAGCTCACTGTCGGTGACGACATATATGTTGTATTACTTGTCAAAGGGTTAACCATTACATTGACATCATACTCCAGGAATATTTTAGATCGAGGCTGCTGTTAAGCGAGGCCGCATGTCAGCCAATTTGATTGAAATTTAATATACAGCCTTGATATTATGTTTAGTTGTGGTTAAAATGAGAGTTTGGATGTTGGTGTTATACGCTCTTTTGTCACTTGTGTTTACAGAAAAATTATGGAAATTGAAAAACATCAAAGCTAACATCACCTAGTTGAATTGTAGCCCCTTTGGATCACTGTTTCCTGTTTAAAATTTGTCTGCTTGGGTTACAGTACAAGAGTACACGCAGGCTAACAAGAAGAGGGCTACAATTATACCTCATTGTATTGGTCCATTCCTTTCAAACTTTCGCTTATCTTTATATTAAAAGTCTCATTTTTAATTTGTAGTAAAAATAAATGTGAATTGAAGTGCAACCCCATCTCAAACCGAATAGGTTAACGGTACCACAGCCATTGAAAACATTACTTGATAATCAAGATTATGTAGGTGGAGTTAACGTCAGTCAATCAAACAATCGGCCATTCTCGGAGAAGGTGACAAGAGAGTTGACTCCTATTTCAATATATTCTTCTTTCATCATCTATTTTTGAACTGTTATAGCAAGAATGGCCAACTCTCTATTAAAATCTCCCATAATGTATCATAGTTATCCAATACTGGTTGTTTCAGAAGGTAGAACGTACAACCCTATTTCATTATTCAGTACCATTCAAATGCTAAATTGTGAAATTATGAGCTTTTAAATTAAAAGCCTGTCAGTCAATATGGAGAATCCTAATTCCTTCCATGAAGTCATTTAGTTGAAGAGTAGTAAATATTAAAAGACACTAAGATACTGTTAAAGTCTTCTTTTCACTTAAAACACATTTGTAGTGAATACATTTAGATTAAGCCACCAGAATTAGAATTATCTTCTCTATATTTAAAGATGCATTATGTAGGAGCTAAATCTGCCTATTGCATGTCTCTCATCTTGCTTCAATGATATATAGTTATTAATTAGACATTTATTCACATGAAAAGCCCATAATCAACTTCTCTAGGCTATCAGATGGCTGCAATTTTTAATGGATTGAAACATATCACCATTTAATAATTGGATTTAAAATGGCTAATCCAGACATTGTTTATATCGTAACAATGGTATTTGATAATCAAGACTATATTGCGAACATAACTTCGATCAGCAGAAATCACTGATTTGACTGTAATTATTCAACAATTTATAGCAAGAACGACCTGCTCTTGATCTTATTCTTTCGTAATGCATCTTAAGGTAAATTATGTGGTGACAATATTCAGTAATAAAATCTTAGGATGAGACATGGAAGGAAACTTAAAAAATGAATATATGAACTTTTGAATTAAAAGTTGACCATAACTAAGCTCCATAAGCTATTCCCCCCCCCCCCCTCACTTTGTGATTAAGGATTTCCTACAAGTTAAAATTACGTATTTTGGTAGGAATTTTAAAAAAATATATTTCGAAGCTCCCCATATACCCCATTTCTAGTTTAACAACATTACATAGCGATACCCACAAAATTTCCAGTTTTTCTGATTACGCAAGATTTATTAATCTCACTGTCCAATCAGAATGTGTGAATTCTTGGTACATAGTAGTTGGTTGGCCTTGCGAATGTTATATGAACCAATAAGTACAAAATTAATATATTGGTAGACAAAATTACCTACTAAAGAAAACAAAAACATATATGTTAGCCAATCTTTTTGGAATTTGTGAGTTAAGATAAGTCTTTTCATATGTTATTTCTTATATATGTTTATGAATTATAAATGTTTATGGGCGTTATTTTTCAAATTTATGTAAAAGAATTAATTCCATACAAGTCATTATATTTGTATACAGGTTCTAGTGCCATGCCATATAAAAGAAATCCTATGAGAAGTGAAAGATGTTGTGCTTTAGCTAGACATTTAATTTGTTTAATACAAGATCCTTTGATGACACAATCTGTTCAGTGGATGGAGAGAACATTAGATGACAGTGCAAATAGGTACATGTACTATTATTTATTATTAAAAACAAATACTTGTCAGTTTGGACCATTATTTAAAATCGAGTTTTGTCTCACTTTCAGAAATGAATGAAATGAAATGGGGTTTAATCAAGTTTAATTTCCTACTTGTCTGATCCAACTGAACGAATGAGGATGGGCATATGCCATATAATCATATCATGTTCTATGAGGGATATTGTGCCCAAACAGCAGGGCTACTGTCTACTTTTATTTTGAATTCCAACTGTCATGGGTTCTTTTATTTGTAAGCCAATGTGTACACAGAATCTCGTTTCAATTGTTCCACTGAATACTATATTGGTTTACCACGTGCACCCAAAATCACAAGGACTGTCATTGAGTCAATTGATATGGTTTCAATTCCCCGCTTGAACAGGACTAAGGTGTAGAGTCACCTGTCCAACGTTGTCGATTTTCTCTGGGTCCTCTGTTTTCCTCCCAGTGCTAAAGACCCATATGTTAGTCACGAAATGACAGAGTTTGTGTCGAGAAGACAATAAACCCTCTTTCACTCTCTCTGGAACCATACCAGAAAATCCTGATAAACTTTCTCAGCCTACACTGGGATCGAAATTGGGACCTACTCCAGGTTAGTGAGCCACCACTCTTTCAGTTATTGATGTCTAAAATTGGTCTCAAATGCTAGTTTAACATTTAAAATTTGGTCAGTACATTAACTAATGAATCAGAAGGGTGGGTACATCATTGTAATTCTGGAAACAATGGGTAGAACAAATTATTGATGATCACTCAGTGAGCTAGACACAAATATATGTCGTAAATAGCAATTATTGTAGTACAAACTTTCGTGAAGGGACAGACAAACTGACAACACATACTTTATTCATATGATAATGGGAGCATGTTAACATGATAAAATAACCCAAAGATTAGGCCTATTCATAAAATGTCAGGCTACATACAATTATTTTGACTAAATCATGGTTTAAACAAGACCAATATTATTATGAAATATTCATGTGTTGATTTGAGTTAACAACCTAGGGGGTGTAGATGAATCAATGATATTATATTGTAAATCATTTTTAAAATTTTATTTTGAGTGAAGTGGACGCTTACGGGGGACCCCCAGATCTATTCACTTGATTTGATAAGTAATTTGTTGTTTACTTCTTTCAGTGTCTGTGTAGTTTAATAATAATAATAATATAATAATAATAATAATAATAAAAATCACGTCATTTTACAAGAGTAGCAAATTAGGCCTAAGGCCTTTTTCAAATTTGGCCCTTGGCACAGATCGTGCGAATGATTTCGATCATTACTGCAGGAAGAAACTGAAGAACTCGGGGGAAACCTGCCTGATCGGACGGGAGACCGAATATCCCTCTCACTTACAACGATAAAGTTCATGCCCTGAGCTGGGATTGAACCCTCGTTGCATTGGTGAGAAGCCGCCTCTCTATCGCCACGGCTATCCAGTTTGTCTCTGTAGGTTTTGTTAAGCATGTAGTTCGTCTCCCCCTAGCTCACTTACTATTATGTATAAAAGATACAAGTTATATCATTACCATGTATTAGAATGGAATTTACTGATATAAGTTTAATTTATTTATTTGACATTAGAGGTGATATCTGTTATCATAACCCATTACCATTATGCATTTTCAGTACACAATAAACATATATTATATTGAGATTTGGAGAATGACTCACACAATAATAAATAATGTCATTAAATTCTAGTCATCCTTGTCGTTCATACAAAATATATTATATTGATATTCTGAGACATATTTTTGTTTATGGTCATTTTAATCCCTTTTCATGCTTTAAAGTGGGACTTGTGTCGAATTTGAAATTAGGATCAACTGCTCAGTTGCAAGTGTGCTTATGTTGAACAATCAGCAACTGAGAGCAACTCTACTTGAAACTGATACTATGATAACAATTATTTAAGCACCTCATGTCGATGACAAGTAGTTGGCGTTAGTTGAAACGAGAGTCAGCAAGATGAGTTGAAGCGAGTTGCAGAAAGACGAGCTGAAGCGAGTTGCAGAGAGTTAAACATGGGCAACTGGTTTCAGTTGGAACTAGTTGAAGCGAGTTATAAGTTGGGCTCTCAGGTCGACCTGTTTCAGTTCCATTCAGTTGAAGCCAGTAGCTCTTGGTTGCTGAAATTTCAATTGCTTTCACTTGCAAGCTTAAGATCCTATAGTTACTTTGAAAGGCATTTAGTGAGCGTGATATATAATACATGTAAATAGACAACTTTATTGATAACATTCCCTAGCTTTATTAACTGCAATGTTTTTAATGATCATTGCTTGATAACGGTAAGAGTATCCTCATTGAAACGTTACAGTTAATAAACCTAGTGAATGTTACCCATAAAGTTGTCTTTTTATCATATAGTTAATTTTAAAATGTATGGTTAAATATCTAACAACTTTAAATTTTAAAACATTTCTTGATGAAGTAAAATGAAGTTATTATTTTATCTGATGGGAAATAATGTAATTTAATATACATTAATTGTTTAAACAAGACAAATATCAAAAGGATTGAGCACAGGTTTCAAAAACTTAGAAAAGCCCTTTCCATACATACAAATAATTAATTGATATATTATGTTTAATTACAGGAGAATTTCAATTGCTGAAGCGTTTTTATCAGCTGATTCACTTCTAGGAACTTTACAAAATGTATTTGAAGGACTAGTTGTTTATCCAAAGGTAATCAATCTATCAACATTATATGTGCATATTTAATTGTTATAATCCCTGTCCATTCAGTAACAGTCTTCGTGGAGTGAACCATGATGGGCTGACACGATTGACTAATATGACTGCACAAATCTTGTAGTCCAGAATATAGTAATTAACACAAAATCATAAAATAGAACCCAATTACTAGTATTGTTTCTACTAGCTTGTTGTTGAATTTGTTGGGGTACATTTAGGCCAATGCAACCCATATTCACTTCTGTATTATAATTGGTTTCTATTTCTAGCATGCTGCATTTGTCATTGTTACATCTGGCGTCATTAATCTTTATTGTTATTTTACATTTCAAATAATACATTAAATCCATCTTTGAACATGCAATAAACACATTACCCAATCAACAAATAAATTTATGCCTTATTATACTTTATTGTACCTTTTTGTTGCTGGAAAATTAAACGCATTACCGGTATTAGCATATATAGCTGTTTCGTTTGATATGTTATTGGGATTAGTTTTTGTACGCCCGAGTGGAAATTTTCTAGTATATTAGCCTTGCCCCCAACTACGATACAGACTACAATTTTCTGATTTATATATTAAATTTATGTGCATTATTTAGATCAGTAAAATAAAGAAGCCTTTGTAGATTTGTTGAAACTTGTGAACACTCAAACAACAAAAGTTATCATCAATCTGTATCTGTGCGTGTAAATGCTCCCTTTACCCTACATAAGAATCAATACATGACAACCCTTGTCGACTGCCATCCTTGGACGATTTGGCTCGATGTCTGGTTTTGTGGTTTTGTTCTAATACAAATATTAAATTTTAATCATAAGGTTGAATAGCTATCCTGCCATTTCATGCTATGTTTAATGTTTCATTGTGTTATATTACAGGTTATTGAAAGAAGAATTAAACAAGAATTACCTTTCATGGCAACAGAGAATATTATAATGGCAATGGTAAAGGCAGGCGGCAATAGACAGGTATATATAGATTTATCATATAAACCAGTTTATTATAATCATTGATAAATACAGCTATATCCTACAAAAGACTGTATGGGGTTGGGTGGCTGAATGGTCCAACACATGCGCATTAGATCATAAAGTCTGTCATTGAGTTAAGCGGCATGTTTTTGATTCACCGCTTGTACGTGACAAGAAGTTGTGCCTGTTCAACCTCTTAGGTTTTCTCCAGGTTCCTCCCACAAGTGAATTATTGAAACAAAATTTGAACCATATTCCAGTCCAGAAGTGATAGTTTGTTTTGAGTGGACGTTAAACCCCATTTTGGATGTTAAGCACTATTTTTCTCTCTCTCATGCAATAGACTACAGTAAAGGGAGCCCCGGTGGCTAAGTAGGAAAGACGCTGTCTCGCTTAGCATGGAGGTTGCATGTTCAACAGAGGGTCTCACAAGGACCCGTGTATACATGGACATGTGGCCGTTGCCTGGGAAAAATTTCCCTCATAGCACACTGTATGGCGTATGCTCGTCTTCATTAGCCCAGTATAGGAGCAGAACAGTAAGACATTAAACCCGATTTTATTTCATTTCATCTAATGAATGATTGACGACCAATTCCTAATTCACAACAATTGCTGTGGAGGTGGTAACAAATGGCCACAAGATTTTGTCCCAGGGATATAATTAGGACCAAATAATAATAATCTATTTATAATGCACTGTTTCCAAAAAAGTGCGGAAGCCTTTTGGCTTGTCAAAGAAACATAGAAAGTTGATAAAGACAAAGATATGTTTGTTGATGAAACTGTTGTAATTCATAGTATTTCCTTGACAAAATTTTCATTAATGGTTTTTCAGGAATGTCATGAAGAGATTCGTGTATTATCACATGAGGCTGGTATGGTTGTAAAACAACAAGGGTTAGATAATGATTTAGTAGAAAGAATTAAAAAATCTGATTATTTTAAACCTATACACAACCAATTAGAGAAATTACTAGATCCAACAACTTTTATAGGACTAGCACCAAAACAGGTGAGAATATTTTGGATTCAATGCAATGATTTGGGATCAGTATTAAAATGTATAAACATATCAGATCAGTCATTTTTAGGAAATAATCAGCAAGTATTTTGGGTTAATTTCCATTCAAAATTTCTTTTTATTGTGAGTAGAATTGTGTTTACAATGTATGTCACTCTGTGAATAAAATATGTAGGAAAGTAATAGTGGTTCAGGGTAATTTATTAATAAAAACTTACAACACAAACACTTATAAACTGTGGTAATAAATAAAGGTGTTCGGGTGTATTATTTATTGTGAAACTTTTAAATGTTTGTTTTTCAGGTTAGTCAGTTTATTTCAGCAGAAGTAAAGCCAGCTATAAGTTCGTATTCTAATCAAATGGAAGGAAAATCTGTATTATTACTTTAATATTAAAATACTGTCACCACAGTGCTATAGCAACAAAATCTCTGATAGATCTACATTATCTTGGTGTTATAGTATGACTAACTTACAAAAATTATTACCTACATGTACAGAAGTATTTAAGATGCCTTCCTGCATACAAACTTTGTGATTTGGTGATATATTTAGACTAAAACATTTACTGATACAAACTATTTATCTATCAAATCAAAAGTTTGTTTCAAATCGCTCTCAAGCTTCTTTGAATCCGAAGCAAATTACTGCATGCCACAATAATCTGTTCTAAGAAGCGTTTTTGTAATATGGCTTGAATGAGGGAAACTCCAATTTTAGATTGTATTATTTGTAAGTCCCTGTCTAATTACCATATCAAAGCCTGTGTAAATTTTTAGATTATCTTTGAACGACTTCTTTTTCCGATGTCTACTGGATTTTTAGGTCTCTCCATATGTTCTCACAACCATTAGATCAACACATAAGACGGGTTCTTTACACAACTAAAGGAAACAGGCATTCTGCACATAAAGATCCCTCTACTTCATACTTTGAGAACAAATCTATTCAATTCCTTTAAATCGAAGCAGAAAAAATAGTTCTCAAAATTCTCAAACTATACTTAGTGTTTTCGACTTAAATTGTCAATTTAGGACTTAAAATGTCGGGCAACGAGCTTAGTAGTCTCGGCCACCTAGAACCCCCTAGTCTTCAACGTACGAATGGTCTGGGTCGACTCTCAATTTTTGTAGTCTCTGTCACCCAAAACCCCCTTAGTCTTCAACCGTTGACGTATAGAGACTACTAGCTTAGTGTCAGTTCACAAGTGGAGCTAACTGTAGACAGACAGCCTAAGTTTAGTATGGGAAACAGGCTGCCAGTTAGTGACACCCTCTTATTTTTGTCCTGATGGAATGTATCTTTAAAGACAATAAATTATTATTTGTGTAACAAAAGATATAACCAGTATTCCATAAAACATCACCATTTTAAGACCAATTAAAATGAATTGCCAAATGACTGAAAACTGTACTAGTAATTTTTGTTTGTTTCTATACTAGTGTAACTGTAAAAGTATATTTTGTGATAAATTCTGTGTTTTTGTTTTGTGTCTGCTGCATTATAATAAAAGTTGAACATTGTTATCATCCAGTAGTTTTGGAGAATATGAAGGAAAATTTGCATTGGCAATACAGCTTACTTTTGTCGAAAGGTTAACACATGCGTTTTGGATCATCATGTTTGTTGTAGTATTTAGAAATTACATTGTCCTCAGCTGGGGGGTTAGATGGCCGAATGGTTAGCATGTTGGGCTGTATAATGAGGTCTGTCATGGAGTCATTTGGCATGCTTTTGATTACCCGCTTGTACGTGACCAGGAGTAGGGTTGCCTGTCCAACCTAATGTGTTTTCTCTGGGTCCTGCCATTGCTAAAGACCCCTACCCACAAGCAAAGTATGAAATAAAATTTACTTCCAAAATGACCTAGTTTGTGTCTAGTAGATGTTAAACCCCATTTCTCAATCCTTCATACGGATCGGATAACTGCTGATAGTGAAACAAGGGCTGTAACTCCAGAAGTTATAACCAGAAATTGCTGAAATTAGGGAGAGGGGTTTAATATAGGCTATGCCTGTTCCCCAATCCCTATTCAGATACAAATCTGAATAAAAATATTGCTTAAAAAAAAAAAAATTGCTGAAATTCAATGGACTTCTTTGTTTTACTATTAAAATTAAATCTGCCTCTTGAATGTCTTTCTTTAGGCCTGAAATGTTATCTTTATTATTAATTAAACATTTATCAACTTATCCAGACCATAATCAACTCTCGGTGTCATAGCTGCCATATTTACTGGATTTGCTCCTCAACTTTAATTATTTCACTAATGTAAACAACATATATAAATTTAAAAGATCAGATAACAAATGTAGTCTGTATAGTGTTCACAATGAACTGACAGAAGCAACGGGCAATATATCCATGTGGGCGTATAAAAAAACAACCAAAATTAATTGATGGTGTTTAAAGAGTTCTTTTATTTACACTGCATTTATATCTTTTGCAGTATCTTCGATGAACTAAAAAAGCATTATGATTCTGAAATGAATTATGATGGATTTTCTAGAGTAATGGAAAAGAAAGACATTATTTAAACATAACAATAATTTGTGTTTAAGGTCGTACTCCAAATAAAACAAAATATTCTGGTTCTCAGATACCTCGGTAGACGGTGTCATTTCAAAAATAAATTATTGCAGGTTCGTGAACAATAAAGTGATGTAACTTTAGAAAACTACAAAATTTGTACTTAGATCCATGGAATGAAATAACTATTTACTGCTTGTAAATGAACCTGGTTGTACTGTGCTTAGCGTACAGTAACAGATTTGGTTATTTCACACCAGAAATAGTTACACAAGTGAACTATAATAATAATGCTAGTTGTACCTGACAAAATGTGAAAGACCTGTACATTAATATTACTACAAACTCTACTTAAAGACAAATCTATGACAGACATTGGAGGAGGAATTGTGCCAGACAAAGCTCAATTAATTGGTGCCTTATTTTCAGGCTTGTTCATATAAAAATAAAAATCCTTCCTTCTCACTTAAATACCATTAACTAGATTAAAGTCATTTGGTGATAAAGCTTTTAGTGTATAAAGCTTACCGGCTGTGATAAAGTATCAAGACTCAATTCCTCAGTTTAAATCTGGACTTAAGACACATATGTTCATGTAGTCATTGACTTTTTATCACACTTAAAGCACCTTGGATAGATTAAGCGCTTTGTACATGCACATTAATATCATTATTAGCATCAGATTTTTGGGAAGGAATATCCGAGAACCAGAATATTTTAAACAATAATTATATACAAAAATAATAACAACTACATTACAGATAACATAAAGTCAACAACAGAACCTCTTCTTGAGGTCACAATTTTAAAATGTCCCAGTTACAAAAAAAGAGTAAAAATTGCTATTAAATTCAGATTGTCACATAAGTTCTGCATTTGATAAAAGAATATTATAAAAAAAAAACTAAAAATTAGTTTTCACTAAAACAAAATTTTGACATCTTAAAGTTCAGCATTATATAAAACTAAACAAATTTCAAATTTTTAGAAAGATATTTAGAAAATTGTATATATATTAGAAAATTGAATAATGTTAAAAGTTTCTATATAATAGGTTATAGTGCCTATTTTCATCTTACTGCTGTTCTGTACTATTTTCAGATTGCACATCATCAGAGAATGAATCAGGGGTGGATGACTCTCTTTCACTCTCCTGTTTTAATTTTTCAGCTTCGATGTTAGAATTATTTGTATTTTCTGCTACTGATAAATTTTGTAATTCAGCAGAAACGACTATATTCTCACAGGGAAATGCTCCTTCTAGCATCTTTGTTATTTCATTTTGATCCATGTTAAAGTCACTCTCTTGGCTCGGTGTATTGTCCGAGCCGGATTCCTCAACCTGATCAGGAATGGAGGACATCGCGTCTGCTAAGTCGAAGGTTCCAATTTCAAATGGTTCTTCCGAATGACTACTGCTGGGTTTAGAGTAGACTAGATTTTGTTGTATATGACTGCTAGTACTAGTAGTAGGATAATCTGCTACCTCAGGAAAAGGGCTAGAACCTTTGTGTATGTCTCCTGTAGAACTAGCCGTGTATTCACTGCGCCGTGCATTTATACTTGTCATGGTAAACCTGTCTCCATGACTTGCCACACTACAAAACATTAACAAATACATATTAACTTTTACACTTTTTAATATCTGTGTTTTACAGCATCATCACATCAAATATTATAGGAAATAGAAATGAAATTAAGTGGGGTTTAACATCCTACTTTTCTAGACACATCAGGCTAATGAGCGGTGCCTGACACCTTATACTTATTGTCAAATTCTGTCAGGTGTTCTTTTTATGTGCGCACCAACATATATATGGTTTTTCGTCCCATTCGAATGACTAGATGCTGTTCCTTGGCAGGCCCTCCATCCTGCACCACTGACAAAAGAGAAAAACCACACTGAAATCCTGAGGTACTTTTGCGGCCAACACTTAATTGAACCCAGTTAATGAGCCAGTGCCTTGCGTAAATAGCCAGTGTACCTCCCGCAAGAAGTAGAGAGTTAGCTAAGCTTATATAATATTTTATTATTATAAACGCAAATTATATTTACCAGGTGGGTGGATTAAAGGGATTAGATGGTTGTGAGATTATAAGATTATCAGGTAAATCCATAGTGTGATAAGGTGATTGTAATAATAGTTCAACTGTTGGACGGAGATGCGAAATACTGCTGAGTAAGGAACGTAATATCATCTGAGTAGATTGATCCTACAAAAAAAAGGTGACATTGTTTCAATTAATCTTGAAAAAAAAGAAAGCAATCACTTGATGTTAACAGTTCTCTGAAATGAAATTGAGTTTTAATAAAGACAGGTCTACATGGGACAGTGTTTTACGAGATATATTTAACAGAGGCAATTCCACATAATCTGTATTGAATTCCAAAGGGTATAAGGGATGTCAGGTTTTAGTTTCATCCTGCACCACTTACAAGGGGATACAGGGCGCCGGCTGGATAATCATTCAAGATATTTCTTAATGACTGAGTCACCATGCCTCCAACTATTTTATCTGAGTTTTTTCTCAGACTCCATGAGACATGTGTTGGCCGAAATGGGTTGCTACAAATTTTAAAATATTTCTAACTTATGTTAGCCATGCTTCGAACTTAATTTTTCTCCGAATTCATCTGTTACTATGATGGTGGTATAGTGCTATATTAATAAATAGCATGGCAAATAAGTACAATGTAGATGTCTTAACAGAATTGAATAGTTAGGACTTGTGTATGAACAGATTTAGTAGACTTACTAAAGGTAAAGAAGTAAAATCAGGAACATTATCAGGTAATAAAGCAACATTAGAATCAGGGTAATGGAGCTAAAAATAAAAATAAATCCAATTATAATATATATCTTTGTGAACCCAAATTTTCCTACATAGTGGGTATTATAAAGTTTCAGTTAATAATATAAATATATTCTTAAATAATATTCACAACATACTTCTAAGTATTTCTCCTATGATTTTGAAGAAATTAATTTCAAATTTTGATTTTTCACCCAAAGAAAATGGGGGATGTAGAATGTTACCATATTGTATAGATTTAGGATTTATAAATGTTTACCTACCCATAGTATAAGTAAACCTAGATTATATAGATCAACAGAAGGTGTTACTTCAGCCATATTACGTATTTCTGGTGGAACAAATTCTAAACCACTCTTTGTTACATACTTCTTACGACATCTATCAGTCTTTAAAATAACGAAGAGTATAGTATTAGTAACCGACAGTTGGACAGTAAATTGAAAGCAATATTCTATTTAAATATGCAAATAAAAACAAGATACATGTATCTAAAAGTTTTAACATAAAGAATAAGATAAAATAAGAAACCAATTGGTTGATTCTAATATCAGTGATGCGAGTCCAGAATCAACTCAGTTAAAATCATATAAAATATCTCTTCTATAAAGATGTTTGAGATAAAATGATGTCTAATTATTGTGTCTAATACTATGCAGTACTTCAGTCAACAGGGCCGGCGGAAGGAATTATTGATTGGGGGGGCTCCGATCATAGGTCCAGGGATGTAGCCATGATTTTCCGAGTATTTGTAAAAAAAACTTTGGCGAGCGTAGCGAGTGAAAATTTTTTTTGAGAGGGAGGCGTGGTCTTTTATGAAAATTCAACCCTTATTCAATTATTGGTGTATTTCCAGAGCATTTGCTGTCTTTTATTTGCTTCAGTGCAAATCAATTTCCATTTATATTATATTCAAATTTATATAGGCCTATTCTTAAAATGGTGTTTGTAGTATTTTATATTATTATTACGGTGGAATGAGAATCAGGTCAGACAGAAGTTGAGAAAGAATAAGAAACATTGACATTGTGGATAGGCTAGGATTTAATATAGATTCGGTAGAATTAACCGTAGAATGCGTACATTAAAAATTGATCGTACAACCGAACGTTCGACACCATTTACGTTATCCAAACCTTTAACATTGAAGTGCCGTAAATTGGTCTGTGTGACCGTGAAATGAATAGACCTGCACAACTTCTAAATTTAAATAAACATAATACCAATACTTCTTTCTTTAGACTAATTTGGGATGATAGGGTATACTACGGCACACAAAAATAATGCCGTGTCAGACATGGTTTGCGTGGGCTTATAGTAACCATGGCTTTGCCGTTTGCCCGGGTGGTAAATTTTGAGTGCGGAGTCTGGGTACAGAGTGAGAGAAGGACGAAGTCGAGGGGGTTTAAATACGACTGGGTGGCTCTCTTCGATTTTTTCTTTGTTCTGGGCGGCATAAAACAGTGCCTCCCGGCGTGGCTAAATCCCTGTAAGTCCCTATAGGCGAAGGTCCAGGGGACGCAATAGCCTGAAGAAAAGAGTACTTGCGGCCAAATTATTGGGGGGGCTAAAGCCCCCCCTAGCCCCCCTATTCCGCCGGGCCTGGTCAATAATCTTGATCAAATGTTTGAAATGGCATTTCTGTGAATAAGGGATTTTTTTTCCGAATGAACACTGGAAGCAATCACCCATTCCACCAACCTGCGATTTCCGAAGAGAGCATCATAATCATTTAATAAGACTCATCAAATTACTAAAATAAGTTACAAGTAACCAAGGGGAGTCGTACACTGATGATATTTCCAGCCACATGTGATGTGTTTACCAACAAATTGAACTGTAAGAGTCATACTCCTAGCCACAAAAAATATGTTCACAAACAAATTAAACTTAAAGGATCATACACCCAGCCACAGACATTGTGTGTGCAACAAATTGAACTCGAATAGGATCCTATCCTATGACCTACCACTGATCTGGAGAAATCTGGTTCCATTAACACAGCACTGCCATCATCTCTCATTATTATACTCAGTGGTGTGATGTCACCATGAATAAAACTTTTGGCATGTAGCGCTCCCAAACCCTTACTCACACATCTTATAATTTGTTGAATTGCCTGCAAATAAATTATATAATGTTAAGATTAAATTGCTAATCCACTTTACCATATTACAATTAATAAATTCTCTAAACATAAAGAACGTGTCTTGGAATAAGTGGCTTTATTAGCACATTTACGGTACACATACCTTACTATTTGGTCTTATACCGGATTCCATAACAGAAGTTAATAATTCTCCTTCCTTTGGTGATTTAATATAACCATGTCTTCCGCTCTAAAATATTTGTACAAATACAAACAAATTTAATATAACAATATCAATATAAATTAAATACATAAACATTAAGGTAAATACTATAAAACACATACTAAAGTAATGAATCAGGATTTTATTTTTATTCAAAATAGAAATACATGGTCTTTGATTCTATTCCTTGTCTACTTTAATTAGAAATAAACAAGTTATCTTGTCCCAAAGCATCGACCAATGAAATTGCTTAGCTAAGCTTAGCTTTAGCTTGAAATGTTAATCATTGAACTCAGTCAAGACATTCACCTAATGAACATTGACGTCAAATTAAAACATTCTACCTCAATTAAAAGCAGAGTTGTTACTTTCAAAAGCCTTGACCAATCAAATTGTTATCACTACTTAGCCTTAGCAGAAAATTATCATCTGAATTAGAAGGAGTTATTCTGTTCCAAAGTCTCAACAAATCAAATTGCTTATCGCTCTGCTTACCCTGAGCATAAAATGCTCATTATAAAACTTAGGCCAGGTATGGGCGTAATATAACTATACAGCAAATATCATCACTTTTACTTAAGTAGAACTAAAGTTATCATGTCCCAAGGCATTAACCGGTCAAATTGCTTATCTCTGCTTACCCTAAGCAGAAAATGTTCATCTTCGAACTCCATCAAGGCATTAACCTAATAAACACCTACACCAAGTTTGAACATTTAAGCTCAATTAGAAGGAGAGTTATTGTGTCCCAAAAAGTGTGACAGACAGACAGACAAAACCATTTTAATAGTCCCCTGCTTTTCTTTAAAAGGCAGGGGACAAAAATGGATATAAACCCATATTCTCATATAATGCAGGAGAGAGCAGCATTGGAATGCAGTATTCGCCCATGTCATTATCCAATGCATATAAGAGTGGGCTATATTTTGTTATCAAAAAATACTAAGGACAGGTCACCCTTACCTATGACTAGCAAGAAATTAATTAAATATTTATTATGAAAGAAAAAGGACAACCTACCTTATCAAAGAAGACAGTGTCTATTGAATGAAGATATTCATCTTGTATTTGAGAAAATGTAAAACACTGGTTTATAAACTGATCTTTATGAAGATGAACTGCATCACCCAATATATAATCCTATAAAAAAAAAATACAAATGAAATAAATTTAAACATCAGAAAAGTGTTTATCAATTAATTCTTTATTTAAAATCTTAATCTAAAAAATCTGTGTCATTAAATGGTTAAAAGATAGTAAGCTGGCACTGCCAGGCAGGATACGCCCACATTTTCGAGAGATGGTTAGAGAACAAGCAAAATCGAAAGTGATTTTTCCTACAATCAAAGGCTATAATTCATTAAATTACAATTTGATATGCGCAAATATCGAAAAGAAATAAGATCTTTAGGTTATAAACATGCATTTCAAGTTTCATCAAAATTGAATTAAAATTGTGACCTATACTGGGTCCACAACCTTGATATACCATATTTTAACACTTTTAGTGTACAAACGGTGGCCATTTTGTCTGGCAATTATGGTCCGATTTCCCTGAAATTCAAACTCAACCTTCCGTATGGTGTAACAGTGATAGAGTCAAGTCTTTTAAATCGGATAATAATCGTGACCTCCAGAGGGACCATAGGCGATTTTTCGGACAATCAGGGGCCATAATTCAGGAAGTTATGATCTGATATGTGAAAATAACGAAAGGAACAGTATTCGCGTACAAACGGTAGCCATTTTGTATGGCAATTTTGTTCCGAATTTTCCCGAAATTTCAAACACAACATTCCTTAGGGTGTAACTGTGATATAATCAAACGATTTTTTAAATCAGATAATAATTGTGACCTCCAGAAGGACCACAAGCTAAACAAAGACGATTTTGCGTATAATCAGGGGCCGTAATTCAGGAAGTTACGATCCGATATGCGCAAATATCGAAAGGAACCAAGATCTTTGGGTTATAACCGTGTATTTCAAGTTTCATCAAAATTGAATTAAAATTGTGATCTCTACAGGGTCCACAACCTTGATATACTATTTTTTAACAGTATTCGCGTACGAACGGCAGCCATTTTGTATGGTAATTTTGGTCCGATTTTTCCGAAATTTGAACTCAACCTTCCTTAGGGTGTAACGGTGATATAATCAAACGATTTTTTAAATCGGTTAATTATTGTAACCTCCAGAGGGACCACAAGCTAAACCAAGACGATTTTGCGTATAATCAGGGGCCATAATTCAGGAAGTTACAATCCGATATGCGCAAATATTGAAAGGAACCAAGATCTTTGGGTTATAACCATGCAATTTAAGTTTCATCAAAATCGAATTAAAATTTTGACCTCTACAGGATCCACAACCTTGATATACTATTTTCTAACAGTATTTGCGTACGAATGGCGGCCATTTTGTATGGCAATTTTGGTCCTATTTTTCTGAAATTCAAACTCAACCTTCCTTAGGGTGTAACGGTGATATAATCAAATGATTTTTTAAATCGGATAATTATTGTAACCTCCAGAGGGACCACAGGCTAAACCAAGACGATTTTGCGTATAATCAGGGGCATAATTCAGGAAGTTACGATCCGATATGCGCAAATATAGAAAGGAACCAAGATCTCTGGGGTATAACCATGCATTTTAAGTTTCATCAAAATCCAATTAAAATTGTGATCTCTACAGGGTCCACAACCTTGATATACCATTTTTTAACAGTATTTGCGTACGAACGGCGGCCATTTTGTATGGTAATTTTGGTCCGATTTTTCCGAAATTTGAACTACAGGGTCCACAACCTTGATATAATGATATACCATTTTTTAACAGTATTTGCGTACGAACGGCGGCCATTTTGTATGGCAATTTTGGGCCGATTTTTCCGAAATTTGAACTCAACCTTCCTTAGGGTGTAACGGTGATATAATCGAACGGTTTTTCAAATCGGATAATAATTGTAACCTCCAGAGGTACCACGAGCTAAAATAGGTGAATTTTCGGAAAATCAGGGGCCATAATTCAGGAATTTACGTTCCGATAGGTGCAAATATCGAAAGGAACCAAGATCTTTGGGATATAAACATGCATGTAAAGTTTCATCAAAATCGGATTAAAATCGTGACCTCTATAGGGTCCACAAGCTCAAAACGTGATTTTTCGTACAATCAGGGGCCATAATCCATGAAGTTTTGATCTGATACATGCCAATATCGAAAGCAGCCGAGATATTTTGGGGATAAACCTATATTTTAAGTTTCGGCAAAATCGGACAAGAATTGTGACCTGTAGAGAGTCCACAAACAATTGTGGACGGACAGACGGACGTCCGGACAGGGGCGACGACATAATACGTCCACATGAAAATGTGGGCGTATAAAAAGATAAGTAACATGTATCTTCAAATTTTGACCTAAATAACAAATTTCCCACCTTTATATAGACTGTTTCTCCACAGAATACAGATTCATATAAATCATTAACCATGTCAGAAACTGGTGTTAGATCAAAATGTTCTATTTCATAACTATCTTTCACCAGCCCTTGATAAGTCTGTAATATAGAAACATGTATCAGGTTAATGAAATAAGGTTTTAAAATTTGTTGGGTTATGGGCAATAAGTATCAATGAACAACTCTCTATTTCGATACTACAATTAGCTAGAAAATTCAAACAAGTGTCAGATAAATAACAGATACTAAAACAGGAACCGGAACTTGATGTTAAAGTTGTTGTATGAGTCTTGAATTTCAGTAGGATTTCTTCTCTAGATTGGCTCAATAATCTCAGCAAGTTTGACCAAAAACCCTTGACTTGTCACAGTAATTCTGTAAAATCATATATCACTATTAATTTCGACATAGTTCAACCAGCATGTAGCGAAGAAAATCTCAATATCTGTTTCCTGTTGAGTGTTTACAAGCCATCTATGAAGGGCCAGTAACTTTGCAAAGATTGTTGAATGGGGTTGCGCGTAGGGGTCTTTAGCATTGGGGAGAAACGGGAGGACCTGGAGAAAACCCACGAAGTTGGACAGGTCAACCTCCTCCTTGCAACGTACAACAAGGATTCAAAACCCTTGCAGTTGACTCAATGACAGGCTTTATCTGACCTGATGAGCATTTACAAGAACTGATAGTCTGACAGGGGTTATGAAAATATACTTCCATATAATTTAAATAAAGCAGATAATTTAGCATCATTTGAATAAAGATTTATACTATCTAAAAATGTAGTGAAATTGTTTCACTTTATAAATGCATGAAATTATTATCATAGATAAAATAAATATATTGTGCATACCAACTGGGTATCAATACCAAAATCAGTAAATTCAGATAAAACTTCTGGGAAATGGGCTTCTGCTAACTTTGACATTGATTGCTGAAACAAAATAATATACATAAGTGTAATAAAACAAAGGGGGTTCATAAATAAGTTTAAAATACAGATGTGATGTCATCCTTTGATGTTGGTGTCTTGCCAATCGTACATTATTTGAAATAGTGGACTCGTGTGACACATTTCATTGAAAAGCATGTGCGGGATAGTGTCTGTATTTTAAGTTGCTTAATCGTCTCAAGCTAAAGACATTGCGTAATATATTGTAAAACACTCAGTTAACGCCTCGTGTAGTACCAATATATTACTTAATGTCTTGCTCACGACCATTAAACCACACATAACGATAGGTAATAAAGACATGATTAACTTACCAATTGTTTACTTTCTTGTATCAATATCTGGTGGATTTCGTTACGTATTTCATTAATATCTGTCTTTATTTCATCTAATTCATCTCCCTCTCCTTCATTCTATATAGATATAAAACATCAACTTAATAACATAAAACTCCTATTCTACAGATTTCTTTAAAGATTGAAAGATTAGAACAAAAGATCTTAAAGTAAAGTCATGTTACAACAGTCTATCTTTTCACTTATGTAAACACTTACTGCATTTCTATGCTAGATATGTGAGTTGCTCCCACAAAACCAGGCTTTTAGTTATTTTTTTTATAAAAATAGAGCTGGCAGCATATTTGAATAGTCCACAGCCTAAGCTTTCCGAAACTGCAATTCTTTTAAAATTTGTATCATCTGTTGTATCCTCTGGAGAGAATATATTTGGTCCAATTTGACACCCTGTTTTAAGGGTAATGCCTTTGTAACACTGTTAGCGATTGGTAATTAATTGCCCAATCATAATTTAGAACAAGATTTTAAGATACATGGATAGACAATCTCTGTGTTATTGTAACCAAAAACTATTAGTGAACAATCTGTATAATTGTCCTGGATGGGTAATTGTCCTCCTCTTCTAGTGTCCATGTTATAAGATGCGTATCAAATAGTATATCAGCCATCTCAATTAAGCTACCTGATTATAATGGGAGAAAGAGAGAAATGGGGTTTAATGTCCACTCGAAACAAACTAGGTCATTACGGGACTAATATGGTTTAATAATTCACTTGCCCGTAGGGGTTTTTAGCAGTGGGAGGAAACCTACGAGGTTTGACAGGCAACCCTACTCCTTGTTACGTACAACCGGGGATTCGAAACCATGCCGGATAACTCAATGACCGGCTTTATGATACAGGATGCACATGCTAACCATTCGGCCATCCAACCCCCTTTGATTATAATGGACATTTCAATAAATTCTGACAGTTGGATACTAAGTCTCATCAAAAAAAATACATACCTCTTCATGATCTTCTTTATCTGCTATTCTATGTCTTAATTTTGATTTCAATGATCTTAATGTTTTGCGTGTAGATTGTAATTCAGTAGTAGATGGTTTACAGTTTAACCATGGTTCTATATCGGTTATCATCTGTTGAAATTCGGTTAATAATTGTGTATAATTATCTATACATGATCTCTCTTGTTGTAATTCTTTATATAAACTTTGTACAAGGTGAGCTAAAAATGCTGAATCACGACCCGATTCCTGAAACAATTACAAAACACGTATAACATATACAAACCCAAAATAAGAAATTACTATTACCAGTATTGCTTTTTGGAATGACTATTCTTGCAAAAATATATACATTGTTAACATAACGATGCATCATTAGTATTTTTCACTGAAATATCCAATTTCTCATGGCCTAATCTACACTAAATGTAATATGTAGTCTAAAATTGATAATATAACATTTAATTAAAAGACAAAATCAGATTACAAACACTAGATAATGACATAATGTCTTGACAGCAGGCTTATAACATAGCGAGCGCAATTGATCGATGAAGTTCCAATTCAACATATCTTTGTAAATAATAACTATACAATACTTACTGTATCTGATTTACTTATTTCTGATTGTAAAGCTGATATATAGTTTTTTAACTGTCCATCTATATCTATATTTACTTGTTGATCTGCTGATTCCATGTCTTCTAAACTCAATAACTACAAAATAAATATCAGGTCTCATGTAATCCATCTAATCTGGCACCTGTCACATTTTCCCTAAATCATGTTATTTAGGACCCAAGATCCAACACACAAATTCAGTATAAATATCTTGATCATATTCCAATGACATAGTCATGGTCTAATAATATTATAACCAGCTACCAATATTCTGAGAGATATTTAAGAAAACCCTGATTTTTAAAAGAATTTGAGACTTCAAACATGTTTTTCTCACAATCAAATTAAATTCAGATGATTTCATACTTAGTAAATAGCATTACAAATGGCTATAACCGTATAACACTTAGCACAGTTTCAATATTTGATTTCACATAATTCACAATACAAAGTCAAACAGACTAAGTGATCTGAATGCTGGCTTGTCAAAGTCGTACGATAAGAAACCTAACAGATTAACATTGGATTTAAGTACATTGATTTGATCAGAATCTATTTCATCTTAAATATGACTCTTGCGGTAATAATGTTCCAGAGAAATTTATATTATATGATAACACCAGTTTTTTAAAGAGAAAACTGATATAAACATACCGTATGAAACTGCATCAGTGATGTTAGTACAGCCTGTTTACTTGTATCAGTCTGTTGACGACATTGTTCTGATTCCTGTTTCTTCTTTTCCTGTATAAAAAATCTATTATTTATAAACTGTTTCAACAGCATTAACTGAACAAGATTCTATAAAATACAATTAGTATTATACTATTAGTAGTTACTAAGGTTTTTACTTGTGTATCCTAGTTGAAATAGGATTATGTCATGTGTATTATTTATCGTAAAAAACACAGAAAATATGTCAATATAAGATTGAATAGTAGATTATCGGTAGTCAATTATCAATGCTTCAAAGCTTATTTTAAATCTTATGAGTCCTCATTCTTTTATGCCTGGAGAGATATAAATCATTTGTTAAATTTAATTATTTTGTTTTAATAATTTACCTTCCAATCTTGGTAAGCTGGACCCAATTCACTTAGCATATTTGGTGACGGAATAAGAAAGTTAATAAAGTAACTATAACTTCTTTCAATAACATCCATACAATTCTACAATAAATATAATTTATATATAACATCCATACATTTCTACAATAAATACAACTTTATATATAACATCTGTCCATACAATTCTACAATAAATATAATTTATATATAACATCCATACATTTCTACAATAAATACAACTTTATATATAACATCTGTCCATACAATTCTACAATAAATATAATTTATATATAACATCCATACATTTCTACAATAAATACAACTTTATATATAACATCTGTCCATACAATTCTACAATAAATATAATTTATATATAACATCTGTCCATACAATTCTACAATAAATATAATTTTATACTGTATATTATACACAACAATTGTCTTTTATATTGTATCCACAATTTTAACATTACCATGCTTGCACCAAGTTACAAGTTTTACAGAATGCAGGCAAGACATATTCTATATTATGAACTTTTGACATATATTCATCCACAGATTTAAACTATATGCAGCTATCACAACTGATGGTATATCTCTGTTATGTGACATTTTGAATTGAACTTTTGAATTGAACTTATTATTTTTACTTAACATTTATATAGCTCTAGATTTACCAACGGTGTTTAGAAGGGATTTTAATTTACTTTTGTATTATATATATTAATATATTTACTATATATGGATTAGTATCTTAACATTATTTTAATTAAATATAATGTAGTATTTCAAACCATTATATTAATTTGCAAGTATTTACCGTTACTTGAGTTCCTCTTTCTTGTAAGGGATACTTCTTTAATTCCGCCACACAAACATTCAATTTATCAAACAATTCAGTTCTAGCTGCATCTCTAGTTGTCACCATTTCTATTAGCTCTGACTGTATGGTTAATATATAAAATTAAACATAAAGAAATAAAAATAACCAAATATCCAAATACACGGCTGGCAAATTATTAAACCATAAGATTTTTTGAGTAGGGATTTTCATGTACTCATTAAACATTACAACTTATGTAGCCTCCAATTACCTGCAAATTTCTCATCAGAAAAAAGAAAGAATTATCTACCTTATCTTTACAGAGTGATATTTCTTTCTGTGCAGCTCTATATGTAGATAATGTTGATACTACTGGTGGTAGAGATTCTATTTGGATATTTTTCAATTTATTTTCACCAGAAATGATTTTAATTGCTTCATCTAAAGGTGTATTTTTATCATCAGGAAACTGAGATCTACAAGTACAATGACAATATTCAATATCAATCCGTAGTCCGATCCACTAACTACTGTACTTTGGTTTTAAATGTGGGGTTTTAGGTGGTCAATTGGTTTGACCATGTTAGTCCCGAAATGACCTAGTTTTAGTAATTGATAGGTAATAACACATTGAAATAGATAACAATAGTTATGATAGAGATGAGAGTACTAGTATAATAAACCTATAATTGTTATAAATAGAAATTGCCTTGTTTTATAACATCATTATGTTATGAATTTTTAATAATCATACCTGATGTGCTTTACTTTTGTGGCCAGATTCATAACTACCTGTAACTGAAATTGAAATTTTAATGGTTTTTTTTGCTTAAAATATCTATGATACACAATGACAAGAATTATCAAGACACTTTAAATATGTAGGACTTCATCGACATTTTATTTCAGTCATCACAAATAAAAATATAATACAGCAACATAAAGAATGTGGTTGCGAAATCGTAAATAAATACTTCAAACCAAAAAAATAAATGAAAATGATTAACTAATTGGACAGCTGATCAACGCTATTGATGAATGACATATCAATGATGTCATTATTAGTTAAACGTTTCCTAACTTGTATGTTAAAATAATGAAAAATCACCAGCGACATAATATGCATTTATGTAGACTCATTCAGTGAATATATAAATAATAGAAAAGGAAGAGAATATCTTACCATTTGATTAAGATTATTTTCCATTAGCTTATTTGAGACTGTCGAAAACTCAGTTTGTAAATTCTAAAGAAAAAAAATGGTGAAAATTAATTTCCAATTTCTATATGGTATACGGTATTGATTCTAAGAGACATTCTTTAATGTCAAAAACTATTGATTAATTATGTGTTGAGACAAGTGTCCACCATAACTTCTATTTCCATGACAACAGGATGTGTGGGTTTGTAATATTTGATATGATTTAGGAAAAAGGGGAACCAGAACACTCAATCTACCAATCACAGATATCATCTTCAATGTGTATTAATATTATCTGTTCAGCTGTCACAATTGGTGGACATAACACCGAAAAGGCTGTTGGCCTTCAAAGATGCATTATGTAAGATTTAGAGCTGGTTGTTCTAGTTATAATAGTTCAAAAATAAACAATGAAAAATGAACTTATTGAAAAAAAAATTCAAATTTCTATTTTCTGGATGAAGATGTAGTGTTTATTATTTATTATCAAAGTGAAGGTATTTGACAACCAAGACTAAGTCTCGATAATCTATTTTATCGTTAAATTCTCAGCTATTCAATGTTCTAGAGAGTTAATTATAGAATCTTCATGTGACTAAATGTTCAAATAATAATTTATACAAAATCTGAAGCCAGTAAAAATATATCAAATAGGAAGATTTAGTTCTTACATAATGCATCTTTAAGTAGCATAATACAAGACATGTTTTAATCAGAGATCAATCATTACTTGACTCAAAATAATTGAGAATAAGTATCTTATTTTCTGGGAAACAACATATTATATCAGTGATACCTTCATCTTTCCTCTCATATTAGTTAACTCCAGATTTAACATATCTCTTTCCGAGCTAACTTTATCTAGTTCTCTTTTCTTAGCTTGCAGTGCTGACTTGTCTAATCCACTTAAAGATTGCATCATTTCTCTTGGATTATTATTACTGCGACTAAAAAATATAAATTAGACATATTGTAAATGTTGAATCTCTCATAGGAATATCTGTCCGATAATGTCACAATTCTGTTCAGTATTTACAATGATATAATTTACTGAATGCTAGTGTTGAAATTGCTGATCAGTAGGCCTACTTGCCCTTTTTAGGCAATCACCAATTTTTCACTCATTAACCCATGCTAAAAATATACCCCAGTTAAATATTAATAATCTAATTATGAAAACAAAACCAAACTATAAATGGTAACTAATCTCCTAGAATGGATTGAAACGAATTAAGAGGCCCTTCTGAAGATTTCGAAGAACAATTATGGTTGGCACTGACTGTTGCAATAATTTCTACTTTTCATATCTTTGTAAATACTTAAAGGGGCATTATGGGAGATTAGATAAAGAGCTGGCAGTTGTCACTAAAATAGTCAACCAGCGGCTGCCAGGCAGGATATGCCCACATTTTGCAAGAGATGGATAGAGAACAAGCTAAAAACAAAAGCGATTTTTTGTACATTCAGGGGCTATAATTAAGTAAGTTACGATCAGATATGCGCGAATCTCAAAAGCAACCAAGATCTTTGGGTTATAAACATGCATTTCAAGATTAATCATAATTGGATTAAAATTGTGACCTCTAGATGGTCCACAATTTTGATATACTAACTTCATTCCCATTTTCATATCATCTCCCATTCCTATTGGTTTCTGTAATTGTCTGATGACCCCGTGACCTTCGGCTACCACTTTGTCTAGAATACTTTCACCATCTTCAAATAATTCGGCATAATAGCCACTACCATCCGTTAATCTACGACGTAATATAGCACGCAAAGTTTTTCCAACAGTCAACTCTTGTAAAAAAGCTATACCCTATAAAAATAAATATATCTAATATGTCAAAGCGGAAAGAAGTTACTGATTTAAAGGACCTAAGTCCGTAACTCAAAATCCTCCAAAATCGTCGACATCGAAAACACGAATTATTGGTCAATTTAAATCAACATTGCTGATGTAAACTTACCGGGAAAAGATGAGCTTCTGATATCCGATATTTAAGATAAAATATTTTTTTAACATTGGTACACGAATCGTGTACCATAATACGCTTCAGCTCCAGTTGTATTGAGAGACTCGAGGGACGAGGCTAGACACATTGCAGTAAGTCAGACGGAGTTAGTAGACTGGAATAACTAGACGCTCGACTTTTGCACATGATTGACATTGTTGGCTTATTTCGCCAAACATAACTGATTTGAAATTGGAGTAAACACGGAAACCATTGAATGTAAATCAGTTTATATACATTCATATTACAGTATTATATGCGTTGCGAATCACTTTTATGAATTTCTAGGCCCAAAATGTTAGCGATTTAGCTCCTTTAAATCTTATTTTTTCATAAATAAATAAATAAGGACAGAGCACTAAATATTTATCAATTAACAAATGATAGAAAAGGATGCAATAAAAATAAATAACCTTTGGACAACTGAGATCTTTTGATCTGAGATTGTGTAGTACTAATTTCTGAGCAAATGGTGAATAGTTTGTTATTTCTTGAGGTATTTCTACTAAAGATGAAGGATCAATTTCTTCACTATTTCCATAATCTATATACTGTATCTTTACCTACAAAATACACAAAAGTCAAATAACTTAGTCTAAACAATGCAAAATAATCAATGAAAGTAAGGTTACTGTTTTTTTCAAGTCATTAATATAAGGGGAGGTAACTGTGTGTAATTCTCCTTAATGTCATATTATCTCCCCTTTGACCACAGATTACTCTCAAGTTGATGTTGAGATACAAAAATTATCAGTAAGGTACAGGTACTTACTTTATCTGTTCCAAGTATTTGCTTCACTTGACACCTATACCATTGATTATCTTCAAAAAATTTGGATGCATAAACCTGAAAAAATTAATGTCTGATTATGGTTTTTCTTTGATTGGAATTCAGTAATTGAACATATTAACACAAGGTACAATTTTATAGATACCCAGTAATTGTGTATCCATAAAAGTGTACCTTGTGTTGATGAGGTTTTCTTACAGAAACTAGTTTTCTTACAGAAACTAGTTTTCTTTGTTTACAAATAAATGAGGAATGACAATTGACAAGTGTGCTTGAAATTTCTGGAAACCTCAGCGAAATCTGTTAAATATCTTTATCTAATAGCTATATAAAAGGATGGAAATAAGCAATAGTTATATATACTTACTAAATTACAAATTTCCTTTCAAATACACACAATGTAAAATTCAAAAAGGTTAAAAATTAAAAACAAAATTTGACAAACCTTGCTATATTCTACAGGTCCTGATAATTTTGGAGCAGACGGACAAAGTTCTGCCAATTGAGTTAGGACATTCTGTACTTCCTTGAGATTGTCTTCATTAGAGGTTTGAGCAAACACTGTGATAGGTGTCTCAGCATGAGTTACAGTAACATATTCCTGTAAATGAGTAGTATGTATTTGTTATTGTTTTTTATTTCCACAAATACAAATTTAGCCAAATAATAAAAGGATAAAAATGACAATAAACTAACCTCCATCATGTCTTTTGAAGAATTTGAGGCTGTGTCAATATTAGAAACTGAAATTATATTATTAAATAATAACTAAAAAGAAGTGGCATCATGCATCATGCCATAGGTTAACAACGATGAGACAGTTGATATAAGTGAGTTTGTGACCGTTTTTGATAAAATGGGATTCAGTGTTAAGTAAAGCAAATCTTACATTAGTAGAAAACTGTCACATCTTTTAGTAATATTGTTAAGAAATTCTATTGACGTCTTTGAGAACATTACGACGTATTTACGTCACACCATTCAGTTAGCAGACAACTGCCTCCTGAGGCGGTCTACATTTTCTTTGCTTCTTTGTGTTGGGTTGTTTGTGCGTTTTCTTGTACGAGTGAAATATGTTCAATTTTGAGTGAAGTCTGTGTTGCTTCAGACCCGGGACTGTACAGCCCAGTGGACGCTTACGGCTAGCCCCCGGATCCATTCACTCTTTGTTGAATTGTTTTTTGGGGGGTTTTTTGTTTGTTTTGTTTGCTGTTTTGGAGTATGATGTCTTGTCGTTATATTTGACCTTTTTGTAAATCATATGTGGCGCAGTCCCCCTGCACTAACTATTAGTAATATTACAATTTCTAAAAAAATATTATGTGTCTAAAATGTTTTCATTAAATGTATACTGTACCTAGATCTGGTTCTTTCTGTGATAATCCCATTTGTAAAATTGGTTTATTATCTTTCATCATATTAACACCAGGTCTACAACAATACATATATAACATGCAAATTACTCCTTCATAAAATATACTGCTTTGAAGCTACTAAGTATACTGGTGTTCGTAAAAAATTTTTTTTTAAATATTAGAAGAAATCGTTAAAGTGGTAGAACCGCTTCAATATCTACAGCTACACTATGAAAAAATCACGATTTTTGCGAACTAGTCTTTTCAAAAAGTCGATAGTATGTGTGTGTAAATTTTTAATCCTGTCATTTCAAAACAGTTACCTTTTGCGTGGTTCTGCTCTACGAACAACAAGTTTATTTGGACCAATTTCCATTTTATTTCCATCTTCAATTGCTCGTTTGGCATCTTCTTCACATAAGAATTTCACATAACTTCAAAATAATACATAAATCAAGAAAATTATGGAACAAATTCTTGGTTTTATTTCAAATTTTTAAACTCAAGTATTAAGTATTGTGCCTGTTGTGAGGTATTCAATATTGGAGTTACTGTTTTCACTATGATAAAAATCCTTAGTTTTAAAAAGAAAAAGAAAATCCTGATTTTATATCAATATAAAAACTTACGCTAATTTTTGTCCTGGATGATTACTATCTCTTACAATAATGGCAGCTATTTCTCCATATTTGTTAAACAACTTCCCAACTTTCTTCTGCAATTGTGAATATTTACAATTTCATAAAAATAATATCTAATAAAGATATGATATGAAAGACTGGGCCTTTTCTTGGCTACCATTTTTTGGTTGCATCCTCCACAAAATCTCATTACAACTCTGTAAAAATATATTCATGAAATACCCACACCCCTTCCGACTACATTTCTGAGTTAATTATTAGGGCCTACCTTTGACACAATTTCCATGATCATTTGCTATACACACTTTATAATGGCAACACATGATGGCTGTCAAAGTGGACTGACTAGGATTACCATCCATGGATCATAAAAGATAGGTTGCCAGGTGAATCAGATTTAAACTCTAGCTTCTATAGCATCCACAAGATTTTTTGAAGTGATCAAGGGCCATAACTCTTGCAGTAATTATCGAAAATGTCTGAAAATCAATAGGATTCTTCGTCTCATGACCTTAAACACTGTGTAAAATTTAAAGACAATCAGATATTAACTTGAGCCTCTAGAGCGACCACATGCCCAACCACATTTCAATGTGGGCGTATGGAAAGAGTAGGACATCACCTTATTTTACCATATTCAAGGAATAAAATGTTGACTATCGATGTATGTCATTTGGTAATTGTGTCACAGATTGATGAGAAACAGACAAATATATGGTATTTGTTGAATACTTTTATTTTTATGCCAAGTTGAAATGATATTTAGTGGAGAATACAAACCAAAAAATTATCTGGAACTAAATTCCAAACAGGATTTCTATTTGGTGTGTTTAAGAGAGTTATCGAAGGACATTTCCTAGTTCATAGTCAGGGGTAGTTCAGCTCTGAATGTAGGTCTCATTACACTCGCCCTATACGTTCAGAGACCGTGCCATTAAATCCTTGTTAAAAAATACGTCCCTGTCTTCTAACTGACTTCATTCAAAGGGTAACTCGGCCATATAAGATGAAATGAAAATTTAGGTAAGCCAAATTTAGGTAAGCCAAGTGGAAAAATTTGATTGTAAATTATGGCAATTTGGCTAGGCAAAGCAATAAATGACTGAACATTCTTAAAGATTTCAATTCTTTCTCTCCCAGGCCAACATGTACCTAAATTCATTTCATCTTATATGGCTGAGTTCGTAAATTTGTACGTTACCCTTTCAATGAAGTCAGTTAGAAGACGGGGATGTATTTTAAACAGGGTGTTGTGTAGGCTAGCTCATACTGGTTCTAGTGAGGTGAGCAGGGTCTTCATTATTTTCTTGCCAATAGTAGCCCAAGTTCAGGAGGAACGCACTGCACGCAAAACAAAAATCTACAAGATAAACCTGCGGACAAGAGCGAAAACAGACATTGGAATTGGTCAGGTGTTGACACGGACTGACACACCACCATTTAGCAGAAAAAAAGTTGCCTAGTTAGTAAAATTAATGGGGAAGCGATTCTACTTTCGACAAGATACAAATTCAATAGCATAGTCCCTGAACGTACAGAGCAAGTGTAATGAGACCTACGTTCAGAGCTGAACTAAGTCAGGGGTTGATTGATTGGCGATACCACATGATTCAGTAATTTAATTATTATACATGTAGTCTCTGGATACAAATTAAAATTGTGACTTGAGTGTGCTAAAGTAGGCGCTAATATTGGTTAGCTATAGGGCTAGGCTACATGTAGGCCTACGTGTCATGTATAATAATAAAGCGGTGGTGTAGGTCAACTTGTCTAAATCAAATGTGTTGTGTCTTTCATCATCAAAAACTTTGGTAAGTGACTTACAATTACGAGCAATCAACCGGATCTATAGTTTCTCTAATACCATTACTACCCCCTCCCCCACGGGCCCATATTTGTACAAAATTAAAAAAAACTGTCAGTGATCCGGAAATGTCAAAAAAATTTAGTATTCATTCAGTGAGGACAATGAAAAAAGAAAAACAGGTGACCGGCTCGTAAGAAAGTCAGAGAATACAAGTCAAGTGGACATCCGACATTCCTCTAATGCTCTATATAACTGAATTAATTTAGAAACCTGATCAGCGTCTTCCGGTAAATTACCCACAAATACATCAAATGTTTGTGGATATCGCCTCTGCCCTGCCATTTCTATATTTCTATTTTCAATTTACAGGAACCGCAGCAGCATGAGCTACAGGGAAAGAAATAACAGATCGGCTTGTGGCAGGGGAGACAACACTTTTTTTATAGACTCGATTATCATGCTCGATAATCATGCCTCTCGCTTTGCCACAAAAATAATGACCTAGTAGCCTAGACTTAGAAGTTTTTATTTTTACGTTTGGATAACTTTATGTTAAGCTTTCAAATTAAACTCGGTGCCGACTCAATGAGTCTATTTGGACTATCGATCTATAGTTGATTTCACCAGTGATTCGTCTTTTTGAATATATTTTTGTAGGTTTAAGATGCACGTGGTTTTGTTTACAAAGTCAAGCTAGGATTTACCCATCTACTCATCTAGCTGTCACTATAATTAACTGACTATTTGATAAGAAATCAGATATCTTAAGAAAATGACATTAATACTAAGAAATGTTCAGAAGTCGGTTCATTTAGATGTATCAGTTTTTAAAAATGAGATTAATACTTTGAGGGAGTTATTTCAAGTGCAGCAATATGAGCTGTCTGTAATTTGTGTGGAAAATGAATATATTGAGAGTTTGAACAGAAAATATAGAGGTTTAGATGAACCCACAGATGTTCTGGCATTCCCATTTCATGAGGTTTCTTTAATTTTATTCAAATGGATAATTCTTATAAAATTTAGAAATGTGTATTAATTTTTAAATGGGTTTGATATAGGCTACAGATAAATTACAAATAGATATGGGAGCCATGGCATGTGCAGTGCCTCAATGCACTAGCAATGACTCGATCTGCTCACTAATTTCAGCATTTTTGGAGCCTGTTACACCCTTGTCAGTGGTGCGGGAAGGAGGAACAACAGCATCTATTCATTTGGATGGGACAGTGAGTTACCATGGAATTTGATAAAGACGGAAGAGCTATCCGGCATATTTTGTCCTGGCAAATTTTCACTCATTGCACACGAGGAGCATGGGATTTCTCTGATCAAATTTCGAAAAACGCCAATTTTACATTAATTTTAGTGCATCAACTATCTGTGTCTATCATATGAAATATAACCCTTCACTAAAATTAACGTAAAATCAGCGTTTTTCAAAAAATGGCCAGAGAAATCCCATACAAAGCAATGATCGCTCCTCGTAATTTTTTCCCCTTCTCTCCCACAATGCACATTGTTTTCCAAATTGGCAATTCATGTATGTTAGATTGTTGTCAATATGGTTCCCACCCAACATATGCAGTCAGTTGACCGTATCACTGCAGCAGTTTTATAGTTTGGCTCCAGTGTACCATAAATTTTTTAAATAATGTTATGTATAATACAAATGGAATCTTGTAATATAACTTCAAATTTACTGCTAGTTTAATTCAAAAAGATAGAAAACATAAAGGATGAATTATTGTTTTTAGTGTGATGTACCAGGTAGGCTGCCATGTCTTGAAGATACAAATACTGAGTTAAACCAACTTGGAGATATTGTGCTGTGTTTACCATATATAGCTGACCAATGTAAACAGAATAATGAAAAACTCTGTAATACTCTTCCAGTAAGTCCAAATATATTAATATTTTACTTGTGATTGTTGATTTTTTCTGTATTTCATATTTTGGTAACCACTGGGCAGTGTAGTGAATATTCTTCTTTGTACTTTAAAACTTAATGCAAATATGACATCCGACTAAATTTCTAAAAATTACTATTTGATATCAGAATTTGGTCAAACATAAGGTGTTTACAAATTAAGAATCTTTTCACCAAATTTTCCTATAATTAAAGGATGTAGAAACTCTATTATTTGAACGGGATAGAAATTGGTCTAAAGCACATATTAATGTAAAATGAGTGTATATAAAGAGATTTACAAATTTTATTGTAATTTCTGATCCATTAATATGTTCGGTGAAATTTGTGATCAGTCCGAATTTGTAGGCTACCTGCTTATTTTATTCTACAGAGGTTTTTATAATTACATGTATCTTGTTTGTGAATCAACATTATTTTAAATACTTCTACATTGCCTTCTGGGATATTTTTCTTTGTTTATTAACCATAGGGTACTTGTATATTGATTTTAAAATGTCTTTAATATTAGAATCCTTTAATTTCACAACAAAATAAAAACATCAATGTTGATTGAAATACACCAATATTGAATTCCTATGGACAATATTGAGTTAGAAGCTTCTTCAACTGTATAGCTTATTCAATGCTGTCCTGTTTAATACAGCTAATTTAGCAACTGGCCTGGTAATAAACAAATGTGTCATAACAGAATGTCTTATTTTGTGAATTTGTAAATGTTTTTTTTAATTAGGTAATGGTGACACATGGAATATGCCATCTGATAGGTTATGACCACGAAACACAGAAACAATGGAGGGAGATGTATAACACAGAGCTAAATATATTAACTAAATTTAACCATCTTACCGGGAAAGACTGTAAACCACTTCTAGGTGTAGGACATTAAAAAATTATGCCTATGTTTTATCAGAGAATTAGGTTGGAATCATCAATCAACTGATATCATATAGGAGATATAAATTTGGTCGGATATAAGATTAATATGAAGATACACCGCTTTGATTTGAGACCCAATAGTGGATTGAAAGGTGGCATAGGCAGCAGTGATGGGCACATGAAAGGAGGTCAAGATTTCATGTCTTTAGATATTACTATTGATTTCTTGCTGTTGTCATAATATTTCAATAATTAGTTATATGTTTCCTTTCAAAACAGAGCACTATTGTCTTAACTAAAAATAGATCCATACATATTTATAACATTTAAAAACTAAACAAATAATTTTGATTTCCCACATTGATTTATTAGTAGCCATTTTTTCTATCACATATATTATTAATATAACATATTTAGCGTAAAGCTCATAATCAATATCAGAGATTATAAATAACAAATTTTGTTCCCACATTAGCGTGTAAAATAGCACTCATAAGACTTAATACGTAGCTAGAATAATACCTAATAAAAGTAAATATGGATCCCAATATGAGACAAGTGGCATGGATTTGTATATCTTTTAAAACAATTTTAAAATCAACTGATTTTGGATTTAAATATAATTCCTGTTAACTTCATAAAAAAATATTGCACTAAATTTAAATTCATTTGTTTCCATCATAGACTGAATAATAAACAACATCAACATGTATATAAATTGTATTTATGAATTACATTTATTACTTGTGTAGAATAAAAAGAATCCAGTAAAATTTCCAAAATAATAAATATATTATTGTAAACTATTGTATTATATAAAGGTCTTTCACAAAAATAATTCATGTTACTTTATTCTGTTGTTAATTGATTTTACAAAAGCACTATTATAAGCAAAAGAATTTGAAAGAAGTTCCAATTAAGAATATAAACCCAATGTTTGCATATATTACGACATTTCTTTATTATATCAAACTCTACAATTTATAGTAGTTTGTTCAATTCATAAATCTTTTAAAATATGATTACCAGTTATTATTTTCTGCATTATATGATGATTTTCACTTAAAATGAATGGGATTTATAAATAATTATTAATAGTTTTGAAAATGAATTTGGCTGTGACTGGTTTTATATTAAAGACTGTCCAGAATATTTTTTGTAGAGGTTGTTACTATAATTAAATATCAAGCTAATAAATAGTAGTATAACAAGACCGCTAAACTATGCTTAATCCATATGCGTGTGTTATAACTAGGGTGTGTCTTTGTTATTGTTTAGCAGCTTTAAGATAATAATCTGAGAGGATTTTCCACGCTGTAGGTGCCATGAAACCATCTGGTGGAGTTTCTCCGTCTCTTGCAAGCTTTCTCATACGAGTTCCAGAGATGAAATCAAATTCTTCTTTCTTCTCTGGATTGAAGAAGTCCATCTTTTTGTGTTTTGTGTTATAAGCTGCGACTCTGAATGGAACTATTTCTAACTGTGTTAAACCTGGTGCCATTGTTAGTACCTGCAGCGAAATAAAACGTACAATCAGATCTATTTTAATTTCTTGGTTTTAAATGTGTTTAAAAACATTAGAAGTATACTAATTTTGCTGTGTCTTGCATACTGATTCTGCTTCACAAGGGCATCAGCCTGATTGTTGTTTCAATATATTATGCAATGTCTTCCTCAAGATGATAACCCAACTTAAAATACAGACACTATCCTACACATGCATTTCAATGAAATTGTCACGCGATCCAATATTTCATCTAGTTTAATTTTGCCAGATTGACACATTGTGCATACATTATTTGAAATAATGGTACACCAATATCGAGAGAGAGAGAGAGAGAGAGAGAGAGAGAGAGAGAGAGAGATGGGGTTTAACATCCACTCAACACAACTAGGTCACTTCGGGACTAACATATGGTTTTAAATGTTATTTCAATAACCGCTTGCGCGTAAGGGTCTTTAGCAGTGGGAAGAAACCTGAGTGCCCGGAGGCAACCCACGAGGTTGAGAAGGCGCCCCTATCTCCATGCCACATACGCTCACACCAGGGCTAGAAACCACAGCCGCAAGTCAGAGGTGGCCGAACAGCTAGAGGTCGAAGCGCAGCACTCTAGACCACTAGGCCATCCCAACCCCCACCAATATCGAAGGATTACACAACATCTGTATTTTAATGTAATCTGAAATTTTCTTTGGGTCCTGTTACACTTACTCTTTACAATCAGGAATAATTTTGAAAATATGTAAGCATTGCCTTATTACTAAAATAAATTATTCTTACCTTGGCACCATGTGTTGCATCATATAAATCCCTGCCTCCATCAGGATGTGGCATTCCAGCAGGATCTCGTCCAACTATGTAGAAATTTGCTCCTGTACACATCCTTGCTTTAGCATGCCACTGTACCTGTAGTTAAATGAATAAGAAATGTAAGAATTCAAACAAAGAGCCTAGAAAACATAACATGGTTTAGTAGGTGACCGACTCCTCATAAAGTCAGAATCAAACTCATTAATTAGACCTACTCCCTCCAACCTTCCCCTCATGATAAACAAAGTCAGTTTTCCATACACAAGATACTAGTATAGTCGAAAAATGATATGTCCAACAGAGGGGCAATTGTTTTAAGGTTACTACACAGAAACAAAGATGGTAAACATTTTATATACCAAGTGTACCATAACAATAATGGCATTCTGCACACAGAGATCCATCTACTTCATATTTCGAGAATAAATCTCTGTCCTGAATGGCCGCCATATCCAAAAATTAGTATACCGTTTTCTACTGCACTTCTACTCTGTTTCACATTTGACACACACACAAAAAGATTAAATAAACCCATAAACCCATTAAATGGAAGCAGAATAAATACTTCTATAAACTCTCGAAGTTTACTTGTTAATGACACTCTCTTATTTTTGTCCTGTCGAAATGTATCTTTAAGACAGGAAATAATTATTTGTGTAACAAAAAATATAACCAAGATTCCATATAACATCACCATTTTAAGACAAATTAAAATGAATTGCCAAATGGTAGAAAACTGTATTAGTAATCTTTATACGCCCACAGGTAGCCAAAGTTTAGTATGCCATAATGCATGTTATACCAAGTGTACAATAATATACATGTAATACAAAGTATATCATATAAAACATGTAATTCATAGTGTACCAACTGCAAGCTTACCATGATACATGTAATACCAAGTTTACTATATATTTACAATTGTTTTTCAAATAAACATGTAATAAAAAGTTCTAGATATGTACCTCTGTTGGCCCTGCATACATCATAGGTGAAGGAAATATAGCTAATACTGTAGAATCTGGATCTAATACCCGTTCCTCTAATATAGCTTGATGTTGTTGTATTCTTACTGGTAATGGTACATCATCATCTTTTGTCCAGCCACCTATTTAACAATTAATAAATTAATAGATCTGAAAAACTGATACATTACAATGTAAAAATAGCAAGTAGAAATAGTACCATATAGACCAGGAAGAGTGTCACCCCCAACAAGAACAAGAAGATAGGTAGCACTTGGGGACTTATTCCTGGTCCAAAAATGATCAGGCTATCATACTGTTTATGATGAACCCTTTGGTTGACATGAAAAACTAGGATGCTCAACAGTGGCAGTAAATCATAGATTTGAGAAATCACTCCTCTGGATGTTAACTTGACAAGACACATTATATAGATAATAAATTCAAGCATGCAAGTCTCAAAAACTGTATAGAAATAGTCAGAAAGAGATAATTCTATTTTACCTAATGGATGTAACAATAAAACTGGCTTTTTATAGCCCTGTTCTAGTAATCTTCTCTTAGTATCTTTCATCAACAAAGCATGACCATTATGAATTGGATTTCTCAACTGAAAGGCAAACACTGCATCTGCCTGTAACAAACGTAAAATTTACATGAACTAGAGATGAAACTATTTAAAATAGAGAATAAAATATCCATAACACGTGAAAACAGAAACTACAATGCCCTGTTAAATAAAGGTAACACTATATTAATCAGTCCTTTAAACAACAATGTTGCCTAAGTGATGTCAAATACACATCATCTCCATCAGGATTTTATGGCTTGTTTCCTCCTTTTCAGTCGTGTACGACATAGGGCCTGGCAAGGGACAACGTATAGTCGTTGGATGTGATAAAAAGCGGGCATCCATAGTACACATTGGCACACACATTAAAGAACCGTACAGTTGGAATTAGAAATTAGAGAAGGCCATAGCACCGCTGTCTGGGCAAATCATTCTCATAGCAGAGCATTAGGACGTAAACCCCCCCATGTCATTTCCCATTCAATGATGAGTAATTAAAGTCTTATGGCTCTTGTTGTAACTTACATGTAGTGCTCTAAATCGCATGCGTAATTCTTTTGGTGTTAAGCGGTATTCATCCAATCCATCATTCCAAACAATTCTCTCCAATACTTCTAAATCTCCTCCTGCTAGCCAATCACCACTCGCATATATCATCTATAAAATAGAATAATTAAACATTCTTAAAAGAGCTAAATCGCTAATAATTGGGACCTAGAAATTGACACTTATATAATAATGAAATATGAATGTATATAAACTGTTTTACATTCAATTGTTTCGGTTTTTACTGTAATTTCTAATTAGTTATGTTCAGCGAAATATGTCAGAAGTCTCAACCAAATGGCAATCTCTAGCGTCTGGTTATTCCAGTCTACTCCGATAGTATTTATTGTGCATGCTCTCCAGATAAGAAAACATGGTCACCGTTTGACATGACTGGTGGAATATGTCTAGCCTTGCTCTGTGAGTTCATTGTTACAAATGGTGCTAAAACGCATTATGGTACACGATTCGTGTACCAATGGTAAAATGTTTATTATGTCTTAAATATTGGATATCAGACGCCAATCTTTTCCTGGTAAGATCACAATACCAATGTTGATTTTCAATTCGAGGACTTGGGATGATATTGAGTTAGAGACTTATATGTAACTACTTTAAATATAATATTGATATTCGAGTGGCATTTAGACAGGTATACTCATGGATCAAAGTCTAAAGCTATATATATTATAATCCTGATAAACAGAAATCCAATTATTTGTATGTAGTGACAGGTGTTGCCAACAAGACAGGGTATCCTTTATTACATTGCTTGTTTGTTAAAACAAGTTCAAATAGCTAACAATGATCATTGTACTTTCTGTTTTGAAATGTTAATTGTAGCTATGTGAACTATCCATCTCAAAGTAATAAAATGTATGTACCTTCACATATGGATGATTTCCATTGCTCGTCCCAAACTGACGACAGCATCTCTCTTCTTTATTATGTTTATAGAAATCAGGATTTCGTAACACTGCTATCCGCTTCCCTTCATATCGTAACGCAAACGCCTGACAGCCCTCTAGTTTCTCTTTATCTTCACAACTAACCGGTAATACAATAGGTACTGACTGATTAGTCACACCACCTTTAATAACACAATTAAATATTATCATAATAATCACATGTCATTTACATTTTATTGAACAATTGCCTAATTATAAGCTCCTTAATTTTAAGGGGATACAAGTTAGGATGTAAGTAAGTTTTAAACAGATTTGGTTTGAAGCATTTTAGTCACGAAGGGACGAACTCTATCCATATTCAGCATTCTGTAACTTTTGGTGACTTTCCATTACAGAGTCATCCCCCCTTTCTGACAACCTTGTGAACATGATAGGGGATAGGGGCCACAGTTTTGAACATGGGATGATACCTAGCAATATTCAACTTTCTGCAATTTTCATTCAGGAGGACCCTGCCTCCAACCCCCACATCCCCCCCCCCCCCATTTTTGCCAAAAACATTGTGAACACAACAGAGACTGCAGTTTTGTAAATGACTATTTTTCGAATTTGGTTCGAAGTATTAGGGTCATTAAAAGATGAACTCTTTAGTCTCTTGTTAATAAAATACTTGTATATTTATTTTAATTTTATATCAGTTTCTTTTTTTTTATAATTTACTTGCATACTTATTTAAATTTTGCTTGTATACTTATTCAAGTTCAAACTCAAACAGAATCTCAAATAAAACTAAAAAATATATATATTTATTTTATCTGCAATATCAGTCAAATTCCAAGTTGTGAATGATATCATTGATGTGCACTCATGTATGCTTATTAGGTCAAATAAAGTCTTTTTATGCATGACTGAGATGGTTCAATAAGAATATTGTCTAGGGAATATTATCTATAATGTTTATTTATTTTACTCCCTTCATACATAAATAATAGAGGTTGAAATAGATGTTACTAACAAAAGGCCTCTTTAAAGTAGCTATGTCTCTAACTCAATACCATCAACAGAAATGATTGTATTTAAATCAGTTTATACACATTCATATAACATTATTATATTCAATGCAACCCATCTGTGTCAATTTCTAGGTCCAAAAAATTAGTGACTGAGCTCCTTTAAACACTTACCATCCAACAAACATCCAAAATGTTGAGATTGTAAATATTCCTTTTCTCTCATAAAACCATTTAGAGGAGAAGCCCAACCTTCTGATAAAACTTGAGTCCATTGACAATCCAGCTAAAAGAGTAAACCATTTTCTTTAAAGATGTTGTCCATAATATTCTTTTTTAATAAATATATATTATATATACTATTTACTATATTCACCAATAAAATTTTAAAACAATTTGTATTATTTTACCTTTGATATGTCAACACATGGAAGACTTTCAGCTTCAGCTCTTACAGCTTCAACACGATTTTTAGGTACAAACAATTCTTTAACAGCTCTTACAGCTGATGCAGGTACAATATTCTACAATACATTAATAATAATATAATAAACATTAAAATTTAATAATATCTCTATAATAACAGTCAAAAGTAGAAGGGCATATAGCTTTAACTCAATGTTATCCATAATAAAATATTGGTCAATTACAATCCGTATTTATTTTATCTTACCGTGAAAATAAAAGCTCCCGATATCCAATATCTAAGACATGAGGAACATGTTAAAATCCGTTCCCATGTCAGGTTCTCTATGATCTAGGGTGCAATTTGTAATGGGAAGACTTTAAGACAAAGCAAAACATATCTCACAAGCAAATGCAGAAATAGTTAAAATTGACTGATCCACAAACGACAACAGAAAGAAGATAAACTTGTAGACTGAACTAACCAGTTGCTAATGACTGCCATTCAATTTGGGTTGCTCACATATTTCACTGAACTTAACAGATTAGGAATTACAGTAAAATTTTTACAGAACTGAATGTAAATCGGTTTTACACTCATATTACATGAATATGGACTTTCTGACCAATTTGCTCTAGTTCAAGGTTCCATAGAATAGAGTCATATGCCCTTTAAAGCTATTCATTAACTCCTTGCACTTAGCAACATAGTTGTTCATTATTCAAGGTGAATTTTATTGACAAAACATTTGACTTGCACGGTTCACTGCACAAAGGATTCTTCCTCATAGCTAAGGCTGTCCCGCGAGATGGCTTGACAATGAATAAATATATGTAATGCGGTAATTATATTCTTTACATTATGCTTATCAATATGGGGTTACTGTTTTATTTGTCATATAATTCAATAATTACCCTTTCAGTTAAAATTGTAACAACTTCTTGAACACATTCATCCACAGATACATGGCCAGCTTTCAAGGTTACATCAGGATTGTCTGGTTCTTCATAAGCGGCATCCACACCAGTAAATCCTGAAAGACAAGAACTACTACATAAACAATTTATAAAATATCTAATACTTCAATATAAACCATGCAGACAAAATGGGGAAGTAAACATGACCTGATGTTAGTTTGAAAATCATGTGATATAACATTATGGCGGTATATTGGATTCAAAATTTGAGATTTGTTAATGTAGTGCTATCGTCTAAATTTTAGCTTCTATTCATGTTTTTGTAAAATAAGACAATGTATGATCTAATTTCTTTATTTGTTCATTGTAAATTTTGATATTTCATTTTATTGCTATTAATATTATTCAGACAAAAAATATTTTCTTTATTGACGCTTTACTAGTATTGTGACATTTCTACCCCGCCACCAGCATTGTGAAATTATTTACTTTTGCCACTGTGTGCTCAATTCTGTGATTGAGCACCTGATCAGGAACATTGCGTTGATATAAGTGACTCAAATATTGCCCAGATTTTCGTGTAATCTAGTATTTTTCTAGTAAGATTGGGTGTCTATACTTTTCATAAATACCAAATTTGCCATTGGAAATAACCAGCCGATAAATACTTTGCTGGGAACCCATCTTTAATAAAAAAAAAAAAATAATGTAATGCATGGTCTTTTTCTATATTTTTTCGTTTTCTCTTTTCTAGTGACCGGTTGATTTGTTGGATATCCTCTCACAGTCTAACAACTGTTGGTCTTCGAAGGAATCATTAGTGAGCAGAAATTTAAACATGTATCTGTTATCACTGGTCACTTCAGTCAGTTATAATGAATGAATGAAATGGGGTTTAATGTCCTACGCTTAAGCACCGTACCTGGGCTAATTGAAGACGGACATACGCCACAGTGTGCAATGAGGGAAATTTTGCCCGGGCAGCGGCGCTACGGCCTACTCTTATATCGAATTCCAACTGCCAAGGAATCTTTTACGTGCACTCCAATTTGTACACGGGACCTCGGTTTTTCGTCCCATCCGAACGACTAGGCAGCTGTCCTTGTCCGGCCCTCCTTCTGCATCACTGACAAGGGGAAATCACGCCGGAAAATCGAGATGAACTTTCTCGGCCAATGCAGGGATCGAACACTCAACCTCCAGGCTAGCGAACCAGCGCCTTATCCACTTAGCCACCGTGATCCCTCAGTCAGTTATACAAAAGGATAACTTGTGTTTATTGAAATCTTGATTACTCATCTATTGTAGCAATAATCTCTGTGTTAAAATTATATTTGGAACCTGTTAAACTAGTTCTATCACATATGTGATAATGACTGACACCAATATTGTCCTTATTTAATTCAATGAAAATGATATATTATCTTCACAGACTTGTAATTGACAACAAACATTATTTTAAAAATTCAATGAATTCAATACAATCTATAAATATGAAACGATAAATTATGTTGAAGTAATTGATATATATATATCAAATATTTAAACATCATTCTAAAAAAAATAATTAATGTAAACTTGATAAATTGTAGCTATAATTTATCAAACATTTCATAATAAACAAAACATAGACAGGTCTTGACAGCTGATAAAAATAATTGAATATATATTATGGGCTAATGAAAACAGACATACACCATACAGTGTGTTATAAGGGAAATTGTGCCCCGACAGCAAACTGTTGTCAACAGTTATTTTATATGCATGCTAACTAAGGGGAACTACAACGGAAAATCCTAAGGAACTTTTACAGATTCCAGGTTATGCAGCCAGTGCCTTACTAACTGAGCCACTGCAGATAAAAATAAATAAAAGCTACCATAATATTATTATATGAATGATAGTCTGAGATGTGTTTATTTTATTTTATCAATAAAATCGAAATACCAGATGTTACATGTTTGTACAGTTATGATATATTGATCTTCTTTTATATTGACATATAATTAACTTATAAAATTTACAGCTAGCATTGTTGGTGTTTTTTCACAATTTTAATTATCAACCAAGTCAGAAATATTTATACTTTGAAGTAGAAAGTACTGGTACCCTAGTGAAAGAGTTAATTCCCATTCTAATTCTACTATGTAAACCCACTTCAATGTCAGAAAGAAGTTCAAAGAACTCAGGGAAAAGGACATCAAATTGTTGATTCCCTTGTTTTCCTGAATTAAATTATGTTGCATTGAATTTCGAATGGATATAAAAAATACATAATTTGACTTTGACTAAATTACTTACAGCTGGACAAGAAGACAATTAATCTACATGCGTACATGAAGTTCAGAGTGTTACCTCACTTATGAATTTTGATTGGGTGGCAAAGTCAATCTGAAAATACAGATCCTATTTCAATTTGTTTTTCTAGTTCAAAATTTCGTTTTACTTGTCTTTACTGCACTAAGATCTGAAAGAGCTGTAATCATTGACGTGTTCTGAATGGTTTGATGGATTAGCCAATGAAACCATCTGTTACAGCAACATCTTGGTCTTTTGACGCAAGGAACTGATTGATTTATCAATGTCTGACTTCATAGGGTCAAAACCACTCATATGACCTCTGATGCAACCTATCACTACAACTTGTCAGAGATCTCATGTAGTGTAGGTCATCGAAAGTATAAAAAAACGAAACAAAATATAGATCTGTATCTTAATGAGATTGTGGCAAAGTGGGAATAAGCATGCATAGAGTTGAATTCTTAAACAGCTTTGCACCTTTTGGGGATTTGTTTGCTACTGATTTATTTCTCCCTTGTCATTTACTCTGTGACAAGTAGCTACAAGAAACTTAAGACTAATTAATAATTACAATATTGATCTATCTATAAAAGAAAAAAGCCCATTTACATGTATATAATAAAAGATTTATCAGTAATTAAAACTGTTAAAGACTATCGTACCTTTTATCTGGCCAGCTCGAGCTTTCTTATATAAACCTTTCACATCTCTTTCTTCACAAATATTGATTGGGGTATTAACATAGCACTCAAAGAAATTCAAACCAGCTTCTTCATGTAACCTTCGAGCTTCCTCACGATCCTAGTTTAAAACAGACAAACAAATACATGTAAATCCCACTAATTTTTCAAAATCTATTAAGATTCTACTTACCGGTACTTTAACAAAATTATTTGTTCATTAAAATAAGGAGTAAAATGGAAAAATTGTAAAATGGATTAAGGTTTGGAATATTCAACTTTTCTACTCCATCCGGGATAATAAAGAAATGCATATATGCAAGTGGCGCTACAGCCTGCACATTGTCAAAGGTTCTTTTACGTGTATGCCAAAGTGACACCGGAACTTCATATTTCATATCCATCAGAACAACTAGATACTTTTCCTTTTCAAGCTATCCGTCCTGCACCACTGACTAGGGAAAACCACGATGGAAATTCTGAGGAGCTACATTGCATAGACAGAAGTTGCGGGTGTGGCGCAAGGCAGTGTAAGCTTACTCTTCCAGGCACTGTTGCAATCATTGATCACATACCTTTGCATAAGGACTGATGAAACTTGAAATACAGATTATACCACCATCAGCAAATAATTTGGACACTTCAGATATACGCCGGATATTTTCTTCACGATCTTCTGGGGTGAATCCAAGATTTTTATTCAACCCAGTTCTCACGTTATCTCCATCCAAGCTGTAGGCAGGTATTCCCTGGGATACCAAATATTCTTCTAGAGCAAAGGAAATGGTGGTTTTACCAGCACCAGACAGACCTGTCAGCCATATTGTGCAACCACGGAAACCAGATTTGCTTCCAATTGCCTTCCCTCTCTTATCTCTGGAGACATGATGAGACTGGAACACCACATTAGTGGCTCGCTGAACAGCCTGAAAACAGACAAGAAATACATGTTATGATTTAGACTGCAAAATCCTGTTTTTTTATCATCATTAAAAAACTAATTTATCCAATAACTTTCACCTTATTCTGTCAATTATTTCAATGTAGGAAACAAACCCAATGTAATCCATAAAATTATACCCAAAATTAGGAAGTCATTGTTTTCTTTATTTGGCTGGTGAGCTGAAAAGAGCTCTCCTTAATTTTCAAAGTTCAGTAATTGCTCTCCTTAAAACACCTCAAGTTTAGACAAGATGAGACAAGAAGTATTTTTTAGAGTACAATATTTAGAGTCTAAATAGCCAGGATTTTACTCTGGTAGTAACGGTATACACAATTGCATAGAGCCTTTTTGACCATGTCAATACTATGAAATAAAATAAAGCATGAAAATCAAGGTGTGCAACGTTCAGCTGATAATTATTGCTTCAATCTAGATTCACATTGATCTGGTTTTTCTGCAGATTAAAGCATTTTCTGTACAGTTGGGACACTCAAAAATGTGATTCTCAGAATTATTTTATCACCACATACATTGTTCATGACAATTGTGTACACATTACACAATTATCTATAATAAATTATGTAAATTTTATTTAAGAGGCATTATGGGAGATAAGATAAAGAGTTGACTGTTCTCACTATTAATAGTTAATCAATAGATAATGTAAAATCAAGATATTAACATTTCAATTTTAAGCCTAGCGTTTTGAATAGAGTACTCTTCAAAACGTAGCCTAAATCGATCAGAAGAATTACTGGTTTATTTAGTCAAAGTTTTGAAGTGAATACCCTTCAAAACATGGCCTAAATAATTCAGTAATTGTCCTTCCATAATTGTTATAGTTTAGATTGTATTGACATTTGGTCATGTTCATGTAACAGACAATTACATGTGCATTGATTTGATATATGACGCATAAATAGACATAAAAACTAGGTAGAGGAAACCTATAGTTTACTTTGAGTCGACCAAGGATATATTGTCTATATATCACTCAATATTTACATTATTATTCATCAAACCTAACCATGTGTAGACACACATCTCAAACAAAATTGAATAAAGTCGACCCTTAAGTCAACACAAAATGCATGTAGGCCTACTTATTATTATTTAAACTACTGTAATATCCAAAAGGTAGAAAAGGTCGTTCAGCTAGATATATGATGATCATAGAATACACATATATATACCACTACAAAATTATCAAGGCAGATCGCATGACAAGTTTTATCATACTTTTTGGTTTAAGGGTGTTGCCATGTCTAAGATTCGCACTAACTTTTCAAACTATTTTTCGGTGATACTTTAGATATGTCTCCTTTTCCCCTAAAAACATCAATTGTCAACAGAAAGAAATGTTCACTTCGCCTGATAGGTCAGGATTGTCGGTCAAAGGGAGGGATCAATGACCTTGGTTTGAATAACCAGTCTTTTTGACAGGTGCAAATAACGAAAAAAATGGCTCTCATATTATTTTTCATAAACTACATTACACGAATATGTCACGATTCGAAAGAACCTTTTTTTTGTAACCAAGGAAAACGATGAAAAAAATACATTCAGAAGAACATTTCTATAGGACCATTTGTGATTATATGAAATAGAGTTTACTTCAGACCAGTTGATGTAACGGCATTATTATTGGCACCATGCAAAAATACTCCCGTAATTTAATAAACACAAGCTGAGCTATTTTCATGCCAAAAATGATTTAATTCAGATCATTATTAAGCTGTATTCAAAATTTAATATCTTTAAAACCTAAAGAGATATTTGCCAAAGCATGACTTAAATAACAGGTTCAGGTGTCTATTTAACAATCATACCAAATTTATGTCAAATGTTTTTCGAAGTTACCATAGGTTAGACATGGCAACGCCCTTAAATAACTCATCAGGTAACTTTGCTAGTAATAGTATGCCTTGCACCAATTTACTGTCTGCTACATGTAACTTTATCTTCTGAAAACAATTTCAAATCTATCACTTCAATTACTTATTTAATCTATCATGCACAACGCCAATGGTCTTATATTAATAGGTGTTTAAGTTATAAAACCTGTTATCTATGCAAGTCACGGGTTCCACCCCTTGCTTTTACACAGCAAGGAATACCTCATGAATTCTTTTGTTTTCTCCACTTCTAAAGATCCCTGTATGCAAGCAAATTATTGAAATACGAATATACAATGTAAATTGACATAAAGTTAATGCTGAGTGGCTGTTAACCCCATCTCTTTCTGCCATCCACATTCCACATGCCTATTCAAGTAATTTTTCTAACACTAAATTCAAAGAATGCCCATGTTAGAAAATAACTAACCATCACTGCTAAAGCTTCAGCCATAACAAACCAATAAAAAATAAACTGGTCAAATAAAATAAAGACGGATATGACTTTGGCATCGTGAAGAAAGCAATTATTCCACAATCAGAGAATTCCACTTACAGATGACAGAACAATATTCAAATAGTGGTATTACATGTTAAATTAGCCGATCGTCTCATTCCAATAATCAATGGCATTCATCTACCGTATATTCCCAATCACATCTTTCTATTAAACCAACTTCTAAAATCAAATCAAGATATTGAAATGAATACCAGATCGCTATTCATAGTGCCATTGAATTTGGGCCCTTTAAATACAGAGTGATAAATCCCTTTGAGAACTTACAAAACCAATACTAAATACATTAATATGAGAAGAATATTTATTTATAATTTCAATAATATTTCTGTAAGTACATGTATCATATGTGTCGCAGTCGCAGCCTCCAGTTTTCTCCCCCCCCCCCCCATGAAAGTAATAGAGAGAGAAATGGGGTTTAACGTCCACTCAACACAACTAGGTCATTTCGGGACTAACATATTGGTTTTAATTTTATTTCAATAGTTCGCTTGCGCGTAGGGGTCTTTAGCAGTGGGAGGAAACCGGAGTGCCCAGAGGAAACACACTAGGTTGAGAAGGCCCTCAGGAAAGTAGAAATTATAACGTTCATTAAGCTACTAGCGTCTAGCACAAAATACAGGAAGTCTGTTAATAGATCTGCTAATGGCTATGATCAATCTTCAGGATATGGACAAATCATGTTCTGTCTTATTAAAAAGAAGACGTATGGTGGATTCAGTCATTCGTTCATGAAAATAAATAAATGAAACTGTTCTGCTCCCAACTAGACGGGCATATGTCACACAGTGTGCTATGAAGAAAATGCTGCATGCAGAGCGGCACTATGACCTACTTTAATATCTAATTCCAACTGCCAAGGGATCTTTAACAGTTTTTCATCCTATCCGAACGACTATACGTTGTCCCTTGCCAGGCCCTCTGTCTTGTATATCTGACAAGGTGGAACCATGCCAGAAAATAATGATCAACACAGGACCTCCAGGTTAACAAGTGTTTCTAACTATGTCTACTCCTGTATGCAGAGGCTACGAGAGAGAGAGAGAGAGAGACTAGATCATTTCGGGACAAACACATGGTTCAATTTTATTTCAATAATTTACTTACATGTATGGGTCTTTAGCATTTGGAGGAAACCAGAAATCCTGGAGAAAAAACATGACGTTGGACACCCAGACCCCCCCCCCCCCCCCGCTACAAAGGAGTGTCCATTAAAATTTTATTTCACAATAATTTTCTTGCAAGTATGGGTCTTTAGCAAGTGTGTTCCATTAAAGGTTGTTGGATTGAAGCTGTGGTAGAAGGCATGGATTTTAGAATGGTATATTGGCAGACAGTAATGAACAACAACATGTTGCAAGAAAATCATAAAGCTCCCCCAATGAGTTTCAGGGGTTGAATCACTCAATTTTTTCATTACTTCTGGGTGGATGATTTTAATCCTATATATGCTTAAACATGAATGCACTACATATTATTGGGGTTGGGCATAAATCGAAATAATAGGAGTCATTTTCCATACTTAAAATAAGTGTAGTTGAATGGTTACAGTCTGTTGATTATCTTTATCAAAAATATTTCTATAGATTTTATGTATAACTGGGAGGAGCAAAAGTTAATGATAACACACCCTGAGAAATCTCACTTTTATCTGTGCTTCACTTCTGGAAAAACATGATTATATAACATGCCTAAAGGTTATTAAATCACTCACCCCTCAATTATCTTAAATAGCCACAATATAAATATTGTATAGTGAGATTAAAATAATTAATCTATAAGGATTTTTTTATTTAGTTTGTTGTTTTAAGTTATCAACTTCAAAGTGGGTTTTATTTTTTTCAAAAGGTGAAAAAACTGGGTGAAAAAAGTTTTTTTATGTTTCTAGACCTGATTTAAAATAAAAGCACGATTTTTTTTAAAAAGCTATAAGAAAATTTTAACAACATAACTTAAAATGTTGGACTGTCAACTTTTGACCATTAATACAGTGTTCTCTCAATCTCTCAATCTAGGAGAATAAGTTGAAACACAAACCACTAAGAATATAATACTTTACAAGATTAGGAACACAAACTATAACTATCTTGCTTAAAATATTATTTAACATTTTAATAGTAGCTGTTTCTATGGTAACAGTAAATTTTATCATCCAACAACTTTCATAATAACAATATGATATCCAAATGTGTAATGCAGATAACTAAAACTCTCCAGTTTGTCATTATTTATTGGTGAATATCTATTACATATATTATTGCAATATCTCATTTCAGGTATGACTATGAGAGAATGATGATCCTTATTGCTCGAGGACAGGTCTACTGACAACATAACATATAGAAACACAGGATAAGGAAAAATAGTCTGTGCATATGTAAACACATTCTTACAATCCAACTCTTTTCAACAAGAAATCAACCAGGTATCTTTATTTGAACACAGTCCGACACACATTCCTACATAATTCATCAAGCCAGGAAATATTGAAACCTGTACATTCAAGAATTTGTTTTCTCCATCTCTGTGGGGCTTACTACTATAATATTATATAACAACAAAATCAAGCGTCCCCTACCCTATGGGACTGACAACTTCATTACATATCAAGATATTATCTTGATATGTAATGAAGTTTTCAGATAAAAGATAAAATATTAATTGTGATCAAAAGACAAGTTATATTATATCATATGTAAGCAATCATAGATAGCAACAAAGTGTTACATATTTTATCTTTTAGATATCTGTAAAACAAATTAATTGTCCTACAATCTATTTAAGACTACCTTTTAAACTTTGGGTTGGACATTCTTATCAATTTAGAAAAAATAGTCTACATTATTAAATAATACAGAATTAATAACATTGAAATGTATTTTATTTTTCTGTGAGGTATATGTAGGGCAATGGTGACACTGGTCACAAGTTGATGATTTAATATAATATGTTGGACTATCTGTTGTCAACAGATAATAGAGAAGTAAGTAATGGCTCAGTTGACCGATTTGACAGATAAACCCTTTAGAATTATATGTAGTTCAGAATTTGATCTAATGTGTTTTTTTCAAGCTGGGAAATAACATTTTTAGATGTATGTGTAAAATGACAGGAACCAGGTAGTGTCTGACATTTTGAAATTTGTGTCAATAAAAACCAGCAGAAAAAGACCATTCATTCACTGCAAGACAAAATGAAAGCACCCACAGGATGTTGTCTGATAAATTCTTTATTTGTGTATGTCAATGTCTGTGACAGATGCCTTATTTCAAGAATTGGTTATTTCCTGATTAATCTCTTATTAGTTAAAAATCTTCCCTACAAAATTCATGTTAATTTACTTACCTTATTTTTCAGGGTGTGTGTCTGGAGTGAAGGACGGGTGGGGATGGGGGTAGAGTTTTGTATGTTGAACGCAAAATCAGTTAAATCTCAAGAACATTACAAAATATGTCGACATTTGGTACATTACAAAGCTCATATCCAATAATATATGTTAAAGCCCCAATACCACTCTTGTTGTAACTGAATAATATGTTCCAATCTTTATTCTGGTCAACAATTTGTACTATTTTACAGTATTTCAATTAAAAAATGATACAAATTTCATCTTAACACACCTAATTTTAGAAATATGAAAAATTCAACTACATGCCGTAACATGGTTTGAAAAGCCTTACGTAAGCACTTTCAAATGCAACTTGGATTTAAACATATTTTCGAACCCTCTGGACAAGTAAGATAGGTTGTAATGGATAATTTACACAACAGGTAGGACACTTAAACATATTGTAGTTAGAATAAGGCTAAAAAAAAATTCTGGACCTGTCAAGCCAGCAAGAGTGTAATTGTCCCTTTAAGAATATCATGTGGCACATCTAAAGCACAACATGTGCATTCCATTTAACATTTATGACATGTATAAGGACAATCATCTTGTAATAAATTGAGAGGAAAGTGGGTTGAACAGGGAATTCATTGTACTGTAAAATTTATCATAAAACCAGATAACATTTGTTTAACTCGTTAAAATAGTGACAATCAATACTGAATAGGTAATAAATTTAGTTAACTTTGAATAATAGTACAATAAAAATAACCCTTTAAAACTACTTATTTTTACCAAATATTTAAGCTCAGATTTTCATATTAATTACCAAAAATACAAGCTCTGATTTCTTTGAAAACAATAATATCTTTAGAATCATTAACAGAAAACCACTAAAATATTTGTACAACTCTCAAATAACAAGTTAAATTTGTCACACAGTTAAGACTCTTAACCTTCCAATTTTATAAACAAATTTCGTTGATTATGAACAAACTTCTTAACTTTGGTTATTATAAACTTACCTGTGTGTTTGAAATCAACTCTGGTTAAATAAAATCCATTGTACAACTACATATCCCAGCGAATAAAAAAAGTTCTCTCTTGTAAAATTGAATTAATCACAAACTTGGGACATAAAGAAATACAAACATAGAAGCTAATTACGTCACTTATCGGGATAGATCATTTCGTACAAAAACGAAAATGGTTAAATTTAGCGCAAAACTTTCACAAGTTTTACCCACGGCCTGCAAAATAAATACAAGATCGCATAATTACGGCAATTTGATGAGTGATTTATTTTTCGTTTTAAGAACATTTTTATAAAGACGACAAACGATTTTTAGACACCACGAAATATTCTTATCAAGGATGTTTCGATTTTAGTATCTGTCGAATAAACAGAAAAAGAGTAATTTAATCAGGAATATTATTGACATGAACATTCGGAATGTGAATTAAATACGGGAATTATTAACAAGCAGTGGCATTTTTTCATATTTTTTGTAGTACGGGGTAATCATTGGTAAATGGACTAATACCCACAGAGCATTGGGATCAGACCCTGTTATGAAATATGATCAATTAAAATAATTAAATAAAATGTGTTTATTTTTAATAATTGGCAGGGATTTAATATAATTTATAGTAATATACATATATACAGGGTATTAACAATTATGGGTCGATGATAATGTGAAAACAATATAATATTTACAAAAATATAGTGTAATCAGTGATATTCATTGTGAATAAAATTTAGTAGACTGACAATCAATTAATTGTTTCCAAATTAATATTATTATCTTCAGTTGCTAATCATATTGCCCAAATGCAAACGATCGAATATGTCGTGTACTGCTTTGATAGCAACGCACGCACGTGATAGTCAAACTTTGTCAATCTTTACCCCCCTTCAAAATATTACGATGGTTTAGCTCATCAAGTGACAAATGCAATGTTGTGATGGAGACTGTCCAAAATACAAGCAAAAACATTGACTTTTCAAGGGAGAACTTTTTTTTTTGTTGGGATATTTAATTGTGCCATGGATTTTATTCAACCGGAAGTGATTTCAAACACATAGGCAAGTTTTGAATAACAATTATTCAGCAGTTTGTTCACAATCGAAGAATTCCATTTATAATTTACTACGGTGCAGACAGTAGCCCCTATTTTTTTTTACAAATCTTCCCTACAACCATAATACATATAAATAAGGTCCACGATACGACCTAATTCAAATGTTTACCATGTACGGCAGCAAGTGAAATTAGATCAAACTGAAAAATATTCTTTCTACAACCAATCAAGTTTTCCAAAGCACCAATACCTAGCTCCTTAAAGTTTAAGGTAAACTTATCAAATGTCTGTGAACCTCTGACAAGTTACTTGATATCTATATATATACCGGTACATGATTCTCTCTATGTATATACAACATTAAATAATCAATTAACTAAATATAAAGTGAAACAATCTTACTTTATCAATCTTTGCTTTTTCACTCATAGTGTCTGGTTATTGGTTATCAGGTTGATATGTCAACTATACAATTACTAGCTGATGTGGAATATGAATAAAGATAACCCACTACTTATATCACTGACCTGCTGATGTGGCTCATTCAATCAACTCCAATAGTCCCATAAATTGACCAATTAGAAGGAGTAAAATTGTACACATGACCTATATCTCAATGTTGAAATGGGAGTCGTCTGCTAGAAGACTAGAAAACTAAATACCACATGTCCATTAGGTTGGTACTTATTTTGCAAAATTTTGAAAAGTTAAGGGGCTACCCTTAATTTATGTGGGAATTGATGAGTAAAAGATGAAAAAAAAAAATAAAAGAATAAAAAATTGTTTTTCAAACCTCCCTATAAAACACTGGAATCATTTCTATAGCTGAATAAAAAAAATTTTCACCTTCTTCACATTCTAATTAACCAGGAAACACCATTTCCTTTTATGCATAACTTTTTTCCATAAAATTATAAAATATGCCAAATGCCAAATAAATCATGTTTTGTTCAAGCTTTAATGGATGGAAGCACCTTCTAAAAAAGTTTTTTATTCATTTATTTATTTTTTTTCATTTTTTTATCATCAATTGCAACATTAATAATTTGAGGGTAGCCCCTTAACTTTTCAAAATTTTGCAAAATAAGGACCACCCTAAGGCCTAATGTCCATTTTGTCTGCATCAATTGCATGGAAGTTGAGTTCAATAAACTCATTTCATCCACCACATGTTCACTATTAGTATTGATTTAGATGAGTGACAAAACACAAAACAAATAATATCTACATGAGACTATGAAGGACAAGGACAAACCCAAAGCAAATAATATCTACAAACTATTTTTGCAAAAAAACCAAAATCTCGAAATTTGCCATTTTACGTAAAATAGTTAGCTTCATTAAATTGTACGCAATAGAACCACAATTTTTGGTAGAATCAAAAAGACAAGACACTGCTCCTTGCCAGGTCCTTCCGTCCTGCAGCATTTCTAAGAGATTTTCACACAAAAACAAACAGTTGCCTTGACATATCTGACTGAGAGAGAAGGTTTAACAACAACTCACAAAAACTAGGTCATTTCCTGACTAACATATAGTTCCATTTTATTTTCATAACTTAAAGGGCCTAAATTCTTCAAAATCTTCGACATTCAAAAACACGAATTATTGGTCCATTTAAATCAACATTGATGATGTAAACTTACTGGGAAAAGATGAGCTTGTGATATCCAATATTTAAGATAAAATATTTTTTTTAACATTGCTACACAGTCGTGTACCATAATACGCTTTAGTCCCAGTTGTATTGAGGGGCACGAGGGACGAGGCTAGACACATTGCGTTGTATCAAGCGGCAGAATGTAGTCTGTAATAACCAGGCGCTATAAATGTGCACTAGATTGAGACTGCACGGCTTATTTCGCTGAACATAACTGATTTGAAATTGGAGTAAAAACGGAAACCATTGAATGTAAATCAGTTCATATACATTCATATTACAGTATTATATGCGTTGCGGCCCACTTTTTTCAATTTTTAAGTCCCAAATGTTAGCGATTTAGCTCTTTTAATGTGTAGATTTCAAGGTATCACTAATGGACAAGGTGGTATAAACACTGACTATCCACTTTTTTAAGAGGTACCGGTATGTAATTTGAAAAGGGCATTTTTCAATATTAGACATGTAGAAAAAGATGCAAGTCATTCTGATGACTAAACAGACCAACCTCAATTGATAATTTCAAGATTGCACAATCGGCTGATAAAATAACCTTATGTATTACATAATCCTTTATAATACCAGTACACATAGTTCAAAACAAAGTTCTATGTACACTTTTAATCTAGAGAAGACCAAACGGGACAATATTAATGATTGTGTTTCTACATTCCAGTTTATTTTATTATTCCATTTTAATATTTGATGATATAATTTATAAAGACAGGTTGCCAGGCAACGAAACATACGCCCACAGCAGCTAAATCGTTCGGACAGTCAGCAAGACTTGTCGCATATTTTTACTTTTTTCGGTAACGAAACATTTATAATACACCACAATAATAATAATAATAATGAGTTTATGCTCAAAGCGCGACACAATTAGTATTACTATCCCGGTCTCTAGGAATCAGGTAAGCCTGATTACCTCCCTTTATAACTCTTAGAAAGAGCTCTAACATATGCAGCTTCAACTTGAAGTTTCAATGAGCGCAACCGTTTTTTGTGTAATAAATACACCATCCTACCGGTATCCATTTACAGCTGGGTAGACTGGAATGCAGGGATGAAGTGTCTTATTCGAGGACACAAGAACTCAGTGAACAATTAGGTTACAAATCCTACTCTCTAACCGTTGCGCCAAATCCCTCCCAACTCATTAAGTAATTATCAGAAAATTAGAATTTGTTTGGCTTTTATAAAGTTCTCCCCCATGCTCATGTTTAACATACGAAACATTTATTATCATGGATTTAGCTGTTCTACTTCTAGTTATCCAAATTCATTTTTGAAGTCATCAAGAGCCATAACTCAGGCAGTAATTATCTGATATCGTTGAAAATCAATAGACTTCTTCGTTTCATGACCTTAAACACTGTGTATACATTTGAAGTCAATCGGACATTTAATAATTTTCCAATGTGAGCAAATAAAAATATTTCCCATAAAATGCTTATAACTGGATACAAGCTCAAAATCATTAATATTTTTCCCATTTGATCTCTCATATTTATCAGGACACTCTGGCATGGAAAAGACGATTGTAAAAGGGTTATCATTTAGTAATTAACCTTTATCCAATATGGAGGGGGGGGGTGAATGGCTGAATGGTAAGCATGTGCGTGCACTCGGCAAACCTCAGCAGATTCCAGTACCCTACATATCTAACCTCGACTGTATGAAAAAGTCTGCCATGACGACGCATTTGAAAAATGTTTTATCTTACAAAACTTTAGACAAGGACAAGTTTGCACAGAAAATCCTACACTCTCTTCAATCAAATATGCCTACCGCGGAGACTGTCTTAAAGATAGCCATAGAAAGGGTGAAATTAACCCACATAGCATTAGCATAGAAAGTATCTTATACCAAAGGATAAAACCTGTCATTGAGTCAACTGGCATGGTTTTGAATCCTCGGTTGTACATGACAAAGAGTAGGGTTGCCTCTTCAACCTCATTGGTTTTCTCGGGGTCCTTTGGTTTCCTACTACTGCTAAAGACCCCTACATGCAACTGCAAGTGAATTATTGAAATTAAATTAAACAATATGTTAGTCCCGAAATGACCTAGTTTGTGTCGAGTGAACGTTAAACCCCATTTCTCTCTTTCTTACCAAAGGATAAAGATCCTTCAAAAAATATGTCCAAAAGTCTTGATCAAATCAAATTAACCGGTTAATTTTCAAGTATATGTGTCGCAATTATAATCTTATTTCTTTTTTAGAATAAAGCATAATTTTGACACAATACCTATACAACTGTTTTTTACTATCAAAGAATATAACAGCAACATAAAATACACAAGATAAATTCTGATTCTAATAATGATCTTGCCAAAATATGGCCCACACTGGTATTGTTAAGAGAACACAGAAAAAGCAACTACAGTAGACGAATATGAAAACTCAACCTTTAGTTTTACTAAATATTTTAGCGTGCAATAACAAAGACATGTTGCCAGGCAACAAAACAGACGCCCACTTTTGAAAACAATGAAACATTTGTAATACACTAACAACTCATTAAATAATTATCAGATAATCATTAGAATTGGTTTCTACCATGCTAACTCAGCCCCCTACATATGAACTACGAATGATTTAATCTGTTCAACATTTAGTTCTTTCATAGTGTTAGTTGATTGGAAGCGCATTAGATTTAGTGTAATCTTGCACTATATAAATCTGTTATCATTATTATTAACATTTAGTACCAGGGGCGCATATCGCTCAAATTTAGTGGTGGAGACAGTATATCATGTCCCCACCACTACAATTATCGGTGGGGATGCGTCCCGGTGTCCCCACCATGATATGCGCCCCTGTTTAGTACCTATATAAAACATTATAGCCCCAATACCACTCTTGTTGTAACTGAATAATATGCCCCAATCATTATTCTTGTCAACAAATTGTACTATTTTACAATATTCTAATTAATTGATGATACAAATTTCATCTTAACACACCGAATTTAAAAAATTGGAAAAATTCAACTACATGGTTTAAAAAGCTTTACGTAAACCTTTTCAAATGTAACTTAGATTTAAAAATATTTTCGAACCCTCTGGACAAGAAAAATAGGATGTAATGGATAATTTACAAAACAGGTAGGACACTTAAACATCTAGCAGTTAGAATAAGGCTAAAAAAAAGTTTCTGGACCTGTCAAGCCAGCAAGAGTGGTATTGTCCCTTTAAATATCATGGATTTAGCTGTTCAAATTATCAAAATTGTCGTGTTATTACCTTAAACTCTGTTTATCAATCAAAAGTTAATCAAAACAATTATATAGAGGTGTAAACACAGTGTATAAATATACTAACTTTAGCCTCTGAGTGTTCACAAGATTTTTCAAACACATAAAGTGCCATAACTCTGGCAGTAATTATCAGAATGTGTATAAATTTAACGTCAATCTAATATGAAACATAAATTATGCAAGAGCAAAATCTGCTTTTTGCAGGCCTTTCTTTAGGCCTGAAATGTTATCTAAATCTAGGATCCAATTAGCTGCTCAACTTTCATTCATGATTTAATCATGAAATGGATTATTGAGACTTATGTTTTTTATCATACCGACTTTAGTAATGGTGATTGAGGCCAGGCGGCAAATTCAATTGCTAAAATCTTGGTGCATAGTGGACCAATTTGACTGGAATATTCAGCAAATTCCATTTACATCATCTAGTTTTTAACTTCCGTATTATAGTGAGAACTGCCTATAATGTATCTTTAACTTTAGCCTCTAGAGCGTGGATGGCAAACCGACAGACAGGGGCAATGACAATACACAACTGCATTTTAATGTGGGTGTATTAAAATTTAAAAGGACTTTTTAATTTTTTTCAAATCAAGGTAAAATAAATAATGAACAAATTCAGTGGTCTTTTTTTAATGTATGAAATTAAGAGCAATGCAGGAAAAGAAGATTTAAGCCAAACAGACTCAATTTCTACATTTCTATTTTGTGTGACTAATGTTTTGTGATTTAATGAGATTTAATATATATTGTTACATGTGAATGCAATGTTAACTATTGCTTTAAAAAGTGTTAAAACAAATAAAAAATTTAACCCCCACCATGCATACATACGTGCTCATGCCACTTTGTTTGGTCTACGTATGTCATGTGTAAAAAAACCCCAAAAACCATGCTAAATCTTTACATATTTCACGATTTTAATGTAACAATTTTAACTTTTCACCTAATTTAAAGGAGCTTAATCGCTAAAATCTAGGACCTAGAAATTGACACAAATGGGTCACAACGCATATTATAATGTAATCTGAATGTATATTAACTGATTTACATTCAATTGTTTTTACTCTAATTTAAAATCAGTTATGTTCAACGAAATATGCCAGAAGTCTTAATAGAATGGCTATTTCTAGTGTCTGGTTATTCCAGTCTCCAGATAAAAATATGTCTAGTCTCGTTATTCGAGTGCCTTGTATTGTTAAAATTGGGCCTGAAACGCATTATGGTACAAGATTGTTTATTTTGTCTTAAATATTGGATAAAAAAGGCCAATCTTTTCCCAGTAAGATGAGAACATCAATGTTGATTTTAATTGACAAATAATTTGTGTTTTGAATGCCGAAGACTTTGGATGATATCGAGTTAGAGACTTAGCTACTTACAATGAATTGAATTTGATCCAGAAAATTCTATTGTTATTCTAAAATAATTAGGAACTGCATTAATCATTTCTAAATCTAATTTGAAAATATTAAAAAATAATCCATTACCACATTCATGGCCAGCTGATATGAATACTGAGCTGACATTTTTTAAAGCAACTCTCTTAACTTTAAAACTTTTGAAGTATGATCCCTTGTTCTTCTAACATATGTGCCGTCATTGATTTCTTTCGTGCTAATGAAACTCTACTTATACTTATAACATAGATATGACACGAACAGATGATGATGTGGCACATGTAACAATTCTTGAAAGTTGTAAACTAGTGGGATGATATATAAAATTTATTTTACCAATCAAGATAAGCTATATTATGAATATATTGATTTGAAACCTCCTTTTCTCCCATACACAGATCAATATGACAATAATATTTACTTTACAATGTTTATTAAAGAAGCATTATGTAAGATTTAGAAAAAGATCAGGTCGTTCTTGCTAAAAGGAGACCATGCAAAATGATTATATTGAAAATATCATTTGAAGATATCAGACATTGAAGCTTTGACAAGATGTGTGCGCTGATTGTAACCACTGTACTAATTGTTTGTGGCTTAGCCGGACTTCACCATTTTTAAATTAAATCATTAAAAAGTCAAACTAGTCTAATCTACCAAATATTATCATTAAATGGCTGAATCATTCTAATCCACTTAAAATCAGACCCACCTGATGGCATCAAAAGTTGTTTTGGGTCTTGCCATGTCAATAAATGTCAAATAATTTACGTTTACATAACATTTCAGGCCTCAAAAAATTCCTGCAATAGGCAGATTTCGTTCTTGCATAATGTCTGTTTAAATTAGATAACATACGGTAATGGTTTGTGAAAACTCATTTATTTAGAAACATTTTTACAAAGAGGGAGAGAGAGAGAGAGAGAGTGAAATGGGGTTTAACATCCACTTGACACAAACTAGTGGGAGGAAACCGGAAGACCCGGAGAAAACCCACGAGGTTGGACAGGCGACCCTACTCCTTGCCATGTACAACCGGGGATTTGACCACGCCAGTAGACTCAATGACAGACTTTATGATACAGCGCGCGCATGCAAACCATTCAGCCATCCAACCCCCCCTTTTTACAAAGAAAGATCATTATTAAAATAATAAATATAATGTGTATACAACTGGCGTTAGTTTTTTCATTTATGTGCATAGCTGTTATATCTCATAACAAACTGTGATGACTTCATCTCAGGTCGATATATTTGGCTCATATCAACCGCTGATGACGTTGATGATTGAAATAATATAACGAAAACAGAAATACATTTTTATTCTTTTGACAATTAAAACATTTCATGGTACAGTTTGTAGCGTTCAGCCCCAACATATAGACAGATGGCATACTTATCAACATATTTATATCTGTTATCCATGTCTTTTTATCCACATTTTGATTATTTTCCACACACTACAAGAGTTGAAAGTCCAAGGGTTCCCTTGTAAAGTATGTTTGGATACAATCCACTAAACACAGGTGGTCAAATCCCTCTCTGAACCTTCATGGTCCAAAATGACGAAAGTATATACAATGCTTTCACATGATTAATTTGGTAATTTTCGTTATTTGCCAATTCTGCCTGGACCAATTTATTGTCACTAGAGTTTCATCACTCTAACTTAATTACAACTCAAGTTATCGCGTCCCAAAGCATCAACCAATCAAATTGCTTATCTCTGCTTACCCTAAGCGGTAAATGCTCATCTTCGAATTTCATCAAGGTATTGACCTACTTAACACCTACACCCAGTTTGAATATCCTAGCTCAATAAGAAGGAGAGTTATTATGTTCCAAAGTCTCGGCCAATTAAATTGCTTTTCACTCTGCTTACCCTGAGCAGAAAATGCTCATTATCGAACTTAGTCAAGGTATTGATGAAATAAAACTATATACCAAGTTTCATCACTCTCACTTAATTACAACTTAAGTTATTTTGTCCCAAAGCATCAACCAATCAAATTGCTTATCTCTGCTTACCCTAAGCGGAAAATGCTCATCTTTGAACTCGATCAAGGTAATGACCTAATAAACACCTACACCAAGTTTGAATAATCTAGCTCAATTAGAAAAAGAGTTATTGTGTCCCAAAAAGTGTGACAGACGGACAGACAGACAGACAGACGGACGGACAAACCTATTTTAATAGTCCCCTGCTTCCTTCGAAAGGCGGGGTACAACAAGCAATGCTATTATTCACTCCCTATAAGTTATGTCTACTGTGACACATCTTATTATAACAATTATCCTTCAAAATGTTGTCATATATACGCATTAAGGCCTTTGACATCGTCATCGGTAACACGCTGCCGAGACACAAGCATTTAGAAAAGCACAAAATCCGAGGTTTGGTCATACGCTGATAAAATGAAAACTATTCATCACAGAAATATTATTTTTTGATATATCATGTATTTTATGTTAATTTATTTAGTTCGGCAAAAAAGTGATTTTCAAGGTTTTGGAATGACACCGACGATAAACAACATCATTTTACCCTTAAATTAAATGGACTCTTCCATTAAAAGTCAACCATGATTGGATACCTGCTCGTTATTTCCGTCATATGGTGTATTTTACTCATTTTATGCCTTTAATCTAAAGTCCAGTAAATTTAATAATACATAGAGCTTACCCCATAGCAAAATAAAACATATATAAATAGGCTACAACAGATGCAAAAAAAATTTTTTTAAGTTAAATACAGAAATCTACATGTATAAGAATTAGAGGAAATAGAAGACACCAAATTCTATTATTTACATCTATTCTATTATTCTAAGAGCAAAATAAATGTTTAAAAGGATAAATAGGTTTGTTTTTTTTATAGAATAGAATCAAACCCGCTTCAGGTTTTGTTATTGATTCTCTGTCAGTACCTCTGAGTTTTGTGGATTTTCATAATAAATAAATTTTGAAGTTACTTTCCTAAAAGAAATATTCATGTTACATCTTGTACAGCAATTGTCCATATGTTACCATTACTTTGAAACTCAATAGGCCATTATTATAGTTCTATAATGAATTATAATTGGCAATTATTAAATACAGCTCAACAAAGTACAGGTGTCAAAAATCAATATTGATTCGACATTCACAAATTAAGAGGAATTTTGTCTCAGCAATTTTTGTAATTTACCATTGAAAATTTGACCATGAACATATTAATTACAGTAGTCGCAAACCAAGATATCCGACAGAGGAATAGTTTTCCATCTCAGATAACAAAATGCAGTCTTTTTGCCCCAAAACTAAGAACTTGATGCTGTATAGTTTAAGTACTTTGACATATTCATTTAAATGTCTGTGAATCATGGTGGTTTGTTTTGCAAGGTCTATTCACTATCAGATTGTTGGTACACCGGACTATTGTGCCAACATGACTTTAAGTTTAGGTAAAAAAAAAGCTTCAACCAGCGGTTGCTAGGCAAGATAAGCCCTTATTTTGAAAGAGATGGATAGACGACAAGCTAAAAAAAAACGTGATTTTTCATACAATCAGGGGCCATCATCAAAGAAGTTATGGTCTGAAATGTACGAATATCTATAGGGACTGCAATTTTTTTGGATATATAGAGAATCTCCTACGAGTGTTGATATTTTTTGGTATCAAAAAACACGAGTTGGAGATTGTATTTATCACCCAATCCTTTCTTACATGCACAAATAAATAAATATAATTCTTTGGTATAGATTTAACTTTTATATAACCTAATTACATTACAGCGCAGTGATACATCATTTTTTGAAAGCAGTTTAGCTATTGTATAGTCCTATATACTGACCCGGTTTTTTCCTTCAATTAAATAAAAGCAGTTTCCTTTTTTTTATAAAAAAGTCACTCTTTACTTAAACAAAGTGGTTTCTTTAAAATAAAAGAAAGTAGTTCCTGTTTGATTGACCAATCAAATTTATGTAAAGCGATATCACCACTGTGTATATATCACAGTAGATTATGTAATTTGGGTGATAAAATGATATATTGTACGTTTCATTAAATTCGCACAAAAATTGTGACCTCTAGAGAGTCAACAACCTTCATATTACATACCTGTACACAATTTGGATACACAGAGCTGCCATTTTGTCAAGCAGTTTCATTTCAATTTTCCCCAAATTCAAACTCAAAACAAAGTCAATCAAGTATATCTTACACAAATCCAATTTTTTAAACATAGGTTGCCAGGCAACGAAACATACGCCCACAGCAGCTAAATCGTTCGGACAGTCAGCAAGACTTGTCCCATATTTTTACTTTTTTCGGTAATGAAACATTTATAATACACTAAAATCTGATTAAAAGTAACAACTCATTATGTAATTATCAGAAAATCATTCGAATTTGTTTGGCTTTGATAAAGTTCTCCTCCATGCTGTTCAAGTTATCTAAATTCATTGAAACTCAATATACTTGTTCGTCTCATGACCTTCAACACTGTGTATAAATTTCAAGTCAATCGGATAATAACTTTAGCCTCTAGAGCGTCCACAAAATTTTGAAAGTGATCAATGGTCATAACTCAGTCAGTAATTATCAAAAAACAATGAAAATCAATAGGCCTCTTCTTCTCATGACCTTAAACACTGTGTATAAATTTAAAGTCAATCGGATATTAACTTTGGCCTCTAGATCATCAACAAGTGATCAATGGCCATAACTCTTGACAGTAATTATTGGAAATTGCGGAAAATCAATAGGCTTCTTTGTTTCATGACCTTAAACACTGTGTATAAATTTAAAGTCAATCGGTTATCATCAACAAGATTTTTTAAAGAGATCAAGGGCCATAACTCTGACAGTAATTATCTGAAATTGCTGAAAATCAATAGGCTTCTTCGTCTCATGACCTTAAACACTGAGTATAAATTTAATGTCAATCGGTTATTAACTCTAGAGCGTCCAAGGGCCATAACTCTGACAGTAATTATCTGAAATTGCTGAAAATCATTAGGCTTCTTCGTCTCATGACCTTAAACACTGAGTATAAATTTAATGTCAATCGGTTATTAACTCTAGAGCGTCCACAAATTTTTTTTAAGTGATAAAGGGCAATAACTCTGACAGTTATTATCGGAAATTGCTGAAAATCAATAGGCTTCTTTGTCTCTAGAGCATCAACAAGATTTTTTTGAAAGATCAAGGGCCATAACTCTGACAGTAATTATCGGAAATTGCGGAAAATCAATAGGCTTCTTCGTCTTATGACCTTTAACACTGTGTATAAATTTAAAGTCAATCGGTTATTAACTTTAGCCTCTAGAGCGTCCACAAGATTTTTTTAAGTGATCAAAGGCCATAACTCTGACAGTTTTTATCGGAAATCGCTGAAAATCAATATGCTTCTTCGTCTCATGACCTGTTACACTGTGTATCAATTTAAAGTCAATCGGATATTAACTTTGGCCTCTAAGGACCACAATTTCTACATTTCTATTTGGTGTGACTAATGTTTTGTGATTTAATGAGATTTAATATATATTGTTACATGTGAATGCAATGTTAACTATTGCTTTAAAAAGTGTTAAATCAAATAAAAAGTTTAACCCCCACCATGCATACATACGTGCTCATGCCACTTTGTTTGGTCTACGTATGTCATGTGTAAAAAAAAACAAAAAACCATGCTAAATCTGTACATATTTCACGATTTTAATGTAACAATTTTAACTTTTCACCTAATTTAAAGGAGCTTAATCGCTAAAATCTAGGACCTAGAAATTGACACAAATGGGTCACAACGCATATTATAATGTAATCTGAATGTATATTAACTGATTTACATTCAATTGTGTTTACTCTAATTTAAAATCAGTTATGTTCAACAAGATTTTTTTGAAAGATCAAGGGCCATAACTCTGACAGTAATTATCGGAAATTGCGGAAAATCAATAGGCTTCTTCGTCTTATGACCTTTAACACTGTGTATAAATTTAATTGTGGACGTCGGACGGATGGACGGGGGCGACGGCAATATACGACCACATTTCAATGTGAGCGTATAAAAAATAAGACAAAAGAAACCTATTTAATTTTATTACATTTGATTTATAAATCGTTTTTTAGTCTTAAAACTTTAGGCAAAGTTTAATATATTTAATAGAATTACTTTTAGGTTTGATTAAAGATTATTTCAGTTCCTGCCAACACAACATTTACTTTTTATCACGTTGTGTGATAAATTTCATAATCTATTGCGATATCTCCATACTGCACACAGCGATCAACCTACATCATACGAGAATTGATCACTGTCCTATTTATCCTCCATTTAAAACGGTCAAATTATCATTTTGGTGCGGGACCATTGAGGTGTGGTTGGGACTTATCGACTGGACTACAGCGTTGTATACACACCAGAGTAAAAATAACCCGCAGCACATGTTTTATGTAAACACAAAGTCGAATTTCAAGTTCTGCCACCCCGCTAAAAACAATATATAATGTGCTATTGGTATTCAATATTGCAATACATTCTTTACCATTGTAAACTGTCTTTAGAGTTTGAATCTGTTTATCTTTCAAAATAAGGTTAGAATTCGATACTGCTAAATTTGTCTTTGCAAACAAAACCACCTCTTTGAAATTATCATTGAAGGACGCTGCCATATTGAATAATTAGAGAACTACATGTATTTCATACACACAACGGCTAAATAAACCTATTTAATGTCATTCAATATGATAATAGAAGAGAAATATACATATTTAAAATTTTCTAAAATCACAAGCTTTATACTCAAGTGTTTTCGACAGGAATTAAAATGTCGGTTAATTAGGTTAGGGCTTGTTCTCTGGCGGAGCTAGCTGTAGACAGGCAGCCTAAGTTTGGGATGCGATATCTCCTTAGGAGATATTGTTTTAGATCAATTTGATTGGTCAATCAAAAAGGAACTACTTCTTTTATTTTCAAAGAACAGTTCATTTTTTAACATTTAAAATGAACTTCTTTCTTATTAAAAAGGAACTTTTTATTTCATTTGTAACACATGCTTCCACTATACTCATCGTTCACTTAAGAGCATTTCCTTACGTTTCCGACCAATGGTAATAATATAAATTGAAATAAATATATCAAATTAGGCATGCTTCTATATTTTACATGCCATATGAAGCCACAGTAAACAGAATCAACTATCAGAATATTTAATTCTCGTAGAAACGAACGGTCACTCATTTTGTTTTCAAGACGAAATGAAACACTAGATAATCACCGCTTGGATAAACATAAGTAATAAATAATGCCTTTAGATAGACTTTTAAGATTTTTTTCCGCCAGTTCCAAAAAAGTATCGACAGTACCGCAAAATGTCATTGCTAAGATTAAATTTTAATCGCCACTTTGATTTTTATATCGCAAATTGCGACTTTGGTGACCAACAGTGTGAGACCTGCTGGGTCAATATAAAGGACTTTGCAATGGTTGAATTTCTGGCAAAAAAATGCTGTATCACTATGCCATAATGTATTCAGGTTCAGTAATTATAGCAAAGAATTATATTATATTTATTTATGTATGTATGTAGGAGATTCTCTATATATAGCCTAACAGAATAAGATTCAAAGCTGTATAAAGGTTACAAATGTTGTTGCATATGACAGGGGTTAATAAATAGAACAGAGATAATTCAGCTTTAATATTTTCAAGCACATAAGTATACATGTAATTTACATACAATTATTCATGTCAGTTCCCTGGACTTTTATCAAACATATTTGAAGTCGCTACAATGTAAAAGCATTTAGGCTATTATAGGGCCATGTTACCCAAAATAGCCGATATAGATCAAATTTAATTTTTGCAGAATATTTAAATATCAGACTTGTACTCAAATATTCCAATACTGGAATTCTGCATTGAATATTCAAAAACGCAGCCCAAACAATAATAAATAGAACATAGGTATTCCAGCTTATTTTTAAGCACATAATTTACATTTACATAGGCCTACACGTCATGATCTATTGAGCTACTTGGACTTTTAACAGTATTTGAAGCTGCTGCAAAAAGATTTATCACTTCTTAGCTCACATATTGCTCTTATCCAATTTTAAAATTGTTATATTAGGCCATGAAGTGATAATGTGACATGTTTCATTGCATGCCATTTGGTGCAAAGCACTTCGTAACTACACTGAAATTAATAGTTTTTTCATAATTGATAAAAATAACCCTATAGTATATACTCTACATAAAATCAATAAAAAAGATAATGCAAAAACAATAGAAACGTTTTCTACTTTATATAGTATGCTGCAACATGCAGATCTTAAAAAACTATTTGGATTGGATGATAGATAAAACAGAGCCTCGTTTTACATGGTGACTAGGCGGCACCGCTGCCGCGCATTTGCCAAACTGTGCCGCCTACTGAGCCGACTATAGTTGAAGACTGGGCGGCAACATACATACGTTTTAAAAATCGCTGACAAGAATTTTCCCATGTGCCAAGCCTGGATTAATCAATCTATAGTTTAACAAGATGCCAAACTAATAGTGTATCAAATTTTTAAGTGCTCAGAAATCGAGTCTTAGGGGGTCAATTTTTTAAATTTTACGGGGGAGTCCCCCGCGTGCGGTTTTACACCTGCTGTGATCGTGCGGTTCGCCTCTACGTTGCTCCCTCAACACGCTTCGCCCGAAATTGCCGCGCACAACCAAATCCTTAGACGAGGCTCTCAGATAAAGCCATTAAAGGAGCTTTCAGAAAAGGTAAAAACTTGATAGCAATTTACTCTCATGATGCTAAATGAATTATTAAACATTCCAATGCGGACACTGTAATTTTTGATAAGGAAAAATTTCAAAACATCATATATTTTCTCATTGACAATCACCCTGTATCTACCTGATGTATTCACAGAAACAAATCATCAAATCCTAGCTCTACATATACAATTTTACCAAAAAAGGTTATAGATAATCAAATAAATATTTGTTTGCATTGCCATTGTGATAACACCCACTAGATAGGGCTTTGTGTTTAATTCCACCAATATGATGGTGAAAGGCAGATAACTCCATTAAAGCTTCATTGAGGAAGACCAGAAATGATATCCCAGGTGTATCGATTCCACAACAAATATCAGATATTTTATAGCGATACAGATTGAAGACATTGATTCAATTTCGTTTGATAAATCTTATATCTTGAAGACTTGAATAGAGAGAGAGAGAAATGGGGTTTAACGTCCAATCGACAATAACTAGGTCATTTCAGGACTAACATATGGTTTTAATTTTATTTTAATAATTCACTTGCGCGTAGGGGTCTTTAGAAGTTGGAGGAAACCTGAGGACCCGGAGAAAGCGACCCTACTCTTTGTCACATGTCGTACTGTACAATGGTAAATTCGAAACCACACCAGATGACTCAATGACAGGCTTTGTGATACAGAGTGCACACGCTAACCATCAAACCCCCCAATACTTGATTAAATACTGGTTTCACCCTTGTCAGTAGTACCGGACGGAGGGCCTGACAAGGACAGCTGTCTAGTTGTTTGGATGGAACAAAAAAACTGGGGTCCCATGTATACATTGGCATGCATGTAAAGGATTGTTTGGCAGTTGGCAGTCGATAAAAGAGTAGGTCATAGTGCTGATACCAGGGCAAAATTTCCCTTGTAGTACATTGTATGGCATATGCCCTTCATTAGCCCAGTGGGAGCAGAACAGTAGGACTTTAAACCCCATTTTATTTTCAAAATTCTCATGTTTATTTTAGCCGACTACCGTATCTATTTTCAAATTGAACATTTTATAATTTTCAATTCATTACGATGTAATAATATTTTTGTTGTAGATAAACTCAAGAGATCATTTTTTTATTTTTGGGGAAAATTTAGGAGATTATGACCTGTCTTCAGAGACACTGGACCAAACTTCATTTTACTATAAAATCTGTAACCTGCATTTGATTACTGGTGAGTTGATTTAAGCGTAATTTCAATCTTTTGTCAAGTCAGTATTTTCCTTCTGACTGCTATGAAGAAGTTTTGTTTTCATATATTTTCTGGGACTGAGCATTCTTTCAAATTGCTGTAAATGAAATATTGTTCTGACAGAGAAAACATTAATGAATATACCGGTATCTCCAGGAGCTTCATAGGTTTTAAATATCAAAGTACATGGCAAAAGAGGGCTATCCGAAATTTTCTGGCCATTGTCCAACAACTCAAATCTATCCTCAGGGGCATTATTTGGGACAGATAATGGGATTATCACTGATTTGGATGAAATTTTAGAACCATGTGAAAAACAATGTATTTATGACAGGTTAAAAATGCTGGAAAAATGGCGGAAGGCCTACAATTGCTAATGAAGACGGCATAAGCCATGCATTCCTACGTGCCCAGGCCAATGTGTACACTGGACCTCAGTTTTTGTCCCATCTGAATGACTAGGCAACTGTCCTTGTCTGACCCCCCGTCCTGCATCACTGACAAGGTGGAATCACTTGTACGGCCAATGCAGGGATCGAACACCTGACCTCCAAACTGGCGAGCCAGCGTCTTACCCACATCATTACGTGATCCCCCTGGCCCTGAGCTTAATGAAGCCCAATGTTATTAACGTCGAGAAATTTCAGGAAAAACTGTTGGCAACATCTCTCTCCAATCATCGGTTGTAGGTCACAGGTGACAAGGATTATGGTTGCCTGTTCAACCTCGTGGATTTTCTCCGGTTTCCTCCCACTGCTAAACTAAAGACCCCAACACGCAAGTGAATTATAATTATTAAAATAAAATTAAACCATATGTTAGTCCTAGTCCCGAAATGACCTAGTTGTGTCTCTCTATTTCGAAACACGTAAGGTTGAGATATGACGTTCTTGTTTATAAGTCAGTGGCCTGGCCCTGATTGGCCGTGGGGTTGAGTGAACTGAAGATTGACTGATTGATTGATTGAGTTTGATGAGACTGGGGGATTTTCTACACGCTGGTACTTACGTGTAATGACGTATCAATTTTTTCTTTGTCGCACATCTTAACGGACACACAGTTATTTTCTAGTTCAAATGTATGGATGTGTCTGTGTGATGAGGGGATCTAATAAAAACTTTTGTACCGCTTAATTACTTTAGAAGTTGCCGTACAGGTTGTTGATATTTTACAGGTGGCGCTGTATCTTTGACTTCCGTTTTAGAAAATGTTTTGACAATTTGTTTCTCCCAGAAAACTCCGGGCATTTCAAATTTATCTTCATATATCTCTGTGAACTATTAGTAAATAAGGTTTTGATTCATGTATTCATAACACCATAGAAATACTCAAAGGTAAATGGAAATATATCGTATTTTTCGCATAGAAAATCTAAAGATTTGGTCTTGACAATCTCGTCTAATTTATAAAATTTAGAGTTGCGTCCCCTGCCAGATTGCTACAGTCGACATAACACAACACCTCAGTCTCAGAACTGTATTAACTTTATGAATGATTATATACGATCTATGCATAAACTCAAGTTGTTTACTTCTGCCAGTTTCTAGTATTTTTTAGTTCATTTCAGACTAAAGTTGCAAAAATGTTGAAAATTACATAATTATTATTATAACGGGAAACGTTTCGTTTTCATTTTCAACCTAGTCTAGTTCAGTTGAAAATCATAAAATAAAAAATAATTAAGTCTAGACTAGACTTGTGGCAGTACTAGCAGTAGGCCTATGCCCAATTCTATAAATTTTGCACAAGGAGACATTCCTCACAACACCGGTCATGGGGAATTGACAAAATATCGCGTAACTCATAAACGAGATGATGGTTTATTTTTAGCATCACTAACAGACGCGACAGCGCGTGCTAGGGTTAGCGATAGGGTTGGGTTTGGTCCAAAATTTCTGATGAAATTGATGTCATGTGCAATTCAAAGTGATTGACCCGTGAGGAATGCCTCCCCCCAATCAATCATTGCATGACGCATCATGCTTTTAAAATGGAAAATCTATTTCAAAAATACATTAAACTGAGGATGCAAAGTTGCTTTGTTGAAGTGTATATGTGAAAAGGTTGTGCACATAAGTGCATTTTATACAAAAAACATTTGTAATTTGACTTTTACTTTAACAGCATTATGTATTCATCATTATAAGTATAACGACATATGTATTTTGCATCTTAGGTATTAGGTATTTTCTATGATGTATAATAACACTTTCAACATACATTTAGTTTTGGCCCTTAAATCCTGCCATTAAATAACTTAGTACTTTCACCTTTGAACTACAAGAACCTTTCGCTTTCAAAATATTTACTATTTTATTTTTAGTAGAAGAGGCTAACTAAGGAAGTTCTGGAGGTCTACAAAAAGATATCGTACAATATTTTGATAGAACAAAAATACTGACATTGTGTGACAGTACTACCAATTTATTCAAATTCTTTTCAATAAGTTATTGTTGAACATTCTCAAAAGCTCACTAAGAGCTTGATTTATCACTGTTTGTATACGAGGTACCATAATGAGCTATTACAAACAGCTGAAAGTCTTTTTTTCGTTGATAATTTTGAATAGTTGTTTTTTTGCTATTTGTGTTGCAAAAAAAGGGTTCAGTACAAAGACACCTTATGAATTCATACATCCCCCACAAGAGAATGTAATAGAAGATGATTGGTACAATGCTCATACCGACAAGTATACGTGTGGTGCAGTTCATGTTTCAGCAGTGATAAGACATGGGGCAAGAAATCCAGGAGAATCAGATAGTAAACGTATAGGCGACATACACATGAGAATCAAAGATAACATAAAAGATGGTGATAAGTTCAAATTACTTAAAGATTGGAAAAATACATTTCCTGTTAATAATAATAAGAACCTCAATGATGCTGGAGAAAATGAACAGCATCACTTAGGACAAAGAATTGCCAGACGATTGAAATCCCTCTTTCTTGAGGAAGACATGTCTGCAGTTCAGTTCATGGTGTCAAGTGCCAAGAGAACTGAAGATAGTGCATTAGCATTCTATGAAGGAATTGGTGAGGAAATAACCAGTGAAGCTACGGAAGAATTTGATTCTGAAGTGAATGATGAAAATTTAAGATTCCATACAATGTGTCAGAAATATATTAACAGTGTTGAAAACAATGCTACAGCGCTTAAGGAATATAAAGTATTTGGTTCAAGTGATTTAATTAATGAAGTGCTGGAAAAAGTCATTACCAAACTTGGGGTAGAGAAAAATGTCCTTGAACCAGGTAGAGTGCCATTAAAACTATCTTTCAAAGCTTCTTCTAGTGAAGATCAAACTATCTTCTTCTAGCAAATCTGATATAGCACAACATTGCTCTATTTAGCGTCGCAAGAGAATATAACTAATGATAAAATAACTACATGTATCAGAAATTGTGAAACCAAATGGTTTGGTTTAACGTCCTACTTATCTAAACCGACAGGGCAAATGAAGGAAAGATCACAAATTGTATCATTAAGTTCCCACATAAGTATAAAGTTTTTGGTCGTCATTGGATCAGTCCCAAATTTATTCTCTTAAAGATACCTTACTATGTTCAAATTGTGTGATTTGATGATATATTTGGTCTAAAAACATTTTCAAACTAATTAATCTATCAAAATATTTCTTCTAAATATTCAAAACCCTCTCAAAACACTGCATTCACCAGGGAATACCCCTGCTATAAAAAATATATTAAAAGAGGCCATGTTTGTCTCCCATGACATGGCTGACACAGTACCTAGTAACGGGTTCATTATACAAGATGTGGTTTTTATCTTAGAAACTGTTGTACGTTTTAGGTAGCTCACCATAAAGTTTATCCACAAATACATCATTCATTTACTAAAGCTGAGAGATCAAACAATCGGTGTGTGCATCCTTTGGCGTCACTTCGGCAGACATCCCTAATCAACGGATTGCCAGCTAGAGAAACCCTTACATTTTTGTCCTGTATGCGCTCCATGGTTATTTTCCATTTCAGGGAATCTGATATTTTTCTAGGAAGATTGTATGTTTTTACCTTCCATACATGTAGGGCCTATATACCAAAATTTTCATACTTAGATTGGAAATAACCACTTTAATTATAATTCCATATAATTATTTACCTATACATGTACATCTTATTTACCTATACATCTTATTGTATCAGTTAATACATATGTACTCACCTATTTTTCAGCCGATCTTAAAACAATGTTTATTATTTGTGGAAGTGAAATGGCTGTCTTCAAATCTTCGCCATGGTGTGATTTATTTGATGATGAAGACAATGAAATATTGCAGTATTGGTCTGACTTAAAGGTAAACTTATTTTAAGGTAATAGAGATGCTTTATGAGTTTCGAACATTTACCACTGTGGCTCATTCAGGTTCATCAATTTTAAGAAAATATCAATTTCTGTAGTGTCAGTCAGAAATTGTCATCAAAATGATTAATGAAAGAATATGATATTCAAATCGATGTTAACTATAATTTTCTTTTTTTTAAAAGAAATATTATAAAAGTGGACCTGCTTATAGAATTACTAGTGAACAGAGTTGTCCGTTGGTAGCAGAACTGTTTACTATAATGGATGACGTGATAGCTGTTATAGAGAGAACAGAGGAAGAGAAAGATGTAGAAGGGTAGCTAATATTTTCTAAACACCCATGATTATTTTGTTAAACATATTGTGATTGAGGTCATTGTCATATGTTAAATGTGCGTCATATGATTGATATGTGTCATTAATTCACAAAATTCTAAATATTGGGTCAAACTCTTAAAGATACATAATGGGAGATTAGATAAAGAGTTGTAGACCTCACTATAATAGTTTAAAACAAGATAATGTTAAGGGAATTTGCTGAAAATTGATCCACTCTCTAAACCAAGAAATTAGCGATTAAATTTTGGGTCTAGCCCGGATCATCATAATGATTGTCCAATATTTCATTTGATCACAAATGAGCGTTAAGTCGAAGATAGGATTCTAATCCAGTAAATATCACAGGCTGGCGATGACATCGAGAGTTGATTGTGGTCTGGATAAGTGAATTAATGTCTAATTAATAATGGGGCGTTGGGATGGCCTAGTGGTCTAGAGTGTGGCGCTTCGACTCTCTAGCTGGCTGGCCACCTCTGGCTTGTGGCTGAATTATTGAAATAAAATTATTATTATTATTATTCGATTTATATAGCGTTCATTACACAAGATTGTTTCTAAGCGCATTCACAACAAAACATATGTTCGTCCCAAAATGACCTAGTTGTGTTGAGTGGACGTTAACCCCATTTCTCTCTCTCTCTAATTAATAATTTAGATAATATTTTACTTTTACAATCATTACTTATATTAAGCCCTTCCTTACTTAATCATTGTGCTTGTAGTAAAGATACCATTAAACCCCAGCCCTAAAAAAACATAGCAATCTATTACAACTTATTGAATTTATGAGTACATTTTAGTGATTCGATGATTAGCTCTTAATAATGAATAAATACTTGTAGAAAAATATTGCTGACTATCAATTATTAGTGGAATCATAACTAACTCTGGACTTAACAATCAAGCAACAATGTACCCATGAAAAGATTTTTATATAAAAGGGAATTTCATTTTAGAAAAAGTCATAAACAAAGTTATTATTAGTGTTTCAGTTGCCTCGGACCCCAGGTTTCATTTCTTTTAATTTATATTCTATTTTCAGTTATTTACTAGGAAATATGATGTTTGGTCACGCAGAAACATTGGGTCCACTATATGCTGCTCTTGGATTATTTAATGATACTGTTCCATTAACGTCCAAAAACTATCATGAGCAGAAAAACAGACTTTTTAGAACATCAGAAATATTATCATTCTCCGCTAATATTATGTTTGTATTGTATGAATGTGAGGAAAATGAACATCTCTTGAATGACGAAGAAGAGGAGGATGACAATCCTGATGATGATTATCGCATTCAGTTATTCGTTAATGAAAAACCAATGCTAATTCCAGGATGTAAAAATCTATTATGTCCATATACGGACGTCAGAGAATTGTATTCAGATATCAGTGATGATTGCCACTTTGAATATCTTTGTGATCCTCATAAAAAAATGCACGATGAGTTATGATACCAATTACTAAAACTTTATCTTAGAAATTTACCACCTTACATTTGAAAGTATAAATTCTACCTCCCATCTCATATTTATTAGAGCCGCATTATGAACAATTCCATAAAGAACTGATAGTTTCGGCTATAATTGTTAAAAAAAAAATAGATAATGTAATGGAGATTTGCTGAAAATTTCAGTCAAATTACTTCATTTTAATAACACAGTAGTCTTGATTCTCATGTTACCTCCATTTATCCAATTTTTACGGTTATTCAAAAGCTGTTGAACCGCAGATTGGAATCAAATCTGTTGAAATTTTGACCCATCAGATGGCATCAAGACTTCAAGAGTTGATTATGGTCTTGTCCTGTTAATAAATGTCTAATTAATAGTTTATGATATAAAATTCAAGAAGGCCTAATTATACACCTCATAACATGAGAATTGGATGAAAGCCAGTATGACTGTCTTGCAGATATTTCTCTTATGAAATGTTGTAACTCTATGGCTATTCTGACAAAACAAAGTAGTTTGTTGAAGACAAGATTACGAGATGAATGACATTAGGCTTAAAAACTTATGAGTAATTGATAGAAGACTTAAAGGAGTCATCCCATTCCGGAAATATTTTCATTTTAGGGAATAAAGCTGGTTAATTCTGCATGAACTTCTTATCGAAACCCTTGTCCTATTTAGCTATTCCCAGTTGTGTACAACACATTTGAGCTGTTTTGATAAAGCCATTATTAAGAGAGCCAATATTTCTTTACATGTTGGCATTTTAACAGCATTTTTAAATGTACATCTTGTGAAATCATGAGAAACCCCTCTGAAGAGCTGATCAAATCATGGAAAACCTCTCTTGCTCAAGCTTTTCCTTTTGGTGAGGTATGGCATCATTGTTATGCACAGCCAATGAAATATCTTTTCTTCACCCCATCTCATAATTTAATCCATTCTACAAATTCAAGTTTATTTATGATTACTTAATCTGAATACTTTTCTTGTTTCATGACCTTATGATCAGTAACTTTTATTTAAGAAAGAGCTGCTATAAAAAGCAATCTGTAAACTCCAGCTTTTAAGTCATACTCATCACTGACTTAAACTTAACTTGAGGATTACATTAAATTACAACATTATGAACATATCAAAGATACTGACCGTCTAAAGGTTTAAATTTAAATAAATCATTTTAGGTCACCAGTTAGTAGTGAAAGGATTGATAGGCCTTATTCAAATTGTCATCAGTCTAAAATTTGTATTCAGTGTGCCCTTTCTTGTTCATTAAAGGGACAATAACACTCTTGCTGGCTTGACAGGTCCAGAAATTTTTTTTAGTTTTATTCTAACTGCTAGATGTTTAAGTGCCCTACCTGTTGTGTAAATTATCCATTACATCCTATTTTACTTATCCAGAGGGTTCGAAAATAGTTTTAAATCTAAGTAACATTTGAAAGTGTTTACGTAAAGCTTTTCAAACCATGTAGTTGAATTTATCCAATTTTTTTAATTCAGTGTGTTATCATCAATTAATTGGAATATTGTAAAATAGTACAATTTGTTGACCAGAAAAAAGATTTTGACATATTATTCAGTTAAAACAAGAGTGGTATTGGGCCTTCAAGTATAAAAACATAATATGTTCACATGAAAATGTGGGCATAGTAAAATAAAACAGTTTGTGTTATGTTTATTTTAATTTTTTTACATTTAATTATAAATATTTTAATTCTTTTACTTTTTACTGCTATAAGAAACACCAATATTTCAATGAATAGGGTGATCATTTAATTGCATTATCATATATTTTCAGTTAGCTTTTATACAAATTGTTATTCGTATCTTCTATAGTTTTCATCCAATGTAAACTGGTTTCATTTTAACTTATTGATGGATCACATCAACATTGTATTTTATGTTTATGCATTGTTATTAATGTTAAAAAATTTTATGCATAATTTTGATTTAGAAATAAATTTGTATAAATAATTAATTCTGTATTAATGTCTCATACTGAATCTCAAGATACAAACAAAATCTATCCTGAAATAATATATATATCTAGCTAACCATGTTACAGGATGTCCTCCACCAGTTGCCAAGTTACGAGCTGTCAGCCATTTATCAGAAAAGATATCCTTCAACAATACACAATGTTTATAGGCTTTGTTTATCAAAATTATTTCATGCCATTACCATTTTCCAATATATATTACACAGTGTTCTAAGCCATCAAATTTGGACCCTGGGTGAATCACGCTTGATCGCTGCACTCCAACATGTGATACCAAATTAACCAACTTGACCCCATGAATTCTTTAGGCCATCGAATTTGGCCCCCACCCCAACCCCCCAGATGTGGTATCATATTATCCAGAATGTTGGTCAACAATTTGGGTCCCGGTGTGTGATGAGGTATTGATAAATCATTGAAATCTATCATTTATTACCATTTTGGTGGTTGTATTTTTTAGAATCATTTGGAAACTTTTCTAGACACAACAGAAATTTCTGGAAACAGTGATTAGAAATAACTGGAAGATTTGGGGGGGGGGGGTTCTAAAAAAAGTTTTGGAAAATTTGACATCTGACTCTTCTCTTTCGTTTCTGGAGTTTAACGTCAACTCCCACCTAAGGTGATATCGTAGACAAGTGACTCATTTGGATCCCAAGTGAATTAGAACCCGGGGCGAATTGGGGCCAGGCTAGAATTTGGGTTCCAGGCAAGCCAAGTATCATTCTAGTATTGACATAAATTGGGTGAATATGGGCCAGGATCGAATTTGGACATCCAGGAGAATTTTGCCTTCTGGCAAATTTGGGCTCGGGCAAAGTCAAGTATTGTGCTAGTAAATGCTGTGAACAAAACTGATTACAAAAAATATATTAAATTAAATCTTATTTTATTACATTTTTATAATTTTATCGCATTTAACAGTTTTATATACAATAGATGATAACAAATTTACATAATGAGCACAAATTTACATAATGATAACAATTTTATTTTATATCATGTTCATAATCACATTCCAGCATTGTTACATCACTTCGTTTGAACACAAGGCAGAATTAAATGGACGACAACAACCATAACTACGGAATGATGACTTATGAGCTCATTCAATAAACTTTAAACATTTTTGAGTTAAAATATAGAGAATACATATTTAATATTTACAGATTACTCAGTTCTATCACTTGTAAATAAAAATAACACTTTTGGTTTAAACATTAACAAGGAAAATATCTATAAATGCAGTTTACACAATTCCAGTGTAATTACATCATTGTAACATAATTCTGTATTATTAAACCAGCAAACTAAAAGTTGCACCATGGCAGTTATTTCAAAAAATAAATATTTATTCAATATATATGTAGGGCCTATATAAAAAGGTTGTAGAATATTGGTATTAGTATTCTAAGAAATGCTAATAAACCATAGGTAATATTAATGCTGTGGCTATTTGTCCGACATCAGACCTAAGCTAAGTGTATAAGCTTTCCTGTGAGAGAGGCCAAGAGCAGGATAGAACACAGGACCACCTGGTAAATGAACCAGCACCAAACTCAGTGGGCCATTCTAAATTCTAAAAACTCTTTAATATCATTACTTAGTGCTCAATTCTTCCTATTGTCTACGACATAGGTCTGATACTGTCACTATGCAGCTTGTTAACAAGCCTGGAAGTAAGGCACTTGTATCAGGCACAAATTCAGACTTTATCAAGCACAACCTCTCTGATGCCTGTCTTTTATCTATGGTTTTATTTATATTATAACACATGTCCGCATAATAAAGATCAAAATACAATCAAAGCAACAATATTATATTGAGAGGGTCAGAGGGTGTATCTTGGTTATAATAAATGCTTTTTGGAAGCCTACTATTTTTACTTAGATTTAATTTAAAAAAACAAAACAAACACACACAAAACGCAACCACACTCGAACTATCAACATTAAAAGGTTTATCTTTATGAGCACAAATACGATTGGAATTGTTTTATTTTTTTCACAAACATTATCCTGCAAAATAAGCATCGTGATATTTTGTGCACAAGCAATTAATTATGCATAATTCGTGCAAACCAACTACTTTTTGTTTAAAGATAAATCCAAATTTTAGTAGATACTAAAATCAATCTAATATTATCCAATCAAATTACTAAAATTTGAATTTTATCTTAGTTAAAATTTCGTGAAACAGGTCCCCGACACTCATTATCTAATCTAGACAGGCCATTTTAAACCATGTGACAGGCCATTTTAAACCATGTGACAGCAGGAACCTATTATTAGTTTTTGATGATTCTCAATAAATTTTAACAATTCGCCAACAATGGTCTGAATTTCAGACTCTGAAACTAATCATTAAAAACAGAACTCCTGCTAAAACAGCACAACTATGTGATACTTGAGTTGTAGTTATAAATCATTGCAGGGATTTTATTTTTAAACTATATTTTTTATTCAGGATATATGACCAGGATTGCAGGGAAGTATACAACAAATAGTTGTGTATTTCCCCGATGTTTGGTAAAGTAACAGAACCCGACTGTAAGTTTCCATTTAGGTTTGATTGATATTAAATGACGTAAAGCAACATAATGGATGCATTCTTCTTTGAAAATGAATTAAAACATTTTATGTTACGTTAGATTTGTAAGATTTGTTTCGTGTTTATCATTGTCCATATCTGTACCTTGATTATTTAAAAGTTCATCTAACGAACTTGACATTAAGTTACTTTGATCTTGTTCCATTATTATTTGGCTCATCATTCTCTTGTTTCTAGAAAACAAACATAAATACACATTTATCATATTTATCAATTAGATTAGGTAACTTCTTCAGAATACAACCAAACAAAAAAAATGGATGTCTGGCATGGTTACTTAACAAACTTGGAGTGTTTTAATTTGTAACTGCCAATCCAACCTTACTACCACCTTAATTACATATCATAATTTCTATCATACTTTAGAGCAGTCAAATCTCTCTTGAAGCTTTAAATGTACGAAAATAGCTCAAAAATGAGAGTGTAAATAATAAGGTGTTTCTTGTCTGGCAACCGCTGCTTGTATAAGAAATTTGTGTAGAAATCGAGATGTAATGGAATATGATAAATTGAAATCTAGTCTGTATACCTTTCTGCTTGCTCCTTTCCATTTTCAATCATTCTCAATGATTCACATCTGGACAAAGATGGCATTAAACTAGGACTTGTAATAGACATAGGTGTATGAGTAACTGGCTGAACTTGCTGGGGCATGGATTGTTGGTATTTCTGAGAATTTGATCTGGACAGTGCTTTGGCTTGACCTAGCTAGAAAACGATAAAACTATACAATATGAAAGCATTCTTAATCTTAGACTTAAGTTATTTCTCAACTTTCAACCAATGAAATGAAATGAGGTTTAACATCCTACTGTTTTGCTCCTAATCTGTGCTATGAGAGAAATTTTGCTTGGACAGCAGCACTAGGGCCTACTCTTATATACAAGGGGGAACCACGCCGGAAAATCTGGATAAAGTTTTTCGGCCATTGCAGGGAGCGAACACCTACCTCTACGCTAGCGAGCCAACGTCTTATCCACTAGGCAACGTGATCCCCTGTTTATAACAAATATCTTCGGTCCAGAAACACAAAATTTGGCACATAAGGCAAACAATTTAGATAAATTCCCAACTCAAGTTGGAGAATGCTTTGTGAACTCGAGCCAATACAATTCTATCATTATATCTATTTTGTTTTTTTGCTATTGGCAAAATAATAGAAGGCATAAATTGTCAACTGTGTTAAATATCAGGTACTCTTTAAATGAATTTGTCACAGAAGAGAAGGGAAATTCCTTACACAGGTAGCACAATATTTTGGTCCCACTCCATTTCGGATTTAGTTTACGACTTTTCTGGCTTGGTTTCATTCTCAGATGAAACATTAAGACAGCTTGTTCTATTTTGTTTCATTGCCAAGTATTGAGCTTGACAATAAAATACTATTGAAAATTTGTGTATATTTAGTAATACTTCGTTGTTTTTCTTTTATCAAGGAGTAAATGCGCTTGATTGACCGAAAACTGCTAATGCTTTTATAATTGTTAAAGCCTAACTGTATTTTACATGAAACAGAATAATTGCAATCCACACATGGCAACCTTTATCGATGATTGGCAACTGACAAATTTTGATTAGCCAACAAAGAACTGTATTGGAATTATCAGTTAATCAGCTTTTTTAATCGTTGCCATTTCCAATATTCTCCGAAAAGATTTTTCTTTGTACGCATATCAATGTGTAGCTTACGTATTATCCTTAAAACTTTCTAGGGACTTGTAAAAACAGTGCATGTAGTGTAAATATTTACTTTTGTTTTTGTGTAGGTCATTTTGAAATATTCCTTTTTTCAAAAATATATTACTTTTTTCAAAAATATATTACTTTTTTCAAAAATATATTCCTTTTTTCAAAAATATATTCCTTTTTTCAAAAATATATTACTTTTTTCAAAAATATATTACTTTTTTCAAAAATATATTACTTTTTTCAAAAATATATTACTTTTTTCAAAAATATATTACTTTTTTCAAAAATATATTACTTTTTTCAAAAATATATTACTTTTTTCAAAAATATATTACTTTTTTCAAAAATATATTACTTTTTTCAAAAATATATTACTTTTTTCAAAAATATATTACTTTTTTCAAAAATATATTACTTTTTTCAAAAATATATTACTTTTTTCAAAAATATATTACTTTTTTCAAAAATATATTACTTTTTTCAAAAATATATTACTTTTTTCAAAAATATATTACTTTTTTCAAAAATATATTACTTTTTTCAAAAATATATTACTTTTTTCAAAAATATATTACTTTTTTCAAAAATATATTACTTTTTTCAAAAATATATTACTTTTTTCAAAAATATATTACTTTTTTCAAAAATATATTACTTTTTTTTTTTTTTTAAATATATTACTTTTTTTTTTTCAAAAATATATTACTTTTTTTTTTTCAAAAATATATTACTTTTTTTTTTTCAAAAATATATTACTTTTTTTTTTTCAAAAATATATTACTTTTTTTTTTCAAAAATATATTACTTTTTTTTTTTCAAAAATATATTACTTTTTTCAAAATTATATTACTTTTTTCAAAAATATATTACTTTTTTCAAAAATATATTACTTTTTTCAAAAATATATTACTTTTACAAGAACTGTAATTGCAACTAATGTTTTATCGTTTGGTGGGGCCTTTTAATAGCCTAGCCACGTGTTTCATGTTAACATTGATTTGACAGTTGTGTTCAACGATTCCTTTCAACTTATTCCTGAGTCCGAAACTTCACCTACCTGAATCCGAAATGTCACCTGCCTGAGTCAAAAACTTCAAGGACATATTTATTTCAGTCCGAAATGACACCGGATATGACATGCACCGTAATCATTATAAATAGGTTCACAGAACTGTTAAAATTAACTTACAGCACATTTAATAAGTTTCCAGATATCTTGTTGTCTACTTCGTTGATTAGATGAAAGCTGTTTACATGCTGCACTTATGTCATCACAACATCTCTGTATATTGGGTAAAATTTGATTCAAATGAGCACGACAGGCACAAATTTTACTGAAAAACATGAAATTGTTAGTTGACTGATTAGATTAAAATAATGGAAAATGTCAGTAATAAAAAATCAGCAATAAATGTCCATGTGTATTTCACATATTTCTGTCCCAGCCCTTAATCTACAAATTCTAGATATTGATCACATTTTTGACACAGATATTTATGCAGCATTTTATTTCCTTATACTATCCTATTCATGGATGAAGTGAAACCTTATTATAAAGAGGTCTGCAACAGCAGGGCTACTGATGAAACCTACGGCTACTTTCCCATAGTATCAAAATGCTATCAAAGACCATCTAACCTGATATGAGCCAGCATTTCTGCTACTGATCTGTCTCTAAATAAAATACATTTTGTCACTGCATCTACCATCTGTGTATGCTCTATCAAGTTGCTACCTGTACAAAGTTAACAAACAAAAATAATGTTATACTAGTGTTTGCGAAATAGCTTTATTTAATGTCCGCTTCCATGAGGTGATATCGCAGACAATGTTATACTACACTGGAAACTTGGTATGGTTTAACTTGGTGTATATAGCCCTAATTTCTCTTCTGTGTTGAATTATTCATATCTATAGTTTAATTTCGGCTAATAGTGTTCAAGTTGTACTTGTGTACAACTTAAAATCATAGTGTTTAATTTTGATTACCAAGTGTTTAATTAACAAATTAAAGTTAATTAGACGCTATGTAATCAAAATTAAACACTAGTGGAGTAAAAAGGAGTCATGATCAGACGGACTCGGCATCTAAACACTATTCTGCCAAAATAAATACCAGTGGGATAGTGGAGTAAGGGGAGACCACGAGAAGACAGGTCTGGCACCTAAAAACACAAATCCCACAAAGAAGACATCTACCAATCCAGAAACAGAAGAGATCATCTACCAACGATATGTTTTTATTAAATAAAGGGAAGAACTTCCCACTAAACCTAATCCATGGCCTAAGGCCAAAATGGAAAGATTGCAAAATCATATTCTAAAAATCAGGAGGCTGCTTCGGCTCTCCTATTTCTTGTCTGTGATATCACTTAAGTGGAAGCAGACGTTAAACACCAAAAGAAGAAGAAGAATGCCAGCACATCCTTATTTTCATTGCTAGTTTACAAACAGTTTTATTTACAACAAATTGTATTCTATAATGTCTGTACCCAGTCCTTTTTTTTAAAAAAAGAAATTAAATCAATAAATAATATGACAGGAACCGGAGACCTGTGTCCATAATAAAAAAAAAAATACAGAATACCTTTTAGAGCTTGTCTTAGTTGACTAAACAATGTTCTTGCCTTTTCTTCACTGAAATTGAATAGGCAATAAAATTGGATTATTATTCTTCCATTTGGCATGATGGGGTATTTATCAATATGAGTGGTTTTGAAAAATATTCTCTTAAAATGCATTCTTCTATATGAACATGAAGGTAAAAGTAAATGTATATTCACCATTCATTGAGATGTTGGCTTTGCTTTCCTCGGGCATATGGACTTTTCTGCAGCTCTACGATTTTGGTTTGCAAGGCATTTGCATCCTGTTCCAACTTTAGGGCATAATCTCTCTTAAAAGAAAAAATATCAAAATTTGACTTCTAATTCTAAAATCGTCATTGATTGTTGTGAAATTATAATAAACAATCTTGATAAGGTTGTGAAATCAATCTGCATTCCTAGTTAAATTTCAATAATTCATTTTCAGAATTCAGTTTACCAGGTAAACCATCTCAAAGATCAGAACATTTTTGTGTGATGAGTCCTGTTCTTGGGCACACTTAGCACTCCGCTAAGGTGGAAGAACATAGATATCAACCTTCCATTGAAAGAAACAAAATCAAGTAGTCAAAGCTTTATCTAAAGGCTCATCTAGTAACCATGTTCATTTATCTTTGGAGACAGATATAAGCAAGAATTATATAGGCCTACAGAGTATTTAAAGCCCCAATACCACTCTTGTTGTAACTCAATAATATGTCCCAAACTTTATTCTGATCAACAAATTGTACAATATTTCAATTAAAAAGTGATACAAATTTCATCTTAACACACCTAATTTTAAAAATTGGAAAAATTCAACTACATGCCCTAACATGGTTTGAAAAGCCTTACGAAAGCACTTTCAAATGCAACTAGGATTTAAACATATTTTGGAACCCTCTGAACAAGTAAGATAGGTTGTAATGAATAATTTACACAACAGGTAGGACACTTAAACATCTTGTAATTAGAATAAGGCTATTTTTTTTCTGGACCTGTCAAGCCAGCAAGAGTGTTATTGTCCCTTTATGACTTTTCAAAATTTCATTTACACTTAAATTTTCGTCACCAGAAAAAGATCTCAATGAAATAAACCCTATTTATAGGCAACTAAATAAGTTAAACATACCAATTCGTTAAATTTATCAATATCATCTTCTGTTTTCTGCCATTTTGAAAACATTGAATCAGATGCTGAAGAACAAAATTTTATTACAAATCAGTTTTTAAGCTTTCTCTGGAAAATATTCTTACGTTAAATTTTTGATTTACAAATCCTGATCTCAAATTTCCATGTTCTTAACACTCTAAACAATGAGAATAGTATATCATGACAGTTCACATTTATATTCATGCACCAAAAATTACAGATTAAAACTGATGAATAAACTTACTGATACCATCCACCCTCTGATCTTCATATTTAGCAATATCTAACTCTAAACTGAAACAATATAAAAGAACATATTTAGTCCTGCAAGACTCTGTTATATTATCTGAGCAAAACTTAAATGACCTGCTGAAGACATAACTAATTCCTGTAAAAGCCTCCATTATGTTTCTGTAAATGAATAATTAATTACCTTTCTTTGAAATGATCTTTTCTTGCCATCATTTGTCCCACATCTGACAGCATTTTACTCTTCATTCGCACAAATTCTGAATTAGACCTCAATAAACTTAACCTGCAAATTTTATATCATATATATACTAAATATTTATATCAACGCACAGTTAGGACAGTTAAATTTCATATAAAGATACATCTCTTTAAATATTATTAGAGTCATCATTCCATCTTTATAAATTATATCTGCAAATTTTGTTCTTCTAATGAATATACAAAAAAAGTCTTATGTGTTTGTTTTACTTATACATTGTACATGTATCTAATCCAGTTTTGTCAATGAGTAACTGCTTTTGAATTTGAAGGCAGTTATCAAAGATCAATCATAGTCCATGACAGATTGTAACATAGTATTAAAGTGAAAGCCAGCCATTGCACTTATTTTATTATCATTTTCCAGTCATAAATTAGTTTCAACCATATACATGGCGTTGTCACTGAATATGGTTCTATATTCTGCATTAATTTATCTAAGAAAAAAAGGATTTTAAACTTACATGGTGGCTCTCTGGCTTCCGATCAGACGTTTAAAATCTTGATTCTGTTCTTGACAGAAGAAAACAGCATGAGCCCAAGCTTTTCTTTGTTCCTATAAGTATCAAATTATTTCATAAAAAAACTTATTCAGAAATTTCATAAAATGAATAATTATTGTTTTAGGACTAAAAGATGGTATTTTTTGTGACAAAACTTATATATCATAGTTTGAATAAATCATGAAAACCTATAAAAGACATATTATTAACATCTTTCTAGTTTTTTTTATATATCTTTAGTTCTGAAGGAATTACAATTAATACTTCCTCTGAAAACAGAGCTACTACAATATTGGTTTGGATGTTGGCAAGCCTGATTATCAAACCTAAGTTTTATAATTCCACTGCACTATAATATAATAGTATAAGCATTAAAAATAATACTTTTAGCAGTCTATTATTTACATAATAAAAATTTCTATTGATCCTGTGCCATGTATAAAATTACTTACAGCATTGGTTAATATTGTTTTGGGTTCTTTAACAATATGCTGTACCATCTGAGGCAACTGTTTACCTCTCTTGTATGTTAAGTTTGAGTCACTTTTCCTAAATAAAAATACTAACCATTCTTCTTCACCCTTTATCGTAAGAAAAAACAAGCCAACAGTGAGGCTGATGTCCCCCGCCGAAATCCCAAAATAAGTAGATGACACGTATTAATTAATCGCAAATTTATTTTTTTCAAAAGTATTGAGCAATCGAACTATACACTAAGTTTCATCACTCTCTACCAGATAGAATCAGACATTGTTCATCATCGAACTCCATCAAGGCATTTACCTAATGTGAATGAATGAAATGGGGTTTAACGTCCTACGCTTAAGCACCTAACCTGGGCCAATTGAAGACGGGCCTACGCCAACAGTGTGCTATGAGGGAAATTTTGCCCGGGCAGCGGCGCTACGGCCTACTCTTATATCAAATTCCAACTGCCAAGGGATCTTTTACGTGCACTCCAATTTGTACACGGGACCTCGGTTTTTCGTCCCATCCGAACGACTAGGCAGCTGTCCTTGTCAGGCCCTCCTTCTGCATCACTGACAAGGGGAAATCACGCCGGAGAATCGAGATGAACTTTCTCGGCCAATGCAGGGATCGAACACTCAACCTCCAGGCTAGCGAACCAGCGCCTTATCCACTTAGCCACCGTGATCCCCATTTACCTAATGTACGCCTACACCTAGTTTGAACATTCTTCCTTAATTAGTTGCTTATCGCTCTGCTTACCCTCAACAGAAAATGTTCATTATTGAACTTAGTCAAGGTATCGATGAAATAAAACTATATACCAAGTTTCATCACTCTCACTTAATTACAACTAAAGTTCTTGTGTCCCAAAGCATCAACCAATCAAATTGCTTATCTCTGCTTACCCTAAGCAGAAAATGCCCATCTTCGAACTCCATCAAGGTATTGACCTTCTAAACACCTACATCAAGTTTGAATATCCTAGCTTAATTAGAAGGAGAGTTATTATGTTCCAAAGTCTCGGCAAATCATATTGCTTATCGCTCTGCTTACCCTGCGCATTATTGAACTCAGTCAATGTATTAATGAAATGAAACTATATACCAAGTTTCATCACTCTAACTTCATTACAACTCAAGTTATCGCGTCCCAAAGCATCAACCAATCAAATTGCTTATCTCTGCTTACCCTAAGCGGTAAATGCTCATCTTCGAATTTCATCACAGTATTGACCAAATAAACACCTACACCAAGTTTGAATATCCTAGCTCAATTAGAAGGAGAGTTATTATGTTTCAAATTCTCGGCCAATCAAATTGCTTATCGCTCTGCTTACCTTAAGCAGAAAATGCTCATTATCAAACTTAGTCAAGGTATTGATAAAATAAAACTATATACCAAGTTTCAACACTCTCACTTAATTACAACTTAAGTTATCGTGTCCCAAAGCATCAACCAATCAAATTGCTTATCTCTGCTTACCCTAGGCGGAAAATGCTCATCTTCGAACTCCATCAAGGTAATGACCTAATGAACACCTATACCAAGTTTGAATATTCTAGCTCAATTAGAAAGAGAGTTATTGTGTCCCAAAAAGTGTGACAGACAGACAGACAGACGGACAGACAGACAGACAAACAGACGGACGGACGAACCCATTTTAATAGTCCCCTGCTTTCTTCGAAAGGCGGGGGACAATAACATACATAAAATGAATAATAATACAAACAGATAGAATTTAAGATACTTTTAAATAGTCCACTTGTTGTTAAATTAAATACACAATATTACAGACTGCATATAACATGTCTCTCTCAGCTATTATTCTAGATATATTTTCTTGATGTGTATACTATCTCCCTGATAATGTATGTCTACTTCATCGTTAACACTGTTTATCACATGCATTTTGCATACCGATAGTCCATTGGCCAATCACGCTATTTTGCCGAGATTTCGCCTAATAGTTTGGATGCAGCTATGGAGGGTGTAGCGCCAGGCAGGGTAAGCCTACTCTTCTGGATACCTGTTACCACTGTTTGTCGTGTATTTTGTACCGATGAACAGTTCATTTGCTGATTACACTATTCTTTTTCATTTTTTTTCTAAACAATATTTTGCTTGACTACACTATTTTGCCTATACCAGTTGTTTTGGGGAATACTACCGGTGTAGGCTGTCATTGATAGTCCATTTGCCAATCACGCTACTTTACTGAGATTTCGTCTAATAGATTGGATGCAGCTTTGGCGGGTGTTTGCCAGGCAGGGTAAGTTTACTCTTTGGACACCTGTTACCACTGTTTGTCGTGTATTTTGTTGAGGCATTAAGCCACTACTAAGAACGCCATTTTTAAACGGGAAATGTATGACGTTGTATGTCGAATAAAAACAACTCTTTATTAATTTGAATGAAAATATTTGAAGATGTGCCACTACATTGGCCTCTGTAAGTTTAATTTGTCATAATAGTATAAAATTATCTTAATTTTAAGATGTTACATACATTAATCAAGAAACTGAATATTGCCACTTGGAACAAAAGGTATCCAATCGTAGCTAAACAAAAACAGATCAGAATATCTCAACATTTTTAGCTACGTTCTCGTAGCTAGTTTAAATTGAACCATACCCCATTTCTAATGGATAGTTATATGTGAATGAATTAGATCAGTTGAGGTATTCACTTATTATTAATTTGTCAGATCATTTTGTGTCTGACAAATATCTATACAACGAGGAAACCCATAAAAATTTATCAATTGGGTAATTCCACATTAACTTTTCACATTTGTAGTTTTAATTTGTAATCATATATCCTACTTTAGTTTTACCAAAAATTTCAAAATTCTATAGAATAGGATGGTGTTCATAAAATATATGTATTTTTATGGCCTTATGTAAAATACATGTACATATCAATTTCGTATGTTTTCCCTTCTTTTCCCGCCTTGAAATGAAAGGAATAATGTAGTTAATCAAAGAACTGTTATTTTAAAAGCAATAGTTACTTTAATGTGATGAAATTAAAGAAAACTGCAAAACTAGCAATATTATATGTCTCACGTGTCAGAATTTTAATCAATTTGTAACTTACAGGTTCTGACCAACATTGTGAAGCAGGTTTGGTTAAATCTGGACTTAGACCACTGGCTAATAATATATCTTGATCTAATGGAGGTATTTTAGTCTCCTGTTCGATGATACGTTGTAAATCCTGCATCGTTTGAGTGCTTGGTACAGGTACAGATATTAACCGATTGGCTTCAACAAATAATATATGTGAAATCTGCAAAACATTATATATACAACTTGTAAGATGGTCTCCACCAGTTTACTAGCAGCAAAGTCCTCCATGTCGTGAAATGAAATAAAATTGGGTTATGTCCTACGGTTCTGCTTCGAACTGGGCTAATGAAGATGGGCATACGCCATACAGATTGCTACGAGGAATATTTTGCTCGGACAGATGCACTACAACCTACTAACTGTCCATTTTATCAACGTCTTCAGTACCCTAGTTATAAGTTTATATATAGATGAATTAATGATGATAACATATTGATGATCGATTGACTTTGTGATATAAACATACCTTAAGAGATAAAATACTTTTTAAATGAACAAAGCAGTTAGGTCTTCGTTCTTCATTTAAACCTCCTCCTCGACTCTTTGCATCCCATCTTAACATTAGTTTCAACCAATTCTCAAAATAATTTTGCATTATTCTATAAATAAAAGCAAACACTGTCCATGACATGATATCATCGGTGGGGAGTCAAAAGTTCGTATCTGGCATATTTTTTTATCGTATTTTCTTGAAAAAATCAACTTTGTGTCTAACCAAAGCATTACAATCAAACGAAATATAGCCAGTATTGTTTTATGCTGGTTATATACATATTATTGAAATTATTGTTGATGCTCTATTGTGTGAAATCCAAAAAATTAAAGCAGGTAAATGTGAATATTTTCCTGAGATATGTCTTTGCTGTATAAAATTGCAAATAACTAGCTTTCACTCCTTATTTCTACACTAGATGTTGACCTTGATATTCTTAGATCGTTACTTACTGTTTAAATGGCTTCACATACATTTTGTAAATAAATATTTGAGAAAAGCTTAAGAAATACGACATTTTACATAGGACATTTTCAGGTGACGGTTTTATAAGACATTTTGATTCTTAACCTCTGGGCTAGTTTTGACTCTCCTGGACAATTTCCCAAAATCCAGAAACAACCTTTTGACCCCCAACCGAGGAAATTCAAAGAAGGTGGAATCTTTAACTGTGCAAAGATGATATTTACAGTTACAGAAAAGGTCCAAATCTGCCGACAAAAGATAAACCCATTTTTTCAAATTGTTATAAGAAATCTGCCACTTACTTTGTTAAATGGTTTGGAGTAAATAGTTTCTTTGAAAATCTAATTTCAGCATTATTGTCAAAATAAGCACAGATATCATCTGGGGACTTCTGATTAACTTCTTTATGCCTTCAATTATAAGGAAATATTACAATGAAATTATAGTGCTGATATTACAATGAAATTATAGTGCTAATATTACAATGAAATTATAGTGCTAATATTATATACACAAAATATAGAAAATTGAAACAAACTACACTCATACTGTGATAAATCTTTGTACTGAAATCACTAAATGCCATATACTCAAAGATTAATAACAAAGCATTCATTTACCATCTGACAGGAGACAAAGAAGGTAAAAATGGTCTTGATCCAGTTAAACATTCAAATATTACAGTTCCAAAAGACCAATAATCTACTGTCTGTGTATATTTCTGACCAACAAATAATTCTGGAGCCTGAAAATACAATTCATTCAAAGGACAAATCATTCAACGAAATCGAATTCAGCACAAAATTTACGCATAGTTTTTTTTGATAAGAGTTTGATCATCAAATGGATTAAATTGTGTGCAGGCCTTTGAAACACAACCAGCCTTATCTGACAATTTTTGAGGGATAAGTTATCAAGACTTTCAATTACAATTATGTATTTATTTATTACATACATATACAGTGGACTCTGTCACATCCGACTTCGTACAGGATCGTAACAATATGTTGGACCACACAGCGTGTCAGAATATCGAGTTTTTTTCAAAACCGGAAATACTGTAATTTCAAAAACTGGAAGTATTTTTTATATTGTAGCCTCGAATCATATGAATGTTATTCCCTTAAAAAATGATAAACCTTTCTGTATATTCAAAATCTTATTACATTAATTTTTATTTCATTTAATATGCATAGGCATTTTGAAGTAGTCAAGTCTCCCATTAATTTATCTTCTTCTCCGTCTTCAGTTGATCAAACTATTGTCTTTGCTATCACATGTTCATTGATAATGGGCGAACTTGATTGAACCGTCTTTCACACCAGTCCGGGTTGAAACCACACTACGCTCCGTTTATGCATGTTTCCCGAAACACACACACCTAATATGTGATTGTATGTGACATTTCTCAGTAGTTTTGTTACCGAAAATACTATAAAACTACGAAATTAAAGAGATTTTGTTCATCCAAATAGATATGGTAACGTTGAGCCAACTGTCAGTGTGTGTGTATACAGACAATTCCCAAGATGCTTTGCAAGTCGCCACTCTGAGGGGGACCAAACTTATAGGCTATTCAGGTTCAATCGGCATGCGCAAGAAAATAAATTGGGACATGGAAATTATGTCAGATGTCACAGCAATCCAAAGTGATCAGACATCGGATATGACAGAGTCCACTGTATATTTTATTTGATCAAAGATTAGATTAGAAGTAAATAAGAAAATTATACTTACTAAATACTGTAAAGTTCCAACAAAAGATTGGCAAACACTACTCTGATCTAATTCTTTAGCATAACCAAGATCAATCAGTTTATATATAGTCTACAAAAGAACATGAAATAGGATTAAATGTCCTGCACAGACTAAGTTGAAGATAGGCATAAGCAATACAGTTGGGTATGAATGAAAATTTGACACTATGACCTACTCTTATATTAAATTCCATGTATCAAGGATTCTTTTACGGTAATGCCAATGTTTACACAAGACCTTTGTATTTTGTCCCATCCTAACAACCATACGCTATCCCTTGCCAGACTCTCAATCCTGCACAACTGACAAGGGGGAACCACGTAGGAAAATCCCAATACACTTTCTACATATGTAAGTCAACAACATAGGGATAAAACATGCTCCAAAAATGACATTTTTACCTAAAGTAGAATTGTGGTCAGTTTGATGGGAATCCTGCACTAAGTTAAGTCAAGGTTATACAATTGGTACAATGTATGTTAAGCATCTAATGAAATGTGATTAAACTTAAACGTCAGACTTTTCTGCTCCAACTGTAGTAATGAAGACAAGCATAGGCCAAGAAGTGGGCTGCCCCAGGCTTCCATCACATGTAGATAAATGGAACTATTTTCCTTGTCAGGCCTTCTGTCTTACAGTACTGACATGGAGAAACTAGGCTAGAATATTCTGAGACATTTTATCGTCCAACAACAGAATCAAACCAAAGACCTCATTATTTAAGTGCTCCTTAAATTGCATCATCAATAATTATACAATTCCATGCAAGAGAAAGGAATGATAATCAAACTATATACTTGTATAATGACAGAATGTATGTCACACGTTCAACAAATTCAAGTAATAAAGGAGAGAGAGAGAGAACTAGGTCATTTTGGAACTAACATATGGTTTGACTTTATTTGAATAATTCGCTTGTGCGTAGGGGTCTTTAGCAGTGGGAGGAAACCAGGGGACCCGGAGAAAACCCAAGAAGTTGAGAAGGCGCCCCTCCCTATCTCTATGCCACATAAGCTCACACCAGGGATTGAAACCACAGCTGCAAGCCAGAGGTGGCCGGCCAGCTAGAGGTCGAAGCGCGGCACTTTTCACCACTAGGCTATCCAAACCCCCTCAAAATATAGAAGAATTATATTTACTCACCCTGTTCTCAGCTGATCTAAGTACAATATTTTCTGGTTTTAAATCTCTGTGAATAATTCTTTTATTGTGTAAATATTCAATAGCAGAAGAAATATCATGTGCTAAACATCGAACTTCAAATTCACTCATTCCACAACAATTTTTGGGATTATTTAGAACCTGAAAAAAATTAACAAATCAGTTAAATGGACAAACAGTAAAAAATATGGTCACAATCTACATCAACCACATTCTAATCATCATCCGCTGACAATTGACTGATTTTATGCAGAAGACAGAGAGAGAGAGAGAGAAATTCTATTTCAATAATTCACTTGTATGTAGGACCGGGAGAAATCCCATAAGATTGGACAAGCAACCCTACTCCTTGTCATGTACAACTGGGGAATCGCAACCACGCCAGTTGATTCAATGACAGACCTTATGATGCAACCATAAACTCTTGAGGGTTGGATGGCAAAATGGTTGCATCATAGGTCAACAACTGGCATGGTACGTGAAAAAGAGTAGGGTCGCCTGTCTAATCTCATGTTTTTTTTCGGGTCCTCAGGTTTCCTCTCACTGCTAAAGACCCCTAAAATGCAAGCAAATTATTGAAATAAAATTGAAAATATGTTAGACCCGAAGTGACCTACTTAAGGGGGGTGGCTCCAATTCAATGAGAAAATATTAAATAAATTTGACATTTACTTTAATTACTTGTTTCTACTACAGCTTATGACATTCAAATATAGATAATTATGTTCCTTGGTGTTTTAGCTTTTGTAGGATATATAACAATCTATATTTTATCAAGCAGGTTTTTTTTTTACGCTTTTCCTCAACGGCATGGGGTGGCCATCCTGGATTATGGGGAATGGGCGTGGTCCAGGTTCCGAAATGCAAATTTTTCAAAAACTTGTGTGATAACGATATAGTCCTGAAAATTTCAGAGCATTAGCTTTAATAGTTGACAGTGCAAATTAAAAAACAAATATTTTCTTATTGAATTGGAGCCACCCCCCTTAAACCTCATTTCTCTCTGTCGCTTTAATTCTTGTGTAAACATTACTTTATATGGAGACTTAACATAAATGATTAGGTTGGTAATGATATGTGTGAGTTTGTGCCTGCCTACTTTTTTTAGATTCCAAGGGCACTGTTACATGTAAGACATTATGTACACAAGTAGACCAATGTTTTTATTAAAATGACTAGGCACTCTTTCTTTGCCACGCTTGAATAACCCTGAAAATTCTTCCTGGGCCTGTGAAGGATTTAAGTTATTGCTTTTAAAAGCTTACATTGATTATGCAGCATGAGAGACAAAAGGGGTAATACCAATTCTAAACTTAGATAATAACATACAAATAACAGCTTTTATATTAAGCTATGGCACATTGCTCTAATTAGTTTCTTCAAAAATGTTTCATGTTGATCTCATAGTCCTTATCAAATTATAAACTTTTACCTTTCTTAAGTCGCCACCAGCACAGTATTCCATGGCTAATAATGGAAGATCATCTTTTAAAGATTCCAACCCAACAGGAACATCACACCCAGACACAACATTTTCATGGTTTAATCTTTTCATTATATCCACTTCTATTTGCCATCTTTGACAATTTTTATGTGACATGTTGCCTCCAAGTCGGCATTTCTTTATTGCCACCTCTTCTCCAGTTATCTATTTTGTAAAAAAATAAAACCTCTTAATTTCTATTAAAATATAGGAGATTATAATAATAATAATAATATACAGAAAGTTTATTGCCAACTTCTCTACAATTACTTTTAAAGTAAGTAAAAGGTAAAAATATAGATATACAAAGAGTTTCTCAAATGAGAATAGAAATGAATGAAATGAAGTTTAACATCCTACTTTTTTGTACCAACCGGGTTAATGAAGATGGAAAACAAAAATGAAGAGACTAGTTAATTCATTTTCTCAATTGACTCAGTATTCATAATAGCATTCAGTAATTTAGAACTTACTACTTGATAAATACGTTCAATTCAAACGCAGTTGATTTCAAATACTACAATATAATAGTCATAGAATGGAATAGGTTTGAACACACAGCTAGAACCTTTTGGAATCGTAGAGTGGTGTTTTGGTCCTAGTTTTTTTATTTTAAAAGTCAAAATATACCTCATTTTTCCATAAGGTGACGGTTCCAAATCCTCCAGAGCCCAATGTTCTGTCTAATATCCATCTTTCTCTTCGCTGTCCAACCTGGAGAAATTCTTCAGGAAAATTATTAAATTGTTGAGGTTGAGGAGAAAGTGGATATGGTTGCTGTACAGCTGTAGCACCCTGCATCTGTTGTTGGTGTTGCTGAAGCATCCTCACCATTTAAAACACACTACTACTAGAGTAATAAATTCAAATATAATATCACAATTACCGAAGATGCATTGTCACTTTCAACAAGGAAACATTCAAAACATATTGAAAATCACTTATCTGTTTAAAGGGACAATCCCGAATTAAACAGAGCTCAAAAATAAAAGTCTGAGAATGTATGAAAATAAAACGCCAAAATATAGGGGAATGGTGCATTTACCTTGTCTCAAGATTTTAAATCAAACTATTAAGTCGTTTGGACGTGAACGCCAAAACTGCTTATCTGGACACATAACCCTTTTAGGATTTCGGGTCAATTGTTTCGTTGGGTGACCTTATAACCGATTACGGTTACTTGAGAGGGTTATGCAGTGAATAACCCATGTGCCGTACTTGTTAGAGAAAGGCAAATTTCAACTACCGGTACACATTATTTTGGTTTAATCCACATACCACAAAATTCACCTTGGGGCACCGGTCTCAAATTCCAGATGAAGACTGACAGATTTAAGTCGTTTGAAAACGTATCATAAATACTGAAGTAGTTGCTCGGCCCTTGACTCGAATATTCTAAGGGATTTTAACACAAAACTAAGCAGTTTTACTCCCAAAGCAAATATCGGGATTAGCCCTTTAAAATAAACAGTATTTTGCAAGAGCATCCCCTGAGCTCTATGAAAAGTACCAGTACTATTTAGAGTTGAAACAAAATGAAATAAAACAAGTTTAGTGTTATATGCCAAGTATTTAAATGTAATTATTCATCATGTTCCTGATATGTTTTGGTACTCAGATGTAGATAAGAACGGAGCTAAAATGTCCACATAAGCTTATATATATCATTGTGAATAATCAAGTGTAAGCTACAACATGTAGTCTGGGTGGTCTTTATGGTCCTTATAGTGGTCTATCAGTTGGTCCGACTGGAGTTGTCATGGATTCAAATAATGTTCCTCAGAGATATATCATACGGCACAATAACTTACATCACAATCTCATTGAAGTCATTTGTTGAAAAGTATTTTCTTTAGAACTAAAAAGGCCAAATGTCAACCCAAACATATAATAATTTATAGCAACATTAAACAACAACTCAATGTTGTATATATTATTATATACATATTATATAATATCATATATACTTTTAAGCTTATGATCTATGAATACAATACTGTAAATTTATACCATAAAATTAGTCCTGAATCCTGAATGTCATTTCAGTGACTCATATTTCAGTATCCACAATTTATATGTACGGTACTGTAGGCCTAATATTTAATATCCATAATCCAATCACAGCACCCGAAAGGCTTTTCAGAAATACTGACAGAGGCACAATGTTTATGGTATAATCCAATAGTTATACTAATTATTTCGATAGGTGTTTTCCATAAAATTATAACGCTATTCGCCTACATACATATGAAACAGGAAGTAAAAGTCCGACATTTTTACAATACCAAAATGACAACCAATAAACCTACCAAATCAGCCTTTCCTATGGCTTAATATTACTCTAATTGGTTATAATAGCTGTTAGTAACCTGGTCGGTGCATTTTTACGAGTAGAATATGGCTGTCAACCAAACATAATCAAAACAGTTGCAGGTATTTATCAAAATACTGAACTCTTCACTGTCAATGCTATGTTTAGAAAGGGGAGTACCAAAATCAAGTGTGCGTCATATCCTGTTACTAAATATAGACGATAAAGCTATCACCTGGACTTTGGGGAAAGACTACGAAATATTTCCCCTTCTGTCTGTTTTGTAAAAGAGGCGTTGGACTTTCAACTATAAAATCATTGTAATTAATGTCATATACCGTCATATTCAAAACAACCCTTAGAATTATCCCGGGATAACAGTAACACTAAAGATTTATCGCGTGGGAAAAAAATTGCATTGTAGTTTGTAGCCAAAAGTCTAGCTTATACTTATAGTATTACTAAACTGCAAACGTCGGGGTTCTTCGTCACCATGCAAAGGCAAAAAACGTTTATCGTTATATTATGTAACGTTAACACTTAAAACACAGTTTAGTAGCCAAAGTGTCCTAATAAATCTGTGCCGATGAAATAATAAATAGGTGCAGTGCCCACGCGCCACCCAAAGATCATAGGCCCTAGTGGTTCGGATGCGACGAGAAACGGAGGTCCCGTGTACACATTGGCGTGTACGTGGTGTGGCGCGTAGTATTTCTTCGTCTCGTTGTGAATTTTCCGGTAGTATCTATTTTTTATAGGAGAATAATAAAACGTGTGAAAGAATCCCTCTTTTTTGCATTCGCCGTTTTACGAGAATCACAATCACTGGAAGTAACAGCACATTGCATTTTTGTGTAGATGTGATGTATAACCCCACGCCAACATTTTCACGTGGCCGTATTATGCCGTCGCATCGTTGCCCTTGTCCAACCGTTAAAACTTTTTTGTGGTAACACTATGCAGTGCTTCTCAACCGGGGTCCATGTGCACCCCCGGGGTGAATACGAAATGTTCGGGGGTGAAATTTGGAAAAGGGGGGAATTGGGGGTGGGGGGGGGGAATTATAGACAAAGGGGGGAATTTTGTGAATAGGGGGGAATTTGCATTAATTGAGTTCCTAGGGCCCGGGACTGTACAGCGCAGTGGACGCTTACGGCTGGCCCCCGGATCCATTTACTTGATTTGATAATTCTTTAGTGTTTGCAATGTCTATTTTCTATCTTGTCCGCAGGTTTTTCTTGTAGTTTTTTTTTTGGTTTGTTTGTTTTGCGTGTAGTGCAGTCCTCCTGCATTTACTGTTACGTTTGGCTATATTGAACCTATACAGATTTATCATATTGTGAAACTTCCCCTATTTTAGTTACTTATGTCTTGTGAGATTTCCCCTTTTTGTTGATATGTAAGTAAGTAATTTTATTGCATAAAAACGCCCACGAGGAGCAGCATACAATTACAAATAATGACATTAATACAATAACAAAAATACATGTCATGTAACAAATAGCCGAACGTATTAAATAGAATATAATATAAGACTAGAAATCAATTAATTATCAAGGGAGATAATCATGTGCTTCCTTTAGGACTCTTTTGTTTCAGAGATAATGAAGTTATTATAAATTATTGTAAATAAGACAACTCAAGACATTCATACAAACAGTATAAATGTATATAAAACAAAGAGACTTCAGTGAGATGTAGTTGCCACCAAAATTGATTTAGCTCTCTTATCAAAAGCCAAATACACATATAGGGCCACTGCCTTGGCAATCAATTTTGGTGGTGAAAAAAGATTAAGAAAGTTGTATAATATATTAGGGTTTGCCGAGAAGACTGGGTATAAATGGGCTTGGCGTAATTCATCATATTTGCTACAGTATAGCAAAAAATGGTGCTCGTTTTCGACCGAGTTTAAAGCGCAAAATTTGCACATACGCTCCTCAGCAGGATTTTTTTTGTATCGACCCCTCTCTATTTCTAAATGATGGGTACTGAGTCTAAGTGTTGTCATAGCTTTCTTGTGGTCACTATTTTTAACTGAATATAAATAGTCTGGGGAGCTCGTAACAGTAGGTTTTGAAATGAAATATGTACGTAATTTGCTGTTATTGGAGTTAGAGGACATTTGGTAGAAGGAGTTAAAATTTGATTCGAGGGATTTCTTTATACTCTCTTTATTTAGCAAATGAACATGATTTATTTGGAGTTTCGTAGTTAAATTATTGATTGCTGCTGACCAAGATAACTTTTCATTTTTAGAGGATATAGTTTTATCTTCAGTATAAGCTGCTGAAAGAAGAGGAAATATTTGTTTCAACCTGACATCATTTAGCCTTTTATGGTACATAAGCATGTGGGTATAGGTGTCTAGCGTTAGTGGGAATATTCCTAGTTCCGCAATACATCCAAGGTTAGTCGACTTAAGTGGTTGATTCAAAATGGATTTACATATTTTTATAGTTATTTGGTTTAAATTAATTTTATCCCATTTTTCCACTGCAAACTTTTTGCTGTGCACCAATTCAGCTCCCCATATATCAGAGGCGTAAGTTGCTATTTGTTTGATAATTGCCTGGTACAGTTTGATCAAGACATCGGTAGGAATATAGTCAGATGTGCAAACTTTATTTCGGATACTGTACCATGCTCTTTTCGCTTTTTTTCCCAAGTCTGACATGGCCTGTTTCAAGCTAGAGTTGTTAGATATACATACGCCCAGATACACATACGTATTTACATTTTCCATGTTATTAGTTCCAAGATGGAATTTTCTATTAATTTTTTTCTTATTATTACAAAAGAGCATTATTTTTGATTTTTCTGTGTTTACATCTAATTTCCAGTCTGAACAGAACTGTCCCAATGAGTTTAGACTCTTTTGAAGACCAATATCTGTTGAGGAAATCAGAACTAAATCATCAGCAAAGAGAAGGTGCGAAATTTTGTTATTATCTAGAGTGGGTGCATCATTATCAGAATTGGTGAAATAGGTGTGAAGATCATTGATATAGATATTAAAGAGCGTAGGACTGAGGACACAACCTTGTTTAACACCCATATTTGAAATTATAGGGTTAGAAAGCCCGTCAGTAGTTTTGACTCTGTACGAGGTGTTTTTATATATTGAGAATATGAGGTTAAATATATTGCCAGAGATATTATGTTTTAGGAGTTTCAGAAATAGACCTTTTCGCCAGATATTGTCAAAGGCTTTTGAAAAATCCACAAAACAGAAGAACAGGTTTTCTTTATTGCATTTATGCTTGTTTATTAGGGTTTTCAGAATAAAAACATTGTCCACTGTTCTGTGGTTTTCTCTAAAACCACACTGAGCTGCGTCGATAAGGCTGTGAGATTCCATATAGTCGGTTACGCGTTTATTTATTATGGAGAGAAAACATTTGCTTAGGCAACTCGCAAGGGCAATACCCCTATAGTTGTTTGTGTCAAGTTTATCTCCTTTTTTATAGATTGGTATAATAAAAGATTCACTCCATGATTTCGGGAATAAACCTGACTTAAGTATTAGATTAAAGAGTTTAAGAAACTGGTCAATCATATATTCATTGGATGTAATTAGCATTTCATTCAAAATCAGGTCTGGGCCATTGGCTTTTTTTCTTTTAATTTTTTTGAAAGCTGTACGTATCTCTTCAGCAGATATTACTTGATTTATTTTATAATTTGTTGTGAGTTATCTCCTCTTAGAAAATGAAGTCAGCGAACGACGAAATTATGATGTCTGTAACCTTTCAACGTTAATTCGATAAAATAGGACGTGGTCGTCAACAATTCGTTAATCGTTTTCATCGTTTTCAATTCAACGTTTTACGTTTTTGACCTAACCGTTTTCGTAATTATCATCATTGTTATAATTGAAATTAAAGAGTTTTTACTACACGAAAGATTGTTTTGATGAGTTGGAAGACCGAAAATTTAGATAACGCATTTTCGAATATTGACTTGAGCTGAGAAACTACATTCATTAACGAATTGACGAAACAAAGATGGAAGGTGAAGATAAATGTCGTCGCTGGCTTGGATGATCACTCCGACGAACTTAAAAGAACTAGAAAGATGACAGAAAAAGCAAGATTGCAGAAGATAGAACAACTTGCTCTAAAAAGAGATGTGTCATTTACCAGAGTTAGGGCTAGGATGAAATCTATTAGAGGCCACATGAATGAACTCACGTACGAACAAATGGTTGCAGAACACCGTGAGTGGCTCTACTTTATAGAAGATTTTCTAGCAGCCCATGATGACTACAGCAAAGTGTTAACTGACACCGAGCGTGAAGAATATTTACAAGATTGGTACATTGTTAGAGATGATGATATTAAAGACTTCAAACATAGACTCGAAGCCTGGTTCAAGGAACATAAGAAAGAAGATGAAGAAATTCAAACTACTGATAGTATTTCACAGACGGGCTCCAAGAAATCTCGACATGGTTCACGAAGTTCAAGCTCGAATTCATCCCTATCATCGGCCAAAGTGAAACATGAATCAGAAAAGGCTGCATTATTAGAAAGACAGAAACGACTGAAGACAGCTCAAGCTTTAGAAATGGAAAAGATAAATCTGAAACACAAAGAGGAACAATTGAGAATAGAAACAGAAATAGCAGTCGCCCAAGCAAAATCGAAAGTAGTCAATGATATTATCGAACAACATTCTGATTTGAAATCACAGCAGGGACAATCCACAGTACCGCAGCCCCAAAATGAGTTAACCACTCCATCTGACCAAGACGTAATCAGTCAACATGCTACTAGTACTAAACAAGAAATGGAACTTACCAACAACATAAATTTATCGACTTCAAATAATATCCCTGCATGGAACTCAACGGAGACTGAACCATTGACATCTGCAGTAATTAAGAAATTGCAAAGGCCTGTTATAGAAATAAAGAAATTCAGTGGTGATCCTATAGAATTTAAGAAATTTCTTCGACAATTTGAAGCGAAAATAGTAGCTTATACCACTACAGATGATGAAAGAATGGGATACTTGGAGCAGTATACCATAGGTCAACCAAATAGAATAGTTTCGGGATTCAGCTACCTTGATGCTCATGTAGGATATTCTGCTGCGATGAAGGCTCTTCGTGAAAGATATGGACATCCAGACATCATGTCAAGTGCCTTTTTGAAGAAAGCCTTAGGCTGGCCACAAATGAAAAATGATGACCCTACATCTTTAGATGAATATGGTATATTCTTATCAGAATGTGAAAATGCTATTTCAAACATTGACACACTGAAATCATTAGAACACCCAGACAACATGAAACGCATGATACAAAAACTGCCATATGGTATGCACGACAAATGGAGAAATATATACTACAACACGGTTCAGAAAGAAGAAACTGTAAAATTTGGTTTATTGGTAGATTTTGTCAAGAAAGAAGCCAGAAAGATGGTTGATCCAACATATGGAAAATTAGCGATGATGGAATTAGATAAGAAACCACAGTTAAACAATCTGAAATTGAGTAGTCGTCCTAAAGGCAGTTTTGCAAGCAATTTGAAGGATAATGGTCAAAGATATAGTAGTCAAGAGAAGAGTAATTTGGAGAAATCTAAATTCTGCTATTTTTGTAAGGAGGCACACTTCATTGGTGAATGTACTAAACTGAGTCAACTGAAATATGAAGATAAGATAGAATTTTTAAAATCTAAAGGAATCTGCTATGCTTGCCTAGAAAAAGGTCACATGAGAATTCGGTGTGGTAACAGACTGACTTGTTCTAAATGTGGTGCTACACATCCTACAGTTTTACATGATGAAAATAGAAGAAAGGAAACAGACAATAAAAGAAGTATAGAGAAAAAGGAAGAATGTACAATGACTGAACAAACCATACCTCTGAAGGCGAATGCGAACATGCTGGTAAAATCCCCCAAGGGAGCCGGTGATTATCAATATGAACATTGTACCTTAGCCATTACTGCAGTGAAAGTGAAACGAGGAAACAGTTTTTACCCTATCACTACTTATGCATTCTTTGATCCTGGCAGCAATATTTGTTTCATTAGTACAAGTTTGATGCAACAACTTGGGATTCAAGGGAGACAACTGAGAATTAAATTAGACACCATGGGCGAAAGTGTATGCTTAGACTCAGCTATAGTGAAGCACTTAGAAATCTTCAATTATGATTTATCTGATGGTATTATTGTTCCAGTATGCTATGCCAAAGAAACAATGCCTGTGGATTCAAGAGATATTCCAAGAACTGAAGATATAAAACAATGGTGTCATCTGAATAATTTACCAATTCCTGAGCCAGAAAGTTCCATTGGACTTCTAATAGGAAACAACATGCCCGAAGCATATACACCCCTTGAAACAGTTACTGGTCCACGTGGTAGTCCTTACGCATCAAGAACAGCCCTTGGCTGGTTACTATGGAATGCAATTAGAACAAATCCTAAACCACCTGAAGAATTCAAAGTTAATCACGCCGAAGTTGTAGCAGAACATGAATTCTTGAATGAACTTGACAGAATGGTAAGACAATCGACATCCTTTGACTTCCCCGAGAAGACCATAGACGATAAGGATGAACATTCTGTGAAGGACAAATTATTCTTTGAAAAAGTAGAAAAATCTGTGAGAATGGTAAATGGTAGATATGAAATTGGTTTACCATTCAAGAATGATGAAATGATACTCCCAAACAATAGAAAACAGATATTAGACATACTGAGAAGTTGGAAGTCAAGATTAATAAGAAACGATGAACTTTATCAAGACTATAACGAATTTATGAAGAACTTGATTTCCAAGAGATACGCTGAAGAAATTCCTAGTAATGAACAAGAAGTCGACGATAGCGAACGGATATGGTATCTTGCCCATCATGGAACCTACCACAAACAGAAACATAAATTACGAGTAGTATTTAACTGCTCTCTGAAGTTTAATGGAATATCACTGAACGATGCCCTACTCTCAGGTCCCGATCTCGCCAACAATTTAATTGGGGTTTTAATAAGATTTAGACTTGGGAAGATAGCAATAATGAGTGATATTGAAGCTATGTTTCATCAAGTTAAGGTTCCCAACAAAGATAGAAATAGCTTACGGTTCTTCTGGTGGAAAGATGGTCAACTCGACTCAGAGCCAACTGAATACAGAATGACGTCACATTTATTCGGCGCTGTATCTTCGCCGAGTGTAGCAAACTTTGCCTTAAAACGAACGGCTTCAGACTTCAAAGATTTATTCGAAGAAGAAGTAAGAGAAACTATATTATTTAACTTTTATGTAGATGACTGTCTTCGATCCCTTGACGACGAAGAAGCAGCAAAAGAAATGGTCCAGAAATTGACTGAGATTTGCGCATTGGCTGGATTTAGACTACATAAATGGATCTCTAATGACACAGAGGTTTTGAACACAGTACCAGAATCAAGCAGAGCTACCTGTAAACAAGCGTCACTAGGAGAAGATAATTCAATTGTCGAAAGAGCTTTGGGTGTTAGCTGGGACGTAACATCAGATTGCTTGACATTCAAGATTAAAATTAGAGATCAACCGACAACTAGAAGAGGATTGCTCTCTATAATTGCATCAGTTTACGATCCTCTTGGACTTATCGCACCTGCTATGTTGCCACCTAAACTTCTCCTTCAAGAGCTCTGTCAAAAAGGTTTATCCTGGGATGAAAACATAAATGAAGAACAGAATAAATTATGGACAAAATGGTTGAATGAATTACCAATTTTAGAGACAGTGCAACTACCTAGATGTCTGAAAACACCAGATTTTGGAAAACAAGTATCCGCACAACTACATAACTTTTCTGACGCAAGTCAACATGGATATGGTATTGCTAGTTATTTACGACTTGAAGATGATCAAGGGCGCATAGTTTGTGCACTTGTACTCGGAAAATCACGAGTTAGTCCATCGAAAAAGGTCACAATACCCAGATTAGAACTGACTGCGGCAACTACGTCTGTAAGGCTTAGTAAGAAGATTTCAGATGAATTAAGAATTAACATTGATAAGATATTCTTCTGGACAGACAGCACAGCTGTACTGAGCTACATAGCAAACGAAGCCAGCAGGTACCAGACTTTTGTGGCTAATCGAGTCTCATTTATCAGAGAATCCACAGAACTTGATCAATGGAGATATGTCAACACACTTGAAAACCCAGCAGATGATGCCTCAAGAGGACTCACTGTGGCGAATCTTGTCAAACGAAGTCGTTGGTTTAATGGACCAGAATACTTAAACAAACCAGAATCTGAATGGCCGAATAATGAAGTTAATACGGAAAATTCAGAATCAGATGTCGAACTGAAGAAGATTAAAGTATCTTGTGCTGCTAAAATAGAATTTGAAGATCCAATCGAGAAACTTCTTTATTATTATTCTGCATTTAACCGTCTGAAGAAAGCTGTAGCTTATCTACTGTGGATCAAACGTGAACTTAGAAGAAGAATCAAATGTAGAAAATCCGAAACAAAAGAAGCAATGAAAACTCATTGTATATTGACAGCAAGTGATTACATTGAAGCTGAAGAATGTTTAATTAAACATGAACAACAAAAATACCTAGGTGATTTATCATCAAAGAAAATGAAAGAGAAACCTATCCAGAAACTATATCCTTATGAATTGGATGGCATTACAAGAGTAGGAGGACGTTTAGAGAAATCAGCTCTAAGCCTAGATTCCAAACATCAGATCATCTTGCCTAAACAATCCAGATTATCAGAACTTATAGTAGTCCACACACATAATTTAGTTGGACACTTAGGAAAAAATTGCATCCTGTCTGAGTTACGAAGAAGGTACTGGATAATTGGAGCCTCTGCAATAATTAAGAGAATCCTGTCAAAGTGTGTGATATGCAGAAGATATTCAGCACGTACTAATGAACAAAAAATGGCGAACCTTCCTGCAACTAGAATAACTCCTGGAGGATTACCCTTTGAATACACCGGAATGGATTTTTTCGGTCCCTTTGAGGTGAAACAACGCCGAAGTCAAGTCAAAAGATATGGAGTTATATTCACCTGTTTCAACAGCCGTGCAGTTCACCTAGAAATCTCCCATACAATGGGCACAGATTCATGCATCAATGCTATCCGGCGCTTCATATCAAGACGAGGAAACCCCAAAATCATCAGATCAGACAATGGAACTAATCTAGTAGGAGCGGAGCGGGAACTTAGAGAGGCCATTGAAAACTGGAATCATCAACAGATTAATGACGAGCTTTGTCAACAGCATATTAAATGGGAATTTAACACCCCTGCTTCATCTCATCATGGAGGAGTTTGGGAGAGGATCATTAGGACGGTCAGAAAGGTTCTATACTCGCTTCAAAAGATTCAAATGGTCAGATTAGATGACGAATCATTGAATACACTTATGTGTGAAGTAGAATCGGTAATCAATCGAAGACCTATCACTAAGTCATCAGACCTGCCAGATGACGTAGATACTTTAACACCTAATCATTTACTTTTAGGCGGAGCACAGAATGAATTTACTCCTGTCAAAACTGAACCCAATAGTCTTTATGTACGACACCGCTGGAAACAAGTACAGTATTTAACAGATTTATTCTGGAAAAGATGGACAGCCGAATATCTTCCAGTACTACAAGAGAGGAAAAAATGGTTACAACCTAAAAGAAATGTTTCTATTGGAGATATTGTAATGGTGTACGACAACAATTTAAGAAATTCTTGGACTTTAGCCCGTGTGATAGATGTTAAACAAGATAAAACTGGATTAGTGAGAACAGTTACAGTTAAAACCAAAACCAGTACTCTAGATCGTCCAGTTACTAAACTATGTACATTATTGGAATGTGATTCTTAAAAGATTAGAATAATCAGAATGTGATATGTGATATATAACGGAAGAGACTTTACTTTAGGGACACGCGTTGATTCTATCTGAAATATTGTATTATCGAATAGGAAATTCGAGGAGAAAATGTTAAGTTTAGTGTAATTGCATTCAAACATGTGCTGCAATTAGGGAGCCGGAATGTTACGTTTGGCTATATTGAACCTATACAGTTTTATCATATTGTGAAACTTCCCCTATTTTAGTTACTTATGTCTTGTGAGATTTCCCCTTTTTGTTGATATGTGAGTTATCTCCTCTTAGAAAATGAAGTCAGCGAACGACGAAATTATGATGTCTGTAACCTTTCAACGTTAATTCGATAAAATAGGACGTGGTCGTCAACAATTCGTTAATCGTTTTCATCGTTTTCAATTCAACGTTTTACGTTTTTGACCTAACCGTTTTCGTAATTATCATCATTGTTATAATTGAAATTAAAGAGTTTTTACTACACGAAAGATTGTTTTGTTTGATGAGTTGGAAGACCGAAAATTTAGATAACGCATTTTCGAATATTGACTTGAGCTGAGAAACTACATTTACTATTAAAGTAAGCAAAAAGTCATGCTTCACTTTTGCGTGTAGTTCAGTCCTCTTGCATTTACTATTAGAGTAGAGTTTTAGCCCTTCGTACTGCAGAATGTTCTCGTTGTCGGGCTTTTGCTCACTACATTTATTATTTTAGCGTTTTCCGAGTTTATGTCCGGATTATCTCCCTTACTGTTAAAATAATTTGACGTTCTAACACCTGACGTCAACTGACTGCCATTGAAAGACGACCACTGACAAGATCGGTCGCATTTTTTTGTTACGTCTTTTTTGTAAATCATTTTAGTGAAGCCTGTACCACAACAGGCCCGGGACTGTACAGCGCAGTGGACGCTTACGAGTTACGACTGGCCCCCGGATCCATTCACTTGATTCGATAATTCTTTAGTGTTTGCAATGTCTATTTTCTGTCTTGTCCGCAGGTTTATCTTGTTTGTAGATTTTTGTTTGGTTTGTTTGTTTTGCGTGTAGTGCAGTCCTCCTGCATTTACTATTGACCTATAGTAGAGTTTTAGCCCTTCGTACTGCAGAATGTTCTCGTTGTCGGGCTTTTGCTCCTGTTTGTTCACTACATTTATTATTTTAGCGTTTTCCGAGTTTCTGTCCGGATTATCGCCCTTATTGTTAAAATTATTTGACGTTCGAACACCTGACGTCAACTGGCTGATTATCGCCATTGAAGAGACGACCACTGACAAGATCGGTCGCATTTTTTTGTTACCGGTACGTCTTTTTTGTAAATCTCGCTCATTTGGAAAAGATCTGCTAAATGTTAGTCAGGGAATAGGTAGCAAACTGCCCAAAGCCTAATATTTTAATAACATTAACAGTTAGACCGAGAGCCCAGTGGGTCAACCTAGCTGAAAAGTGTAGGCTACCAGTTCGTTCCTATATGGTATAAATGCATGTACATCTACTTAGTATCATCAAATGTAAGTCTGCCGATGGGTGTGGTGTTCCACACTTAAAATGTCACGTCCCCCAACTAGTCTAGATTAGCCCCAAAGTGTACCACCTGAAATTCGCACAGCAGTGTACCATACATCTTCAGGTATCACAGGTTTCAACTTACCTAGCCTAGCTGTTGACTGGAAATTAGGTAACTCTTGTCCGAGATACTTCACAACCACAAATGTCTTGTCATTACATAGCTCTGTCAGGGGTACCCCACCACTACAAATGTCTGTCAGTTTTTTGATACCTGAAGATGTATGGTACACTGCTGTGCGGATGTCATGTGGTACACTTTTTGACAGACTTACATTTTGATGATACCAGTTTACACATGCATTGATCTACCATAACGGAGAAAATGGGTACACTTTTCAGCTAGGTTGACCCCCTGGGCTCCTGCTCTCCCATCAAAAGACTAAACTGAGCAGCCTGATTTCAATCCAAAATGACAACTTAAATGTCGTACAAATTAGAGTGACTCCAGACAAAATGCTTTTATCCAAAATTACGATATTCAATTAAAAGTAAAGTAAGGTTAGCGTTATATTCGATTTTAGCATTTTACATGGCCATCTAGATGAAATAATTGGGGTTTTTTTAAAACGCCCACGGGACCTCGGTTTTCGTCACATCCGAACAACTAGATATATTTCCTTGTCAGCCCCTCCCCCCCCAACCCAGCATCACTGACAAGGGTGAATCACGCCGGAAAATCTGGTTGAGCTTTCTCGGCCAATGCAGGGATCGAACACCCGACTTCCAGGCTTTGCGAACCAGTATCTAACCCACTTCGCCACCGTGACCCCCTTATCAACTTTTGTTCCATGAAATTAAATGCTTAGTAACGGTTGTGGCCTCCTCTAGCGTCTCGTACTGCCACACAACGTCTTCTCATGGATCTCAGAAAATAAGTAAACACTACCCGAGGAAGACGTCGCCACTGCTCAGCAAGAGCATGTTGAATGTCTAGACCGGGAGCCCAGAGGGTCGAACCTAGACGAACGAGGTACCAATATCTAACCATAAAGTCATATATATACTAACCTGGGATATACAGAAATGGGCGTCTGCCGGGGTCCAGTTCATGTGTGTGGCCTTGGCGTCCCCTAGAATGACCCCCAAAATGGGTTAAACTCATATATTCGAGGTACCGGTCGAAACCAAATTTAAATGAAAGAGTACATCTCACGGAGTACTAAATTGCTCATAACAGACGATTTTGACCCTGGGATGGCCCAAACTGACACCCTAAGTATGGACCCAGGGGCCTTAAAAAGGGCTGTATTCATACATTCGAGGTACCAGTTGAAAATAATTTTAAATGAAAGTGTATATCCCTTTGAGTACGAAATTGTCCATAACAGACGATTAGGCCCATGGGATGGCCCAGACTGACACCCCAAAGCCGAGTCGGGGAAAATGAGTTATACTCATACATTCGAGGTACCGGTCAAAACTAATTTTAAATTAAACAGTACATCTTACTGAGTACGAAAATGCCCATAACAGACGATTAGGCCCCTGGGATGGCCCAGACTGACACCCAAAAGCCGAGGTTGGGTGGGGTGGGGGAAATGAGTTATACTCATACATTCGAGGTACCGGTCAAAACCAATTTTAAATGAAAGTGTACATCTCACTGAGTACGAAAATGCCCATAACAGACGATTTCGGCCCTGGGTCGGCTCAGACTGACGACCTAAATATGAACCCCTGGGCTTTAAAAAAGGTTATATTCATACATTCGAGGTATCAGTTGAAATTAATTTTAAATGAAAGAGTACATCTCACTGAGTACGAAAATGCCCACAACAGACGATTAGGCCCCTGGGATGGCCCAGACTGACACCCCAAAGCAGGGGTTGACTGGGGTGGGAGGAAAATGAGTTATACTCATACATTCGAGGTACCGGTCAAAACCAATTTTCAATGAAAGAGTACATCTCACTAAGTACGAAATTGCCCATAACAGACGATTTCAACCCTGGGGCGGCCCAAACTGACACCCTAAATATGAACCCCGGGGCTTAAAAAAGGGTTATATTCATACATTATGAGGTACCAGTTGAAATTAATTTTAAATGAAAGAGTATATCCCGCTGAGTACGAAATTGTCCATAACAGACGATTATGCCTTGGAATAGTTCCTTTAGGAACTGTCTCTGAGCGAACGATGTCTCGCTACACAGTTCCTCACGGGCCTTATTATCAACTAGTATGAAAATAAGGCTTTTCTCCATCTCGGTTCTAAGGCTATTTTAGATCCTTACCGTCTACTTTGCACCGTGATTCTTCTTTGATCGCCAAAAGAAAACATTTCCTGACACAACCGACACAAATTTATAATAATTCAACACTATTTTCACGTAGAATTCGCCGTTAGAAAAAGATAAACAATATCGTTCAAATCTGGCCGCCATGTTTGTTTACTGACGTCAGCGCAGACCGGTCTTTTTCTAACATCGAATTCTACACGAAAATAGTTTTGGATTATTATAAATTTGTCTCGGTTGTGTCAGGAAATGATTTCTTTTGGTGATCAAAAAAGTTTCACGGTGCAAAATAGACGGTAAGGATCTAAAATAGCCTTAGAACCTAGATGGGGTAAAGCTTTATTTTCATACTAGTTGATAATAAGGTCCGTGAGGAACTGTGTAGCGAGACATCGTTCGCTCAGAGACAGTTCCTAAAGGAACTAGCCTTGGAATAGCTCAAACTTATACATCGAAGCCGAGGGGTGCAAACATGGGTTAAACTCATAGTTCTAGACACCGGTCAAAACAAATTTTAAATGAAAGACTACACCCCACGGAGTACGAAATTGCCCATAGCAGACGGTTTTGTCCATGGGACGGCGCAAACTGACACCCTAGTATGCCCCCTCCTCTCCCGAGGTTTGAAAAAGGTGAAACTGGCAAGTTTTGAAACACTTTTTCCCGTCATTCGCCTTGAATGTGAATGTAGGTGCAGTGTATATAGTATTGGGCTAGAGTAACCATTGTAAGACTATTCGTAGAAATTTTGCTCTTTAAATTAATAGTAGCATTATATTGTATCTTTGACTAATTATTGGATTCACACATTCTATCGAAATCATGTCTCATGCACTCAAATAATGAGTGACGGATTTACAGATACAGTATACAGGCCGACATGGTCTTCAATTTGGAGGATGATGTCCACATAATTATAAGAGATGGATAGAGAACAAGCTTAAAATAATGTGGGCATCATTCCCTAAATTGAAGACCATGTCAGCCTGTATACTGTACCTGTGTTGGAGTTAGTCCTTTCAGTTGCAGATACTTGATGACTGCCCTATAGACAGTTTTGTTCTTTTTTGGTGATTTCAATGAGTGGTTCACAAGACACTACAGATGCAGTTCTTATGTCTATGATTCATACGTGTTGGTGGCAACATGATACAGTCAGTGTATTTATGAACCGAGGGCACAAATGGTATTGTGAGGCCTTTTGCATACCGAAATTTCATTGGCCAATCACGCTATTTTACCGACATTTCGCCTAAAAGTTCGAATGCAGCAATTGCGGGTGTGGCACAAGGCAGGGTAAGCTTAGTCTTCCGGACACCTGTTACCACTGTTTGTCGTGTATTTTGTACACGAGGGGCAGTCCATTTGCTGATTACACTATTTTGCTTGAGTACACTATTTTGCCTATAACGTTTTTAATGACTTGAATTATGTCTTTTGGTTTGGATTGTTCGTACTTGGTTTTTATTTTATTCCCAAGGTTACCCTACTTCGGAAATACTTCCACAGATGGAGATGGTGTAGCACCATGGGTCATTTGTCAGACGTGGAAAGCGGGTCATCAAGCTCGATCGCCGCATCCTACGTATGGCCCATGCACTCTCTTCAGACTCTTCTTACTACATATTTAAACTATTTTAACAGCCTTTCGATCGCCTAGCTCTCTTTCCATGCTGTGTATTTTCTTCTTACTACTATCTCAGTGGTTAGGGCGGTTATCTTTTCATTAGTTAAGACATTTGTCTTACCAGGAATAACAATGCATCAGTTCGTTTTTACATTTTTATATCAAGCACTGGCTTCATATTAAAATACAAGCATAGATTACAATAAAGTCATTCTTTCAATCCTATACCAGCGATTCTGCTGATAGACATTGCTACATCTTCTTCCTTCGGAATCCAGCGGCTGTCTGACTTATACCCAGAGATATGATAGCTTTGGAGCTTTGGGTTTGGACCTTCAGTTATCTAATTGGTCAAATATGACCTTATTAATGGTTGGTTAATTATCCTAATTGGGTCGAAAACCACCCTTACATAGGCAGTGGAAACTTAAACACCAGAAGTATCACGTGTGTTGTTTTGTTATTAACCCAGAATTAAATGTTTACCAAATTATAACTCTTTAACCCATTTTGGGGGTCATTCTAGGGGACGCCAAGGCCACACCCATGAACTGGACCCCGGCAGACGCCCATTTCTGTATATCCCAGGTTAGTATGTAGATGCCTATATGGTCAGATATTGGTACCTCGTTCGTCTAGGTTCGACCCTCTGGGCTCTTGGTAGTCCTGCAACGTCAGTGGTGGATTCACTTGCTGACGAACACGTCGACCCAGTTCGTCCCAGATGTGTTCAAAAGGATTAAGGTCTGTGATTAAATCTTATGTGTCTCGTAGCCCACACAAGTCAGTTACGGCGATGAAGAGATATCAATATTGGTCAATTATAGGGCCTCAGATTTCGAAGAGTTTGTGCAGTTACCCTTCCACCAAACGTCTCTCTACGTGTGGAATGAATGGATAAAGTTGGGTTTTACGTCCTATACGCTTCTGCACCAGACCTGGGCTAATTAAAGACGAGCATACGCCATACAGTGTGCTACCAGGGAAATTTGGACGGAAAGCAACCGAATTCCAACGAGTTTGTGTTTGCACGTGTTTTTCAGGTTTTCATCTTTATATGCTCAAAAGTCACGTGATCCGCGTGACTTTACAATTTTATGAAATTAAAGGCATCTTACTACTCACTATCTTTAGAAACACTTTAAAATTTATTTGACTTACCAGAAAAAAAAATTGTTGAAATTCATCTGTGTCAAGTTTTTTATTTATTATGTAGATAATAGACAACCACGTAACATAAGCGTGATTGACCCTTTGGTGAACTACCTTGATTTTTCAGATGTTATTTGTTTTGGTCACAATTTTAGAAGGTTTAATCTGACATAGTAGAGCTGATAAAGGTTACGGAAGGAGCTAAATTGAGCCTCTATCAGTTTTTGAAAATTTTGTCTGCCCCCCTCCCCTATCTACAAGTCTCACTTTTGACTTACTCAGACTGGGGCCAATCTATAAACCTGATAATTTAAGAGATTTCCATCCTATTTCTGCTGGATCAAATTTACCATGGAAGAATGAAAATAGTAACCAACTACCCTTCCTTGATGTCTGTGTCTCCAAAACCAACAATTCAGTCCGCACCCGTGTATACATGAAACCGACCCACATTGATCAATATATTCACTTCATATCCAACCACCCGAAAAGTGTAAAATCAGCATCAGTTTCAACTTTGGTTAACCGTGCGAAAAGATGTGCCTCGAGAACCTTCCTAACTGATCATCCCAAACATGTCTTCACAAACTTCAATGGCTATCCAGAGAATTTTGTCAAAAACACCATCAACCCAGTCGGCTAGTGCAGCTAACCCTAAAACCCCGACGGCCCCGGTTAGAATCTTCCTCCTTTCAACGTCAAAATCCCCTTCCAAATTAAAAGTCTACTAATGCAAGCATGGCCGTATTTGGGATATTGAAAGTATTTGGCCATTCCTGTCGGAATTTTTCTGTCTGTTTCGGAAAAAAAATCGTTGGTTAGCTATGCTCGCAATTTCGCCGGGAGACAATTTTAGTACGACATAACCTCTCAAATTCGGCCGAGAGATAGTTAATGTCGGACGGAAACTCTTAATTTTCCGACACATTCGCACACTGCATGTCATTTCTTGGTAAACAAGAAACTCACTATTCAAATCAGACAGCAATAAGTCCGGGGATCGATCGTATTGGAATGTCTCTGTTCCCTTTATAAGGGCAGAGATTTTGCCATTGAATCAATACTGGACTGCTACCCAACGTTTTAAGACCCGCAGATAACCATTATTCCAGGGGTGTTTTAAGGTTTTTCGTGGCGGAGGCTATACTGTTTTGAGGGTACTCTTTCGCGGGCGTGCGGATGGGAGGTCCGGGGCAGAGGCGGCGAGCATAGCTAACTGTCTTAGACCAGTATGGGTTAATGACCTATTGGTATCTAATATACCACAGGCACTGCTTACAGCAGTCGGCGATGACCTTCGATCATTGATTTTTTGTTGTCGGAAACTTATCTTTCTCGCCCCCCTATGTCGGCTAAATTTTGATTTCTGGCTTCGGGCCTGCTTCCAGCACAGAAATTTCAGATATTCATGAGGATTCATCTGAACCTTAAATCTCCCTTTTATTCACTGATGATGATGTAGGTAATGATTTTGAAGATAATGATGAAATGGCAGAGTTACCGAACTTTGAGCATTAATTATGTATGAACAATTTAACAGAACTACCTGTATCTCATTATTAGTTATTATATGACATATCAGATAGTATGTTTTGTATCTTTTTAGTTATTAAATTATTACTGTCACTTGCAACACAATAATAACGACACAGGTTTTAATGTATGACACCAAATTGAAAATTCCCAAATTCCCGGGAAATTTTACCTGTTTGAAAATTTCCGGGAATTTTGCAACCCTAGTTGTGGGGGGCGCCCGGGTGCCAATACACTGTTAAAAATGCGTGTAATTAAAAACTATAAGCAGTGTTAATTAAGTGTAAACTTTACACCACAGCGAGCGTTTTTTAAATGTAATACCTTTCCAAGGGTAACCAACTAAAAGAACTACACCTAACAAGTGTAACCGATATTCATGACTACTTAACACATGAATAGGTGTAATTGTAGGGTGTTTTGGATTAGTTACACCACTACCAGTATTATATTGCATTTACACCAACGGGTGTAGCTATTATTGGGGAATAAATCATAGAACAGTGTTATTTTTACACCGTTTATTGGGTTACAAAAGTGTAATCGATAGTCATGAGTACTAAACACCAGGATAGGTGTAACTGTGGCCGCTAAAGGGTGTTTGCCATGAGTTACACCTCTTCCTGCTTTTTATTGCATTTACACCAACGGGTGTAATTATTTTAGGGAAACATTCCTTCGAATAAGGTGTCAATTTTACACTGTTTCTTGCCTTACAAAAGCTTTTGTTTGTTAAATATAGCGTTAAATGCCCTAGTAACATAACTATAACTCATTTTATAATTTTTACTGATAACGAGAAAAGTAAAGATTGATTTAGTTTGTATTCACCTTAAGACGTAGTAGTAAGGGGGCCTATACAGCCACGCTCGTGCGTGCATGCGCAGACGCATGCACGTGCATGCACGTGACCTTGCACGTGTTTGACCTTGATGACCCCTTGCACGTGTTTGACCCCTTGATGACCCCTTGCACGTGACCTTGCACGTGCAGAAAGAGAGGGCGCGCGCGCGGAAGAAAGAGAGAGAGAGAGAGAAGAGAGAGAGAGAGAGAGAGAGAGAGAGGAGGGAAGAAGAGGGAAGGGGGAAGAACTCTTTTCCATTGATTAAGTTGGCCCTGAAAAGGGCCGTTTGGTCAGACTAGCAAGTGCGGGTTAGCAGGAGCATTTCGGCTTTTCTGCCAAATACCTTGGCCGCTTCTGGCATTTGAGATGATGTTTAGATCTCCTATGGTAGGTGTTGGATACATCTACCCCACACCAGAAGCAGACAAGGTAATCGGCATCCGACCGATTACCCGTAAACATAGGGTGATATCCCCCGCAAGTCGTACAGACTCTCTTATCGTTAGAATCCATTTTGTTTTTGACTTCTTTTGGCTTCGACACTCCTATTTATAGCTCGGGACGGGACGAGTCTAATGTGTTGGGGCGAAACCATTTTCCACCAATCAGAATAGCATGACGTCACATGACGTCACAAAAAACAGACACGTAATATGTTGTCGACATTTTATTGAACTTGAACACATTTAAAAGCATATTATTGAACACAAAATTGAACTTGAACACAAAGGCATTGAACACAAAAAAACATATTTACAGAGCAAAAAAGCATCGACACCGTTGTCCCTTCTTCTGGTCTGGTTGCAAATCGGGGAAATGATCCCTGGCCCATTGTTCGACTAGTATATCGTTTACACGATACACGCGACCGAAAACGGAGAGGGCGTATGTGGAGGGCACGTGAAATCGATGACATAGATAATACAAACAATAATGTCCGCACACAACACTGTCGAGTCCTTGAATCCATCGGGGTTGGTAGTGGAGTTGTAGATCTCGGACGAAACGTCGAAAGGCTTCTCCGTAGACATCAGGGTGACAGCCGTACGAATCGAAGAAGGTAACGTGATCTGGTCCTTCGCATACAAACACGGTCCAGTGTTTGCCGGGTTGGTCTTCGTCGTCCGTGTTGATGACGTAGGCTTTAGGGTACGAGGTCGGGCGTAGTATATCCAGATGATTACGGGCCCATACACCCCCGAAAACGCTACCAGGGAGATGTTTTTCTAAAGTCTGTGTCAATTGTTGATTGGAGAGAGCCTCACCAATCTGTGATGACTTGTCGGTTAGCGTCGATTTCCAAGACATTGTCGTATTCGGCAAACACAACAAGACTGAGGTGATTGGTCGGGGCCGCAGCGAACTTGAGTTCCAAAGACAGGTTACCCGCCGCTTTGGGATGAAAGTAGTTACCATCGGCTCCGTGGTCGTTGGTCAAATCGAAACAATACAAGGTGTACCCATTGATATAGTCGTGGAAAGGGAGGTCCAGGTCTTCTCGGGTGTTTAAGACGGCCACCCTTTTCATCAAATCCAGGTAGGGAGTGATGGCTTGTCGCTGGGGAAAGTTGACGTCGTATTCGTCTACAATTTCACCGTTCTTGGTCAATTTGATGTTTTCCAATTGATTGTGTTGGAATTCGAAGGGATTTCTGTTTTTTCTTCCATCGTAGGCCGTGTTACGTACCATACCCACGATTAATCTCTTTGGTAGGCTTTCGTTGACAAACAGATTGTCTAAGACGTGACTGGTGCGATTGTCGGGAATGACCATGTCGCGGACCACCACGCGCTTCAGGGGATACTTGGCGTTGGACGATTGAAGTTGCGCAGCCACCCGTGTGTAGGTACTGGGAGCCAGAGTGACGAACGGGATATCCAGGTAGGCTTTGGTGAACTCGACTTTGTAGTCTTCTGCATCGTTGCCTTCACCGTACATCAGAAAGAATTTCGTGGATTGCTTTTCCAATTTCAACCGCAGGTCCACACCGTCAATCAAATACCGATCTTGTAAACACATGTCCAAGTGTAGACGTGACTGCAATTCAAAGGTGCGACTGGCAGCGATGGTTTTCTGGCGTTCTTCCAATCCTTTGTTAGTCGGTGCCTGTCGTCCACCGTCCCCATTGGTGGCGACGGATTTCGTGGAATTGAACTGTCCGGCGGTATCTTTTTCCCACAGGACTTGTTTCGACAGGTGGTCGTTCTTGGCTCCCTTACCGAAACTCAACAAATTCTCCAAGTAAGCCCGATAGGGATAGGTGGGCAGAGAGTTGGTGACCAAAGTTTCGGCATCCTTTCCCAGGCGTAATTTGACGTCTTTAAACAACGAATGAAACAAGTTGTTAATGGGTGCGACTTGACTATCCGCATCCAGGTCTCCCCCGTCGTTCTTGGTCACCTTCAGGGCCACGTGTAGTGTCATGTTGGCCAGATCGATGAAATCGGTGGTGGCATTGGAAATATAAAATTCGATGGGACCATCGTGGTTCAGGTCGGGTGTCAGTGGATACTTTCTAATGTGGGTCACCTTGTTTATGGCCGTCTGCGTGTCGGGTACACTGAACAAATTCTGCAATTCGTCTCGCGCGCAGGGACAGGAATCATTGCGCATTACCTGCGTAGCCATGGTCGAAGATATCTAGTTTACGTCGTTTGTGAGAGGTGACCTGTGGCTTCTTCTTCCTCTTCGGACGATGTGAAGTGGACGGGGTTCGTGAGGGGTCTTTTATAGGTTCCAGGTGGGCGACCACGTTCTTGAGTGTGTCGGACATCGTGTTTGACAACGCGGGGCGAAGCGTGTCCTGGGCGACTTTCTTCCAGTTCCATTTTTCACGACCACTGACGGCGTCGAGCACGCTTTGCCCCACTTTGGGTAACATTTGGACCACATTCTTTTTCACGGCCTCTTTGCCCGCCGACCACAAGGTCTTCCCGACCGATTTGACGGCATTCAATAACCCCGACCATCGACCGGCACCCTGTTGTCTCAGAATTCCCCCCTTGTACACTACCAGACCATTGCCAGCCCCTCGCTGTCTGAGCACTCCACCTTTGTACACTCGAATCATCATCGGCGGCGAAAATGAAGTTGGACCACCACCTTACCGTCGAGAAATGGCACGGCTTTCCCCATTCCGTTCCTTATATAGAGACCAATGGAGTTTAGTCGACTGTACTTCAGAGGTAAGTAGTGAATCCTGGCGGGGCGGTGATACAATCGTCGACTGGGAATCACGTCCAACAAAGTAGCCTTCACGTCGCCCACGATCTGGGGTTCGATAATGTCCGTGTAGATGTAAAACAGATCGAACTGGATTTGAAGATTCGCGATGTGGTGGGCGTAGAAATACCGTAGACTTTGGCCATCTTCGCCGGTCATTTCGATTGACTGCAGGGAAATCATCATTTCGTTTCCAGTCCATCCCAACATGGACACGATGGGACCACACAGACGAAGTTCGATTTTCGGCAACACGTCCAACCAGAAAAGCGTCTGCACGTGATTGATCTTCAGATACACTTTATCGTTAGTGTTGTCTTTCTTGAAAGACACGAAGGAACCTCTTGATACGGCCCCTTGACGCATCATCTCTCGAGTTTCGTAGTCGTTTTGCTGTTGCTTCTCTTCGTCGGTCATTTCCTTGTTATTGGGATCCAAACGTTTGGGTTGATTGGCCAAATGATCGTAGATGGGAGTCAGGTTCCACAAATCATCCAGTCTAGTGTTCAGGACATCCAGGATGTGTCTCAGCGACTCGTAGTCGTCACTCTTGATGTGCGTTTCCATTTCGATCGATCCCTTGATCTCACCACCCTTTACACCTTTGAAACAATTCGACGGGTCAATCCTGTGGCGGTCCCGACATATCTTTACTTCGGACGCCGTGCTCGGGGGCGACCAAGGATGAATGCGTAAGCCGAGCGTGTTGTCTCGTTGATCGATGTTTTGCCAATGGTCAGGTAACGTGATCATGGACAGACCCACTTCCCAATCCCGATGATCGACAAGAAGTGGCGGTTCCAGGTGGGTGTGATACGTGGAGACTTTGTTGTCGGGATACCACGACATGGAACTGTCACTAGGAAGCGTGAGGTAAAAGGGTCGGTCGTTGTTCATTATGTTTGGTTTTCAAGGTCGGTGAAGGTAACAGGTAACCCAAGGTACTGGAGAGCAAAGCCGTCCACAAGGTAGTCTGCGATCCGTCGGGTTTGAAGGCCAACTGGGACAAAGAAACTCCCGCCACGACGTACACTAAAATCACTTGACAGAAAAAGACAATTTCCGCTTGTGGCACACGTTTTCCCAAGAGCGACCAATTGTGGGCACTCGCGGACGTAGACGTGATTTCGTCTTGCATGTTGACTGAGGTTGACGTCTCTCGCTCCTATTTATACGTTTTGGAGACTGGTCCTGGTCGCCGGGTTACTGGTTCAACAAATAAGCTTCGAAATCATGTGTTACGATGGGCATGTTGTCTATATTCCATTGTTTGACTTTATCTTCTTTGCAATTCCACTCCGTTATGAATAAATAGGGTCTACCCATACTATCAACAATGCTAAAGTCTGCTTTCTTAGCGACCCTAACACATTCGTCTTTACACCTGTACAACACACGGGAATGGGCCAACGAGATGACTTTTCCCGCTAGTATTCCTTTGTATTCCCATCGGTAACCACCACACAAAGACCCTTTAATCATTCTCAAATAGGGGCAGTTTGGTTTATATTTAGCGTGTTCGTGGAATGGATCGTCGAATTTCTGCCAATCCTTCAATATTAATTTGCAGCTGAAACACTGCACGCGATCAGTATCACCATAATACACAAACCCTGCTTCACTTAACTTGGGGGCGGATGGATGAACATGTGTCCATCGGTTGTCAAACGTGGCTAGACGATTATCAAATTCGATGTACTCAGACATGATCTTCTAGTAATGGTCTTGCATGTTGACTGAGGTTGGCGTCTCTCACTCCTATTTATACGTTTTGGAGACTGGTCCTGTCGATCCACGAATTAAAACTCGCCGGATAGCCCAACCATTTCACCAAAACTTTGTCTTTTTTTCTTTCGAGTACTCTTTCGATGGGAAAGATCTCATCGTCGTTGACTTGGACCGCTTGCAATTCTTCGGGATAGAAGGTGCCCTGTATGGGTTCACCTCTTTCGTCCAAAAGTTTGTAACCGGGACCGATGTTGGGTGTAACGTTGAATGTTTCCAGAGTCCAGTTTGGCCAGTAACCTTTATCAAAAGCCCCATGTTTCGGTAAAGCCAAACGTACGGTCGTGCCGGTGTCCATGGTTTTCTTTTTCTTTTTGGTGGGACGTGGAGGTGTTGTCAACATCCATTCGTGTTCGGGACGAACGTCTTTGGGTGCCATGCCAATGGTACGATGTCGTCTAGCATTATAAGCCCGAACCAATTCGTCTAGCACATCGATGTACCGTTGTGTTTGTCGATGAGTAAAGTATCGCCACATACGCTCTTTCAATGTCCGTTGAAATCGTTCCACCACACTGGCCTTGGTTTCGACGTTGTGTGTCACGAAGAAATGAATATTTTTCTTTTTCAGATACGTTTGCATTTTTCGATTGAGGAATTCGGTACCTTTATCCGTTTGAAGTCGTAGAGGTTGTCGACTTTGAAAGATTCGACGAAAAGCGTCTACCAGACTGTCCCCCGTCTTGTTTTTGAGAGGCAACACCCATGCGTACTTGGAAAATACATCGATGACGCACAGCAAAAACCTGTATCCCTCATTCTGTTGGGCCAAGGCCGACATATCGCTCAAATCTGCTTGCCATTGGTGATCTATCCCGGCCACCACCGTGGGGGACCGAGAGAATTTCTTTTTCAGTGGTTTGTGCAAGGTGTACGCCCTTTGTTGTTTCAACCATGTCTTGACTTGGTCCAAAGCCACACCAGTAGCTTTGTGAAGGCCCAGGGCTCCACCGAAAGCGGCCGGGTGTTTCGGGTCGTAATATACTTTCTTCAGCTTTCGTTCCATGTTTCAATCGATTGGCATATGATCAGGCTATTTATAGGTTTTGCAAAGACAACCATCTTCTGGTAGATGTACTAGGGGTATCCGTACTGGAGATTTTCTTCTTTCTCGGACGTCGCGGCGGAGGCCGTGTGGGTGGCGTGGACAATACGTTCCATCGTTCTTGATTACCAATGGCTTCGCGCGGTACGTTCGTGGCCTTTAAACTTTGCATCACGCCAAACCATCCCATGGGGGCCTGGGTATTCTTTCGCCGACGAACCAAATCGTTCACAATGTCAATGGCATTGGTACCTGGTACGGGTACGCCATTCCGAATCAATTCCAAGTTCTCATTCCACGACCAAGGTGTCTTTTCTTTCATGTGTTTCAACAAAAGGCGAGCTCGATGTTGATAGGCTCGGGGAACCGACTCCAGAATGGGTATCTCCGACACCACGGCTGCTTCTTCTTTGTGCTCGGGTATGTTTTCGTCCGACAAGGGAATGACATGTTTTCGTTTCTTTTGCATCGTTTGATAACGTTGTAACAACTGTCCGTACCGTTGCATTTTATTTTCGTCGCCCAGTGTTGGGTCGTTTAGCACGCGTTGCATGTCTTGGTGAACATTTTCGACGGCCTGCTGCAGTGGATCTCGATCGTACACGGGTTCGACTTGCATGACTTTGACGGGTTTGACGTCGGTGGGTCCGTCGAAGGGTACCAGTTTCATTTTCTTGGCGAATTTCATCTTTTGGAAAAGACCGAAACAACCGGGTGAAGAATCCTCCTTTTTGTTGTTTCAGAAGTCGCCGACGGGTCTTCCAAGGTGTTTTAGACGTGCCCAAACGTCGTAACAAGGGGGCGTCCTTTTTCAAACGTTTGATTTCTTTGTCGGCCACAGGAACGTTGCCACGAATCAGGTTTCCAATACACTCGCACACACCGTCGACAATGGGCTGGGTCTCGAGTAAAAGTGGGCGGTCTTTCGGTGCAGTGTTCAATAGATACCGCAGTGTCTCCATGACTGAGCTCGGGGTCGTGCACCGGTTCCCTTTTTATACCTTTCTGTCCCACAGGTTATCCACCAAATAGTTTCTTGAACTCGGCAAACCCAGCGTTCGCTCTCTCGCTCCTTCGTGTCCAGGGATGTTTACCACCCTGTTGTCCTCCCAATAGTTTAGATACCAAGGGGGCTAATGCTGGAATGGCCATAGCGAGCAAGGCACCGATAGCACCGCCTTGTTGTTTGAGAAGCCTTTTTTTGACGTTGGGCGATGTTTGTGGATTAGTCAATTTGCGAAGCAATGCTCGATGTTGATTCAACTCTTTGGCACTCAGACCCTTTCCACGCTGAGCGGTTCGTCGAACGAATTTATTTCGTTTCTTGTTTCTTTCCTCTTGCAGCCTTTCCTTCCATCGCAGCAAGATACGAATCAACACGCCCCCGAAAAATCCACGTCCTCCGGGTTTCATGATCAGAGAGAGTTTTTCAGCCGTCGGCATGTTTTTCTCCGTCAATTGGGTCAACACCTGGCGATTTCGTTCCACCCATTTCTTGTGTTGTGCATGCAGGGGTTGGATGTTATCATTCAGCAAATGGTTGGCCGCCAACTTGAACCACTGCAACAATCCAATACGCGCCCTGCCCGTATTTTTGGCCAGCTGTCCATAAGCCATATCGGGAGTCAGTTGTTGTAACTTGCGAATGAACGCCTTCAATCCTTTTATAGAACTCTTCTTTTCTCTTCGTGGTCTTCGTGGTCTTCGAAAGATCGGCGAGGGAGACCGAGAAGGGGAACGTGGTGACATGGGTCGTGGGGGTGTGACTGGGGAGAAAAAGCGTGGTGGTGTGAGCGGTAAGGGAGACATAGGACTCGTGGGTGGTGTCAACGAGGGGGGTAACCATTGGGTTCTGGGGGCCCTCATGTTCGGACGAGTGCGCCTTCGTACCGTGGGACCACGAAGGTCCGGTGCCAAGGTCGGGAACGTCGCCCGGGGAAGGGTCGGAGGTGGATGTTTCCGCTGCGTATTCTTCGTGCGAGCCATCGTGACAAACAGATTCAATTCGAGGTACAGGTCCCCCCTTTTATACTTTTTGGACGTAGACGATGGGTGGTTCCTCTTCGGGTAAAATGTTGCTTCTCAACCGCAGAGTCTCGGGTGTGTCGGGCTTCAAATCAACGAGTAAGTAACTGCGAGGGGTACTCGTCGCATCCTTGAAAGCTTCCTCCATATACTTGGTATGGGAAGGGTACATCTGACGGGCCAACGTACTAATTTGCGAGGCGTCTCGAGGATTTTTGAACAAAACCAAGTAATGGGCATTCAGGCTGATGGTACGCTGTCGCTTGTCAAACAAGTTTTGCACAATGTAAATGACACTCGTGTCGTGGTGATGACTTTTTTTCGTAAACCACTGTTGCAATATCTCCGTGTCTTCCCCCATCAAATCGTCCACGATTAAACATTGGGGCCCTTTGACTTGCCTCATCACGTCGTCAATATCCGTCAATCCTTTGACATAAGTGTATGGAAAGTGTTCGTAACTCTCTTGCCATTCTCCGTAGGCCCACACGGTGCGTTGGGGAGGGATGTCGAACAGAGACGCTTGGAGAAATTTCTGTACAAAGACCGTCTTGCCAACCCCTGTTGGACCGCTGACTAACATGGTAAAGGGGTGTTTGAACGCCACATCCATCTTGCACTGTCCCCCAATCCCCTTCTCCCCTGCCTTTTATACCTTCGCGCCCACCACAGAACAACAGACATGAAGTGAAATAAGAACAGATTTTATTTTACAAAAAATACAAAAAAGAGCATTCAAAAATACATTCAATACAACATATAGTACAAAGGAAAAGAAAAAATGTTAGTTAACGCGTTCTCTCTTCAGGATCTCTTGTCTCAACCAGGGTACGTTTCTCAGGACACGAGGAATCCAATACACTTTTCCCAACAGCTTCTGCATCGTATCGTGTGGGTGCCAGTCTTCCACTTCAGCAAACGTGACGACAACGGGTACCCATTCGCTCATATCGAAACAGGGGGGATACGCCAAGACTTCGGTCATATCTCTCGGACCCGCATACTGGATGAATGCTCGGGCAAAACTTTCTGCTTCCTTCTCCGCCAACAAAATAACAGCCGGCTTCGGGGTTTCGTCAGTTTCACTCGTAGTTGGGGTAATAACTGGAGGACTGACAGGCTTCTGTTTTCTGTTTTTCTTTGTAGCGCCTGTAGAATTCGAAGGCTTCTCCTGACCAGTACCAGTATCGCTGACTGCGGGTGTTGTCTCTGGGCATATCGACGTTGTTGTCGAACATGCGACTGGCAACGGCTTCAAAGTTGTTTTCTGTTTGGATTTCTTTTTCGCACTCGAGCAGGCCGTGACCAAGCTGTCCACAGTTGAGACATTTGTGGTTGTCGTCGGTGGGTCTCTTGATCCCGTAACACTTTCTTTTGACGTCTTCTTTTCTTTCTTCGTCACTTTTCGCTTTTTGGGCTTCGGCTCGTTGTCCACACTGGGGCGCCCAGTGTCCTGGTTCTCCACAGCGGTAACATTTTCCATAGGAACCATAAGCTGATCTGTCTTGTCTTGGTTGTGGATTTCGTTGCTGCTGTTGGGAACGAGCAGGGCAGTCTCTATACCAGTGTCCGACATTGTTACAGGAGAAACAAACTTGACTAGCCATTGAGAGTAGAATGAAATTTTATTCTGAGACTTGGCTTCTTATACCCTTGGTTGTGACGTCACTCTCTTTTGATTGGTTCTTTCTTTTCCTTCGTTTCTATTGGTCCGTGTCTAGTCTATGATTTCCAGGCTTTCCACGTACTTTTGCACTTCTTCCCAATCAATGACAGCTTCACTCACGTGACAGGCCTCCAACAATGTCATCAGGCTGGCTCGATTACCATGTCTTTGTCGCCACTGATTGAACACGGTGAAAATTTGCATGCGCGCGTTGTTAGGATGACTCATCTTGGCTTGACTGATCCGTGCTTCTCTGATTCCCAGATGTCTGCCAATACATTCCCAGCCTTCGCCCAGTTTACCGGACATGACGTTGATATCCATTTGATCCAGGAACCATCGTTTCTTTTTCTCTGGTAGCTCGTCCATCCACCGACGTATGGGATTCTCTTTGGGTTCGATGAACTCGTCTTTGCGTTTGATCAACACCGTCTTAAATCCCGGAACCACACTCCAAAACTTTTTCAAGGCTTCGTCCACGTCTTCCCGCCATTGTTGCTCGTCCTCCCACGTCTTGACTCGGTCGCGTGGGTTGTCCACCATACTGCCTAACACGCTATCGACGTCTTCTGGTTTCGGCTCGTCCAACCAGAGGTAGTGATTGTAATCGTCGACAGGGTGTGAGGCTCGGCCCGTTATGGAACACACGCCCAATCCCAGACACGAATGGTATCTCTGACTGGGGTGATCGTACTTGCATCCAATACACTCCTCGTGTTGCTTTTCCTCTATGATGGGTAGGTAACACTTGCAGACCCGAAAATTGAGCCATCGTCGTCTTAGTTTCTCGATCAAATCTGTATTTTCTGTCGGTTCGTCTCCATCTCTGTTCGGTCGCCATCCTCCCGAGACACGAAAGTCAGTATCCATGGGGGTAAGTGTTGATCGGTTGGCCATTGTCATTGAATTGAACTAAACGCTTGTCGTACACGATTTTATACTTTTTGTTCTCGGGGCGTGTCCAGAGATCACGTGATCTAAAAATCTTAAACGGTTCTTCCTATTTCTGCTCATGTTGCATACGGTATTGTACAATAAAAAAAACAGACATAAAACTAACTGATTCGAGTCTATTTCTTCCCGTGTATCAATTGGTACATCAGGTTGCCCATATACGGTAGCAGGTCGTCCCAAGCGATGACGGCTCCACTCGCGAGACAGGCTTCCATCAACGTCACTAGATTGGCTCGCTTAATGTTTCCCTGCATTTCTTGTACCAACAGCCTATAGCCAGCTTCCTTGTCGTACATTCTTCGCCATTGGTTGAACATGTTAATGATTTGTTTCCGTGTGTCGTTTGGGTAAATCTTCTTGGCGTGACTAATATACTCTTCACTGACCCCCAGCTGTCTGCCGAGAGATTCCCAACCTTCTATCACCATGTCAGAGATCTTTTCGGTATCCATTTCATTCAGTTCCCAATATAACATTCTCTCCGATGACTGCTCCATCCATACGCGTATGGGGCACACTCCATTTTTGCGTTTGATCACCGCCATCTTAAACCCAGGAACGATCTCCCAGTACTTTCTCAAGGCTTGCATGACATCTTCCTGCCATCGTCGTTCGTCTTCCCAGATCTTGACTCGTTTCCATGGGTCGTCCACCAGACTGTCTAATACTTTATCGACGTCTTCTGATTTCGGCTCGTCCAACCAGAGGTAGTGACTGTAATCGTCAACAGGGTGCGAGGCTTGGCCCGTTATGGAAGACACACCTAGTCCTTGACACGCATGGTATCTCACACTGGGGTGAGCCATACTGCAGCCGAAACACTCCTGGCGCTGACTTGTTTCTATTATTGGCAAATAACACTTGCTGACACGGAAGTTGAGCCATCGTTCTCTGAGTTTTTCGACCATATCCGTATTCGTTGCTGCTGATTCACCATCTTCTCTGTTTGGTCGCCACGTTCCTGACAAATGAAAGTCAGTATCCATAGGGGTAAGTGTTGATCGGTTGGCCATTGTCATTGAATTGAACTAAACGCTTGTCGTACACGATTTTATATTTTTTGTTCTCGGGGCGTGTCCAGAGACGTCGATCACGTGATCTCGAAATCTTAAACGGATTGGAGATGACAAGCGGTTCGTTTTGATTGACGTGCCGTACGTTCTCCTTCATGATGACGTAATTCAGTTGTTGGGAGGCACGATAATTCAAGGTGAATCCCCGGACTTTGCATACCGTTTTTCCATCGCTTTGCCTGTACGCATAATTCTTTGGTCCTCCGCTCACAAATTCCTTAATGGTGACGTTCTCGGGCAACTCGTTCTTCCACTGGCCTAAACTCGAACCTTCCGGGGGATTCCATGATTTAGGATTATATTGGTAGATGACGCTGTCCGTGTCAAAATAGCATACGCGCTCTCCCAACTTTTCCAAGACGGAATAGAGTTTCAAACGGGCCTGGGCCGTGACGAAGGCGGCGATAACCACATTGGTGATGGGACAAGGTGCGACATGTCCTTCTTTTTTCAACGTTTCCATCAAGACCATGTTGTCGTTGACTAACTGTACATCTCGCACGGTCTGGGTCACGTCCAACATTTTTTCAAAGAAGACGCTGGGCTCTGTGATATATTCTGTCTTGGGAAAATTGTCTCGCTGTCCGAATTTCCCCCAAGCCGTGTTGAGCTGAAGTTTACTAAACGCCCGCATCCCTTTGTTTGGTTTTATCGATGCGGGATCCAGACGAATACCCTCGGTGTCGTACACGTCGTTCACGAAGCGGATCTTGTCTTCTTCGGTGTGACAGGTGTCGGGATAGCCGCTACTTTCCATCTTCTTCTTTAGGTAGTGATTAATGTACCCCGTAAACAGACCACCCGTTTTGGCCTCGGGATCGTAGGTGCTGAATTCTTTCCAGTGCCAGACTTCGTACACTTTTAATACGCGATATCCCAGGCTCACCGCTTTCTTCAGTTCCAGAGTGACAAATGTACCCACCCAGGCTCGCTGTTCGTCGGTGTGATCACAAGGTTGGTATTCTGCAATCTCCCCTTGTTGCATGTGTTCGTCGACGCAGCTTCGACACAGGGCAAACACCAATTTCTGTTTTCGTCGAAACGGGAGCACCGGGTGGTACAGGCCACGAGGTGGTAACACGGAACACTGGATCAACCCTTCGTACTGCTGCCACTGGTCTTGATCGGGCTGTGTGACGATCGTGGGTTCCTTGATGGGAAAGGTACCGTACTTGCAGATGTAAGGGTACAGGGACACCACGTCAATGTAGCGCATCTCTTCTGCCGACTCGTTGACCAACAATTGAATGGCATTCGTTCTTCCGCCAAAGAAAGCGTTGCGGGGCATCAGAGGTTCGGGAGCGGGCCATTGCTGATCTTCCAATCCAATCAGAAATTCGTTCATCTCGGGATCATGGCGTCGTTCTTCTTCCATCTCACACTCCCACATAACGCGGATGGTCTGCATACCGTACTGTTCCTGGAGTTGACGGTGACGTTCCTGGGTCTTCTGGTACAAGTCTCGCATACTGCGCGAGGGATCGTAGGGATGTTTATGTTGAACGTCTTGGACGGGACCCGGAAAACATTTGGGACAACCGTGAAAGGCACAGCCGTGAAACTCGTACACTGTACCCGTGGTCGTGTCCATACCATCTAAACTGTAAGGGCCGACTCGACATTCACTACCATTGCGGGCGTGTCGAATGTTTGGTAGAGGGGTCTGGTTCCGGAAAGCGGCCATGGTCTGTCGATGCTGTTCCCATTCCAACCAACGAAGTGCTTTGTTGGACTGTTGTCGAGGCTGGAAGCGATGCCAGTCTTGACCCGATGTCGGCTCTTGCATCAGGGCTCGAGGAATGACGACGAGTGTGTCTTTCTCCAGGTAGTGTGTGCGTAGTACGCGACTGCAGGCGGAGGCCAGGGTCAGGCTCTTCTCAAAGGGATCGATGCCCGTGTCCATCAGGAATATCTCGCGAAACACACCACAACACCGACGCAAGACATCCACATCGCTCTTACAGTAGGTCAAAATTTCCTGGCGAAAATCAAAGACGTCGTGACTGTGTTGTTGGTACCACGCGTGAAACTTCTCTCGTTCCGACACGCTCATGCCATCCGGATCGTAATCGGTGTTGGGAGGATAAGCGCCCACGTAATCTTCATTCTCCGGTCTGTTAAAGTGGTGAGGGAAATAACCTTTCTTCAATTCTTGCAGGTCGAAGGTTTTGGGCATGTCCCGTAAAGCCATTGGTAAAAAGTTGAGGGAATCGATGAATTTGACCGTACCGACAGTGATAGTCATCGCTTTCCCACCCTGCATTATAACTTCAGGTTGCGCCACGGAATGTTTGTGCAGCGTCTGTAAAATTAGCAGTCCATCGTAACCTTTAAAGTTGTGAGCCACGGCGATCACGGGACTCGATTCGTGACTGTCATTTTTCCGACCATCTACCACCGTACCGTGAGCAGCGAGTTGTAAAAACCATTTGCCCACATCGTCCAGTGTGTTTGGTCCTTTAAACACAATTTCCCGTTGGTGATTCCAGTACGTGTCACAGTGCTCGCAGGGTTCTTGGTTATCGATACAAAAGTGACAGCACACTTGCAGAACACATAAGTTGGGAATGTGTTCACCTGTATCTTGCTGGCATTCAAAGTCAAAGAAGACGAAACGGGTCAACGTTGATTGCTGTTGTTTGTCGATTTGTGTCTTTCTGTCTCTGTCCATGTCGATGGGTGATTTTAACGGTTGAATGTAGCAAAACTGTTTTGCGGCCGTGTGCCACTCACGGCAGATGGAGCACTTGTATTCACCGCATCGATGTTCTTCTAAATTTCGCTTGGCTCCGATGACGTCCCATTCCTTCTGACATTTTACGCATTTCTTCCACCGGTGACATATACTGCCGTTGGCTCTGGAACGGGTAGCGAGATGGTTATCGAAACATTGCCGGCTCACAAACACTCGATGACAACAGTAACACGTCTTTGTGTTGGGATCGGGTAGACAGGGTGGACCCACTTTCTTGCAGCCTTGACACATGACGTGACACGAATGTTTCTCGGCACCATTGTATCCCACTTGACAGGTCTCACAAAAATACGACCTTTCCGCAAAGGCGGGCATGGAAGTAATAACGTCATAATGTCTGCTGTGTAAATACAGGTTCAGCTGTTTTGGTGTTCCGGTGACGTGTTTTGTTCCTCGATAAATGGCCTTACCAAAGATGGCTTGAGAAAAAATGTTGAGTTGGTATCCTTGTCCTCCCAAATACTTGGCGTACAGTTCCCATGTTTCCATCCCCGTACAAGCTTCCTTGGTTCCACCGGCGGCATCGATGAGTGCTTCTGTTTTCTTCGTTTGCCACGAATGGGGTCCTGTCCTGAGTAATCTCTTCCTCTCCCTTTCCCATTCAGGGGTGTCCTGTTTGTTCGCATAGTGACGAGCAACGACAATGGCTCGCTGGAAACACAAGTCATCGGTATTCTTTATGGTGACAAGGCATCTCTTTTTCTTTAAATACTCGTCAAAATTGGCGCTGTGTCTCTTCTTGACGTTTGTTCCGCTACCTCTACCATCGGGAGGGGACACGTGACAAATATTCATGGACATGCGTTGATCGAGTCGAAATTCCTCGTTGCTCTGTAAGACGGCAGCCACTTTCTGTAAAATATCTTCAGCTTTTAACAGACGATACTCTCGAAACGGTAACCAAATAGGTGTTTTGAGTCCCGGGTGACTGATGGCAATTCGTACGTAGTCACTTTCGCTGGCGTTCAAAGTTCGGCGAATTTCCTCAATGATGGCCTCAACGGTGTTGTGTAGTTGCTGAGGCACATCAGCGGCTGGAACGTGGGACCAATCTTCCAAAAAGTCTATGTCCACACATAGCGACTCGGTTCTAAATAAGCGACTGTATCTTCTATCGACGGGGCGTAATGTAAAACTCATCTTTCTTCGTTCGGTGATAGCGTGAAAATGCCAGAACCGCTCCCGTCGCTCGCTTTTATTCCTGTCGACACCCCACGTGATATAACGTTGCACATACGTTGTATAACGTTGCATTACATCTCTATTTAGCCTCCAACGTACACCCTACGATGCATAACGTTGCATCGCATCTATATTTAGCCTTCAACGTACACCCTACGATGCATAACGTTGCATAACGTTATTCTAAGCGCTCTAACGCCACGCTATGAATGGACTCGTCCGTGACGTCATATCAAATGGATTCGTCCTAACGGTTATAAAACGACACAACATTCATCTCTCTTTGTCACAATGGCAAACGGTGCTCCGATCATTCGCCTCGGTGAAAACCCCAATGCGGACACCTTGATGTATCTCAGGGGTGATACTCTTGCCATCATCACCCCAGACGATATCTTTGTCTTACCTGACGAGGTATTAAAAACACCTCCCAGGAAAAGACCTCCTCCCGAATTAGTGGAGGCTATTAGACGCAACCGACATAAAGTGCGGCGTACTCTGGCATTCTAGTCTGACCAAACGGCCCTTTTCAGGGCCAACTTAATCAATGGAAAAGAGTTCTTCCCCCTTCTTCCCCTCTTCTCCTTCTCTTCTCCTTCTTCCCTCCTCTCTCTCTCTCTCTCTCTCTCTCTTCTCTCTCTCTCTCTCTTTCTTCCGCGCGCGCGCCCTCTCTTTCTGCACGTGCAAGGTCACGTGCAAGGGGTCATCAAGGGGTCAAACACGTGCAAGGGGTCATCAAGGTCAAACACGTGCAAGGTCACGTGCATGCACGTGCATGCGTCTGCGCATGCACGCACGAGCGTGGCTGTATAGGCCCCCTTACTACTGACGTGTAAACGTTCCAAAATATTACCAAGTACAATATCTTAATTAATTATTTTTAATTCAGTTGAGGTGCCCAAATGAATAAACCCACCGATCCGCCTATTATTAGCCTGCTAGTAGCAGAGAGTTATTAGTCATTTTTAGATGCTAGTAGCAGTCACAAGGGCTCCCTCTGTGCCTTTGGGGGCAGTTGTTAGCCGCTACAGCATCAGCTAACAAGGGCGGCCTTTGTTATCTACTATAGTAGCAACTAACAAGGGCCGTAAGTTAGTAACCGCTATTAAATCATTATTTTCTTAATTTCCGATATAAATCGAAATAAAAGATCAAATTTATATAGGGCCCCTTCCTATGACGACCCGAACAATTCTTTTAAGTTGGAATCAATCTTTCAAACAACTATACCTAAAATATAGCCTAGCGCCCGCCGACCTCGCTCGAACCAGTACCGCTGAACCTGGATGGAGATTAGTTTATAGCGTAAAAGGTTTCATAAATATAGGCTAGTTTTAATAGCATTTTAGTAAATGAACTGGAATTTACGCAGGCCACAATTCTATGGAACGCAATTTCCAGTGGGACTAGTCCATAGAGGTGTCAATATAATATTATACACCTCTATGGACTAGTCCTACTTCTTATTATAAGTAGGCTATTATAGGGGGGCTGGGGCTCGCTCCCGGTGTGGATTTATATAAATCCCTCGTGGTTTTTCCCTTGATAGTGGTTCAGAATTTTGAAGCAAGGTTGCCCATTTTCAGTAGGACAGGGCCTAGGCTATAGCAAGGAAAAGCTATAGATATAGGCCTACAGTAGTCGTTCAAATGGGACAAAAACGACCGAGGTCACACGTAGGCCTACATTACATAGTTTTGATGATTCAACATCAGAGCACACCGTAGGCCTACCCGATACCGCCGAAGGCTAGGAAAACCAATATACATGTAGCATACTGCATTTGAGCCTGTATGAACGGGAATCGACTTGAAGAATGACATTGTGAGTTACTAGGGTTACACTATCTTTCGAACTATTTTCCTTCGATCTTTTTGACAAGGTTCAAGGTCAACAGGGTGAGAAAGGGCGCCATTGTTAATATTTTGGCTTGGAAAATCCAAAATTTGACGTATCTTACTTTATTTAATGTTAAAAGGTCAGACCTAAACAGCGATTAGAACCCGTCATTTCGGGACTAACATTGTTAAATTCACTTGCACATTTTGACAATCGACGCAAGCCATGTTAGACTCGGTGAGTGACAGACCTTATGATAAATCTAGGCCTTTTCAAGCGCAAGCTTTATTTAAATTTAATCAGGCCCTATAAAGTATAAATAAAAATAAAATCCCCACCCACGAATTAATGAATAAAATCTGAAAAATGTTCCAACAGGACAGGATGACATCAGGCACTATACATCAGGGCATCAGGCCCTTAGCAAGCCTCGGCAATGCCCCCCCCCCCCCCTCCGCCCGCCTGAAAAATGTCTCCTCCCCTCCCAAGAAAACTTGCCGACCATAACTCTAAAATACCTACTGTAGACTGTCGGGTTGTCGGGTGTGCTTCCCCCCCTAAAAACTTCACTGCCCCTCAGCCAGTGGCCATGCCAGGACATCCTGTTAGGGGGGGGGGGGCTGTTTCTTTTTGTTTAAATACGTGATGACAAGTTCAAGAAGTTGGAGACGTTTCAGAAACAGAAAAGTAGTGATTTTTTTCACTGTTATTTAGGGGGGCCCCTAGGACTCCCACCTGGATCCACCACTGCCCTCAGCAGACAGCAAGCTGGCTACGCGCCTACGGGCCTGATAGTAGATAGTGCTATACTCTATACATACTAGATTTGAAGTAGGCCTACTATTGACATAGGCTAGTCTAAGTAATAAGTATAAGGTAGCAGATCTTTTTCTGGGCTAATGAAGAAAACGCACTATGAATATGATGAGTATCATATATATGATGACTATCAATATTTTAACTTATGTCATGATGAGGCAAATTTTGCATGGACAGTGACAGAGTGACACCAATGTAGTCTACGTACACTTACTCTTTTTGTAATTCTAACTGTAATTTATTACCATCCAAATAACAAGGCACTCTTCCATGCAAAAGTTCAACCAGAGACATTATAGCCTATTACGTCTATGGTTTAATAACCTCGAAAAAAAACCTGATCTATAACTTATAAAAAGGATGCAACTTTAGGCTCGCCCTTTTTATTAAGGCTGGGGGGGGGTGAGAAGGCCTAGTGGTCTAGAGTGCCGCGCTTAGACCTCTAGCTGGCTGGTCACCTCTGGCTTGCGCCTGTGGTTTCGAGCCCTAGTGTGAGCATATGTGACATGGAGATAGGGGCGCCTTCTCAACCTCGTGGTTTTCCTCCGGGCACTCAGGTTTCCGCCCACTGCTAAAAGACCCCTACTCGCAAGCGGAGTATTGAAATAAAAGATTGAAAACCATACGTTAGTCCCAAAATGACCTTGTCTGTGTCGAATGAACGTTAAACCCCATTTCTCTGTCTCTCTTTTATTAAGGCTAAAGTTGTAGTTCAGAGTTAGAATAAATCACCCTTTTCTCTCAATGATAACTGACAAACGTGTAGATGTATTTCATTCCAAATGCTTAGGCCTATTGTACTGGATGGTGTATCAGAATTCAGGCAATTAATTATTTGTTGATTTGACATAACAGCAGTGTAGCCTACCTGGTATGACTGGACAGATAGACTACTGTGGATATATATTGTTGTCGCCCAGGTCCGTCTGTACAGTACACCCACAAGGCTAAAGTTAATGTCCGCTTGATACACAACCCCTGGTATTTCGGTGACCAGGGTTACGGAATAGTATAAATAAATAAAAACGCCTGCCAAGTGAGTCCAACTAGTTACTGACACTCAGGATAACCTGGGGCCTGTTTCACGAAAACTTAAACTAAAATCCTTAAAATCGATTTTAACTAAAATCAAAATGAGATTTTAAATTTTATGCGTTTCACGAAGATCGATTGTAACTTAAAATGCAATTTTAATAGATTTAAGTTAAAATCGCTTGCGCCCGTGCAGTGCAGATTTCCGCTTTGGGCACTAACGGTGAAAGCAAATACACTTCGAAACTGGAAACTGTTGACAGACTGAATTAACGGTTACATTATCAATAGGGAGAGTTTCATACGTTGTAGAAATGTTTGCACATGGTCAGAAAGTCGTAAAGAGATGAAATAAATGAGTTTATTGCGTATTATTAGTTTCGAAATGTATTGGTGGGTTGACCTTGAACTTGGCATTTGATTTCCTCTCAGGCTTCAGTGGAAATAATGTGTATCGATAAACTAAAGCGCTTGAATTTCGTAGTTTTATAGGTATTTGGAAAAGAGAAACTATTGAGAATTTTCACAAACAAATTATGACATTTGTCGCTCAAAAGACTAATCTAGACTGCAATTTTTTTGTCGTAGTTTAAAAGTATATTAATATTAAAATTAAATTAATACGTCAAAAAGCCAATGTTCCGATGCCTAGATTTGAAATGTCATTCTCATATACTTTCAATGATACTTTGAAAAGGCAGAAGAGTCTATCTATCTTACTTAATTAAATGATTTTTTTCCCAAGATAAAATAGCTTTGGCGCCTATTTTTTTTAATTTACGTTGTTTTATTAACGTAACTTCATTAAGAAATAATAATAAATTTATGACATTAAAATTTTATTTCAAATAGGCCTATAACATTTTTGAATAAACTCATTCTAGATTATTGATTTATCTTTTTACAAATCATCATAACCCCAAAAACATGAGTAAATTATGACATGTCTAGTATTATAGGCCTTTAGGCCTTTTAACACCAAGAAATTAGCTATATTAAACACGAAGATATTTTCTTTATAGATAAGAGTGCTCTTCTTTCCATGACATTGGATATAAATGTTCTTTTAGTGTGTAGTTTACTGGAGTTTTGGGTGGTTTTTTTTCTTGGAGTTCTAATATGGGGCGCCATCCAAATGCTTAAATTACCTTACAATAAAATAAACGGATGGACAGTAGCTGTATATCCCATGCTATGAAAAGAAATTGAATGAAAATTGTTTTTGTGAATGATTGTATGTTAAAATTATGTGCCAATTATATCTGTATGTCGCAATAGATCAAACAATGTAGCTCTAATCAAGGTTTGTTAAGTAGGGATTTTAAGTTAGGAGAGGGTGACAGCTTTACTAAGTTACAATCGATTTTAGTTAAAATTGTCCTTAAAATAGTTTTGTGAAACGCCACTATTTTAAGTTAGGATGAAATTTTAGTTTACAATGATTTTAAGGAGATTTAAGTTTTTGTGAAACAGGGCCCAGGTCTTCAATCTTCATAACCACTCTCATCTCTGACATTAAATTTTTACAAACTGAGACCAGTAGCGTAGGACGTTAATCCTCATTCCATTTAATTTTAGGTCACGAGACAAAAAAAGTCAATTGATTTTCAATGATTTCTGATAATTATGACCCTTGATCACTTTGAAAATTTTTGTGGACGCTCTAGAGGCTAAAGTTAGTTACCGATTGTCTTTACATGCACGCTATATATCATAAGGTCTGTCATTGAGTCAACTGGTGTGGTTTTGTTTCCCTGGTTTTACGGGACAAGGGGTAGGGTCGTCTGTCTAACCCTGTATGTTTTCTCTGCTAGAGACCCATACACGCAACATTTATTGAAAAAAAATTGAGACATGTGTTAGTCCAGAAGTGACCTAGTTTTTCTCTGTGTTTTAAATTTATACACATGAGGCAAGGAAGCCTATTAATTTTCACCAATTTCAATTAATTACTGCCAGATTATAGCCCTTGATCACATTGAAAAATCTTTTGGAAGCTCTATGGGTTAAAGTTAATGTCTGATTAACTTTTATACACAGTTTTTACGGTTATAATACAAAGAGCCCTATTGATTTTCAAAGATTTTCAATAACTACTGTCATAGTTATAATCCTTGATATTAAATTATTGATTGTTACTCATGTGTTGTAAATGTTTTCATTACTGACATAAGAAACAAATGTGACAACCCTTGTTGACTGCTCGCAGTGCTCGGGGGACTTAGCTGCTGTGTGGGCGTACATTTCTTTGCCTGGCAACCTATCTTTCTATAATTTATAGAACTCATTACTTAAAATACTTTAACAATATGGAATATATATATATATATATTTTCAGGTTGTAATGGACACTCTCAAATCTCAATGCAACATTTAAAAGATTCATTATCAAGTAGTCAGGGAAGATGTTTTATGCCAACATTTTGATAGCTTCCAGGTGGAGTAGATATGATGTTTAAGGTTTCTTTTAAAGATGCATTATGTAAGAGCTAAATTTGTCTATTGCAAATCTTGATGCTGGACTGAAATATTATTAAAATTATTAATTACAATTCACATTGCAAGCCCATAATCAACCTTATAGACTGTCGAATGATTGTTATTATGAACAGATTGAAACAGGATTGTCATTCAATAATAATTGAAAAATGGATATCATAGACTTTGATTATATCGTAACAAACAGTAGCAATGAAATCGAGACTACGCTATTCTTCAAACATTGATAACGCCTCAAAGAATGCTGTAGAAATAAGATCACAAAGCAGGTCCCCACACATATTCCTGAAGCAATGGCCCGAGAAATCCCTATCTGGCCATTGCTGGATTGGCTCCTGATACTGGAGCTTTTGAGGAAGTGTGTCTATTATTCTCGTTCAATCAAATCTACAACTTACGTACAGTAACATGACAGTCCTTCCTTTAATCTTGGGTCTTCCCTAAATCTTTGGACAGAGATTTAAGGTATTAAAACGGTGAAAGTCTGTTCGTTTCCATACAGTAGTGTTTACTTTACGTCAATGCCGATTTCCTTGTTTGTCATGCAATTAGTTTTACTGCAATATCCTGCTATGCGCTGGGTAATTTAGCATAAAAAATCGTGCAGTCATGACGTAACGCTATGTAAACACAGTTGGCCTAACTAGACGCCCTGTTTTAAAGGTAGTGCCTTTGTAACGAAGTCAGTGATTGGTTGTTAATTCCACTGACCAGTCATAATTAGCGACAATAATACCCACTCAATCCAGCAGTAAGTAGTGGGATTAGCTCTAATCAAACGGAACACTGCGAGGAGTATGGTCCCCACTAGGGTTGTGACGATAACCAGTATGTATGATATACTGCATTTGTATCGTCAAAATATTGAAATATCGGTATACCGTGATACAACAAATGATGATCAAAAGACACAACGACATCGCCGGCAAATACCCTAGTTTTTCGTAAAATTGCTATAGAAAAGAAATAATAATTAAATCGCAGGTAGTAATAAATTTACCAATGGCAATATTGTCAATATCGCCGTTATACCTGCGTAATCAAAAATAAATATCAGCTGAGTGATGATGTCAGCCACGCGGTCCAGATAAATTAGCCAGTCGTAAATTGAACAACACATTCTAACGACATTACGGACAGGATATTCTCGTACAATTTCATCAATTATTAGCGAGTGCAATGATAGTATGCTTATTTTAAATTAGTAAAGTCAGTAAACACAGTTCGGTTTGGGAGGCAAATAATATTGGAAACCCCCGTCTTATCGACCAATCAAATAGTTAAGTGCTTTGTGACTGACCTATTTATAGCTTGGAGTTATACCTCAAACCGTGATCTCGGCAGATGTAGGGTACCGGAAACCACTGAGGTTTGCCGAATGCCTCGAAGTCGAAGTTTTATTTTATCTTTTTAACTGTCATAATAAATTACTACCTTTTAAAACCAAAAAGTTATAGTTAAATAAAAATATTGCACTTATAATATATAAACATTCACTAATTTAGTGACCTGATAATTTTAATAAATTTAATCGCTCATGTGACACGGAAGTTATCTTAAATTAAAAGGTTGAAAACTATTATTTTGTTGTTTTATTTATTTCTTAATTGGTAAAGATATTGTTTCGTGATACAAACTTGTATCGCGATATTTTCCCTTCTGTATCGCGATACAAACCGACTCTGTATCGTCACACACAACCCTAGTCCCCACAGTGACCAGTAACTGTAAGGGATGGATTAAATGGGTAACAGTATCAATGAGCAATTCACTGACAAACTAATATATTACTTTTAACATTGTGCCTTAAATATTTTAAGTTCTTTGATCTTTCCTGTTTCGTTGAGATCTTGTCGTCCCACTTTGAAATGCTAAATGATCACATATACCGGTACATAATACCCCTTCAGTTCTCAAATATTTGGTACATTATCTTTCATCTTAATATGCACCTTGGTTATTATTATTTTACTTTTTCTTCAGAAATACTATTTGTTTGTTTTTTTACAGGAGTCAAGGCTGCTGCAATCAGAGTTTGAAAGCAGAGTTGAAAGGCAACTGAAGAATATCAGTATTAACCAAAAGTCACAAAACATATTAAGCAACACAACAAGAAATACCAGAAGAGAAGTCTTCAACAGCAAACATACATTTAAATAATTCTCTACAGTCTACACCCATTAATAAATTCTTACATATGATACACTTTGGTAAAAAGTCAAGCTACTTCACCTGACAAATTAACTAGAAATCTGAAGTAGCTGCTAATACCTTAACATTGTCTAACAATGTTTGATGCAAAAGCCATTTTTGCAGATATTTAAACATTTTCGGAAAATATTGTGGATGATTTCGCGATAAAAAAATTGTTTGACTATTATGAAGAAGATTACTGTGATAATGATAAAGATATATAATGTGTGTCGCGAATAGTTCATTTACGGAGTGTATTGATAAATAGTCTGTTTATCAAAGTGTAGTGTTTATCAACATACTGAGTGTATTGTTTATCACTATAATGTGAATAATTTTATCAACTATAGTGTATGGAGTGTGTTGTTATATTTTGTTGATCACCGTATTGACAGTATTGATAAAGTATTATTAATTTATGGAATGCTAATTAAGGATGTAAACAGTCATTCGATTAACCTGGTATTCAGTTAAGGGTTCACGGTTCAGTTGATTTGTTGAAGCGACTCAAAAAATTACTAACTGGTATTCGTTTTTATATAATACCTGACCGTCATACCCAGCAATGGTAACCACAACATTGTTTTCCTTCACTAAGACCCAAAACCCAGCTTAACTGGAGTGGGTCCTCGGGCCCCTAACGCGACAAGTGAATTAGGTTATTTCGGGACTAACATATGGTTTAATTTTATTTCAATAATTTGCTTGCGCGTAGGGGTCTTTGGCATTGGGAGGAAACCAGAGGACCCGGAGAAAACCCACGAGGTTGGACAGGCGACCCTATATTCTATATGTGACCTATCAAAGAGTACTGTACAAGATGGAGAAATAAAACATCAGTTAACTTTAAAGCTGTAATAATCTGACTGGGATTGGGGAACATGCTTAGCCTATGTAAAACCCCTCTCCCAAGATAATATACATACATAGTGTGAATAATTTATTGCTTATTTTATTAATTATACAATGAATAATGCTTTGCTAATTTATCAACTACAGCGCAAATAATTTATTTTGCATATTTTAACATCTGTACTGGAATTAATATATTGTTTATTTTATTATGAACTACAATGTGAATAGTTTATTAGCGATTTTATATCAACTATAGTGCAAATATTTATTTGCCATTTTGTTAACTATATTGTAAATAGTTTTTTGTTTGTTTTGTTTGTTTTATGTATATGGCTTCATAATGGTTTCTCAATTATTAAGATTAATTTACTGTTACTTGTTTTTTGTATATAAACCCTCTGTATATTAATTTTATTATCATTAGCTTGAAAACGTTGTGAGAATCCTCCACGAAACGTTGCTTTAATTAAAATAGTAATTGTGTTCCATATTAAGTGTTTGTGTTTATTAACTACATGGTGTGAATAATTTGTTCATTTTATCATCTATAATTTATTGATTAATAAATAAAAGGATGTCGATACTATATTTGTTGTTGTAATTGTTCATAAATTGTGAAAAGTTGCTATGTTGAGAGTAGTGTAGTATGAAATAATGGACAATAAATGGCTTTATCTATACTCAAAGTATGAAATACATGAATAGCTCTTCTAAATAATAGATTTGGTTGGGGTTGAGAAGAGGGGGGGGGGGGGTGATTTTCCGCAATTGTAGTTTTAGAAGAGATTTATATGGCTTTTCTATAATTTTCAAACATGAAGCACTGAGATACTACTTCTCTATCAGAAATTTACCTTGTTAATGATTTTTACAAATACTCTATCGTATTGTGGCGAGGGTATAAACGCAAAGAAAAAAATGGGGTTTAAGTTTCTATAGATTTTATTTTTCTTACTGGCCAATGTCACTTATTGTTGAATTTTGGCAGGCCGGTTTTGGATGTCAAAAATACATTCCAAGGGTAGGTAAGCTAGTCAGCAGGCCCGTAGCTACCACAATTTTTTTTTTGGGGGGGGGGGGGCAAAGGCTTCTGGGGGCGCCGATGTACGGTGTGTACCTATAGTAATTTATGATAAATGAAAGTTCGCAATCCGGTTAGAGTGCGACTTGTTTGCATTTTGAAGATTATCACGCTGATTTGGGCGACCCCGCAAATTATATTATTGGCGACCCACCAATAGCAGCATTATGGGCGCCCCTCCAGGATGAGGCACCTTACCAATTTTGAAGAATATCACACCGTTTTTGGAGACCAATTTATTCATGGGCACCTAACCAACCTGATTGTGGGCGCCCGCCAATTATATTATAGGCGCCCACGCCAATCAATTCAATTCAATTCTTTATTTCTTTGAGTCGATCACGGTGGCTAAGTGGATAAGGCGCTGGTTCGCTAGCCTGGAGGTTGAGTGTTCGATCCCTGCATTGGCCGAGAAAGTTTATCTCGATTTTCCGGCGTGATTTCCCCTTGTCAGTGATGCAGAAGGAGGGCCTGACAAGGACAGCTGCCTAGTCGTTCGGATGGGACGAAAAACCGAGGTCCCGTGTACAAATTGGAGTGCACGTAAAAGATCCCTTGGCAGTTGGAATTCGATATAAGAGTAGGCCGTAGCGCCTCTGCCCCGGCAAAATTTCCCTCATTGCACACTGTGGCGTATGCCCGTCTTCAATTAGCCCAGGTACGGTGCTTAAGCGTAGGACGTTAAACCCCATTTCATTCATTCTACCGACTCATCAGATAACATATATACACAAACATAATAGTTACATATATAAACAAATACAAACCTTGTAATAACATACAAACAAACACAATACATACATGGCAGTTAAATAAAAACAGACAAAAAGTATGGGGAATGGTGTAAATAACCTGCATTAAATTGCTAGCCTAAATAGGATACAGAAATTTAATTTATACAAGACGGAAAGAATAATTAAATATTATAGCCTTCATAAAATTATCCGTAACCCTTTTAAGATATCGGATCAATTGTTTCGTTGGGTGACCTTATAACCGATTACGGTTACTTGAGAGGGTTATGCAGTGAATAACCCATGTGCCGTACTTGATAGAGAAAGGCAAATTTCAACTACACATTACACCTTGGGGCACCGGTCTCAAATTCCAGATGAAGACTGACGGATTTAAGTCGTTTGAAAACGTAACATAAATACTGAAGTAGTTGTTCGGCCCTTGACTCGAAAATTTTAAGAGATTTTAACACAAAATTAAGCAGTTTTATTCCCAAAACAAATGTCGGGATTAGCCCTTTAAATTAGTTTAAATATATTAGGTTTTCGTAAAAAGTATGGTTTGATAAATTGGTAACGCAAATCATTATAGCAAGGGCAGCTTAAAATAAAATGAAATTCGTCTTTTTTTGGGCGCCCCAACCCACCTTACTCGGCATTATGCATTATGGGGCCACCCTAAGAATCATATATTGTCATTATACAGCGCCCCACCAATCACGTCATTATGGGCTCCCCTCCAGGAAAAGGCACCCCACAGATCAAGCTGTTTTGGGAGCCCCATCAATCAAGTTGTGGTGTTAATCGTGTGAGTCATTATGAGGCGCCTTACCATTTCGGGAGGCGCCTCATAACGACATTGTTGGCGAAGCGCCGATAAACCAATTGACATTGCTTGGCAAATCTTGCCGTGGGCTCCCAACCAATGCCACTCCGCTTTATGAGGCGCCCATACTGATATGGGCATGTTGGTTGTCGGCTTCGTATTGCGTTCAATGAAAGGGGCGCTCATTGGGGGAGCCAATTTTCTCCCCAATGGGCAAAGGGACCCGAATTGTTTCATTAAGAACAGTAATATGCCAATTACAGATCGATCAATATGGCAAATTCGCACAAATTAAGATATTTGTAGCAGTCAATTAATTTATTATGGTAATTTAATAATTGGCACACGTCCGACCCGTATAATATGTATTTGCGCCCAGGATTAGGGTTACGATGGCCGACATTTGAATAGTTTCACTAAGAACAGTGATATGTCAAGTACAGATCGATCGATATGGAAAATTCTCACAAAATGAAATAGTTGTCGCAGACAGTTGATTTATAAAGGCTATTATATAATCGCCTCACACCCTATGCGGTAACATGCATTTGCGCCCATGGTTTAGATCGGTATAGAAAATCCGCACAAACTACCACCCTCCCGCCCCCACACCAACAATTTGACCGCTAGTACTCGTTTCTCCAGGTTATTGCAGGGACGTAACTATTCAATACAAAAACAAGAGGCTTGATTTAACAAGTGGGGTAGAAATGAGACTTTTAGAACGGAGAATTTCAGAAGAAGAAAACCCTGCCATGCCATGTTCTATACTGATCTCTGTGTTAAGAGACCTACTGTCTTTATTTCAAGTCCATCTAACGTCCGTTGTATCGATGACATATTAGAAAAGCGATGAGATAAGAGTTTTATTTGTATTCTTTCCTCGTGTCCTATATCTATCAAATAATTCAATGCTATCAGTTGTGACCAGTTAAAACAAGTGATTGTCATGGATAGGGAAGAGGTAAAGTCAATACGGCTTATCCTCTCATCAAAGATATTTTGATCCTTAACATATGTAAGTTTCAACAGAATGGGACAATAATGGTAGCCGCCTCAGAGGGTCTATAAAATCCGTACATATTTCAAATTTTGCGTGAAAAGCAGAGGCTATAGCTCTAGAATGTAAGGTCTGGTGCTACCAAAGTCGAACTCATCCAAGAAATTTCGATCCTTAACACACAGTTTATGTTTCATCGTGAAAGGTCAACAAATAAACTATTCGTGTAAAAGGCACGGAAATTGAACTCCCCCAAGAACTAGTGATACTCGTTTGAAATTTCATCTAAATCGAGAATTGTGATCTCTAGCTGGTTCACAACATGGAATTACAAATACATGCTTTTATTTTCGTAAAGGGAAGTGCCTATTTTGAGGAAATAATTATTTCAACATTCTTTAAAATAAGATACAAATTGTGACCTCCAGAGGGTCCATAAGCTAAAGAGGTGATAATTCGTACAACCAGGGGCTCATAATTCCAGAAAGTTGCGATCCAATACGCGCCAATATCAAAAGGAACCCAGATCTTTGGATTATAAATAGGCCCTATACATTCTAAGTTTTATCAAAATTGGATAAAAAAATTCGAGCCGCTGGATGGTCTCTGCAATCTGGGTATTATGGTCAGATTTAATATTAAAGCCACCGGCAGATTCGTCAAGGTCACGAGATGTAATCAGGGCTATCGCAGGCGATTGTTGCCAGAGGTTAGGGTAAGGGCTAGAACTTGGGTTAGGGTTGGCGTTCTCCCCTGTTTACATCTTGTTACCTTGGCGAAATCTGTAGATGGCTTTGATATTTAAATCTAACCTGGGTATTACTTTTACATCGAGATTTTTGGGAGATATACATTTCAAGTTTCGTCAATATCGGGTAAAAATTGTGACCAGATATAGTTGAACGGTTTTTACAATCAAATAATTAATGTTACTTCTACAGATAATTCGTTCAAACAGAGGCCATAATCCAGGAAGTGGCAGACCTATATGCTCCAATATCAAAAGGTATTATTATGCATTTTTTTTGGTCAATTTCAGCATCACGGGATTTATGGTAAGGTACTTACCTTAAATTTCACTTCATTGCTAAATAGTTTTATTAGCCAGAAATCGCTCAGAATGCATCTCCAACGATCTAGACCCACAAGAGCTTTGGGCGACCCTCGCCTAAGGACCTAGGATGGTAGCCCACTTAATCAAGAATTGCTTTCGCCGGCCTTATTATGTATAGAGAGAAATGGGGTTTAACGTCCACTCAACACAACTAGGTCTAACATATTGTTTAATTTTATTTCATTAATTCGCTTGCGCGTAGGGGTCTTTAGCAGTGGGAGGAAACCGGAGTGTCCGGAGGAAACCCACGAGGTTGAGAAGGTACCTCTATGTCTATGCCACATACGCTCATACCAGGGCTCGAAACCACAGCCGCAAGCCAGAGTTGGCCGGCCAGCTAGAGGTCGAAGCGCGGCACTCTAGACCACTAGGCCATCCCCCCGCCTTGTTATAGATATATCATTACGGGAAATGCACTGTATCATGCCAGCTAATCAATTAAAGAACACGTAATCCTCCATGTTTGTGGCTCTGGCTCACTAGCCTCGTTAGTTCCCCTTGTCGTTGATGCAGAACAGTGTCATATATGTTTGTCATCTAGTAAAAGAAATGAAATGGGGTTTAATGCCCTACTGTTCTGCTCCGAACTTGGCTAATGAAGACGGGCACACCCTATACAGTGTGCTAGGAGGGAAATTTGGCCCTGACAGCTAGGCACTACAGCCTATTGTACTCTTATATTGAATTCCAACTGGTAGGGTATCTTTTACGTGCACACCAATGTGTATGAGGGACCTCGGTTTTTAGTCCCGTCCGAACAACTAGACAACTGTTCTTGTCAGTCCCTCCGTCTTGCATCACTGACAAGGGGGAACACTTGACCTCGTAGCACAATGCATGTTGTAGTGCAGAAAAGCAGTAGGTAGAGCCCCATTTCATTTTGTTATCCTCCCATATTTCGTTATTCCCCATTTGGTACAGAAAAGTAGGACGTAAAACCCCATTTCATTTTGTAATCCTCCCAATGCATATTCCACAACCTTTTTGTACGACCGATGTTACCGGTCTACACCCAGCCAAATTTATCAAAAGATACCTTGCCTGGCAATTAAACATGCGCCCACAGCAACTTAGTCTTCCGAGCAGTCCATAGGTTTGTTGCATAGGTGGAAACATCTAAATGACACAAAAACTGATCAAAGAACAACCTATTACGTAAATAGCCTGTAGAGATCAGAATCCACATGATTTTTCAATGCGTTCAAAGGATACACCTCTGCCAGTAATTATTGGAAATCACTGAAAATCAATAGCATTTTTTCATCACATGACCATAACACATAGGGTTGCAAAATTCCCAGGAATTTTCAAACAGGGTAAATTCCCTGGGAATTTTGAATTTGGTGTCATAATTTGAAACCTGTGTCGCTATTAATGAGTTGCAAGTGACAGTAATATTTTAATAACTAAAGGATACAAACATATCTGATATGTCATATATAATCTAATAACTTATAATAAGATACATGTAGTTCTGTTAAATTGTTCATACACAGGTTACACATTCTATAATTAATCGGGAATCATGTGGCTCATTTCAAATTAGATCTTATACAAACCAACTTTTCAACACGTTCATTTGTTAATCTGTTTCTAACTGTGGTATGAGTTGTACCAAACAGAGACCAAATGTGTCTCGAAACAGCTTCTGATGCACACAGTCCCTTTACTTACATTTATCTATTTAGTTTTACCAATTAGAATAAAACTAACATGGTTAAATAAGTTTTAATAATTTATATAAATGAAAGTAACAGAGAAAAAGGAAATTTCAGTAAACAATTATAATTTTAGCATTTTTCAGTTTTAAAAACAGATTTGAAAATGCCCAACGCTGAAAATTCTAGGAAACTTTCCCACCCTTTTCAACCCTAACACTGTGTATAAGTTTTAAGTCATCTGTATTATATCTTATAAGTCTTTATGACCTCTAGCATCGAGAGGCTAAAACATGATTTTTCCTACGATCAGGGGCCTTTATACCTGAAATTATATTCCGATATGCGCAAATATCGACAGGAACAGAGTTCTTTTGAATATAAACATATTGTTTAATGTGGGTGTATAGAAACTAACAAATATTTCACATTGTTTATTAAATAATGATTATGTTACATATTGCATGAATTAAAACAAATATCAGTCTAGATATTTCAAAATAAATGAACAATTATCACAATTTTTCCATATTTCAAAATATAAAATAAAATGTTACATATATACATTCAAAATTTGTAATAATGAAATAACAAGATCCAAAGAACAAAGTTATTTATTGTAACAATATCATCAACTGAATTGTCTGTAAATGAATGGTATATTCAACGGCTCTATTTATAGAATGCATTTTACTAAGCTCAAACCACAGATCTTGAAATTTTGCCTGCACCATTTTCCTTCTGGTATTCTGATCTCTAGATTTCATTATTCCCTACAATGATATAATATAGTTATGTTAAATACAGTGCACAAACCAACACATTATGCTCACGTCTTAAAAATCATAGGGAGCTAAAAAAAAAACCCAAAAAACCTCCTGGGATTGGAAAAAAATGAAAATCGCTCTCCTGGAATTTAAGGACAGATGATGACACATGTAATCATATGTAATGTTGATTATTTGAAGAATAAAACAACGATTACGAAGGACTGAGGAGAGCAATAAAAGAACGCCCCTGGATTTAGATTTAGATGTACTATGGAGCGCGCCTCAAACGAGTAGGCCTGTTTATGTGATCAGCATGAATTATAATAATGATAAACAAATCCCCAGAAAATCAACCAGGATGTTTATCTCAAAGACTCTAATATTAATATAAATGACATGAAAACCTAAAAATGACAATACAGGTGGAAGTAAATATAGACCACATGACCTTACATGCAGCTGGAAATTTCTCCTGTGACAAGGTACTGTTAAAACTGTGCAAAGCTAAGATATATACCTATTATCCATTAATTCCATTTGAGAACAAATTGTTGACATGTCGGATTTGAGACAACAAAATATTTTCGAGTAATCATTGTCTCTAATTCTAACATATGCATGAGCACAAATCGCTCTTCAAAAGTGGGGGGGGGGAACACTGACCATCGCATAGAATTTTGAGATGCATGATAACACAAAAATGGGGCGGGACAATATATATTATGTCCCCCCCTCATTATGTCCCCCCTTAGATCTGCGCCCGTGAACATATGGTCTTATCATGTTAGTTCAAACCAAGCAAAAATTGCTCTCCAAAATCTGGAAGCAGAATTGTGTGCAATAAAACCGACAATTTTATTGGAAAGTTTACTTAATACAGCATCAAAGAGATGACACCATGGGTTTGTTTTAAATTCAAGAACAAACTATTTGGTGAAGGTAATACATTTCTCACAGTTTTACATTATAAGATAGAAGATAAAGGACAATTTACCTGAAATGTGAAACTCTCTGTCAAACTCTTACAAATGGGAATTAAAGAATTTGTGGGTCCCATTTTCGCCAGAAATACTTTCCTTTAGGGGTTTCCTCCAATTCCTCTGATTAAAAACCAAATATCTATTAAGCCATTACACTAAAACATATTATAAGAGATCAAAATTAGTATAAGTTATCAAAAGGATACCAATGTTTCTAGTTTTGTCTAAATGAGGAATGAAATGGGATTTAACGTCGTACTTTTCTGCTCCGAACTGGGCTAATGAAGAGGGCAAACGCCATACAGTGTGCTATGAGGGAAATTTTGCCCAGGCAGTGACATTGCGGCCTACTCTTATATTGAATTCTGTTTTTCATCCCATCCAAAAGACTGAACAGCTGTCATTGTCAGGCCATCCGCCCTGCATCACTGACAAGGGGGAACCACGCCGGAAAATCTGGATGAACTTTCTCGGTCAATGCAGGGATCGAACACCTGACCTCCAGGCTAGCGAGCCAGCGTCCTACCCACTTAGCAACGGTTATAGTTTTCGGTATATATTTTTTCCAGGATTTTGGTTCTCAACTAGATATGCTAATCAATTGTAATGGCCATAGAAATGGTTTGAGGAAATTGTTGCACTTCAGTTAACCAGTTATCTGAAAAATTCAGAACGCAGTGAGCGTCAACAAAGTGATAATTGTGCGAAAGCATTCCCAAGTTGGAAATGTTACACATAATAAGAAAGTATAAAAAAAAAAATTGAAAATGATTTCCCCAATTTTTGGGGGGGAGGGGGAGGGGGGGGGATTTTATTTCTGCTAAAGCCTTTACAGTTGTTTGATGGGGACAAATATTTAAAGCTACTGCCATGTACACTTATTACATAGTTAAAATAGTTCATTGATCAAACCTTCACTTCACTACACAAAAGTCCCATTCAGAATTAGACTGAAGGTCTTCTGCATGGTTAGGCCCACAGTTTACTAAACTGTCTTGAGATGTATCCAGATCTTTGTATACATGTACTGGCTTGTACATTGCAAATTGCCCCGAACTGGAATTGCCCAATTTATTTTTAGCTTGAGAAAATTCTAAAATAAATTGCCTTTAGTCGGTTGTTCATTTTCTTATGGTAGCATATTCAGGAGCTTATATTAGGGGTGGGCAAATGGAGGTCGAATTTTGCGAACGAGTGTTTTCTAAGGCGATTTTTGCTGCTGAATCCGAATCTGGTGAAATTTTTGTTCTGTGACGTCATTTTGAGCTGGTTCCGTGTCCATTTTCAAAATGACTTTTTTTCAGTTATTACCCTCATATCGACAAAGGATGTTATCAAATCATAAATGGGAGTGCAATTTTAGAATCCACGGTCTTGAAAACATATATTTTAACATATTAGACAACTAGTTCCAATATTGTCTCGCTTTTATGAGAAAAAAAGCCATCTTTGGGCCGCCATTTTAAAAACCACGGAACCAGCTCAAAATGATTTCACAGAACAAAAATTTTACCAGATTCGGATTCAGCAGCAAAAATCGCCTTAGAAAACACTCGTTCCCAAAATTCGACCTCCACCCCTACTTATATGAACAAACTAGTTCAAAATTGCTGGGAATTTTAAGACCGAATATGTTGCATTCATGCATACCATAAATGAAGTCAAACATATTTGACTATTGTTACATCATCGGTTACGGTTCGAGTTAATTACACACGGGCACATGTCGCTATTTTGCAAGGAATATTATAGCCTACTGTGCATGCCCAATGCAAGTTGGAGTTAACCGATTTCAAGACGGGTAGGCCTACAGGTTCAGTTTTTTAACTGGTTTATTTATCTTGCCTTTGCGCCGAGAAGATATTAAATTCAGTTCAATGTCAACATCTGAACGCGCAATAAAATAAATCGAATGTCTTTGCACGCTGGTAAATTTGTACTGATAATCTATATATGAGTTCTACCAATAATTTGGTGCAGTAATATTAAGCTTAGGTTTTTCTATGGACAGAATCTGGGTGGCAGTTAATTTGTTTAAAAATTAAATCTGCAAAATTATCATAGAAGTTACCTTTCTTTTCCTTTTTCATGAAGTACTTTGTAATATTTATTGGGTCCGTGGACTGCGTTTCTTTTTTATATATAAAGTAAGCTTATGTAGCAAACCAGCCTCCTCCCTTCGTTTGTTGGTCTGTTTCCAATCCATGTCTAAAAAGGCAGAAAAGCAGGTCATGGAATAGATAGATAGACTGATTGGACAAGAAATAAAATGGCGTTTAATGTCATACTTTCGGCATTTAATCCCACTATAGGAAACAACAAAAAGATTCTTCAGAATTAAATTCCAAAAAAGATTTTTCAGGCTAATATGAAGACAGAAATGAAATGAAAAAACAACAGGGTTTTAACATCCAACTGTTCTTCTCCGACTAGGCTAATGAAAACAGGCCCACGCCATGCAGTGTGCTACAAGGGAAATTTTGCCTCGACAGCAGTGTTGTGGCTTACTTTTATATCAAATTTAAACTGCCAAGGGATCTTTTACGTGCATGCCAATTTGTCAGTGATGCAGGATGGAGGGCCTGACAAGGACAGCTGTCTAGTCAAGGTCCATGTACACATTGGCAGTAGGAATTCGATATAAGAGTAGGCCGTAGGCAAAATTTCCCTTATAGCACACTGTATGGTGTATGCCCATCTCCATTAGCCAAGTCCGGAGTAGAACAGTGGACATTTAACCACATTTCATTTCCTCACAAACAAAATTCTTTGACCATTCCAGTTCGTCCATATGGAGCTTCAACAAGAAAATACTGACCGTAATTCTCAGTCTCACTACACTGACAAGTTTATAATACTATTTTTAAATAGGATTTTGCGATTCAAAACACATGAAAATGGTTATGGATTATTGTCAGTATATATTATTATGTATCAAATGTGGCGGGAAATGATTCCCTTTGGCAAACAAAAATGTACCTTAGGGAAAAAATTGAAGGAAAGGATTCCAATAGAGGTTTTATGTAGTTATGGCTAAAACAGCTGTATTTTTATATTGCAGCATAATAATAATCAGGACGGACAGGAATTGACAGAAGACTTCGTCTGAGTGAGACCGTATTGAAAGGAACTACTGAATGACTAGAGCAAACACTGTTCCTTGCAAGGCTAGACTGTTTCCTGCACCACTGACAATTTTAAATTGTAAAAAGTGCAGGAGCTTATCACTGGGTTAATTTATTGGCCGACACCAGGATCAAACCTTGACACACTGAGGCCGCTACTAGTATTTATACACTAAAGCCGCAATAGTCTTTTTGCTTTCCTCCTGTTTCCATATTAAATTAATCTGGGTCAAATACAAAATATTAACATTAGTGTATAAATGTCGCAAAAATGCAGCTCCTCAATACTTATCTGAACTCTTATATGACTATGACCCTATTAGATCACTTCGCTCTCAAAATAAACAGTCACTAGTAGTAGTTGTTCCAAGATATAATTTAAAGTCATATGGGTATAGGTCTTTCAGTTCAGTAGGTCCTAGATTATGGAACGAACTTCCACAACAGATCAAGAATCAACAAACTTTTAATCAATTTAAATCTGCACTAAAGACTTTCCTGTTTCGACAGTTTTACCACTAGAGCCATTACTCAAAGCGTTTTGAGCATGTCTCAACATGGAGAAGACGCTATATAAAACCTCATTATTATTATTATTTTGTAAAAATCAAGAAATTTGAAGAAATGATATCTTATTTATAATTTAAATGTCGCTTCACTTTCTTCTTTTTCATGGGATTTCTTCAACAAAACTGAATAATAAAATCAAAATTGTTGTAACATATATTAAATATAGGCTACACTTGCATAAGCTTAGACACTGCCGTGACCTCGATTTTACCTGCTCTCTCTGCATAACAGTATGTTATAGTATGGATGGTAAAAGTAAAACAGAAAATGTTTTACAGTTTCTGTGTATGATAATTTTAATGTTTTTGATAATTTTAATGTTTTTTAATATAGCACCTTTAAATACCCACTTTAAACTTCAATTGTCACTTTCCTTAAGCTGTTGTTATTTTAATAACAGTGAGTGGATTCAACTGGGTTTCAATTTGGTTGCTATGTCATGTAATGTATTTTTGTTGATGGATACATTGAGTTGAAAGCCATCTTTTCTGTCAAAGGTGTTATAGTGAGTTTGTGCACAAGATTAGTTATTGATGATTGATTTCTTGAAGTTTTGGAATAAGGATGTTAGCTATTTTCCAGGTATGTTGGATTATATTTTACTAATTGTATAAGTTGTATAGGTTTAGCTCTGCAGTTTTTTTGCATTTTAATCCTGAAGTTTTTATTGATAAAGTTTATAAAGTTAATTCACATACATGCATTCACACATTATATATATATATACATCATCCTATTTCAGGTTGTTAGGTTAATAATTTGAGCTAACAGATTATATTTAAAACCCCACTTCGGGTAAGTTAATTTGGATTTAGAGTAGTTAATTATATTTGTACCGGTACAATGTTTGCTATTTTGCTGTAAACAGTCATTTGTTTTGTAGAACAGATTATGTCTGTACTGTGGTGATGGTGTTGGTAGATATGTGTTAATAATGTTTGTATTATTGTTTTTTCCTTTTGTTTGTAAACCTTATATTATTATGTTGAATTGTATATTTGCAGGGTTTTCTTAATTACTTGCCTGGTTTATGCGGTAATAAAGATTTGAACTCATTCTGGATTGTTTATTTTGACGACCCCAGATCCCCTCTACAACATTGGAGCCCGATAAGGGACTGAAGAGAACTTCCGTCGGAGTCAACCAGCTTATGGTGGATTATTATTGGTGGAAATTCGTCTTCAGCCGTAGAGTCAATCGTCTTAAACGTGAATTGTGTGCGCGTGTGCGAACTTTTTAATCTACAAAGATAGTTATCTGTGCAGATGTTTGGAGTAGGCCTACATTTATTTCAGTTAAGTTTATAGCTATTTTTCGTAATTAAGTTATTTGGAGTTATTTAATGTTAATTATCTCCCTTTAGTCTTCAAACCATTTCAGATTTTTGTACTTTAAGTTGTCCCCCTTTAGTCTTCACAGCAGTGACTTAAGTTGAAAACATTTTTGGTTTTCGGTTATTAATTCAAACCTCACCCCACCCCACCTCTCCCCACCCTACCCCCACCACATCCTTCCTACCACTTCATCGATCCTTTATTTTTTTTATTTATTTATATTCCCATTTAATATAATCATTGATTTAGATTATTTTTTTTTGTATAGAATATTATGTGTTGACATTGTTTTATGTCATAGCTTAAGCTGATATTTTAGAAGATACGATTATAAGCTAAGGTATTTTTTATTGGCCATGGTTTTACTATGATATGCCTATATATTCTGTTTATAGCTAACATATTTAGATAGTTTTCATTGACACTTTACATAACAACATACATTTTACAGCTCATATTTACATTGATCATTTACACTTACACATATTACCCAGGTTGATAGCTTTGGAAGTTTGTGTATTTTGGTTATTGGGTATTTCGGTGTTTGTTGATAGTCTAGATTGTGCTTTGGAAGTTTATTGCTTGACTTTGGAAATTTATTGCTCGACTTTGAGATTTGATTGGTCAGGTATTTTGGATGCTTTGATTAGTAGGTTTTGTAGTTTGTCGGTTTTGAATTTGTTCCTTTGGTATTTCAGTTTTGAGTTGGTTCATTAATAGGATTGCACTTCATTTTTTTTTTAGGAAAGTTCATTTTTTTTATTTTCAGGTTTATTTTTTTTTATATACTCTGACATTAGGTCAACATAAAAGTTGTTTGTGTGATTTATCACTGCACTCACTTTTCATGACTTTATGTTGTGACGTAACACAGTATAATATATGGGGGAATAATATATGTTCGATTTCAGCGTTTGTATTTACAAAATAACTGATACGGTATAGGGATATTATTATATTTCAGCATTTGCGTATTGAATAGAATTACGTATGTGTATGTTTGTGTGATGCGAACTTAATTATATTTCAGGTTATCTAATCTGTCCGTTCGTCAATTGTTCCTTTTGTTGGTCTGTGCCAGATCCATATTTTTTTTACAGGAATGCTTGAATGATACATATAACTTTGTTGTTATTAGTTCATTCTGTTATTATTTTGTTTGTCTTGCATTCTGTAATGGCGTCAGGTGGTGGCGAATCAGAGTTGTCATCAGAGGAGGGGAAGCATTTGTTAGAAATAATCTCTACTTTAGAGGTAAAACCGAAGCTGGAGTCGTCTGAAGATTTTATAGAATGGATGTTCGATTATTTAAAATCTCAGGGTAGAATTCCGCCTATGGAAGAAAGTTTTAGAGTGACAGATTACTCAACACATCAAGATAATGAAGCAGAGATACAGCCTAAAGTTAAAGAAGAGCAACCCAGTCCATCAACAGATAAGTTTAAGTTTATACCGCAGTTACCGAGAATATCAACATTCTCTGGTGATCCTGGGAGTAAAGGAGATACTTCGTTTGACTTATGGGGGTTTGAAGTTTTAAGCCTTGTAAGAGATGGTATACATAGTAAGGATTCTGTAAGATTATCTGTTTTGAAGTCATTGCGTGGAGAAGCGGCAAGAGTAGCTATGCGATTAGGCCAGGATGTTACGGTTGATAAGCTGTTGGTGAAACTGCAGAGCCGATTTGGTATTGTAGAACAAGGGCAGAGTCTTTTATCACAGTTTTATTCCACCACTCAAGCTCCAGACGAGACAGTATCGAAGTGGGCTTGCCGGTTAGAGGATTTACTTGATAAAGCCAGGGTTGAAGGAGAGGTGGAGAGTAAAACTTTCGATGCCAAACTCAGGACAAAGTTTTGGAGTGGACTGAGGAGTGACTTAAAGGATAAGTCAGCACATAAATTTGATCGGTTGACTAACTTTGAAGATCTTCTCAAGGAAGTTAGAAGGATTGAGCAGGACTGCATTCCTGTGATAGCATCTAAGGGTACTGGTGCTAGAGGCATGACAAGGATGGCTCAAACGGGGCAGGACGATGAATTGAAGGCTATGGTGTCATCGTTGACTGCAAGTATGCAAGCTTTGCAGAAAGAAGTTAGGTCAATTAAAGCTGATAAAGAGCAGGGGTTGCCGCATTTGCCTTTGGATAGATCCGGACCTGCTATAACATGTTACCGTTGTGGGCAGGTAGGGCATGTAGCTCGTGGTTGTAGGATGCCGTTACCACAGAAAAATCAGCGTAATTTAAACCGTTAAATGTCACTGATGAGGGACAATCAGTAGACATGCTTTTATCTAGTCCCATGAATATTATAGGAAGTAGTAATGAGACAGCTGTTGTTGTAAATGGTAATGTCTGTTCCGGCTTGTTAGATACTGGTTCTACTGTGTCAACAATAAGCGAGTCATTTTATAAAGATGTTTTACAAAACGAAGAGTGTAGGATTTTACCGTTGGATCAGATGATACATATAGAAGGTGCCGGTGGTCATCGGTTACCATATCTAGGATATGTATGCATCTCGCTTCAGATACCGAGTTTTAAATGTTCAGAAGTGCCTTGTTTGTTTTTAGTTGTACCAGACACTCCTTATAATCATACGACACCAGCACTTATAGGAACAAATATTCTTCGCGTTATATTGAATAATGTTGTTCAGAAACATGGTAAAGAATATTCAATATCAGCAGATGTTCCTGATGCATGGAAAATGACATTTAGGTGTATGCGTCTTCAAGAAAAGAGATTACAGGGGAAAGTTGGGTTAGTTAAGTGTTCAGAGCAAAAGTCAATTGTTGTTGGTGCAAATAAATCTGTTTGTGTGTCAGGGGAAGTTACCGATTATGCGCTATGTGGAAAACAAAAGGTTTTGTTTGAAAGATCAGACTGTTCCAAGCTACCTAGCCATGTGGAGGTTACCCCAACAGTGTTAGATTATGATACTGAAGGACCTAGAGATGTCATAATTCGTCTGTCGAACTTGTCATTATCACCGGTTAGGATATTCCCTCAAGCAATTCTTTGCGAGTTACATCCGGTCGAGGCGGTTAAAGAAAGTTTGGTTCAGAAAACAGCAACACTTGCGGAAGCAGTTGACCAAGGGCGTTTTATAGATAATATAGATTTCACAGCATCTATACTGAAGCCAGATCAGTTTTAAGAGATTTCTGTCAGATTGGGAGTGTGTGTTCTCCAAACATAGTGCTGATATTGGATTTGTTAATCTAGTGGAGCATGAGATTAACTTGTTAGATAATATTCCGTTTAAACAGCCATATCGCCGTATTCCACCAGCTATGTATGATGAGGTTAAGAGTCATCTTCAGGAGTTATTAGAAGCAGACGTTATTAGGAGAAGCCACAGTCCGTACTCATCACCAATTGTATTAGTTCGTAAGAAAGACAACTCAATTAGAATGTGTGTTGATTATCGCATGCTGAATAAACGCACTATAAAAGATGCTTATGCGTTGCCTAGAATAGAGGAGATGCTGGATAATCTTGCAGGAGCGAAATATTTTTCTGTGTTAGACATGAAGAGTGGGTACCATCAGGTTGGCATTAAGGAAGAAGATAAGCATAAAACAGCTTTCACGGTAGGTCCGTTAGGGTTTTATGAGTTCAACAGACTTCCGTTTGGCTTATCCAATTCCGCGGCATCTTACCAACGTCTTATGGAGGATTGTCTAGGAGATTTGAATTTGTCAGTATGCGCCATTTTCATAGATGATTTAATTATTTATAGCAGCACATATGAAGAACATCTGGATAGAATGTCAAAGGTATTTGACAAGTTGAAGACTCATGGTTTAAAGTTAGCACCGAAGAAGTGTAAGTTTTTTCATGAAAAGGTAAAGTATTTGGGGCACATTGTTTCATCAGAAGGTGTCGAGACAGATCCGCAGAAAACAGAGAAAGTTGCAGATTGGCCAAGACCAACCAACGTGGATGAGCTGAGACGTTTTCTTGGGTTCGTAGGTTATTATAGACGATTTATTAAAGATTTCTCCAAGATAGCTAAACCTATGAACGATTTGCTGATTGGTGGACCAACGACTAAGAAGAGGGGGAGGAAGGTAAGTGATCCAGTTAGTAAAGAGTGGAAATGGGGAGAAAGACAACAAGAAGCATTTAGTAGATTAAAGGGATTATAGGTAAGTCCTCCTGTTTTGGCTTATGCAGATTTCAATAAACCATTCATTATTCATTCGGATGCAAGTGGCTATGGACTTGGTGCGGTGCTCTTTCAAGAACAAGAAGGTAAAGAGCGAGTTGTAGCGTATGCCAGTCGGTCATTATCCAAGTCAGAAAGAAATTATCCTGCGCACAAGCTTGAGTTTCTAGCTCTCAAGTGGGCAATTACAGAAAAGTTTCACCAGTATTTGTACAGCAGCAATTTTACAGTTTACACAGATAATAACCCTTTAACGTATGTGCTCACCACAGCGAAGCTTGATGCTACAGGACACCGATGGTTAGCTTCCCTAGCAGATTACAACTTTAATATACGGTATAGAGCGGGAAAGCGAAATGTAGATGCGGATGCGCTGAGTCGTTTACCTTTAAAGCCAGATACAGATGCAACAGAAATTAAAGCTGATGTTGTAAAAGCTCTTCAAAATATCGATGTAGACGACGGATTTGTTACTACAGTAAGCATGTCAAGTCAAGTTATTTTAGATATGTCTTCTGTGGTATCTCCTATTGTAAGTTCAGATCAATGGCGAGATAAGCAATTAGCTGATACTATGCTTCGAGAAGTAATTAGCAATCTTGAGGAAGGCAGGAAACCCAGAAAAGCAACATCATTAGAGGAAACATTGCTGAATAGAGAGTATGAACGTTTCGTTCTACGATCAGGAGTTCTGTTCAGACGTGTTGAAGTGGATGGGGTACTACAGTATCGGTTGGTTGTGCCGAAGAATTATAGAAGCTGTGTGCTTAAGGGGACTCATGATGATGTTGGTCATCCAGGCAGAGATAGGACGTTAAGTCTAATCAGAGATCGATTTTACTGGCCCAAGATGAGTAAGGATGTTGAAGAGTATATATCTAATTGTCCCAGATGTTTAAGGCGTAAGTCATCACCATCAACATGCCCGCTTATGAATATAGTAACGTCACAGCCAATGGAGTTAGTTTGCATGGATTATCTATGTGTGGAAGAATCAAAGGGTGGATTTGAGAACATTTTGGTAATAACAGATCATTTTACTCGTTACGCTCAAGCTTACCCGGTCCGCAATACAACAGCAAGATTAACAGCGAAGATATTTTTCGAAAATTTTATTGTACATTATGGAATTCCGAGGAGAATCCACAGTGACCAAGGTGCACAATTTGAAGGAAAGCTTATAAAGGAGCTGTGTCAACTAACCGGCATGAATAAGTCCAGAACAACCCCATACCATCCTCAGGGGAACGGACAATGTGAACGTTTCAACCGTAGTTTGTTGAATATGTTAGGAACGCTAGAGCCGTATCAGAAAACTGACTGGAAAGCCTATGTACCATCTTTAGTGCATGCGTATAATTGTATAAGGCATACTGCCACAGGATTTTCACCTTTTCATCTGATGTTCGGCAGGAAGCCCATTCTTGCGGTTGATGTGCTTCTTGGTCTTGTCAACAACGAAGAGGATGCCAAAGATTATAAGACCTATGTGGAGAGTTTAAGACAGAAGTTAGATTATGCGTACCAGGCTGCTTCCGCTGAATTGGAAAAGGCCCACAAACACCGTAAGGGAAAGCTGAATTTGAGAGCAAGGAACAACTAGTTAGAAGTAGGAGATCGTGTCCTGGTAAAGAGACTCGCTTTTAAAGAGGGTCGACATAAAATTGCAGATAAGTGGGAAGAGACACCATACACCATAATAAGAAAACCAAACCCTGACATCCCAGTGTATCAAGTTACATCAGAGGAAGGATCCAAGAAAAACAGAACGTTACATCGCAACCATTTGCTTCCAATAGGTTCCATTCCAGTTTTTACAGCAAGCGATTCCAAAGGAAAAGGTAAAAGTTCTATGTCAGGTGCTGACAAGCCTATTCCTGATGATCAGCGAAGAGAGGAATCCAGTAGTAGTGGTGAGGAGGATGAACCAGTATATGTTGTGGAAGGAGCAGATTTCCTGCCCCAGGTTAACACCGCAGATATGACTGGAAGAGAAGACGATGTGGCCGAAGTTGAACAAGAAGTTCATAATGGTGAAGTAAGGCCTGCAACACCAGTTTCGAGGTCAGATTCGTCTGCTGAAGAGTCACCACAGCCAAGAAGATCTAGGCGGAATAAAGCAGCTCCTCAATGGATTCAAGGTGGGGAGTATATTATGTCTCACCAGGTAGAAGCTGTACCACCATGGAAGAAACGTGCAGAGATAGCTCAGTCGTTATTACCATCAGATTTTATGTCTCTTCCTGCAGATAGACTGAGAGTGGTCCTAGAGATGCTGCCAATTTTGTGTCAAGCTTTATTTCCAGAAGTGTTTACAGGTAAATGTTAGGGACAACATTTCCGATGGGGAGGGAGTATGTTATAGTATGGATGGTAAAAGTAAAACAGAAAATGTTTTACAGTTTCTGTGTATGATAATTTTAATGTTTTTGATAATTTTAATGTTTTTGATAATTTTAATGTTTTTGATAATTTTAATGTTTTTTAATATAGCACCTTTAAATACCCACTTTAAACTTCAATTGTCACTTTCCTTAAGCTGTTGTTATTTTAACAACAGTGAGTGGATTCAACTGGGTTTCAATTTGGTTGCTATGTCATGTAATGTATTTTTATTGATGGATACATTGAGTTGAAAGCCATCTTTTCTGTCAAAGGTGTTATAGTGAGTTTGTCCACAAGATTAGTTATTGATGATTGATTTCTTGAAGTTTTGGAATAAGGATGTTAGCTATTTTCCAGGTATGTTGGATTATATTTTACTAATTGTATAAGTTGTATAGGTTTAGCTCTGCATTTTTTTTGTATTTTAATCCTGAAGTTTTTATTGATAAAGTTTATAAAGTTAATTCACATACATGCATTGACACATTATATATATATATACATCATCCTATTTCAGGTTGTTAGGTTAATAATTTGAGCTAACAGATTATATTTAAAACCCCACTTCGGGTAAGTTAATTTGGATTTAGAGTAGTTAATTATATTTGTACCGATACAATGTTTGCTATTTTGCTGTAAACAGTCATTTGTTTTGTAGAACAGATTATGTCTGTACTGTGGTGATGGTGTTGGTAGATATGTGTTAATAATGTTTGTATTATTGTTTTTTCCTTTTGTTTGTAAACCTTATATTATTATGTTGAATTGTATATTTGCAGGGTTTTCTTAATTACTTGCCTGGTTTATGCGGTAATAAAGATTTGAACTCATTCTGGATTGTTTATTTTGACGACCCCAGATCCCCTCTACAACATTATAGGGGATCACGGTGGCTAAGTGGATAAGGCGCTGGTTCGCTAGCCTGGAGGTTGAGTGTTCGATCCCTGCATTGGCCGAGAAAGTTCATCTCGATTTTCCGGCGTGATTTCCCCTTGTCAGTGATGCAGAAGGAGGGCCTGACAAGGACAGCTGCCTAGTCGTTCGGATGGGACGAAAAACCGAGGTCCCGTGTACAAATTAGAGTGCACGTAAAAGATCCCGGGCAAAAATTTCCCTCATTGCACACTGTGGCGTATGCCCGTCTTCAATTAGCCCAGGTACGGTGCTTAAGCGTAGGACGTTAAACCCCATTTCATTTCATTTCATTTCATGCATACCAGTAGGACGTTAAACCCCATTTCATTCATTCATTCATTTACCCATTTACCTGCTCTCGCTTCGACACGTTTTGTTTCAAGCCATATTAGTATACGGATAAAAAAACAAACTAGGTCAGATTCTTGTGCATGGAATCAGAAATTGGTCTGGCGATGTGAGAGGAAGTAGGCTATGTTAATGTATGCCTATGGCAAAATTTAATAAAATATTATGAAATACTTACTGGTTTGGGTACTGTATAGGTTGTGAAACAAATCAACGTGTTCTTTAACTTCATAAAAGCATAAAGGTTAGGCGGATGGCGACATGGAGCGCGATTTTTAATTATTATTTTTTTTTACGTTCAACCCGATTGATTCAGTTTCAAAACTTTCAGCCTCATCATTCATTATTCCTTGAGACGATAAATTTATCTAACGATATAGACAAATTAATCTCAGATTTGTGTTGACAAGACATTCGACCCATTACACCTTTTCTTCTGTAAATAAGATAATCCTAAACAGTTTTTTTTTTCTAAAAAATTTTATAATTATTAAATCGGTAACAGAATAATGAGATCCTGAAAGTGAATTATTCGGGTAAGCGCAGCGCATAACCAGACCACCGCTCGTAATGGAACCACGTCGCAAAATAGTTCCAGGTTTTGACTGGATTAAAGATAATAATTAATTGCGTGACATAATAAATTGACTTAGCTGCGTTCGATATACATAATTGACAAGATGAAGTGTCTGTTAAAGTCGCGATTTAATACCCCCAACAAAAGTCAAATCGGAATCTAGATCAGGGCTAATCCCTATTAACTCACTATTTTCAAAAATGACATAAATAAAATATAAATTTACATTATTTGTTGCAGAACCAGGACATTCCAAATCTTGCTAGAACTTTTGATTTGATGAATTTACATGCCTAACAAATGTTTTCATATTTAAGGACTGAAAAGAAATATTACGAATAACACTATAACGTTCGATATAGGGCCTACAATTAAAGTTAAAGAGAAATGAAAAATTACGTTGTTGGTTTTATTTAATTAATACAAATTATTATTGGCATTATTGCTATGCATTTGTCAGAAATGCGATTGGAGTTGATAGATAAGATCATATTTTATTGTACCAAAACAAAGGGAGCAAATTATAAAATACTGGATTAAAAAGCGAATCAGACATGTTCGTCACAATTAATATAGCCTTAGTGGATGCAATAGGCCCACAGTGTTGTATCAATAATTGCCGAAATTAGACCTACACAAGTCTAATTACATGTACAATAACTTAAACCAATCAGATTTTCACACATTGTCATTTGAAAGTTGTGGATTGAACTGAATACAACAGATTGTAGTCAATTAAACTTGGCTTAGATGTAAATTACGGAGTAACCAACTGAATATTAAGGGCCTCTGGGAGGAAAGTGAATGTTTATAAAATAATAATAATATGCATAAAGTTTCCTGCTATAAGTAAGATAGGACTAAGATAATCTACAAAGTAAAATCCCAACTAAATCCTTATTTTAGTATTATTCATAAATATTTTGGCCGTCGTAAAATATGAATATAGTAACTGAGATCGACAGGTAATTTGGTTATTTATTAAAGTCGGCATTCCGCCTGCAATAACCAGAAAATTGAAATAAAATTATGTAGTTTCCATGTCCCGATATGTCCCGATAGGGACTACATTTATTGAGAAAATACAACTATAATACGGCCCTTGTTAGTTGCTACTATAGTAGATAACAAAGGCTGCCCTTGTTAGCTGTTAATGTAGCGGCTAACAACTGCCCCCAAAGGCGCAGAGGGAGCCCTTGTGACTGCTACTAGCATCTAAAAATGACTAATAACTCAGATGCTAATAGCAGGCTAATAATAGGCGGATCGGGTGATAAACCACATTATGTAGCTTAGTAGTAGGGATATGCGTATTGATTTTTCCCGATGATTCTATTCATTATAAATTGATACAGATTGTCTAATTGCCCAACAGCAGTTGAATTTGAATCAGTCTGGTGGGTATCTATCAATTCAATGTGGTTGTAATATGAAGCGAAGTAGCCAACGGTCTATATGTAATCTGGGTCGGGCTAAACGCCCTATACTAATTATCAAAGTGACCGCTAGCCAATTTCAAGTTTTCTGAACTAAGAAGTCGTTGGCTTGAATTAAAATATCCAGCCAAACAAATTACATCCGTTTTTGTGTAATAATTTTAATTTACAAAACATCCTTGAGGTGTAATGCTTAATCTACACCAACGGGTGTAACATTACACTGTCTGAGTGCATCAGGCAGGTTACACTACCGGAAGTGGCAACTAGTTTCCACCTGAATTGGTGTAATTTTCTACACTAGTTGGGTGTTATCAGTTTACACCACTAAAGGCTAGGAGTTACGCCTATTTAGGTGGCAACTAGTTGCCACCCGAATTGGTGTAAACTTCCGTATTATTTTTAACTGTGTATAATGCCTGAGTGGTGGTTGGATTGGGGCTGGGGGATATATGGAAGGCCCTCACCCCGAAAAGTTTAAAAAATTAGACTGCCTCAAAATCAAAGTCTCCAGCGAGTGATTCCGTGTGTAAATTTCGGCGCACTATTTCTCATTTTGATGTTAAATATACCAAAATAAGAAACGTCCTGTCCTCTAAACTGGAACTAGTCCGAAACACGAATAAGGCCATGTTGATGGGGCGACCAGAACGAAAATCCTTAATAATGTCATTTGGTGGCGGCACCCACAAAGACCGATAAGGCCCTATCAAATGTGGAGGGTGACCAAAACGAACCCCCTAATGTCATGTGGTGAGGCATGCGCTGTCTCAGAAAGCAGTAAAAAGAGGGACAATTCGCCCATTTCTGGGATCCTTCCTCAGAAAATTTCGAAAAAATATCGCTACAGAAAACACGTTCTTCGGACACTGGTGATATCTAACGAGTCGATTTTGTATTTTATTGGTCGATTTCTTTTCAGGGGCGGCAGATTTTTAAGGAGAGGCATTAACACCTAGTGCCCCCTCCCCTTGAATCCGCGCCTGTGGTGGGGCCCCATAACCTCAACATAAGTGATATAAGACAGTTTGCATTAGAGAAAACGAATCAGGTACCCTTGGTGTGTGGGGCTCCCTTAAAACCGACCAATTGATCAGTGCCTCAAGAGCATCACTGCTGTGTAATCATATCAAGGGTATTATTTTATAATTGAAAGGTGGTCAAATTTGTTGAGGTGGTGTCATTTCTTGGGGCGCAAAAGGCTGGTTTCAACATTGATCTTCACCTGATTACTTTAGGGTTGCTAATATATAAGGAGTGGGATATGAACAATAAAAATATTCTCGTGTTAATTTTGTCTTGAGAACCTATAAAACAACGGATGTAAATAACGGTAACCACACCTACAACATCGTTATCAGTACCCTTTCATTGTTTTTGTATTTAGAGTTTAAAATTTTAAAGTTTAGAACAGAGATTTAAAATATAACATAAATTACTGTATTAAAGATAAAATACCAAAACGGTAAATAAACAGCAAATGAATTCTCCTGATTCATGCACATTAGGAAAGGCGAGGTCGTGTTCAAAACCCGACGTCGCTTTATTCCCCTATATTGAAAAAGGTGACGCGCGACGTGGCCGAAATAGAACTGCGATAACAAAACTACAGAAATAATTAAAAAGAAATAAAGTTAACACCCTAATACGTTCAACATCTAAATCCTGAGATTTCCTACAATTTTCTTAATCTCTTTAACCAAGAAAAATCGAATGCCAAGGCAGTGGCTTATATGTTTTCTGGTTTTTAATCAGCGATATAAATCTAATTTGGTGGAAACTACATGTAACTGAAACGCTTTAGGTATACATGTACTACACTGTTTGTGTGAATGTATGTGTTGCCTATGTAGTACATTGTGATATTAAATGTATATGACCATGTTTAAGTGTATATTATAATGTATGCATGCTGACCACAATGGACGTTTTGGTGCAATAAACATCTTATCTTATCCATGACTTTTATAATAATTTATATAACATGGACAAATATACCTATTTATGGCTTATGTGAACTGAAAAGGGGTTAAAGGGGTACACTTTAGTCTTAGTACACATATACTGAAGTTGAAAAGGGAAGATATAGTAAACTCTCCATTTCTTGTAATGAGAGGTTATGTGAAAACTGTATCCTTTTATTAGTAGAAGACGAAACACATTTCTTGTTGTAGTGTCTATTTTATGATAATTTGAGACAACAATATTTCTCTTCAAATATCAAACCTCGTATAACTAATTTAATTCAACTTAAACTGGTGAATAATGAAGATATAGAAAATGTTGGAAGTTAGGTATTAAAAGCCTTACATTTAAGAAAAGGTGAATATAGCTTTGTTAAGTGATACAGTGTATGTATCATTAAATATTGCCGATTACAGCAACATTAATATGTCTTGAAAATTAATGTTTTTCTTGTAAGATATTTAATCAGGTAATAATGCATCACAATGTGTAATTTTTATTGTAACTTCCTCATGCTCAACTAAAACCGCTACGTCCCGCCTTAGACTAAAGCACACGTTCCCTTGAAATAGAGAGAGGGCGAAACAAGAATATACCTGCACATCTGCGGTTTTGCACAAACTGCCCTCAACAGAAAGTTGAAAATGTGTATCATTTTCTCATTGAATGCAACCGCTATGAGAGAGAGATGGAGGGGGGGGGGTAACGTCCAATCGACACAAACTAGGTCATTCTGGCCTTCTGGGACTAACATATTATGGTTTTCAATTTTATTTCAATAATTCGCTTGCGCGTAGGGGTCTTTAGCAGTGGGAGGTAACCGAGGTGCCCGGAGGAAACCAACGAGGTTGAGAAGGCGCCCCTATCTCTATGCCACATACGCTCACACTAGGGCTCGAAACCATCTAATCTACTCATGCGTATATAGCTTCGGTGGTATTTTTGACCCCCAATTTTCGCTGGCGCGCTTCGGATGCAAACTCCAGTTTAAAAAGTTCAAAAGTTCAAAACCGTATTCAACAATGCGAATCTATTATTATAATCAACATAAACTTATCACAGCCAGTTATATATGCTAATTTTAGAAATAGTATGCAAATATGTGTCGTTCACAGTAAAAAATACTTTAGATTTTGTAAACAACTCACGTGTAGCCTAAATATTATTAGTAATAATAGTGCACAAATTTCTCACACCACGATTGGTCGTTTCTGTATCAGCTATCGACCTTGGCTTTCTTTTGAAGCAGACGAATCTCGAGCAAACCAGTTCTCGTCTGTTATTCTGTCAATTAACCGATAAAACTGCGCTGACAGCTTAAATACGAAATTGCTCTGACATTTTGTTAGTATACCGTGAAACCTAGTATGGCAAACATGTCTAAAACGACACGCATATTGAAGCACAAAAATCTTTTCAACAATGTTTTCAAACGACAATACAGTGGTAAGTATGTTTTGATAACGGTCAATATTCATCTGTTGTGTGACCCATATAATGTTTAAATGATATACCCCTGCGCGCATAAAGGATAAGGGAGGCCGTTTTCTTATTTTTCCCCTTCTTTTTTTACCGTATCTTAGATTCTTTAACACAAAACAGGGACCACTAAATCATATCTGTTTTAGATTGATATATGGGATGTCTTTCTCATTGAATTGAAAAGGTCTAATGATATTCAACAACATTGAATAGTCATCTTCAGAACTATCCCCTTGATTATGAAATCTTGTTATCACTTCCACCTATCTTTCTGAAACTTTTATTGGATAGATTCCTATAGAAGAAACCTATCGATTTTCTGTGATGACTTCCAGAGTTATTACTCCTGGTTACGAGATCTTAGTAGCTTATATGTTCAGATCTTTTTGATAAATTGTTTACCTGGTACCTGCTTGGCACTTATTGCTGATAGGTATACATATGTGTTTCATTGCCTGGCAAACTATATTTGGTAAAGCTTTCCAGTAATTCAAGCAATCAAAACAAATTCTGTCTTATTTTTAAGGAAAATAGGTAGTGTAATTTAATAGTAATACTATATTGTTTACACAAAACCCCAACGTATTATATCTTATATAGTAATTTAACCTTATGAAGTGAGGGTTGATCCACTGACAGTGTTTGCATACATGTATAATTTCTTGGGTATCTGCTTTAGAAATACTCAAAATACTATATAGTAGTAGAGCACAATGAAGTCAACTTGGCAACTGGAGCCATATTTTGTAATACATAAACACTAAATCCCCCCCCCCCCCATCCTACACATACAAAGCTAAAAAAACAACAACAATAAACAAAAATTCCAATCACTTTTGTTTTAGACATTGATGTTTTGTAGTTTAAAAAAGCTAGATTAGAAACATCTTTATTTTATATTTATTACCTGGATGACTCTCACTTTAATTTTAATATGTTATATTTTAACCCTTTACGAGTTCCATCTACAAAAAATTATTATTATATATTTAATAATATATTATGTTTGAAACCTTTTAGTATTTTTTTTAATGTTCTATGTCTCAACTTCCTTATAAGGGGTTCACCTCTGAGAAAGATATTTTAAATCTTAAAAGATTTGTCTGAAATTTATTAGCTTTTATAGTCACAAAATCAATATTTTTTTCATATTGACAAATCAAACTTCTAGAGGTGGTCCCTTGACTTTGTTTACATTTCCTTCTAGATTAATGGAATGATTTTCTTTACAGCAGATGGTTGGTGTGTTTCAACCAAACCAAACAACTCTTCTTCTCAGTGTCATGAGGTATCCAGTGCTAGGCTTTCATTATGTATTTTAAAAACTAATTTCTTCTAAAAGAAAATAATATTTTATTAAATTAATTGGAATTTTGGGGTTGGCGCTTATTACTGCTGATATAACACTTTAATAGATATTATTCAAAGGTTAATTACTTGTCAATGCTATCTAATCTTATTGAATTAAATCAAGTGGGGTTAAATAATATGCTAATGTGATAAGATTACTGATATGTGAATTAATGTTATCTAAATTATCCCAGAGTAAACAAACAAGTTAAAATGACAGTAAAATGATAGAGTATCACTATATAACTATGTCCTTCTTGAAAACAATACCCTGTAAATTATAAAACATAATCTGAGCATGTATCTCACTTTAAATTTATTTAAACTTATGTCAAGAGATTATTTAAATTTACATTCTTTGCTCTAATATTCTAAAAACATGTACCAAATAAAAAAATTAAGAGAGTAGCTCATTTATTAATGATTTACTTTTACACGGCCTCGAGCAAGACCAAGAAGCCTTTTTATCCCTCGTCCATGTTTTTCACAGTTTTTACAGTTTATGGTCCTATCTTACCCCAAAAATATTTGATGTTTTTGTTTTGATACGCCCACATTTTCATGTGGTTGTATGTTGTTGTTGATCTTGGCTATCCGTCCATTTACATACATTTTGTTTGTGGACACTCTCAATCTGATTAAAACACAGATCCAATTTCGTTTCGTTTTTTATAGTTCAAAATTTCGTTTTACTTGTCTTTACTACACTTTAGGATCTGGAAGGATCGTTATTTAACTCGTGTTCAGCTTGGAATGAGGGGTCAGCCAATCAAATTGCCTGTTGATTTTGGGGTTTGACCTCTTTTGCACGGAACTGTGGGTAGACATGAACTACGACATAAATCAAAATAAAGCAAAAGTAGATAAAAAAACATAGCCACTTGCAAAAACGTCTCTGATTGGTTAATCGAATGACTGACCTTAAAGGGTCAAAAATCATTTTCTACGTCATAGAACGGGACTTCCCACTATAAGTTGATAGATCCACATGTAGCGAGGCCATCAAAAGTATAAAAAACGAAACGAAATATAGATCTGTATTTTAATTAGATTGTGGACACTCTCTACAGGTCACAATTCTATCAAATTTAGAATTTTTATCGCAACTTGATATAGGTTTATGTCCCTTAAGATCTTGGTTCCTCTCGAAATTGGCATGTATTGTATCGTTACTTCATCAATTATGGCCCCTGATTCAATAAAAATTCACATTTTTAGCTTGTGGATACTCTAGAGGTCACAGTTTTTATCCAATTTTGATGAAACTTAAAGTATATATTTATATACTAAAGCTCTTGGTTCTTTTTGATATTGATGCATCCTGGATTAAGGCCTCTGATTGTGCGAAAAATTATGTTTTTAGTTTGTGATTGTCCATCTCTTGCAAAATGGCAAACTACTTCTTTATTGATATTTTAAAGAGAGGGTGGGATGTACGGGGAGGTTATTGAAGACATAATAGATAAAAAAAAGTAAAATCTGCTCAGATGCTGGTGGCTTATCTTTTATTTGTCATTTAATTTTCTCTTTTTCATATTCATAGATTATATAGAAAGAAAGAGATGGATATCATTCTTTTTAATTAATTTTTTACCCATGATTAGAATTTGAGTAAAAATCCAAAGTTTGTCATCCCCTAGACATAATATGATTGTGGCTTATATGTAAAATAATTTAGTCACTTTAACATATATTTGTTTTCATTCAGAGTTGGAGAATGAGTTGTCCACAAAAATGAGAAATTTGTATTTGAATTGGAACAATTTTGGGCACATCAATAGGGTGTGGGTAAAAGTACATTGAAAATCAATGGTTCTATTCTCTTGATCTCATTTCTAAATAGAAAAACATCAAATCTTATTCCAAATTGGAATGAAAATATATTTGTATTTTCACTTGTCTGTTATATACTAATGTTGATTTACGTTTGTTGTTTCAGATATTGTACGCGGAAAAGCTACAGCTGCGGCAAATTTAAAAGAGCAAGTTTTATTTCATGGAGAACCCAGTGGACCAAGCGTTGTTACACCCATACCAGGTCCACGATCTACAAAATTAATAAATGAACTAGAAACTATCCAGGTACAATTCAAACACTTGCATTCAATATACCTCCACAATCTCTTCTTCAGGTAGGGTGGCCGAAGGGCTTAACATGTGTACTTTAAATCTTAAGGTCTGTCATTGAGTCAAGTGGCCTGGTTTCAACTCCCTGCATGTACGTGACAAGGAGTAGGGTTGTCTGTTCAACCTGTTAGTCCTGAACTGACCTAGTGGACATTAAATCCCATTTCTCTCTCTCGCCCCTATCTTGTCATATTTTTTTATATAAAAGAATTTATTGTATTTTTGTAAAGATTAGGACAGACATATAAAGTCTGTAAAGTCATTTATTAAAATATATAATTTACTAGTTTATAATTAAGCTCAAATTGATTTTTTTTTTGTTATTGGAAGAATATCTTAATTTTAAAATTGATTTTTACAGAATACAGGAGCTGTCCAGTTTTTTGTTGACTATGATCATTGTTTGGGGAATTACCTTTTTGATGCAGATGGAAATGTTCTGTTGGATATGTTTACACAGATTGCTACCATACCAATTGGTAAGGAAATTACATAGGCCTACCTTATATATCCAAAATGAACAAAGAAATTGGTAAAAAGTAGTCAGTAAAATACATAAGTTTCTTTGAATTTTCAGGATACAGTCACCCAAGATTAATGGCAGCCCTCAGAAAACCAGAAAATATTGTAAGTAGATTCGCGTTTTTTATGCGGATACGATCAAAATCATGTATGATCGTTTATTACAGTCCCTCACCCCACGCTCATCTGATGTTGTGCTAAGAGCTGAAATGTGTATCTAAAAGATAAATAGAATCCTTTTCATCAGTTGTCAATTTTTAGCTACCAGAATTCTCTTCCAGTTAAATAATTTTTGAATATATTTTAGTACTTAATAAATCACAGCACAATAAGGACTTGGGGTCATACATTGGTAAATGCACTATTTGCTTGTAAAATTGTTATCAGATTTCATTACTTTCTTTTATTTCATGTTTGTTTTTTCTAGGCATCATTTGTAAACAGACCTGCATTAGGATGTTTACCCCCAAGTAATTGGGTAAATAAACTGAAAGATGTTTTACTAGCTGTGAGTTATTTCTTTTATTAAATTATATCTATTTTTTTAAATTATGCCTATTGCAGGTCTTTCTTTAGGCCTAGAATGTTGTATAAACTATTAATTAGACATTTATTAACATAACAAGACCATAATCAACTCTCGATGGTATAAAACTCCTAATTTTAACTAGATTTGGACCACCATTTAAAATTTAATTTAAAAATTGGAAAGCGAGGCTAACTTTCAATATTTTCAGTTTACATTATCTATTTTTGAGTTATTATAGCAAGAATGGTCAACTCTTTATCTTAATCTTACATGATTAAGCTGTGACATTCAGTGGGAGATTGCGTGGGTACAAAAAGGTTGATCAATTTGAAATCTGAAAATGGATTAGGCCTAATAATGAAAAATTCTGAGAAATATTTCTTATGCAAGACAGATGGCAGTATAACAATTTTCATCACTAATAGAAATTGTAACTACAGTTCATATTCTAATTATAAAGGCGAAAATGTAGTCTGTTTTTACTTGCCCAGACAGAAATTCAAATTGAAAATGTTGATTTCGGCATTAGCCTGCGGATGAGGTGACCCTTGTGACTACTTTAAAACATTTGTAGAGAGATCGATATGATTAGATTGAAGAAGGGTTTAATAATCTAAGGAACTGTTCTCAGAGGATGGATAGCCCGACATCTTGATGCTAAGCTTGGTGTCAATATCAAGGAGAATAATCAATAAATCCCCCATGTATAGAGAGTATAAGATGAGGATAACGTATTGCCAGTCTAATAAACCTGTCAATTTAAACTTCATTCTCTAGACAGTTCAATATTTCCTTGACACTCCTTTATCGATATACACATGTTGAAAGTGGTGTGCTTCATTCAATAGGGAATATGTTGACCACACGAAGCATGATTTTATTTGATGTTAGACATTGTCAGAATTAAATAATTCAAAGATATATATTTCAGAGCTTTAAGTTTGAAATGTGGTCGTATATTGTTGTCGTCCCCCCCCCCCATCCATCTGTCGGGCGCTGCAATTGCTTAATATAATTGTCTTGTAAGTGCTTCCATTATCTACATAAAATAAATATGTGACAACTGTTGTTGACTGCCTGGACAATTTTGCTGATGTGGGTGTGGGTGTGGGTTTCGGCATGCTGTTGTTTAATTTGCATTAAAAACATAAGTTCAGTGTAGGTTAAATTGATCTAGCCCAAAATATCTGATGTATCATGGTGCTAACTCTATATATACAACTGGCGGTAGTTTTCTCTTTGATGTGCATAACAGTTATATCTCATAACAACCTGTCATGACGTCATTATAGGTTGATATTCTGTTCATATCAACCGCTGATGACGTCGTGACAGGTTGATATTTCATATCAACCGCTAATGACGTCATCTCAGGTCGATGTATTCGACTCATATCAACCGCTGATGATCGAAATAATACAAAAAACACAGAAATAAATTTTTATTATTTTGACAATTAAAAATTATTATGGAACCGTTTGAAACATTCAAGACAGCATATTTAAATCGGTTATCCATATCTTTCAGAATCTTCTTTCCGTCCACACACTCCTAGGCTTGAAAGTATTTATAGCCCAAGATTTCCATTATAAACTATTTTTGGGTACAGTCCATGCACTTAAAACAGTCGGACAAATCCTTCTGTCTATAAAACATAGCAAAAATCTTCAAACGTAGTTCACTGTCAGAATTATGGGGAAAGAATGTCTTTGGATAGATCCTCATCGATAGTTGCATTCACGCCAATTCCATCGTCAGTATGTTGGCTAAAAGGGATTGATTATTCGCCTGACTTTGTATTACTATCCGTTTTGTTTTTTGTATGAAATTCAATTCTTCAAAATGGCGCTGCGTTTACCAAAATACCATCTCGTAATTGCACGTGATTAATTCGGTAATGTCCGTTATTTGACGGAAACCACCCATCCGTTATCCAATCACATTCATCCAATCATTGTTGAATATTAATGGAAGACTCCACTTAAATTTAAGGGTGGGCGTTGTATATGTCAGATATAAACCTATCATACCTCAGTTGCTATATAATATAACCCTTGGGCTGCGCCCGCGGGTTATATAATATAGAAACCTCGGATAGGTTAATATCCTATACTTAATGAAATGTTTACTTAAAGTATATATCGACTAGATTTGATATTTTATATTGACCAGGTGGCACCTCCAGGTTTAACTAATGTACAGACCATGCAGTGTGGAGCTTGTTCTATTGAACACAGTCAAAAAGCCATCTTTATGTGGTATCAGGTGAGAATTAATTTTCAGAACATTTTCTGGCCAACATCCTGTCAAGCAGGGCAAGGATCAAACTTTCTGCTGTGTGGATTTTGGACAAAGAAGTGAACTTGTTGAAAGAGAGAATGTGGTTAAAAGGGTTACTAAAACAAGTTTTTAGACAACCCCATGTAAAATTTTATTGAGAAAATGTTTGCAAAATGGATCAAATAAAAAAATAAAATAAATGTAAGAATCTGTTTAGGATCAGTTTTTTAAAACAAGTCTGTTTTAATGACCATTACAGACTACAGATATGCAAAAACCTTATTAACAAACTATGGAATTATTTTTGAAATTATTCAGTACATAGAATGGCACTTCCAAACAATACTGCTTATTTAAAATAACATAGTGTTACCTGGACATTCCAAACTGAGCAGGGCACTTGAAACAATCTCTAAAACTTTTATTTGTGCACCAGTTTCTGTGACAGGGGCAGTAACTTTAAATTCTTATGACAGCTCAGATACTCTTAGTAAGTTTGAACTTTTCTATTTGCAAAAACTCAGATCTCCAGGGCATTTACCAGGAGAGGGGTTGAAACAACAGTGTGTGTGGGGGGGGGGGAACAACAGTATACTCCCACACAATTTGAACTTCTTTAATAAGGTGGCACAAGGTATTCTAAAAGACTGTGAAGATGGCAATGACTAGAAAATATCATGAATAATGTGGTTTAATTTATTAATTTTAGAGAAATAAAAGAGGGGGCAGACCACCAAGTGAAGAAGAATTAAAATCTTGTATTACCAACGAAAAACCTGGTACACCAGAGATCTGTGTCATGTCATTTCATAAAGCTTTCCACGGTAGAACTATGGGTGAGATATATAGTTTAATCAGATTTAATATCATTGCTTTAAATAACATGATTATTATTTAACTATGGTTATGTGTGTAATTCACAACAAAAACATATATTGCTGAATTCAAAGAGTTGGGGGACCTTTGTTTTTCTGTCCAACTGAAGAATGTCCAGACCCTAGATGCACTTTACATACATGTGTCCTGCCTCAATAAGTCAGATCTAGACTTGAAAAATAATGGTTGTGGTTTGTGCATGTTTAGATTGCATTCTACAACGTAATAACAATAATATAATTGCAATATTGTCTAGTTCATTCACGAATCACAAATTTATAATATTAATTCTTTATGTTGATTACATAAATTTTTATCTTTAAATAAAAGTCTATTGAAGCAATGATTGGTAGATAATTTAATATGAAAAGACAAGATATTGTAACACAATCGTAGTGAAAACAGATAAGAGTTTTGTAGATAAAGGATTTATTTACATCAGGAGCACATCTACATAATACCTTAATACAAGTTCTTAAACTATAAGAACTAGGCTACGACAGGAACACATCTACATAATATAAAATCTACTAGTCTTCTACAACTAAACGTCTACAGGAACACGTCTTACAATATAACATTTCATCTACCATTCTGCCCCTCTGCCAAGGCAGCGGCTGGACTCGGGTGAGTCCCTACCCTCGTACAAGCCTTCCTTCTCTCTCGGCTCTTCGCTTCTAACTAACAGAGAACTCATCAACATATACCCGTTGAGCACATGGTCATATCTGCAATTGTTTCTTTTATCTCGTCACGGCATGTGCATAAACATTTGAAGCTGTGTGGATCTTGTACACAGATCATGTATAGCTTGTAATGGACATATTGAATTAATTAGATTTAATAAGATCGTGACTGGACAACAGTTTAATATGAGGTGAAAGTCAAAATCATCTATTGTCAAAACTAGCAGAGTTCAATGCACCTAAATTATAAATGATATCACTTTGTTACATTTCCTACCCTTCCCACAAGTTATTTACTAAGTAAATAACATATTTACTAAGTAAATAACAAACTTACATTAATTAGTAACACCCTTCTCACATGTGGGACACTGGCTTCAAATAAATAAATGATACTGTAATACACGATATCAAAAGAACACACACAATATCAACGTCATTTCTAAACATTACAAGAAAAAAAATTTATACAATCAAAATATAATTTGAAGAAAAAAAAATAGCAAATATTTCATAAAATAGAAAAGGTACATATATAGAAAAAAATTAACATAGGATTTTGTCAAATTGTTTTTTTACTTGAGATAAATGATATTGAATGATTTGAACACATTTTACCAATCTTAAATAAGATATTTTTCATAGAACTTATCAAAATTAACAACGGTTTATCTCTCTATTTCTTAAACATAACAAAACACTACATATATACGCTTCTAACCTAAGCGCGACCCTTCTTCCTTGAGGGTATAAAAACCGATTCCTCTTAATAGGAATACACAGCGCTCTCGAATTTACGAGGCACAAATACACAAAACTCTCGAATTTACGAGGCAAAAACTCATTAAAAAAATGTTCCCGCTACGTCGGGTATAATAAAACACACACCAAATAATATAGGAGATAAAACCGTGAATATGCCTATTATGTGATTGTTTATGTTAATATCTTCACCGCAAATATAGCGATGGACGACGAAAAATTTATTCAACCGTTTATTCAAGAATTTCCTAATTAGGAACTTAACTCAATTCCAGCCTAACAATCACAAAATATTTTACTTTTCAACATAAACCTCTTAATACTACTTTGTTACGACTAATTTTAAAAACCAAAATATGTGTTCAAAAACAAACAATTATAATTTATATTCTTTTAAAAACAAAATGACTCACCGTAAAACAACAATCACACACAATTTCTGTTTCGTCGCCATTGATCCGAAAGTCTTTTTTAGGTTTTTTTTCTTTGATTTCTCCGTGCTTGGTGATTTTCTCCAATTCTCCGTGTTTGGTGATTTTCTCCATTTCCATCCTTGAATTATGAATTTTCATATCATCGAAACCGCGCCTGCCACCCACGGTTTCACAAATACACGTTTCAGTCCTGCATTTTTTTAAATCCTTTTTTTTTCACCAATTCATCGGATGTCTAGCGGTAAAACATTTTTTGTCTGCCACGCGGGATTTTCTTCGTTATCACGGTAACACCTCCAGGGGTCTTGTAGGTCGATAGCACCAATAACTAATATCTGTCACACAATCGTAGTGATGACAGATAAGAGTTTTGTAGATAAAGGATTTATTTACATCAGGTATCTAAACAGCTTCGGTTACATACATTCAACACGAATACTTTGTCAACAGCAATACATAATACTGGAACTATTACTACTACGGGAACACATCTACATAATATAAAATCTACTAGTCTTCTACAACTAAACGTCTACAGGAACACGTCTTACAATATAACATTTCATCTACCATTCTGCCCCTCTGCCAAGGCAGCGGCTGGACTCGGGTGAGTCCCTACCCTCGTACAAGCCTTCCTTCTCTCTCGGCTCTTCGCTTCTAACTAACAGAGAACTCATCAACATATACCCGTTGAGCACATGGTCATATCTGCAATTGTTTCTTTTATCTCGTCACGGCATGTGCATAAACATTTGAAGCTGTGTGGATCTTGTACACAGATCATGTATAGCTTGTAATGGACATATTGAATTAATTAGATTTAATAAGATCGTGACTGGACAACAGTTTAATATGAGGTGAAAGTCAAAATCATCTATTGTCAAAACTAGCAGAGTTCAATGCACCTAAATTATAAATGATATCACTTTGTTACAATATGCCACATTTAATTTTTCAGGGGCTCTTGCTTTAACTCACACTAAATGGGTTCATAAATTGGATTTCCCCCAACCAGACTGGCCGATAGCCCCATTCCCTGCTCTACAATATCCACTCGATGAGTTTGTTCGTGAAAACAGAGAAGAGGAGGATAGATGCTTGAATACTGTAAGTAGCCATACTAATCAAAAAAAAAAGTTTTTAAAGGAAATATTTGGTGATGTCTGCAATTGTCAGTCTGGTCCTAAAATTCATAATGTCTTATTCACAGAATTCAAATCCAACTTCATAGCATATGTCAACAAAAACAAAATGTTACCGATATAAAATGCCTTAAACGGCAATGTTGAAATTATTTTGGATATTGATAGTGAGTTAATTTGTGTTGCGAAATAATATGTTTGATGCACTCAGGGATAATTTGCATAATTGTTGGTAGCTAATTAATAATTATATTAATAATTTACTTAAGGTACGAGAGTTGTTTGAAAAATGGCGTCTAAAGGGTAATCCTGTTGCTGGTATTGCAGTAGAACCTGTTCAATGCGAAGGAGGTGATAACCATGCAACCCCATATTTTTTCCAAGGTCTTCAAGATATAGCCAAAGAGGTGAGTTATTTTTGGAAAAGAATGAAATGAAAAAAGGTTTTGAGTTGTATTGCTAACATTGGTCTGTGTTTGCAATGCACAAACTGGCACTTGAATATCAATATTTCTGATAGTTACTGCATAGTTTCTATCCAACTACTGTACGTGACAAGAGGAATAGTTAACTACTTAAACTTGGGGCTTTTCTTTGAGTGTCCTTTATCCCCTCCTTCATCCTCGTGGGATTTCTCTGGGTCCTCCGTTTTCCTCCCACTGCAATAGACCCCTACGCGCAAGCAAATTATTAAGATAAATTTTAAAAAGACCCAACATATGTTAGTTCAGAAATGACCTAGTTTGTGTTGAGTGTACTTTAAACCCCATCTCTCTCTCTCTCTCTCTCTTTTATCTCCTCCCCCCACACCACCAATGATGTCTGTTATAGATCTATCTGTAAAGATTACTATATTATAGTCCTATATTCACCTACTTATGTTAAGTCCATTCTCTATGAATTTGCAAAATACAATTAATATTTTTAGTATTGAACATTTATATGTTTATCTCTTTTCCAATTACAGAATGATGCTGCTTTGTTAATAGATGAAGTTCAGACTGGATGTGGAAGTACGGGTAAATTCTGGGCTCATGAACATTTTAATCTTCGAGAAGCCCCAGACTTGGTACCTTTTGCCAAGAAAATGATGACCGGTGGATTCTATTTCAAGAAAGATTTTAAACCAACTGAGGTACAACTTTCATTTAAGCCTTTTTCTACACCATCAAGGGTCCAAAATAAAATAATAAATTGTCTACTAATTTCTTTGTCCAGGATTAAAAGTTCTTTGTAATACAGGAAGAAGAAGGGGTGTGAATTGGTGATCGTCTCCTTATGTCTTTTCAAAAACTGACTGAAATTTAACTCAGTCCAATTAATGAAGGGTGCCAGGCTGCTGAGCTGAGGGCACGTGAAATTAGGGTGTTCGGAAGTTGTGGCGTCAGAGGTGAGAATAATGTAGGTGAGTTCGCGTGTGTGAGTCAAGTCTTCAAAAAAACAAAATTCAACATTTATACAGCCATCAGTACAAATATATCATAGATGTAAACTTTGTAATAATATGTACCGGTAATGTTTTTTTAATGGCATATGTGTAATAATACAATATTTTCTTTGTTTTTCTACAGAGTAATATAAAAATAATCATTGTTTTTCTATAAAATAATAAAAAGATATCTTGGTTTGCATTAAATAAAATACAAATTTTTATGGTTTTCTATGTTAATAATTTAACATCTAAATTGAAACTATATTAATGTTAAATCATTTGTTTGTTCTTCAAAGCAAAATCCACCCCTTAATATGCAAATACTTTTATTTCATCACGTTTTTTTTCCCTTCTTTTTCTAGGGAAATCGAATCTTTACAACCTGGACTGGTGATCCGTCAAAAGTATCTATGTTAGAAGCTGTTGTTGATGTTATTTTTCAAGAAGATCTGGTTACAAACACTGCTAATGTGGGCGATTATTTAATGGATGTACTTAAAGAACTTCAGGTGAGGATTGATTTTAACTGGAAATGTGAAAGAATAACACTATAATTCCAGGGTTACAGAATATTCAACACTTGGTTTGGAGATCCTGCAAGAATGCCACTACTTCAGGCAGTGGTGGAGGTGATGAAGGAAGAGAATTTAATTGAATTGAATGTTAAAGTGGGGAAATATTTTCTGAAAGGTCTTACAGATCTACAGGTATGTGAGTAGGATGCAGTATAAGTATAGAGCACTATGTTGGGTGTAATGAATTTGCTACAAAATGTCTCTCCTGTCTGATGCTTTGCATTAAACGTAGAATTCTGTAGGTATATTTTGTTTATGATTTCTTCTTAAAATATTTAAGCTATTGTACATTTAAAGTAATTTTATGTTCTTATTTAAAATTATTCTTTTCATTAAAATATGTGTACGTTTACATACAGCACAAAAGAAATAAATAATTTATATCTGTCCATACGAGTAGAATATATATTAATTATTGTAAGTTATTGGATTATTTATAATTCTGTTAATTTTTATTATTAGTTGATGTTATATGCAATAGTCATTTGTACCCCATTATTCTACTTTGAGCTTAGCATTATGCATGTCTGTAAATTATTAGACAAATTATTTTCTAAACACAAAGTTCTTTTTCGGGCACTGCTTGATTTTATTTACCTTGTTTACTTATTTGTAAATTTGACAATCATATAACCTTTCACTTTTTATTGTCATCCCCACCCCCTCATCTTTAAGTCAGCCTGGCATCCATCTGTCTTTGATCTGATTGATTTTTAATTTATGTACACAATATCTATGGTCATGAGATAACGAAACCTATTGATTTTCAAAGATTTCCAATAATTACTGCCAGAGTTATAGCCCTTTATCACTTTGAAAGAAGTTTGATGATTGTCAGGGATTTCCGATAACTTGGAACAGCTAAGTTCATGATTTTACATGATTTGTATAATAAATGTTGGCTCGGGACAGAACTAGAAGCCAAGCCAATTCTAACGATTTCTTGTAATTACATAAAGGGGCATTATGGGAGATCAGATAAAAAGCTGGCAGTTCTCACTATACTAGTTAAATCAAATTGATCATCATTACTAAAGTCAGTATGATAAAAAACATAAGTCTTGATTATCCATTTTTGGATTAAATCATCAATAACCCTTGCAGACTGTTCAGACGACTAAGCTGATGTAGGTGTATGTTTTGTTGCTTCCCATCCTGACTTTAACTTTCTAACAGGGTACAATTTTGTGCATTTTGTTAGCTCTAAATTAATCCTGAAACAGAAAATCCATATTCTGAAATGGAAGATGTTATATGTTACCTATCAACTTAAGTACATTGTAATCAGTTGCCATGTTATTTTCTTTATTCATTCATTTAGCCAGCAACTTTTGTGTTCCTAAATGGATTATACAGTATACCAATAATACTGTAGGCCTGATTTATTTTTAATACAGAACTTTTATTTTGTAAATTAAGATATACTGTTAATATTAAAACTGGTTATGAAATCAGATTTTAATAATGATATATGGAAAAAAATTGTCGAACAGTAAATTTTATTGATGTTTTTTTATATCTTTTATTTAGAATCGTTATCCTGGATTAATAAAGAATGCTCGAGGCTTGGGAACTTTGACTGCCATTGATTTTAATAATGTTGAATCCCGAGACAAAGTCGTTTATAATCTCAGACAAAAAGGTATTTTATTTTTTCATAATATTCCTGCTATAATTAGACTGGTATTAACATTAACAATACCACATGGACAAGACACAGGAATCCAATCATAACCTGTATGATAGCTGTAAGACTGCGTGAATAGTTTTCTTACATCTTTGATCAAAAGTTTCCCTGAAAGCCTCTACATACTAAAAACAGTTCATGTCCCTATGTCACACTCATGACATTAGAATAGTGGTGGATTCTGATAGCTGTAAGACTGCGTGAATAGTTTTCTTACATCTTTGATCAAAAGTTTCCCTGAAAGCCTCTACATACTAAAAACAGTTCATGTCCCTATGTCACACTCATGACATTAGAATAGTGGTGGATTCTGATAGCTGTAAGACTGCGTGAATAGTTTTCTTACATCTTTGATCAAAAGTTTCCCTGAAAGCCTCTACATACTAAAAACAGTTCATGTCCCTATGTCACACTCATGACATTAGAATAGTGGTGGATTCTTTGGCAGGGATCTTTTTTGTCTTGTAAGCAATATTTAATATGAAAAATTTTATGAAAGCAATAGGCCTATACACATATATCATCAAATTTATTTGAAAAAAAGACCACTTCTCATTCTAATTAATTTTTAGGGTGATTAAAGATGACTTTTGATTTTAGTCAAGTATTGTTACTACCATCTTCCTAATGAATAAAAAAATTGCAATCATGAGCTAATATTGTTGTTTTCCCTGCTGAATGGCTAGTGAGTTTAGGGAATTGTCAGTGAAATTCTAAAATGCAAATCAGAGGTTAAAGTTAACAAACAAATTGGGTTTTAAAAAAAAGCAATATGATAAAGATTAGTTGCTGATATCTGACAGTATTGTTTAATATTTCAGGTGTGTTAGTTGGTGTATGCGGAGAGAAGTCAATGAGATTCAGACCAACTTTAATGTTCCAAAATCACCATGTTGATATTTTTACTGATATTTTCAATGATGTGCTCACAGGATTGAACAAATAAACTAATAAAAATAAACGTATCCAATGATAAAAGTTGAATGATTCTCAAGGAAAATGCTTCAAAATAGTTATAATGCTCATCGAAGTGAACAACATATTGAATATTTTTTTTACTTCATATTATAACCATTCTCATTGTAAATATTTCTATCATCTTTTATTGTCTGTCGATTTGTTTGTTCTACAATAGATATACTTGAAGTGAATGGCTGGCAATAGCTCAATCTTCTATCACTGTTTTATGTCATTGATTTTAGATTTTAATTCTGTCATATTGATGGTAAAATGTTATGAGTAGTTTTTTATAAAAAATTACAATAAATTATTTTGAATAGGACTTGTTTTATTATCTCTCTGACATTTACTAATATTGCATGCAGCATGTGAACTCATATTATATAATAGTCAAGATTCATAATGTAAAAGCTAAAACTACCATTTGCAGGTGTTTATTTGCCTTAAAATATGATAATCTATTTTTTAAAAATTTATTTCACATGGCAAGCCTATAATCAACTCTCTAGATCATCAAATGGTCAAGTTTTAATAAGATTAGAGCACCTGCAAGGATAAAAAGGATAAACCAAACTAAGACTCAATTGTTAAGTACCATTGCTCTGATAATAAACAATCTACACTACATCTTCAAACACTCAGAATAAAGTAATTTGAATGAAATTTTTAAAATATTCACTTTTCATTATGTAGCCTATTTTGGAACTATTATAGCAAGAACAGCTAGAGTCTTTATCTAAACCTTAAATAATACATCTTTATTGGTGTAATTCAACTGTTTATGTCCAAGAGAGTAAATCACAGGGGAATAAAAACTGACTACTAAATATAAGGCCCCTGAAGGAATAATATGCCCAGGGGACGAAATGTCCATTCATATTGAACTATAACTATTCTGAAAGTTTTAATCAAGAAATTTGACCTGAAGCATGAACTGTGATGGTTGCAAGGTTTTGAGGTAATAAGGCAAATACGTTTTAATACAAAACTGAAATAAAATCAATAGAAGTTGTCTGAGCTAAAAATCTATTTTAGAAATTGTTCCCTCAAAAACCATGGTAGTGTTTTGTTGGCAAGGGCAATAACTCATTGTTGACGAGATCTCACTGTGAACCGTAACTTTGTCCAGCTAATTTGAAAAACCAAGAGGAATTTTGATATAAAAAGGAATCAGAAGCTGTATTATGATAAAAAAACAAAGTTCAATTCAGCATAACAACCAAATCTAATTGGCTGCATTCTACCTGCTATATTCGGCAAGACATCTAATTTATTTACTATGATATATGTTAATAAATGTCTTTAAAAAAAATATCTTTAAACACGATTGAGAATAAAATGCATGAGATAGCAAACGTATATGATGATAAACTGGTTTATGCAGGATTTTCAATTGGAGGGTGGCCCAAAATTTATGAATTATATAAATTGGTTTTAAAAGCTCAAACCAAATATTGGGGGTTAATTATAAATAACCCTCTAAACAGCATACTAATTAGAGAAATGGGGTCATTTCGTGACTAACATATGGTTCAATTTATTTCAATAATTCACTTGCACATAGGGAGGGGTCTTTAGCTGTGAGAGGAAAACAAAGGACACAGAGAAAACCCATAGGATATAACAGACGACCCTACTCCTTATCAGGTAAAGGTACAAACAGGAAATCAAAATCACACCACTTGACTCATTTACACCATTAACTGTTCAGTCCCCCCCCCCCCTCCCATTAGTGAATTAGAAATGAAAGGGGTCTTGTTCTCTGCACCAACCAGGCTAATGAAATAGGCTTACACCATGCAATTTTATATGAGGAAAGTTTGGCATTGAAAATCTATTACCGGTCATCTTATTTCAATTTAAAACTTTAAGGGGATCTTTAAAGGTGCCATCGGACCTACAAACTGGGACATCTTGAATGTTTATATTTTTGAGAATAACCGCAAAAACAACTCCACAATACTAATACAAAATAGAAATACAACTAAAATTAATAAGGGTAATCTTCCAATTTATTCTCAATGTACAATTAATGTTGATGGATGCTTGGACTTGGGCGACAGCACCTATGAATGACCACATTAATTTTAGGAAATAAAAAGACAATAAGCATTTTTAAATATTTTTTTAATTTCAATTTCTTTTCAATTTAGTAACAAAAAATGGGTAATCTTGTTTTTTCAGTTATATTTAACTCACCGCAATATGTTATACCGGTAATGTTCCAGAGAACACAGTAGTGACTAGTCTTTTAGGGTCTTATTACCCCATTTTCTGCCGTAACTGGCCGTAAAACCACAGTTGTGTTAAGCATGGTTATTATTGAACATCAATACAAAATATAGAAATTAAAGATCAAAGTTTCAAACAAATTATGAATATTTTTCAATTTTTTAGGTACACAAATATTGATCTTATTTGGATTATAAGAATGGCAGACAAAATGACTTATGAATTATTATTTCACTAATTTACGCTCATAAAGAAAATGACCAGTAATTGAGAACTGATCAGACACACGGCAGGACAGTAGGGAATGGGATTAATAGACATAAAAATGCAACACTTTTGAACTAAATAAAAAATTGTTTTTTTTGTCATCTGTAATAAAAATAAAAACCAAACATAAAACTCTCTATATAAATCAATATTGGGAATAGATGTGAAACAATGTTAGTTTTTTCTTTCAATAAAAATAAATAAGAATGAGACAAGTAGGTAAAAATAAATTCACAGATTTAAATAAACTGATACCTAAAACAAGTATTAGAAATGGTTGATTCTTTCAAAGAATGAACCACTTAAGTCGGAAGAGTTTTAATGAATTAATCAAAGTTTATTGTCTCAATAAATTTGAATTATCTTTGAATTCTGAGTATTGACGAACAATTTTGAAATTTACACAAGCCAAACAGTGAGGTTGTTGTCCCCCGCCAAAATCATCAAATAAAAAATGACACATATTGATTAATTGCACATTCATCTTTATCAAATGAATGCCAACACCAAGTTTCAACATTCTAATTGAAGTTATTGTGTCCCAAAAAGGACAGATAGACCCATTTTAATAGTCTCCTGATTCCTTCGAAAGGCAGGGGACAAAAAGAAATGGTTTTTTTTATAGCTAAAATCATTGTTCTAGAAAACAATACAAATCCAACTGAATGTTATAAAGACAAGAAACGACATGAATGATTTTATTATAAGACAAATCACTGTTTATTATGTGGGAGGTTTTGAAACTGTTGAATCGGGTGGTTGTTGTAAATCTCCATTTGTTTGAACTTCTGACGGCCTGTACTCGCCCTTCTGCACTCGCCGGCTTCTCTTACTTGGTTTTTGGGGTTCATTCTGTGGGTTTACTTGATGTTTGTGCTCTTGAGCTTTCTTAGCTGCCCTTTGTTGACGAGTATTTTGTGCCACTGCACTGACATGTGGATACAGCTTAAAAACAGTTCCAACAGCTTTTGTTCGACCTTCTCGAAACACCATTTTCATGTCTGGTTTCAGATATTCTGGGTTTTTGATGAATCTGAATCGAACATGAGCTTTATCCCCTGTTCTTAGATGTTCTTCAGTCATATTAAGAATTGTTGCTGTCTGACGAACACTTCCTACATGAACTGAAATATATAAATACCTATTTATAGCTGATGTCCTTCAGTCATATTTAGAATTGCTGCTCAAACAATATATCTTTACAAAACTAGTTCTTTTGACAAATAAAGATACATTATCGGAGATTAGATAAAGAGCTCACAGTTCTCACTATAATAGTTAAAGATAGGTTGCATGGCAACGAAACATACGCCCACAGCAGCTAAATCATCCGGGCAGCCAATAAGAGATGTATCATATTTTTACTATTTTCGGTAATGAAACATTTATAATACACTAAAATCTGATTAAGAGTAACAGCTTATTACATAAATCATTAGAATTTATTTGGATTTGATAAAGCTGTCCTCCATGTTAATGTTTAGTAATAGTATACGAAACATTTAATATCATTTAGCTGTTATCAAAATTCATTGAAAAGGAATATACTTGTTCGTCTCGAGACCTCAGTCTGTGTATCAATCTAAAGTCAATTGGATGATAACTTTAGCCTCTAGAGCCACCTTTCTCAACCTTTTCTCACCGCTCACCCCTTAATAAATTCTCAACTTACCCCAAGAGTTTTGAGGAGGTAACTGACCGAGGAGCCATAGGCTAAGCCCGTCGAGGAGGGTCCGGTGGATAGGAAATGCACACACAGACACACACCCGGACATTTTTAGAATTTGGAGCCATAAAACAGGATTTCCAGTCATTTTAGGCACTCTTCCAGGCGTTTCAGGGGAACTTGAAAATGGCCTTTTTCTATAGAAACCATCACATCCGACATGACCCGCCTGCATCCCCTGACCACATTGAATATGGAATGAATACGGATCGAAGTTGAGATTCAATAATCACCAAATTAATATTTTAATGAAAATACATTGATTCCAGTTCAGTGCGAAATTTTCTCCTGGTGATTGTCACAAATGGGTTTTTTTTATTCTCAGGACAGTCGTTGAGAGTGCTAATCTCATGTCATTTCGGACATTCAGGCTGCATGGATAGAGCATGATCACCAATTCAAATTGAAATTGAGAAAAAAGAGACAACTGAAATCTTGAAATGCAACCCCACAACCTTTATATGACCATTTTTGAAGTTACTGGGAGTGTGGTCATTCACCCCCTGGCGAGTCATTCCACTTTGGGGGTGAATTTACCCCAGGTTGAGAGAGAGAGAGAAATGTGGTTTATCGTCCACTCAACACCCCAGGTTGAGAAATGCGGCTCTAGAGCATCCACTAGATTTTTAGAAGTGATTAAAGGTCATAACTCTGACAGTAATTATTTGAAATTGCTGAAAATCAATAGAATTATTTGTCTCATGACCTTAAACAATGTGAATAAATTTTAAGTCAATTGGACTCAAGAGCATCTACAAGCAATTGTGGACGCTGGACCGAAGGACGGGCGGACAGGGACGACGGCAATATACGACCACATTTTATCGAGAGTTGACACTTTTAAAGAAATATTTACAATAGACAGATTTGTGCAAATATGACTCACCCATGGCTTGATAGCGAACACTTATCGTCGTGGGGTGATGTAGAACTAATATTTCTCCTTCAAATTCCCAACATGCTTTAGGCTCTAGTTTCGGTGATACCATCACCATACCTTTTCTAATAACAGATCTTTTTATCTGGAAAACAAATCAATTATAATATGGATAGTGAATAGTTGCTACTTGTTGTATGCTATGATCATGTACTTAAATCAAAGAATTATGAAAGGACATGGGAAACAAGGAAAGTAAATCTCTTTAGGCATGAGATGAACTTTTATTAATACATTATTTATGGCATTAGAATTAAAATAGGCTGCTATGTAACGAAACATAGGGCCACAGCAGCTAAATTGTCTGGGCAATCAACATAAATTGTCGCATGTTTTAACTTTTTTCGGTAATAAAACATTTATAATGGACTAAAATCTGATTAAGAGTAACAACTCATTAAGTAAAGAGTCGATCGAATATTAACTTTGGCCTTTAGAGCATCCAAAATTGACAGATGCGACGACAATATTCAGCCACATTTCAATGTGGCCGTATAAAAAGTCAGTACACGGGCTGATTATTTAACAGGTTCCATTCAAAATCAGACGATCATATAAGTAGCTAGATTTTCATACTCTTTGCAGTTTTTCCTTTGACGAACCTCACTACTGTACTATGTCATCATTATTGTTTTAAACTAAATGGGTTTTTCCTACTTTTTGTTTAATCACAAGAAATGACAGATTTTAATTTGTGTTTTCTTCTCATGATCTTTAATATCATAGCTCTGACCAATCTTGTTTTTATTTGTTGATTAATCAGTTGTTGAATAGCTTGCTAAAGAAAGCAATCATAATTTGAAACGGAAATAAGAATCTATAATTCATTAATAATTTGATTTTATCAACTGCTTTTAAAGCTGGGATTAAATATTTTTATAGTTTATTAGAATCCTATTTCAAGTGAAAACAAATTAAAATATTTAAGTGTGGTAATTGACTGCAATTATGTAAATGAAACATCGTTAATAACACACAAAATCATGAAAGCATCCATTTGTGTGATTTTCATAGTGATAAAATGGTTGACTACCTGCAAGCTGATAAAAGTGATAATGAGAAGCCTAAGGCTAGAGTTACACTATGACAATAGATCAAAAGGAAAATTAACATTATTCCCTACCAAGAAGGAAGCAATTAAAAAACACTTAATTAAATCCTTAGGTCTGATTGTATGAATATATTTGTAATTAATTAAATGAAGACTGTATGTATATCAATCTTACTATTTGATAGCAATATTTCCTTTTAAAGAGAAGTATACATGTAGTATTAGTATGCGCTGAGAACTCAATCCTTTGTTGTCAAATTTCTTCTGTTCGCATCAAGTCCTTCATTTATTTAAGATTGTATTTGGAAAGTCTTATTACCTTTTTAAGTGCAAATGATGCTGTTTGACCCCCTCTGACTTCTTTGACTGGCATACGTTTTCGATGTATACTCTTTATCACCATAGGCATAAACTGACCCAATGCATCTGGCCCCAGAAGTAACGAATCATTTAATTTAACAATGCCTTGTAATAATGTACCTGATACAACTGTACCTACACCCTGTAATCATAAATATATGATAAATAATTAAATTTCTTCTTATATTCTTTTACATAGCTATTACATAGATAGCTATTATTAAAGCCCCAATACCACTCTTGTTGTAACGGAATAATATGTCCCAATCTTTATTCTGGTCAACAATTTGTACTATTTTACAATATTTCAATTAAAAAATGATACAAATTTCATCTTAACACACCTAATTTTAAAAATTGGAAAAATTCAACTACATGCCGTAACATCGTTTGAAAAGCCTTACGTAAGCATTTTCAAATGCAACTTGGATTTAATCATATTTTCGAACCCTCTGGACAAGTAAGATAGGTTGTAATGGATAATTTACACAACAGGTAGGACACTTAAACATTTTGTAGTTAGAATAAGGCTAATTTTTTTTTCTGGACCTGTCAAGCCAGCAAGAGTGTTATTGTCCCTTTAAAGGATCAAAAAGAAAAAAACAAAGCTGAGCTCAATGGTTATTACTGATAATCAACCAAATGGGTTTACTACTCCCTTGGCCATGAAAGTTTAGGGCCTGTTCTTTGACTGGCATACTGGCACTGAATAGCATCTACATGTAATCATTTGGATGGAGCCAAAAGCTTGAAAATGCTTTGGCATGAAAGTTAACGAACCCTTTAAAAACTGGTACTTGGAATTTTTATGAAGAGTAAGTGGTAATCCTGCTGGGACATAAATTAGTTGTTTTCCACTCAAGACAGGCTCTGACTAATCTTCTTGTAATTTGTATTTGTTACTTGACTAGTTGTTGAAGCATTCTTTAGCTGACATTGTATTCTTTATTTCATTTGAACAACTTACCGGTACTGAAAATGTGTCATCTATTTGAAATTCTGCTGGTTTATTTAAATTGCATTTCACTCTTGTAGATAATAAATTAAGAAACATTTTTAATAAATGTAAATTTTCTCCGGTCACATTTGAAACCTGGAATATTGGACACATCCTGAAAGAATAAAATGTTGTTCAAAAGGACTTTATTCAAAACTCATTTGCAGGAGAGGGAGAAAAATGGGGTCTAACGTCCACTCGACACAAACTAGATCATTTCTAGACTAACGTATGGTTTAAATTTTTATTTCAATAATTTGCTTGCGCGTAGGGAGGAAACTGGAGGACCTGGAGAAAATCAATGAGGTTGGACAGACGACCCTACTTCTTGTCACATAGAACCTTGGAATCAAAACCACGCCAGTTGACTCAATGATAAGACTTTATTATACAGTGTGCACACGCTAGAAATTTAGCCATCCAACACACACATTTAGAGGAGAACTTTATATGTTAGAATTCAGATTTTCTATAAGAACATCAAAGCAAAATACAATAATTACCTCTCTGATGTAAAATTAGTTGCAGAACATACAACATCATCTTTTGTTGCTACCATTACCGGTATTTTCCGACAACCTGGAGATTTGAGAATTCTCTGAAGCAATTTTAAAGTATCTTGTAAAACATTAGCAGGACACATGTCTATTTTAGTAACTACAACAAATACCGGTACATTTAAAGCTAAAGCCAAACCCAGATGTTCTTTTGTCATTCCAATAACACCAGCATTGGCACCAACCTGAAATGTAAAAAGATAATACCCATTTCAATAAGCATCTTTCTTTGAAGTTGAATAAACCTTATAATAAACACCAAACTTTAAAGTTAAGTTGTAGAAATGGGTTATTTAAAGACTTCAATCTGCAGACTAAAAAATCGAAATATTTTTTTAAATTAAGTGATTTTTATCCCAAAATATATTAAAATAAACCCCTGTACTAACCATTAACATAGCAAAATCGGGTGCATGACCAGTCATTCCAAAAACTGTTGTTTTTAAATATTTTTCATGACCAGCTAAATCAATGAATGTTACAACCTACAAAAAAAGTAACAGCATACCGGTATATAAAAACAGCAAAATGAAGAATTAAAAGTGGTTGATTTTTTATTTTTATGTCTTTTTTACTTTTATCTCATTTATTAAGGATCTACTATTTTCTCTATCTTATAATCTTATCAGGACTTCTTGCTTATAGTACAAATGTTTACTTAAATGACAAATATTATTTCTTAATAAAATAATTCTAACTAACCTTTGCTGAAGCTTCACAAATTTTAATCCAATCCAGATGTCCATGATCGGGTTTATTTACAACATTTCCGGAAGAATCAAATCCAAGAATATCATTTCCTACACTACTCGTTCTACCAGTTTCCATCTCATGTTTATGTCGGAATAATTTCTGTCTGGCAATACCTCGACCATTATCTAAATCTCCATGTGTTAGAACACCTAGTAATGTACTCTTTCCAGCATCTACATTTCCTACAACTGCCACTCTAGAAAGATAGAAAATAACATTAAATGAAGAATAACCTCCTTATGGAGAGAGAGAGAGAGAGAGAATGGGGTTTAACGTCCACTTGACACAAACTATGTCATTTCAGGACTAACATATCGTTTAATTTTATTTTAATAATTCGCTTGCTCGTAGGGGTCTTTACCAGTGGGAGGAAACCGGAGAAAACCCACGGGGTTGGACGGGCGACCCTACTCCTTGCCACTTCAACCGGGCATTCTAAATCCCACCAGTTCACCCAATGACAGGCTTTATGATACAGGGCACGCACGCTAACCATTCAGCCATCCAACCACCCTCTCTATGAAGAATAACCTCCCTTCTATGCATGCTTACCGTAATACAGTTACAAATATTATACAAGTGGAAGTACATAAAATATATCATTATTATCTCTTCAAAAAATGCAAAATTTATAAAATAATCCCATATAAGTTATCTATTGCTATCAAAGAAATTGTTAATTTCCAGACAGGCAAATATAATATTTCAGAAAATAATAAAAGTATTTCTATGTGTTGTGTTTGCTTAATAATATTCTGTCTTTATTAATTACAATGGATAATAGTGAAAACTGGGATTTCTATGTGTTGTGTTTGCTTAATAATATTCTTCCTTTAATAATTACAATGAATAATAGTGAAAACTTTAGTAATAAAATAAGATGGCGTATTATAAGTTTGATTAAACAAATAAGACGGTAATAAAATAATCGATTGTATGTTATAAGTTAATAAAAACACCTGTTAATTCATATAATAAATCAATAAACAGTGGTAGTACAATTTACTATAGTATACATGTAGTAATCAAAACACAGCTGGTCTTTTTATTCTAAAACATGTGTTCTAGCATGTGGCATTACAAATTACAATAATGGGGTCACAGTGGGTAAGATGCTTGCTCGCTATTCTGGAGGTCAGGTTTTCGATCCCTGCATTGGCTTAGTAAGTTCATCAAGTTGTTCTAGCTGTTCGGATGGTATGGAACATGGTTTCCATGTCGGCTGTATAAGCTGGTCGGGACCTAGGGCTCCGAAAAATGACCTGTGTACAGTTGCAAGAGTAGACTGTAGTGCCGCTGCCTGGACAAAATTTCCCTCATAGCATACTGTATGGCGTATATGTCCGTCTTCATTAGCCAAGTTCATAGCAGAACAGTAGGACGTTAAACCACATTTCTTTTCATTTTATTACAATGACTGAAATCCATCATAATGTGGGAAATATAATAAAAGGCAAAGCAAATGGTACATACATAAATATTCCAACAAGAATATCATTTGCTTTTCGTGGTAGAATCAGACTACCTGAGAGTCACAGAGTAGAATAGGGAAATTGGGAGTTTCGGCCACCATACGAAATAACCCTTTTGACACTAATGTCATGTCAATATTATTGTGCTATACCATTACCTTCCATTTATGCAAACATTGCCATTGACCAGTATGTATAGGATATTAACCTACCTGAGGTTGCTATATTATATAACCCAAGGGTGATATAAATATAGCAACTGAGGTATGATTGGTTAATATCTGACATATACAACGCCCACCCTTAAATTAAATGGAGTCTTCCATTACAGGCCAACGACGATTGGGCTACCTGCTCGGTACTTTCCGTCAAATAACGAATATTACCGAATTAATCACGTGCAATTACATGGTTGTTTTTGTTTACAATTCGCCATTTTGAAGAATTGAATAGCAAAAGAACAAAAAAAATGGATAGGAATACGAAGTCAGACGAATAATCAACCCCTTTAGCAAACAAATTGACGATGGAATTGATGTGGATGCAACTAATGATGAGGATCTATTCAAACCTAAAGAAAATTTGGATCAAAAGGCGTAGTGTGTGGACGAAAAGATGATTCTGAAAGATATCTTAGACATGGTCGAGTATCAGTATGGATAACCGATTTAAATATGCCGATAAGTACGCCGTTTATTTCTGTCTTGAATGTTACAAACTGTACCATAACACTTTTAAATTGTTACAAGAATAAAAATTTATTTCTGTGTTTTTTGTATTATTTCGATCATCAGCGGTTGATAGGAGTCGAATACATCGACCCGAGATGACGTCATTAGCGGTTGATATTTCATATCAACCTGTCACGACGTCATCAGCGGTTGATATGAACAGAATATCAACCTATGATGACGTCATGACAGGTTGTTATGAGATATAACTGCTATGCACATCAAAGAGAAAACTACCGCCAGTTGTATATAAAGCAGACAACAGTACAGTAGTTCTTACCATATACAGGTAATGATTTTTGAAGGGAAATTTAAAAAAAGGCCATGCATTTATAATGTGTCATGTGTAAAACATTACATGAACATGTATATCTGTAACATTAAATAATTAGAAATTTTTAGGGGGCTATGAAATATTGATGATATACAATAGTTTGATATTTTAGTGTTTATTTACCTAATTTCCATAAAATCTTGCGATTCAAGTTTTCTTCGCAGCAGATATTCACAGACTTTACCCTCTTCTGCCGTTCTTTCTCGAAGCTGAACACATTGTAAATCTAAAGACTCACAGATACTCGTGAGAGTTGCTATTGATGCTTTCATATCCTCATCTTTAAGGCCAGGCTTATCTCCCTCTGTTAAACAAGAAATTTCTCAATTTTTATTTGTTTCTGTATATTTACATGCCAATATAGAGGATAACACTATCATAATGATGAGAATTTTTGATAAAGAAGACTACATATACCTTCATATCAACAGTCTATGTTAACTAAATAAACAAGTACATGTACCTCCAGTTCCCACTTCATAGATTGTCTCTCCTTGGCCTTCATCTGCACGTGTTTTAATCACCTCAACAAGGTATTCATATTCTTCATTATTTGGACTCACCAATGCATTCTAAAAATCAAATTAAAGAATTGTAGAAAAGATTCAAAATAATTTTTTAAAGAATACTGTACATCATTTATAAATGTATCAAAAATACAAATGTGACCACTTACACTTAAAAACGTCATTAAAATTAACATAATTTATTAATTGGAATAAATTAACTATACCTTTGATAGTAACGAAGACATTTCAACATCAAACTCATCATTGTCTGGACTGAAGAGATTGCTTCCTCCATTTTCCATATCGGGGCTAGAGAACCCTTCAAAATCCATAGCAGCAGCCATGATGTTTTATTTATGTTATAATATTTCAAAGTGCTTTTTTGGAATTTTTTCAAATAATTTTACAACTCAAAAGATTTTAGTTGCTCTTTTCAAAATTTATGTTAAAATCAAGTAAAAGAAGTGTTATTAAAACTTTAAAAATTCAAAACTCAATGCAGTGCTTCATGTACATCTATATACATTTAAAAATAAAACTTAGGTGCTCATATCCTTAAAATCATTTTTGACTGTGGCTATCTCTTAGCCAGTATTCATTTCCTGAAAAACACAATTTCACAATATAACAACACCATAAGTTGACTCAAAATTTTACGAATAGGTTAAGCATATACATGTATATAGTTTCCTTCATTAAATTTACATACATGTACATTAAATTAAGTGGTGATATATTTATAAATAACAGGTATAGATTTAATATGTCATGCACAAATACTGTTATATTTGATAAGGAAAATTACAATTAAAAGCATTAATAGGTAAAAAAACCTATAAACTGAATAATGTTCAACATGAAAATGGACAAGTTAGGAATTGTTTATTTGAGGTACAAACCAGTGATTAAGATTATAAATGCTATAGTTTATTAAAGATTATATTGAAACATTGGTGATTAATTTTTCTTGATCACTGTGAAAGTCTAATGCAGATGAGATCCACGCAATTAATGCTTTTTGTCTTTTCACAGTATTAATAGTCCATATTAACAGCTAATCTGGTATTTTACATACATGTGTATTACACCAGGTGCATGTAAGCACAGGACCCAAATAAGAAGACACAAATGTACACTGTTCAATCTACTCAAATTCCATGATGTAGTCATATCAGAATCTTTATGGTATTAACCTGACTTTGAAAACTGTCCAAATACATTAAATTCCAACCGGTACATAAAATTCCAGACCAAGTGCTATATATTACTGGTACATGTTTTGTGTAGCGAAACTCACTTTAAGGGACATAATTAACTATAGATCATATATAGATCAAGGTGTGTTTAAATTAGAATGTATGTAAAATTTAAGATATATCTACTTAATAGAGGTTTTAAGGTTATTTTATTTAGAAGTCATAGAAATAGTAAAATAAGATGTAATTTAACTACTGAAACTACAAAAATGCCTAGATAATTTTAATTCCCTGTTAGCTGGTCTGTCACTGTGCTTTCTATAAACTATACAAAGTACAAAAATGAGATGCCAGATTTATTAATTGTACATAACAAATGACTACATGTCTCGTTTTTAAATCAAACAGAAATTAGTTGTCAATAAGATTTTGTATTAAATTTGAAGATTGTATTTTAATGATTAAATATTATCTTATAAATGGTATGACACCATGTTATTTAACTGAACTGTTAGAATTGTATCCACCTGGTAGAAGTCTCTTATTATTTTGTTAACATTTACAACAGATTGTATAGATTTATGAAATTTTCAATACACATAATATCTAATAAAATGAAATGAATGATTGATATATTAAAATACTGTGTTATTAGAATATTGTGTAAGAGAACTAATATCTGCGGCTTTAATAGAGGCGTACTGGGTGGGTAGGCAAAAAAAAAGAAACTGGAAATTCAATTATTGATAACAATCAAATCCGGTGAGATCTCAGCTAGGGTACTGGAATTCAAGAGAACTTTTTTATTCGTTGGAGAGAAAGAAATTGATTTTAAAATTCACTGCATCGTCTTGACAAACTAGGTCATTTCGGGACTAACATAAGGTTTCATTATATTTCAATAGTTTGCTTGCATGTAGGGGTCTTTAAAAGTGGGAGGAAACCAGTGGACCTGGAGAAAACCCACGAGATTGGACAGGTGACCCTACTCCTTGTTACGTACAATCAGAGATTCTAAACCACGCCAGTTGACTCAAGGACAGGCTTTAAGATACAGCATGCACGTGCTAACCATTTAGTCATCCAACCCCACCTTTATTCATTTATTTAACGATTATTGCAAACACACAGGTAAGTTTATAATAATCAAAGATAAATAGTTTGTTCATAGAATAGGTAAAGAAAAATGTTTAAAATTTACGATGGATCAGACAGTAGAGTTTTTTTTTCAGCATGCTTTTAATAAAAATTTATCTTCTTGTTCAAGGTGATGCCTCTTGAAATAGCACAAGAAATGCACTAATAATCTACCTACATATTTAACATTTGATTCTAGTTTCTACACCTTGCAATGCCTAGAAATGGTTCCACTACTGACGTCAGTCGCAGTAGTGGTTCATCCTACAGAGTTCCTTTACCCAAGTTTTTTAGTCAAATGACTACAAAAAGGTTACTGGCCTACAGCTCCCTTAATTTACACATAAACTGACCCAAAACAGTACTGCACATAGCTTAACATATAATTATATGATTTGATGAAACACTACTGTATTCGGCGAGGTGTCATGGCGCTTGCGTAATACGTCATTACAAGAAACCTTGCTTTGCAAATTCTAACGCATTACCACAAAAAAAAAACTGTTCTGTACCGTAACTATTTGTCTTCACTATTCATATAATTACCAAACTGTAATGGTATGTGTTCACAATTGTGCCTTTGGGACTATTTGAACTTGCGTAAGGAATCTTTGACTGTATCAATTTTAAAGCTAAACACAGTTTTATGTTTAAGGTTAAAAATATTTTAACTATGCAATGCCTTCATCTTGCATGATTGCATGCCTTGTCAATTTTTTATTATATTAAATTAATCTAGACTTAGATCTTCTTGGTTAAAACGATGCGATGTATTCAATACAAAAATTCGTTAGGGTTAAGAGATTTCATACTTACTTTAAATAATTTAAAAAGCTACATCATACACCTGAGTTGTCTTGGTTATGTTACGCTTTTATATGGTCCGTATGTTACAAAGGTGTTAAAAGGAAAAGTTTTCATTAGATTTTTCTGACACCGATGCTTCATTCAAAGATGATATCATAAATGGTTTGTAATGTAAAAGTACCTTAGATATATATGGTGTATTGCATGGAAGCCCATGAAACTGATGCAATATTGGCGAAACCTACCTATTGGGGCATTCAATCTTAGACAGGTCACCAAATGTTGTTTACGTTGCACCACACTATCATCACCACCATGACTTCTTCGCAGGAAGTCAACAGTGAAATGCTACGGAGCCATATATTCTTACATTTTAAATGAATCTTTAAAAATATGATATTACGTTTGTGAGCTAAATTACCTCTGAATTATTGAACTATATCAATAATATCCACTATTATACAAAACTTATATTTTACTATTATTTTTGCCGCGGGTCTTTAATTAAATTTTACTTCTTATTTCCGCTTTGTGAAACTTCCGGTAAAAATTAGAAATTCTGTCAAGAAAGAAAATCATCATAAACAATAATTGTTTTAAGTTGTCTTTATAAATACATTTACATTGGTAACTTAATTTCCTACCCTCTTAAAACAGCAAATTTTAAAATTCTGGTGTGTTTTGTCTTAGTGTCAAATTCCGTCTAGTGTAGTTACTAGATGAGTAGATCTACTCTAGCCTAGTCTCTAAAAACTATAGGCATGGTATAGCCTGTATAGGCATTTTTTAATATAATCTATTTAAATCTATCAATGTCTGGTAGTGGAAGTGCTGGCTCGATCCAATACCAGAAACATCAGTGGAATTAAAAGAGCTAAATTGCTAATATTTGGGACCTTGACATTGACACAAATGCCCCCCCCCCCTCCAATATTTTAACCACAATGAAGTAGTGAAGTACTCTTTTCTGCAGGTTATTGCGGCCCCTGGACCCTTGCCTATAGGAGCCCCGGATGGAAGCCCCCCCCCCCCAATAAAGAATTGCTTCTGCTGTTCCTGCAATGCATATAATATATGATAATGTAGGCTATGTAACTGTAATTGAATATATATATAAACTAATTTACATTCAATCATTCTAATCAGTTTGAGCTATGGCAATCTATTATCAATAGCCTCTGGTCAAGGGCATGGATTTGCCAGAACTTTTTACAAACTCTTGAAATTTTTCACTACCAAACCAAAATAATAATTTGGCTTACAAACAATTTACTGTACTAACAGTGTTATTTCAATGAAAGCTATTACTAGGGGTAATATGATGATGATATGGAAAAATTGACTACCTACAATTAATGAGAAATATATTGTGAAGATCAATTACGGTGGCAGTGGTTAGATGTGGATGTAAACCTGAAAATCTGTTCTGACGATCAAAATTTTTCCCCCAACCCTTCCGATTGTATGGGGGTACATCCCCCCCCCCCCCCCGTAAATCCACACCCATGCCTCTGGTCATCCCAGTCTACACTGTAGGTAATTATTGCGTGTATTATCCTTACATTAGAAGCCCATCTATTCCCAGTAAGATCAGACCATCAAATCAATGTTGATTTAAATTCACAAATAGTTTGTGTTTCAATGTCAAAGACTGTGGATTTTATTGAGTTACTCGGCTACTTTAATTGCAATTGACTCATATGTGATTGCCTTTTCAGGGCATCTATAGAATGTGCTCTAGATAAAATGTACATGTATAGAAAACATAAAGGCCTTTATAAATACCATACCGATACTAGGTAAAAACAAAACAAATCCTGATGTAGCCTAGTTTTCTGTGGTTGGATAAGCAAGACCACAAATATTTACATTATTCGGCTAATGTATCTCGTCTGTTGTTTATCTAAAATGAGTGGAATGACAACCAGACGACTCGAATCTTGTAGATTAAGATATTATAATTAACCAGACACTACTACAAGAATTTATTTGGAATGGTTGCCAATCACATAATACAAAGTGTCATATTGTGGCATAGGACTTTGATAATCAACCAGCTTTATTCATTTGAATATAACTGAGATGGTTTTATTTTGCAGGTGTAAAGAAGATTTGACAGTGTGAAAGGCATAATTTGAAAACTGAGCATTCTTGATATAGCTCATATCAATGGCATGATTATTTTAAACTTTATTTCCGACTGCTGTACAGATGAGAATTAAGTTCTGTAAAAGCCCATCACTTTCTACTAGTGACAGTGACGAAAGTTCAGGAAAGTGTATGGGTCTGTATGGTAGTCGATGTCAGGCCAAGAACATGGATAGTGAGAAGAATGGGACGGATGATATGCCGTATCATGAAAAGCAGCATAAAGAATTATGTGCATTACATGCATTGAATAACCTTTTTCAAGACAAAAACCCATCCGACAGATTTACCAAAAAAGATTTAGATGATATTTGTACAAAGTAAATTAAATTAAAATATATATGTTTTAATTAATATATGATACTGATATTAGTCTAATAATAGGTTTAGGAGTTCGCTACCTGGCATCTGGCCTATCATCTGGTTGGTGCAGAAAATTAGAATCTTAAAACCCATATCATTATTCATTTTATTTACTAATATAGGTTTAGGCAAATAAAGATTTACTTTATTATGTAATCTACATGTTCATGTAGGTCTACTGCATTTATTCATGATATTTTGAGATTTGCATACATGTAGTCTCTGTTTCACATAACCATATACCATTCGGTTATTTTAACAAATTACATGTACATGTAGTTGTCTTTCGATATCTGAAAACAGAATAATGGCAAAGATAAAAAAGTTATTTCAAAATGTTTCCTATCTTGGTGCAAATTTACTTTTTGTAGAACTTTTTGTAGTTATTTGGTAATTTATTATTTCAGATTATCTCCAGATAGTTTTATAAATCCTCATCGAAGTTTTCTTGGACTTGGTAATTATGATGTCAATGTTTTAATGTCAGCTGTACAGAGAAAAGGTTGTGAAACAGTATGGTTTGATAAAAGAAAGTAAGTTTAATCAAACAAAATTTTATCATATAATTTATTGTTTATTTGTGGCAACGAATGTTCAGTGTATGGACTAAGTTGCAGGGAACTTAATAGTCAAGATTGACTGCCGATTGGTTAATTATGTGAAATTAGTAAGCAAACACTGATTTATTGCTTAAATAAATAAATAGCTGTTTTTTACATGGGTATGTTTTATAGTTTATTGCTCTATCCAGTTACGGGGGGTTGGATGGCTGAATGGTTAGCGTGCGCACGCTGTATCATAAAATCTGTCATTGAGTCAAATTGATGTTTAAATATAATAGCATCGAGATCAGCTGTACTCGTTCCTAATTAAAAATAAATGACTTGCAATATCCAATTGTTGATCACATTAGCTTAATCCAATCTCGAGCTGTTAATAATTATATAAATGACACTGATTTATAAACAATTCCTTTAATTACCAGGGCTAATTAAATAACAGTTAATTTACTATAGAGAACTATTGAATGGTACTTTTATACTTGTAATATAAATAAAGTATCAAACTATTTTATCTCTTTTTTTCAGGAGTATTAATTCTTTAGTGTTTGATAAGATAGTTGGTTTTATTTTGAATATACCAACAGACTATAAACTGGGTTTTGTTCGAATTCCACTTCACAGAAAACATTGGATTACTATCAGGAAATTACAAGGGTTATACTGCAACTTGGATTCCAAACTCGAATCTCCAGAAACAATTGGAAATGAAGATGAAGTTAAAGATTTTCTCAAAAACCAATTAGAAGATATAAATAAAGAATTGTTATTAGTGGTTCATTCAGAAGTTAGTGACTCTGGTAGCTGGAGAAAAGATAGCATAGAATATAGTGACAATAAAATAAATCATGTGTAGGTGCATGTAGAGAACAAGGCGTGAATACATTGATTGCTGGAAAAACTAATATACCCCAAATCTTGTGTCTTTTTTTCTTAATTGGGGAGGACATATACAAATAATGAGCATATCTAGATCTTAATATCATAGAAACTTAAAACACAGAGATAAAGAGCGTGTGATTGTAGTTAATTTAAGTGAAAGCATATCACTCAACATTTGATACCTGTATCACAATATCTCTGAACGGAGATGGTCCAACTATGTCTATATTTTAACAACACAGATGACAACTATTGCAACTCAAAATCAACTTTTAAAAAAGCTTTCTAAATACCCTTGTTCATATGCTACACTAAGTTAAAAGATTGTATTCATGACATCACCAAAGGTAACATAACTAGCATTTATCCACTGAAAATAAAACAAGCGTCTGGTAGTATTTAGGATAGGACTAATACATTCTTTAATTAAGGGTAGTTATTGAAGGAGGGCACCTAGAATGTTTCTAAAAGTTGATAATAGTAGCAGTCATTATCACCTATCTGTTGTTAGGATATACAAACAGGTGGACTATCTGTTTTAAAGAAAGCAATTAAAGGATAAGAGTTATGGACCTGTTATGTACATGTACATCAGAAATGTTTGTTTAATGAAGTTGACAGGTCAGTAAATGTCTGTGTACACAATGTATTTTTGATACTTTGATACATTAAACATGTATGTTGTTCAAATGGCATTTAGTAATTTTTATTAACAAGCATGAACAGATGAAAATAACTAGATGAAATAACATTTACAGCCGTGTTTCAACTAAGGTTTCTCTAATGGTTTTCATCAGGCTTCGGTGATATATAATTAATCGTGGTATACATTATAATGAAATGATGAAATAAAATCAGAGTTAAACATTCATACCTGGTTATATTAAATATATAAGTGATGGGTTCAGTAATCAGTTTCTACATTGATGAGATTTAAACTTATGAATAAACCTTTGTAACATAATATTTCTCACACCTTTAGTGACAGGTTGCTTCATGATTGATTCATAATACTTCTGAGGTGTAAATACCTAGTGTGAATAAAAAAAGACTTAATATTAAGTTAAAGGCAATATAAATGATTGCTTTTTTAAATAGACTTTAAGTCTGTATTTGGAATATTTAATGGCATAAGGAATATAATACCATTTTGAAGCATATTAAGTGGATTGATTTTTATAGTATATTGTAAAAAGAATGGCCTTTGCATTATTACTCGCTGCTTATTATTATAGAAAAATTGTAAATACATATATTTTATTAGCAATATTTATATTGCTGGTATTATATTTAAAAAAATTGCATATACATATCTTGTGTGGCATATTTATAATTACTGGTAAAATTATTGAAATTCATTCATCCCCAGGATAGTTTGTCGCCAAATACTTCTCATATTTGCTTCAAACTTGGAGACAATTCTTGGTAAAAGGCACACGACTAGCACAATATAAACGTGTTAGTCAAGTCGGTATATAGCAGATGACAGATTTATGATTACCAAACTTATTAACAATGTAGGAATACAAATTATTATATGTGCTTAAAAGGTGCAGATAAAAAATGTCAGTGTAAATGTATGTGATTAAGTTCATAAAACTCAGATGACAACTCTATAATATTACAATGTAATAGTAGTTGCATTTGTATGGAAACTCAAACAGACATTCACCAATTTAAGCTAGTTATGCAAATCATTCAAAACATTAAATCGAAGTCCCATGTATAGAATGTGTAACCAGACCAAATTTAGTTTCCATCTACTATATAACCTGCAAGAAAATAATATAAGCACTTGTACATATTCTTATTATCAAACTATTTTCAATTTGAGTTGAATTCAAATGATAAAAGCACAATGATGTGTACTGGTATTTTAAATGTGTGATTTATTGAATGGAAGTGTAATTGTATGGTCCAATATACAATATGGTTGTGATTTGAACTTGTACACAAATCTTGTAACACATCTATATTTGTAAGAATATTTTAATATATATATAACCTATAAAGATAATTTGTTTAAGTACAGTGTATTTATTAGACTTAGATTGTGCTTTTAACTGTTTAGATTTAGATCAATAGTTTGCGTCAGTAGCTCACTTCCTTTAAGGAACAATTGATAGCTTTAAATAATGTTTCTAGCATGTTTTTGATTGGAATATTTATTGTTGTACATTCATCAAAGTTTTATACAAATAGTTGATTGGAATATACATGTATATAACATAATGGCAGATTAGTCCTGAAAAGTATATCCATAAAGCCGCTAATAATCTATTGACAGATTATGACTCACTTGCAAACTACAGTTTTGTGTAAGTTCAATCCCAGAAGGGAATATTCCAAAAAGGTTCAAATATTGAATGGAACTGAACCATTTCCTTTTAGAGATTTAACTTTAACAATTACATGTATTGTAGTTTGCCAGGGATTTGGAATATTCAGTGGCTTAAATGAGATGTCTATTTATTAATTTAGGAGCATGTTTTAACCTGGATTAAAATAAAAAAAATTAGATAATGTCTTAAAAAAGTGGAAATGACAATCAGTGACTTTAAAGGGATGTTATGACCTTATGTATATGGACTGATCTGTTATATTTTACTCAATTAAGTTAACTTATGGATCTTTTCACAGTGAAATTGTTTTTCGTAAATGCATTTGAAATGCGATTTTTAAAATATTATTTTTGTGTGGAGCAGTGTGCATGTAACTTTTGAGGGTTTTATAAAATACAGGCATAGTTTATAGTTTTAGGCAGACATGAAATTTTGTCTACAGAAACTAAAAATTTCACAACTTTGCTTCCTCTTTCTGAATACAATAAGGACAGAGTAAAAAAAAACAATGTTTCTCAGTTGTCAAGAATAATACTTGGTTGACTTGGTGGGTAGTACGAAAAGAAAATGCAAATATAAGTTGGTAGTTTGAATTCAAAGACGGTTTACAGAGATTCTGATGTCTGGACAAAATTCTCTTCCTGGAAAATAAATATTTCCATTTTATTCTCAAAAGAACATTTTTAACCCAATTTCTGTTCTGTAACTAAAAGTTAAGACTTCAACAGTTTCATACCAGGTTGTAATACAAGTTAATAAAATAAAAGTCAACATTTTCGTAGATGAAAATTTGCAAGTTAAAGGAGCTAAATTAGTAATATTTGGGACCTAGGAATGGATCGCAACGCATATAATAACGTAAAATGAATGTAAAAAATCTAATTTACATTGAATCGCCTATGTTTTACTACAATTTCTAATCAGTTATGTTTGGCGAATTCACAAGAAGTTATTCCAGTCGACAGCGATAGTATTTATTGTGCATGCTCTCCAAATAAAAATATAGCTTCACGGTTTGATATGACTTGTGGAATACGTCTAGCCTCAATCTTTGAGTCCCTTGATACAAATGGTGTTGAAACGCATTTTGGTGCAAGATTTGTGTACCAATGGTTAAATGTCTATTTTGTCTTAACTATTGGATATCAGAAGCCCACAATTTCCCGGTAGGATCACAAAATGAATGTTGATTCAAACTGACAAATATTTTGTGTTTTCAATGTCGAAGATTTCGGATGATATTAAGTTAGAAACTTAGCTACTTTAACATGAGAGCGAATGGATGTATGTGATTATGTGTATAGGCTACTATGTTTTTAGATAAATGACTAGTTTTTGTATATAGTTCTTAATAAATTATAATTGTTATGTTTTATATGAACATTAAATGTCAGTATTTTATTTATAAATATAAACTGGATTGTGCAACTAACTTTTTAATATGGTGTAATAATGTCTATTTAATTTATAATTTTGTTACACTCACTTTACTGTTTTTGTCACACTTTCATAGGCCTTATCTTAAACAATTGTGTTTTCTCTTAATTGTTTGAGATGTTCAAAGTATACCATCTATGATTACCGGTATATCTGATAAAAAGTCTAAGATATGTAGCTTATAAGGTCTGTCAATTATGTATGTGATCAGCTCTGGTTAAAGGTGAATTATATAAGAGCTTAGTCTGTCTACTGCAGATCTTCTCTGGATTTCAAATCAAGGTATTTAATCCATTTTGTAACAAACTGACTAGAATTGGGTCAAAAAAGGTCCTGGTAGGAAATAGGGTAATTATAAGCTCCCTCTCCTTTAATACAATCCCGAATATTACCACAATAATGACAAATAGGTTCACCTGCTGAAATTTTCAATATTCAATTCAGGTACTGGGCTCAAGTTAGAATAATCAGGCGATTAAGATCCCTACTTCAAATGTTATATAAATTATTATTTTGACATTAATTCACATGACAGGCCCATAAGCATCCCTCTAAACCATACTATGTGTAAGACATTGAATGCATTCGAAAACCAGCACCATTCTCATTAATTATCTATTTTAGACCTATTTTAGCAAGAATGTTCATCGCTCTATCTCAATCTTACATAATACAACTGTAAATAGAGGCATTTAAAATGTCTTCACCAGCATTGAGTTTCCAAAATTTGGCCCTCCCTAAAATCGTGATTTCTTCGATACTGTGAGATGAAAATTGTTGTAGTGTATACCAAATGCAAGTGGAAGGTCTTAACTAAATTTATTGGCCCCTATAGTTATTTAAATACCAAATGTATTTTTTTTTACAATATGTCTTATTAAGCCAGAGCTGGTCACATATAGAAAGTATTTTGAATTAAGCATAGTTTGACAAAAGCAGATGTTTTGTTAATCTCTGATAACAAAATAAATCCTATATTATAATTGCTGGTCTGGGTTCTTAGAAATATAAAATATCTAATCACACCCTGTCTGGCTTGCAAATATTATGGTGTCTTTGTATATTTAATCGAGTGTTGTAAGGGTGAGGGTTTCCAAAATCGCTCAAAACTAGTCTTCTGTTGGTTGATCAAAGGTATTATTTCAGTAGAAATTTAATATTTCTGAGAACTTACACCCATATAATTTACCAGAGTTTTAATAAATCCCTCAGTCAACATTATTTATTATCAGGTTATCATATAATAAAATGGTCTTTGTTAATTTTGAACAAAATCATGTTAAATTATTTATTTCATTTTTAGTGCTGTATAAACTGTTAAGAAAATCATACAAAAGTGGTTTGTTTTTTATTGAGTGTTTAATCAGGATTTGATTTTGATACAATTTTGAATAGACCTTCATTAATAAAAACACTTGCCTAAGATCGAATATCAAAATATGTGTTACATGTAATTAGCCTTGTTTGTACTTTTAGTTAATATGCTAATTTAAGTCTGATTGAAAGGTTAATGATGAGGGGATATCTTCTTTATCTGAGAACCAGCATATATTTTTAATTGGCTGTTGCAGTCTGATTGAACGATTCTTTGAAGAAAAGTAATACATTTACTTCTTGTGAATGGATTTTGACAATGTACCTTCATTACGACCATCACCCTTGTAAGTTATGAAGATCAACACTGTACATAATTGGTTGATTGTTTAAAACACAATAGCTTTACAATATCAATACAAATTCCTTAATCTGATGGTAAATGTAGTTGTGTGTTGCATTAACATGAAAAATTACCGGTACTGCTTGCCCCCCTCACCCCCAATACAAAAAACTTCAGAGGACATCAATTTTATGTAGATTGCTTTGACATTGTGAACATATTGACACATTCATCAATGTCATTGCCCCAGACACCCAAACCTTGAAAAGTGTATTACTTACAGAAATAACAAATAATAACAACAAAAAAAAAACCATTTTATTTCCAATATTCAAGTATAATATCATTTCATAATAAATATAAACAATAAATTTTATAGACTAAAAAAAAGATAACTGAGTATTACTTTTCTTCAACCTGATGACCATGACTAAAATTCACAGATTTTTTAAGTTCTTTCACTCAAAGCAAACTTGTATCTTTAACTTGATTATGAAGTACATGTACTGTTAATCAGTATCATTTTTTATATATAGGACTGTCTTCATAAACTTGCTTCAAAACACTCCACACACTGTATATTATAATAAGGTTATAAAACTACTTTAAAATAAAACAACTGATCTAAAAAGATGAATGATAAACACAAAGTACCAGTACTTTAAAAAAATCCCAACAATATAATAGTAAGTTAACAAGCCAACATTAAGGCTGATGTCCCCCCGCCGAAATCCCTAAATAAATAGATGACACATATTAATTAAAGCACTTTTTTTTTTTTCAAAATTGAACTTAGTCAAGTGAAACTATACACTAAATTTCATCACTCAGTTTATTAGATCTAATCCACTCAAATTGCTTATCTCTCCTTACCCTAAGCATAAAATGCTCATCTTCGAACTCCATCAAGGTATTGACCTTATAAACACATACACCAAGTTTGACCATTCTAGCACAATTAGAAAGAGAGTTATTGTGTCCCAAAATGTGTGACGGACAGACAGACAAAAGAACCCATTTTAATAGTCCCCTGCATTCTTCGAAAGGCGGGGGACAATAAATAGCCTATAAAAGTAAATGAGGTTTTTGTTGTCGCTAAAAAAGAACCATAGATTGGCTATTGAGTACATTAAAAGGGAAACTAGTCATATAATGACAAAAGGGTCTTGCTAATCACCGACAAAAGCCTATTTTGGTCAGTAAGGACCAAGGTATTTCAAAAAGTAACATACAAGGAAAGATATGTTATAGATATTCTACACTTATATCCAAAATATAAATGATTTCATAAAAGTTGAAAGAAGTATGAATGATTGAAATTTTGTCAAAAACAGTCTTGCTAATCACAGACAAAATATCAATTTCACTTATCCATAATTGCCAATTTTTTTTATGAAAATATTTAAATTTTGGATATGAAGTGTAGAAAATGCACTTTATAATATATATTATTTTTCATTTCTGGTCACTTTTTGCAATATTGAGAATGATAAGTAGGACCCATTATCTGTCACTGTCCGCATTGAGGTCAATGATCATAATTGTCAAATTTCACATTGTGCATACACATGATCGTGAGGATCTCGCTTTGTGTTAAAGTTACAATTTCATATTTCTAAGTTACATTTTTAAAATGTATTGAAATAAAGCCCTAAAATAGATGGTATCTTTGAACAGTCCTACCTTGTTAAAGAATAATCCTATTAATCCTATAATTCACTATTGCTAGTTGAGAAATGGGCAAACATATAATTTTCAACTTCAAATTCAAACGCTTGAAAATAGCTATTCCATGCGGGGGGGGGGGGGGGGGATGGGGAATAGGAAAACAAGGGAGGTAATTGTGTTATTATTTCCGGTGTCAATGAATTTTAAATGTGGGAAGTAATGCCTATGATTGTATAATAGTGAGTTGACAACCTATTGAGCAAAAGACATAAAAATAATTATGTTTTGACTTTCTTAGAAAATATAAAATCCTAGCTTTTAAGTGAGAAGAGACCGTGGAGGGTGGACTCATGCTATTTTAACTTCCTTCATTTGTGGTTAATTTTAAGTAAAGTGTCTTGAATCTGAAATAAACTTTACTGTTAACAGACTAGATTGTTCTCTGTAATTAGAGTTTAACATGTATTAAATTGAGATGGACCATTCATGACTAATTCCGTGGACTTTCGAGTATTTAAAACATACTTAGACCAACTAATTAATTGTATGATACCTAAAATACAAGAATAACCACAAAACAATAAAAACATTGTATCTTTAAGAGAATCAACACCTTGTAGACCAAGTTTTCCAGTCTTATGTTCTTCATAACCATATCTGTTTAAAATGGCTACTGTTAACATTGGACACAGAGATTGTGCTGGTTTAACAATAAGAGCATTGGTTCCATATACCATCGATGTGATTGGATGACTGAAAAAAAGAAAATTTCATATATTTTAGCATACATCCAGCTTAAATGCAATGGACAAAAGTAAGTTTTGATAAATTTTAGCTCCCATTTTTGACAGATAGAGAGAGAGAAATAGGGTTTGAAGTTCACTCAACACAAACTAGGTCATTTCGAGACTAACACATGGTTCAATTTTATTTCAATAATTCACCTTGCAGGTAGGGGTCTTTAGCAATGGAAGGACCAGAAAAGTAACCCATGAGGTTGGACAGCCGACCCTACTCCTTGTCACATACAACCAGGGAATCGAAACCACACCAGTTGAATTTTTGATTGACAGACAGAAGAATTAACATGAAAATATAACAATTAAGCTCCCCTGTCCTAGCCTTACTCTTTTAACATTTATCTGCCATGTTAGTCACTGGTAATTGTTTCAATTAGTTTATGACAGGCAAATAGACCGGTAAGAGCATGTCTTTCTCTCTGCATTTTCCCCTTTTTTGGGGCAGTTTTTGTTAACTATATGGACTATAATCGAAGGAAAGTGTTGGATTTTATATATTTTATTAAGTTTTTATGAGGTAGAATAATCACTGGATAAAAGACATGGATAGATGGATACTTGGCATGTTGGGGTTTTGACCTAACCTTGCTGATGTAGAATTCCCTACCTTCGTCCATATTTGGTCATATCATGGTCAGCTATTTCTGACAGTGGAATGTTGAAAAAACTAGCTGCTGCTGATGCAAGGGCGCTGCAATATAAAACAAGAGGCCAATGGACCGTAATTAGCTATCAGTTTTAGAGTAAATTGAAGGACTAATGATGAATAACGTATTAATCATTGCAATCTCTTTCCATAAAACGAAATCCAATCAAATGTGCTTTAAGATCCTACTTTTCTACACCAACCTGGTGAAGGAAGACGGGCAGTGTGCTATGAGAGAAACTTTGTCCATACAGCCTATGCTAATATGTACATATGACCTTGGTTTATTATCCCATCCAAATCACAAGGGCCTTTCATCCACTTAAAAGGTAAAATCGCACTGAAAATCTATAGGCACTTTATCGGCCGACCCGAGGATCAAAACTGGGACCTCTTGGTTGAATTATTATATTTTAAATTATTACTTACCTATCTACTAAGATATAAATCATCATTATTACAATATACTGACGTCCTAACATAAACATTATTATACCAGCAAATATTTTCCATATAAAACTCCATTTTATGGTTTTATAATATCCTATATTTTGAGCCAGTGGTACACCTAATATAACAATCAACTTAAATATAAGAAACAGAATAATATTTGTTAAATCTTCTCTTTATCTCAATGAAAAAATATTTCTAACTAAATTAACAAATACTAATTAGTCATAAAATACGTTTGTTTTCCAATAATAATAATCAAACACATATAAAAAATGCATCTACATATCGGGATGAAAAATTATGCTGCTGGAGTATTTACAAGACTCTGCACAATTTTTAAGGTAAAATACTTAGCCATTTTACATAAAATATATCAAAGGCCATAACTCCAAAAGAAATTGGCCTAATCATCAAGAATTGTGTACTGTACCCCTCTTCGTTTTCCTGTATTACAACTTGTAAGTTAAAGGGTAGACAACTCAAGGATTTTATATCATGTTTTATCTAGAACCCACTGCGCTATTCCTTATAAAAATGATGGGATTTAAGCATGCTTACATTGACGAAATCATTAAAGAAAAGTTAATATACATACCGATGATACAAAATGCAATGATCCATAAAATGATTTTCTTATTGAAGAAGACACAACATCATCTGGTATTAACTCGTCAAAGATTATGGCAACAAAGTTGGACAGAAAAGTTCTGTGGAATCCCTGAAAAAAATTTACTATCACAAAAGTAATGAAGTTTTTCTCTGAGAGAATTTGCCATGTGAGGCGCCATACAGATGATTCAGAAGATTTTTTATGAGTAACCTCTTCTTTGCTTGAATCATTCTGCATTAAGTTTATATCGTGTTCTGTATGTGCATATAATCCACAATAGACCATCAAAACTGATCCTATAATAGCAATCCCAACTGCCGTCAACTGAAATGCTTGGAACGAACTCAAACTGTCGGATGTAAATTCACAGATTAACACAGAAAGTGACGATATGAGACCAGCAATGTTCGACCATTGAGTTAACTGAAGACGAACTTTAGGATCTGATGAAATCTCTGTGAACAAACAACACAAAGCTAAACCAATATAAGTAAAGAAAGTATCATATAAACACAAAGCTGTTATCAAATGTAACCCAGTGACCCACGTTCCTCGAGCCCACGGAAACCATATTAAAATGAAACTGAGAGAAAATAACGGAGCCGTATATAATATAGCTTCTCTTCTTGTTTTAGTTAATCTAAAATTAGTTGTATCTTGTAAATAAGCAAATAATGGATCATTTATCATATTCCACACTAAATATAATATTTGAGCAAACTGGAACCACCCTTCCTCAATCTTATAATAGTTGAGAAAAACTTTCACATAATAAAAGAAAAACACATGATTCAGTAATGAAAGTCCCAAAGAACAGGCACAGTATGCCAACATTCTCTGCTTTAGCGACATAATGATCGTTTGGCGATTTTACACCCTGAAAAATCAAAATTTAATTTAATAAGCAAAAAATATCAAATGATTATGAGGTTTAAAATCTTAGCAAACCAATAGTATTTTAAACAGGGTGTGACTGTCCCTCCATGCTTTGACTTGAATGGAAGGAAATCCATCTGTCACCGTGTCACTTATAAATAAATGAATTTGCTCTGCTGCAATTTGTGAACAGTTACTTATAAAAGAAGAAATTTAAGAGATTGCTTAAAACAAATGCTTTTGCTTTTCAATTTTCGGACCAGATTAAGAATTTGTGTCGCCCTCAGCCAAACGCTACTAGGGACACCTAGTTACATTAGACAAACAAAATTAATGTTTCGGTTGTCATTTCATTCTAGATGATTTACTCTTGTTAGAATGGACCTTTAAACGGACAGTATTTGCATAGAAAACAAGAGTTGAGGATATTGATACCTAAAACGGTTAGATTTTCTTGGGGCTTAATTTGTACTTACGCTTTTCTAAGACTGTAGCATAAGCAGATAGAATAGGTCTCTCGATGCCATATATCAAGGTTAATACATAGGCCTACATCACTGGCCTTGCTCCTCCCTTGCCAAATTTCATACACCTAAGTTGATAGATCTATAAATAAACAAGTAAGAGATCCTAATTAGATCCAACCATCCTATGACAACAAATTAAAACCGAGTTAGAGTAACAGGATTCAGGCCCGTCGGAAGCGGAGGGCTGCAATCTGCTCGTATATATCCCATGAACCCGTTTACGGGATCTATCCCGTTCACGAGCCCCCCCCCCATATCAATATCTTTCCGACGGGCCTGGGATTAACAAAATATATTAAAGTCTCAGTCACCAAAATTATAACAGGAGTGGGAGTTTGTATGCTTGATGTTGATGGCACAAAAGACCTATATAGTATATATATATATATATAATAAAGGATGCTTATTAGGGAAATTTTGCCCAGACATATATGCCTACTTTTCATCAAAGTTTAACTGTCAAGGGTCATTTTATGTACAGGGCAACAAGTAGAGCCTACCCATTTAATGAATTCTCCTCTACTGGTCTCCTCACATTAGCCTACCCTTGGCAATAGATGCGGTCCTCTTGCCATGTAAATGTTTGGTCGAAACAACACCAGCTGATTCAATGACACCCACATTTTGATTATGATGGTAGATCCTCTTTATCGGCAAACCAACTCTGTACCAGTTTGTGCAAAATATGCCTTCTAAGTTCTATATCTACCTGTCTAATTCTGTGAACGAATCCACAGCCCAAACCCAGGAATTTCACTGGCGGTAGAGTTTTGGAGACTCCCTCGCCCTCTGATAGTTCGTTTATTACCGGATTTAACGCGTTTATAAATGAAATTTGACGAAGCTCCCTAAACCGCCGGTAGAGCTTAATTTTACAAAATCTATTTTGTCTTCTTGGGTTCAATATTCCCTTGACTACCCCTTAGGATGCCACCCAATATAACCTACGGCTACAATTCCTGTCAGTGTCCATAGTGTAGAACCTACAATAGACCACGTTTAATAGCCTACCATACTAATACTATACTATGATGTGAACTAAATAACTTCACAATTTGTAACACGTCAACAGACAGACGCGTATATATTCCCGCGTTAAAATGAACTAGTGAGGCTATAAAATAATTTCACATTAACTCTCAAATCATACCAAAACTCTTTTGGGACATTTCGTGATGATTCAAGCCCATAGTTCTCTAGCCCCAGTCAGCAAAGAACGCCCTGTCACTGCAGACTCAGTGGCGGAGCCACGGGGGGGTATGGGGGGGTAGTTACCCCCCCACTTTTGAAAATCATGGCCATCCCAATTTTGCTAAAAATGACATAAAATTTATGGGGGGGGGGGGAGGGTAGGATCCTTTTTTTGTGCATTATATTATATTAAAGTACAACATCACTCCCAAAAAATTTTTGGCTCGCTACGCTCGCCATATTTTTTATTACATCTACTCAGCAACTCCTGCATCCTTTTTTTGTGCATTATATTATATTAAAGTGCAACATCACATGTTAGAAAGGGCTTTTCTCGACCTAAAACGGGTGTATCCAATAGCTGGAGAAGGGCGTGGCTAAAAAAAGAATTTGGGGACAAAGCCCCCAGACCCCCATAGCTTTTTACCCCCCCACTCAGCACCGGCTGGCGCCGCCGCTGACTGCAGTTATTCCAAGCTGGCTCAGGGACTTTTGCTGTTTACCGCCCCATGTAGCCTACCCCTCCCGTGTAATTAACATTCACCAAATCTATGAATTTGTGAAAAGGGTTTAATCGTGAACCTTATGTATTTAATATTATAAATGTCACTATTGATTTTTCCTACAATCAAAGGCTATAAGTCATTAAATTACAATTTGATATGCGCAAATATCGAAAAGAATCAAGATCTTTAGATTATAAACATGCATTTCAAGTTTCATCAAAATCGAATTAAAATTGTGACCTATACTGGGTCCACAACCTTGATATACCATATTTTAACACTTTTAGCGTACAAACGGTGGCCATTTTGTCTGGCAATTATGGTCCGATTTCCCTGAAATTCAAACTCAACCTTCCGTATGGTGTAACGGTGATAGAGTCAAGTTTTTTAAATCGGATAATAATCGTGACCTCCAGAGGGACCATAGGCGATTTTTCGGACAATCAGGGGCCATAATTCAGGAAGTTATGAGCTGATATGTGAAAATAACGAAAGGAACAGTATTCGCGTACAAAGGGCAGCCATTTTGTATGGCAATTTTGTTTCCCGAATTTTCCCGAAATTCGAACTCAACATTCCTTAGGGTATAACGGTGATATAATCAAACTATTTTTTTAATCAGATAATAATTGTGACCTCCAGAGGGACCACAAGCTAAACAAAGACGATTTTGCGTATAATCAGAGGCCGTAATTCAGAAAGTTACGATCCGATATGCGCAAATATCGAAAGGAACCAAGATCTTTGGGATATAACCATGCATTTCAAGTTTCATCAAAATTGAATTAAAATTTTGACCTCTACAGGATCCACAAGCTAAAAACGTGATTTTTCGTACAATCAGGGGCCATAATCCATGAAGTTTTGATCCGATACATGCCAATATCGAAAGCAGCCGAGATCTTTTGGGGATAAACCTATATTTTAAGTTTCGTCAAAATCGGACAAGAATTGTGACCTGTAGGGAGTCCACAAACAATTGTGGACGGACGGACGGACGGACGGACGGGGGCGACGACATAATACGTCCACATGAAAATGTGGGCGTATAAAAATGCTAAATAACATTGTTGACTTATTTTCTTAAAGATAAAATATGATAAGATTTTATTGTATCATAACACTCGTTGCAGGGTAATTATTTCTCTGTGCTTTTTTTGCCTATTTTTTACACATTTAAAAATGCTAAATTACATGACTTATTTTCTAAAAGATAAGATTTTATGACATAAGGAACATAAATTAAATAGCAATATATTTTTATAAGAATGCAAAACATGAAATTCAGGTTCTTGTTAAAAGTGAAAATATATATATCATAAACATTATTTCAGAATGTTCAGACGTATTATGTTAAAAAATAAAAATCGAATGTGAGTTGTGCCTCGTAATACCTTATTACGGACAGGGGACAGGGGCATGATTTCTATGTTGAAATCAGTGCCGTAACTAGGGATAAATTTCTGGGGGGGTATCCGAATGCCGATTTTACCGACGGGTCAATCAATAGAAAAATGTGCTATTTTACATAGCTTTTTAAAAGCGGGTTAGATATAATGACTTCACTTTCCAGGGGCGGATCCAGGAAATTACGAAATGGGGGCGTACTTTGAGGGCGAAGCTCGAATTATGAGCGCCACAGGTGCGAAGCAGCTGAGGGAGGTCTGGGGGTCCTCCCCCTGAATTTTTGTTAAGATAAGACTCCATATATGCGATTTCCTGGCTTCTGATCTTCAAATATTAAACACAACTCCCACCCTATTTTCAGTGTTTTTTGTCGATACAATTTTTTTTTACATTTTACAGCTTGCCCCCCCCCCCCCCCGTGAATCCGCGGCTGCTTTCAAGGATTCTAGTTCATATAAGATTTATTTAGAATTTAGAGCAGTTCCATACAGGGGTGTTTTGGTGAATTTAGACATTCGAAAGTTCGGTAATGAAAGAAACAGTGTAATACCGAAGAATCTGGTCGGTAAATCATGATTCAAATATTTGCTATATAACTCTTGAAATTTACCGACCGATGGTTTCAAAATTTCTGTAACGAAACAGTGTAATACCGAAGAATCTGGTCGGTAAATCATGATACAAATATTTTCTATATAACTCTTGAAAATTTCCGACTGACGGTTTCGAAATTCCTGTAATATAATTATAGAACACTGTAATACCGAAGAATCTGGTCGGTAAATCATGATACAAATATTTTCTATATAACTCTTGAAATTTTCCGACTGACGGTTTCGAAATTCCTGTAATATAATTATAGAACACTGTAATACCGAAGAATCTGGTCGGTAAATCATATTACAAATATTTGCTATATAACTCTTGAAATTTACCGACTGACGGTTTCGAAATTTCTGTAACGAAACAGTGTAATACCGAAGAATCTGGTCGGTAAATCATGATACAAATATTTTCTATATAACTCTTGAAATTTTCCGACTGACGGTTTCGAAATTCCTTTAATATAATTATAGAACACTGTAATACCGAAGAATCTGGTCGGTAAATCATGATACAAATATTTGCTATATAACTCTTGAAATTTACCGACTGACGGTTTCGAAATTTCTGTAACGAAACAGTGTAATACCGAAGAATCTGGTCGGTAAATCATGATACAAATATTGTCTATATAACTCTTGAAATTTTCCGACTGACGGTTTCGAAATTCCTGTAATATAATTATAGAACACTGTAATACCGAAGAATCTGGTCGGTGAATCATGATACAAATATTTGCTACATAACTCTTGAAATTTACCGACTGACGGTTTCGAAATTTCTGTAACGAAACAGTGTAATACCGAAGAATCTGGTCGGTAAATCATGATAAAAACATTTGCTATATAACTTTTTAAATTTACCGACTGACGGTTTCAATTTACCGACAAACACGAGAATTTACCGACTGAATGCAAAATAGTGGGGGGGTACATCCCCCCCCCCCCCATACCCCCCCGGTAGTTACGCCTCTGGTTGAAATGCTTTATATACATAATGACATACAATCACACAGAGGCTTACGTAGGAAATCCTGTAAGGGGGGTCCCCCCCCAAGAAATTTTTTGAAAAAATTGGGATGTCAGTGGCGATTTGTGGCACATATCTATTTTTTAAACTGTTATTTAGGGGCCCCTCCTTTCCCCTGGATCAGCCTTTGTACTCACAGAGACTGAAGGGGGAGGGTCAAATAGATTCTCAAATGTTATTGCCAAGATGATGCAGTGTACTAAACATATAATTTTCAAAAATTATTTTTGTTAAAATTATGAGGACATTTTTTGTTTTTATATGTTACTGACTGTGGACAATAAACCCGGTTTCAATATATTTAACGATGTAGGCCTACTAATTATATTATATTTAAAGATAGTAAGCTGGCACTGCCAGGCAGGATACTCCCACATTTTCGAGAGATGGATAGAGAACAAGCAAAACCAAAAGTGATTTTTCCTACAATCAAAGGCTATAATTCATTAAATTACAATTTGATATGCACAAATATCGAAAAGAATCAAGATCTTTAGGTTATACACATGCATTTCAAGTTTCATCAAAATCGAATTAAAATTGTGACCTATACTGGGTCCACAACCTTGACATACCATATTTGAACACTATTAGCGTAAAACGGTGGCCATTTTGTCTGGCAATTATGGTCCGATTTCCCTGTAATTCAGACTCAACCTTCCTTAGGATGTAACGGTGATATAATCAAACGATTTTTTAAATCGGATAATAATTGTGACCTCCAGAGGGACCACAAGCTAAACAAAGACGATTTTGCGTATAATCAGGGGCCATAATTCAGGAAGTTACGATTCGATATGCCCAAATATCGAAAGGAACCAAGATCTTTGGGTTTTAACCATGCATTTCAAGTTTCATTAAAATCAAATTAAAATTGTGACCTCTACAGGGTCCACAACCTTGAAATACCATTTTTTAACAGTCTTCGCGTACGAATGGCGGCCATTTTGTATGGCAATTTTGGTCAAATTCTACCGAAATTTGAACCCAACCTTTCTTAGGGTGTAACGGTGATATAATCAAACGTTTTTTTAAATCGGATAAGTATTGTAACCTCCAGAGGGACCACAAGCTAAAGCAAGGCGATTTTGCGTATAAGTAGTGGCCATAATTCAGGAAGTTACGATCCGATATGCGCAAATATTGAAAGGAATCAAGATCTTTGGGTTTTAACCATGCATTTCAAGTTTCATCAAAATCGAATTAAAATAGTGATCTCTACAGGGTCCACAACCTTGATATACCATTTTTTAACAGTATTCGCGTACGAACGGCGGCCATTTTGTATGGTAATTTAAAACCGATTTTTCCGAAATTTTAACTTAACCTTCCTTGGGGTGTAACGGTGATATAATCGAACGGTTTTTCAAATCGGATAATAATTGTGACCTCCAGAGGTACCACAAGCTAAAATAGGTGATTTTTCGGACAATCAGGGGCCATAATTCAGGAAATTACGTTCTGATAGGCGCAAATATCGAAAGGAACTAAGATCTTTGGGTTATAAACATGCATGTCAAGTTTCATCAAAATCGGTTGAAAATTGTGACCTCTATAGGGTCCACAAGCTAAAAACGTGATTTTTCGTACAATCAGGGGCCATAATCCATGAAGTTTTGATCCGATACATGCCAATATCGAAAGCAGCCGAGATCTTTTTGAGATAAACCTATATTTCAAGTTTCGTCAAAATCGGACAAGAATTGTGACCTGTGGAGAGTCCACAAACAATTGTGGACGGACGTCCGGACGGACGGACAGGGGCGACGACATAATACGTCCACATGAAAATGTGGGCGTATAAAAATTGTGACCTATAGACGGTCACAAGCTAAAATCACGATCAGGGGTCATAATCCAGGAACCTACGATCCGATATGCACGAATATCAAAGTTTCATCAAAATTGGATAAAAATTATGACCCCTAGATGGTCCACAACCTTGATTATACATCCTTTACACATAGACTGGCCATTTTGTCCGGTAGTTTCAGCCCGATTTTCATAATGGTGCAATATGTTTTTTAATATCAGGTAAAAATTGTGACCTCTAGGGGGACCACATGCTAAAAATAAGATTTTTCATACAATCAGGGGCCATAGTCGAGGAAGTTGCGGTCTGATATGCACAAATATTTTAAGTTTCGTCAATATACAGCAATATATATGTTGTGTGTATAAAAAACACAAAAAAAGATAGTAAGCTGGCACTGCCAGGCAGGATACGCCCACATTTTCGAGAGATTGTTAGAGAACAAGCAAAACCGAAAGTGATTTTTCCTACAATCAAAGGCTATAATTCATTAAATTACAATTTGATATGCGCAAATATCGAAAAGAATCAAGATCTTTAGGTTATCAACATGCATTTCAAGTTTCATCAAAATCAAATTAAAATTGTGACCTATACGTGGTCCACAACCTTGATATAACATATTTTTACACTATAAGAGTACAAACGGTGGCCATTTTGTCTGGCAATTATGGTCCGATTTCCCTGAAATTCAAACTCAGCCTTCCATATGGTGTAACGGTGATAGAGTCAAGCGTTTTTTTAAATCGGATAATAATCGTGACCTCCAGAGGGACAATAGGCGATTTTTTCGACAATCAGGGGCCATAATTCAGGAAGTTATGATCTGATATGTGCAAAAAACAAAAGGAACCAAGATCTTTGAGTTATAATCATGCATTTCAAGTTTCATCAAAATTGAATCAAAATTGTGATCTATACTGGGTCAACAACCTTGATATACCATTTTATAACAGTATTCACGTACACACGGCGGCCATTTTGTATGGCAATTTTGTTCCAAATTTTTCCGAAATTCGAACTCAACCTTCCTTAGGGTGTAACAGTGATATAATCAAATAATTTTTTAAATCGGATAATAATTGTGACCTCCAGAGGGACCACAAGCTAAACAAAGACGATTTTATGTATAATCAGGGGCCATAATTCAGGAAGTTACGATCCGATATGCACAAATATCGAAAGGAACCAAGATCTTTGGGTTATAACCATGCATTTCAAGTTTCATCAAAATCGAATTAAAATTGTGACCTCTACATGGTCCACAACCTTGATATACCATTTTTTAACAGTATTCGCGTACGTATGGCGTCCATTTTGTATGGTAATTTTGGTCCAATTTTTCTGAAATTTGAACTCAATCTTCCTTAGGGTGTAACAGTGATATAATCGAACGGTTTTTCAAATCTGATAATAATTGTGACCTCCAGAGGTACCACGAGCTAAAATAGGTGTTTTTTCGGACAATCAGGGGCCATAATTCAGAAAATTACGTTCCGATATGCGCAAATATCGAAAGGAACCAAGATCTTTGGGTTATAACCATGCATTTCAAGTTTCATCAAAATCGAATTAAAATTGTGACCTCTACAGGGTCCACAATCTTGATATACCAATTTTTAACAGTATTTGGGTACGAATGGCGGTCATTTTGTATGGCAATTTTGGTCCAATTTTTCCAAAATTCGAACTCAGCCTACCTTAGGGTGTAACGGTGATATAATCAAACGATTTTTTGAATCGGTTAATTATTGTAACCTCCAGAGGGACCACAAGCTAAACCAAGACGATTTTGCGTATAATCAGGGGCCATAATTCAGGAAGTTACGATCCGATATGCCCAAATATCGAAAGGAACCAAGATCTTTCGGTTATAACCATGCATTTCAAGTTATATCAAAATCCAATTAAAATTGTGATCTCTACAGGGTCCACAAACTTGATATACCATTTTTTAACAGTATTCGCGTATGAACGGCGGCCATTTTGTATGGTAATTTTGGTCTGATTTTTCTGAAATTTGAACTCAACCTTCCTTAGGGGGTAACGGTGATATAATCGAACGGTTTTTCAAATCGGATAATAATTGTGACCTCCAGAGGTACTACGAGCTAAAATAGGAGATTTTTCGGACAATCAGGGGCCATTATTCAGAAAATTACATTCCGATAGGCGCAAATATCGAAAGGAACCAAGATCTTTGGGTTATAAACATGCATGTAAAGTTTCATTAAAATCAGTTCAAAATTGTGACCTCTATAGGGTCCACAAGCTAAAAACGTGATTTTTCGTACAATCAGGGGCCATAATCCATGAAGTTTTGATCCGATACATGCCAATATCGAAAGCAGCCGAGATCTTATGGGGATAAACCTATATTTCAAGTTTCGTCAAAATCTGACAAGAATTGTGACCTGTAGAGAGTCCACAAACAATTGTGGACGGACGGACGGACGGACGGACGTCCAGACGGACGGACGGACGTCCGGACGGACAGGGGCGACGACATAATACGTCCACATGAAAATGTGGGCGTATAAAAATTAATTTCTGTTTAAATATAGTGAGAGAGAGACAGAAATGGGGTTTAACGTCCACTCAACACAACTAGGTCATTTCGGGACTAACATATGGTGTAATTTTATTCAATAATTCGCTTACGCGTAGGGGTCTGTAGTAGTGGGAGGAAACTGGAGTGTCCGGAATGCCAGGAGTGCCCGGAGGAAACCCAAGAGGTTGAGAAGACGCCCCTGTCTCCATGCCACATACGCTCACACCAGGGCTCGAAACCACAGCCGCAAGCCAGAGTCGGCCGGCCAGCTAGAGGTCGAAGCGCGGCACTCTAGACCACTACGCCATTCCAACCCCCCGTTTAAATATAGAAAAACACTCAAATGAGCCCAACAAAACAATATACATATAATGATATTGTTTATTATAGTGTATTGAATAGGCCTACATTATATTGTTTTGAAAAATAATATTTTAGCATGTGTATTGATGTGCTATGTGCTATATGTATTAATTATACTGCTGTAGGTAATGAATATAAAGGTACTGTAATGTGTATTAAAGTGTAAATGTGTATTAAAGTGTAATGTGTATTAGTATTGTATGTAATGTGTTCAAGCCTGGAAATAAAGCTTGTCAGGCATAAAACCTCTTCTGTCTGTCATTTTGTTCGGCACTGATTTGTCCTTTTTACTGATATTATTAATACATGTCCGGCACTAAGTTGAGAATGTCAGGTGCAATTTCCTTAGTGCCTGGCATTTTGTCACCACAGACAGGATGGCATATAATTATATTATCAATATCCCAAAAAACCAACACAAGATCCAGTAATGAGTTTGACAATTCCTAACTATAAAGAACAGAAATTTACGCAGTCATCCAAGCATCTGTATACAAAGCATATTAAGTATGATAATCTGAAGTTTCATTTCACTAACACACTCAAATTCAAGTATATAATTTGTTTTATGGAAATTAACAGATGCAAGTGAAATACATGGAAATTAAGACATTTGTAATAAAGAAATATAGAAATAGACAGCTTTAGTTGAAGAAATCATGCAGTCAGTAGTGGATATTTTGGCCATTATGACTTAATTTTTGACCACTATAACCAAACTGTATAGCCATATGACTTAAGTAGAGCTGTTTTGACCAAAATCAATTTTGGCCATTGATGCTTTAGGCTTAGGGCTGTTTTGACTACATCACGATATTAAACCCTATTAGTCTTTTATTGTAAAACTTCTAATAAGGTGGTTGTTATTGAACACAAAGAGGGTTTGACAGTTTGTTTCATTCATTTAAAAGATATCGGATTAAGTTTAGCATATACGTTTCGAATACAAAATTTTCTCCCATTTCATTGTTTTTTTGGCTTTATTTGGGAGATAGATGACATGAGTTACAAATTGTTTATAATTTATTGCTTTAGTTGCATTTCTTAATTGAGTGTTGACATTTTAAAGGGTATTAAATGCCTTAAACCGATCACATGCAGGCAAAATTGAAATGGGGTTTAACATTCTACGATTCTGCACCTAACCTGGGCTAATGCAAGACGGGCATATGCCATACAGTGTGCTATGAGGAAAATTTTTGCCTGGGCAGCAACTGAATTCAAACTGCCAAGAGATCTTTTACGTGCACGCCAATGTGTACACGGGACCTCAGTTTTTCATCCTTTTTAAACGACTAGGCAGCTGTCCTTGTCAGGCCCTCCGTCTGCATCACTGACAAGGGGAAACCAAGCTGAAAAATCGAGATGAACTTTCTCGGTCAATGCATGGATCAAACACCCGACCTCCAGGCTAGCAAGCCAGCACCTTACCCACTTAGCCACGTGATCCCCTGCAGGCAAAAAATTGATAAAAGCATGGTTATGGTAGGGTGTTATCTCTGGGAGATATCATAGCAGATTTATGGACGTTGACATTAATTACAAATAATTAAAAATATAAATCCATTTTATTTCTTGTCATATGTTATAATTTCTCAATAAATAGAAATAATAACAAATACTCTAACCCAAAAATATAACCAGGTTATGTACATAATAATTAATAAATTTAATTTCTTCTAAAAACAACCATAAGTGATTTGACCAGAAGATGTATATACAAATAAATGCGTAATTTTCTAAAAATGTTACAAATATTCTTAATTTCCCTAAAAGTATAGTTAAATCTTTAATGATCTTTCTCTTTCATTTCCTTATGATATTAATTAATATTATGGGACATATGAGGATGTTGTCAGTATTTCTCCACTTAACTAAAAACAAGTTTCATAACTTTTTAATTCATTCTGTCCTACATTTATGAGCATACAATACCAACATCTCCTCTTAATTCACTACAGTATTTCATATTATATGCTGAAGAATATGGCAATTTCCTTTGAAATATGGGAGCTGGGGTAGCTGAATGGTTGGCATGTGCGCACTGTATCAAAAGGTTCGTCATTGAGTCAACTGGCATGGTTTCGATAACACGGTTGTACGTGACAAGGAGTATGGTTGCCTGTTGAATCTTATGGGTGTTCTCTGGGTCCTCCGGTTTTCTCCCACAAGCAAATTATTGAAATAAAATTGAACCATGTGTTAGGACTGAATTAACCTAGTTTGTGACGAGTGGACGTTAAACCCCATTTCTCTCTCTCCCTTTGAAATATATAATGATAATAATGAATTAAAATTGAGAAGGAACACTAATGACTAATTCTGTTGTTTTTTGCTGTTTTAAAACATACTTAGACCAGCTAATTAACTGTATAATACCTAAAATACAAGAATAACCACATAACAATAAAAACATTGTATCTTTAAGAGAATCGAGACCTTGTAGACCAAGTTTTCCAGTCTTATGTTCTTCATAACCATATCTGTTTAAAATGGCTACTGTTAACATTGGACACAGAGATTGAGCCGGTTTAACAATTAGAGCATTTGTTCCAAATACCATTGATGTGATCGGATGACTACAAAAAAAAGAACAAAATTTTTATTATTTAAGCATACATCCCTTAATCGAAGTTGATGCAAATATGTTTCATATAGTTTAGCATTCTGATACATGTTGCTTATTAACATAGTTGCCACAAAGTGATAACCCTGTTAGCTTTACAAAATTATGTGTATTCTGTTATTATTCAATGAAAAACTTTAAAATAATCAATGAAATAATGTATTATAGGAAAATTAAATTAATGACTTGACACAAGATATCTGTACTATATAATGTTCTTTTTTGGGCAGGAGGGCAATCTGATTAAAACACAGATCCAATTTCGTTTTGTTTTTATGGTTCAAAATTTCATTTATACTTGTCTTTACTACATTTGGATCTGGAACAGTTGTTGTTTAACTTGTGTTCTGCTTGAAATGAGGGGTCAGCCAATCAAATGATCTGTCGAATCGGGTGTTTGACCTTCTTTGCATAAAACTGTGGGAGACATTAGCAGCGATAGAAATCAAAATAAAGCAAAAATAGATAAAAAAACATGGCAGTCTCTAATTGGTTAATCAAACGACTGACGCTATCGAGTCAAATATCGCTTGCTTGTTAACTGACGTCATAGAACTTGAACTCCCATTATAACTTGTTAGATCTACATGTAGTGTAGGCCATCGAAAGTATAAAAACGAAACGAAATATAGATCTGTATTTTAATAAGATTGAGGAGGAGAGCTAGGTAGGTCATTGAACTTTTTTTTTACATAGCTTTAAGAGTACTGAGTGAGCCCCCCCCCCCCCATATGTCCTTTTGATATCCTGCATACATCACTGTTTCTAACTATTGTAGAGAATCTAGATGTGCCATTATTTCTCTGTACTAATGCTTTTACATTGCTGATATGCAGTGTACATTATGTATATTAATAAAGTTTTCACCTTCGTTTGTACTTGTACATATCATGGTCCGCTATTTCCGACAATGGAATGACGAAAAAAGTAAATGCAGCCCAGGAAAAGGCACTGAAATTAACAATTACATAAAAGGACTTAAAATAAACAAAAATCAATCAATATCGCTTTTCTTTAATTAATACTTGTGTTATCAGAATCAAGAAATGAAATGAAGTTTAACGTTTAATTTGGTGGGGAACCACAGCTGCTCAGTGAATAAGACGCTGGCTCACTTAACAGAAGGTCCGGGGTTCGATCTTAGTGTTGGCAGAGAAAGTTCCCTAGTCATTCAGATGGGACAAAAAATCTGAGGTCCTGTTTACTTGTTGGTGTGCACATAAAAGAACCCTTGATGGTTCAAATCCAATTGCTGTCTGGGCAATATTTCCCTCACAGCACACTGTGTGGCATATACATATGGTTGAGGTAGAAAAGCAGGATATGAAACCACATTTCATTCATACAATCCTCCTACTTTTCTGCATCAAGCGATCTTCTATTGGCATTTGGCATACAGTGTGCTATGAGGAGAGAGACAGAGAAATGGGGTTATTTCGAGAATAACACATGGTTCAATTTTATTTCAAAAATTTGCTTGCGTGTAGTGGGTTTAGCTGTGGGAGGAAACTGGAGGATCCAAAGAAAACACACAAGGTTGGACAAGCAACTCTACTCCTAGACTCCTTGTCACATATAAGTGGGGAATCGAAACGATGCCATTTGACTCAATGACAAACTAATTTAGATGCAACATGCACATATTAAACCATTCATACTCTTCATCAAATTTCAATGTCAAGATTTAATTAGAATGAGTGATTGCATATGTGTATGTATTTTTGAATACAAGGGTCAAGACATTTCAACACAACTATTACTTACCTATCTAATAAAACATAAATCATCATTATTATAATATACTGACGTCCTAACATAAACATTATTATACCAGCAAATATTTTCCATATAAAACTCCATTTTATGGTTTTATAATATCCTATATTTTGAACAAGCGGTACACCAAAGATAACTATCACCTGAAAAAAGATAAAAATAACTTTTGACATTTGTATTTCATCACAATGACCAAGTATTTCTATGTAGAATAACTTTTCTTGGGTCTATTTTTATAAATACATTATTAGCAATAGCTTGCGATATCTTCTTTATCCATTTAATAAAATATCTACAGATTTATTTCGAGGAGCATCTAGGTTTTCCTTTAAATAAGGTTCAAGGGTAAGGCTACAAATGAAATTGTCGAACATAGTTATTTTAATATTATATCAACATGTGATTGTCAGCTGAACTAAAGAAAAATCTATTCAACACAACCAGGTCATTTTTTGACTAACATATCAATATCTTCATCTTTATTTGATTAAAGGAGAGGAAACAATAATAAACAATGCTATTCCTTGTCATGTTCATGCACAGAGATAAGGCTTTAATAGTGGTCTCGTGCACGCAGCTAATATCTAGAAGTCATGTTTACACGAAAAGTATGATAGTACCGTTTTCTGCAAGGCCACATGTTTTTTTGTGATACCTTGATACACTCCTGTTTCTAGAAATTTCCAGCACACATGCAAATGGGCTATTTATTTTCATTTGCCCAGTCAGAGCCGAACATTAGGCTATTTAACCCCATCCGCTCACACTTGCACAGGTAACAGATCAATGATCCACTTTGATACAGTCAAACATTTTTATTCCATATCATGACAGAGGGATCAACTTCAGGTCTTAACGCAATTTCGTATAATTAAATACGTACCGATGCTACAATATTCAGTGATCCATAAAAAGATTTTCTGATTGAAGAAGACACAACATCATCTGGTATTAACTCATCAAAGATTATGGCAACAAAATTAGAAAAAAATGTTCTGTGGAATCCCTGAAAAAAATTTACTATCACAAAAGCAATGAAGTTTTTCTCTGAGAGAATTTGCCAGGTGAGACGCCATACAGATGATTCAGAAGATTTTTTATGAGTAACCTCTTCTTTGCTTGAATCATTCTGCATTAAGTTTATATCGTGTTCTGTATGTGCATATAATCCACAATAGACCATCATTATTGCAGCCACAACTGCTATCACAACTGTTGTCAACTGAAATGCTTGAAATGTTTTCAAGCTGTCCGATGTAAATTCACAAATAAACACAGAAAACGATGCAAAGAGACCAGCAATGTTCGACCATTGAGTTAACTGAAGACGAACTTTAGGATCTGATGAAATCTCCGTGAACAAACAACAAAAAGCTAAACCAATATAAGTAAAGAAAGTATCATATAAACACAAAGCTGTTATCAAATGTAACCCAGTGACCCACGTTCCGTGAGCCCACGGAAACCATATTAAAATGAAACTGAGAGAAAATAACGGAGCCGTATATAATATAGCTTCTCTTCTTGTTTTAGTTAATCTAAAATTAGTTGTATCTTGTATATAAGCAAATAATGGATCATTTATCATATTCCACACTAAATATAATATTTGAGAAAACTGGAACCACCCTTCCTCAATCTTATAATAGTTGAGAAAAACTTTCACATAATAAAAGAAAAACACATGATTCAGTAATGAAAAACCTAAAGAACAGGCACAGTATGCCAACATTCTCTGCTTTAGCGACATTTTTCTTTGACTTCTTCACTTCCACTCCTGCAAAATTTAATTTAATTTGATGAGTTGAAATAAAAAAAAAACTATGGAAGAGGAAAGGCATCTTGTGTCATATCTTTCGACACAATTTAATGGACTGTCCAGAATTGTATCTAAATTATTTGACAACTGATAACTATAAGCTTAAATTAGTCCTACCAATCAATACCCATCAGGGTTAAGATGATGTATATGAAGGGCACACTGCACAGGCAGGTGTTAATTGCCAATGTCATGAGTCCAAAGATATGTTTTACGGTAAGAGTAGGCCTATGAACTTTTCAGGCAATAACTAGAATTTATAGTCAGAGGAGAGATATTAATATTCATGCAATTAATTTTTATTGATAAATTTAGAAAAGACTTTCTCAGCCATCAAAATGTTAAAGGATCTAACTCCGTAACTCAAAATCCTCCAAAATCTTTGACACCGAAAACATGAATCATTGGTCAGTTTAAATCGAAATTGATGATGTAAACTTCTGGGAAAAGATTAGCTTCTAAATCTGATATTTAAGATAAAATATTTTTTTTAACATTGGAACATGAATCGTGTACCATAATGCGCTTCAGCCCGAGTTGTGTTGAGAGACTCAAGGGACGAGGCTAGACCCACTGCACCAAACCAAACGGAGTTATGTAGACTGGATTCACTAGACGCTATAAATGTTCACTTGATTGCGATATTTCGTTGAACATAACTGATTTGAAATTGGAGTAAAATCGGAAACCATTGAATGTAAATCAGTTTATATTTTATACTTCATATTAGAGTATTATATGGTTGCTACCCACTTTTGAGAATTTCTAGGTCGCAGATGTTAACGATTTTGATCCTTTAATTAAGTTTAATGCCATACCGGTAGGCTAATGTCGTAATGATAATAATGGCCAGTTTAATAAGCCAATTTATGATGAGCAAATTCTTGTTTAAACAGCTAACCTTCAACCTGAACTCGAATAGGTATCCAACTCTTGTGCACACCATATTATTGGTGCAATTCTCAGGTAATGAAATATCCTTTTGACATATATTTGTACAGTCGGATATCGGGATAAAGTAATACATTTAAAGTTATTCCTACCTGTGCACTAGTCTACACAGATTCTTATAGAAGCATTAGAACAGGAACACTGTATACCACGCCTCCGGACTTGAGTATGTTATAATCATTTTTCAGTGACTATATTCTATGAGTATGTTCGATAATCTCTATTCTATTCTGCAATTATATTGACAATATTAATATAATTGTTATGATATTATTACACGTACACGATCAACAAGAAAGTTTCTAGTCAAGTTAGATTTATCTCCCCTTATCCCTCAGGGCCCCGTTACACAAACCGCAATACAGACTTATGCTTATTGTCCGACTTACTTTGGTTCAAAAATGCACTCGTTGTTTTCGCATTAACCCGAGGGCGAGGTCTATGAATCCAACACTAAAAACTTGACACGTCGGCTGAATATTCCTGCGTGTATCTGGATGATAGAACCAATAACATGACAAGTCTTAAGAAGAGTGATTGATAGCGAGAGAGAGAGAGAGAAAAAGAGAGAGAGAGAGGGAGGGAGAGAGAGAGAGATGGGGTTTGGGGTTTAACGTCCACTCAACACAACTAGGTCATTTCGGGACAATGGTTTAATTTTATTTCAATAATTCGCTTGCGCGTAGGGGTCTTTAGTAGTTGAGGAAACCGGAGTGCCCGGAGGCGGAGGAAACCCACGATTGCCACGAGCTTGAGGTGATTGAATTATTACCAGATAAACGATCTAGTAAAAAAAACCATTCAAGAATAGCCTTCAAAATATCCTCGTTTTGTTTAGTTTGCTTGACTTGTTGTCCAGTGTTACACAAATCTGCTACTTAGGTACGGCTGAGTTTTCCAAGCATCTGGGGATCTATCTTGGAAATAGGAAAACTCAATTTTGGCGAGGAATTTTTTGAAATTCGCCAGCCGGAAACCCGTTTTCCAAGCATCTGGGGATCTATTTTGGAAAAAGTAAAACTCCATTTTGGCGAGAAAATTTCTCTGGGAAAGTAGGTTGGGGATTAATCTTGGAAAAAGTAAATCTGCCGAATTTCAAAAACAATACTTAAAAAATAAAATTACTTAATAAATTAATAAAATTACTTAAAGGTAATAAACAAAACTTCATATATATCAACTTATGACTACTGACATGTAGTGTGGGGCCCATCTTACGTCAAATATGGGGCCCAAGGGGAGGGAAATTGTAGGGACAAAGCTAGCTGACATGGGGATGGGGGCCCCCAAGTTGAGGCAACTGGGGCCCCAAAGCCTTGTCCCAGAAATCATAGGGGTTCAATCCCCCCTTGACACTCTTTTAAATCCTTTATGTTCACTTTTACATTAAAATATTTTTTCATCTTGTTTTGGAATTGGGGGCCCGCCCCTGACTGAGTTGCCAATTTGACATATTATTTGAGTATGACGTTGTCTATATATGTATGATTCAACTCAACAATTTGGGATCACTGTATCAAGTATCATAAGGTCTATCATTGAGTCGACCAGCGTGGTTTCGATTCCCCGGTTACATGGAAAGGAGTAGGGGCGCCTGTCCAACTTCGTGGGATTTCTCCGATTTCCTTCTCACTGCTAAAGATCCCTACGCCAAAGTCAAAGCGAATAAGGGGGGATAAAATTAATGTCTCATCCTGGTCGGCTTTCCTTTTCCCCTTTGTGTTAATAACTAGATAAAAAAATCAGCCCTCGACCCTGCGTGACATCTCAACCTAGTAGTTAATAGGCACGTAACTAGGGGGAGTGGGGGGGCACCCCTTGAAAAAAGTTTCGCCCCTCCTGTGAAAAAATTGTCGACCATAAAAATAATAGATATACATTGTCCGTCAATTTTACAGCACCCCTGATGTCCCTGATAACATTTCCTGCCCTCTCGTTGCTCTGCGCTTGTTACGCTCCTGTAGGCTATCAAAACCTACGACGAGAAATCATAGCTTATACCACTCGTACAGTCGGACTATGCATTAGAAGTAAGTACGTCACAAACTGCAACAGGTAAAAAAATGCACTTTATGGCTTCTTTGTTGGAAAAACCACTAAAAAAGGTCAATGAACACTCAGAAGGATTTGGTTTGCAATTACAGATGGGATAGTTGAACTGAAAGATCCATGTGTATACAGAAGATAGTCAACTGGGCTTTATGTTATATAATTTAATTCGCTTGCATTTCATCTACATAATTGTGACTTTAAGAAAGAATACGTAATGGTGATTATTAATGTTTCTGATTGGCATGTGTAGGATTTTGAATTCCTTGCAAACTTCAAGCAGGAGCCAGTAATACCAGTCAAAAAATGTGATGACACAGATATAAACGAACTATGTAAACAAGACAGTGCCACCATGGTCAGATTGAGGGCAACGCCGGATTAACCATGGTGGGGCCCTGGGGCCTGAAACATGTGGGGGCCCTGATCACCGACTGCTAGTGCCGAAGGCGCTAACCCACATACGGGGGTGTGGGGCAGGACCGTATGTAGGATTGTAAAAGTGAGGGTGCAGCAGAATGTTGGGGACGCCAATATAATGCCCGAGTTACTGAGTGCGGAACGGTGCGTGTGTGTACGTGGGATTGGGGGTCTGGAACGCCCCCCCCCCCCGAAAATTTTGAAAATTAGACTGTCACAAACGCGTTTTCCACCCCAAAGACCACCAAGGTCCTGTCAAGTGAATAAGGGCGACCAAAACAAACCCTTTAATGTTATGTGGTGGGTCAGACCCTTACCACGAAAGAGGTGATAGGAGAGGCCCTTCGCCTATGGGGCGGCAACCTTGTCCGGGGTCCTTCCTCAGAATAGTTTGAAAAAAAAACGACGCAGGAAACACGTTTTTCTGCCATTGGGGTGAAATCTGAGTGGCAATTTTGTATTTTATATGGCGGCAGATTTTTTTTGGAGAGGCGTTTGCTTCTGGTGTCCGCACTTTGGGTGGGGGGGGGGCAAAGATGTTTTCGGGAGGGCAAACTAGCATGGGCATCTGCATGAGTTTTTTCGCAGCTACTGGTATTTGCGGTAAAGGCCAATTGAGGGTAGAATATTGGGGCGGCAAGACTCAGTATTGGGAGGGTAGTTGCGCCCCCCCCCCCTTGGCTACGGGCCTGATATATGGGCCCCTAATTCGTACCATAAAACTATATGTCATAACAATAATGGCGATAATCCCTACGTGCAAGTAAATTATCAAAATGAAATTGAACCATGTGTCAGCCCAGAAATGACCTAGTTTGTGTCGTGTGGACGCCATACCCCGTTGTTTTTATCTCTCTCACTGATAAACCACATATTCAATTCATGTGGAAATATATGATAGATTTAATAAGTTCATTAGTATCAAGATTTGTTAAGGAACGATTCGTGCTACAATCGCAATAGTCGAGTAATTGTGGTGATCCCCACCCCATTTTAAACTTCTGCTTAAGACCAATCTTTTAAAATAGCTTTTTATTAGCTTACTAGTCTGTGATATATTTACATGCTCATTTTTATTATTTTATTTGTCATTTTATTTGTTTGTAAATTTATAGTTTAATTGGCTGTCAATTTATATTTCATTTTATATGTCATATTCTATCATTTTATAATTTATTCGACTTGTTGCAGTTATTGTAAAACGCTATAATATGTATGTATCCTCGCCTATCAACATAAATATCAATAAAAAAACTAAATTTAACGTGAAGAGAAAATCAATTAAAATGACAAGAGCCGTTTCAATATACATGAATAAATCAATTTATCGTGAAAACAAAACTGCTTTAACGATAACATTAAACTAAAATTAAAAGCTGCAATATACCAAAAATTAATTTGACGAGATGAAAAATTAATTTGTCATGACAATAATATTGATAAGAACATTAAAATAAAACTGAGTTTAAAATACTGTGTAATACTGATAAGAAAATGAGAGAGGGAGAGGGGAGTGACGCCAAGTCAACATAAACTAGAGTTTTAAAATTTCATTTCAGGAGCCAACATCCAATTCATTTTCACCAGTCGTAGATTAAGCTGGGTGTTACCAAGGTAACGACAGGGTCCTAAACATTATAGTTCTGTTGTACCAACTAAATCGAACAATCATACTGACAGACATTAGCCAAAATATGTCCGTTTTTCACTGTTGATGCAAGGGCCCATGACCAATGCAGACTTAGCCAGTTTCCACTAGAAGTCTAGACCAATCACCAAGTGGAACTTCACACAGAAGGTTGCAGGATAGCCCAGGCTCCACCCTCGCGCCGCTAGATCTATTACCATGAAACTTTCGTCTTTTTGACATGAGCCGCGGGACCCTGGGCCTGGGCCCAACAGACCCATGCCTTATCTGGGCACTGAGTATTCTCCTACATAGGATATGTTTAGCCTCGTTCATCGAATGGTTTCATACAAAAGCATTCTGGCACACGAATCGGGTGCCAATTTAAAATGTTCAATTGCCTTAAATATTGAATATCGAAAGTCCATCTTTTCACGGTAATATAGCAACTGCAATGTTGATGATTTGAATTAACCAATAAGTCGTGTTTTCGATGTCAACAACATTTAATTATGGCCTATCCGGGGGCATAACTATGAAAAGTTTCTGATATCGACCCCAAAAATCTTCATATCTGATGGGAGACACCACCCACCCCTAAATTTGTTATATGAAAAGTTTGGCTACCTTTTAGGGGTACCCACCCACCCCTAAATTTGTTATATGACAAGTATCTGCGGCCAAATTATAACATTTGGAGGTCATGGCTGCCGAAGCCGATGGCAGTGTCGAGCCATGTACGCCAGAGTTATTGATTTTCAATGAGTTTTGATAACTTGAACAGCTAAATCCATGATATTAAATTTTCGTATACTGAACATAAGCATGGAGGACAACTTTATTATAATACATGTAGTAGGTGGAAAAGGTGATTTTGAGATTATTAGATATTCAGATGGACCTCATCATTATTCTCACAAAACGTTTTACAAATTCAAAAGCGGATGAAAATTAAAATTTTTTATTGAGGCTCAAAGGTGCGATTTTTGACTTTTCGCGGAAGAAAGGTTTTTCATCACTTTAAAAAAGTAATTTTCAGTGTTTTTTTGTGATGACATATTTCATTTCCTATCAAAATTATCAAAAATGTATATGTAAATTCATGAAATACAAATTTAAGACTAATTATGTTTTAATTTTCACATTTGAGTAACAATTACTCTGGTTTCCCAAGCAACTCCAAAATAGGTAGGTTTTCTCAAAAATTCCATTTTGTCAACGTGATTTTGGTCCATTTACTTCATCAAAATTGGTCTTGACCATGTTACATCCGAAATACTGAACCTGGTGGTTATGCATTTTAAAATAAGTAGCTATCATCAAGTAAGGTTAACAGAAAATAAAAATAGGAAAAAATATCAATATGCCTTCTCTCAAGAGCTGGATATGTGTTCACTTCTTAACCATTGTACGCGGCACATTGCCTACTTTTCGGGCGTTTTTGGGACATTTTTAAAATTAGAAGAAATGGAGATACGGAAGTGAAATTATGGAAATATTTCAAAAAGTTTGTGCAATTTTTGATCATTTCCAACGGTATTTACAAGAACCCAAAAGGTGATACCACATTTTAAAGTACGCAGTTTAAAATAATTGAAACCCTTGGGCCCTAAGAGATTGGAAAGTGGTTCACTTTCGAAAAACATTCGGCTGTTAATAAGACATAAATAAACTATGAAAGAATTAAGATCTTGAAGGGACATTTCGTTTATAACTTATAAGTAAATTAAATATGTCTATGAATTATTAAAATTACTTACATTTACTCTTGCATATATATTACGTAATATTTAGTTGTTATAGCAACCAACAATGATAAAAAAAACACTCTCAAAAAGGCAATGTTGTACCATTTTCAATGGTGTTTACCATGACGAACCAAATGATTACCAGTAACATTATAAGTACGGTACCAGTAAGCATTTTATGAATTGTATAATTTTAGTGAAATATTATGGACTTTGGGTGATTGCTATAGCAACTACATAATTTTAAAATAAGACAACAGTTGTTTCACTATCATCACTGTTCTCAGCATTGGTAGCTTACATCATTGTAATGTTACAAGAAGAATTCTGCTTTGACATATTATTTCTACCCAGAAGATTGGCCAATAAATTATTCTCTAAAGTAAGCTACAGTAAAAGTAGTTACTGATAGGTTATGATTAAGATGTAGGCCTACCGGTAATCATGCTATATTATAGAGGCCTATGCCTGGAATCTGCATTTTAACACAAAGTCAAAGTCAAAGAATTATTGTTGTGGTTTTACTTCACTTTTGAATACTTTTATTATTCCTTTAAATTGGTAGGTTATAGCCTATTGAGCAACTTCCATTTTATTTTGTAGTCCTAATAAGTGGGCCTTACGTTTTTCGGTCCTTGCAACAAAATCTCGAGAGTCTAGGTGTTAAATATATTTCCCTAAAAAAAACAAAGAATTAAAATTATAATAATTAGTATTATCATTCACATGAAATACTATACTTATCGTACCTAAACCGGCCTTAACCAGTAGTTGTGTACGTTTCTCAGAAACACTGACACCCATCTGTATGACTTGTACCGCACCTTTACAACCCAGATTATTAATTTCTTTGTTATACGTGATGTCTTTAGTGGTGATTTGCTCATTTGGGCTTATTTTAATGTTCTAGTAGTACATTGTGGCATGTAAATTGCATATTATGAAAAGTTTTAAGCTAGTATGAAAAGTTTTTGGGGTCAAGCGACCCCCACCCACCCCATAAATAAAATATTTTCATAGTATGAAAATATCATTTACACCCCTCTAGACACCACCCACCCCAGGGACGATATCAAATACTTTTCATAGTCATGCCCCCTGGCCTACCAGCTGTATCACTCTCCTTTCAAATTGTTTATTAGAATTTTCGATTAAACGTAAATGTTCTTGTAGCTGTTAAAAGCTAGATTAATATACCAATTGTTCATTTGTGACACATTCAACACCATATCTCTCCACGCGAATTGGCAATAAATTGTTTATTGAATAAAACAGAAACATTTTGTATACCTGTAAAATAATATACCAATTGTTGATATTAAAACATTAAGTCTACCGTGTAATACGGAAATTGGCAACACGTTTTAGCCCTTCAATATCCAGCATATCAGATATGCAAACCTACATGATATACATATTAATATAATCCCCTACGGAATATTTTAATTATTTACTGTTATAATATGAATTATCACATATTCCCTGTTAATTGAAAATCGGCCACTAGTGCAGCTGTACAACTTTATGGACCCTGGCCTCAAGTGCCTTGGACCAACACTTTCTGAAATGTCAATAAAACCCCTGGAATCATTTCAATTTAAAAAAAATAAACAGTAAGCAAAACATCGGAAATAAGTGGTGGGGACACTGTAAAATATATTAAATTAGGTTTTATGTTACGATTGATTACACAAAGTTAACTATCTCCACGGTCGATTTCGTATGAAATACAATTTCCGTTATTATCTTCTTTCCCGAACCAATTTTTTGAGCAAACATACAAAATATAATAAGTTTCAATTGGCCCAAAAGTCATATTAAACGAACTGGTATATATTATATAGGACGTGGACAATGTTTTTTAAAGAAATGTTTAGTGGGTGCCGAAGTAAGTATTCTCATGGACACTCACCACGTGGTAGGTTATTCCACTGTGATGTCAGCAAATATGGCCGCCGATTTTATATCAGTTTTTTCCTACCTGCTCTAGTTTTCTGTCAATTTCTATGAAATAAAGGCCAGCAGGGAGCGGTTTCTGTGATCTTATTTTGGTAAAATTTGATTAATTTTCAAGAAAACACATTTTTAAGTTACAACATGGAAAAAGTTCAAAAATATAAAATGAAATGAGTTTAACGTCCTACTGTGTTGCTCCTTAACTAGGTAAATGAAGAACGGCACAAGGGAAATTTTGCCTGGGCAGCGGTGCTACGGCCTACTCTTTCATCGAATTCCAATTGCCTTGGGACCTTTAACTTGCACACCAATGTGTACACGAAACCTCTGTTTTTCGACCCATCCGAACGACTAGACAGCTGTCCTTATCCGGTCCTCCGTCCTGCATCACTGACAATGTATCACAGGGTATCACTACTGGCAACCCGACTGTTGTCTGCCAGCTTACTGTGTGCTAGCTTGACTGAGGGAGCGGTTGTTATTTCTTGGTCAAATGGTTAGGCGGTTTGGGAACATTGAGGGGTGTCAACTGAAAAATATTAAGAATTTACTTAGGTCTCAATATGTACGATAAATGGGCAGTAAGTAACGAAAATACACTTGAAAAATTGACCCACCCCCTCCATGAAATGAGCTGACTGACACGGCGTCTAACAAAAGTGTATTTATAGCTTGTGGTATCTCCGGGAGAACACAATGTTTTGAGAGGGATTTGAAGCGCATTTTTGATAAATTAATTAGTTTGAATATGTTTTAGTCCAAATGTATCATCATATCACATAGTTTGTGCGCGGGAATGTAACCTTTAAGGGGAACATGACATCAATGAGGGTATGATATTAATGGAAGCATGACCTGAATGGGCCGATCTCCTAACGCAAAAGAGAGAGAGAGAGAACAGGGGTTTAACGTCCACTCGGCACAAACTAGGTCAATTTGGGATTTACGTATGGTTTTCAATTTTTATTTCAATAATTCGCTTACGCGTACGGGTCTTTAGCAGTGGGAAGAAACCGGAGTGCCCGGAGGAAACCCGCGAGGTTGAGAAGGCTCCCCTATCTCCATGTCACATACACTCACACTAGGGCTCGAAACCACAGCCGCAAGCCAGAGGTGACCGGCCAGCTAGAGGTCGAAGCGCGGCACTCTAGACCACTAGGCCATCCCAACAACCCGTAACGCAAAAAAGTAATTCGCTTGCCCAGTGATCCGATAAATCAGTGTTGGGCGTCCTTGAAATAACTGGTTAGAACACTTTTCTTTCATGTGATTGACCCTAATGGGCTACTTCGTATCTTGTAATTAAAAGAAAACTATCTTGTTATTACAAGATAGCCTATATTAGGCTATCTTGTAATAACAAGATAGTGATATAAAATGCCTATCTTGTAATAACAAGATACCTATCTTGTAATAACAAGATAGCTATCTTGTAATTACAAGATAGGCTATATTAGGCTATCTTGTAATAACAAGATAGTCAGAATATATTTTTTTTTCATTTGATTGACCCTAATGGTCTTCCGTATACATGGGCGAATTTCTACTCACTTATAATTCCTTCGAAGACAAAAAGTTACTATAGTAATAATAGTATGGGACTGCAAGAGGATTCGACATTCCCTTGTTTTTATTCCTTCTATATCATATAAAAAACATTGTAATGCGCGATCTTTATCTGTTTTTCTTTCGTGTTCTCTTGTCAGGTGAAAATGTGTCAATATTATATATTAATTTTCTAAAGCTGTTTATTTAATACATATTTATTATGGGATCTGAAAACTTAAATCACAAATTAAAAGGTTTAATTATTGATATTGAAAATTGTAGATAGGCCCTAGAGAAGAATTCTCTATTTTATTTTCATTCAACACAACTATTTGTAGACAATGCTTTGTAGAATTTATGTAAAAAAAATAACCGTTTGATTGTATTGATAATGAATAACAAATACCACTTAAACCATTTGGAAATTTGTTTGGCCGATTTGATTAAATTCTTGATCACTATGATTAAAATGTTGGGGCGTTTTAACTAAAAATTGTGAACGTTATGGTTTAGGGCCGTTTTGTCCATAACCCTTTATGGGATGTGGCGAATAAACGACAAAAAATCAAACCAAGTTTTGTTCGTTGGTGATAAGCCAAATATAATTTAAAATGGAAACTAAGTTAATTTCCGTCAGTCAATATTGCCATGGTCAACCTCATACTAGTTTTGCAGCAAAATATTGCCAGATGTAGCTCAGTTATATGCTTGCATTCGTAATTCTTACAACATATAAAAGATCATGACTCATGCTGACACTATATAATTATTTCTTTGGGTTGCATTCCCAGTTGTTTTCAAATATGAGTGAAGTCTGTGTCACCACAGGCCCGGGACTGTACAGCGCAGTGGACGCTTACGGCTAGCCCCCGGATCCATTCGCTCTTTTTGAATTGTTTGTTTGTTGTTTTTTGAGTATGGTGTCATGTCGTTATTTTTGTCTTTTGTGTAAATCATATGTGGTGCAGTCCCCCTGTACTTACTATTAGGGGTGCGGAGTTTAAAAAGTGTCACGAATATTCAAGTAAAGGGCACCACTCTTTGGTGGTCTGCATCTAGTTGAATAATACGATTTGTCTCCCTTGGTCCAATAATATCCATTCACTCACAGGTGAGATATCTGCGCGTCATCTTGCAAATATGTCACCAGGTGTCGCCTGTACCTGTAATTTAAGTTAGTCAGAAAAGAAGCCATTATTGACATCGAGAAACGTAACAAATTTCGTTTCAAACAACAAATGATCGTCAAAATGACGGAAACCTCTTCAGAAATCCTGTGGAAAATATATTTAGTTTGTATTTCTCTGCTATTTTTGGCGGGAACAGGTGAGTGTAGGGGTTATAATTTATAAACAGATGGTTTTTTTTATGAATTTGAAACTCATGGCTGGTATATATTGTGTAGTTTTTTGGGAGGTACCAGAACTTTTTTATCGACCGTACCATGGTCATCTCATAATGCCAAAACTTTCTTTTTCATAGGAAGAGATCATTTAATGGTAGTAAATTCTTTGCACATGTGGTTACCTAAAAGCTATTAAATGCATACCACCAGTACATACAGAAAACGCTTGACCCAGGAGATAAACTGTATACATGTACCTCACAATATTTAATTAGAATGAATGAATGAATGAAATGGGGTTTAACTTCCTACTGTTATGCACTTAACCTGAGCTAATTTAAGAAGGGCATACGCCATACAGTGTGCTATGAGGGAAATTTTGCCAGAGCAGCGGCGCTACGGCCTACTCTTTTGAATTCCAACTGCCAAGGGATCTTTTACGTGCACTCCAATGTGTACACGGGACCTCGGTTTTTCGTCCCATCCGAACGACTAGGCAGCTGTCCTTGTCAGGCCTTCCTTCTGCATCACTGACAAGGGGAAATCACGTCTGAAAATCGAGATGAACTTTCTCGGCCAATGCAGGGATCGAACACCCGACCTCCAGGCTAGATTTAATTAGAACTTTTAGAAATTCTAGAATTGTGTCTTATAATTCTTTTACTCTCTTCTAGCAACAGTAGATAATATATTGAGTGTTGCTTTGATGATTTAGGGGGAAGAGCTGGGACTCCGGGAAGGAATGGCTTCAAGTCAATAGGATGTGTGCACACAAAAGAAGCCTTGACAGCCAGGTCAAAATCTCCCCTCTTTCCCCATTTTCATTAGACCGGTTGGTGCCGGATAATAGTAGCCAATGTGCAACCCAGTTTCACCTCCAACCTCTGAAGTTTTTAAATTAAATTCACAATCCAAACTATTTTAGCCAACCATTTCTGCAACTTTTTCACTCCGGTCAAATCATCCATTGGATCCCAGGGGCAATCCTATTCCTCCAAATCGGTTTTGGAGAGTATTAATGCAGTGGCTCTGTATTTGAATGTGCAGTGGACTCTTTCACATCCGACATCGTACGGGGCTCGTTACAATATGTCCAATTATGCAGAGTGTCGGAATACCTAGTTTTCTCAAAACCGTAAATATTGTAACTTGGAAACCGGAATAACATTCTGGTGATTCGAAGCTATCAGATGTGACAGAGTGCACTGTATTTTGTAGGTCCTGCTGCATGCATGTACATCATTGGTCTATGTTATTAAGCTAAAAAATTGTTTTATTAACAGGGAATGCAAAGGAATGTTTCCAATGTAATTCAACTCTAGAATCTAACTGTCAGGAGATGTTTGATCACAGTGTATCTGATCACCCCCAGAAGTCTACATACTGTAAGATGCATGATGCTAAATATTGTGTAAAGGTTACTGGTTTATGGGGAGGTAAGTCATGTAAAATTTATAGTATATAAATATGTAATTTTAATAATGAACAAATATCCTGAAAGAGAACAGTATTGTACTAAGCTTTAACAAAAAAAATGTTAACTCAAGAATAACTCCATATTGCAAAGTAGGGCTGTACGATATTGCAAAAAGGAACGATATTGATATTGGTATTATTTTCAACGATATAGTTAAATATCGCGATGTAAAATAATAATGTCACTTTGCTATTAAATAAATTAAATGTAAATGCATTTTAAAGCTGACAACAGTGTGAGTAAGAATTGTTTTATTCATACTAATTTAAATATAACGGCGGATGTTCAAAAAGCGTCTGCTGGCGACCTTATGTAAGAAAATTCTCAAATATCATCATGTGCAACGGAAGTAAGTAGATGCGGTCTTCAAGTCTTGTATTGTAAGTTCAAACAGTTTAACAAATACTAAATGATCCTGACTATCTTCCATTCAAACATTCGATTGGCTGTGCTATTCCTGGCCTAACAGTGACAGTAATCTATTTATAGATCGTTTTATTCTTGCTTTCAGAAATTGAGTTTCGTAGAGTTTTCTAAAAAATATGACAACCTATTTATAGCCTGGGAATTTCAGGTGGTTAGTGGGCCGAAGCTTTACATGTTGTAACAGCTGACAATTAATTTTATTGTAGACTAAAAACAAAGTAAAAGTAGCGCATACACGATGTGCTGTACAAAACGGCTGCAGACACTGCGCAAGTGATTTCAACATTTAACGATTCTCAAAACATTAGTTTTATTATAGTTTATGGCCGTCGGCTAATTTCCACTGCTGTATAGTGTATTTATTATCTATTTTTATGATTTTTTTTCCGATATTTGAAGTTTTTGGCGATATGCGATAAGCCACTATATCGACGATATTTGGCCTCATGATATCGTAGTTGGGTCTGAAAATACCATATCGCAATAAATGACTATATCGAGAATATCGTACAGCCCTATTGCAAAGTATATGTGATCAACATTTACGATCTTAAACGACAAGACATTAGAGTAAAACCCTATTTATGTTTAAATTTATTTAATCTTGTGAACACAGTACTTGGAAAAGTTCATGAGAGATTGCTCATTTTGACTTATAAAAGAACCATTTTGAATGTTCGTATTTTGAATGTTAAGTTTTTGTTAACACAATACAGAAAAAAACTTTGCAATGGATTTGTTAAAACTGGATAATTTATTGTGGCTGTGCATCACAGCAGTAGCATGTATAGCTTTCAAATCAAGTTGGATAGCTTGCATAGCAAAGTTACTAGTCATAATTTCAAAAAAACATAAACTACTTCCACTCTTTAATTGGATGCCCTGGGACGCTGTCTCGATTCTGCATGCTACTACGTTACAAGTACATATTAGCTTTGGCCACTTGAAATTTAAGTTGATATATTGATACAAATTGTTATTATATTTTTAACAGGAGTAGTTGGTACTCACCGATTCTGTAGTTCTAGAGATATGGGTGATCAGTGTCAAGATATTGGTTATATGGATCATGATAGAATGTATCGAGCCTGTACATTCACATGTTCAGCTGATGGATGTAATGCCTCAACCAAATTATCACTTTCAGCATCATTAATCTCTATGACTATTGCAGTGTTAGCTTTTTTATCTAGTTAAAGTCTTTTGTTTGCCATTTGTTAAGTGATACATACACCCATTGTCGTAATAAATGAACTTTCTGATGGGAAGAGCATTTAATTGATTTAACCCTTTAAAACTACAGTTTTTAGCTATAGCATGTTCTATTGGAATACAATTTGTTATACAATAACAAAATTGATATGGCTCTAAACAAAAGAAAATGAAATAAAAATTAATCCATATATCTGTATGGTATTCACCTGGACAAATTGTTAACATTTGTAAGGGAAGTAATTCTGATTGAAATATGACATAAACTCACCAAACACATTAATATTACAAACTGCACACACAATGCTTTGCTTTTTACAAATAACATCTATTATTATGTATTGGAGTCTTAAAGGGTTAATATATATAAATCTTGATTTCTTAAATTAGAAAGAAAAAATCCCAACAATTTTGGTCCAAGCACTCTCTACTCATCTTGTTGTTCTTCTTGGGGTAAAAGCAACACTCTTCAACAAAAGCCTAAGGATCTGCCAATTGAAATACAATCATCATGGAACCTGCCATACTCGTTCCTTGGACAATTGTGCATCAATTGACAGACTTTTAATATTGATTTGAGTGACAATGCCAAAATGACTCCGTGCTTGATTCCTTGTCAATATAGTACTATTATATTTGTTTTAAATAATCATTATTGTTTCACTATAAGTTTTATATCTACAGTGTAACTGGAAAATAGTGCTTATTTGAAACCCTGACTTTATATTTGTTTGTATACATTACAACTGCTTAGTAACCTTACTTCTGTAATAGTATATTTCTTTTCAATTTTACTATTCTATAGGCTACCGATATTTAATATTTTTGACAGATTTGTATATAAATGTACATATGTATATAACTAACTTCATTAAACATCTTGTAAATTTAAGCATATTTTTATATTATAATCATTTTAAATGAATTATTTTAGATCAGTTTTTATATCAAACTAATTCATATTTTATGGGTGTAATTGTACAATATCCTAATTTAAAATGGAATAATTTACTTAGTTGAGCATTAGACATTTAGTCTGTCACTTCACAAGTCATGCTTAAAAGTCCTTAAAGATATGTTCCTTTAAGGTTCAGTCTCTTTTTTAAATAATTTTAATTAAGATACAGGGGAATCCATATTCATTGCTTGTAACAACATATTTTTTGACATAGAATGTTGTAGTCTATCTCGTCACATTCTAAAAAATAGATTAAAGTCCTCTGCTAAACTTTTTCATGTTCCTCAAATTAACCTCAAGAAAGCATCTTTTAAAAATCTGTAATGACATCCAGTTTTGAGGCATGTAAAAATTGAGATCAACATTTACAATAAGAATTAGCAAGAGCTAATATGAAGAAAAATAGCTTCATAGTCCCGAACCGGCTAACTGCATTGGGGCACGATATTGAACGGTATTCGAATAAGATAAGAATTTCAATTCACAAAGACTTTAAACTAACATTTAAGGCTTTTAGAGATTATATTTGGACATTGATTCCATGTATAGGCCTACCGTTTATCCATTATTGGTATTACTGAGGATGATATTTTATATCCTTATGTAAGAGAATTATTTTTAGTACATAAATACCATTTTATAAATAAAATTTAATTAAATTAAACATTTGTAATTTTGTACATTAATATGGAATCAAAGTATATTATGTGTTTCGTCTAAGCAAACATGCCTTTTAAAAATGAATAAAGGAACACTATGCATGCAGATATCAGACACAACAGGCGAAAGGGCCGGTAACCCTACACTTCAACTTAGATCGTCATACCAGTCAGGCCCATAGCCAGCAGGGGGGGGGGGGATATTATTTTGGAAAAAATGAGTGTGCTTTCCCGGGTATGTCCTGATGTTTCTAGCTCAGGCACAAATTTAGTGTGTGGCAATGCTGCCAGTTCATCAAAAACAAGCTGACGTGCCATTAAACAACATTTCATGTCATCAAAAACAACCACGTAAACTCAGATAATAAAGTACCCCCTACAAGATTCTTCTCGGTCTAACCCTGACCTAATGAACAACTGCACCAAGTTTGAACATTCTTGGCCAATTAGAGGCAGACCAATTGTGTCCCCAAAACGTGTGACAGACGAATATTTCCATTTGGAAAAATAATGACCATATAGATCCCACTTTCTCTTTCAAAAGGCAAAAAATAGACTTTTCACAATGTTGTATTTTTGTGGTGGATACAGTCTTATTAGAAAGTTCAATGATCCTAGAAGAAAGGTAGTATTGATATTGGAAAAATTAAAGAGAAGGGATGATTGTTCCTCACCTTTTAGTATTTTACTGATGAAGAAGCAGTTTCAGGTGAGTTATTTGTCCCTGAATTTGATTTATCTTGGTTTCGTTCAGCCTAAGCTTAAATATGCATTATGTAAGAGGTTAATATGCCCATTGCAGGTGCTATATATTTTGAAAATCACCAATGAGTCTTTTTGATAAAAAACGAGTAGGAGATTTTATTTAACTCAGAATCCTTTCTTATATGCACAAATAAATAAATATAATTCTTTTGACAGCAATTCAACCATTGCAAAGTCCTTTATATTGACATTGTTTCCGTCAATTGTCAATTAAATAAAATTGGTTCATTTTTAATATAAAGAAAAGAAGTTACTTTTAATAAAAAGGAAAATGTTCTTTGAAAATAAAAAAACGTAGGTCCTTTTTAACTGACCAATCAAATTCATGTAAAGCAATATACATATCACAGTAGATTATGAAAGTTACTGTAGAATGTGCTATTGAATGATAAAGATAGTAAGCGGGCACTGCCAGCAGGATACGCCCGCAATACCGAAAGTGATTTTTCCTACAATCAAAGGCCATAATTCACTAAGTTACAATTTGATATGCGCAAATATCGAAAAGAATCAAGATCTTTAAGTTATAAACATGCATTTTAAGTTTCATCAAAATCGAATTAAAATTGTGACCTCTACAGGGCCCACAACTTTACCGTTCAATATGCCATATTTTTTACACTATTCGCGTACAAACAGCGGCCATTTTGTCTGGCAATTATGCTCTGATTTTCTAGAAATTCGAACTCAACCTTCCGTAGGGTGTAATGGTGATAGAGTCAAACGTTTTTTCTCAATTGGATATTAATCGTGACCTCCAGAGGGGATTTTTCGGAACAATCAGGGGTCATAATTCAGGAAGTTACGATCCGATATGCGCAAATATCGAAAGGAACCGAGACCTTTGGGTTATAATCATGCATTTTAAGTTTCATTAAAAATGTGACCTCTACAGGGTCCACAACCTTGATATACCACCTTTGAACAGTATTCGCGTACAAACGGCGGCCATTTTGTATGGCAATTTTTGTCCCATTTTTCCCGAAATTCGAACTCAACTTTCCTTAGGGTGTAACGGTGATATAATTAAACTTTTTTCAAATCGGATAATAATTGTGACATACAGAGGGACCACAAGCTAAACAAAGGTGGTTTTGCGTTTAAACAGGGGCCATAATTCAGGAAGTTACGATTCGATATGCGCAAATATCGAAAGGAATCAAGATCTTTGGGTTCTAATCATGCATTTCAAGTTTCATCAAAATTGAAATAAAATTGTGACCTCTACAGGGTCCACAACCTTGATAAACCATTTTTTTAAAGTATTTGCGTACAAACAGCAGCCATTTTGTATGGCTATTATGGTCCGATTCACCCGAAATTCGAACTCAACATTCCTTAGGGTGTAACGAAGATATAATCAAACGATTTTTTAAATCGAATAATAATTGTGACCTCCAGAGGGACCACAAGCTAAACAAAGGCGATTTTGCGTATAATCAGGGGCCATAATTCAGGAAGTTACAATTCGATATTCGCAAATGTCGAAAGGAACCAAGATCTTTGGGTTATAACCATGCATTTCAAGTTTCATCAAAATCGAATTAAAATTGTGACCTCTACAGGGTTCACGACCTTGATATACCATTTTATAACAGTATTCGCGTACACGCGGCGGCCATTTTGTATGGCAATTTTGTTCCGAATTTTTCCGAAATTCGAACTCAACCTTCCTTAGGGTGTAACGGTGATATAATCGAACGGGTTTTCAAATCGGATAATAATTGTGACCTCCAGAGGTACCACGAGCTTAAATAGGTGATTTTTCGGACAATCAGGGGCCATAATTCAGGAAATTACGTTCCGATAGGCGCAAATATCGAAAAGAACCAAGATCTTCGGGTTATAAACATGCATGTCAAGTTTCATCAAAATCGGTTCAAAAACGTGAGCCGCCGCCCCCCCCCCCCCATGGCTGTTCCTGTCGGAATTTCACTGTTGGCATCGGAAAAAAAATCGCTGGTTAGCTATGCTCGCATTTTCGCCAGGAGAGAGTTTTAGAAGCCTACGATATATCCTCTTAAATTTGGCCGAGAGATAGTTAATTTCGGCTGAAACCTCTTAATTTTCCGACGCATTCGCCACCTGCATGTCATAGAGGTCTAAATTTACTCTCACAGCTTCTAATTTTCGTGCTCTCCCCTCCTGCTTATGGCAGTCGGCGATGACCTTCGTTCATTGATTTTTTGTTGTCGGAAATTTATCTTCCTCGCCCCCCCCCCATAGTCGTAGGAGCTCGATAACAGTTAGGGGGGCAGAACCCTAAATGCCCGAAAAATTTAAAGACAGTAACGACCTTGTATCCCCCCAAGCAAATTTTGGAATATTTGACGGCTGCAAACACGTTTCCATTCCCTGCTATTGCAGCCGGTGAACAAAGCAACTTCAAAGTGGTCTAATACTAATATAGCCTAATTAAGGTGGCTCACTCGAATTCCAATCAATCGTTTACAGTCCTCGAAAACGGGACCGTTAGCAGAATTTTTTTTAAAATTTAACTGTAGCAAACACGTTTTCCTGCTATTTCAGCCGGTGATCAAAGGAACTCCAAAGTGGTCGAATATAAGGTGGCTTACTCGAATTCTAATCAATCGTTTACAGTCCACGAAGACGGGATCTTTAGGAGAAAATTTTAAAAATGTAACCGCTGCAAACGCGTTTTCCTGCTATTCCAGTCTGTGAATACAGCAACTTCAATTTGGTCCAGTATAGCCTGCATGGCTGACCGAATTCCAAACAACAAATCAATCGTCGCGCGGTATGGAAAGTTTAATCACCGAAATGCGTGTTCTGCTATTCTAGCCCGTGTTAACAACTCCAAAAATATTCAATGGTTTTGTAACCGAAATTCTACTCTGAATTCCAACCAACCAATCAGACTGTTGCATCTGTATATTAACAAATATTAATCGATGCCCGAAAAATGTCGCACAAAGTCGAGTGGCTCCAGACAAAATGTTTTAATTCATAGTCAACTCAGTACAAATTTGTTATATTCAATTACAAGAAAAGTAAAATTAGTGTTTTATTAGGGTCGATGACAGTTAGGGAAGCAAAACTAGAAATGCCCGAAAATTTCGGGTTTATAGACAGCGGCGCCGGTTTTTTTTGAGGGGCGAATGATCCCCAAGAAAATTTTGGATTATTTGACGGTCGCCAACGCGTTTTACTGCTAATTTTCTCTGCCGTTTTCTGCCTCGATGCCCGTTTTTCGGGCAATACCGGTTTTTTGGCATACCTATTAATTAAAGAGAGCCTCGGACAAAGTCGAGTGGCTCCATACAAAATGTTTTAATTCATAGTCAACTCAGTACAAATTTGTTATATTCAATTACAAGAAAAGTAAAATAGGTGTTTTATTAGGGCTCGATGAAAATTTCGGGTTTATAGACAGCGGCGCCGGTTTTCTTTGAGGGGCTGCCTCGATGCCCGTTTTTCGGGCAATACCGTTTTTTTGGCATACCTATTAAAGAGAGCTTCGGACATTTTTTCGGGCATGCAGTTGACAAAAAAAAGACGAGAAAATAATTTTCGGGCAGTTTTGCTCTCATAGTATGTATATTTTTTCTCTAAACGTTAATAGAAAAAAAAGGTCGTCGAATTTTTCATTGCCCGAAAATAAATTTTTACGCCTATGCGCCCCCCTATGTCGGCTAAATTTTGGTTTCTGGCTTCGGGCCTGACCTTGGCTTAAATCCCTAGTCATATCAGCTTGTTTTCGACAATGTTTCACTCGTTATGTAGGTCTATGCATGTTTATAATTACGTGAATTACATCTAATTTCACTTGCGAAATCAATGAAATTTTTTTAAAAATATGAAATTCCTTACGAGATTCTTTCCTACATCAAATGCAAACAAATCCCACGTGTGTAAAGAGACGAAACATCATGACAACCCTTTGCCTGAGTATGGAAAGCTTTTAAGGACAAAGTCAAACGCGTAGATGAAGAAGGATGCAATTTATTTACATAAAAATAAAGGCAAGCATTTTTGTCACCACCTGATAATTATCAAAAATGTTTCACTTCATTCTTCATTATTTTTTGGCCTGGATTTTTGGCTGGCCCTAAGGCACGTGCCTATTTTGTCTTATGGTTAATCTAGCTCTGCCCTCTCTCTCTTTCTCTCTCTCCACCTCCCTCTCCGCCTCTCTGATAATATTAGAGGGAGATAACTTGGCCAAAACAACACATTTCACAAACCATAATTGAATAGGCAATCCGACTTTAAAAAGGTTTGGGAATATAAAAGCAGTTTCTTTAACCCCGTTTACATTAAAAAATTTAAGCGTCCAAGGCACGTTAACCGTCACAGCATGGTTACTTTTTTGTAGTATGAACAGGTAAAACATAAGGGTACCATACCGGTACTGAGTATAACGCCAATTTGACCCACTGAAATGAGGAGGTCTCGACACGGTGCCACACAGCACGGTAAAATTTTCGTAGTGTAAAAGCTATCCGGCCTGAGAATGGTTCCAGTACCGATTACTGCGCATGCGCCAAGTGAACCATGACCTTTTTCCCGCTTAATTTGAGAATTCTGTCATCAAATCTGTCAAAATACCATTCCAAACTAAATCAACCACTATAATTGTTTTCATCCAGGTAATTTTCATAGGGACTGAAATTAACTTTTCTGTAAAGAGTTCCACACTTCGTGCAGGTCCTACTTGGCACGGTTCCGAGACCGGTTATTTTAGAGTAGGGGCCTAATGTAAACGAGTCGCAGACAAGTGTAAACAGGGCTATTGATATTTGGTCTCTATCATATCCAAGTTAGGGCCCTCACATAGGGGTAGGTGGGTCTAAATGAGAGCATTATTCCCGGGGGCGACACCTCCTCATAGGGAGGGGGGCGGAAAAAGTGCATGTCAGAAACCCCCTTTGAATATTTATAGCAAATCACCGACCTTAGCATCCCCTAAATCTTTGTAAACCAGTTCACATTTCAGCAAATACAGACGGTAGAATCTAAATTTTTCCAAGATGTTTTTCGATCAAATGAAGAGTTGAATGGGAAATAAACATAAAAAGTTTACACATAAGTTGATTTAATAAATCAAATTATTTAGATGGTGTTAGAAAAAGAGCACTGAACAAAGCAGTTACAGTAGGGGTGAGGGCTAAGGGAGCGTCGCTGAAACTTTTGTCCCAGGTGCCACATAGCCTTTGAGAGCCCTGTTTTATGCCATAATATGTTTGGATCGCGTTTTATGTCTCATTCCACCAAATTTGTTCAATTTCCCAGGTAAAATTAGAATCATTCTGACACAATAAAATTGGAGATTTCAAAATGTTAGTATGCAATAAATCCTGTTCAACAGAACTGAAGGCCTTAAGAAAGATTATAATTGACCCTCGACCATAATACCCTCAGGTTCCGGAATCGGAATATAAACATACTGCGATCATAATGATCACATTCATTTAAAAATGCACTCAAATGAATTTCTGTTATATTCGGACTTTTCCAAAACTGTTCAACATAAATATAATCCTTGACCGGGCTAATGATGTTTTTTTTGAAAAAAATAAACATTTTTTAATGAAAATCTCTGGCTAACTGTAATTATCATTTTTCTCTTTGGGACTACAATAAACAATTGGTAACCACATGGAACGAAGAATTTGTGGAACAAGTACAAACCCACAATTATTAACATACCTATAACGTCATGCTTATTTCTATTTCTGTTATAAGTGTTCCAATATATATTTACTTTGATCTTCATCGTTCTCATTAACCTCACATCAGGGGAACCCCTAAGGGTATCATCATCACTACCATAAGCTTTCTGTAGTTGACGACGAGAATTCACTTGTTGCTCATTGGAAATAAATTCTATTCAGTTATTTTCTGATATACGAAGATGTGGCATGGAAACAAAACTGCGCGGCTGTGTTCTCACATTCGATTAAACCCGCTGTGAACAGGAACGAGATTTGGCAAATACGTCATATAATAAAGACGGAAGTAATGCTCATTGCCTTTCATTTAGGAGGCAATTAACTAATTTGGACCAAGACCCTTAAACTTGATGCTTACCAGATTTTCTATTTTGGATTTATGCTTGCGTTCGCCAAGTTAGATTTTGGGGTATGTGAATTACGCGTAGGTCTAATTAGTAACGTAGCCCAGAATTGACCAAACAAACTACGATTTAAGATAAGATACCACTTATTGCACAAAACTGCCCAACAAGGGAGCAGCATCCATTCGAACACATCATTGATATTTCTACATCAATCATACATGAAATAATAAAAAGATATATAATCACGAGCAGGGCCATCTTTACAGTATTATATAGAAACACGGGACAAAGCTGTACACTGGCGACCCCACAAACACCCTCACAGGAATTGATTGCTAGCGGGAATGGGGGTCTTTCCGCCAAAAATACTATAACGTAATCCAGAGAATTTGTATTGGTGGGCCAAAATTTCAGGCACCTGGAAGATCAACTGAGAAAGCCCAGATACCAAAACGTACATCATAGTCTCCCCAAAAACTTCATCGATTTCACCATTTGTTAGAAACGAAACAGAATCCTTTTTTGTAACAATGTTGATAGTCCGACAGGGTGCCAATCAATAATGGCTGAGTTTTGGTCCGTGAGAGATGCCAGAAAGGTCCTAATATAACGTTTGATCTTTCAAGTTTTTCTTCCACTGATTTTTCAAAAGCTTCTCTTCTATACTTTTCACTCTGGGTTTAAAACTTTAAATCCCTCAAAATGCCAATCATTAATCGGTCGTTGTGGATTAAATGAACGATAATGTCTCTCTTTTTTGTTTAAATCGGATGGAACAGTAAGACAACATTTCGTATACTTGGGCCGGAGAAGAGGGGCGTTTTTCTTGTGCAAATGGCGGCGGGTGTAGAAAGAGCCCACAAGCCCTTCTTCTGGTCAAATTTTATACACTGACCATATTATGCCAACCAGCCTCCTTTTTGCAGGCCATCCACCCGACAGTCTTGATAAATCAGTGATTTCAGTTTTATTCCGCTCGTGGAAAATAGAACGTATTCTATATATTATTATAAAATCATAAGAAGCTTACATTTTTCATTGTAAAAAAAATGACGAGAAAAGCTCCAGGAATTCGATATTTTCTACTTTTGTTCTAAACAATAGAAGTATTTCGGTATAAGGTCATCCGTTCGTTACATTTCTATTCTGAAAGATTATATAGATACTGCACGCGCTAACAATTCAAGAACTTGTAAATTACATCATAAGCTCCTTAGAATGCGTTCGCGATCTTGACCAATGTTTGCCATAACATTGTACTCAATAATCCTCTAATTTAACTGTTCGTGGCGAATGATGTAGGAATCTCGCATGCTTGCACATGAATGAGGCACACGTGTGCCGATTAAAAGAGAGGCATTATATACTGAAAGTATATTACAGATTGTATATTAATTAACTGTTAATTGCACGTGATGCAAGTCATTGACTCACGACGGTTAATATAACGGGTTTTCTGTTGATATCAGCACTCGAAATGATCTTAATTACATTTTAAGGAACTTAAGACTGAGTTACTTTCCAACTGTTCTAGCTTTCCAAACTTTTGTCTGATTTTTATCATACCAATTTGTCTATTCTACAAAATTGCATTCGAGTTGCTAAGTTTATTGCTAAAGTTCGTCTACATTGAATTAATTGAGTACAAATATAATTGTTGTCGGTTGTGTCGTTTTCTAAAATATATTCTATTCGTGACAGAAAGTTGTGTACAAATGTTTAGTACGCCGTTAGGCATGCTTACCGATCAATGGCAAAACTAGAAGCAGGCAAATGATTGGGATTTTATTGTAGATACCCCTTTTATTGCCAATATACAACTATACAACTTTCAACAATATGCATATTTTGAAAGCAGGACCGGTTCCAGACTATTTTGCGCCCTTGCCAGAACCAACTATTGTACCCCCGCCCCACCCACCCCACTGCAGCTGCTGGTGAGAGTAATAAACTTTAACATAATATACTTGATACTTAGTATATTACTTATCTTATTAGCCTGGCAAGCGAACTTCCATTTTTGGGACAGGGATGCGTAGAAAATATAAATTTCATTTCGTAATCATTTACCCAACGCACATCCAAACATTCCGAAATTTTGGTCATGGCTGACGAAAATGAAGTTTAATGAGAATTTAATGTCTAATATTTCACCGATTGTATATAATAAGTTGTGATAAATAATATTCTAACGTATAGAATCGCTCAATGTTTAAAGAAAAATGTATGCATGTTCAAGACATTTATACTCGTTCATACATGTACTTGTTTTTCTCTTTATAACGAGACGATCCCTAAGGCATAAAGGGTAAATAATTATCATTTACGAGGCAGAACATATCAACACGCATTTTGTTGTTAAATATGTATAACTGTCTATAAACTTGATACAGTTATTTAGGTAAAAACTGCATGCATCATTGCTATTCTATATGTGGACTGAACACAAGAAATAGACTAACTTCATTTTTTTCTTATCCTATTTTCTGCGTCTTTTCTTTCTCTGAATACTGGATTATAAAATATTTTACATGAAGTATAAATCTTGCCTTTGTTCATTCATTTCTTTTATGCAGACAACATTGGTGTCCCGTTTCTCACGCGTTTTCAACTTAAAGGACAGATTTACCATCCAGAAAATTCTTTATTCAGCACATAGGTTTATATTACCCTTCGTTTTTGACTTAAGTGTAGTGAATTGTAGCATAGTATGTCGTTCTACATTGCTGAATCTATTGGTAAATATAATTCCAAGCAAGATTAATTTGTATAGCTTGTCGGGGGTCCGGTACAATCTGACTTTAATATTTTCTCGCGGTAAAAACCGTAAAGAGATGAGTACTTTGTGTTTACTGTCATTGTATCAATTTTCTAGGGCGGAACATCAAATCCCAACAAATGTCTCACCTAGGTTGAAACATAACACGACTTGCCACGGGGACGTATTGCGTTGATACAACGCAAATAAAGAAATATAACCGAATGTGATTTAATACTATTTCAAGGGGATAATCTGTCCTTCCAGACACAATATGCAAACGGACCCAGGTGCTCTCCAACACGATAACATTTGATTTTTGTGCATTCTCATAACCTCAGATTAATAAAATCACACGATAAATTTAGTTCCGATCTGCTCCAAGCACCTTAATTAATGTCCTTTTATTTTTTTAGGGAAGTTTCAAATTAAAATAAAAGATGTCACGTATACATAATATAAGAAACATAAACCTGGTGGGGTTGACTATTATGAAAAAAACGATATTATCTGATATCCATGTTTACTTACTTTGTGTCGTACACAAGACAGTGTACCCCTTCACTTTCTCTAGACTTACATTGAATTCAACTGGCCCTCTTTCAAACTTTTTTCTTTTAAGCAATTCGGGGAAACTAAGGGACCTTTCGATAAGCTTACCCGATTCCTAACCCCTTCACACCACCAATCTGCAATTCAGATTGATAGCTCCTGGACACGTGCCTTGTAGGTATGGCATGGTTGGCAGATTCAGAAGCTTGCTTTCCTAACCTGGGATACATTTGTTGATTCTGGATTATCATTATAATAAAACATCAACTGAAGTTGAGAAGAATACGTGTGGAATTCCTCCCTTTGCATTATTGTGGTAGAACTCTAAATCCAAATTACTGGTTAGATTGAAAGATACATGTAATTACTAAAGCTATACAGACACCGTTGTTTCCAGAACTGATGGAATTGTTTGAGCCCAATGGGGATTGGGGAGCTTTATGACTATATGCCCCAGTACGGCATGGTGTAACCAATTGATTTTGCGCGTATGGACACCCACTACAGGTTTGGTGGGGGCGGGGGTCAAATCGTTTTATCTGACGACCACATTAGCTGGTCAGTTATAGCTTTTAGACTATGATAGTGTCCCTTTACCAACAGAATGGAAATTCCGCATTAATTCTGCATAAATCCGAACTTTACACGATTAGAGCCCATCTTGCGAAGAACCGTGATAATATGTGATGCGTTAGATATAATATGATACTTTCGATAAGAAAGATAAGCATACTTTACAAAGCTTTTTATTTACAGTTATATTGTTACAACATGTAGAAACAGACTAGTTTCATTTTATATAGGAATAAAATCACCTTCTAAGTCATAATCTCATAAACACAGGCCGGAATATTATATAATACATATGTAATTTATAAAATTAAAATTAGGACCGTTTTCTCTAAGGTATATTTCATGAATCTAGAGTTTGATCAAGTCTTTATGCGTCACTGTAAGCAAAATGTAAACCATTTGCAAACTAAAATATTATGAAAGATGACTCTCTAATAGGAATATCAGTCCAAAAACAGTTCATTTGCGTTCAGTATTTATACAGACACATGGTATTGGCATTCATCGATCTATGCAGTAGCCAGTAAGCCGCCGCCATTTTGTTGTCCGCGAAATTCAATGAATGACCTGTTTTAAATTGTTAAATTGGTATTTGATTTTGCTTTCTTACTGAGTAAATGATGACGCCGCGAGAAATTGAATAATTCAGCAACAAAGACAATGGCGCCTCAAGCCTTTAGATGTCTATTCTCAAGAGATTATCATTCTGGACGTCCTTCAACCAAATCATCGTAACTAGCCGGTTGACAATGTTGTATCTGTCGTGAATTGAGAAATACACAGGACTAAAAAAAATACAGACTTTGGGAATAAGATCAGAAACCTCCCTGATGTTTTTTATTTGCAAATTTAATATACATTTTCGCCAATGAGACATGAAATTGCCGTTTACTGTGAAATCAAACTTCCTCCATCCTAACGACTATAGCCTATCCCAACGCCTATAGCCCTAGTATCAACGTATCAGAGATATTAAACACCATAACAAAAAGAGTACTTTTGCTTAAACATTTTGGTCCAAACAGTATTGAAATCGATTAGGTTAAGATCAGGTAAAGTTGGCATTGTTTTCTATTGATTTTACACCGCCATCTTATGTGTCTTAGATAATAAAGTTATAATAATCATTTCGTCACACGCAAACCTATTCTGTTTCATACAGTAATTATATAATAACAAGAGTCTTTGCATAGTGCACGTTTTAATGCGAGGTAACTATAGTACAAAATCCTGGCATATCGGCAACGAAATGATCGGAAAGAGATTACCAACGAAGCCCCACCTATATATCCTTGAATATAGTTAGTTAAATGTTGCGACGACGATATAATCCCAAAAGGAAATTGGCGACGACGCGATCTGACGAGAAATCAGTTTGCGGTCAACAAATTGAAAAACTTTATCTTCCCCTGGGAGTAAGACGTACTGTGACCCCGTGTCTAGTAATTTTCACCACCAAACAACCAGATTAAATTAAAATAAACTGAGTCCACATCTTACACATTTTAAATTGTTAAAATATTTCACATTTAACTCAGAATGTAGCCTACACCGCTCATACAGGTATACCATCGCGGAAGGAAATCTATTGTATGTATTTAGACGGCATATAGTCAAAAATAAATACTGCCCTAGAATTAAAACTTCAACAAGTTCTTACAGTTGACAATTGTGGATTATCATTTATTAAAATAGATCTTACAGTGTCTAAAATATAATCCAGCGTTTCTTTGCTACCGCTTTTGATCGCCGAATAACCCCTTTAAGTCACCGTGGAACAGTCCATAGGCTGTGCTTGTGTAGCTGAGTGGCTGAATCCATTTCATATACTATACGGCGTACTTTATAACGTGTAGCCAAGTTATCACTACCGATGGTAGAACAGTCGTGTGCTTTACCTTTAATCACTTCGTGGGTTGGACCCGTATCTGGATAGAAATTTGAAAGAAGTGACCTTTTTTATTTTTCTCCATGATGGAGAAAATCGGGACTAACGGGGGGCGAAAACCTCGAAGTCCGTGTGCTTGGATAATATTGTGGATTTTCGTATGTCTTGGAATTTCTTTGCTCATTTTACTTATTCCATTTGTTGTCTGGACCATAATATCATATCAGGATGCTATAGTTTCTTTAGAGTCGCGAGTAGGGACATTGGAAAAAGAGTGTTCAAATTCACTTTCTAAATTGGATATGGAACGTTATATTGACTCAAAGTTGGAGGCTTTACTCCAAGAGGTAAGGCAACATTATTTTTTCGGGATCATTATAGACTGTATACTATCAGAAAAAAAGTTTCTAAGTCTGGCAGCTTTTATGGAATTATTTAAGCGATTAAATTGTGTAAAATATATTAAAAATTATGAGATATGAAAGAATGGGTTAAAAACTAATTCCTGATTACACAGTTATTCCTTAGTTCATTACAATATTGGTCGCCCCCATTGAATAGCATGCGAAGACTTCTTCCCAAATAGAATTTTTAAAACCGTTTGTCCCAGTATAATGTTAGTCCAAATGTTGGTTTGATGAAATCTTTATGCAATGTTAGAAGGAATAGCCAGAGCCCACTCTAACTGGCAGGTAAATCAAACATTTTCCAACCTGTATTTCTTGATTCGAAAGGAGTTTATTGGTCTTAAAAATTAAACATTATTTTGGCATCGTGGTAAAATTCAATAGGTGCCATCATTAAAAGGGAATTTTCAGCAAAACTTGTTGGTATTACTATTAAACCGAAAAATGCATGTTTCTCTTTAAATCGTATGAGACTGTCCTTTTGTTTCAGCGCGTGTCAAGATTTCCACAGGAGGCATGGCGCCAAGACGACACACGAAGAATTAAAAAACGCGCCACCGAGTGTCACTGCCCGGCAGGTAAGCAAACTAAATGATTCCTTTGAATAAATAAATGATTATTATAGCAATTTATTTTCAGTATACCCTAGGGTTTATTATATTTATGTCCTGTTTTTATTATATCGTTTATGGTATCTTACATTCCAAAACCTTGTTCATTGTCAGGCAAATTATGGTCACCGAATGGTGATGAGCCGCCTACACCTCAAAATACGGGTTTTACATTATTCAACCAAGTTCTGTCCATCTTTAGTACACATTACAAGATATTTCAGAATATTGATAACCACAATATCAATAGAGTTTCGTTTCTTACTCAATGTGGGTGTTGTCTATCAAAACACTTACATTTTTTGTTCATCCATGTTTGTCACTACTTCATATTTTATTACGTGGTACATCATGGCGATGGACAACATCATGGGCATATAATATACGAATGTCACAAAGTGCAAGTATGTGTTTCTTTGATATATGCAAATTCGTGCATGATATTTATATTTATTTCAACCCTAGATTCGGCATAACGTATAAATTATTATATTTACAGCACACGTGGATAATTAAACTAAAAGTCATAAATTTACAAAAACAATTTTAAAAGTTCTCTCAATATGATACAATCTCAACTTCAAATTTGTTTTTAATTAAATAATTTAGTGGGGAATTAAAATATTTTAAAAATGTATATCCTGGCAGGGTTTCTTCTTACAGTGATGTAGTCAATACAACATGATGTTTAATTTTAATTTACAGCACATGGCTGTTTCAACTTAAAGTTCTTTATTGCCTGGGGGAATTTCCATCTTCATCAATTGTGACTTTGTGAAATACACAAACTTTACATTACAAGGGTGTTAATATAAATTGTATTATTAAAACCTTTTACAATTTGTGAGAATTGGAAGATGAAGAGGTGGGCTGGACATTTTTCTTTAGGTACAATAATAGTTTAAACTAGGAACATGTAGTTGATGTTATATAGGGTGGTACTTCCTATCCCTTGAGTGAAATTCATTGAAAGACCTTTTCATTGAAGTTTTCTCTATGGATTTTCATACAATTTCTTAATGGTCATGTTTTCTTTACTCTATTTTGATTATGCTTTGCTTTTAAGAAATAAATCATTTGTTGAGGAACTTAGCCCAGCCCCTTCCCTCTCCCATTATTGTTTTGTATAGTATTATAAATAGAAAAAGCTAAAAGGCTTTGATTTAAGTATAAATAATTTCTTTTAATTGATTTGTTATTTAAATCAGTGATGGATAGGGTCAAAGATTAAATGTTTGTTTAGAAAGGAAAGATTACCAACTTTTAGTTTTGACTTCATGTGTTGATTATCATTTGCTTTATCTATGGAAGTAGAATTTCATATTGAAGGAAGACATCGTAAACCCCACAAAACAAATCAATGCATCAAATCATCAGTTTTATTTGGGTTCAGATCAAAGAGGTATTTTAAGACGGATTTTAAAATGGTGATACAGTTTAAAGGATTGATGCCTCCCACACTGCCATTCTATATGTTATCATGTTATCTAGCTCAACTGTCTATATATATTATGAAGATAAGTAAAAGAAAATGTTATAAAATGTCATGGAATGACTAGTAAAAGTAAAAGAAGTGTTTTTTGTTTTATTTATTTTCTACTTATAAAGACTGTTTAACTTGACTATAACAGTCAACATACCAGTAATTTCTGGCTTCACATGGACTATAAATGTCAGTGTGCTGGTGTTATTATCCTTAATGCTGATTTTACTGAGATTTTAATTCTGTTAATTAACCATGTTTCCATGTTGTTCATCCTATGATTTATGATCGGTATATTAAGGAGATATGTTACAAGTGGATTAATCTAGTTTATGAGAAAGAGAATTTATAAGATCTGTAATGATGTTATACATGTAGTCCCCAGTAGATCAGCCTACATGTTTTACAGTGGGATTCTGATGCCCTCGGATTCTGATGCCCAAATATCCTATCTTTTAAACTTTGACTTCGACAGTAGAATAGTTTATAGTACATGAAGATTATAACATATCTTAAACAAACTTTTTTTAATACAGGCCTACATGAATGCCTATTTTTGTGTTTATTTGTGAACGTATGATTGTTTTTAATCTTGTCCAACTCTTACTTCAGTTTCTTTTTTTTCCAGACTATGAATACAGTATGCTAATTTATCAGCATTCATTAACTATAATACTCACTTTGTTTATCATAAACTTGTTGCAAGTTGTCCCTATATTGTTAAAACAAGCAAATATAATTTCGTTCAGTTTTTGTTTAAACAGGGAAGAGGGGGATGGCCAAATGGTTAACAGGCATGCGTTGCATCGTAATGTGTGTCATTGAGTCAAGTGGTGGGGTTTGGAATCCCCACTTAGTCCTTCAGTTTCCTCCCACTCCTAAAGACACCTACGCTCAAGGGATTGATTGAAACTAAATTGAACAATATGTTAGTCCTGAAATTACTATGTTTGTGTTAAGTGGATGTTAAACCCCATTTTGTATTGCAATAACCTCTATACCTAGATTTGTTGTATGTGAAAAACTTAAAAACTTTATTGTTGTGCCGGTGCAAGCAACCCTAGGTTACACAGACTATGAGGCTCCAATGAAGCCTTAGGGGTTAGTGAGGTTTATAAATCATGCAAGAAATTTAGTTGTTTTTAAAGAGTTACGATACTTAAAGCAATGAGATAAAACTAAGACTATTTTAATTGTTTATAAATCAATTTTTACTTCCCCTTGATCTGTGGAATTTAAAATGTTATTACATATACTAGTGCTAGCACGATGTATCACTGAATTGATGTATTGCAATTCACTGTCTCACGATTTTGCATAGTGAATCGTGCCAAACTGTATCCATTTTTTTACGATACTTTTAATGATGTTTTTGTTGCTTCAGTAACTAGCCCGCTTCTCTTAATTATCCACGTCACACATTATCCATAGATAAACAAACACTTTAAATTGTTTTAATCCTTATTTTGATCCATGTGAATATTGCGATATAAAACCGTAGATTGTGACTCCCGTTTCAATATCCAACATAGTCCCAGAATGACCTAAATTGTGTCGAGTGGACGTTAAACCCCATTTCTCTCTCTCTCTCAATATACAACACTAATATATACCAGAGCTTTCCCCCTTTACATAAATAAAAAAATTATACTTTTTGGGGAACACTCATTATATGGGGAATACAAAAGTACAACAAAGATTTGTTAGGTATGTGTGAACTCCTGAAACTTGTCGAGTACAATGTTTGAAAACATGCACTGTGGGAGAAGTAACGTCATAGAGATCCATTCATATATATGTGGTTAGTTTGGGGAGAACTTTTTATCTTGTGTTCCCAAACCACCTCATAATACAAATACTTAAGTTAATAAAACTTAATGAAATGTTGCCCTTTTGAAATCTAAATATTTATGACTTATGAATGACTGCATATCATGAATAGGTTTTGAGGTGTCCTGGAAAAATGAATGAAGGGAGTGGTAATTCTCCATAATCTTTCACCCTTTCAGAGCTTACTAAAATATATGATTCTCTTATATTCTGTTATTCATCAAAAAGTTTTTAGGAAATTTGTTTTTGTCATAAATGCTAGACTTGCGGTTTTAATATTTTTATCTAGATAGAAGTATATTATTAATTTAAGGTGGTTATTTGATTTTAAAGATAACTTTTGTAAAATGAAAAAAATAACCAAAACACACCATTTAATTTGGTGAAATTTATGCTAAATACCAGAATCTGTCCCCCACTAACATTACCTGCATCGCCTGTGCATTGAATAATGGTCCAAGCAAAGATTATACAGAAAAATTGTTAATAAACTCCAATTGATACATTGATCGTGTTGTACATGAGCTATGGGATGGGGTGGGCGGGTAACACTTTTAAAATTGTTAAAAACACAACAAACTATAAAACACTCAGCTACAAGTTAAGTAGCACCTAATTTTCAAGGCCCCTTTAATAGGTCCTTATTAATGTGATATGTTTGAAACACTCTTTCTACACATAAATACATCAAGCACATGTAATTATTCTCATAATATAATGTAAGAATATGGAGATTTTTTTTTCTGTGTGTTCCCCTGGAGAGTTGCACATAAAAGAAATAGTCTAGACATGTAGGTCTGATACAGATCTCATAAAGGGGATTTTCTTCAGGTAAACAACAAGAGGGCCTAATTACACTGTTTCTCTATTCTGTAAATACATTGTTATGTGAAACCCTTGAATTTGAAAATATGCAAACTATTTTATAACACGATTGTACCCATCAATTATAAGTTTGTTTGTGGAGCTGAAATATATGGATGATAAGAGAAACCACACTTTTTGTCGAGTAATATAACAAAGAAGTTAAAGATTGGCAAGATTGTTCCGAATAGTTTATGAAAAAGAAATCCAAAATCTGATCTAACACAGCAACTGTTACGTCTCCTTTGGGAAAATCATAATAGGCCAAATGAGAATTTGTATATACATGTAGCTGTGTTGAAGTTTTTGCCAAGTTATATATTGCAGCAACAAAGACATTATTTTTAATTATAGGGGTGTCTTACTTTTTGTGAGGATATTTGTATATAACTATTGAATTGATAACCCAGATATTATTTAAATATATTTTAATTAAGCCTATTAAACTTTTACGGTAAAGCTACGCGTAATATAGTGCAATGATATAAAAAGTGAGATGTTTCCCCACAATGAAAAATTACATTTTAGGCCACATTATTCATAAAATTCAGGAATTAATAAAGTAACTGTCATGTCTTCTTGTCTAAGTAAAACATAAGTAATGTGGAATATTTGGGCTAATGAATTACAGAAGGAAATAAATGTTCGAGAGGCTTTATCTTATTTGTTTTGGCAACTAGTATTATGTAAGTCTTGTGGACAGGTTGTGATGCCTTCTTACTTAATATTTATACCTTAAGGCAACAAATGAATAACATAATAATAATGATCCTTTAATATATTTAATTTGTGTTTCTATGAGATTTAATTATGTACATTACTCACTGAAAATGAGTTTTTGTAACTGGTAATAGGGTTGAAGACTATTTGTGTAAAATAACTTATCTTTTATCAGTTTTATGATGTAGATGGATGATTATTTTAAGAGGTTTTTTTTTTACATTTTCACTCTTTAAGAAATTGGTTTCCTTAATAAGTAGAATACTGGGGAATTCGCTTCAAATAAGTTTGTGAACGCCGATCGCCTGTACTGTTACTAATTAAATTTTCATTGCTCGTTGGTTTTTATTCTGAATTTGTTCATGTTCAATATGATTTAGAGTATTTAAACGTTAAATATGATTTGTGTAGGTAAACTATTAGGTTGATTACAGTATGTAATGGATATGTAATATATAATGCACTGTGTAAACTATATCTATATAATAATCAAATAGCATTAAAGACGTCTATATTAAACCCCCACTAGACCCCTATAGCTATAGAAACATCCACATACACTAACAAATGTCAGAAAGGGATTATAGAGGAATTTATTATGGTTGAGATTGGTAAAAGTTTGTTATTTCTGATGGTTATCCTAGGAAACCTCCAGGCAACATCTTACAAGTGGCATCATGTTCTGATAACCTTCAATTCATTGATTCTCTTGGACACCATACCTTGTTTTAAAATGGTAGCAATTAGCATGATATTTTATAGATGGTATTGAATTAGTATAGGTTTTACTTTTAAACTAACATTTCTCTTTAATTCACTTTGATTATTTTTGTAATTCCCACCTACTCTTCTACTTTCTAATTGTTCTTTTTCACACATGCTAAGATTCACTCGGATGAAATTGGTTTGTGGTGCCATAAACAGATTGTACATGTACAAGCTCTTTCTGTAGTAGATTTATCAGTTGTTTATAGAAAAAATATTGATTAAAAAGGTATTGTCCTTGGACCCATATTGTAAAATGTAAAACAAACATAAATTTCTTTTTATTTCTATAACACTATGAATCTAATTGTTTTTCCACATTTAGCACACAGTTGCATGTGTTAAAGCGGCAATTAGATATTGTATTGATTAGAAAAAGCTGCAAGTCTGATGATCATTGGATGAGTGGAATCACAGTTTGATTCTGACTTTTATAAGACAATTGAGAATTTATTAGAGTTTTCAATGAGATTTATGATGTCTATATAATGTAATTGTATATGTATAATGTATTTATGAGAGAATGTAGGTCTATTAGTTTGGCATTGGTTTTATCTATTCAACACATAGTTGCTGTTATAACACAACAATGCCTTTGTTATCTTGCCAATACCTATCTCTGTCTTCAAGAATTCCATAACTAATATACTTTCTGACAATCTCTGAATAGTTTACTGGGAATTTGTCTGATGTAGGTTACCTACAGTCACTGATTTTATTAAAGATAAACTTAATTAAAAGTAAGAACATTAAATATTTATAGTTAGAAAAATAGAAGAAACTTTTCTGCTACTAGTCTACTATACACTAATAATTAATCAACTGATAGGGATCAGGTGCAGTACATGAATCATGTAGAAAATGGCTCCACTGTACAGCACAGCTAGTAGTACATCTAAATAGAAACATCCACTACAAGACCACTTCTTGAAGTTACTGATCCCAATCTGGGGGTTGGATGACCGAATGGTTAGTCTGTGCGTTCTGTATCATAAAGTCTGTCATTGAGTCAACTGGTATGGTTTCAAATCCCTGGTTGTACGTAGCAAGGAGTAGGGTCGCATGTCCAACCTTGTGGGGTTGCTCGTTTCCTCCCACTGATGAAGACTCCTACGCACAAGCGAATTTATTAAAATAAAATTAAACCATGTGTTAGTCCTGAAATGACCTAGTTTGTGTCGAGTGAACATACAACCCCATTTCTCTCTCAGGTATGAAGAACGTTTGACCCAGACTAGATTGTGACTTAATAAGAAGTTGTGTATTATGCAGGATGGGTAGGGACAATAATATAGATTGACTTATTTTAGTTACCAGTACATGTATTAAATCAGTAGGGGGTTATTGAATGATTGACAGTAATGGGTTAACCAAGTCATTATGTATGATACAAGGTAATTTATGCTCTCCATTTTTAAAAAAAAAATCTACACCATTGAAAACTCAGAATTTTTTAATTCTTCACCTATGATTCATAAATTGTCTATTGTATAGAATAAGGTCATGCATCTAATATTATAGAATGCTTTGTGCTGTATACTTGCAATGCAATTTGCATAAGTATCATTTACAAAATTTAAAGTGGAATTCGATTTCTTTAAAAATAGTAGAGAGAATCAAAATTGACATAGCTGCATGACAAAATAGCAATCCAGCATATTCTACATACAGAGAGAGAAAGAGAGAAATAGGGTTTAACGTTCTCTTGACACAAACTAGGTCATTTCGAGACTAACATATGGCTTAAGTTTTAGTTCAATAATTCGCTTGGGAGGAAACCGGAGAAAACCCACGAGGTGGGACAGGCGACCCTATTCCTTGCCACGTACAACCGGGGATTCGAAACCACGTCAGTTGACTCAATGACAGGCTTTATGATACAGCCCGCACGCTAACCATTCAGCTATCCAACTCCCTATTCTACATACATGTATCATAATTAAATATTATATGATATTGATTATCCATAATTTGTTGATTTTTTTATGAAATCCTTAAATTTGGGGAATGATGTGAAGAATATGCATATTTACATGTATAACATATATTTCCTTGTCGGTCACTTTTTGCAATACTTTGGCCGCCTTGACAAAAGTGTGTTCTTGTTGGTTCATGTCAGTGATTGGTAGGAATAGTTACTCCTCCCTTTAAGTCATCTGTTAATTCATCTGTGAAGTTGAGAATATTTGTAGTTTTTCTATAAAAGAAAAACAGATTTTCTTACATATTTAAGAAACTTCAGATATTTCTTTTGGAGATAATCTTGTACAAATATAGTGGTTAGCCTGTATGATGGACAACCCTGATGACACATTAATGGTCAAGCAGACAAATTCTATCACCAACTTACTAACTGATAATGTCCAGTTAGATTGGTCAAGTTGTGACATGAAGCAGATAAATAAATGATTACTAGTATATATGATCCTCTAACTATTTGATACTTGGTAGAATTTAGCAAGTATATCGTTATTTTATCAACTGGAAGTCTATAAGATTGATATTAAAACAGACAGATTCCATCTTTCATTCAAGTATTTTAGTGATAGACATCAAACAACCAACATTAGAAACTGATCGCATTAGTTGAACAATTAATTATATTGGTGGTTTTCAAACTATCCCTTGATAACCATCCTTAGTGTTACGAATTTGTTCTGTATTACTGGTCATGGCAATATATTTTGTTTTAAGTTAAAAAATAGATGTATTTTTATGCATTCATTTGTGTTTGGTGCTTGTGTTGTAAAAAATTTTATACGCTTTATGAACATTAGGAGTCAAATTGAAATAGAAACATTACAAGACTATAGTTCTAATCAGTGTTACCAAGAACCTCACTAATTAAATGTCATCAATATTCATAATCTCAGAAAAAAAATCTGTCAAAGTAACTTTTTGGAATATTTGGCTGAAGAGGTGTCTGGTAAAAATCCAGAAGTTCTGGTACTGTATCCAAACCTGTGGCTTTGTAAAATCAAATGAAAGTCAGAAGATTTTCAGATACATGTAGTAGACTAGTGTGAAGTGATTATGGTAATTAACGATGTGTCATATATCACAACACCATTTTAATTGAACCTATTGTGATTAATTAATGGAATTAACACCTCATTATATTAATTAGGAATGAGATTAGGCCATTGAGGTTGGAATGGGGTGTCTAGCAATGCTGATTACATCTAACCATGTACATAATGGTTAGAGATCTTTTCAATGATAGATTTTTGTTAAGTCTAGACATCAAACCAATTACAAATTATGTTAATACAAGTTATGGCACCCTGATGATTTGTACCTATTATAGTGCAGGCAGATTTTTCTTTTTTCTAAAAAACTTTGCTTCACTTTTATTGTGAGTTTCTGTAAAATATTGAGCTACATGAACACCCACCGATTTCAATATTTTTTACATGAGCACACATTTGCACTTCTTATGCAATGATGATTTTTTCTTCTGGATTTGAGAGGTTATCACAAATTTTCTGCTCTTGGGTTTTAAGCAAGTCTTATAAGTTGTCTAACAGATTATCTGCATCATGTTATCTTTGCATCCAGAGTTCAATCCTAGGTTTATTCTCTTGTTTTCCTCCCCCTACAAGGGCGTGGATTTGGCATAACTTTTTTTTGGGGGGGGGTGGACAGACAAACCCTGGAACCTTTCATTACCAAACTAAAATAATAATCACAAACAGTTAACCAGTGTTATACGACGAAAGCTGTAAATATAGGGGTAATATGATGACGATGTGGTTAAATTGTCTACCTACAATTGACAAAGATATCATGAAGATGAATTAATGTGGCGAGTCCCAAGGCAGTAGTAAGATAGCCTTCAGAACAAGACTTTTATGTGGATATAAACCTGAAAATCTGTTCTGGCGATCAAAATCATGGGGAGGACAGAGACCAATTCGTCCCCCACCCCTTCGGCCTTCCGATTCCACGCCCCTGATATCATTAAAAAATGAACTAGTATTGATTGAACATTACATCCCCTTTTCTCCCTCTTTATATGAAATATACCTGATTTATAGTTTAAAGAAATCTGAAAATATACCAAAAAACAACTGTTTCAATTGAATCAAATATTCAAATACCATTTGATGTGAGTGCTAACAACATGACTTATTATTTTTAAAACCAGAATCTCCAGCCTCTACAGTGTAATTGCCAATGTTTTTTTTAGTTAATTTCCTAGGTAAATAGTACAGCAAAGTGCTAAATGAATATATGTATAGGTTCACTGTTATTTTTTGTTTGTTTATCTGATAGTGATGTTTAATGTAAACTGACTGACCACAACTGTATAGGATGAATGCATAGATAAAATCTACACAGTTTTTATTGTAAGAAATAAACCACAGAGAAAACACAAATGCTTGTCATAGAGGTCATACATACAAACATTAGATACCATGTTGTGCTATAATATTATACATACATGTACAATGTGACCACCTTTTACATGGCCCTTGTGCATTATCATCCGAACATGTGCAGATTAAAATAGACAGAGAGAGAAATGGGGTTTAACGTCCACTTGACAAAACTAGGTAATTTCGGGACTAACATATGGTGTCATTTTTTTTCAATAATTCGCTTGCGCGTAGGGGTCTTTTAGCAGTGGGAGGAAACCGGAGGACATGCAGAAAACCCACAAGGTTGGACATGTGACCCTACTTCTTGCCACATACAACCAGGGATTCAAAACCACGCCAGTTGACTGCAGATTAATGGGTGTTCTGCCTAAAATTGTAATTATATAATTAAACTGGATGTAATTTAAGAAGAAATGTGTTTTCGCACCATGCATGTAGATGATTTTAGAAACCGTTCTTTGGGTTTGATTCTAGATCATGATCTACAGAGGATCGGAAATTCATGCGCAGAGCATGAAGTATGTAGAATATGGTTGTATTGTAGAGTTTATTTAAAATTGTATGAAAGTTGTAGTTTCTTGCAGAAGTCAAGAAGAATGTTATAAAATTTCATAATCATACTTACGAGTGTACAGATAAATGCCAATTTGTTCAAAATGTTCAACGTTTCTCTGACCAATTTGATGGTGTATTATTTTGTTGGATATTATAATAATAATAATCTCGTCATTTTACAAGGGTAGCAAATTAGGCCTGAGGCCTGTTTTCGATTTGGCCCTTGGCACAGATCGTGCGAATGATTTCGATCATTACTGCAGGAAGAAACCGAAGAACTCGGGGGGGGGGGGGAAACCTGCCTGATCGAATTGAGACCATATATCCCTCTCACTTCCAACGATAAAGTTCTTGCCCTGAGCTGGGATTGAACCCTCGATGCATTGGTGAGAAGCCGCCTCTCTATCACCACGGCTATCCGACCAGCTATTGAAGGGGTTCATTTTGTATAGATAAAAGCTGTTATTCAGAATTGATATAAATCTTGTTGTCTTTATTCCATTAGAGGTGTCTGTAAAGTGAGGATGTGCATTTGTTTTATTTATTCAAATTGAAAAATTGCATCGGGAACCTAGGTCATTTCAGAGCATCTGCATGTTTATTTAAACAGTATGTTGGAATTTCTGATGTGAATCTAATTTAAACCATGCCTTCGGAAGTCTGGTTGAGTGTACATGTAATAAGCGAAGTTCCTAATTTGTACCATTACTTGTAAATGATTAATTATCCATGTCAAGTGATGTGAAATAAATATAGACCTTGTTACAAAACACAATAAATGAAGTATTAAACACGTTTTATTGATAATCAAAGACATGTTGAATTGAAGTAGCTTGATAAATGAATCATATTCTCTAAACCACAGTATGTAAATATAGTTATTTTCATACCCGTAACCGCGCTTACCTACATATTTTTATAATATGAATTCATGTACTTTATACTGAACTTTTAAAACAACATAGACATTTTTGAGGCTGTACGTTTATTTTATTTAAGATGTTACCAAGTATTTAAGTCTACACAGCTATGCCCAGAGGTTTTCGTACTCAGGGACTTCAAATGGCATATGGCACCAACACCTGCTTAATTGATTTAATTTACAGACAGATACAAATGTTACTTGGTCCATCCTCCATGTTTATGACATAGGGCATTTATACTTAAAAAAACAGACAGCACAAAACATCCTTTTAAGTAAATGCACATGAGACAGGATTTAATTTTCTCTAATTTTCAATGGGCGATAATCTTTCTTTTAAGTGCAGTACTTGACATCGAATGAATATTGAGATTGTTGTGGGCAAGTTTAAATGTATTGCAGATTAGTTAATGGGTACTTAAAGAGGCATTATCACTTTAAATAAAAAAATAAATATATTTAATTTTGTATTCATATCATTTACGAAACCTCTATACAGATCTTTCATTTACGAACGAGGTTCACCAAAGTGCTACTACCTCTTTGAAGACTGCAGGTGCAACCATCTCTTTTGAAGGGGCTTTGATTCATATAATACCTTTCCAGACATCACTGTTTTTGTGTCTCTGAATTAATATTTTCTGTGTGAAATATGTGCATATATATGAAATAGAAATGATATACTAATAGAACACTAGCACGTGGTTATCATACAATCTTTTATTATATTATAATGTAGGATACAGGTTGAATATGCTAACAAAGATGAATATTAACAGTAGTAAGACAACCAAATTCCACACATTTCAGAGTATGTTAGATAGTAACATCTCTAGTTCTGTGTGTAGTTTTTACATATTTGGCATGTGTGTGGTTGTATATATGAAATGTTAAATGCATGTATTTATTTACACCAAAATCTTGATTCTTCAAGATTCAAATGTCAAAAGTTGTTTTTTTTATGTGTGGAATCATATGGAGCATAGAAAATGTTTTCCTCGGAACAATTTCCCTTGGAGATATGGAGATATCCCCCCCCCCCCAGTAAAATGCCCGCTTTCCCCCTGGTAAGCATCCACCTTAGGAAGAATGCCTGCCACCCCACCACAAAAAGTAGCCTAGTATAAAAAGTATTAAATTATTATACGCCTAAAGTGAGAATATATTGTTGGCAATTGGCATCCATGTCTGTCTTGGATATGTTATCATCTTTGTATATTAAAAGTTGCTGCGTTGTTGATGAACCACAACTGATTTGATGTTGAAATGAATTTGTAAAATTTAAAAACCTTATCTACATAATTAGAAAAATTTCCAGTGTGTACAACAGCTAAAAAAATGTCTATGTTTCTACTGATCTTCAACCAAGACTTCTAGACATTCTACTTAGTAAGCAACAGAATTATTATGATGACAGAATCACTGAAACAGTCAGAAAGACTTGAAAACAATATTTTTCAAAGGCAACAGTTCTTACAAAAATCAGCATTACTAACATAGCCAAATATTTAGACAATTAGTAAAATGGATTAAAGGGTTTGTGGCTCTGTTCTTTGAAGCTTTAAAATAGACAAAATGGGTCTGAAAGCACATAGTAATGTAATATGAATGTAATATTGATGAATTAATTCCTGCTTAAAAGTAGATAGCTATATCTAAAGGTACTGGAATATTAAATGTTATGGAATTTGTTACCCCAATCTTAAAGATCTAATTGTTAGTTTGGCTGGATATAAAGATTAGTAGACTAATCAAACTGAACTATTTAAAGTGAAAAACCTTTTGAAAGGCTACTGGTAGCCTACTTGAACACTCCTAGTTGAACTAAGCCTGTAGATGTGTTGTTTACCTACAGAAAGTTATTGTGTTGTAAGAGCCAGTTAAGAGATGTTCAACCATTCACTTGGTAAAGAAAACTATATAAAATGACAATAAGCAGTTTATGAGTATGTAATTGTAAGAGTTGTTTGCACATCACTTAATGGCCACTTAAATCATATCTTAGTGACCCAACCATACCTTAACTGACCCAACAACATAGTACTTGTTATACACACCGAACATCACAATCAGTAAAGGGGATTAATCTCCTTTAACCAAAGAGCCAGTGGAATGTCTTCTTCATTCAAGTTAACTCAACTGTGACTTGTTCCATAAAAACTGCTGGTTTTCAGTTCTGTGCTAATTCAAGATCTATATTTTACGACTTTATGCTCACATTTTCATCCAAGCAATTACCCTTATAGTCGATTCATGATAGGTAAAGCTGTTTTTTGTCTGACGAGAAATATTTGCCATACCGTTGTCAGTTCCATATATCTGTAGTAGAAAGATTTGGGCAGCTGAGAATCGTAATAGATTCATCTCCAAAGAGAAGACTGACTATTTCTTTTGTTTCTGACCTGTCAATGGTAGAAGATAAATGTTTTATTCTGGGTAAATCTGTCTAGTGTAAACAAGTGGGGACCACTAATTAATGATAATGACCCAACAAGTGATTACATTGCTGCATGATTTATGCTTATTGAAGGAATTCATATTTTAGTAATCACAGTGACAAATGAGAACCATGTTTATGTACTGAATATATCAATATACAAAATATTTTATACATAACTGTTAATGATAATAAACTTTTTTTGAGAGATCCATGTAACACCCATGCAACACTAATTTTAGGACTAACATACATTGTATGGTATATTTTTAATTCCTTATCGATTAGATGATTTCCAATTGATAGTTTTGTATTTAGAAAGGTGTCTGTTGAGGAAATATATTATGCTCCTACACTGGGCATACAGTGTGCTATGAGGGACATTTTGCTCTTATATCTATTTCCAACTGCCAAGAAATCTTTTTACTTGCACACCAATGTATACACAGAACCCTGTTTTTTTTTTGTCCCATCAGAACGACTAGACAGCTGTCCTTGTCTTGCATCACCGAAAAGGGGGAAACATTAAAAAATGTAAACAGTTCTTGTTGTACATTATGTATACTGATAATATGTGAGCTAAACAACAAAAACAAAGAGTGCTTGGTAGTTCTTGTATTTTCACTACATTAATATGTCACATTCAATTACTAAAGACATGTCAGAAATAACATTGTGTTCTATGCTAAAAAGAAAAAAATCAAGTGCTAGTATAATTACTATGGCAGGAAGTTATCTTTTACACAGATTGCTAAATACAATATTGACCACTATTAAACAAATGGAATGTAAATGGAACCAGAGGGGGGGGGGGGTAACATGAAAATGTTTGGTAGTGCCAGTTCAAGGGAGAGAATTTTGGCTTATTTTGGTTAAATTCAAATTCCCAAAGGTTCATTATTGTGCACACTAATGTATACTACAATGTTATACCCATATTTTCTATTCGATCAGAACGAGAGGGCACACTTTTCATGTCATCCCGGCAATATCATTCGAAGAAGAAAACATATAAATGAATAATTAGTAAAGAACTAATGTCATCTCTTTATGTTTCCAATTTCTACTAAAATACATAGATTTGCTTCTGGGTTCTCGTTAGGTTAGGTTAGATCTGACGATTTTGTAGTTGTACTTTTAAATCTGAGTTATTTAGCTGAGATAATATTTGGCTTAAAAATTGTTTATAACTCTTAATATTCTTGAGATGAGGTTTGTTTGATATTGTAATTAAATGATGATCAGATAATTAAATGAAGATATTTTACTTTGGAACAAATGAAGTACTCCTCCTAAACTAAAGGTAATATCAGTTAAATTGGGCTGAGAATAGATGATGGAAGTTTTTCTCAGTCTTGATGGCCAATTTATCAGTAGTGAAGATCTGTGGAGTGTAATAGACCATTAGTGTGCTTGTTATATAACACTGTAATTGTTACATACATCAGCAGTAGGTTGTCAAAAGTTGTAAATGAACAGGGTAAGCTAGTCGGACAACTGTGATATTTTTCCACGTTTCTGCTATAGTAAACACTTATACACACCTTGGAGATTAGAACAAGTCATGTTTTTTCCATCATTTTGTTCAAGTTTGAAGATGGTTTTAAATCACTTTTGCTAATGGTAAATCTCATACAACTAAGTTTGTTTCACACCTTTGTATTAAGTGTAGGTATGTTCAGAGAGTATAAAGATGATTCAATAACGGAGCATGTGTATTAAAGATTTAATTTATTTATAAATGGCTGAATGTTAAGATCGTATGAAGAAAGCCTCCAGGGGTAAATTTCTATAATTTGATGGAATGTTGATGAGTAAATACAAGCAAAAAATCACACTGACCCTGTTAAGTTGATTTTGCTGGAAATCTGACGAATACATTTTTTAAATCTCTTTCTTACAGGTAATCAGTGCAGTAGAGATAGTGCCAATTTTAGAATACATTTTTAAAATGTGTGCAGGTACAATATGAATGAAAATTTTAAAAATGTTTAATGCTTAGATAATATTTGCCCAAAGCGGTAACTTTCCAAAGTGTTTGGTATTTTTATGTTAAATTAGCTAAGTCTCAAACTCAATGTCATTAAAAGTCTTTGACATTGAAAACACGAATTATTTGTCAATTTAAATCAACATTGTTGTTGTTATGCTACCAGGAGAAGATGGGCCTCTGGTATTCAATATTTAAGACAAAACAAGCATATTTACCATTGATACACTAATGACGTTGATGACTTTTGTAACAAGGGAGTCGAAGAACGATACAAGACATATTCCACAAGTCATGTCAAACTGTGATGTCATATTCTAGGTCCCTAATATAAGTGATTTAGCTCCTTTAATCTGGAAATTTCGCATCATTTTAAAGGATGATAGAACCTTATACTAAAAAAATCCTTGAATTTGACTTTATTTGAGAGTTTTATAACAAAAATGAGACCCCAAAATCTGACCAGTTCAAGATTTTATATATAATTTGGGAAAACAATGTTCTAAATGGATACCTTATATTTTCAGCTCTAGGTGGCCCAATAGAACATTTATTTTACAAACAAAAATGGGCCAACTTTACAGGCATACGCCTATCATGAAAATAACATTCTAAGCTTTGAACCTCGGTTAACATTTGAACTTAGTCACATAAAGGTTGTATTTTCTGAAATACATAGAATCTTATCTAACATAGAGAGGTTAAAACAATGGATTGGAAGAAAACAGACCAGATTTTTCAAGAGTAATAACAATAAAGATAAAAACAAGTTCTCAGAGCATTGATATAATTAATGTGGAATGTAGGTCACAACTTCAAGTATTTAAAATAAATTCAAAGAAATAAAGAAATTCAGGAATAAGATTAAATGGAGTACTTCAGATAGTTGTATGGAATAAGTATTTTCAAGGAGCCAATGTCTGAATTTTTGGTCTTCTAGTATTTCCATATAATATACAGTACCTACATAACCCAGTAGATAAAAGCAATATTACTTACGTTACACCAAAAACTAATGGTGCATGACCTCAACGAACCATAATAAAACAACTCAGTATTTTTACGACCTTATCAAATTCATTTTTAAATATTCCCAAAGATTATCCTCAATATCAGAGAACTAATTTCAAGTTTCTTGTAAGATCTTTAACATATAAAAGTAAACTATTGGTTGACATTTTCGCGATGTTGGAACATCAGTTTGAAAAATCTGATTAGATATCATTGATGTCTTATCTAGAACTTGTTAGATCTTGAGTTTTAGAAATTTGATAAATTAAATCATGTCTGGATGCTAGTTCCAGATAAAATTGGCAGTAAAAAGTAGTAGATGTTCTACATTTGTAGTAAACGCAATAAGCTAATTACATCTGACAGGTTCATCTGTTTTGACAGCCAAGTTTTAAGAAATGTGTTTTTATTTTCAAGAAAAAGGGAAGCTGGAAAATTAAAATTAGATTACATAGAATTATCAGTGATGTTGGAGTGAAGTCATTCATCATCATGTCATTTCTTTGTTTATAAAATAAAAAGAAGCAAAGGTTTTCATAGTTTTCAACTAATTTTTGAAAAGTTTAATCATTGTCATCATGTTTTCAATTGTGGAATCAACAAACAGGTAACAACACTTAAGTATTTGGAAATAATATTAATAAATTAATGCATATTTGATAAACCCTTTATAAAAATGTGATATTAAATTTACAGTTCCATCTTTACCAATTGTGAAATACTAGTATATTGTAGTAGAAATATACAGATTTCATTAGTAGCCTTGTTGTAATGCCTAAATGTATCTTCAAGACATATCTATTTGTTTTCAAGGTAAATTAATGAAGGTGTAAACACGGGGCAAATTGATCGTCAAGTTAAATAGTTACAATTACAGTTAAGTCACCTAAAACTAACATTAGTAATCGAAACCTCCCCTCCATTTCAATCCGAAAATTGTTCTTGGCAGTTGAACAATAAACCAGGTGTTTCTCCCGTCATCAATCTATTTCAAATTTTTTTCTACAAATGTTGCAAGACATGAACGCCAAAAATGTATTCGTAGATTGTGTAGATTGACTGAAAATCAGAATGTTTCTACTTGTCAAAAGATTATGATGAATCTTAACAGTTTTTTAGACTCGACTTTCCTCCATATACATCAGTGGGTCAAGATGCCTAACCCCGATTACAAACTGATTTCTCTCTATTCTATTTAGTCTACATCAATAGTTTTGCAATTCTTCAGATTCACAAGTTAATGTTCCAAGTCGTCAACAATGGTAATCTCTTTCTCTGATCAGAATTTATATTGGAGCTATTAATTGTTAACCAAAAAAGAATGTTTTGTCTATTGATAAAAACTTTGACAAGAAAAACAAAAAACTCCTCTGGAAGAATCAACATTTTATTTTATCATTGTTTTATTGTTGAAATCTACAAAAACAATTGTTACGTGACAACAATGGCAGACATAACTTTTTTACGTTTGAAAGTTTCAGGACAAATTTTCACAACGTTTCAATGATAACAGTCAAGAACATATGAGTATATCTGTGGGAAATCATGGAATTATTTAAGAAATTTTATCAAAAATAAAACCTATCTAGCTTATCAGAGAAAATCCTATGTCTACAAAAAAATTTGAGGGGATCATTACACCATATGTTTGGGATAAATAAAACAACTTAAATAGTTTACATGGAGCTTAGAAACTTTGTATGTGTCAAAACTATATTATATCACAACTAAGACCTATAAGGGGATTACAAGATTTTCCTTTTCCTTTCTTTAGATGAGGCCCTTTATAAGAAAAATGTTTCTTTTAATACTTAAATTATGATTGGAAATTCGAAGTTCATTATTTTGCAAAATAAATATTTATTAACAGTGTTTATATTATTTAAAAAAAAAATATTTCACATTTTAATTGTAGGAGGTATGCACTTCAGATTACTTCTGTTACCTGAGAGAACAAACTGATTATTTTTCATGGCCTAAAGGGTAATCCCAAGATTTTAGAATTGTTATATATTTATGTTGGAAGTCTTTGAATAAAAGTTATATGACTGTATAAATCACAGAGGGGGTATATTAATAGTATATATAATACATGTATCTATATGTCATAAATAATGAATTGTGTATACAATTTGATCAGGGATTAGACCATACATATCAGCTGTTCATACTGATCCCGTTAGTAAAGGTGAGAGAATTGTTACGAGGGATTATGATATAATTATACACCCCCTTTAGCATTTTACTTAACACTATTTCTTGGCACTTTCATAATAATACTAGGCTTAGATAAGTGATTGACTTCTGGATCACTAGAAACAAATCATTACAATGACCATAAATATTTTGTTTTCGTCTCTGACTTGAGAGCTAAAGTTAATTACGGGAGCATTTTCTGGATTCTTGTGTGTCTCTGAAAATATCAATATAGTATTAAAAGGCAACCAAATTAAATAAATCCTAAATAGATTATGTCAATGAAAACAGAACATTTCCTTCCAAGAATTCTCAGCAATTTGTTTTTTTTTGTGTTTCTTTTAATTATGGTGAAATAATTAAGTGAAAGACAGAAGACTTTAATAAATCACTTTTAACTATAATAACATATTTCATCATCTTGTTAAAGTAAGGAGAACTTATCAAAAGATGAAATCACCGACTTGTAAAAGAAATATTAAAATAATTAATTTTTGTTACATAGGAGGTGATAAAATGGGAGGTTTATCTGAATGAATGACATTTACAGATATGGTAAACTGTAGATTACAGACCACAATAATTATCACATGCCATAACATTTAATTCATGAATCAAGTGTAAATATAGGTCATATGACTACCGCTATAAAATAATCTATGAATGAAATTTTTACATTTGACTAGTGAATTTTGATACATAAGTGGTAACATATTTTAAATTGAGCTAATAACGATTACTTATGTACAGAATTCGAAAGATTTAGGCATTAAAGAAATCATGGTTAAATTTTGAAAATTAATTTACAACAAACTTTTTGTATAGAATTTACCTTTAAATATATAATATGAACGTCCTTAATTAAATATACTATAGGCCTACAATATATACATTGGATATGGAACAGAATTAAACAATTAAAAACCCTTAACAAATGTTATGTGAACCTACACAAATACAAATTACATACATTTAGCCTCATTCTAAAATATCCAAGATGCTATTGTATCTTTTAAATACTAAAGGGTACTGCTAGATTCAAGACAAAACTTGAAACATCAGAAATTATAGACATACTTCTACAAAAGGGTTAAAACCAAGAAACATGAAGACCAGTATATGATAAATTATTGGTGTTGATATAGATGTAAAGATATCTACATGTACCTTCTGACAGGTGGGTTTAATAGGTAAATACTATATTCTACATGTATCTTATTTTAATTTATCACTACTAAATACTTAATGTGACTTGATAGGCAACAGATTGAATTCACTCATAGCCAGAAAAAAGATCTCTTCATGATCAGTGTAGTGGCTGGCTCGACCAATTACTTTGACGATTTACAAATGAGTTTTGATGACATTGATAGTCAAAGGTTATAGATGAGGGGTCAAGCTTCTGTAAATCTTATAGAATTATCTCTCATGTTTACCTTTAGTCTCGAGTGTTGTTAATGTTAAAATTACCTGTTCATCCACAGATAATTACCTGTCTTTGTCACTGCTAAATCTCCATGTCTTTATCTCTCCCGTGCCTAGTTCACCAAGTTAATGACAGCTTGTTTGGAGGAAAGTAAGATGGACAGATAGAGACTCCCCAATCAGTTGGCATTTTAAAGGGGGTTAACTTAGGATGAATTTCAACAATTTATTCTTCTAGTGAAAGTTATACTGGCTGGTAGTTTAATTAATGAGTTCTAATTTATCTTCATATATTTGATTGACTGACAACAACAAAAAAAATTATCTCGTTATTTATACCAGAATTTTTTTTTCTCCGATATAAATGCAGCTTTTTTTTTCTCAAAGAACAACCAGTTCATTTTTATATAAAAAAAAGGATGATGAAGTGACATTTTTGATTGATGTAAAATGTCAGTTATGGAATGACACAAGCCCCTTTTCTCTGTAAGAATTTGATTTCACATCTTCGGAAATATGTGTAAAAACAAAATATATATGCACACATTATATTAGTTCATTTTACTTGAAATTTATTTTCCTTGCTTTGGCGATTTATTCCGATTTGTGATGATGTCATCTCTTATCAACAATGACATCATCTTGAGTCGAATGTGATGAAGACTAACATTTATTGATTCAAGTCTATTATGATTGGATTCCATTTTTAGACATGACAAGCCAAGAAATTTACTACTAATTACAAAACCTAAATGATACTCTTATGTCTCTCCTGCAATAACAATGCCGTAAAATTGAAAACATAGTATAGCTTCTGGATACATACCTTATAGATTTTATATAAACACAATTAATGGCATTTTGTTGTATAACATCTAATGTTTTGGAGAGATAAAGGATGTTTTGGGGAAGATTTATAAAATCAAAAGTTGAAACAAACCATTTGGTAGATTCTCAGGAAGATAACATTGAGAACCCCTAATAGCAAACAAATATCACCATATCTTGTTAAGAATAATTGGCAATAAATTGTGATGGGGTCAACATTTAATGGTCTTGAGATGAAATACACAGAAGCAACTTTCTTGGCCCAACTGTGGTAGCTCTTCCTATTTACAATTAACTAAACCTGTGATGAAAGTTATTTCATTTTAAGAAAGCTGTTCAACTTGTACACAAAGTTAAAACAAGAATTGGTGAAGAATCATGGTTCCAATCAGTTGATCTAAACCTAGAAAATAAGAACATGAGGTGTGTCTACAATATTTATAAAATAAATCACCAGATTTTACATCTTATCTGTAGACATGTAGACATATCGATCCTATCAAATATGTTTCTATCCAATGTAAAGTTGTAGCTACCTGTTGATATAAGACAGGAGCTTGTTTTGATCCTAGGTTTTTTTTTGAGCATGTGCCCATGTTAACAGGTGTGTTTTGGTGAGCTATCTACTGTAATTTGGTTGATTTCCGTCAGACATGTGTCCCTCGTTATACAAGTTTTGAGACCAGGGCTGGACCGTGTTCCAACTTCTGTTGACATTTAGCAAACCTTTTACCCAATTTTGTATGAAATCAGATTTATTCAATTTGCTAAGGAAACATTTATAACATACAGTAAATAATATGTTACTGATAGAAGTTTACTTATGATTTTGATGGCAAATGTCTATAAAGTTTACATATCAATTAGTTATAGATCAGGCTGTTTGTATGAAATAATTCATATCTGTAAGAAAATCTTATGAGATGATTTTAACTTGGGCTTTCATAATTAGTTGAATGAGAGCAACCGTGTATGTTATTCTTTAGTTGATTTTCGATCCCCTAATTGTCAACTATCAGGTCCTGAGGTTAATCTGTCCCACAATTAACAATAATATAAAATAAGATACAGAACCCTCCCCAACCAAATAAGATTGGTAAAGTTTTAAGTTTTTTATTCTCATATGATGAGCCTGAAATGATATATTTCTGTTTTTACGCCATTTCTCACCATCTATGAACAACTATTTGATTAACAAAGGGCCTCTGTTGGTTCAGTGTTAAAAAATATGAGATGGGTTATCACTAAACACAGCTAATCTGTGAATACAGAATCACTCAGTTGCTGCCCATGATCACCTTCTTTTCTGACAATAATTAGTTAAATGTTACTCAATATTGTTATCAGTTGTAAGAGTTATCCAAGTTGTTATGAGTTATCAGATATATTAATGTTTTTTCTTTCAATGATAAATTTAATATTCTCACTCAAACTCTATAGAGAAGAAAGAAAGCATGTTTGATTGGCTTATTGAATTTGCACAGGTATGGTAGGGTAATCTTGCGTCAATATTGAAGTTTGTACAGGTATCATAGCACTTTGTATTCATTGAATAACTTATGTATAGGTTAAGATTGTAAGTATATTATAACATTTTTTCCTTTGGCATTATGATAAGATCGTATTGTGGATGTGATACAAGATGGAAGTGACCACTGCTTAATAGAAAACAATCAAAGACATTGTTTTAGTCAATTATGACAGGCCAAGATACACCAGATGTTTCTCTCTATAAAAGACAAACAAGGAACCCTGCTTGATATGAGAATGATTAGGGAGGCACATGTCAGAAGTCTTTATTTTCTACAATTTGAGGATAGGTTTTGTTTATTTTGCCCGTAAGACAGGATTCCCCTCTCTAGGTTTGAACTAACTGTCATCCTTACCCCAGTAGGAAGAAATCAAACTTTGTGAAGTAAAGGTCAACATGTCATGATGCACATGATCACTTTCAACACTTTCAACACTTAATATTGAATTTTATAAAAACTATCACTATTAAGCTCTATAAAAAAAAAGTGGGAATGAGCCCGGAAAATCAAATGTATTTTGTTTCTTCAAATGACCCCCAATTTTTTTAAAAAGTATCTTCCAAAATTTTTTAGAGAAGACCTCTGAAATATGTTCATATAATCTATCAGCTAAGATTTACTATCAGCCCACTACTACATTATTTATATTGCACATGCAGTGAATAATGGTTAAGAGTTCAGTTAAGATTTGATAGTAAGGAACAGTCAGTGGACAGATTCTGTCTTATATAAAACTACATATCTTAAAATCACCACTGGGTAACTCAAAGCTCTGCAATATTGGAATTGCTCTGATCTGCTAGTCTTAAGTTGAAACTTAATGGAAATTCAGACTTGCTACCAACTTTTCACCTTTCATGTAAATCTACCAAACTCTCTCCATGTTAGAGATATCAATTAAGGATGAGATATCTTATTGAAATATTAAAGAATGAAAACTTGACAAATTTAGTACTTCCCCATGATGCACAAGAAAAGAAACAAGTGGATTACTTGAAAGCTGTTCACTAACTTCCTCTAGCAGATTATTTTAAACTACACTCCCCTCTAAAGAACAACCAATCTTGACAATCATTAACTTTTGAAGTAAACAAATTAAGTTTACCTACCTTATACATTGCCCAGATAGATAAAAACAGAACAACTACTGAATTATTTATGTTTATGATGCTTCTTAGAGTAGAATACTGGTATGTTTTATATAGATAATTCTGAAAGATGCAGGTGGAATTATTATTTAATACATTGAACTACCAAATTGCCTCTTATGTGTGGTTGGTTGCTTGTAGTTTTGAAGATCATTCTATCTCAAATAAAACTGTATTCATTGGTAGAATAAAAATAATGTAATTCATTTATTGGGTTGCCTATAGCCAAGTCTATGTTCAATGCCAAATGATCATTTTCCGCCATTACACCTAAAGTACACATTGATTAAAGCCTTAAATATAGAACCTGAGCTGTTCGATTAATAATTTCTTGAGGATTTGATTACTTTTGTTCCCCATACCTTCTCTTCAAAAAGCTGGAAGTAATATCTCCCAGTTTGTAGAAAAATATATTTGCCAAGTTTAGATGGTTTTTTTTGTAATTTGTTAGGAATTCTATTCCACATATGAAATGATTGTCTGATAATTTGTCACAACAACATGGCTGTTTTAGACCATACCTGTTGAAATGACAACTGAATAGCCCAGACAATCTAAATTAGATTGTCTCCACAGATAGGTTTTAGACATTTAATGCAAATGACTACCATAATTGAAATTAAAATTTTCATCTGTAATCGGATTCCTGTGTTAGAAGACTGTGCCCATATTAGTTTTACGCTTCAGTAATTGTCTATAACACAGAATAAATACACTAAAGCAGATAATGAAACTAGAATGGGTGTTCAGATGTGCAGGTTGTCAGTTAACAGGTTGAATTACATTAGACTGTCATGTACAATGTGTTTATTTGATATGTGCATTATTTCACTAGTTGATTATCAGATAAAGTACAAATCATGTGTCACATTCCAGTCTGTAATTAGAAATTTCTAGATCTTCCATTTGCATATCATAATCTGAATTCTTTACAACCCTACTAAAATTTGGAAAGGTTTATCAAAAGAATGCATAAAAAATGTATGCATATCTATTCACTTTACACACCTGTCCTTTTAGCTTGGGACATACTTCAATTATATTTTTATGTATGTTTTGTTTTTTGAATGTATTTGCATTAATATTCTTTGTGTTACCTAATCTGTAAACCTTTCTATAACAATTCTGAAAGGTTTATGTGTTACACCGTACACCCATCCAAGTCGATGGCCGTATCACATTTTTTTCACCCCAACCTTTTAGTATTGGTAAATCAAATTTTGGAAAGAACAGTAATGTAAGAAGTTTCTTGATAGGATGTATATTCAAAGTAGATATATTTAGTTACTTATATATCACTTAAAAAAGTAAGATGTATGTAATAGAAATGTTAAATGTTTAAGTAGAAATGTCATTCCATAAACATATATCTAGATATTTATTATGTGTTTATATTTTAGAATCACAAGATATTATGTTATTTATATGCATTGACTGAAACTTTATTGACTTTATTCATCTGCTGCAATAAAAACTTCTCTGTATACACAAACTGATATTTAACATAACGTAAATTGTATAACAGCTGACTAGTCAGGTTTATAAATTGGCTAAATATTGAATATCGAGAGGAAATGAGGATAAGAATAGGATCTAAAGATTAAAGTATATATTCCCTTACAGAATCAACAAACTATAATTAATATCTGGATACAGTACAGATGCTTTGAGACATTTGGGAACAATTATTACTAACAGAAATTAAACATTAGATTGTGAGAATTTTTTGAATGAATTTTATTATATAAACTACATTACGACATCTTGAGGATGCACATGGTGCATTAAGTGTGATGTTCTTTGATAAAACTATTAAATCTGTACGGATGTTACACAAGAATCTGTCTGCTTGGCTCGTTATATAAACCAGAACTTATATTGTAATCTAACCATTACAAGATGGTTATTCACAAAAAATGGGTAATAGAATTCCCATTATTACAAAATTCTACATGGAGCTGTTTGATCCATCAGCAGTTGAATTTTGACACCATATGTTGAAATTAGGGTCAAATGGGGTCAACATGCATTAAATTTTGTAGATTTTACGTTCATATCTACATGGAATATAAGCGTATTCATTTCACTATTGTTCTACTGGCGCTATGAAATGTAAGATAATGTATATGTATATAAGTATGAACAGATCCTTCGCATGTTTTTTTAGTAATGACCTGAAATTGTGAAGATTTTCATGCGGTCAATCTATTTGAGAAGTAATACTCAGATTGAGATTTTACATAACTGGGTGTATGTGTTGGGCACACCTAATATTTATATGTAACATGAATGCAAAATTTATATTTATATGCTGTGCCATCTACACAGTAGCTTTTGGCATGTAAAATCAAATCGATGTTGAAGTTAAGGTACTGGATGTTCCTACTATATCTTTGACAATAAAACTAACTATTTATAAAGTTTGTCCAAATAAATTTTAGATTTCTTCAAATGATTGAAGTATAACCCTAGGGTAAGGCCTGTTATCTGCGCGCACGTCAAGGGTTTGATCCAGAGTTTGTATGCGTCTATCCTCATGGTATTTCATTTTCCTCCCACTTCTAAGGACCTAAATTATTGAATAAAAACATTCCATAATTGTAATCGGGAGTTGACCTGGATAGTGTCAATTTAGTTTCTACTTGTGATGTTTTTGTTCCAGAAACAAGGTTCTTCAGTAATCAGTGGAATATTGTTCGTATGATAGTCAAGTTCTGTAGTGGTATAAACTAGATGCCAGGAATAAATCTGTGTTTTTGGTAGACCAACCAAGTATTCTCTGACATTACTCAGAGATCAAGTCGAAATCACTTGGTGAAAGGTCAGCTGCAATACATAGCACATCAATAAGATATAGAAAATATACATCCTATATTTTATCTATAAGAGTTTCAATAATCCTTGGCCTGCCACTCGAATGATTCGAGACTTGATAAATAACAAATACACATGTGGAGGAAAATAAACCGCAGCCAAAAATTTCCTGTATGCTGCCCATAACTCATCCTCTCTTTTAGCAGCAGATCTTATTATTCAACCGCCAACAGCAAAACTTGAAATGTAGAAAATATGAGATATATAATCACCATTAATTGGACAAAAAGCAGATTTACATTGGACAGGAACTCTTGAAGAGCGAATTGAGTTGTGTGTGGTCATATTCCTACAGCAAGAGAGTTTTTAGTTCTGTTCCTTTATTATGTGTAAACAGTATAGCTAGCATCTTTGTTCCACCTGTAACTTTGATAGTTTGAGTTCTGTAGTAGTTGAATAATGTACATCCATTAAATGTGAAAGATATATTTGTTGATTAGAAAATAAGCACCTACATATTATTTCTGTTGGTATATATTCCTTGCTTACTATCTTCGAACTCAAAGATGCTTTCTTGAAGCCCATGTATCTTATGATACATAATCAGTCCCTCTGAGCATTTTCAGACCATTTCATAACACATACATACAATAATATGCAGGAGTGTTGTTGTCTTATTGAAGAAGTAGTATATTTGTGGAAAAACCCTACATCTCCACAGTTTTGTGAAACGCCCCATAGTATCTTATGTACCGGTACACCTACATGGTTACTGACACTTCTAAGAGACATAGGCTGGGTGAAAGTAGAGGTGTGGTTTTTGTGCATAAGGCAGAATACACGGAAACGTCTGTCTAAAATCCCTGATATAATACTTGGCATTTGTAAGTAACAATGCTTGTATCTTACACAACAATCGTTAACAGTTTCTCTACATTGTCTCTTCCTTTCATTATTGTTTCATCTGAATCAATGGCCATGTGTGTACCTCACGCTCGATCTAGTAATATCACATACCTGCCTCACGCTACCTTCCTGTATTACCAGAGAAATATTTCACTACTAATATATGCCATGTTTTTGTTGATTGTGTGTGGATAGGTTTAGAGTAAGCGTATACAATATTATTCTCTTTGTCTATATAGCATATAAATATAGAGAAAACAATATACCAATGAGTCAATTAGTTTTACTAAGATCAGGTGTAAAGACGTAAGGATGAGAATATTGTTGAGTAAACATAGTTATCATTTTCTATGACGGTAGTGGAATTTGTTACTTGTAATAACCTCCGATGGAATGATAAAACAGTGTCCTGTTTACAATTGGTTGTGCATGTTGAAGTTGTCTAGCTCAGCTGTATGTACATATTGAAGTAAAGCAGATGAACTATATTCAAAGGATTATTCTATATATTTTAGTCAAAAGCTCATGAGATAATAATGCCCTGAAAATCAACTAAATTTTCGGATCAATTTTTACAGAAAATGAAATACTACTATGTTTTATAAATTTGTGTGGAAATAAATATTTATTAATGCCATATATATATTAATTAAATAATTGAAAAGTAGGATATTACAAGATTTTGATCTTTAACCCACTGCTTACTGTGTTTCTGAATTGTTGGTATTGTGGGCACTTCATTGTTACTTTTTTGTTCTATTTGCAATATTCCACTTTTTGCTGCCAACATTTGTTATCTGCACATGGGACATCTGTAGAGTGAAGAACTTTCTAGGTACAGTACTAGTAAAATGGTAGCAATTTTGTTATGACTTCTGCTTGTAAAATTTAGTTCTTTTACAGGACCATGCATAATTATGCAAAGTGCATATTTAAAAAAAATATTTACACTGTTTACCTTCGAAATTGTAAGAGAAGAGATCATGTCCACCCAATGATGGCCAGGTTTAGTCTTTTACAAGATGAGATTCTGTGTTTCATCTCCATAAAACAAATTTGAGGATAAGATTATAATAATTATGACTGAAGTATGAAAAGATCGTAACCCATTTAAATCCCCATTAAATCTATACTGCTAGGTAGGATAAAGTTTATGGGGCGGAACAGGTAGTGGATATCTAGTATATTAATGAAGGGTCTTGGGGTGTGTAAGGCTATAAAAATGGGTGTTACTAATCAGTGAAACAGCATGATTAAAGATAATTCTGTCATAGATCACCATCTTAAATCTTTCTTAGTACCGTTAACCTCTTCTTTAGTAGAAATTTCAGGGTTGATTATTTGGAATTCAAAGAATCTTTAGAGGTCTCTAGCCAAATGATCTTTATAGGTCTCTAGTCTCTTAATTGTGTTGTGGTACTATCCAAAATATGACCATAATATACTGTATTTAAAAGATTTTTCAGTTACATGCTTTATTTCAAGAAGTCTTCAGTTATAGGTGCTGTATTTCAAAGATTCTTCCTTTGATTTGTATTTGAATTTTATCTGCTGAAATTGCTTTCATCTGACTGAAGTCTTGTTAATTAATCATAGAATGCAAGACTTAGAATCTTGCTGGAGCATTTTTGAAAATATTTATTTTTTAGCCATTAGGTCAATTAAACCTTTACAAGATAATTTTATGGACAGCATCTTCAGACATCCACCACCAAAATTTGTTTTATCCCCACCAGAAGCATCATAAATAGAAATGGTGCATGAAGCCAAAAGTACCCCACTTTATGACTTACTGAGTTGATAAGAGCCTTAGCCTCTATTTATTTCCAATTCCACTTCTTTTGATCTTTTATTTCAAGCTTTCACCAGCGATTACGGGGATTATATCACTAGGAAATCTGTGGGTTATGTGTAGAATTGATGATATATGATAAGCAATGTAAACAACGTATATTATAGCACAGGTATGTCTGGCGCAAGTCTTGAATATTTTTAGACCAAATAGAAAATTTAGAAGCAGATTAAAATCTTTTAATACAGTATATATGAAAGGTGTGAGGTTGCACATATAGTGAATATACTGATAATCATCAGTGGATTTTTTTCATCTTTAAAATAATGTAGAAAGCTTAATATTAAGTGCGTAAAAGCCTTCTTGTTTGTCTAATACTGTTTAAAAATAACTTAGAGATATCTTCATTCAACATGGCTTAAAAACTGGAGCAATCAGAATCCCTTGACTATTAGCATATTCTAAATGTATGATTAAGGTTGATGATAAAAATCTTTACCATTGCATGTGCAAAAGAGGGTGTCAGGGAACTTCCTAAATACATGAAAGAAGTGGTATCAGGTGTCCTAAAGAGAGAGAGATAAATGGGGTTTAATGTCCACTCGACACAAACAAGGTCATTTTGGGACCAACATATTGTTTTTCAATTTTTATTACAATAATTCGCTTGCGTGTAGGGGTCTTTAGCAGTGGGAGGAAACCGAGTGCCCGGAGGAAACCCACGAGGTTGAGAAGGCGCCCCTATCTGCATTCACATACGCTCACACTTGGGTCGAAACCACAGCCGCAAGCGAGAGGTGACTGGCCAGCTAGAGGTCAAAGCGCGGCACTCTAGACCATGAGATTAAGCATACCCCGCATCATGCATAATACCCAATCATCATTTATTTGATATGTATTCAAGTATTAAGTGGCCAAGTTAACTTGGTCAGAATTTAATACATGAATAGTTAAGGCGAAAAACATTCTATTACTTTGACTATAAAAACATACATTATGATGATCGATAAACATTAGCAGAAAGGATGTTCAACCATTGAGTTGATATCTTATTTAATTTAATAAATTGGTGCCTCTTTGGTCAAAAGATGGAGACGTTAGTTCTGATTTTACAAGTAGAAGTGTAACAACAGGTTTAATAGAGAATGAGAGCTCGACAACTAGAAGTATATAATTGTATGTATGTACTTGAGACATAAATCTGACACCATGGGTATACGATGATAAACACCTGCAATATCATTCTGTCCAGCAGACGTCTATCTTCCTACTATATAATAAATATCATCTTGAGTTACCAGTGCAAGTTGAGAACAATTAAGACCAAGTTTTTCTAGTATTATCTTATCAACCATAAAACACTTTCTGCTAGATTGATGTCTTACAAATACATAAAACTTTCTTATAACTTTCCCCAGGTGATAAGCCAAACATTGAGACGTGTTCAAGTAAGTCATTTTCTTCAAGACAAAGATTAATATAAAGAATCATGCGTTGGTAATATTGTGATCAGTTTTAAGGCAGAGATATGGATAATACTTAATATCACCTTGTGATTATATATTTATTATCATGTAATTAATGTTACTTGATCAGATTTTGTCTTTTTTTCAAAGACTGGAGTCCTTCCAGAAATGCTTGGGTGAAGCTTTACACAATTTCCATGGAATAATATTGTTATATATAAGAAATTCAATATAATAGCACAAATTAATTTCTTATATACAAAAGCACAACAATATTTGTTACATAAATCAGCTACTAAGAAGTGGTTTTAGATATGTTTTAAAAGTATGCATACCCTTCCTTATGCAGGTTACTACTTATTACTGAAGGATGGTTTGGATTTCAGAAACTGAAGGTATCTACCGGTGGGTAGGCGGTGACTATCGGCAAACTCACCAGCCCATATACCTATTACACTGTTTTGCCTTTTGACTTTATTCAATCTATCCTAAAATCTTATTATGGTACCCACTTTCAGCTGATCATCTGCTATCTGACCTTTTTTGTTAGAAATCTATTTGTAGGTAGGTGCTATGACGTAATTTTTTGAATATATCTGATCAAAAAGACATTAAATTATTGGAATGTATCCCATTGGGTGAACTAAGTTGAGAATTTTAACTATTTTTAAAAGATATATTGTTGATAAGGAACTTCAAACAGAAAATTATTAGTTTAACTTCCGGTTACATCACTCAATATTCTTTTTGAAATATACATTTAAATTGGACAGCTGAAAATTGTAGGGGTATTTAAACTGGACTTCTGTTAATATAAATTTCATATAGATTCCACTATGTGTTCAGAATTCCAGCAAGCAAAATTCTTTCATAATTGATACAATTAGTTATCAGTATATATATAAAAGAAAAAGTTTGTTTCTTTGTTGTAGGAAATTAAATGATTGAACTTTATTTGTTTGAATTTAAAAGAAAGGACTGTTTTCTCATTGACTCTCCATGAGTCTATATTTAAATACAGATGCATCTTGAGTATGTAAGAGTATGTTGTATTAATATACTGGTATGTTATTTACATTAACGGCTGTATATTTCATCATACCTACAAACAACACATCTGTCAATCAAAGCTTTTTGCTTATTACACAACCATTATTACCAAAAGCTTAAAAAATACCGTCAAATATTGGTTTAAGAGGACTTGTTGCTATTTCACGGCTCGAAACACATTCTTTTCAAATAAATCATTTTGAAGACAATTTTCAAATACCTTATAAATAGCTGTGGATTTTTTTCATTCATGGTTTGTGATGCTGATTATTCCAACATGAAGTAATTCAAGTACCTGAAGACTTAATGTGAGAACTAATGATTCTATAGACAACATGAATGGAAGATACATCGAAAGCTGCCGGTAAAGAATTCAAGAGTAAAAGATTTTGAGAAAAATGTATAATTGATGAGTTCTAATGGTACAATCAGTTGGAAGATTCCAACAGACAAACAGAAATATATAGATGTTGTTTGTTTAGTATAGGTTTGCTAATATGAATACTACTTTTGGCACACGTTAACTTGATAACTCAATAAACATTTGCAGTTGGGTTAAAACGTGGGGTTTATAAAAAGAGACAAGGCAGTAGTAATCCCGCAGTAAGGGTAAGGCATAGACACGCCCATGGGGCTCATGATTGACAAAGCCATTTTCAGTTAGGTTAGGACATTGGACTCAAAAAAGAATGTACTAGGCTGGATTTACATTCAAATTTACATTTTTTATAAGTGATTTGCTTTGATTAAAATATGAGTCAATACATACTTATATACCTTACAGACGCTTTTTTTAAACCAGTTCAAAATCGCTGTTTTTTTTCTAAACAGGAATGTTACTTACTGTGTACTGCGCATGCTCAAAGCAGGCTTGTGTCTGGGCTTATAAGCCAACCCGTTCAATCGGCCAAGATGAACTAGTTTAAAATAAAAAGCCTTTTTGAAGACAAGTCACAAGCTGTTTTTTTTACACCAGTTAATTTGCCCTACATTTGCGTTCAGACGACAAAATTAAACTGGTTGTAATGATCTCCTGGGTTTTAAACCAATTTAGCTTTTAAGCATCTGAACAGGCTAATATTTGTGCAAGCCAAGAGGTAAAATCTGCTGATGAACTGACAAGAAAAGTTTGACAGTTTGATGTTCCAAAATGTATATATTTGCATTTGGGATGGAATCCAATGAAGAAGTTGAAACATTTATGTTCAGGCCAAATTCCTCCATGCATTGCAAACTAAACCTTAAACCATAGGAATGAATATTATCAGATGTTAGTCTAAAAATGATATAGGTAATGTGTTTTGAGATGTTAAAACACTTTTTTACTTCTATATTTAGCACTATAATAACACTACAACATGCATGCTATAGTAAACTTAAATCTTGCTACCACACATGACCTTCAAAATTCCTTGAAAAGCTCTTTGTGTTTCATGTTCTTACGTATAAAGAAAATGTTATTCTTCTGAAAAACAATAGTTTGTATGTTTATCTTTCAATAAATCAATTGAACCAGTAGTTGTTAGAAGTGTAAGTATTTTTTCAGCTGTGTTAAAGGTTTTGATGGATCGGTTCTTTATTTATTTACCTTACTTGTAAGAAAAAGTTTTAAAACAAAACTCAACAACAACTGTGTCTATGAAAGCACATAGTTTTGAACTCCATAGATTAATAAGTAATTCATTAGAAAATACTATTTGGTAGAGCAGACTTTTATTGTCTTACAGATTTTTGTTTTATTTTTGGCATTGAGGCAAGTTATCCTGGAAGAGGAACCTGCCTGTAAGATAGATGTTGGGTATTTTTTTTTCAATTGGTTTATTTGACCAACTTTTGACTAAAATTTAATAAGCTTGTTAAAGATTGCTGTCAGTTTTAAACAAGCATAACATAAGTATCTTAACAGTGCATAAGTGTGATTTTATTAAAAAAGTGTTGGTATTTTGTTTTCTGTGGGATAACATTCGTTCATGTTGATAATGACCTAGATTTGAGTTTTTTCCAAATGGTTAAAGTTATGACTGGTTGGAATATCCTGAATGTACAAGTATGCTTTATTCTGTTTATGGGGATCACATTGGTAAGATGCTGGCTCGCTAGCCTATAGGTCAGGTGTTCGATCCCTACATTGACCGAGAAAGTTCATCCTAATTTTTCGGTGTGGTTTCCCCTTGTCAGTAATCCCTATTTCATTTCATTTCATTTCATTTATTCTGTTTATGTCTATTAATTAACGTTGATAATTTCTGTGTTTTTTATACTTTGATTTTCAAATTATTGTCCACAGAATTGAGGAATGTATTCTATTCTGTTGGTCGATTTATTGTTATGTCTAGACAATCTGTTGTTGATGACCTTTGATACAGAAGGTGAAAACAAATAACCATCCTACAGAGATGCCATGGTTGATATATGCATGGTATGAAGAGTTTTGTTGTAGTCTGGTTTGTTTCTGGTCAGTTACATGTTGGACAGTTTGTTTTGTAATCTATTACATTTTGATAAGGCCAATAATTTGTTATGACACCTTAAACAAATGTTAGCAGGCTACTTAACCAGTTATTTTGAAATCTACTACTGATTTGACTTCTGACTTTAAATTTGAATTCTGGTGCAACTAAGCTCAACCAATGAAATTCTTATGAAAACTTAAATAGTCATTGAATGAAGATGGCAACACCATTTTAGCATACCAGTAATTGGCCATTTTAGCAACTTTAGTTCAAATTTTAGTATGTCAAGTTCCCTTAATTGTCCCAAAAAGGTTGATCGCAGATTTGTAAGAGAAGATCCAGTGTGATTGAGGGCAGCACAATGTGGTTGGGTTTTTTAAAAAAAAATAATGATGTACCCTCTCTCTATAATTAAATTATCTGTCATTAAAATATTTAGAAATATTGCTAAATTAAGTTCACACTTCACAGTTAACCCAAACATCTAACTGACCGGCTCAAAATATTAAAGTTGGCTTTAAACTAGCTTAAATATTAGATTTAATGTTTTTTGGGGGGATGCACCTAGAAATGTCTGATTGTCAGTGAACCTTCTGTCACTGTACATCAATTCACTATCTGAGGATTTACAAGATCATCTGGCATTTACTACTAGGCCAATCAGTTCATCAAAATCAGATATCTTTTGATTAATAAATTAACAGACATGCAACGGTTCCCTTTCACTCCTCATTAACCACAAAATTCTCTGGTATTAAACCTAAAACATAGGTGACCCATTGACCTATTCTGATTTTTCAATCTTGACACACAGTTTCCAGATATATGTATGGTGTGAATTTGTTTAATTACTTGATGCTCTCTGTATGTGAACTTGTAATGTTACTTGTTTATATTAAGTACACATGCATTGCAAAAAAAGAGATTATGGGTTGTATTTAAAGCAAATAAGGGCTGAAATGAGTTATTGAACAGACATTGACAGGTGGTAGCAAAGCAATTAAAATGGTCCCATGAAATCAATGAAAAATAATGTAAACTTTATATAACAAAACTTCAATTTAAACATGCATTATGCAAGAGCTAAATCTGCCTTTTGTAGGTCTTTCTTTAGGCCTGAAATCTTATATAAACTATTCATAGACATTAATTAACGTATTAAGACCATAACTTTCCTTCTCGATTTAATGATTAAATGGATAATCGAAACTATGATTTTTGTACTACCGACTTTGGTAATGATGACCGAGGCTATGCAGAATTTTTGATCGCTTATTTCGTGGTTCATAGTGAATCGATTTGAAATTTTCAGCAAATTGCCTTTACATTTAACTATTATAGGGAGAACTGCCAACTCGTTATCTCATCTCCCATAATGTATCTTTAACTGTTAGTAAACTTCCATAATCATTGGGTTACCTTTTCGTGGGTAATCGTACAGTATATGTTGTATCGGTAGCCAAAAAGAAAATATGAAATATCTGGTTCCTATATAGTGCCGGCAGTTAAACACATTACCATGTTTTCACAGTAGGATGAAACAAAATGGTTAAAAAATGCACTAAGACACATTTCATAGTTCATTATTGCATGTGTGTATTGGTAGGATCATTAGATGGCTATCTGTGGGGCTGGTTATCATAGGATTCAACCAGGGAGAAAATTGGTACTAAGAGACTTGGTGTATCATTAAACCAACAAATATCTCTCTTACATGTATCTTTGATCTTATCATAATAGATCACACTTTACCACAAATCTTCTAAATACATGAAGGCCAAGACTAGTGGCTTTCTACAATTTCACTATTTGGTATATTATAGCTGGATCTTTTCCTGTAAAAAAAGCAGACAATAGAAACAAAATATACTTACTTTTCTTATGGTTTTGTGTATTTTAATGATTTTGATCTCATTTTTAATGGATTTAATTTTGTGGTTAGATCTGTCCAAAAAACAAGATTCCATTAAGGGTTTACTTAAACAATTAATGAACTTAAAACACCCAACATGCAAAAAGCAATATGATTGTCTCACTCATTTGTGAGATATTAACCATGTTGCATCATCTCGTATTATTACCGCTATTAGGAAAAAAGAAAAAGCTAACGGTGTCAAAAATTTGAAGAAGAAATTTTTTCGGGATTTAAGTTAAATTATTTGCTAAATGTGGGAATTTGCTGTGTTTTTGATTGAGTCATTACTTGGTTTGGGAACAAGATATTTCAAAGGAAAATGGAAATATTACTTGTTGGGAAGTTTCATGGTAAAAACAGTGTGAAAACTGACTTTTTATATGATTTTCACAAACAATGTACTTGGAGGTTGTTCTTTGATTGACCTCATATTATAGACAGGTATTTTATTGTCCTAGAGATGATAAGAATTCTCCCTGTTTTAACAGGTGTTTTCCATCTCTTCTACCAACCTTACAAATTTATTTCTAACTAGTGACCTGTCATCAATGTGGGTAAAATTATATACAAGACAAGTTCAATGGTACTGCTTGAATGTATTTAGAACCTAAGGTGAGACCACTCATCTATCAACAGTACTTGGTCAGTTAGACTGATTGAAACAGGTATTGGTTCATGAAACATTGCACCTTATTGATTGGGGTCGGAATTTGGTCAGAGACAGATATTTGTAGGTCAAACATCCATAGCAAACAAACAAGGCTCCAGATTTTTCCATTGACTTTAATGTTTACTCTTATCTCGTTGATGGGCTCTAACTTTTGTTGATATATGTTGGCTATATTGTTTTCTACCTCAAAAACAAGTTTGTTGGCTATATTGTTTTCTAGCTCAAAAATATGTGTGAGGTTTACTATCAAAATCCTGAGATACACAAACCTATTACCGGTACCTACTATATATCAGCCCTACATTTCAATGTAAGCAGTTCCATACTCATTGCACCACCATGGCTCCCCTGTTTAATCGATGCACAGTTATTGGGTGTAGTAGACTAGAGAAGTAGCACATCATTCAGTTTCATACATTCCAGATAGAAATGATTTTAATTCATTTACAAAAATGACACTAATTCATTTACAAGGATGATTTTAAATCAATAACAAAAATGATTTTAATTCATTTAAAAACATGATTTTAATTCATTTACAAACATAATTTTAATTCATTTACAAAAATGATTTTAATTTATTTACAAAAATGATTTTAATTCATTTACAAAAATGATTTTAATTCATTTACAAAAATGATTTTAATTCATTTACATACGATGAGCTATTTAAATTACCTATTAGATGTTCTGTATAAATGTTCTCACACAGATAAAAGTGTAAAAAATTCCTCAGGGCTTTTATTTTACATATTTTGTTTCATTCATTATTTTATATCTTCCTGTCGGAAAGGCCATGTTTTAATATGGCTATTTATGGTCTTTTAATTAGTATATGGGATATGAATTGAAATAAAGAAAGAAAAACATGTTTTACTGTAACTTTATTATTCTTATAAGCTAAGAAACGCCCTGAATTAGCGTCCATGACAGTTAAAATTGTAAAAGAAGTGTTAATTATTTCACGTTCTAAAAATGTTCATGGTTGACTGAAAATTGTCTTCCGAGTCCTCCTATAAATTTTTTATTTTGCCAAAATCATTAAATGGGTCAGTTATGCTTAAAGGAAAACTCTAACTATTGTAAATTTAGTCATTACCAAGTACTACTGAAATAGTTTCATTGTGCACAACCAGAAGTGCAAATGTTTTTGCTTTGATGAACAAATGACAAGAGAAGTTGCCAGTCACTTGCGCCTGACTATTTTAATACAAGATATTAAATGAAATATAAAAAAATCTGCAATGGCTAGAGTTCTCCTTTAAAAATCATGTAAGATTTTTAGTGCACTTTTCCTTAACAAACCCAATTCCAGCAGTGACATCCAAACCAGGATTTGAAATGTCGACTTTTTTCCACAATTTTCTGTTATGAATTACGAACCAGAACAAGATCAAAATTCTCAACAATAGATTTCTACATTAAAATACTGAGCTATTTAAATCTTTAATATCAAATTAACATCTCCACCTATTATCACACTGAGTTTTTATTACTACAAGATCAACTTTCATAATAAAGGGACTTACAAAATATTAAACTTGATTTTATTATCAACAATTCATCAATGTTAACAAACCATGAATGATTTATAGCGCCTTAAATATTTTCGACAGTATGACAAAAGCATTAAAAGTTTTACATTTTAAAGTTCATCATTACCACACAGGGAGAAGTAGTAGACATCACTGTTGATTAGTCTTAATAATGGCGTCTTACACCAATTATTATTCACTTACATGTTCTTGTCATTCCTTTTTTTCTGTTTGTTAAATGACTTTATATTTATGTCTCAGATGTTATCTTTAGATAATGCGGGTTAATTTATGTTTTTAACGCACTGTTTACTTTGTAAAATTGTGGATTGATATGAATTTAACTTTTGCTGAAAGCCTAGGGATTTAGATCTGAAATAATTCTTTTTGGTAATTGCATATGGTATAATTTATTGCCATTGCAAATGAATATATATATATATATAAAGATATAATCAAAATGGTCTTGGATTATGGAATACTTAATTATCTTCATATAATTATGATTATAGCCATTTTGCTAGGCACTGGTTTCACAATGAGTCCATGTCCATCTGCTGGTGTTGGTAACCTCTTCAGTCTAGAGGACATTTCTGGTTTTAAAATGAATATTGTGGTTTATGTATATGGACTGATAAGTGGTTTGTTATGCACTCTACTTGAAACAGTAGTAAATATTTAAAGTTTATAAGAGATTGTAGTCACACATGGTTCAGTTTGGCTGGATAGTAACTTTTGACCTTTGTGTTTTTATAGCCATTGAAGAGTGTAATGAGTATATCTGATGAATAAAGTTGATGATCTCCTTGACCTTATCAGTTTCTCTCTAACCTACAAATAGAACTAATCAAAACCAATTTAAAATGTATCAAACACAACATTCTCATGAGTAAATCAAATTAATAACTCAATGATAATCCTGTTTATAGTAGGTTCATTCTTTTATAGACAGAGTTGATATTTACTGTTGAATAATTGTAACAGAGGGAGGCAAGAAACTAGCAGCTACACCAAAGAGATGACTGCTTGGCAATTCCTTTTCATGCTCACTGCTCTTTGCTTGTGGAAAGAAACTGAAAAGCTGTTGACTATGCATGTATCTTGTAAAGTTGGAATGGAAGAAGTAGATTATACATGTCATTAGAGTAGTGTTATAATTTGTATTCAAGAAAAAGTGGGTTGATCCAGCTGGGCAATGTGTATGACACAGGCATTAAACTCTGTACTACAATTCTCCAGATATACATGTAAATCAAAGATTTTGGTGCAGAGCCTTCATTTAAAGACTGATTTCCACTTGTTTGTCTTAACATCAGTTGGACTGACAAGAAAAATGTACATAGATGTTTTAACGGGGCACAAAATGGTCTCCACCAAAATATGCATTGATATACACATAATATGCATTGATATACACATAAAAGAACTTTAATAGTAGGTATTCAATGAATAGTCAGATGAAAATACAAAATTATCCTTGCATTGCATATTATAATTAATATAAGTACAAATCACCTTATTTTAGTCTCAAAAAAACCTTGGTAAACTTTCAGTGAGGTGTTAAAAATCACGTAACAAATTGTAAAAAAATTCTTCATCTCTTCCAGTGAGTTCCAGCTTCAAAATAACTGTTTTCTTTCACTTTAAAATTGACTGTGATACATGTGGGTAGCAGCAGTATAGTCATTGATTCTACTTATGATAAAGCATCCCATGTTCCATTTAATCTAAATGTCATAATTCATTTTAAAAAGTTTTACACTAAGTTATTAAAGGAAAAAAAGATTGATAACCTTTTATTATTGGAGTCATATGAATGAAAGATAACATTATGGTGGTTAACATTCAGTGTATTACAGGAGTTAATATTTCAGCAGTAAATATGATATGCGGAAATGAGTTGGAAATGAGTTGTCGGTTAAAAGTGTAAAATAAATGTGTGTGGTTGAACCATATTATTATTCTATAAATCTCTTAAATATGTCATGTGAAAGATCTATTTTTGATAATGAAAGATTAACTGAAATCTAAACCACAAATGCATTGTAACCAAAGGATATTCCGCCCCCATTTACTGTGGTTACATTAGTAATACGAAAATTATTGTGCGGTTAAGTGCAAATTACAATTTCCGTTGTTGCTATATTGATGCTTCCATACTGAAAATAATCTGCTTGTGAAATGAAATGAATCTGGTAACCGTATTTTAATCCGATACTTGATTCTTTGTATCAGGAAATTATTATAGGATAATTAAAATGTATTAATAGGGCATTATTTTATGAAGGGATAGTGTTAACAGGAAAGTGTAGGATTTTAATTCATTCTTGCGATTCTAGAAAATATTTATACTGGTACATAGTTAGATAATTATGTTTTTCTGAAAATAAATTGATCTTTAGTTGATTTAGAACATCTGGGGTATTAAGTGTAGAAATATAAAATGGAGATTTAACTGTGTTCCATAGTGAAAACTATAGGTGCAGAGGGCTTGTCTGTTAAAATGATGCATAAAAGGTAAATCAATCTTAAGCAAAATGGTTGGTTTTTGAGAAAATAGAAGAATCTGTGTACAGAGTTAAAATAATTGACAGTTTTAATGTCAAACATGGCACCCTTGTGTAATCAATACGCCCAATCCATTAACTCTTTATTACAGCAAATTATATGTCAGCCAGTCAATGCCTTCCACTCAACTTTGTGGTAATACACATACTAGGTAAATAAAAAATACTACTGTCTTTCAACTGTGTGTGGTATTTCAAAACCTTTGAAAAAAATTCTTAGAAGTTTTTTCGTTGTATCTTTATTATCTGTTTAAATAAAGGCTATTACTGCTATTTCTTTTTATTTGAATATATCTGGAAAGTGTTAATTCATAATATTATAAGATTCCTTTAAATTTATTACCTACACTACTACAGTGACTGCATTTAATTGGATTTTAAAGTAGAATACAGGGAAAAAAGTATATATTAAATGTCTACTGAACACAACCTGATCATTTTGGGATTGAATTTGGCTTGATTCTTCCTTTCTTGTATTATGTCTCTTTATTACATGAACTGCTTTTTAAGAGACTAGATAGACAACCTAACTCCTTATCCAGTTTTGAGATATGGCTCTCGTCTCTTGATATAGGATCCTTAAGACATTAAGTATCTAGAAAAAATAAAATCTATAATGCAACCAATCCTATCTAAATGGTGAAGATTCCATACTTAGCTAATCCTATAAAGTATGTAGTTCATATTTTAAATTTTTTGGGGTATTTAATTAAGTGCTCAATCTCAAGACAGGAAATTTTGATTGTTAAATTTGTAGTAGTTCCTTTGATAGATCAAGTTTTATCAAGTAGATCATTCTATTCTAATTGTATGTGTAAATAGAAACTATCCTTACATACATTATTTAGGAAATTGAGTGAGTTATTTGATAACCATTATGTATATATTGTACAAGCGTGGCACATGTTAGATCCTAGGAGGTAATGAAGTACAAAATCAATTCAACAAAGAAAATTCCATATGTTCAATAATTGAAAATAATCAATTACCGGAATACAGAATGAACCAGTACTGTGTGTTCAAGAAAGAATTTTGAAAGTGAATAGGAGCAGGTGGGAGTATAAATAAACAAGTGTACAATACAAATTAAAAAAAATAAATCATAATGCTTAGAAGTAAATAAATCTCTACATTTAAAATTATTTGGAATATACTATTAGCAGTATGTATCGGTAGCTGTTATTGTATCTTGTAAAGAAATTATATGATCTGCTGTGATAAACTGTTAAGTGTATTGGATATCTGCCCACTGTTGTGAATATCTATGTTCTTACCTCACACCGTTTATTATAAGTTGATAAAACAAAGGACACATAGAGAATAAGTTGAGATGCAGCTTGAAAGGTTGCCAAAATATGTAACTTACTACGTATAAAATTAATATCAGACCATTATATATAAATGTCAAATTGTTATCCAATTTCCAGTTGAAATGTACTGGTTGCCTTTTGACTGGGGCCATAAAAATTACTAGAAGGGGTTAAGCATAATTCATAAAAGTAAATGGATAATAAAATGCATACTCACTTATAATACTAAGATAACTATATACATAATCATAGTAATGTTAATTGTAATATCTTCCTCCATTCATAAATTATGATCAAGTACATTAATAGTTCGTGACATATGACATAACCTATGAAAAAAATAAAGCTAACGATGGATGAAATGAGGAAACATTATAGTTTACAGATGTTTGTCATTTATCCCCAGGAAACACTAACCCCAGTGATTGACTGAACCCACTTCAGCTCTTCATGGTTTTTAGAAATCTGATTGATATCTATTCACAACTTTGTAGATTCATATTTAAAAAATTGATCAACTTTGTCATCTACTTATTGCGGTGACAGGTGACACACATGTACATACGATAATGTATTATTAGTATTTATACAGCCACTGATACCTTTTTGTATGATAAAAGTTGGTGAGATTTAATCTTTCAAAGAATCATCTAGCTATTAATATCTATTTTAATCTTCTGTGTTATTAGTCATCTAATCTTTTATAGCATCTGATACCACATGATACTAGTTAACTCTTTTTACAGACTTCAACAGCTACCATTTTTCATTTACTCTATTTGTAGATGAATCCTCCTGCTCTTTTATTGTGGAAAGATGCATTTGGGGAAATCTGTTCACCAAATTTGTGCTCCAATTTGTGGTGAAAGTCAAGTGCCAAATGTAGACTATGTACATGTAGTATTGACATAGCTATCATGTTTTCTAGGCTGGTTGTTGGTATGTTGAAAATAAACAGTTTGTGGTTGAAGGTAGATGTTGGGTGTGTTGAATCCCAGGGAATGGTAAATCAACGGCAATGTCACAACAGGTGAAGCAACACATCCAGCTTTTAATCCGCTGTTTCCTTTCAAAGAAACAGGTGTTTAGCACAGATGACTTTGGCTCTAGTGTCAAATGAAAATCTGTTATTACAGCAGGAATCGTTGTCCCAGCTTATAAAACATGGTGGGTGCATTGCACAAGCCAAATGACACTAAAAGTAAAGTCCATAGATATAACCAGGAATAAGGTGTATTACCTTAGATTGAATCTTTGACTGGCATGTAACTTTAAGCTTCTTATTGATGCAAAAGCCTAAAAGTTTACAATAACATTGGATTGAAGAGAGTGTCTTGATATATTTATGGTTAACTGATAAAAATTATGTTTAGATTTGCTGTATAGGGTGGGTGATACATCTTTTTATAGAAATATCAGTGTATTTGTATGGTTCTTATTGCAGGTGCAGGCATCCCTAGGTTTAAATACCAAACATTTAACATATATTACAACATACAGAAATAATATAACATAATGGATAGTGTATGCACAAGGTTATTGAAAAACTAGCCTAGTAGATGTTAGATACAGTGGCGGAGCCACGGGGGGTATAGGGGGGTAGTTACCCCCCCCCACTTTTGAAAATCATGGCCATCCCAATTTTGCTAAAAATGACATAAAATTTATTAGGATCCTTTTTTTGTGCATTATATTATATTAAAGTGCAACATCACACGTTAGAAAGGGCTTTCCTCGACTTATAACGGGTGTGTCCAATAGCTGGAGAAGGGCATTTCCCTAAGCAAAAAGGGCGTGGCTAAAAAATAATTTTGGGGGGCAAAGCCCCCAGACCCCCATAGCTTTTTACCCCCCCACTCAGCACCGGCTGGCGATGCCGCTGGTTAGATATATTTTTATAAAGTAGAATGTTTAATCAAGTTGCCTTTATGTGTGATGTGTAGGACAGACATTTTCATTTTTTCAAAAACTTTTATAATCATCCATTCTTGCAATGAAATAGTGAGAAACACACCACTAGTATGGAATTTGAAATAAACATAGTGTTTCAGCACCAAGGATAAGATAGATGTTCTCCATAAAATATACCTGTAGACTAAAAATGGAGTGGGGGGATGGGGTACCTCTCATCTGAATATATCCTTACCCCAGTGATAGACACAATTGAATACACATAAATAGATGCTGCTCTCTTTGCTTTAGATTAACTGCCATCAATTGCCTGAAAAATTTCTACATTAGCATAGAGGAATTTGGAGTTGATGAGATTTAAAGAGAATAATTCACCCCTATTACCTGTATAATTTGCTACCATATCACATGTCAGATTTTCTTTTAATGAGAACTTTAAATCTGCAGTTGAGTGGAAACACTAAGACTGAAATTACCTTCTGAGTATCCAATGTAGATATATATGAGCTAAATAATTGTAAAAAGTTACCTAATTGACATGGTATTGTAGGCATTGGGTACAATAAAATAACAGGATTTGGGTCAGTTTTGGTCTTCCCTTCCACATTTAATTGAAATAAGACTAAAAATGGAGTGGGGGGATGGGGTACCTCTCATCTGAATATATCCTTACCCCAGTGATAGACACAATTGAATACACATAAATAGATGCTGCTCTCTTTGCTTTAGATTAACTGCCATCAATTGCCTGAAAAATTTCTACATTAGCATAGAGGAATTTGGAGTTGATGAGATTTAAAGAGAATAATTCACCCCTATTACCTGTATAATTTGCTACCATATCACATGTCAGATTTTCTTTTAATGAGAACTTTAAATCTGCAGTTGAGTGGAAACACTAAGACTGAAATTACCTTCTGAGTATCCAATGTAGATATATATGAGCTAAATAATTGTAAAAAGTTACCTAATTGACATGGTATTGTAGGCATTGGGTACAATAAAATAACAGGATTTGGGTCAGTTTTGGTCTTCCCTTCCACATTTAATTGAAATAATAGACCAACGAGTCCATCCCTTACAGCACGTTTTAATGAGCTGCAACAACATGGAGTGACGAGGTGCACAAATTATCTTATTTCTCCATCTATTACATTTATTATCATTACCGCTTACAGCACAAAAAAATACAAATGGCGTAATATTATCACTTTACAAACATACATTAAGCACATTGTCTAAGACAAATATACTCTGATGTAAAAAAAACTAAAAATTAAACACATTGTCCACATGTGAACAAGAATAAGATATTTTATTGTCAATCTAAGACATTTGAAATTCCAGTTATTATTTTTATTAGAATCAATTTTTAGCAGATGTTGTAAATGTGGGTGGCTGAGAGGTATAAATGTTTACCTCACCATATGACTATAACTGTATCCCATATGAATTTACTTTGTTTCTTAACAATTCTGAAGGGTATACTTATTACTTACATGCATTGAGTTGATCTGAAAGAGAAAACTGATAACAAAACGACATTAAGTGAGTGCAGGAACTTTAAGGGAGAGAATACAAAGGTGTCATATACATCTGTTTTCTCATGTCCCATGATGACCCATGGTCTTTAAAAGTTTCCTGCATGCAAAATATTTGTAGCATCAGAGAACGTGTGTAATGTATTCAAAAATATTACAAGTAAATTACCTAATAGACAGTGTATAAACATACTGCAGACAATTAAAAATTGGGGCATCAATCCAGATAAATAAAGGCTATTTGTGTTAGTAATGCACATACAGGGCTGTGCCTAGCAGAGGTCCAGGGGTACATTGCACCCCCTGAAAAAAAATGACAACCTTTTATTACCACCCATACCACTTATTGGAGAGTTGATATCCGAAACTTTTCTGACTGATGCCCATATTGTGAAAGTTTATCTTTGGTTGGTTATACTTACTGTTTATGTTTATTGTTTGCTGTATGAATAATTAACAAATATTTTAAAAAGAAAGTATGTGTTGTACTTTCCTTATACATCTCACATCGACACTCATGGTATGGATCCTGTCATCACATTCAGATTATAAGATTAGTGTTCATCTTGAGATGTCTAGTTTTGATCTATCCATGAAGCCCTGGCAACTAGTTTCAGATTAGAGGACAAGAAGATTCTCATTTTGGTGTGTTTCGCAACAAAATGAGAAATAGCGTCGCCGAAATTAACACACAGAATTACTAGCGTGCGGCTTTGATTGCAGCTCCATGTACGTGGAAAACACGCGTTTGCTGCACTCAAACTTTTGAAATCCTACATACGGCCCTTTGCACATATGTACTGGCCCTGTTTACATTCTAGTTTCCAATATTTTAGTAACTGTACTTGATCCAATGAGAGATCACCTGACTTCAGTGGACCAGTTCTGGTCCAGACTGAAAAAGGATTAGACCCATCTACACTATTGAGAATTAAGTAGTACAGTTCCACATCCCGACAGAGTATCATTCTTCATAGTGAACATATTGTTTTTATTTGTTATGTAGGCTTCTGAACCTAACAAAAAACAAACCATAAAGTATGCATATCAGTTAATTACTCATTACATTAATTAGTGACTAGACATTCATATAGTATAATTAATAATAAAGTCATTAGATTAAGGACATGAAATCAAAGACATTAAGTGACATCTATCTAGTACAACATGTACATTACAACTATGTGTCTGGAAGAGTGAAATATGACATAGGTAGTTTTAAAGTTTGTTTACATTTAAAGAAAGCTTAACATGCAGCCGAGATTGGTCATTACACACACTGGCTGCTAGTAATGTCTTTAATCTAAATGGTCTACATAGTTGGATTAACACTTGGTATGTTAGAATGGGACCTTGTTAGCACAGGAGATTTGTCATGACAGAAATCATTTATCCTGCCAACTACTTTACACGTAATTTATACATTTCTTATGTTTATTCTAGGATATTAAATACATGACTTCTTTAAATTAAGTAGTCACTTTGGTGAGCATGATTCTTAAGCGTAACAGTAACTAAAACAATAGTTGCAAGACATAAGCCCAATAACTGCCTCTAGGTCTTCCAAGTTCCATGCAGTCCTTAAAGATACTAAAATGTGGCAATGATCCACAAGCCAAAATCATTAAAATTAGATAGGCTTTCAACACTACAGTCACACACCCACTCCTACGTTCAACCACCCTACTCTGGTGCTGACATCACATGCTCATAAATTTCAAGTCAGCTGGATGATCACTTTGGATTATTGTGATAAATTATTAAAAATATGGGCCAATAAAATGAAATAGATAAATAGATTGTAAAATTTTAATTTACCGCAATCTCATATATCAATTAATAACCCGTCTAAAAAAATCTCAAATTGTGTGGACATTTCAGATCTTAGAATTATTCAGTGATCAAAATGTCACTGGTTGATTAATAAAAACAAAACAACTCAATGTTTTAATATGCAAATAAAATAAAGATCAACAAATTTAATTTTAACAGTTGATTTTGACAAGCAGATGGGTAGATGGACCAATATGCGAAAAGTACATTTACTTATATATTCTTTGATTTAGTATTACAAAGAGTTTAAGTCGTGACTTACCATGTCTACATTTGCCATATTTAAGGATGGACATGTATTTTGTTTGAAACATGAAACAGCATCTGCTATTCAATACATGTACATGATCCATAGACAATTTCCAAAAATTCCTCAAATGTGCTTAAAACAGAATAACAAAGTATATGGATAAGATTACAACATAGTGAACATATATGTTAAAGCATATGTTTGTCCGTGAAATACATCCATCATAGAAAAATAAGTTGTTGAATAATAAACACTTTGTAGGCCTATGTGGATGTGGGAACAGCCACATGCATTGACGAACACATGAAAGTAAACGAAAGGTGTTTTCTGGAATGTTTAATGAATAGAGTGCCAGTTTTAACAAATGTATGATATATTTTTGTTTGGAAATGAACATATTAGATAAGGTCTACTGTATAAACTATGCATCTACTTCATACTAGAGGTGAAACAACCTGAAACATCATCACCATCAGCATCGTGAGAGAAAGCAGTTTAGTTGTTCAAGATTCTCCAAAAGAGAGTTGATTGTCTTCTAATTCCTTCCTCCCACCGCTAAAGTCTCCTATGTGCAAGCTAATTATTAAAACAAATTTAAACCATATGTCAGTCCCAAAATGACCTAGTTTGTGTCAAGTGGACGTTAAACCCCATTTCTCCATCTCCCTTCTAATTGCTCACCTGATCCTTTCTGTTCTTTACTTAATGCCCTCACTAAACATGAAATAAATTGACTTTCTATGTTTCTAAAAGGAATATAAAGCCATATTGAAATGGTCAATTAAAGTGAATAATATAGAGTTGAAATGCTAATTAGAAAGTAAAATTAATGACCATTCTCGTCACAGTCTCAGTACTTTTCATTAATTTTCTTGTGTTTATCTAGTTTGACTTGACATAAAGGTCTCTTTACTTTTATGTTAGTTAAATGCCTAGGTTTTTTGTCCCTACAGGTTAATAAGGTTAATCCCTAGTGGACGTAAATACTCTTTAATGTTGACATTGAGTAGAGTAGTCCATCATACCATCATGGTCTGGTCAGTTTGTCCTATTTATTGTAGAAGACCTATCTGTAAATTAAAATGTAACAATATGTAGTTGTTGATTCAAAATTTTATTTTTCTTACTTAAACAATTTAGCATTCTTACATGCCTTCGACATATCTAAACACATCACACCTTTCTCATTAAAAGGTTTTCATTTAGAAATGAAACATGAAATGCACGTATTAGGCTAATGAAGACAGGCCTACGTCGTGCAATGTACTGTGTGAGACTTTTTGCCCGGTCAGGAGGTTTCTGTCTAATTTCCATCCAATTCCAACTGTCAAAGAGTTCTTTTACGTGCCCTACATAGTTATCCATATCATTCATTTTCCAACCCACTGTCCTGCACCACTGACTAGAGGATGGGAAGCCTGCCTGCAAAAATTGTGCCAATTTTATGTCCGCCACCGCTAGGGTCGAAACTCATGGCCTCGTGGTGAGCAATATACTTCAATTATTAATGCTATTGACGTTGATGTTAAATTAAATGCATGTGCATGAATATTATTCCATAAAAAAGACATTAATGGTTGGATATATCATGAATATTATTTTATTATTGCGATGTTATCATGCTTTTCATGCATGAAAATTACATCCATGAATAAAGACTTCATTACAAACAATTATATATAATCATAATTCTTTGGGTCACTACAAGCAAAGTACAACATCATCACATACAAAAACTTGAAACTGGGAAAATAAAAAGGAGTAGGGTTGCATGTCAAACCTCAAAGGGGGTTTAATTCGCCATGTTCTCTGGTTTACTCCGGTTGTACGTGACAAGGAGTAGGGTCGCATGTCCAACCTCCTGGGTTTTCGCAGCTACGTGCAAGCAATTTATTTAAATAAAATTGAACCATATGTTAGTCCAGAAATGACCTAGTTTGTGTTGAATGGAGTTAAACCCCATTTCTCTCTCTCTCTCTCTCTCTCTCACTCCACTAAAAGTGATAAATAGAGTATGACATCACTTGTTATCTCCTGGCTTGTTTGATCACAGCTAGAGATTCTCTGTACATCTGACAAGAATCTGAGAGAATTATTATAATTGCACTCAGTTGTGTCATGGGTGAGGTTTCTGCTACCAGAAAACATTCATTTTCATAGCAATTTGGGGGCATTCTTGACATTACCTTTAGACCTAAGTGTCTGGGCCTTCACAAAGAATCACCTTAAAAATACCATTTTCTCCATTAGATACAAGATGAAAATGTCTAAATCTGCATCTCATTTATACTGTGAAGATGGCTTTCATAATGATATAACAACCCCAGTCAGGCATGTTGTATAGCTTATCATGTCGGCCATTAACAGAGATTGAAAACACCATCATGCAACACCCTTGGCTAATTTGTGTGAAAATCGCCTACCTCAAGATGTATGACTGGGAAAAAAGCTCAGATGCGGAGATTCAGATGTATGCTCAATAGACCTGATTATCACGAGCAACCTTTTATACCAGTGGTATCGTAGTACAGATAATCCTTAGAGATTACATAAAGAATATATTTTCATATTGTACCTGTTTTTGTTTATCTACTGAACCACACAGCACCTCGAGACAAATTGTATTAGCAAACGCAAAGGTTTAGATTGAAAACTTTAGTGATCAGTACCAATTGCTATTGAGTACACAAACCAAATCAGCTTTGTAAATTTTCACACTGACATAAAACCTTCTCCAATGGCCAAACTACTACCTACTTAGTTAGTTATACTTGATTGTTAAGAATTGTTTTTTGGAATCTGAAAATATGTCCCCAAATAAACAAAATTATAAAATGATCACAAATATCAATTTTAAGAGTGTGAATATATGTTGCTTTTTTGGTGCTTTTGTTGACAAAACATCTGTTAAAGATGCTTGTTATAATAGATTACATGTCTGGCATTTCTTGCTGGGGTCAAAATCATAGGAGTGGAAGGGTTGCTGTAATAATTGCAGTGTAATCTGTCCCAAAAGACTCTGGCAGAGATTCTAATAATTCTAGACATATTGGAATCTTGATTTGGTATCTGTTAACGTTCCAAACCTTAAAACTCATTTAGATATGATAAATGACCTTGCTAGTGATGGGTAGTAGAATCTGTCATTTTTACCATGTAAATGTTTCCATCTTTCATCGCATTTTGAATTATCTCCCTTTGCTAGCATAACTGTTAATGAAAGCTTTTAACACCTCATTCACATCACAGGAGATGCCAAATACCTTTTATTATATGTACAGATCATTATAAATAAAGATGATTTATAATTAAAAGGTACTCTAGAAAAGACATGAATATGTTTGTTTAAAAACAGTAAGATCAATGACCTTCTAGAACAACATATATGTCAAAATATGTATGGTTGTTAAATAGTTCTTATATTTCTGTCATTTAGAAGAACTAAACTTCTTGTTTGACATCAAAATAAACTATGACATTGTGTTTATCTAGTGTGTTAGTTGGTGGGATTGAATATTTTTTTCAAAAGAAAAGCAGAAGTGGGCTTGTTTACTAATTTTAGTTTCAGTTTTGTCTTACTGTAACAACAGTGTCAGATAAAATTTATAGTTATATCTCAATAAACTTTCATCCCACAAACTAATTAAAATAGAAAATCTCATGAAACTGAAATATTTGTTTGGGACTTGGTTTAAACATCTCTGATTACCTATTCAGGACTCTACTATGATATAGAATATATAAGACACTGATTAAGACTGTTGATGGCCATTCTATTCATCTGTGGTTGTTGCTTTGCAAAATGTCAAAGTTTTTATTTATTTATGTTTGTGGGCATTTGAACCATGCATTTTATATTAAAGAACATTCTATTGATTATTTGTATGTAATGTAATGTTGGTGAATATATTCGATCATCTGTTTTATGTTGTAAAATAAACAAGAGGGACACCATCTTATATTTGTGTATTTTTGTATATTTTCAGGTCCACCTGGTAACAAAGGTGATGCAGGTCCAAGTGTAAGTATTTTTATCATCTAAAAAGTCTAATTTGCTAATGTGTCAAAGGCACTCTAGTAGTTAAGGTGTGGGCATGCGACCGGTTTATTTTCTGTGCCAACAGCAGTTGTTAATCCTGGCAACAGGAGATTGTCAAACCCTTAAAATTAACATCCCTTTTCTCTTTCTGGTTGTAAAATGGTCCCAATCGCATTACAGAAGTATCCATTAGTTTAAATAACTGAAGCTTTGAGTTAATGAGAAATTAATGGCAATTCCAATTATAGGATATATAAAATAAAAGTATGAACTATTCAGCATTTTAAGATATTCTAAAAAAAATGGAAGCATGCATGAGCAGTTACAAGTTGGTGATAGATATTTTTTTTTTATAAAACAGTAATGATATTTAAGCATTGGAGAATATTGGTTAAAATAATTTAATAAACTTAAGATATAATTTAATGCTGCACAGCATAATGGTGGAATCATATATAAGTACAACACATTATATTCATTGCATGATATGTGTCAGTTCACTTAATATACTGTATAATGATTGCAATTTGGGTAGTCCTTTATAAATTATGGATGAAATTCCCAACAATTTTTGAAATCTGGAAATAAATACATTCATATATAATCACCTCTCCTTCCCACATGGAACCTTCTTCCCTTCTATTACCGGTACCATCATTGTACACCTTACTCATTTCCCATTCCAAATTGAAGAGATGTTTCATTTCTATTCATTTGTACACCCTATTTATATAATTGTTGTGTATTATATATTGTTATAATGTGTATTGTTTACAAATGTGTTTTGTGTGTATTTTATCATTCCAGGGCCCTAAAGGAGAAAATGGTTTTCCGGTACCCCTTTCATTTATCTCTAAATCTTACTTTCATTTCAAAACATATAGTTCCCATTTAATAATACAATGGATGATGAATATGAATGAAACCCCTACTGTGTTCAAATTCATAAAATAAAAATTCATGATTTGAATATAAAATATAAATTGGTGATGTAATATCATATCTAGGTTTGTAAAGACACAAAATTGGCCTATTAGGTTATTAACTACAGCCAGAAAGGCTAGTAATGTTGTCTGGATCCACACACAGATTTGCGACATATTGTCCCCTTTAGTAATACTTAAACTGGCTGTGAATATATTTCACTGATATATTAAACAACATGGAAATAAATTTAAATCGGCTGGGTTTTTTTAAAACTCAGTTCAAAAGGGTAGTAGCCACTAGCAGGTATTCTAATTGTGGAAGCTTACCCTGTCCCCTGCTGGACACCCATCGCTTCTTATCTTTAAATGGGGCTAGTTTGAGCTTGAATAACTACTGGATAGGAAGTATAAGGAAGTGTTTTTCCTCCAATGCATACACATCAAAATGAGCCTTGAAATTGTGAGAAAAATGAAACTGTAAAAGAGTTAGCCATTGTTTATTGAATAGAACTAGATGTTTTGATATATATGTTTCTAGTTTTGTATCCTGTCTATTCTCATTGTCCTAGATGTATTATCTCGTTTTATTTCTAGCTTTATTTTCATGCTTTGTTTGTCTTACCACCCGGTGATAATATTGGCATTAGTTTCTTACACTTTAACCTTAAAACTACATAACAACATGCAAACATACAGCTTCATGCATAATGGATAATATCAGTACAAAATATAAAGGTGTACTTTAGAAATAACAATTATATCATTCTGATGTCTATCATTTGGAACATTATTGAACTCCGTTTGATGATATCATACCTTTCAGTCTGGAGGTCTTCACATGACCAGACTTACAGGAATAGAGTGATTGATATGATATCAGTGCAGACGGTCAGGTCATGTACAAGGAGTGCTAGCAGAAGACACAGCTTATTCTGATTTTATAAAAAATCGAACTAAAAGAATTAAGCAAAAAATTCATGTTAAAAATCTCCCCAACTTTGACAGAGGTACTTAAAAAGAAAAAAGACAAACATTCTACCGTTTACTTTTTTTAACAGTGTCACTAAATTTTCCTAAACTCAATGGTTCTTTAAACTAGCTTTTTGTGTCAGAAAAGCAACAAAATGATTAGATACCAGAATGATATAGAAAAAGACTAAAATGCTATTTACTTATACCGGTAGTTAGAAGTAATAGCTTCCATAATAAATATAACATCTAAAATAAATAAAAAAATGAAGTGCTTCCAATCGTATCTGCTTTCTGATGAAGTAGAAAAGGTAAAAATGATTGGATTTTATGAACATGGGTGAAAAATGTGTTGAGACAAAATATGATCATGGTTGATGATGTCATTATTTTTAGGGATCTATGGGTTTACCAGGATGGCCAGGCCAACAGGTAAGAATATTAAATATTTTTTTCTGTAGAAATCATGCAGCAATAAAAACAGTAGTTTCCATAATTTGCTGACATTCAAAATTCTTTAAAATTCTCATCTGATGAAATGGATAAAACACGGTTTACTTTCTGACTTCACATACGTGTAGTTCAAAGAAACATGTTTTGTTTCTGGCATTCAGTTCTTCAAGTTAAACCTATAACACGGGTCTGTGTGCAGCTTTTGTCCGTCTGTGGAGAAGTAAAAGTACCAGGTGTAACGATCCATGATATAAGTAGTAGTACCATGGTTAGTAGTATGGTTGAATGATATTACACGGTATAAAACATAGAAAATAGACTGATAGATCTAAGACAACAAATCATTCCCCTGATGTTAGAATTATAAACCACACTTCTGATGTTTTAACAATATGTTCTTGTAGTAACAGACCTAAAATGCTACTCTTTGGATATACGTGGTGTTGAGTTTGATGAAAAGTTATGTTGATCCAAAGCCACCAATTGTCAAAAGGCTTATTTATGGCTGAAGAAAGTCAAAATAAACTACATGAAATCAAAGTATCAAACAGTTACTTAAATAGTATAATCTAATATGGAAGTTAGTTAAGCAATGACAAGGGTTCCATTTCCAGTTGTGTAACCAGGAATTTGTGTAAAGAGGGGCCGGGGTAGAATCGGTTCAATCTTAGTATTTGTTCAAACTGTAAAGACCCCTACGCGCAAGCGAATTATTGAAATAAAATTAAACCGTAAGTTAGTCCTGAAATGGAGGTTAAACCCCATTTCTCTCTCTCTCTCTCTCTTAAAGCTCATATAATTTGTCAAATCAATCTGGATTGTACTTTTCAGTAAATGTAGTCTGTTAAATTTTTGTCTGAAAGTTATCAAGATGAAGCTGATTTAATGCACGATTAGATTTTTTTTATATTAAGAAACATATCTGTTTGATCTTGACTTGTGTACAGGTTATTTGTGTTGGCTATATATGGTAGGTTTAGATTGTAGATCTCATACAAATCTGCTGTTGAGATTTCAGTTAATTCATGCAAATTCTATAAAATTCAAGTGTAAATCTTGATGATAGATTTTAATTTATGCTCCTGAAAACTTTAGTTATTTTTCTTCAAAAGATGCTTTCTGAGAAAAGATATCAAATATCTCATCGAAATGTAGAAATCACTGATGCATCAAAATGAAATATAGAAAAGTATCTATTTAATTGTTAACTTTTGAAACTAAAAAAATATGTCACATCTTCACATTCCTTAAGACATTCACAAATTTCTTTTGGTAAGACTATATACTGTTATTGATAAGTTTGTCGCTTGACTTAAAAAAACATGAAATACTTTTAAGTTGAAGCATGTATTAAGTTATCAATGATTACCATCTTTGAAATAGGAATGTAAGATAATAAATTATAAATTCAAGAAAAACCTTCATTCAATTCTCATAAAAAACCCATAAACAGTCAGTGAGCCATTATTTATGACTCCGCTACAAATTAATTTAAATTTTAGTGTGCCTAGCTAATCGGTTTTGTGGATAAGCCTCCATCACTAAAACCGCATGAAGAAATTGATACGAATCTGATACTTTTGACAAGGTAGATTAAACTTTTTGAATCTTGAGTATCTAGTAAATAATAAGATAAATACTTCGCTGTATAGAGCAGAGAAAAACATTTGTCGAGTCACTGATGGCAATGGTCATTGACAGCTGAAAGTCAAGTGGCATGGGGTCCCTGTGAAAATCCCTGGAGTTAAATTAGGCATCCTAATATCCTTACAATATTAAAAGATACTGACCTATATTTAAATCTTAATAGTTTTGCACGAGATATGACCTGTTTGTGGTTGGTTAAATAAATATGTAAAGATTTTTGTTTTGAAGATTTGTGATAATTTTCTATCATATTGTGATACATCTTACTCAACATGCTATTTCAATAGATTGTTATCAACTTCCTCAAGTTCATTTAACAGTGATATAAAGTACATACATGTACTTGTATTATTATTATTTTTTAACTTTAAAGGAGTCAAGTCTTTAACTCCATATCATCTACAGTTTTCGACATTGCAAACACGACATATTGGTCAATTTAAATTAACATTGATGTTGTTATCTTACCGTAAAAAGTTTGGTTTCTGATATCCAATATTTATGACAAAATGAAAATTTAAAAAATTGGCACAAAAATCGTGTGTCATATTACTTTCAAGCAACAATTTTATGAAGCGACTCGATGAACAAGGCTAAGCATATCCCATGTAGGAGAATACTAAAGGTGTAGACTGGAATAACCAAAGACTGCCATTCAATTCGGACTCTCTGCATATTTCACCGAACATAACGGATTAGAAATTACAGTAAAGAACAGAAAAGATTGAATGTAAATGAGTTTATATATATTCATATTACATTAATATATGTTTTGCGAACCATTTGTATCCATTTTTTGGTGGCAAAGAATAGCGATTTAGTTCTTTATATAAAGGAAAAACATCTTAATTTATTAACTGGGTAGATTATTGTCATTTTGGAATTTGAATAAAGCAAAAGCATCTTAACTTATACACCGTGTTAATATAGCTGGCTGTAGAAAAAACAATTCTCCGCCACATAACCTTTAAGGTTTTGCATACGCGAAGATGACAAGATCTGAATAGTGTGAAGCTATTAAAGGTTCCAATCATCTTTTTAAGTTTATATTTATTTGTGACACAAACAGCTTTTTTTCCTGATTGTTATGATTCTGTTGCGTTTAGAAGTGTATCAATATTGTCATATCTATAAAAGACCCCACATCCTCTCCATCACAATTGAGTTTTGGCATTGCCTCCCTTTAAGTTATTTGATGTTATTACATGCCAATATGGACAGGGTCCCCTACAACTATCTCTTTTTAATAGTACCTTTGTCTTAGCAAATGCTGAAAGAAAGATAAGTTATATAGAAAGAATCAGCGGAGTCATATTTATGTTGATTAAAAAGAAAATAGGAGGTTAGTCAAATATTAGGAGGGGACCAATCATTGTAATGTAGACAATTTAGTTTTCTGGTCATCACTAGAATGAACATGTACTTCCAGCCTAATATTACATACTGTTTGTGTAATGTCTGAAAGTAGATCACCGATTATCAGTTCAGACATCATCAGGTTTAAGAAAGTTAAGAATAAAAGCAGGTGTTTATCACATTCAAAGATGAAAAAAGATCATCAAGGTGAAACAATAATATATGATAAATGCCAGTATGTAATTAGGTGTTGATAGTTTAATATCTATACTGATTGATTGAGTAGTGGAGTATTGTCTCAACATGTTCTACCAGGTCATAGACAAGTTATCTCCCCATTAGTCTCCCAATACATTTTTTTCTACTATTTCTTGGAATTACAGATGTATTTTAATCAACTGATTATTATTTTTTTTAGGGAATTCCAGGTGAACAGGGGCAAAAGGTAAATAGTACATAGTTCTATTTTATATTGCTTCTGTATGTTTTAAAAAAGTTTTAAAGAAATTTTGTAAACATGATTTTTAGAAACATGATCTTCTATAAAACATTAAAAAAAAATATACTATAACAGATGTTCAATTTTACATTAAGGTTATATATTTTCTTTTGTGGGTATGAGGAGGGATATATTGAATTAGTTTTTGTTATTTATCAGAATGTTCTGCTCTACAATTAAAATGACGTACTTATGGAAAACAACTACTAATTTATTTTGGCAACATTTGGACCCGTGATTTCTCAACGTAATCAAGCTATTATCAGCGTCATTAGCTGGATCATGCCCGGAGAGAATACTCTTGGAAACATCACCCAAATAAATAAGTAGTTGTTTTGCACAAGTATGTCTTATATTTTATTGCTCTATCCAGTTAGCTGTCTCATAAAGCCAGACATTAAGTTAACTGGCATGGTTTCGAATCCCCTGTTGTACCTGACAAGGAGTAGGGTCGCCTGTCCCACCTTGTGGGTTTTCTCCGGGTCCTCTGGTTTCCTCCCACTGCTAAAGACCCCTACACGCAAGCGAATTATTGAAATAAAATTAAAACCATATGCTGGTCCCGAAATGACCTAGTTTGTGTCGAGTGGACGTTAAATCACATTTCTCTCTCTAACCAGTTAGTAAATGCCTATAAAAGATAATTAAAATGATGTGATATTTAACTACTGTATTGGATAAAATGATTGTATTCTCTTTTATTTCATCTTTCAGGGAACATCAGCAAATATAGGATATATACAAAATTTAGTTAATAATATAAAAATACCATCAGGTCCCCCTGGACCTGTAGGCTTACAAGGTCCCCCAGGTAGACAAGGATCTACAGGTTTACCTGGATCTACAGGAACACAGGTATTCATTCTTCTGGCTCTTTTATTTTTGAATGTTTTTCTTGAATTCAGATTTGACCAATACACAAATATTGTGTATTTGGATGATTCAAAATTTGTTGTGTTTCTATATTTAGCATTTTTAGTCCATTCAGTAAACGACTCAAATGTGTATATTGTCATTCACGCGTCAGCCCATTTGGTTTATACTAGTTATTTATGTAATTCTGTTTGATCTTCTCATGGGAAGCCATTTAATGAATGGGTGCTGGGGATTTGATATAGATCTGCCCATTAAAGAATTTCTGTATCGCCAGGGTAAAATTATCAAGTGGTTAATTTTCTTGTATTTGTTCAGTTCAGATACGGTACATTAAAATCATTTAAAATTTGCAAGCATTCATATTCATATTTATACCCAGCCAACTCTTTAGTAGATACATACTCTTAATCAGCAGGTAATGCACTTACATTGGGTTCATAATTAGAACATCTAAAGATTTTCATTATATTATCTATTAATAATAAATTAAACCCAATTAGGAGGAAAAACTATACAATTATTTATTGGTACATTTTTGCAGGGGTTTCCAGGACAAAGAGGCTACTCTGGCTTTCCGGTGTGTTATTAAGTTACATGATTATTTTTATATCTAATTTTATCCTCGACCCACCCACTTTTTTTAACCCGGATATGCCACCACCATTTCTGCATTTGATTTTAGGTTTTTTTCCAACTATTGAAGGAATGAGATATAAATTATTTGTTTTACTTCATGGCTACACTACTGTCTAATATAAATCATTTCCGTGATTAAAAAAAAAATGAAGATAAGATTTATTTCTGCATGAAAGATTTTTAAGTTAATAGTCAATTTTTTTTGAGTGCATGCATACATCCCAAAAATTAAAAATTAAAAGATATATATAACAAAAATATGTTTATATCAGATGAATTACAGTTGAGTAACACTCTGACTTGAAAAAGGAATACAATTAAAGTACTTTTAAATAAAGTTCTTACTTTTATGACACACCTTTCTGTGAAATGTTTGTGGGGTTTACTTCGACCTGGGTTTCTGATATGTAAATGGAAAGTTTGTTTTTTGTCTTGTTTTGTTTTGAATAACTTTTGTTTACAATTTATAAAATATAACTGCATTTTTATTATTACTTATATTTCAGCACCTGATTCAAGAATTTATGTATTTTAAGCACAAATATTCACTCATACTTCTCATAAAATTCTTGGACACTTTTTAAATTTGTTTGATTTTTGATATATTTGGAAGCACTTTCTATTTTTATTACTAAACATTTAGCATGATATATCTTAACATCTTTCAGGGTAGACAACATTGATTGTAAGGAAATATTTTAAACTCATAAAAATCAATCCTCAATGCCCTAATTGTGCAAGATTTTCTTGAGATATCACATCCAATAAATTTTTATCTTTTCTAGTCTTCATATTGGATCTGTGAGTACTGTTCCAGTTAAAAACACAAACACATATTCCCATGTTTATTATTTTAAGCACAAAATATGAAATAACTTCAAACTTTTTTTTATGTTGCTTATTTCTGTTCTGCATTGGCTTGGTCACTTTTTTGTCCCTGACTTCTTCCTGGTTATCTTTATTTTTCATTGAAATATTTGGTGATGGTGCCAATTGTTTTTCAAATTAAAAAAAGATGCTTTTCTATTATCTTTTTAATTCTATATTTAAATAAAATACATGTATTTTTTTATAAACTGGCTTCACCGCCAATATCTTATGTGTAAGAATTGATAGCATAGTACTTGTAGGAATTGATGTGTATGTATTCAGAGTAATGTAGAATAACTGACTCCGGATATGTTAGGATTAGAAGTTAAAAAAGCCATCACACCTGTTCGGTTTATTTGAGTACTAATTGTTGAGTCTGATATGTCAGCCGTAATTTAACACACACTGACTAAACTATTCAGCTATTATTAGTCCAAAAAACTGAAACCAAAATGAACTCAATCTTCAGATTAATTATGAATTTAACTGTTAAAAATGAAAAATATTAGTAGAAAGAGTTTTGAGTGCTGCTTAGTATTATGTAATAGTTACATGCATGTTATAAAATAATTACAAGATATTGCTTTAATTGTTCATGGCTTTAATGTTTTTTTATGTTGTCTTGGCTTCAGGGTCCAATCGGTCCACCTGGAAAAAGTGGCTTGCCTGTGAGTTATTTCCCTTAGTAGAAAAAAAGTTTTAAAAACTAATTAACAATAAACTGATAGTTGGTTATGTCATTATGAAAATGAATTATGCTTTTTTTGTAATCAGATAGTGGCTACTGTGACTTGTAGTTAATCAATTCATTAAATAATAAAAATGTACTGCATGGCAAAAAATTAACATTTTGTCAGTGATAAGCATGAAACATGGAATTAATTTAATACCATACCAGTAATGATAAATGTCTTTCTTTTTTTGTATTGTTTATTTTTTCAAACAAATTTTGATTTCAGGGATCAACTGGTGAGAAAGGAGACAGGGGTGAAAAGGTAAACAAATGAGGCATTGCATTACAATTGTTTAAAATTTCATGACCACAGATATTGCAGCCAATTGTGCCTTGAGTTTACTTCAAATATAATGAGTTATGTTTTTCAACACAAGAAACCCAGAATTTGGAATTCATTTAATTTTATAAAAAGTATAATACGTTCATATTTGAAATGAATTCTAAATCTTAATAACACCCTTTGTGCACTTCAGTGGGGAATATAACTGAATTGAAGATAAAAGTTAAATTGATATATTATATTTATCTTAATTTTAGGGTGAAGGTGGTGAAAAGGGAGAGAAAGGAGCGGTTGGTTTACCAGGTTTTGATGGTATTAGGGGTGATAAGGTACAGTCGTTAAATTATTAGACATATTTTTTTTCTTTTTATCATAAGGAATGTAGTTTAAAAAATAAGGGGATCCATTATCAATATCACATTTATAATTTTCCTTTTTCTTATCCACAGAGACATTTACTTTTTCTTGACATACAGGTTGTTGTAGAGGAAGATTTTATTTATAACTTCGTTTTTCCAGTCAGGATATTGGTCAGACACATAAATGAAGTTCTTCAAAAACACAGATTTCTATCTTGAATGCACTAGCATACAAATAGATGCTTTGATTTTGATTGTATAAAGAATTTCTTTCTTGCAGGGCATTAAAAGATCTATCAAATTAGATGGAGAAAGTAGTTTTAGAGAAGTCATATCCTTGAAGGTACAGATTATCTCCCTTGACACAATATTACTTCCCTTTAATTTTATCTGTTATCTCTGAACAAAAATATTTTGTTTTATTCCCTTATATTTTCTGTGATATAATTTAATACAGATATTAAATTGATATAAAATGAAACATTTCCGATCTGATGAATAATTTACGGATGTTTGGCAGAGGTAGTAGTTGTTTATTAAATAGAACTAATAGATTTGATTTCATTTTAGGGATCAACATATGAAGTGATAACAATAAAGGTTTGTTGTACATGACATTGGCATGGTGTTTGGGTGCAGTTTTTAACTACCATAGTTGTTTTTTTACAAAGAATTTTATTTACAGAGTATATGTTGCATGACAGATGTTAGTCCTGTGATGTTTTTTTGGTTGCTTGCTATTTATTTTTTTAAATATATATATATATATATAAGTCAATTGAAGAACAACGGTTTAATACTATGAAAATACAAATATTATCAGTACTTAAGTTTTATTATGAGCACTTTCTGTTCAGGTTAACTTGGCCAAGTGTGATAATGAACTTTTTCTGTACCATGACTAAGTGTGAGAATGAGCATTTTCTGCTCAAGTTAAGCAGATGCTTTATAAAGGTGCAAGTAATGCATAAGTGTCACCTATTTATTTTGGCATTAAGGCAGGCTTGTTTATTAATTCTGAATTATTGTTCTTCAAGCTAACCCCACTGTTATGGAAAATATTATCAATTTCCGTAATTCAAAAATTTGTGTTTTGAGATTATCCCGAAGAATATTGCTCCACATTGTAGAAACTTATTTGCATGTTGAGTTTATAACTTAGTGTGTTGTTGTTTGTGTTTTATGTCAATGTTGCATGTTATGCATGGTGCATGTTCGTGTTTTAGGGTGATTTTGGACCACCTGGTTTACCTGGCCCGCTTAAACTTGAAGATTGGGAAACTAGGATAATAGAAATAAAGGTAGGAGTCGAAAAAAAATAAAAATCACAGTATTAAAAGTATAATCTGAATGTTGGAAACTGTTTTTTAAACGCCCAGATTTTCATGTGGACGTATATTGTCGTCACCCACATTTGATTTTGTTGAAACTTGAAATATAGGTTTATATCTCAAAGATTTTGGTTCTGTTCAATGATTGCATGTATTTGACTGCAACTGCCTGGATTATGATCCGTGAATGTAATAAAAATCACATTTTTAGTCTGTAGACAATCCCTGAGGTCACAACTTTTATCTGATTCTGCTGAAACTTAAAATTTTTGTTTATATCTGGGTTGCTTTTGATAATGACACATATGGACCGTAACTTCCTGAATTTGACGAAAAATCACAATTTTCATCCGATTTTGTAAACTGTTCAAATATATCACTGTTGCACCATAATGACAGGTAAGTTCAAATTTCATGAAAATCGGACTAAAAATGACTAGCCCCGGTACGCAAGTAGTGTAAAGTATGTAATACCAAGGTTGTGGCCCCTGTAGAATTCCCAATTTTAATCTGATTTTGATGAAACTTGAAATATGTGTTAATATCCCAAAGCAGGAATGTAACTTTTCCCATATATTCCGGACATGTCTTACATGATTTTCCAAACGTCCTACCAACAATATGCTTGATCAATTTATGGTGAATAATGTTCTAAATTCCAAAGTAGATTAACTGTAAATGAGTGTATAACTACTACTGGTTGGATAATTATAGTGTTAAATACTATAATGTGTAAGCTAACCTTTAACAGTCATTCAGTTCACGGTTTAAGTAACCATTTCATTATGTAAGAATTGACCATATGCCCCTACCGGTCACATTTTTAGCTTGTTCTCTGTCCATCTCTTGCAAAATATGGACATATCTTGCATGGCAACCACTTGTTAAGCAACAGAAAACTGGACACAGAAGTAGTTTTCTGAATTTGTAATATTTTATCATAGCCTGTATTCAAAGTTTTGACTTGACCAACAGAATTGGAAATTAGTTTTATCAAAATCATATTAGACCCTCATAATATCATGCTTAAGCCTACCTTTAAGTTTTTGAAACAATTATTCAACAGAAGGTATCTGTATCACATATTAATTTATGTACCGTATTTCCTCGAATACAACCCCGGCCTCGATTACAACCCGGGCCTCGAATAGAACCCGGGGGTAAGGGGGCGTTGAGATAAATACAACCCGGGTCTCGAATATAACCCGTGTCTCTAATATAACCCGGGTCTAACGTAAAATCTGAATAATCCCTGTCAAAAAACAAATTAATTAATGATCCCTGCACAGGAATAAGAATTGTCTCATGTCACGCACAGAAAGTTTAGCCTTCGTATTTGCAAGACCGACCCTGTCTGCTTGTTTTACTTGTCCAATTGTCACTCCTATAGAAGATTATGAAACATTAATTTGGGTCTGAAAAAATACAACCCGGCCTCGATTATAAAACGGGCCTCGAATAGAACCCGGGGGTCGGGGGGTGCTGAACGAAATAGAACCCTGGGGTTATATTCGAGGAAATACGGTACAAAAGTTTAATATCAGATAAATTTTTAGTGAATACGGTCATATATTGCCATCACCGCTGTGCTTGTTCTCAGAGGCTTATGATATTTCCAATTTTATTGAGATTTATATACACTGTTTATGTTACTTGTAAATGCTTGACTCCCAGAATCTACAAAAGAATAAATACGCAACAGCCTTTGTGGACAACTTTCCTGCTGTGAATGTACATTTTGTTGCCTACGTTTTGCATGCTTTAAGTTCCTTTGTTGCATGATACATATTTTTTAAAGATTTGTTTGAGATGTTTGAATATTTGAATAATTGATTTTAATGAATTATTTAATTCAGAATATGATTTGCTTTAAAATAAGTAAAAAATGCTTCCTTTTAAAATTTTGCTGAAGATTCATTGCTGTAGGGAACATAGTGTGGTATTTAAAAGAACAGTGAAATAAAAAGAACTTGATAATTTTAATATTGGGTTTATGTTTACATCACAGGGAGAACCAGGAGAAGGTGGACCTCCAGGACCTAAAGGTGATCTAGGACCATCTGGTTTACCAGGGTTTGATGGCGTACCAGGACCACCAGGTGATCAGGTAAAATATTTTAATTATCACATATCCAGTTTTAAGACACTACAATAAGAAATCAAAAGATAAGGCAGTAGTTTCACTCACATGGCAAAGTTTACCTATAGCATACATAATGGCATATGACCGTCTTCATTAGTCTTATTGGGGTAGAAAGGGAAGACATTATTAAACTTCATTACATTTAGTTTTAAACTAAAATGTTTTCATTGGCATTAAATTTCACTAATCATAAATTGACAGCCACATTTTGTTATAATAGTGGTATTTGAATAAATATATGTAAAACCAAGGTCCCATGTACACATCGGCGTGCATGTAAAAGATCTCTTGGCCGTTGATATTCGATATAATAGTACACCACAGCGCCGCTGCCCGTGAAAAATTTCCCTCATTGCACACTGTAGTCCAGTTTAGGTGCAGTTTAGGAGCAGAACAGTAGGAAGTTAAACCTCATTTCATTTCCAAAATATTAGCGATTTAGACCCTTTAATTCTTTTTTAATATCCAAATGCATAATGTTTTGTTAATATTTATTTTACAGGGACCTGCTGGACCAATAGGACCAGCTGTAAGTAAACTAAGTTTTTATACGCCCACAAATAATTGTAGAGTTATGGCCGTTGTTTCACCTTGTGAATGCTTGAATGATAAAAGTTATCATCTTATCTGTATCAAATATATGCATTATTTAAATTAGTGAATCGAAGAAGCCCTTTGAATTTCAGAAATTTCCATCAATAACTTCTAAATGTATGGCCCTTGTTTTACTTTGTTGAACTGGTGAACTTTTCGTATGACAAAAGTTATAATCTGATCTGTATGAAATTTGTATTCATTATTTGAATTAGTAAAATGAAAAAGCCTTTGTCAAATTTCAATAGTTTCTGTAAATTACTTCATGTAATACTTTTCGAAACGAGGGTGGGATTAGGGTTGTTTAAAATAGATAGAGTGGAGTGGGATTCAAAGATGTTGTTAGGTAGCATTGACACATTTGGTCCATCTCTTACAGGGCCCACCAGGAAAGGATGGTGTACCAGGCGAGCCAGTAAGTACCAAATCTATTCAAATGCAATTGTTTTAATGTCATATTGTTCATGTATTAATGCATTATTTATTATACAGAAAAAGAAGACATAATTTTGACAAATCATTTCCAAAAATTCATTCTGAAATACAAGAAGAATCTTTCTTTGATTTTGTCTGCAAAACTGATTGGTTTTCTTCTTCTGTGTAATTTTAGGTAATAAAAAGTAACAGTCTATTTAATAGATTTACAATTTGAAATATTGTTTTTGAATAACAATGTTGTTTTTGAGGTGATTAAACAGTTGCTGGTATTCCTGATCATAATAAAGGAGGAGAAATTGTTTTTATTTCAACAACATTTTTGTTAAGACACTGTTCTGAAATAAGATTGGGTAACAGGCTAACTTCCTCTTTTGAAATTTGGAATACTTGTTAGAAATAGAAAGTACTATTAATTCTAATTTAATGACTGGCATATCACATCAATAATTAGACTGTCACTTTTGAAAAAAAAAAGATAAATGTATTCAAAGACACAATTTGAAATGCACAAAACAAATAAGCCTATGCAGTCTAAAAACATTTATCCTATGGTATTATACATATAAGTTCCTGAAATAACATAAATTGCTCATGTTATTAAAAATTTGCAAGAAAGACATCTCAGTATATGTTGTATGTTTCAAATGTACCGTATTCTTCAGATTGTGTCGATAAATACTTGGGACTTATTTATGATAACTTAACAGATGATTATATTAAAAGCATCTTCATTTAAGTTTTCATGCAGAAGACCCCTATTTATTGAAATTATGAGAGTGAATTGAATCATAGTGCTTTGGCTGATTGTATGATTTTGAAATGTTTTAAACAAAATTGAAAAACTAATATTTCAGATAGTGCTTTTAGATTAAATGCTTTAATAACAGTTATGATAGATTTAGTTATTCATAACTTACAGGATGATATCAAATTTAAATTTTTTTGAAGAAATCATTCTGGGCGAAAAGATTGTCTCCCTAATGAGATGTTCCCTTTTTGAATAGAGAAAATAAGGCATTTATTAAACTGACAAATGATGATTGATGAATAAAAAAAGAGAGGTTTATTAATCAGACTTTCAAGAATCTCTTTCAAATTAGGAATTCAGGTGGGCACAGAGTGGGATTTTGGTCCCAAAGTTACATAAATAAAGCTTTTTTGGACCAGTTTTTATTTATTGAATTTATGAGCTGAAATGGCATGAAAACACGTCTGGAGTCGTCCAGTTATCAAAAATTTTAGGGGGAAGCCCTCTATACTCCCAGATTCTATATGTTATTGGTTGCAACTAAAATTTTTCTATAGTTTCATATCAAAATCCCCACGCCTCAGTTTATCGGGTCCATATGCCTATTTGTTAAATATAAGTGGTCCTTTAATGCGAAAATTTACAAAAAAAGTAACATATATAGATTAAGATTTAGAAATAATGTAATCCAAACATCCAAATTATCGAAAATGTATAAAATATAACTTGTGAGCATGGTAAACCTCTCTTAGATAAGACTATGTTTCAATATTTATGTAGAAAATTTCTTTATATCTACATAGAATATGTATACAACTTTCTGTCTTTTGGTTTCTTCGATTCATTCTCTTCTATTCTTGTCTATCTTTCTTTCTGATATTATTCTCTATAATATGACATGAACATGTGAAATATGTGTTGTGCTATCCTGTGCACTTCGCTGCCGGTTCCTAACACTGCTTTGCATACTAACAGGGTCCGAGAGGATTCGTAGGGATGAAAGGGGAGATGGGATACCCTGGTCTCCCAGGGCGGATGGGTGTTAAAGGAATGAGTGGAACAACAGGTAGACCGGGGCTCACTAAATATAATGGCAAACCAGGCCTTCGAGGTCTTCCAGGCATACAAGGAAAGATAGGCCCTTTAGGATTAAAAGTGAGTTGAGGCATGTAAACAAATTCTATGGTAATCTGTGCATGTATTTTTGTTTTAAAACTATTGTGTGGAACTCTCTCTTTAATGGTTTTGGGTACTTTTCACTACACTTCTCATCAAAGTATACTTTCTTGCACATTAGTAAACTTGACTGTTCACTATATTATTTTGAGAAAGCATAACATTACACTATATTGCCTTTACCGTTTTTTAGGACTTTGAATTTTGTCTAATGGTTTGGATTGTTCGTACTTGGTTTTATTTTATCTCTCGAATTTTGCACCTTGTCAGTAAATCTTGCACTTGGAGCACATGAAAAAAATAGCGGCATCTGGCTAAAGATTTGAATTTTTCAAAAGAACATTGCCAGTCATAGACAAAACCGTCATAGAAACACAGAATGACTCAAACTAAATAGAGAAAAACAAAGCTATGGACTTACCAACCAGTGAATACTAAATTGGGATCGCATGTTTTTTTGCATTTTCAAATTTTCATGGCACACTTAAGAAGACCTTACAGCACACTTAGGAAGATCCCACTGATTGAGAATCACTGATCTATCTAATTCACAGACACAGCATTTTCAATGTGCACATAATTTCCCCAAAGCAAATGACTTTGAAAGTTTGTAATGCTCTTGCATCTATTCCAAATATCTTTTGTGCAGAATCATTAATTATAGTGATAAATGACTCGTGAAAAGGGACTTTCAAAAAGCAATGGAATAGTTTTGATATTAATGATAATGCTTTAGTGAGCAGTCAGTATTTTTTTTTAAAGATCTGTTTTAGTAATCTACTTTTATATTTTATAACTTTGATTAATGCATGCTGTTATATCTTTTAAGTTCTTCTACTTTAATTTTTCTTACACTTTGTTCTTAAAAAAATGAACAATAACAGGTGATTAGTCCTTTTTAATTAACTTTAAAACATTACTAAATGCTAGTGCCTTGAATGTGCACACGTTCACCGGCAGCGCGTCAAAATAAGGTAAGGTAACAGTAGCACGGCTAGTAGATCTATCTGCTTGTGTTACAGGGAGAAAAAGGTGCTAGGGGGGGCCGTGGGGTTGGGTATGACCCTGACGGAAATTTTCCTGCAGGATTTATCCAGGGCCCTCCAGGTCCACCAGGAACGCCTGGGAAGAAGGTAATGTATGGTATCACCAGTGCTTCTTGTTTAAGACTGAACCTTTAGTTATATTGTATACTAGAACTTTGGTTGTTGCTGTTTGTCTTATTTGTAAGCATGGCTGCTACTAACATTAGGCATTGTCATGTGATATATAATAAATTGATGTCTTGTATGTATCATTATCTTATCATCACTCATGATCATTTAAACCATTATTTTATGTAGTAGCTTTAAGCTAAACATCAAAATATAGGTTCTGTTTATTAGCTTTTTTTACAGACAATAATTATATTCAAGGTTACCTTTTGCTACAGTCACAAACCTAAAACAAAGCTGATATTTCTGCATTGGATTCTTGTGGATTAAATATTAAAATCCATCATTTTTAAAAGAACTCTTGGAATTTATATCCAATGGAATTAATCAATTTTAGTAATTTTATTAACTGCAACAAAAGGTGCTTAAGCTAGATTAAGTGACTGCAGCAAATGATCATGTTAGTTAATTAAGAAATTATGTAATGTGATACTTATGTGATTGGATATGTTCTCATAGTCTTGTGGATCTGGAAAACGTAGACGAACTTGTCGTATGGAAGTAAGAGATATTGTCTCGGTTAAGAAGAATAGAAGACGGAACCGTAAAACTCGCGTCCCCCGAAATCTTAAAGACTTGCTTAAGATTCCAACAGAGGTATTGAGTAGTTCAACTGTAGAAAATCTATTCTGTAATTTTTAACATTTGCTGCAGTCAACAAATTTTTTTATAGTTAATGGTGAAGGTATATCTGTATTTATGTTTCCTTCCTTTTTTGGTCATATTGGTTGGATACGTCGCATTAAAGACATTATTTTATTACCAGTTAAATAAATGGAATGTGAACAATATATTGGTCGAGTAATAGATTGATCATAAAAGTTAGAAACTTTGTTGTCCTTGTGGTGATATTAAAATGTTTTAAAGCAATTTGTAGTGATAACAAAAAAGGCAGGAAACAACCAGATTAATATGTTGAATAATTTCTTTAAAAACATCATTTATGCATTCTTTTGCTCTAAGCAAACTCTTCACATAATTGTGATAATAATTTAGACAGGACCATATTTAGCAAAAAAACAAAATACACATTTTAGTTATAGCTCACCAATTTTAAAAGACCTTATGGAATGAATAATGCCCCTGTTTGATTTTAAAGGATAATTGATAAACTTGACAGAATCAAAAATATTTTAGATAAATGTGTTAAAATGGTTCTGTCTAACATGACTATAATTTCATCATAATTATATTTTTAATAAGATTAGTTTAAATAGTATTTCTTCTATCTGATTACTTTCCTGCTGTAAGCTTATTTTGTAAAATAAAAAAAATATAAAAAAATAAACAAAAATATTATCACATTTCTTTTAAAAAATTATGAGGGCTCACTTAATGAACTTATAGTATCATATCTAAAATTATAGCTGAAATATAACTAACAAAATTAAGTTTAAAATGGTGATGGTGTCTTTGTCAAATATTGTAAGATGAGATTTCTTTGTATTTATATTTTGATTGAACTTGTAAGTAAAGATATAATACCACTTAAATAATTATTGGTCTTTTCTCGAAATTGTAATTATTTAACTTATATCAAAAATTCAGGTATATGCTTAATGGTAGATTTATATATAGCCATATTTTATCCTCCCCTTTATTGAAGATGCATATTTCTATTTTTTTGACATTATTTAGTTTCAAAGTGTATTAAGATATATCTATTCTGTGTTGTGTTGGGTTTATGAATGTATGCAGTTGTGCATATACTTGTAATCCACTATAGTATTATATATATTGGTTTCAGTTCTGAATGCTATCATTTATGGCTGTAGTTATTATGATATTTTGTGTATATTTATATTCATATTATGCATTGTTGTTGTATTTTTATGAGAATTATTTTATTTTTGATTGTACATATTATGTATATCTCACATGTTTTGTTAATGTACGTATCGTTTGGCATCATGTTGATTCTGTAGGTTATTTTCAGAGCTTCCCAGGGTGTAGCGGAGGGTCCTGGATAAAATCAAACCTTGGCTATAGGCATTTTTCTATATATACTTTTAGATTATTCTCTTTCTTGGTGGTGGTGTGGTCACTTTTATTGTTATTGATGGGTTTGGGGGGTATTTTAAATTTCCAGGTCCCTCCCCTTAAAGGAGACCCTGATGTTTAAAAAAATATAACATAAATATTCTAGTTGATTCACGATATATCTATTTTTTCATATTCTGTAAATATAAAAATTGTTTATTTTTCTATGGATATAATTTATCATTCAAAGATTTTTCATTTAATTTGAAATGCATATTGTAGCTTCTATGTTTTATGATTGTCGATATACATTGCTGATTGGCATAATCATTATAAGCATGCCTTATTTTCTATCTCTTTCTCTTTCTGCCTTCTATAGGGTGATATTGGTTTGCCAGGAGTTGCTGGACCCAAGGGAGAATCTGGGGAAAAGGGCAAACGGGGCAAAAGGGTAAATACTCAACATGTGATTTTATCTACGTTTGGCTTCCAACCTCCTAGTCCTGCATGATTATTGGTAATTGATTCTCTGCATGTTCCAGATTCCGTCGTGTTTTTGTCCTCTGTATGTAAATTTATCTTTTGTATAAAAACCCTGCCATGATTTTAATGTGAATCATGAAAAAGATGTTAGCAATTTAATTTTTTAAACTAAATTATAATGATACTCTAAATCGGAAATGACAACACGTTAAACTTGATGTAATTACATGTAATTAGACCCCTTACCATTAATGTCAATTTAATCTTTGGTTATAATATTTGTTATTTTGATATTTGACTCAAATATTTGCGGATAAATTATTTAAAAGAATTAGATTAATTCAAACTTTATTTCATTTAGAATTGATATTGACTTTTAAAAAAGAAAAATTAAGAATTATTTCTTACCATTCAAATAACATAATGTTAAAATATGAGTCAATGGTGGTGTTAATTGTAGAGAATTAAAACTGGTATCTTATCTACCTGAAGTTAGTCCAGTACTAGCATTATAGTCCTCCAACTACAACTCCAACTACCCCTTTTAAAGCCTTTGTGTTCAGTATTGCAAAAATGCAATCTAATTAAAATACAGATCTTTATTTCGTTTCGTTTTTTATACTTTCAATGGCCTACACTACATGTTGATCTAACAAGTTATAGTCAGAGTTCACGTTCTGTGACGTCAGGTACCAAGCAAGCGACATTTGCCCTGATAACGTCAGTCATTCGATAAACGAATAAGCGACCGCCATGCTTTTTTTTTTATCTACTTTTGCTTGGTTTTGATTTCAATTACTGCTTATGTCTGCCCACAGTTTCAGGCAAAAAAGGTCAAACACTCTATTAGACAGACCATTTCAAGCAGAACACGAGTTAAATAACAACTCTTCCAGGTCCAAGTGTAGTAAAGACAAGTAAAACGAAATTTTAAACTATAAAAACGAAACGAAATTGGATCTGTGTTTTAATCAGTTAGGCAAATATGTATCCCAAAGTCATAGGAATGGATCAGCCACAGTTAATTATGTAAAAAACATCAAAATGTTAGGACCCCCTTATTTTTTACTATATAAATTTGTGTGGATCCCTGTAATTCTTGTTGTAAATAGCATGCAAACCTGTTTGTCGATAGTTTTAAGTGTTTTCCTTAAAATGTCTTTGAATTACAATTAAAAGATGTTGAATATTTGTGTGTATCAAATGCATGATATGTGTATCTCTTGTGGTGTCTGATAGATTAACTGGTATTAGTCCCTTGTGTTTTCGTGTTACACCGTTATTAGTCCCTTGTGTTTTCTTGTTTAAAAAAGGTTGAAATCCTAAACATAATGTTTATTCAAGGTAGAAAGAATATTAGTTGCGGTTCTTGTTTTGCATGTTATTATTCCATCTCTTTCCCTAAGATATTGTTTGATTCATTTACAGATTTTTAATTGAAATTTTTTTTTTGATTTCTACTATTGAACTTATTATGAATTTAAGTAAATGAAGCATTTTTACAATTTTTGCTGAATTTTTATTTTTCTGCCCATAATTGCATATTTAGTTACAAGTAGCGTGCATCATTCAATTTTAAATATTAGGGTCGTAGAGGCAACAAAGGTGATCATGGTCCTGAGGGTCGTGTTGGATTCCCAGGCCCACAAGGTCCACCGGGTGACAAAGGTGATACAGGAGCTAAAGGTAGCATAGGGCTACCTGGTCAACAGGTATGTAAATCTCATTTTCTCAAACAAAAAACGAAAACCTTGTCTCACAGATTAGATATGAAATCTAAATTGTTGTTGTGGCTCTGATATTTGATTAGAATTTATCATGACTTTAATTGATCTTAAACAATTCATCAGAGTAAGCATTAATAAAACTTAAGCATGAACAGTTATGGTTATAAAATCATTTTTTTCTTAAAACTTACTACAACAGGGTATTCAAGGTTATACGGGTAGAAATGGTGTCGATGGTAGACCAGGAGAACCAGGACCTCCAGTAAGTACTGTCAGGAAGCATTTTCTAAATAGCACCAGAATCCAGCTGGAACAGCTGCTCTATGGCACTTTTACAATGAAACAATATTGGAATGGGAATAGATATAAAAAATAAAAATTCAAAGTAAAAAAACTATAACATATAAAAGGAAGGCAAAAGTATATCAGAGAATTTATAAAAAAGGCTAAAACATGTTAAAAGCGAAGTAAACTTATAATCAATTAAAAGCTTTACCGGTAATAAATAACTATTCTGTAAGATTCTTTTTAAAAAAGCTGAAACTTGGACTAGTTTTTGTGTTGAGGGACAAATCATTCCAATGTTGAAGGACAATATTGTTGTCAGTCATTATCACATATAGGATAGAACGGTTTAAACACGTTCCAAATATAATTTCAATACAGAGATCATTGCTACAAAAAATGCTTTATGAAGATGTCAAGAAACAGAAGTGATGAATGCAAATAGAAAACACAAGTTATTCTGCTATTTAACTGACTGAAGTGACACTGTTAAGTGATAACAGATACACATGCGAAATCCTGACCACTAATAATTCCTTCGAAGACCAAAAGTTGTTACATGAGACTGTGGGATAATATCTGACAATTTAAAAAAAATAATTGAATGTCACTAGATAGAGAAAAAATCGAAAATTTTTGTGCATTACCATAAGTGTAGAATGAATAAAAACAAAGGAATGTACAGACAATTTTGTGCAAGTTTTAAGGTATATAGTGTTTTAGCAGGAAGACTGAAGACTGACTAACAGAATTACAATATCTGTAATCTAAATCTGAAGTTATTAGAGAATTTACATGATAATCGACGTGACACACTAGAAACTGAAATCCTAGTTTTAACACTGAAATAAATAGTAATGTTGTCAACTTGTCTTTTTAGCCATTCATGATCGCCCAAATAGCTTTCTTTGACGAAAAATTAAAACTAAACCAAATAATTTTTTTTATTTTAACAATTATTTGTAGCAATTTGGGGTAAAATTAAGATTTCCGTGATTCAAAAAATTTAATAGTTGATTTAAAGCATAATTTCCTTCCTCTATTTATGACTTTATCTGTGCCGTTGTCACACTTGGTACACAGGGGTCCAAAAACTGAAATTGTTTATCTGAATAGCTTGATTTACCAATATAACAGCATTAAATTAGATCTATTACAGAACAATGTACAACAAGGTAAAAACTTAATGACTTGAATGATGCATTCATTAACCCTTTTGGTTCGCTATAAATTATTTTGCATGGAAAATTATGTATCTTAGGATCTATTGAGTACAGAATTTGTTAAAAAACAAACTTTTCTGATATTTTTTTTATTTGTATTTTACTTCATTTACAAGATTTTCTACAAATTTCATATCTATTAATTAAACATCCATTTACCTTTTTTTTGTCATCTGAGAATGCATTTGGATTTTTTCTTTAATTTTATATTTATTGTTATGAATAGCTAAAATAAAAGCATTGCGGGTATGAAAGCTATCACTATTTTTAATGCCATTTACTATTTGATGATGAAGAAAGTTTACTCCTTAGATTGAAGGCATCAATTATCAATTTTTTTGTTGTTGGTAAAACCTATAACTTAATAGGTAATTTTATTAGACCCTCTCACATTAAATTTACAATAACTTTGAAGCGGCAAATTATTTTTCATAAGTTACTTAATTTGCCTAAGCTATTAAATTAGGCAAGCTGATACTAGAATGTGAGCAATGGATACCAAATCTAAAATTAATTTAAGCACAACATGATATAGAAATTAAAGATCTTTATTTTCATGGTGAAAGTGATAATGGCAAAGGATGTATGAGATGATGATATAATGTGAAGTATTTAATATTTGTAGGGTCATACAGGTGATAAAGGTGATTATGGTGATCAAGGTCCACCAGGTTTATCAGGAATGATTGGACCACCTGGTTTACCAGGTCCTCCAGTAAGTAGCCACCATAGACTGAACAAGTATAAACCCACGTACTCTTAAATCAAAATATTATTATGTTTGCTGAGTATTTAATTAAACTGTAATGATTTTTATTTCACTACCCTAAAGCACTGGTATCAGAAATTTACCCCCCCCCCCCCGACTTTGTCAAGTTGTGTTATATTCATGTAATATTAATATATTACAGGGTGAACCTGGGTCATTAGAAGGTGGTATTGGTGGTGGTAGTGGTGAAGGGGTAAGTGGTTTAATTAATTCGATCAAATTTCATGCCGGTATACTTTTTTCATTAATTTTTTTTGCATTTGTGATCAAATTAAATCTTTCATATAACAGCAATCTTTTAACTATTTGATTCTCAATTGAAAATATTAAATATAATAAAAGTTCTTTGAATCTTTTTTTTCTTAGTTACCTGGTCCTCCTGGTCCCCCAGGTGTTATGGTAAGTATACATGCTCTGTTATTATTAAATTCTAAAATATTTGAAAAATATTTGAAATAGAAGAAACCCCAAAACTTTGTGCATCTTTATCCTCAATTTTTTTTCTTATTTTAGGGTCCAATTGGTTTAGAAGGACCTCCAGGGACAAAGGTAAGTTTGGAAGAAATGGATTTTTAAGGGAACTTAACTCTACCATTTCTAATCAATAGTAAGGTTTATAGAAAATTGTAATTGTTAATTGTTATTGAGTCAACTGATGTGGTTTTATTTCCCTGGTTGTACATGACAAGGATTATTAACACCTGTCCAACCTCATGGGTTTTCTCCAGGTCCTCCGGTTTCCTCCCGCTGCTTAAAAACCCTAAGCGCAAGCAAATTATGAAATTAAATTGAACCATTAGTAAGTCCCGAAATGACCTAGTATGTGTCGTTAATCTAACTTAAGGTCACATTCCAAATGCTTCATGTTATTTGCATGATTAACAAATCTTCCGCGAACGTAACTTTTAGGCTAAACAAATCAGTTGCACTAAAACTTTCTTGACTTTGCAATACTTTATTATATAACTTTGAATTGATTAATCTTTAAGGGTGATCGAGGCCATCCAGGATCAAAGGGTGACCATGTAAGTTCCTTGTATTGTTTTCTGTTTGAAACATTTTCTTAGTATGACATCTTTTCAAATTGATATTTATATACAAATTTTACATCCACTAAAGTAAAAAAGATCATCAGGCCATAATTGAAAGACGTAATTGATGATTTTGAGGGACCCATAAAAATTGTTTGTAAATAACTTTTAAATTAAATTAAATGATTGATGATAAATAGTAGTTTGTTTAATTAAGTATGGTTTGAGGGTCGAGAGCGAGACATCTAAGTAATATATTAATACTCGTTAGCCGAGTGTTGTTTCAATATATTACGCAATGTCTTTAGCTTGAGACCATTAAACAACTTCAAATACAGAAACTATCCTGCATGATTTTCAATGAAATACGTCATGTAAGTTCAATATTTCATCTAGTTGAGAAATGTATGATTGGCAAGTTGCCTGTACATCAAAGAATGTCCTCACATCTGTATTTCAATGATAAAGTTTGCTGTGTCAAGGGGAATAACTCTGAATTAAAATAATAATCCCCTATTGCTGCTATACTGTTGTTAGCCCTAAAAAATAAGCTTATTAGTTTGATATTGACAACAAAAATTATATTTCAAATTATTTGAATGACTTAATCTATGAACATTTTATTTTATTGACTAGGGACCTAAAGGATCAATGGGAGATAGAGGAATGTTTGGATTGCCTGTAAGTTGTCGTCTGCATGCTGTACCTTATTATAGATATTTATATAGGAGTAGGACTGCATGGTATATGGTGTTTGGGATTTCAAAAATTATTAGTTGTAAAATAGATTAGTTGTAAATCAAACCAGTCTATTAAAAGAATTTAAGAAAATCTATATATAATTTTGGAATAAAGAATTTTTTTGAGTGGTGTTTGGGTGCATGTTTTATTGGGAAGGGAATCAATTAAGTACCGGTAAAACAATTTTAATTGTAGTTTTTGTGATTATTGATGATGATGTTGTTCTGTGTGAAGCACCTTGCACAGTGGTGATGTGTGTTGCAAACACTGCACTGTGCACTGCACAATTACATAAGATATTTATTAAGAAGTGTATCACTGAATTATATTATTATATTATTTATATCACAGATTATAAAGAATGTACAATGTATGGTTATAATAAAGTATTTAAGGAATGGGAGCTCTTTGACATAGGTTAAAATATAGTGTTGAATTGGGTTGATTTGATCTGTTAATTACAGTAGAGTAGGCATAGCAAGAGTCGTATTTCAAGCCTGATCCTCGTAATGGTAAAATGATGCCTATAGAATAGCCAATGAATTTAATAATGATAAAGATATAGTCCAGATCCTCAGGATCTATTTGTTTAGTTTTTTTGTTTTGTTTTTTTACTTACACAGTCGGCTGTTGGATGAAACATCAGTTATAACTTGACATCATTTTATAAATAAATCACGATATAAAATTTAATTCAATGTTTTAACCCAAGTCAAAGAGGTTGTCTTCTTTTTAAGTCAGTAAAATATATTTATACAATAAATTGTTTGTAAGGCTGATGGCACTGCTATGCACTTGTTATATATATGTAGGGATCAATTGGTGCCCCTGGCCCCCCAGGACCCGAAGGGCCCCAAGGAGAAAAAGGGAATGATGGTGCCCTGGGTCCTATGGTGAGTGTTGTCTTAGTGTTGAGAATGTGCATGCAGAGCCTTGCATGGTGTTAATTCTTAAGCATGATGGGGCTATTTCAACCTTCTGGATTATGTTTTGATTGTAGATATACGTATAATTACGAATTTAAACAAGATCAAGTCTTTTTTCATGTTTCTTGATTAATTATAGTCCTGATTAGTGAAGTAAACTTAAACACTGGGTGTAATTAGGCAGGAAACATGAAGTTGTCTTCTAGAACTTATGAATGAATCTTTCTTGCAGCTTTCAAAACACTTCTACTTTCATTTTCTCACATCACTTGCAGTAGTAGTTGGTAGATATTAGTAGTTCAGTCATGTAAAGAATGGAACAATCTTTCTACACTCACAGAATGTTACCTCACTACACTTTGATTTGACAAGAAGTCAAGCACCGTTACAAATTCCTGCCCTGTTGCAGGGAGAATTTTCACAGATGGAAACAGCATGAAAGCAGAATAATGTCTTAAAATCACAGAATATTTGTCCCTTTCTTCATTCATATTCAATCTGTTTTATCGTCTTTTCAAATTTTAAGTTCATCTTTTGTTTATTTGCCTGCAGTTTTCTTTTTCTCTTGTAGAATTTATTTTTCAGTATTATTTAAGGTGTATTTATTGTACTTTTTGGTTATTTTTTACATTTTATATTATGTTGTATTTGCATGATTTTTGATATTTTAGTTTGTATTGATATATAAATTATATAATTTGTTTAATATTTTACTTAATATGGATACATTTAGAATTAGTGACTATATATATCTTTTACTCTTAATACATGATTCAAAATCTTTTAATAGGTTTCATCACAACAGAAATAGAAATGGTATAATTTTTTAATACAAAATTCTATAATAAATATTTGTTAGATTTATGCATCTTCAATATGTTTAGGATCTAATTCTTTTGTACATGTTTGACTTTGATATTATATGATCAGTATTTAATTTTTTGGGGTATTTTTTTTATTTTTATTAGGGACCCCCTGGGCCACCAGGTAAAGGTACTGTTGGAATCAATGGAACATGTTCATGTGAAAAAGGAGACCGTGGAGACAAGGGGTCACTTGTGAGTATTTAGGCTACTTCAATTCTTTCAAACATTCTTTGTTTTAAAAATAAAATCAACAAATTATTTAAAATAAAATTAACAAATTATGGGATGAATCCATCGACTTTCATAAGATTTTTTTCAGGTTCTTGTCGTAAGCTGCCTGGTGATGTATAAAGGATTAAATAAAACAAGTTGACATGACCTCACTAACATTTAAATTTTAGGGTCAGAGAGGTCGACGGGGTAAAAGAGGTCCAAAGGGAGGACAAGGAGAGCAGGTTGGTTTTGGAGTTTTGCTGGCATGATCTCCCGACTTACTTTTTAAACTTTCAGTGATGAGATGAAAACATACACCACCTAACAGTCATATTTATGTTTTGTGTTCTCTGTGATTACCCACCCTAACATAAGTTTACAGCATGTGGATATAGTATTTAAACTTGTTGAACACCTGGGATTCTTAGAATTTTTGTGTACCAATATTTATGATCCCACTTGCATGTATTTAGCTAGGGTTAAAATACTACATAACTCTCCCAAGAGGGCAGCAAAAAGCCTTACACTGTTTATTCTAGTTTAAGCATATTTTCTTAACAGCGGAGAAAAGGCACAGTGCTTCTTTTCTTTTCTATGCAGACACAGTCAAAATTTACAAGATGCCATCTTTTATCTTTCTGGGGGATCACGGTGGCTAAGTGGATAAGGCGCTGGTTCGCTAGCCTGGAGGTCAGGTGTTGGATCCCTGCATTGGCCAAGAAAGTTCATCTCGATTTTCCGGCGTGATTTCCCCTTGTTAGTGATGCACAAGGACAGCTGCCTAGTCGTTCGGATGGGACAAAAAACCGAGGTCCTGTGTACACATTGAAGTGCACATAAAAGATCCCTTGGCAGTTGGAATTCGATATAAGAGTAGGCCGTAGCGCCGCTGCCTGGGCTAAATTCCCCTCATAGCACACTGTATGGCGTATGCCCGTCTTCCATAGCCCAGGTTAGGTGCATAATAGTAGGACGTTAAACCCCATTTCATTCATTCATTCTATTATCTTTCTGAGAGAAAAAATTAATAAATAACCAGCAAGTTTTGTTTTATTATGAAGAAAATGGAACTAATTGATTATTTAGTCACCATGGTATGAAACCGTTTGAGGCTTTAATTGAGTTTCCTGGGTGTGACCATGGTATCTGTTAATAGTTAATAACAGTTTATGTTATGAATTGTTATAAATAATCAGCATGATCTGTATGATTTTAATATAATTTGAACTTATTTACAGGTTTTTGATGTTCGTTTCCTAATTAAATGTGTTAATTGGCCTTTCACAATACAATATAACATTTCCTTCAGGTTTAAACTTTGGATATTTGTTTGAAAAAGGGCTCATCATATTTATCTTTAAGAATAATTCAAGGCAATGTGTATGCCTAAACAGTTAACTTTTAAAACAAATAGTCTTACAATATTAGAAAGTTAGTAACATGGCATAACTATTCGGTAGAACAACAGAATGAATTTGCACACCCGATCCCCTCCACCAGTCTGAGAAGAGGGGTCAGTTTTTACCTGGACAATTTATAAGGAGTTAATTGTATTGTGGACAGCCATGTCCTGTATTAATATTATGTGATATCCAACTTACAGCATGTAGCATGTTTATATGTGTGTATTTATGTCTGTTTACAGGGTAGAAGAGGAAGAAAGGGAAAACGTGGGCCAAAAGGGGAAAAAGGAGATCAGGTTCGTTTAATATGAACCAATTGTTTTATTTGATACCTAAATTACTTTGGTCTCATTCTGATAAAACCAAACCTGTTTTCCTAAAAACATTTTCAATTGAATTTTTTTTCTGTCAAACATTAAGTTATGGGGGAATCTTATTTAAATCTAGCAAAGACCGAGCTTGCAAATGGGTGTGATTAGCTGCAAGTATTTTATGAGTGACTATAAGCTACTGGTAGTAGTTGCTGGAAACAGGGTGGTCTATAAACTGTTAGGACTGACCAGCTCTGATTGTTGCTGCCAGTTCTTGTGTCCTTCTTTTCTGGATACCGTTGAGTTGAGTTTTAGACAAGGGTAGTAATTCTGAAACTAAATAGACAGGTAAAAAAAAGGGATACTTCCACCTATAAGTCTCTGTGCCAAATTTCATTAAAATTGATCAGTAACGTAAGATTTCTTAAACAAAAGATAATAATTTTCAACTAAATGTATTTCCTGCCTTCTTGTACTCAGACTTGTAAACCCTAATTGTCCAATCCTGTATTCTATCCATGTTGTTCTTATGAAGATTATTACATCTAACTAAAAAAAAGAAAAACAATATTGCATGTTATTTAATCTGTGTGTACAATTTAACTTTCGATTAATAATTAATGAAAGATTGTCTGTGACACAAGGTGCATGCATGTCATCTCAAAAAAACATTGTCATGTTCATACTTCATAAACATTTATTGTCATGTTCATACTTCATAAACATTTACTTCTAGTGGAGTTTTACTGAACCATAAAATACTGTACAAGAGGTTCTGTTTAAAAATGTAATAACTTATGACAATATTGAAGTAATGATTTCAGTGACAACACTGTGGAAATTATTTCAATAAAAACAAAATTAATACTTTTCCCTTCTATTTCTAATATAACTTTCAAAATATTTTTCCCTTTCTGATATTAATTAGAAAATATTTTTTTGTGCTTTTTTATATTACGTTGAAAATATGTTTCCTTTTCTAATGTAACTTATTACTTTCAAAATATTTTTCCCTTTCTAATGTTAATTTGAAAATATATTTCTTTGCTTTTTAAAAAATACTTATGCAATTTATTACCCCATCATAAAATATTAAAGGACAGTATTGGTGTCGGATATTATCACATATTTGAAAGAACTTGTTAAACATGTTCCAAATATAATTTTAACACCGAGATCATTGCTATAATAGATGTGTAACAGATTTCAAGAAACTGAAGTGACACAAAAAATATAAAACACAAGTTATCCTTATATATAACTGACTGAAGGAACAAGCGATAACAGATACATGGTTGAATTTCAGCTTACTGATAATTCCATTGGATATGGAAAGTTGTTATATGAGACTGCGAAAGGATTTCTAAGAATTCAAAAAATATTTTAACATTACGAGAAAAAAAAAAAAATTCCCACAGTCTCATCTTCGAAGGAATGATCAATGAGCAGAAAGTTGACTGTGTATCTATTGTCGCTTCTCACTTCAGTCAATTATATAGAAGGATAACTCTTGTTTTCGATTTTTTGCGTCACTTCCGTTTCTTAAAATCTTCTTTATGCATCTAGCTTATCAATGATCTGTGTTAAAATTATATTTGGAACATGTTTTACAAGTTCTACAACAAGTGTGATAATGGCAAACATCAAATTGTCTCCACATAGTCACAGAAAAGACAGTTCTCTCCCTTATATAGCCAGTGTCTGATGTGTGAAATATTTACATGTACATCCCACACGTATATACAAAATACTTACAATGCATATTGGAAATTTTGACGTCAGTGCCAGAGAATTGTACGCTTGTGAAAGTTTGGAATATTTATTTCCTACACTTGCAGCGTGACTAATGGTCTATTGGAAAACTAAAATAACACCTTGCTTTTAAACCCTATTTATAAGATAACCCATCAAATATAATGTCGCAAGCACCTGCCATCCTTTGCTTATGTTATGCTTATATAACTAACATCTCATGCTACAGGGAAGTCCAGGATTAGATGCACCATGTCCGATTGGTCCAGATGGATTACCCTTACCAGGGTGTGGGTGGCGGGGTCCAAATCAGGTAATCTTTGGTCCGCATGAGCTGTAGGCTGTTATTTAAACAGGATAATAAAAAATAAAATCTTGAACTATAGATTTTAGCATGACTTGGTTGCAATGAGGAGTTTTTTGTTTAATTATGCTCAGTAACTTGCTGAATTTGTTTGTGTTATAATAAACTTCCTATTGAGATGTTTCAATGCCAGAAATTTTTGATATGCCTGCTTTAATTTCCCCTCGACTAATCATCATTCATATTGGTTAATCATTGGAGCTGCATGCATTATCATTATGTATAATGGATTATAAGATGTTAATTTATAATAAGATTGTTTACGTAAATGTCATTGTATATAATTTAAATCTGTTTTGCAATTTGTTTGTCAATGCATTAGATGAGATAATTAGTTTTTATGACATTAATACATAGGCATATGTAATAGTTTTAGCATAGTTTTCAATCATTTTAGCTTAATTGACTCCAATGTCAGAGTTTTAAAAGTCAATAACATTTTTGGAGTACCAGTAAATAAGTCCACACTTGACAACAGCATGAATTGAACAATTATTTATTTAAATATGATATGATATATATATTTACACAGGCAGCAAAAAAAGCAAGAACAATTAATTTGATGTAATCTTTGTTAATCATTTCTATTAATACCTCTTCTCTCATTCTTTCTGAGTCATTTTCTATACCTAGTAGCTATTCTCATTTTATAGAGCACATCAGACTATATCTTTGTAATAGTAAAGTTTACAATATTCTAACCAACATGCATTTCTCTAATTTAGTGATAAGTCCATCTGAAGATTTATGTTGTTTTGTAGTTTAGGGTAAAAAAAAGAACATTTGATCAAAAATTTTTTTGGTTATGAGTATTTTAGTAGTTAGTGTGTTTCTTTGATCTTTCTGCTGACAAAATACAAATAAATATAAACTAGGTAGATGTTAGAAAATAATCAAAGGGTTACATCAATGATAGTAAACATTAAGAAAATACAATACAAAAAAGTTGCATATGACAAACCACAAAACAAAGTTGTTAATTTGTGTTATTTTCATAACCTTATACTTCCATCAGGCATAGAATTAAAGGTCCATTTCATGTTCAGATTCATACATGTTTAATTTATCTCAAATAAATCACCATGTTTGGTGCAATATTGCCTGGATGTGGCTGACATCCCATTAAACAGAATTTCATTCATTCAAATATTTCATTTCAAGTTAAAATTCCTACTCACTAAAATCTTCCACAAAAAAATGATAGTCTGTGTAACTTCTTAAAATCCTAAAATTGACATCATATTAGGCTCATTTTAAGGTTTTGTAGGTTTTTAAGGAGCTCCAAACATTACAGAGCTGTTTTCAAATTCCATTACCATTTATTTAAAAGATTGATTATTGGTGTATTTTCCACACATGAAATCAATAATACATATCTATTTATCTGTTAAGAACATTTTTATACCATTAAACAGGAAATGGATCTTTCATCTTTAACCTTTGGATATGGGTATATATCTGTTCATTTATTTTGACATTACCGTGCACCTTTTACCACAGAATTATTTTGATTGTTTGGCACTTTTTAGCACTTTATCTTATGTTAAAGCATGCTTATGTTATAGGGTTTACCAGGCTTAGATGCACCTTGTCCAGTGGGTGAGGATGGCTTACCTTATGAAGGCTGTGGTGTTCCTCCAAGACCGCCACGGTCAAAAGTACGCAGAGCACGACACCATCGTACAAAAAATCATCCATAGGGCAGCAGGTAGGTTGTCTCCCTTTATTGATGGTTAATGCAATAATTATATTAACCATACTAACAGGTGGTGTAACTAATACAGTGAGACATTGATTTGTAATTTATTAATGATAAAGATTTGGAAAATACTTACAGAGCGATACATTATATACTGGTATGTTACTTATTGGTCAACTTAAAATCTTAAATACCAAAGATACACAATTGAACAGCCTAATTTGATGTCTCTTTCAAAAGTAAACAATGTTTTGTGATAAAACAAAGTGCCCGTTAATTAAATTTTGGATGCTTATTTAACATTATTGAGAGATATTCTCTACATCTAAGAAAAAAACGATAGCTTTTTATAGACAAAGATTGTTTTCATATATAATATTTATTTTCTTCTCAATTCAGAGAAAAAAAAATCTTATGATTTTCAATTTGTAAAGAATTCCTTGTCATATGTGATATTTTGGTAACAGGTAATCTTTCAATCATTCTGCACACAGAGAACCATCTACTTCATACTTTGAGAATAATTCTCTGTCCTGAATGGCCGCCATATCCCAAAATTAGTATATTGTCTAGTGTACTTCTACCCAGTATCAGATGTGGCACACACACATAAAGACAAAATAAATCTATTCAATTCTATTAGATGGAAGCTTGATAAATAGGCCTACTTCTAAAAACTCTCGAAATTTACTAAAATCGTCGATTTAGGACTTAAAATGTCAGTCAACTAGCTAAGTATCTGTTCTCAAGCGGAGCTAACTGTAGTCAGGCAGCCTAAGTTTGGTATGTCTTTCAATGTGGAAGGATTCGGTAATGTGCTATTGTTGAATAAATGTTTATTTGTGTCAACGATTTACTTTCTCTATATAAGCATCACAGAAAGCTATTTGAATGTAAGGTGTTTATGGCCAATTATTTTTAGCATTCTATTCAGTAGTAAAGTTAATAAAACTAACTATTGTGAAATATAAATTTGAAATAATATGAGCAAGGCATGTATAATTTAAAAATGCATATTATTTGCATATGAATAAAAAAATATATTGTAATGTAAACTATGAGTCAAAGTACATGTATATTTATTTAATGAATGTCTGCAATATTAATAAATTGTCGTCAGTATCACATGAGAAGGACTTGTGTATTTTAGCCCACTATGTCACATGTTAGAGGAAACCTGTTACATCTACAATAATGTTTTTCCTTGAAATATCACATGCTATTGACATTTATATATCACCTGTAGTTTATTTCTGAAGTGAAATATTTATTTTTCTTTGCTGTTTGTAAGACATATATAAGTTATTTTGGCTGAAGCAGTTGAAGAGGTTAATGGGTTAATTAGGATATATTATTCGTCTAAAATGATTAATCAAATGTGCATAATTTAAACTTTTACCAGCTCAGCATGACACAAGGTTACAAAATTTTATAAAGCATAAAAATGAAAATAAATGTCCACCTTTGAAATTTAAGTTGTAAGTCACTGAATCCTTGGATTGCTATAAACAGGTACATGTAGAAGTCATTCAGAGATTTTTGTTAATCATGGAGTTATTGCTCTCTGCACTAATTTTTTTCCCAAACTGGCTAGGAAAGAATAAATCTTATTGAAAGTCAGTGTTGCAATTCAAAATATTTTTTGAAATCAGCTTCAAAACTCCTATGGGATCAATCTTTTTTCTTTTTTTTTATTGATTGATCCATGTGTACATAAATTGAAGCATTATTGTCCCATTGATCTGCGCTTTGTAAAGTGTCACATTATCTGAAAGTTCTGTTTATTGTTCAGGATTATTCAACTCATCATCAGGGGGTTAGATGGCTGAATGGTTAGCGTGTGCGCTGTATCATTAAGCCTGTCATTGAGTCAACTGGCATGGTTTCCTCTCCTCAGTTGTTTGTGACAAGGAGTAGTGTTGCCTGTCCAACCTCGTGGGTTTTCTTCCGGTCCTCCGGTTTTCCTCTAACTGCTAAATACCCCTATGTGCAAGCGAATTATTGAAAATAAAATTAAACCATATATTAGTTTGTCTTGAGTGGATGTTAAACACCATTAATAATAGACACATGTTTTGTACAACAACTGTTATTAGGATACTCCCTCGGCAAGGGTTGTCACATATTTATGCTTTTTTTGGTAATAGAAACATTTACAAGACACTGATATTAATATCATACAGATCAAATGTTCACAAGCTTCAAGAAAGTGAAACAAGGACCATAACTGAAGAAGTTATTAACAGCTGCTTAATTTCAGTAGGCTTTGTCGTTTTACTAATCTCAATAATGCATTTAAATTTAATACAGATCGGATGATAACTTTTGTCATTAGAGTTTCCCAAGAGGTTCAACAAAGAAATAAAAGGAACATAACTCTGGATGTAATTAATGGAAATTTCTGAATTCAATAGGAACCTTTGTTTTGCTAATCTAAATAATAAATAACATACAGATCAAATGATAACTATAGTTGTTACAGTGTTCACAAGATCCAACAAAGTGAAACAAGGACCGTAACTCAAGAAGTAATTAACAGAAATTGTTGAAATTAAATCTAATGCAGATCGGATGATAACGGAAATTGTTGAAATTAATTTATAGACTTCTTCATCTCACAGATTATTAAAATTTCGATCTGATTGGATTATAGATGTAGTCTGTAGATTGTTCATTAGAAATTCTGGATGGATGGACCAAGGTGATGTAGTTATAAGTTATAACAATGTACATGAAAGAAATTTTTCTGGTTTTGGTAATGCCTAAGTTTACCTCAATCTGATTAAAATACAAATCCTACTTCGTTTCGCTTTTATAATTCAAAATTTCATTAGCAAATGAAATATTCGGTTATGGCGAGTACTTGGCCTTTTGATGCACGGAACTGCGGATAAACTACTAGAATTGTCAACGCTGATTGATTAATCAATGTCTGAAACCATAGGGTCAAAGGCTGTTGGTTTGACCCCTAATGTGAACTCCCACTATAACTTGTCAGATCTTCATGTAGTGTAGGCCATTGAAAGTATAAAAATAACCAAACGAAATATAGATCTGTATTTTAATGTGATTGAGTTTACCTGAGTGTAGAACTAACCTAGTTAATGTTAATTCAGTGAAGGTTAAAGATTATTCTCTTTCTCCAATTTTATTACATTCTTGTAATTTTAACATGAGAAGTAGGCTAATTATGTCCATCTGTCCTTCACACTTTCTGGAACAAGATAATTCTGCTTCTAATTGAGGTAGTATGTTCTAACTTAGTGTAGATATTTGTATTGTAAAATAAAATAAAACCAGGTATGAACAATCCAAACCATTAGACAAAATTCGAAGTCCTAAAAAACGGTATAGGCAAGATAGTGTAATCTGGCAAAATAGTGTAATCAGCATATGGACTGTGATTTTCTTGACCGAGTTCGATGATGAGCATTTTTTATAGGTCCAAGCAGAAATATGGTTGTATATGGCAACCGTCCCCATCCGTCTGTCGTCCACTATTTCTTGTGAACACTCTACAGATAACATTTATTCGCCAATATCTTTGAAATTTGTATATTATTATGTTGTATATATAATAGTGCGACAAATAATCCTATTTATTTTCAACATATTTTGTTCATTACCTCTGGAATTATAGGCCTTGTTTCACTTCCTTGAACCTTATGAACATTCTATTGACAAAAATTGTCAACAGATCTGTATGAAATTTATGTGTATCATTTAGATTAATGAAACTTGCGAATGGTCTAACAACTTAATTTATTATCTGATCTTTCTGAAGTTTATATGCATTATTTGAATTGCTCCTATTGAATTTTTGCAATCTCTGTTAATTACTTCTAGAGTTGTGGTCCTTGTTTCACTTTGAGAATGTTATTTGGACAAAAGTTACCACCTGATCTTTATGAATCGATGTCAGTGTATTATAAATGCTCCAGTTAACTACAACATAATAATTATGTGACAACCCTTGTCAACTGCGTGGACGATTTAGCGCCTGTGGGCATATATTTCACTGCCTGGCAACCTATCTTTACACAGACTAAGCAGAGATAGGCAATATGATTCACAAAGACTTATATAATGCATATATTTCACTGCCTGGCAACCTATCTTTACACAGGCTAAGCAGAGATAGGCAATATGATTCACAAAGACTTATATAATGCAGCAAGTCTGCTTCTAATTGAGAGGGTGTTATGGAACCTGTGCATAATTTCATTTCAATAAATCTCTACAATAATGAGCACACTAATACAAAATTGATTATACAATACTTTTTAAAAAGATAAATGTGCATGTTACTAATGAGTGTCATATATTTTGGGAATGAGGCAGGGACACCACCTATAATGTGAGACACTACAACATCAGTGTCTGGATGGATTTCCTTTACTTTGACTACTGGTATCATAAATATTTTTTTGTTTTATACAGTATACTATAATCACTCTAGTTCACTAATTAACAAAAATAAAACCAGAAAAAGAAAGCTTTCACATCCATCTGTGATATAAAAACTTATGGAGAAATATAATACAATGCAAGAGAACACTAGTTTTGTATAAAAGTAATTAATTGGAATTAGAAATGTGCTGATTTAGCAAGATAAAACGTGGTTGTGCAATATCTCCTAATGACTGACATTGTAATTAACATGTAATTAATTATCACTACTTGGGTTTTAGGTGTACATGTCAGACAGAATGTTTAATTTGTTTTAATTGTTCAACATGAGGTCCTGTTTAAAAAGATATTTATTAAACACTTCTAATGTAGTTTTGAGGTTTGGGTTTATTTGATTTCAATTTTCACTTCATTTAGCAAGAAACTATGTGGGTTTACAAAAGTCCTTATTGTTAAATTTTGCAAGCCTTGGGCAAGGTGTCTTGGGATGTACATTAGCCAAGTTTTATTTTCTTCTTTATACAGTTGATTAAATCATGTCAATTACCATGTTTTAATAGCCACTAGCCATTTATTATCATCAAAGACAGGATTTTTGGTTATGGTTAATTTGATGGTTCAGCAATTCAACTATCACAACTGTCAAAATAATGAATGAGGTTTTTCGCATGGTCATATTATTTGAAATTGTGTAGGGTGCAGAAATTAAATTACTTCATAAAGTTTAATGTGTTGACTTTATGTGTGTGAAATGGCTAAGATATGGTGCCATTGTCGATACATATTGCCCGTTTTGTTTAAACAAAAACAGGGGTCCTTAATCCAGTTTTAAAAAAACAGCTCTCCGTCTATCTTCAAGAATGTTTTTTCAAAGCTGTCTTATCATGGCTGTCTGCACGGGTCTGCTTTAAAACATCTTCCTTGCAAAATGACGACATGAGCCCATGCCTAATTGAAAAGGTCAAAATAGTTAAACTGGTTTGGCTTATATATTATGTGTGATCACAACACTATCTTGTTTTAAAAACCCTGGCGAGTTTAAACGAGGTTAAATATTTTGGAATGCAAGTGTTATCTGCTCAGATGTTGTTCTTTCACTAATTGAAAATAGTACATCCGATCAATCCAATTTAACGCTTTTCTTTAATCTAAATAAAGAGCTCAGAGAATGAATCTCATTATTCTGAAAATATGCTAAAATGTACTTAAATTGATTACTTAACATTTAATTAAGTAAACAAAATACCAATGGTAGATATCTCCTGACTTGGATTCAGTCGGATAAAAAATATGCCCATTAAAAGATTCAGGGAAACCCAAAGGGGGTGCAGCTGGCTTGTGTTCACAATATCTTTTATATGGTCTGCAGTAGATGCAATTTTTCAGGAGTTTTGCATCAATGGGTGATATCATAGACAAGCGTATCCAAGAAACTTGCCAGAGGAAACCACAAAGTAGGTTTGATCGAGCTTATTTGGATAAGACTCAATGTCTATGCAGGGAAGCGTCCAAGGTATATTCCATACAAAGGAGAGGCTCCGGGTTTTAGAAAAGAAAGAATGGCCAGATTTGGCATAATACTACGATCTTAGGTGTGGTGGGTAAATTTTGGGTTGACTGTCAGCCGGCTTGATATTGGATTGATATTTTTTTTAGAGATTGAACCTTGGGTCAATAACCAATCAAATTAGTACATAAAGGTAAGATACCTATTACCTGTACTACATGTACTTTGCACAAACTAGAAGCCAATCAGTTTAGACTTTATACCTGTACTACATGCACTATATGCACTAACTAGAAAACAATCAGTTTAGACTTTAGGTATGCTAAATATACACAACTGTGAATGTTCAGAGTTACTAGTAATAAGTTCAAATTCATTGTTATTGTAAAATTCATTCCTACTAGTCAATAAATATATATGAATTACATGTAATGAAAATAATTGGTGCGAAATATATATGTATGTAGATGGGATCTATTATATAATTTACTAAGGTAACTATAACCAGCTGAAAATACACAACTGACACCGTTTCAGAACAAACAATATATAGACTATAGAATGAAAAACATATTTTTAGTATGTATTTTCGAGAGCGCTCTGAAATTTACAGAAATAAGAAGTTTGATGCAGATCACTGCTTAATCAGTGCTAAAATGTACTCAAATTGATTATTTAACATTTAAGAAAGAAAAATTAAAATATCAAGAATTTGATTCACACAGATTATAAAGTGGTCCCACATGAGTTAACTCTGTATTGTCTTTATATAAAAAAGAAAGTTATGTTTGTTTTTAGGATCCCTGCAAAGCAAAAGATAAGATCTTTTTGACTAGGAAACCAGGGAAAAAAGTAAGCTTGGTAGATATTAAAGACACTGTTAAGTTATAAGACATATAATTTCACTCAAATTTGCATTGAACAGGCATTGGCTGGGAATTTAATTCCATTCTGAGAAATACATAAGTTTATGGTAAGGTACCTGGTTAGTTCCATTGCTAGTTAGTCAGTCAAGACTGATCAAAGTGACCGAAAGGAGAACCCTATATGAATGAATGAATGAAACTTTATTGCATAAAAAAAACCTTACAAGGTTATGTGCAGATACCGATAAAATTATAATATAAAAGAGACAAACAAAGGATACGACATAATGTACATAAAAATATAAACGTACATAATTTACATAGGCATGAACAAAATTGTATGTAAAAACTCTTTAACATTTCAAAATTTCTACATTTTTATTTATCAGAAGTATTTTAAATTGTTGTAAAACATTCATTTTATAAAAATAGCTAAATAATATAAAATGGCCAAAATTGTGAATAGTCCGTGATAAAGATGGTTATTGTATCACTCATTGCCTTTTAATTACAAGGTAATTGAAGCACAAATAACCCGGTTCATTAACCTCAATTCACCTCGGTCAGTGAATCATTAACTGGTCATTAATTATATAAGAATATATTGGTTATTATCAGGTTATTTTCCTGTTTATCTTTATCTCTTATATTATATGCATATTATTATACATATATCAGAGTTCTATACATCATATTATTAATCTTTATGTAGAATCTGGGCTAATTACACAACACATATATAATAAAAGTTTAATATATCTTATGGATTTTTAATAGACTTCCTGGTCTCATAAGTTTAAACAATGTGTATAGTTTTCAAATCACTCGAATAGCCTCCACAATATTTTAAAAATTGATCAAGGTTGATAACTCTTTAGTAATTGTAAGAAAGCATTGAAGAGATCCACATTTAGAGTATCAGTAATTGTTCCAGGATTATTTGATAGACAGGGTAAATTTCTTGAACTTTATCGCAGCCTGCTTTAAAGGTGCTGAGAACGGAATACTTATGGCCATTTATAAACATAAAACCACATGTACCATGAAAGTACACAAACTAGGAACTTTCTGGACTAACATATGGTTCTATTTTAATTAAATAATTCACTTGCACGTATTGGTCTTTAGCAGTGGAAGGAAGCCAGAGGACTGAGAGGAAACCCACGAAGGTTGGACAAACATCCCTACTCCTTATCACATACAAGCGGGGAATCAAAACTATGCTGCTTGAATTGATGACAGACTATGATCTAACCCCCATTTCACCCTCTCTCTCTTTACCATAACATAACTCCCAGCCAGACATTTGCCTCTTTAAACTTTAACAAAACACTTGTAAGACTTGCTTAAATTGAATGTACATGTATGTGCCAATGTCATTTTTCATGTAAATTTACATGTAGCCTATGTAATGTACTTGGAACCTTACAATACATGTAACCTATGTAACTTTAGATGGTCACAGATGAATCCTTGTCCACAACAAAATTTATCAGAAGCATAAACTCATGAAACTCTGAGATATAAGTACCGTAAATGGTGAATAGTAACATGCCCAGAAAATAATTAATAAACACTGTGCAGACTTCCAACTTCGAGATACCACTGGCTATCATTATGGACATATGGTTTAGGTCAGTTAATGCTATTTGACTAAAATGTCAGAAATGATAAGTATTCTCATTTTTATTGGTGGTAAATGATGGTTCTTTTGACATATGTATGTTTCTGGATGCTTTGGCAATTAAGGCTCTAATCAAAAATACTTAGTATGATAACCTGGTTGCTGTCTTAAAGTTTTCGACACAGGAAACTTGGTTGGAATTTAGTGCACCATTATAAATCATTGATCATTTTTGTTGTCAGAAAAACAAGTCTTCCACAAAATTATCCGAACATATAATTAACATTAAGATGAAAGTGTATAAATTGTTCTTCAACAAGATAAATCAGTCAAAGTTCAGATATAAAATGTTCAAGGAGTTGTAGCATTCTAAATTTGTTTATTTATAAGATTTTAAAGCTCTTGTATTTATTGCTCAACTCCAGGCGAAAGTAATAATGATCCTCTTAGATCAAGATATTAAAATGGCTGGAGATTTACTTAGGTTATCTCTGGACCTCTAGTGGTCTCACAAGTGATCTACAAAGCTTTTGATGAAAAGTGGTGACCAGTATGAGTGTTAAATGCTGAATGTGCAGAAATCCTGTTACATAATCCCACTGGCCACTAGTGATAATGTCCACCCATATTGTCCAGTTACTGAGAGATATCTTATAGTTAATGTATGTTACTATCTAACACAAAGGCTCTTGTCTTGTTACTGGGTTAACTTGGGGGTCAGATTTTTAGGTCAAGGGTCAATTGCTTTTGTTACTAGGGGAAATTTACAGCTGACCAGCTAGTTTTTGCATTGCAGACCAGTATTGTAGGAATATTTTGCTTTATATCTAAAACTAGACATACAAGAGTTCTTTGGCTAAGGGCAGCAGAAGGAGGGTCTATTTTGCACAAATTTTACACGTTAAAACATAATTAAAGTACCCCATTTTCCGATAATAGTGTTTTCATCACACAGCATGCAGGTTGTATTTTGTTTGACATATCTCAGTGGTGAAAATGTCAATTAAATAAAGAGGCATATATTTAAAGATATTCCTGTATTTGTAATTAACTAGACCTATTCGACAGGCTCAGGAAGAGAAAAAAAGCACTAAATTTGATGGATTTCAGATTGCCAAACCCAAACTAACTTGACAGTTATCTTGGAGGGAGAAGAACATTGGATTACTTACTGAAACAACTTAATGAAACCAAATTTAAGAAGTTTGTGATACAAATTTTGGCTGACTATTTACTGCAATTGATTTGCTTTAACTATCCAATCCAAAGCATTTTGTCTGAATTTGGGAGAGAAGTTGGCATTATTACCTACAATACATTTCTTATAATAATAAGTTGATCGGTCATTCACCATAACTGACCTCCCATTTGGATCAAAATTGTGCTTAATCAAATATCACTTGCTTTTTAGCCAACCCTGGATAAGTCCTAGCTATCACCTTTGAACACATGATTAGAAATAAGACAAATAAAGTACAGGGTATATTTTAGGCAATTTGCCAATAACATGTATATTACACTGTCACTTCATCCATATTATTGATTATACATACTAGGATGAAATATCAATAAATATATTACAAAACTCTCTCTTTTATGTCAATTACAAGAGTTGAACTTATCTCAAGAGAATAGGGGGGCTGGTTGGCTGAATGATTAGCATGTAGGCGCTGTATCATAAAGCCTGTCATTGAGTCAATTTGTGTGGTTTTGAATCCCAGATTGTACGTGCCATGGAGTAGGGTCGTCTGTCCAACCTCAGGGGTTTTTCTCCAGGTCCTCTGGTTTCCTTCCACTGCAGAGACCCCTACGCGCAAGCGAATTATTGGAATAAAATTAAACTATTTGTAAGTCCCAAAATGACCTAGCTTGTGTCAAGTGGACGTTAAACCCCATTTCCTTCCCTCCCTCCCCAGAGAATAGCAATATTCACCTATTGTGGAATAAATGGATATTTTTTTGATATATAATTTTGATTAACTTCATTAAATTTACATAAAGTGTTCAGAATGTATCTGAGTTATAAAAATAATTCATAACTCTCCTTTGTCACTCCAACAATCATCTCAAGTGTGCATTTAAGTTGGACATTGGCATTTAAGGTGCAGACTAAATGATAAGACATGTTGTGATAAAGTTGATAATATACACCTGGTGTCGCATGTATACTAAATTTTTTACATTGATTTGTACAGGTATGTTTTGACAAATTATGAATTTGATGGTGCACTTTCAGATTTTTTGTGGGTGCCTCTGATCAACCTTGAAATATTGCAGTATAAAATTTGTGAATCTCTGTATATAATGCCAGCTCAGAAATATTTTTTCCATTTGATATCAATAATTAATGTTGAACTCTTGTAGGATTATGTTGGTGTTGAACCATTATAAGATAATATGATAAATGTTTATCTAAGTTGATGTAGAGAGAGATAGTGTATCAAAACTGACACCTGTCTGTCCGTTGGTACACATCCACGACTAGCCAGCTAAACATTATCAATTTACTTATAACAACTTGTGACCTTCAACTTTGCGTGCTCCCACAATTGGCCCAGCACTCATACCAATTACTGCTTTTATTTATCAGCATTAAAACTGATACTGCCCAAGGTGACTGGTACATAAAACATAAAATATATCTGTGAAGGCCAAAGATGAAGAAAAGTAAAAACAACATTGCCTGAAGAAAATTTGTTATTTATGGCCTGTTGCCATATAATTTCATCTACAGGACAATGTTTTACTCATGAAAATCCTTAGTCACATTGTTCTGTATATACAGTTAAAGTAAACAATACAGCATAGTTAACAAACTTTTTCAAAAATGTAAAATGGGTTGGGTGGTCTAGTGGTCAAATGTGTACACTTTGGGTCATAAGGTCTGTTGTTAAGCCAACTGGCATAGTTTCAATCCCATAGTCGCCTCCCAACGTCTTAGGTTTTCTCTGGGGCCTCCAGTTTCCTTCGACTACAAAAGAAAAAGACCCCTAGTGGCAAGCCTCTGGGACCACAAGTTTCCTCCCAATGCAAAAGACTCAACACCTGCAAGCAAATTATCTCTCTCACTCTGTGGGTGGGTGTCTCTCTCTCTCATGTGCACTCTTAAATGAGGATAAATCTAGAAATTACAAAAAAATATCCTATAAATATATTGTGGAAAAGAAATACCTTATTGTTGAAAAAAAAATACCTTATTGTTAAAAAAAAAATACCTTAATGTTGAAAATAAATATGTTATTGTTGCTTTAGATACCCTTTACAATGAAGCATATATATAACACACGTGAGATCAATGGGTAATTCATCTTAAATGTGAGCTATGATCAATAACAACATGATAAATAGTTACAGTTAATAAATTGGACTTGTTTGTTAATTCAACTAGTAACTGATAGTTTTTAATTACTGAATGCTGCAGCAAAGACATATATAAATTGCACAGATAAACTATGCATATAAACCTGTGGACTGGGTCTGGACTTAACCTAGCTGTAACCTCCTGTAAATCAGCTGACTTGTTAATTACCATCCCAGATATATAAATGACATGATATTAGATTAGTAAATGTCCTTCCAAATATAGAGAAAGTATATTTACCTACAGTTATAACATCTATATACTCTGACTATAGTCTGATGATAGTCTCAATATAATACTTGTATTCATGATTTCCTAAGGCAAAACTTATCAGAGTTTACTTACTACATCATAAACATATTATGTTTATGATAATAAAGCTCTAAATGGAGGGTTAGCTCTCGGTTCTGCAATTAATTGGAGTTCACTCATACTGTTCATACAATTATATATAAGCTAGTTTAAATTGCTGAATTTTTAATCTAGGAAAGGTAGCATTTACATTGGACCAGAGGCGAAACATCTTGAATTGTTCAGTTGCCAAAGTCCCTGTCAGAGGTTAATGTCAGTTACCGGTATGCACATTTATATTGTGCTTGAAAACCTAAATTTCAACAAAAAATTACCAAATGTGCATGCTCAAAGCTAACTGGAGCCTCCAATTCTAAGCCAACCAGTTTAGGCAACCAAGAATGGTGGCCAAGTTTGGCTAGCTTGGCAAAAAAAAAAAAAAAATCCTGGAGGAAGAAAGGTTTCGAGCTGATGATTTTAACTAGCTAAATTAATCATTTTAACAGCATATTAAAAAAAATGTTTTACTGCATGAGGTGTTTTCACATGACAGAAAGTGATGTTCGTTCAAACACATCTACACATAAAAACATCTGAATATTTTAATGTCTTTGGCATGTTCATTGATTTTAAAATAAAAAAAAATTCTTCTGATATGGATATTAAATGAATACCAGGTAATACATTTATTTGCCTTATATATAATTTTATTACTGTTATTGACCTTTCACATCCATTTGAATGTATTTGTGTTTTACTAGTCTCAAGTTCAAGTTCCTTGATTTTTAATTTTCCTTTTTAAAATTTATGATTCATGATGCATGACTTTAAACATTTGTATTATATTTGAGGCTGTGATGCTTTTTGATTGATAGCTGTGATTAAAAATCTGGATTTTTCTACCGCTCAAAATTCTTTTTTTAAAGTTCAAAATACAGATAGATCATCTGTCAAATGTTGCATGAAGATTATAATCCACAACCGTGTTAAGGTCCTCAAGCCTTGTGTTAACCAGATGTTTGTTGTGATATGTTTTTACCCTTCCTTTGAGTGGGGGGGGGAACCGGAGACTAATGAAGTGGGGATGTGGTCTTATTGATCCGTCTGCCTTATTGATCTGTCTGTGTAATAACTGCTAATTGAGGTAGAATAATTATTCAAACTTGATTCAGATGTTCATTATTTGAATGTCTTAAAACTGAGTTAATGATGAACATTTTCTGCCATTAGAACACAATTGAGGTTTTATGTCCAAACTTTCTGCTTAGGTTAAGCAATTTGATATGTTGATGCTTTGGAACACAATAAATATGATTCTTTTTGAATGAGAGTGATAAAACTTGGTGTATAGTATCATTACATCAATACCTATTCTAAATTTGTTAAGGATAATTTTCTTTTTGTGTTCAACAGAATGATATGCAGTTTGATTGCTCAAGGCATTAAATATAGATAAATGTGCATGTAGTTAATGAGTGTCATTAATTTTGCAGAAATCAATATTTTTGTTGCAAGATGTTGTTTTTATATCAATATTAAAAAAATCATTTTTATTTAATCAAGACTACTATGATGTTCACTGTTACAATAAGGTTAACCGAGATAACCAATTTAATTGGTTAATGATTTTGAATACTATAACTCCCCGTATAGGGGGTACAACGTCCTTTGCATGTGGGTGTTAGAAGACCTTCATTAAGCAAGGTCTTGATTGAGCTCAAAATTGAGCATTTTCCACTTAGGATAAGCAATTGGATTGGTCAAGTTTTTGGAACCAGACAACTTATATTCTATTATAATTGGAAGTTCAATAATGAGATTTTACTGCTTAGGTTAAGCAGAGTGAGGATCGAATTTCATGGCTTAATGTTTCATAATGTACAAGCCATTAAATGACTGTCATTTTTTTTTATTTTAAGATTATGGTTGGGGACATCAGCCCCTTGTTTAAATTGTAGAATGTGTAGAAATGAATCATTGTATCAATTGTATTATAATAAATATCTTTATTAATTTCAGTGGCAGTGAGTGTAAAATGATGACAGCAAGATTAAATAAGATGACACATCAGGACAATTTGTCCACTCCTATTGATGTATTGAGTGATGGGAAGAAAGTTTAAATCAAATCAACTATCTACGTGGAGTGTGAAAGGGGGATTATAAGATTATATGACGAATGTATGGTTGTGAATGTAAATATCTGTCTTTAAAATTCCAAGAAAATTGCCATTTTTGTCTCAATATCTGTAACCCCAGTAATTACAATAATTATTGAATGTGTATATGAGAGTAATTCATACACCTGTATACAGCTTTAGCACTTTATAAATTCTACCCACAAATTTATTTTCTATGATATCCAGATAAAAAAAAAAATTATTTTTTTATTTTGAGATTTTCAAAAAAAACTTCAAATATTTTTTTTTTTAGTTTGGTTTGTATTCGATTTTGTTTTCTACACTGTTTTACTGAAACATAAGATTTATTATTAATGGAATGAAAAACTTGAATAATCAGTGACAAGCATTAAAATATGACCAAAATTATACTTTTAAATCATCACTAGTAAAGACATCTAGTTTATTAAAATATGCCCAAAATTTTATTTTTTAATCATCACTAGTAAAGACATCTAGTTTATTTGAGGCTGGGTGGTTGATCAGTGATAATAATGCAAAAATGTCTGATGGTTGATGATAATTTCATTTTCTATATAGAAATACATATATCCTAAGTAAAATAAGTTGAAATTTCTTGAATTCCAGTCAAAATACTCTTATTAAATATTAAACCTACACAAAATAAAATCAATAAGTCGGTGTTAAATTCCCAAGAAAAATCAATATAATTTTTCTACATCAAATAATTGATATATTGTCCTATGAAAAAAACAGTGCAGTTTTCTTGGAATCGATGCCATTACAGAAATGTTTTCATGAACATCAGTCTTCTCATATTTTCTGTATTTGGTTCATTATAATGTATGTGTTTATATTTTATGTTATGTGTATGTTCTAACAGAAGCATTAATTGTAGCATAATAACATCCTAACATAAATAATATTTATTTTTACCACTTTCATTTTGTCATAATGTCATACTCAGAAAGGGTAACCTTATCATATATACATGTATTAATTTTTATAAGATCTAAATTTATAAGTTCTTTCTGTTCGAGAAAACAAATTTAATAAAGAGATTAGAACACTAAGAATTAAGACCAATGATGAATCAAACTAATAGTATGTATTTGGTTCAAAATTCCTTTGTTTGAAAAGGCACATATTTTTAAGTCAATTCCAACCGCTGTTCCAACTGATATAAGAGTACAGTGTGAAAATAATAGGTGTAAATGGTAGGCTAATTACAAATGTCACCCCTTAGACCTTACAAAACAACTCTGTATTTTTAGTGATTCTAAAAAAATATAATGGCAATGCCAAAACAACTGACATTTTTGTATAAATTAATTGAAGTGTATTTTGTAGCCAAAGTTGTACTATTTTGTTTAGTACAAGCTAATACTTGAATGTGTTAATTATATTTAATAGCTATATTTAAATTAAAAATGGCTATTTTATATGAAAAACATGCGTTATGCATTTATATGATATTACTATTTTCTTGTGTTAAATACATATAGCCAAGAATGATATATTTAAGGTGTATATGTTAATTGTGTAGAATTAGACTTATATATTGTAAATATCAGTGGGAAACTGCTTTTTAAATTCTTTATTCTTTGTACATCATTGTAAATATAGAAGAATAAAATGAAAGCTCTCTGATCTAATATTAATAAACCACAGCAATACCTAATAATATATGCAAAACCGAAAGTAAAATTTATAATTTTGAAACTATTGATATGTTTTTTAAAATGTTAAAAAATCTTCATCATGGATATGGATTATACATTTTAGTAATTTCTTACATGTTTTATAATTTGTTTTTTAATACAGCAAATAGCCTTTTTCATGCATAAAATAAAATAAAATTGTCTTATATATGATAATTTTTCTACAGGTTTAAAATTTTTCATTTTATCATGTATATATATTGATATGTAACAAGATTGTAATAAGTTATTAATATATACATTAAAACTTTTCTAGTTTGTATCACATAAATAATATATGTTGATCTCAGTTTTTTTCTGAGATTCTGTTTTGTCCATTTCCCCATTTTTTAAAACATTTTATAGATTGATATACATCTGCCAATAATTTATCTAAGGGTTCTTGCTTCCTGTAATTTATTATTCAAATATTGGGTAATCCATTTATGGAGAGGTTTCGCGAAAGGCATAAGTAGAAATAATTCTACGAAATTTGTGTAATTGTTAAAATATCAAAATTTCACAATAAATACAAAATACAGGATTTGTTTAAAGTTGTTTGATTGGTCACAATATTATAAGTAACACCTGTCACACCCCCCATGAAATGGGGGCAACATGCATTATTTTCCCTGCAAAAAGTTTGGATGTGTTGCCTCCTTGTCAGTATGAATTCAGAAAACAAACATTAGAAATATCATATATTTAATAAAAAATATTAGATGCAAAATCAAACCCTGGTTCACCTAAACTTCTGTAATACCATTGACCAACAAAATAATATTTAGTTTCAGAAATTGTCCTTGCTGTTGAAGGACATGACTGGCATAATTGGATGAAACAAGAACCCTTTTGTGCTATGCTTTCAGAACATACTATAACCCATTTAATTAAATGTGATTATTAGAAATAAAGATCATTATAAAACTAACATGTTCTCAATGAATAATTGAGAGATTAACTATGAAATGTCAGTGTCATTTTGTTTCTCTTTGCAATATATTAGCTATGCAATTTCTTTTACTTGTGCCTTATTGAATGTATCAGAAAAATATTTCTGACTATGTCCTTGAATAAACTGTTCCTGATATTAGCTCAAACAAACTTCAGATCTTGAAAAAAAATTGTGAAATCAGTTTACAAAAACAAAATCCAACAACGTTTTAATTGCATACTAAGTAGATGTAAATCCTTCACCAAACACATGCAGGCAGATATCTGTGGCAGGCAGATATTAAAATTTAACGAGTGGTTGTTTGCTAGTGCAAACAATCGTTTGTGAACAATAAATGACCCTCTACTTGATATGGTCTCGTAGCAACATGGACATTTAATTTGGCATTTACAGTACTGATCAAATGATTTATAGAGAGTAAATTAGTTCTTTTATTAACTTTATTTACACAAGTGTCGGAATCCTTACATCGCACCTGCACATATTGTGTGACGTATTGTCTGATTACACACAAAGCTCGAACATGATGTCACATTACTGACCATTATGTCATCACCCGAGACGGTCTCTTCGGGGATTTGTTGACATGCGGTCTTTTCCATAATTTCCGTTCATTTCTATCCCATATTAAAACGTGTTTTCATTCAAATTGTGAAGCTTTCAAGCTTTGTCACAACCCTGCAAAATGTACATTTTCAATTAACGAAATTGGAATATCAATGGTAAAAGTAAACAATCTAAAATGCAATTAATAATTTAAGAGCACGTGTACCGACCATATGAAAGTGACATTTAAAACCAGTATCTACTATTATAACGTTGTTCACCAATCTGAATAAAACTTTTCGATATATTACTGTTTATGTGTCGGAAGCTTTTTAGATTACAGACTTAATCCGGTTTAGTGTGCTCTTTAGTCTTTAATTAAAATTTAAGATATTGAACCGGTTTGTATAACGGGCTTTATGAATTACTGTGCCGCTGTGTGTGCAAATTCAGGTACATTTCCTTTCAATTTCAATATCAATGCATGATCTATTAATTTGAAAGTACGTGCTCGAGATGTATTTTAGTGTAATATCTATTGTGTATAAATTTCTATGTAATATTTAGTGTTGAATACCTCAGCCTTGTCTGTGTATATTTGTTAGATATTATATACAGTCTCTTTAAGACTCATCGCATTGTTACTGTTAATACTGGAATAAACTGACATTTCGATAACAATTTTATCTTCTTCTTTCAAAATGGTTGACATGACAGGAAATCAATTATTTACACGCTTTTAATATTTTATTATATACTAATTCACCACATCCCGAACCTACGGGCTTTTGTCCCAGTTTCTCCCAGTCTAATAGCGGCATGGTCTCACTGTCGGGGTCCTTTAGCAAATTCGTCAAAGAAATGAAATGTGGGTTAATGTCCAACTTTTCTGCGCCGACCGGGATAATAACGACTGGCGTACGCCATACAGTGTGCTATGCGAGGGACATTTATTCTTATTACAAAATCCATCTGTCAATGGTTCTTTAACGTAAACGCCAAATCCATCGGTCAATAATGCTTTTACGTACACACCAATGTGTACGCGGCACCTCGGTTTTTGATGCCATGGCAAACACTCTTTCTTGTCAGTTGTGCAGAACGGAGGGCCTGGCATGGAACAATATCGATTTGCCAGGTACCAGCATATCGTTTCCCTAAAAGAGTCGAGGAAATCACCACTCTGACAAAGTTGTTTGAAAACTTTTACGTGTTTGTTGATTTGACCTTTTAAAAGAAGTCAGTGTTAGGCTATCAACCGATTACTGTCTAAAGATATAGATGTAGTAAATATGTTTATTATATATTAGATCATGTTTATGTAGAATGAATTTGATAGAGTATATCCGTGGGCTGTTGACCGATCAGTTTCTCTTGTTATCTAGGATTAGAAATGAATCGCAATAAGTATAATGCATTATCCTAATCTCTTTCAAGGTTGAACATGAAAAACAGTCTACTTGACTAAATGAGTTGGACCAATTTATGTTCGATAGGCCTAAGTAGTTTTTAAAATTGTACATCCAGCCATTTATTTGTAATTACGTCTTAACATTGAATTCCGCCTGTTATTGATAATTTATGCTTGAATTTTAGTATGAGTCAAACGCTGAAGAAATACAGTTTACACCCTCCCCGCCCGTCCTATGACAGACGGACAACTGAAGTTTCTGAGCATTTGGATGATAATATAAAACATACACAACTGAAGTTTCTGAGCATTTGGATGATAATATAAAAAATACACAAAAAGAAGAAGCGGAAATCTACATCGTCAGGGTGATCCTAAAAGGCAGTCTTGGCGATGAGTAATAATTATAATATGTTACGTGCTATTATGTCTGGACTCCGATATAGAAGACGTACTCCTTTGATACAGGGAGGTCACGTGGCTAAGTGGGTAAGTAAGACGCTGACCAGGGGCGCCGGAATGGCGCTAGGGCCAGGGTACCAACAGATAGAGTGGGGGGACGAGGGGGTTCTCTCCTCCAAGCCTCTAGAAAATTTTGAAATTACGAGAACGTTGTTTAGAGCGCCTCGAGCATTCCAAATCCCAACATAAAACCCTTTAAAGTACATGATAATGAAAGCGACAGATTTAGAGACACGATTGAGCTCATATTCAGCCAAGGCCGGTTCGCGGCCGACCAGGGAGCAGTTACAATATTATCATTTAAAAATGAATAGACTAGTAAAAAGGTTGAAAACTTTCATCGTTAGGGCATGGGTATACATGTATACCCCAGAAAAGGGAAGGGATACCATTTGTATACCCTGGAACCCGGGTTCCGGCGCCCCTGACGCTGACTCGCTAGCCTAGAGGCCGGGTGTTCGATCCCTGCATTGGCCGAGAAAGTTCATCCAGATTTTCCGGCCTGGTTTACCCTTGTCCGTGATGCATGACGCAGGGCATGGCAAGGGTAGTTGTCTAGTCGTTCGGATTGGACGAAAAACCGAGGTTCCCTGTACACATTGGCGTACACGTAAAAGATCCCTTGGCAGTTGGAATTCGATATAAGAGTAGGCCGCAGCGCCGCTGTCCGGTCAAAATTTCGCTCAAAGCACACTGCCGTTCTTCATTAGCCCACGTTAGGTGCAGAACAGTAGGACGTTAAACCCCATTTCATTTCATTTGTTATACAGACTACAAGATTAACATTAGGTAGTCAAACTAGTATTTGATAAGGTGCTATCATCAATAAACCACCCATCTGCTATCCATGCAGTTCGTTCAATCAAAGCATTATCGACATTTGAGCTTCTTTTATATTCCATTTAACCAATACTTAAAGCCGTTGTTGAAATTGTGAAAAGTGTCAAATTTTAGTTGTTCCTAATTACAGAGTAAGTATAGAAGACACACCGCCTTATGTTAATCCCTTTAATCCAGGAGGGTTTATTAGCAATAATTAGGATTACAGGGGCCACGGGGCTGTCATGAAAGTATTATTTTACATTTGATATCCTAATTGTTAACCCCGTGGACAAACACACGTGCATTAAGAACAATATGAGTGTAAATCCTATCATTTAGGGGCTGAAATCAAATATTTATTGTTTATGAGCAAAACCAAATGACACGTGTTCTATCATGTCCATTACTGTTAAATCGAAATTGATATTTATAGGGAACACAAATTCTGTGTATAAAAATGTATCTAAATAAAAATAAAATTAAATAAAATGATATTTCATTAAGAATATGTATTGCAGTGATTTCGAAAAGGTTAATTGCATCATGCATGTTTAATCTAAATTTTAAAATTCAAAATCGGACACATTTTGAGATAGATCTTACTTTCACAATAAATAAAGCATTACCTTAATGATATACTACGTGGACATGTAAATTGTCAGGCAATATAGGACCTACCTATATTATTATTACAATGAACAAGAAAAATGGATGTTGATGCAATTATATTTAAGTCATTTCTGATCAAATAGTTTGCGATGTCGGTATATATGCAGTCGTCTTGTATATTAATGCATCATATTATCGTGACTGCTGACGTCATTCACATGCGGCCCAAATAAATACGAATCGATATACTTTTAATGCGATTTATAGTTCAGGTTTGCGTAAACATTTAAAGGTCGTGCTGAACGTCGTGTAAACTACCAAGAAAAATAGGACGTTAAATCCCATTTCATTAGGTGCGCTTTAATTTACTGCGTTTGAATATTCTAATCGACGTACATTTCCTCACTAGTATTTTTTGGAAAGGTGACAAAATTTGGAATATATAATAAATAATTAGTGTGATATATTAGCAAAAACGTTCGACTGTTGATTTATCCTGTAGAATTGAACCCCCTCCCTTCTTCTCATAGTAACAATATCTAAACCATATTCCATTAAACCAAATCGTAACAATGAAAACAAAGAGATATTTCTTTATGACTTGGGGTTTCGATCTACATGAACTGGCTACAGTTTTACTATCAGTAGTTTGTAATTTCATCTTAACACAATCTATGAATTAAAAGTTCAAGCAGTCGTATCGGTACATTGTTAGTGTAATCCCATATTTCACCATGTAAAGTTTATGTGCAGTATCCGCTACAGTATAATAGTATAGACAGGAGCTCAATAGTTCAATATTGTCCACCCTTTTGTTATCTGATAGCATAGATATAGGTTTTTATATATCACGTGTGACATTGACATTGAGAGAGAGAGATCGAGAGAGAGAGAGAAAGGTGGAGTGAAAGCGAGATCGAGAGAGATGGTTTAACGTAAACTCGACAAAAACAGGTCATTTCAATAATTCGGTTGCGTTTAGGGTTCTTTAGCAGTGGGTGGAAACTGAAGGACCGAGAGAAAACCCACGAAGTTGAACAGGAAATCATACTCCTTGTCACGTATAACCGGGGAATTGCGACCACGCAACTTGACCCGTTGTCAGACAGTATGAACTTAAGCGCAAGCGCCAACCCCCCCCCCCCCCCGCCAACAAATCCATTAATGACAGTAGGGCCTACGTTTATTAAAAAAGAAACCAAACGCTTTAATTATAGAGTTGGGGAAGCGAAAATCAAGTTAGGGACCACATCTTCACCCCACTTTATCATTCCCTCTGTATATTTGTATATTTAAGTAATAGAGAGGGGATAATCACTAGGTTCAAGCAGGTCCGAAGCCAGAAACCAAAATTTAGCAGACATAGGGGGGCGAGGAAGATAAATTTCCGACGACAAAAAATAAAATGAGCGAAGGTCATCGCCGACTGCCGTAAGGAGGGGTAGGGGAGAGCAAGAAAATTAGAAGCTGAGAGAGTGAATTTAGGCCTCTATGACATGCAGGTGGCGAATGTGAAGGAAAATTAAGAGTTCCCAGCCGAATTTGAGAGGATATGTCGTACTAAAACTCTCTCCCGGCGAAAATGCGAGATAGCTAACCAGCGTTTATTTTCCGACGCAGACAGAAATATTCCGACAGGAACGGCCATAGGGGCCCCCCAGCCCCCCCCCCCACACACACACACACTAGCCTCGGGCCTGGGTTCAAGTTATGAAAGAAAACTTGAGATGAATATATTTCGCTACATTTAGGTGACTTGCCATTTAACTGCGCCCTTTATTCCACCGCCTCCCGCTACACTAACACTCAGGAGTCAGGATGAGTGCAAAAAGGTTCAGTTTATCGTTTATCTGTTTTTTATTAACCGCAAATTATCTGTTTACTTATCACACTTTATCTGCAAGTCGGTTACAATGTCCTGTATAAAACAATCACACGATTTTTTTTTTCATGAAAACATTTTAATTTGCAATTTTATTGTTTTCGTTTGGAGAAGGGGTGGGTGGGGAAACCACTTGATACTACCTTTTGTCATGCAGATAATGACTGGAAGCCTTTTCTACAATTCTCCAACTGACCATAGGGTCTGAAGTACACGGATGTGTTAAAGGGTGTTAAAACATGAATGGTATCAGGTGTTCCGGAAAATATACGCCGTCTTGTAAATACAATGTTATTGTTATATAGATCTACTACATTACTTATGAAGTATATTGAGGGGATTAATATTATTTAGATCTACTATAATACTTATAAATTCTTCGTTCACTCATGTCGCTTTTGTCGAAGTATTCATAATTATATTCAAGAGTATTCCAGGCCATGGGTGTAGGCCTACAAAATTGGTCAAGGCTAGCTAAAAGCGGCCAACAATATCAGTATGTGCTTTCATTGTTCAAGGGAAGACATACAAGTGGGTACCCTACTTTTGTTTTGTTTTTTTTCCTCCCGTGAACAACTTAAGGTTGAATAAATGTAGAACATTGCCAATAAAAAAATAATCACAATCTGAACCATATTTCAAATCCCACTTTTATTTACAAGTTGTAGTCGAATGTGAAATGCGTTCGGAGGTATGTTCACTTGAAATGCGTTCTATGGTAAGTGGTCAATAAAATTATGAATTCGAATTTTTGTAGGTTTTGCTGCCATGTGATATTTGCGAAATAAATCATGGTTTTCAGAACTTTTGAGACCACAGTGGTCAATACACAAACACTATTTTTTTTGTTGGAGAACTATACGAAGTGGGGGTGGGAAAATGCATGAAAATATAGACTTTGGTCTTCAACAATAGGTTTTGTTTAGCCCCTTTAGATGTTTTTATTTCTATTGCAGTGATATGTCTTATAAATCGTTATGTTGAGCATGTCACGTACCGGCTATTAAGTGGTATGGCAAAGAAAACAACTGATATGGCCTCTCTTTATTTACCGGCTTCACAGCTGATCAATTTAACCTTTGACCTGACCTCTATAATTATATCGTTGCGGCCGAGCTCAATTCATTCCGGAAAATTCCACCAGTTATTTGATTGGTCGAGATATGAAGGCGGGACTGAGCTATGTCCTTATTTGGATTAATTTATCCACATGACATAATTCTCTGCATAAAACAGCTGATTTACCGGCTGTAGTTAGAAACTGACTTCATCGCTGAGATAGGAGTCAGTGACTACACAACAGTTTGATATATTTACTTGATCAAGAAAGGGATTCATTAGTTTTAATCGTGAGGTGTTCTCTCTCTGTACTTAAAAAATTGTAACAAAAAGTGGTTGCCGCAAAAAGAACTGTACAGAACGAACGTTCGTTCCAGAGCAAACGTCAGTCACGAGACTTTCAACTACGACGTCAAAATGTCAACTGGTTCGGCTTTACCCATGGAATACAAAGAAGACAACTCGACTTCATTTGATTTAGATAAAGTGCTATTTAAGATTAAAGATATATTCGGTACCTTAGCAAGAAAAAACAACACAAGAAAGAATGGTTATTCACTCGTCATAGAGAATGATTTTGTTGATGACAAAACAAAGTCTGACAAGCAAGGTGAGTCACATCTAAATCTATCGTATATGTCAGTCAACTTCCGAAGCCTAGCCTTATAAAATAAGTCACAAGATTATCCTTATAGATAATGTCGAATAATTGAAATAAAATATGTCACTTTAATTTAAAGATTATTGGATCTTGAATATTGATATGTAAATAAGATGGCTTTTGACTTCTAAAACTTGTGTGATTGTGCCAGTACTGCGTGGTACTTCGGATAAGTAGAAATTTCAGATTGAAAAGATACTAATCATTACAGTTTTAGTTGTATAGGATGACTGTTGTACATAGTTGTTTAATTAACATTAAATAATTAAGAAACCCTCTGTTGTAATTCTCTATCTGCACCGGTATGCTACCGGTAGCACAATTTACCCAAGGGCCAAACAACCCAAATCTACCCAAATCTACCATTATTTCAACTCATATAATAATAATTGATATCTATATTTGATAATATACTGTTCTTAAGGCCAAATTTACATTTTTAATTTAAAAACGTAAGGTTTTTATTTCAAAAATATCCCTCGAATTGCAATTCCCAAACCAGCGAGTTCGTGCAATAAACGAATTATGTTCCTTTGTTAGTACTTCAAAACGTGCTCGGAAATCCCATTTTGAGGGGTATTTTGACACCAAAACGTTACTACTGTAAATTAAATATGACAATTTGGCAAATATCGATATAAATTATTGTTTCATAAGTTGAAATAATGGTGGATTTGTGTGAATTTGGGATAAATCGTGCTACCCCGAGCATACACTGCAGTGTGCAATGTTTAGGAAAATGATGCAGCTAGAGCTGTCTATGGTACAGCTACAGTCTACTACTACTATAGGCCACGGTATTATTTTAATTTCCAACTGACATTGTTGGATGAAAGAAGAATGTTGGCCAGCTCAATAGATTTGTATGTCAACTGTCCACACAAAGTCCGCTTTTTTGGTGTGTTCTAACAGGTGGAGGAAATTGTAAGTGATGGTAGTGTGTGCTACTGCATAATAATTGTATGGAAAACACTGCAATTAATGCGTGAAATGCAATTTCCAGGAAATGCAGCAAACACTCAATGTAGGCTATGTACAATGTTTTATGTAGATTGTGAGATTTCATATAACTTTCCCCTAGATCTTCTTAATTATACTCTAAAATAATAGAATATTCATAGTCTGAATAAATATTAAGATTTTTTTTCATTTTTCAGACTGCCACACACCTGGTTTGAACAGTTATGGTACATTTGCCGATCAAGGTGAAATGCAGCAGTGTAAGACTATTAAAACAAAATTAGAAGAATCTTTACGTACCGCGAGAGATACCAAGATTAAATGTGAGATTCTGTTTCCGTGTGGTACAATGTCAAAAATTGCTCAAGATATATATAGAATGTCTAGTCAAGAACCCTATGGTTTACGCGGGTGTGTTCTTTATGTTAATTTGGAAGAGAAGAATGTATGTCGTAAAATTGCGTGTGTTGAGATGGATCCTTCTACAGTAGCAACATTTGAACTATATTTGACATTAAGAGAGGATAATAGAGGCTGGTGTATGATTGAAAAAATCTATCTTACTTTAAAGGGGTGTTTCAAGAACTCTAAATGGAAGAGCATGCCGAAAATATTGTGTTCTGGGTTTGTGTTAGAGAAAAAAAAATTATATCGTACCAACCAGTAGTTGAACTCACACATTCTTGTGTTGTAGACCTAGATTTAGGACAGATTAATTAGTTTTGAATTTAGTTGTTTTTATGTCTTTCATGATATTATTTAGTGCAACATCGTATTGTGCATGGTATACAGACAAGAGTGACAAATTGTATAACCCATGAACTTTGAACTGTGATATTTAACACTTACTTTTCATATGCTAGTCTGTTTCTCTCAAATCATTCAGTAAAGATTAAACAGAACCTAGCATTATAGAAACCTTTGAAATTGGCTGATACTACATTCCATAAAGAGACAATGTGATAATCAAATCTTAGTTCAAGATTGGAAATCCATATTTCAGGGGACATAACTCCTGAAATCTTTAGATCCAAATTCCCCATTTCAATTTCTTTGTGCCAACACTTAACTAGAACAATTGGAAACTTTAAACAAATAAATTCCATAAAATAGGTTTCTCACATACATGTTTGTGATTTAAAATTAAATACAGATTTAGGGCTGGTCCAAGAAATTCTTTAAAAATTTGATCTTTGTCCCAATTTGTACTTTAGCTTCATTTGATTGACCTATTTTTAACTCAAACGATGGGAAACTTTAAACAAAAGAATTGCAAAAAGCAGGTCTGTTACATACATGTAGTTTTTGATTTAAAATTTAATACAGATTTAGGCTGGTACAAGACATTCTTAAAAAAAAATCTTTGTCCCAAATTTATTGCTTAAGCTTCATTAGATTAAACTGTATGTGCAATTTGCATTGATGTTTACATTCATAAAATGTAAATTTTGAATGTTTTCATATTTTTGTATGAGTTAATAATATGGATGGGAACTGGGGCAGGATATTTTGAACAAAATTATAAAGTTATTAAATTATAATTTTTTTTTCTAAATATAAGCTTATATGATTGGTTGGATAGAAATTCAGATAAGAAAAAAATGCAACAACCATTGTTGACTGCTAGGACGACTTACATGTAGCTGCTGTGGGCCTACATGTATATGTTTCATTGCCTGACATTTCCAGATCTGTTATTTGTTCAAGGTTTGCCTTTTAAAATAGTCCTGCCCCCTCTTTTTAAACATTTTGATGTGTTCAACCTAAAATAAGTTCTACCAGTGATTGTTGTGAAATATATATTATTCTTATGAGTGCTTACATTTAAATAATTTATTAAACCTAAAACATTTATCCAAAGAAATTTCATTCTGGGGAATGAAAAGCTGTTCAGTTATTAGGCCCATCAGTTATGGTTAAAGGGTAGATAACTTACGTCATTTTAAATTAATTTGTGTAGCTCATTAAATACTGTTTTATTGTCTAGTCCGTCCTAATTAATGACAAAAAACATCCAATTTAATCAGTGTGCAATAAAACTTCATTAATGTATGATTCACATATCCTACCTTATTATGACCCTATCATACATAGCTTTTAGGAAATGCATATGAAGCTCCAGGAACGAAAAAGCAATTAACCATTTTCATTCAACTACAGTCAATTGTACTCTTAATCTGTATCCCTATCTGTAAATATTTTGTATTTGAAAATTCACCAAAACCTGAAAGGCTGAGAATAGCCTATTCATTTGATAATATGGCAAAGGGGCTTTTTTGTATTGTCAGATTTTTTTTCTGAATTAAAGCTTTTGTATTTTGTTGTATGTATTGAAAGAGATGGCATTGAAACACTTTAAGTATTGACAAGAATATTAATAAATCTAATTTAAAATAATAGTTTGTCTTTTACTGTTTTAATGAAGTTATTGTAAATAAAGACGTTTTTATACGCCCATATTGAAATGTGGTCGTATATTGTCGTCTCCCCCGTCAGTCGGTTGATTCCGCGTCCACAATTGCTTGTGGACACTGAGGACACTCCAGAGACTAAAATTAGTACCCAATTGACCTTAAATTTATACACAGTGTTTTAGGTCATGAGACGAAGATTCCTATTGATTTTCAGCAATTTCCGATAATTATTCTCAGAGTTATGGCCCTTGATCACTTCAAAAAATCTTGTGGACGCTCCAGAGGCTAAATTTAATAACCGATTGACTTCAAATTTATACACAGTGTTTAAGGTCATGAAACAAAAAAGCCTATTGATCTTCAGCGATTTGGATAATTACTGTCAGAGTTATGGCCCTTGATCACTTCATGACATTTTTATACGCCCACATTTTCATGTGGACGTATTATGACGTCGCCCCTGTCCGTCTGTCCGTCCGTCCACAATTGTTTGTGGACTCTCTACAGGTCACAATTCTTGTCGGATTTTGACGAAACTTGAAATATAGGTTTATCCCCAAAAGATCTCTGCTGCTTTCGATATTGGCATGTATCGGATCAAAACTTCATGGATTATGGCCCCTGATTGTACGAAAAATCACGTTTTTAGCTTGTGGACCCTATAGTGGTCACAATTTTGAACCGATTTTGATGAAACTTGACATGCATGTTTATAACCCAAAGATCTTGGTTCCTTTCGATATTTGCACCTATCGGAACGTAATTTCCTGAATTATGGCCCCTGATTGTCCGAAAAATCACCTATTTTAGCTTGTGGTACCTCTGGAGGTCACAATTATTATCCGATTTGAAAAAACGTTCGATTATATCACCCTAAGGAAGTTTGAGTTCAAATTTCGGAAAAATCGGACCAAAATTACCATACAAAATGGCCGCCGTTCGTACGCGAATACTGTTAAAAAATGGTATATAAAGGTTGTGGACCCTGTGGAGATCACAATTTGAATTCGATTTAAGATGAAACTTGAAATGCATGGTTATAACCCAAAGATCTTGGTTCCTTTCGATATTTGCGCATATCGGATCGTAACTTTCTGAATTATGGCTCCTGATTATACGCAAAATCGCCTTTGTTTAGCTTGTGGTCCCACTGGAGGTCACAATTATTATCTGATTAAAGAAATCGTTTGATTATATCACCGTTACGCCCTAAGGAAGGTTGAATTCGAATTTTGGAAAAATTGGACCAAAATTGCCATACAAAATGGCCGCCATTTGTATGGGAATACTGTTTAAAAAATGGTATATCAAGGTTGTGGACCCAGTAGATGTCACAATTTTAATTTTCGATTTTGATGAAACTTGAAATGCATGGTTATAACCCAAATATCTTTGTTCCTTTCGATATTTGCGCGTATCGGATTGTAACTTCCTGAATTATGGCCCCTGATTATATGCAAAATCGTCTTTGTTTAGCTTGTGGTCCCTCTGGAGGTCACAATTATTATCCGATTTAAAAAATCGTTTGATTATATCACCGTTACACCCTAAGGAAGGTTGAGTTCGAATATCGGTAAAATTCGGAACAGAATTGCCATACAAAATGGCTGCCGCGTGTACGCGAATACTGTTATAAAATGGTATATCAAGGTTGTGGACCCAGTATAGGTCACAATTTTGATTCAATTTTGATGAAACTTGAAATGCATGGTTATAACCCAAAGATCTTGGTTCCTTTCGTTATTTGCACATATCAGATCATAAATTCCTGAATTATAGCCCCTGATTGTCCGAAAAATCGCCTATGGTCCCTCTGGAGGTCACGATTATTATCCGATGTAAAAAAACGCTTGACTCTATCACCATTACACCATACGGAAGGTTGAGTTAGAATTTCAAGGAAATCGGACCATAATTGCCACACAAAATGGCCGCCGTTTGTACGCTAATAGTGTTAAAATATGGTATATCAAGGTTGTGGACCCAGTATAGGTCACAATTTTAATTCGATTTTGTTGAAAGTTGAAATGCATGTTTATAACCTAAAGATCTTGATTCTTTTCGATATTTGCGCATATCAAATTGTAATTTAATGAATTATAGCCTTTGATTGTAGGAAATATCACTTTCGGTTTTGCTTGTTCTCTATCCATGTCTCGAAAATGTGGGCGTATCCTGCCTGGCAGTGCCAGCTTACTATCTTTTATATGTCCATATTGAAATGTGGTGTATATTGTCTTCGCCCCCGTCTGTCTGTCGTCCACAATTGCTTGTGAACTCTCTAGAGGCTAAAGTTAATAACCAATTGACTTTAAATTAATACACAGTGTTTAAAGTGATGAGACAAAGAGGTCTATTGATTTTCAGCAATTTATGATAATTACTGTCAGAGTTATGACCCTTGATCACTTCAAAAAATATTGTGGACGCTCTCTAGATGCTGAAATTAATATCCGATTGTTGAAGGTCATGAGTTTCAATGAATTTTGATAACTTGAACAGCTAAATCCAGAATATTAAATGTTTTGTATACTAAACGTTAGCATGGAGGGAAACTTTATCAAAGCAAACCAAACTTGAATGCTTTTCTGACAATTACTTCATGAGTTGTTACTTTTAATCAGATTTTAGTGTACTATAAATGTTTCATTACCAAAAAAGTAAAAATATGCGACAACTCTTGTTGACTGCCCGGACAATTTAGCTGTTTCATTGCCTGACAATCTATCTTTTATTGACTTGCCAAATCACTTGGAGTGTAGTGGAGAGGTCATGTGACTATAGTCGATTTCAAAGCAAATTGGTGGGTTCATTAAATTAGTGCATAATATTCAAGGGTTGACATCACAAAATAAAATGCAATGGCATTTGCATCAATTAAATGCATTTCAAAACGGAGGTCCAAATTCCAAATACATTTTGCATATTCTGGGAGAGAGACCTAGGGCTTAACACCGTCTTGACACAAACTTACATACAGTTAAATATCATTTCAATAATTCACTTACAGGTAGGGATCTTTAGCAGTGGGAGGTAGGAAACCCACAAGGTTGGACAGGTGACCCAACTCTTTGTCAATTTGAACTGAGGAATAGAAACCACACCATTTAACTCAATGACAGACCTTGTGATTTCCCATGTTAAACTACCAGACCACCCAATCCATCATCCCTAGGATAAAATTGGAATCTGTCTCAATTTCTGAGGGGAGCCAAGGTGACATTGGCTAACCAGGAGGCTCTCTGTTCAATCCCTGCATTGGGGGAGAACGTTTATTGGGATTTTTTCATTGTAGTTCCCCTTTGTAGTGGTGCAAGACAGAAGGTCTGGTATCCCCGTTACATGATAAGGAAAAGGGTCACCTGTCCAACCTCGTGGTTTTCTCCTGGTTCTCCGCTTTCCTTCCACTGCTAAAGACACCTACGTGAAAGCAAGTTATTGAAATAAAATTGAACCATATCTCAGTCCAGAAATGACCTATTGTGTGTTTATTGGATGTTAAACCTCTCTCTCTCTCTCTCTCTCTCTCTCAGAAGGCCTGTACACTGTATAAAGCAAAGCAGTAGGAGGTTTCATTTCACTTTTTTTTTATCAATTACTAAGTGCAGAGAGGGGATGACAGTTTTGATCAGAAGTTCACAGCCTCTGCTGCATAGAAGTGGGTTGGCTTCACATAAATGAGGTGATTGGTACCTAAAACATAATGTTCAGATTACCAATCCCTGTGAAACTAGAAATATTTGTTGTCATTCAACATTTTGAAATGAAATTGGCATAAAAATCCTACCTTTCTGCTCCATTCAGGCTATGAGGGTAATTTTACCAGTGCAGCTGCACTATATGGCCTACTCTTTATTCCAACTTTACATTGTCTAGGGGTCTTTTACGTGCACACTGAAGTATACACAAGACTTCACTTTTTTTCTTTCATCCCATGACTCTAAAAACCAAAGATTTCAAATGCGATTGGACAACATTGTTGAACCAATAACAGTAAACAATCTTCCAACATGTCATGGCTAAGAAAAGCTATATTTCACAAAATTATTATTAACTTTAAACAAAGACATGTTTTGGGAAAAATTATGTGGGGTAGGTGGATATTTAGAAATCAAACAGGCAAATAATATTTAATTTTACATAAATTTATTTTAATCAACACTTTCAAGTTTGATTCACATTAATTTAATTTAAAGACAAAGACATGTTTTGTACAAAATTATGTGGGGTAGGTGTGGTGGATATTTAGTAAGCAAACATGCAAGGTATGTTTTATACGTTTAACAAAGACAAATTTATTCAAATTAACACTGTCAAGTTTGATTCACATAAAAGATGTCTCATGCATTATGTAAGATCTACATCTGTCTATATTGCATGCTATATAAATTATTGTTTGGACATTTTTTGAAATGACAAGCCCATATCTCTACAGCATTGAATTGCTGAGATATTAAATTTAGTAGACATTGTCTGGCATATCTTTGTTAAAATGGAAAATAGAGAGACATTGTTTTTGACAATCCAGGCCATTTACGCTATTTTTGTAAATTTTTGTTAAAAAAATCTTCAAACATTCAGAATAGAGAAATTTGAATAAAAATTTCAATATATTAATTTTTCATTTTCTATTTTTTTAATATAGCAAAATCGACCAGCCCTTTATGTATATCAAATAAATGAAATGAAATGAATTCCAGCTGTCAAGGGATCTTTCACGTGCATGCGAATGTATACAGGACCTCGGGTTTCCATCACATCCGAACGACTAGAGAGCTGTCCTTGTCAGGACCCCCTCCGGAAAATTTGGATAAACCATTGTGACTTGAAAGTCAGACTTATGGATACAACATTATAATTAATATGTTGACTTTTTTTTACCTAAAAAACATCTCACACTATAACAATGAGGAGTAGTTTGTATTGACTTCCCGGTCTATCCATTTAAGGGGAAAGAACTCCATTGAAAAAAAAAAGAACAGTCTCATTGAATACTGCGAAAATAGATTATATCTCCAACCTAAAACTGACATAAAAAATAAAAATCATCCATCCTTGTGGAAATATTAATTTCAAAGGCATACCACTAAGCTCAAAATATCCTCTAAAATACAAACTGACCGGTAAAGAGTTAAATCGCGAAACCCGCGTCTTTGGCCAACATGAATATCGGGGAAAGCTGAGGACGAAGTGCATTTTTAAATTGAATGTACACTTCTGGCAACAGGCTTGTTTGTTTGGTGTTATTGAAAAATCTAATACTAATTTCACGAACAAATATAATTGGTTACTAACTTGTGAACATTTTAAATGCATAAGGACCTGTTTTAAAGTTATTTTCTGTGCATAATAAATAACACTATGCCAATTATTCTAGAAATTGACACAAGTGGGTCGCAACGCATATAATACTGTAATATGAATGTATATGAACTGATTTACATTCAATGGTTTCTGTTTTGACTCTAATTTCAAATCAGCTATGTTCCGCGAAAAAAGCCAGCAATCTCAATCGAATGCAAATTTCTAGCGTCTGGTTATTCAAGTCTACATACGCCGTTTAGTTTTGTGCAATATGTCTTGCCTCGTTCCTCTTTCGCTGGAACTGGAGGTGGAACGCATTGCCAACGGTAGAATGTTTATTTTGTCTTAAATATTGGATATCAGAAGTCCATCTTTTCCCGGTAAGATCACAGCATCAATGTTGATTTAAATTGACAAATAATTCGTGTTTTCAATGTTGAAGATTTTGGATGATATTGAGTTAGAGACTTAGCTCTTTCAACAATGGGTGACAAATATAATTATGCACTAAATACTAAAGCTTCGGGCCAATAAAGATAAATGATATAGGCTTACCCAATTTCTGAGATAGTACAGTAGATGACTTATTTTAAAGGAGCTAAAACGCTAACATTTGGGACCTAGAAATTGATAAGAATGGGTCGCAACGTATAACTACTGTAATATGAATGTATATAAACTGATTTACATTCAATGGTTTCCGTTTATCCCCAATTTCAAATCAGTTATGTTCATCGAAATAAGCCAGCAGTCTCAATCGAGTGCAAATTTTCTAGCGTCTGGTTATTCCAGTCTATATACTTTGTTTGATTTGGTGCAATGTGTCCCTCGAGTCTCTTGTTACAACTGGGGCTGAAGCGCATTATGGTACAAGATTCGTGTACCAATGGTATAATGTTTATTTTGTCTTAAATATTGGATATCAAAAGCCCATCTTGGATGATTTTGGTTGATATTGAGTTAGAAGCTTCATCTGTACCATACAGGGGCGGGCTGAATGGTTAGCACATGCTCGCTGTATCATACAGCCAATCATTAAGCTAACTGGCGTGGTTTCGAATCCCCGGTTGTACTTGACAAGGTGTAGAGTCACCGGTCGTAACTCGTGGGTTTTCTCTGGGTCCTCCCACTGCTAAAGACACCTACGCGCTAGCGAATTATTGAAATGAAATTAAACCATATGTTAGTCCTGAAATGAAATTAAACCATATGTTAGTCCTGAAATGATCTAGTCTGTGTCGAGTGGACGTTAAACCCCATCTCTCTCTCTCTCTCTCTCTCTCTCTGTACCATACAGTTGTTAAGTGGATTTATCTCCCTTTCACTAAATATTTTTTAAAGAGTAGACGTTTTTGACCCTCCAGTACATGGGTCAAATTGAAGAAATAGAGATAATGGTGTTAAATGAAAGAGTATAAAAACCTCTTTTCATTGGTACCTGAATTCTAAGAATCGGACAAAAATTGGTAGAGATGTTGACACCATTATCTCCATTTCTTCAATTTGACCCAAGTGTACTGTTTTGTACCGGAGGGTCAAATTTATCTTTATTGGCCAGGGGCCTGTTTCACGAAATTTTAACTAAGATAAAATCCAAATTTATTTTTAGTAATTTGATTGGATAATATTAGATTGATTTTATTGTTTAGCCAATCAAAATTGAAGTATCTACTAAAATTTGGATTTGATCTTTAGTTAAGATTTCGAGAAACAGGGCCCTGAAGCTCCAGTGCATTATTATATTTTTTACCCCTTGTTAAACTAACAAAAACAATTTGCATAGTTTTACTCTTAATTCGCTGTCATTTGGCTTTCTTATCTTTGAATAATCTGTATTTATTATCAACTTATGTCCCCTATATGGACCCTTGATTGGATAATAAATCAGTAGTTTAATTGCATATGTGTCCCAACAGGTCAAGAAAAGTTAATACATAAACGATTAGTTGGGTAAGCTAGTTAGAAGGACTATAAAATAAGATAAATAAATGAAGAATATGACATGGTAAATTTATAGAAAATTGACAAATAAACAGATGAGGATAATACTATCGTAAACTGTGTTAATCTCGAGAAACCTTTTTATTGTAGTGAAAGTATATTTTTTAAAAAATAAATGCCTGTAAAAAAGGGATGCGGGTTTGGGTGGCACACCCTCTCTGAATGATGAATCCGCCTCTGCGCATCTCGAAACCTCTCGAAATGTTAGACAAATTATAGGCGAAGAAGTATGGATTTAATAGTGAAGTCTTCTGTAGGAGAACAACTCGTCTCAGACCAAGCAAAAAAGAATGTTGCGGTTCCTTATCATCTTTATATAGCTTTTATCGATCCGATTTGATTGCCTAAATAGTCGGTCGCAAATTAAGTGCAGTCGGTAGCAAAATTATGCAACAGCGACGAAATTAATTAATGAGGTAAACAAAAATGCATGTATAATGTATGAATATGTATAATGTATGAATATGTATACGTATGGTTGCTTTGATTCGATGCCACAATACGCTCAAATTAGTAAAAAATGTTCCGCGTTCAGTAATGAAATAGGAACGCCTCAATGACGGACAAAATTGAGCTTGACAAAACCGCCGATTGTTGGGCAAACTTAAAGCCCCAATAACACTGTTGTTGTAACTGAAAAATATGCCCCAATCATTATTCTGATCAACAAATTGTACTATTTTACAATATTCCAATTAATTGATGATCCAAATTTTATCCTAACACACCGAATTAAAAAAATGGAAAAATTCAACTACATGGTTTGAAAAGCTTTACGTAAACACTTTCAAATGCAACTTTGGACAAGTAAAATAGGATGTAATGGATAATTTACACAACAGGTAGGACACTAAAAACATCCAGTAGTTAGAATAAGGCTAAAAAAAAATCTCTGGACCTGTCAAGCCAGCAAAAGTGGGGCATTGTCCCTTTATCTAATGTTAGGTTACCAATTTCGCGATTCGCGCAACATTAAAATTGTGGTTATACCAGTGGAGTAATCGTGGTGATGATATATTGTGGTCAGTCGTAGCAATCTTGTTGATCCTATCGAAACCATATCGAAACGTATCCGAACGATCTGCACATACCAGATCGTGGACTCAATTGACACCCTATCTGGCTATCGTAACGCATCACACGACGGTGGAAACCTACGGTCTGCTCTTCTTTTCAGTTTGGGGGGTTGAATGGCTGAATGGTTAGTACGTGCGCGCTGTATCATAAGGTCTGCCATTTAGTCAACTGGCCTGGTTTCGGTTCCCCGGTTGTACGTGACAAGAAGGGTCGTCTGTCCAACCTCGTGTGTTTACTCGCTTTCCTCCCATATGTTAGTCCCAAAATGACTTAGTTTTCGTCGAGTGGACGTTAAACGCCATTTCGTTACGTGCACGCCGAAGTGACATTTACAACTTTTTTTCAACTTGAATGTGATACGGCATAATATACCCTTATTTCTAATTAATGTTCAATGGTTCTTTAAAGTACACGTCAACGTGTCAAGGAACCTTTGTTTTTTGCCCCATCAGAACGACTAGAAGCTCTTTTAGCCAGGCCTTACGAACTGTATCACTGACAATGGGAAACCACACCGGGCAATCTAGAGGAACTTTCTGAGACAACGTCTCACTGGAACCAAAACAACTGGGTCCGCGGCGTGTCCATATAGGGAGTGGCGTGAGATTTTGGGGAGAATCGAGAATTGCATAGATTTTTCAGGGGGTGGGGGGCTTCTGGGCGCGCCGATGCTGCTTCTGGGTCGCCGATATACATACCTACATTTGACGGTCTACGGCGAAAGGCCCTCTAGAACACTTTTGAAAATAGAGTTTGCACATGAGGAGAGAACGGGTGAAAACGACGGAGAATTTCAATTTTTAGACTGAAATTGCGTGATTGCCTTATTCTATTTTGATATGACATTATAACAAATTAAAGAAGGGAATACGACTTAAGCATATAATTAATGAGAAAACTACGGGTATGAAATCTGAGACAATATTTCTGTTCATTTAGATATAGGTGCATACATGATAGCGTTTGGGTGGAGTGAGGTCAAAACGGCGGCAATTCTTCGTTCTGTTTGTAATTGTTTCTTCGACGTTATTTCGAGGACTCGCGTCGCGCCCGTTGATAGAATAGAAACCTAACAGTAATAATTGCATCGGCCAGTGGAGCTTGGATATGGCTAGCTGTGGTTCTGGTACAGCCACTGCTTCCCCATCGCACACAAGGATGTTTGGATTAACCAGTTGTTTTAGAGAAAAGAAATGTCTGGTACTTCGTCCGTATCTGTATTTTTATACATTCAAGTAATATTACAAAGACTCCCTTCTTTCGTTCAATAAAGCATTCTGTGTAAATGTATATAAATAGTACCGGGTCGCGGAAACCTTTACAAAGGGATTTTATTTAATTATAAGAGACATTTTCTCTTGGGGGGTATTATTGACACTTGATAAGATACTAGTGTTAATGACTTTTAAACAATTATTGTTACGTAACGACAGCTTGCTTTATTTCAAAAATGAGGCGCCGTAGTATTATAATCGTATTATAAAGGAGAAAGAGCATTTGGTACATTTTTTTCTCATTAACAAAGCAATAAATGAAATCCGTTGTTAAGATAAGAGATAGCTAATCTGGATAAATTACGAAATACCCGGTATATCGTGAAAATTTAATTATAATTGCTATAAAGTGTAATTTAAATTGTTACATAGTTAATGGTGCATGCCAGGCCCGTTGCCAGGTAGTTGTTTTTTTTTGGGGGGGGGGGGCAAAGATGTTTTCTGGAGGGCCAATTTACTAGCATGGGCATCTGCATGAATTTTGCGGTAACACGAGCTCCTCATTTTATTTTTAATAATTGGGTCTTCTTATTTGTGTTCAGAGAACTCAAACTAGGCTTAGAAATTGACCTATACTAGAGATTTTATTTTGGACCCTGTATTAAAGACAAAGGCCTATAATAGTGCCGCCAGTTTTATTTGGTATTCAATTATTACAAATGTGGCTATCTTTTTAACATCATCATTTGGTATGGTAAATTACGCCGAGTTTATTTAATAGTGTCTGCAAAGACCATTGAATTTATATAAGGCATAATTAATGATATTAAAAATTATTTAGAAATGCAAAATATTTTGTAATTTTACACCAGAGTTGCGTCAGACAATAGAGTTATTTCCCTTCCAACACTATCCAGGTTGACAAAGAAGTAGGTCAAGTCAACACTCTGAGAAGTGTCTTTTCTTCACATTATCACCTCCAGATTAGTAAATATATAGAAATATATATAGACAATGTATAGCTGTGATGTATTGTGTGGAAGACATGAACACAAGAGATCTTCTAGATCTACATTCAGAGTTTCTCGAAACAAAGGGCAGCGGCTAGTATCCATTCTATCAGCAAAATTTCATGTTTATGATTGGTGCATTTGATCACGTGAGCTACTATAACTGACGCTGTGTTTTGGCGGAATAGGTCATTGAGCAGTATAGTATTTGGAAGGATAGCAAGATGGTAAGAATCGTATTTATTTTGCAAATTTGATTAACCATCGGCGATCAATTTTGGTAAACAGTCATCATTGCACTTTGTACGGATTTAATAATGTGCATATTTTTAATGCAGGTCATCATGATATAGTTTAAAGTGACATTGTTTGTAAACATTCATTCGTTTTGACAGGCAGGAGGTAAAGCCGGTAAAGATTCAGGAAAAGCGAAGGCAAAAGCAGTTTCCCGTTCTGCACGAGCAGGATTACAGGTAATTAATGTTTTTATATTACCAATTTTAATTATTCTTTTGCAGGAATTAACGATTTTTGTGATTTTTATAAATTTTAATTAAACTTTTCAGTTTCCAGTCGGTCGTATTCACCGTCACTTGAAAAACAGAACAACCAGTCATGGAAGAGTTGGAGCTACTGCAGCTGTTTATAGTGCCGCTATATTGGAATATCTTACAGCTGAAGTAAGTTTATTAATCAGGCAAAGTAATCCATTGTTCTCCACATCATAGTATGCTCAGTATTTCGAACTAACTTAGTTAGATTTCATAAATGTTGACATTTTTTGAAGGAAGTAACTCGGCTGATAGTCTTGACTTTGACTTTAATTTAAACAAATTTCCGATCGAGTTGAGAGAAAATAAGGCGATTTTTGGGGTACCCACATCATTCCCGAATAAATCTCTACGGTTTTTGTTAAAATATCTCTAGAACTAAAAAAGTTACGCGGCTTCAAATTACAGCATGTCAAAATTCGCGGGTATCAAAATGGCGCGAGCTGCCATACTTCGTTGACCTGATACCGGAAGTAAATAGTTCATCTGTCACGCTTGCTTGCATTTCTATGCCACTTTTAAAACTGTTTCGGATATTAAGTACGCATGATGTAACAAAGGCAAGTCATGTAAAATGACGATTTGAGATGAATATCTACATGTACATAGGATATGTCACAATATGTGTTATAAAATTTAATAGCCTTCAGATCAGATTGTCAGTAAACTGAGTAAGTGACAAGTCGAATCCTGGCGTATTCAACACCAGGCTAATTCAACACCAGAAAAATCGGCGTATTCAAGACCAGTACATGTATTATGTATATAGGCCTATTGTTTTTTTGTATTTTAAACTTCAAATCAATTCCGATGTCATTGAGTACGTCAAGAACCAATGGATATCAAACCGAGTGTTTAGTGCAAAGAGTTGGTCGGTGTTTATGTACCTCGTTCGCCAAATAAAGACGTCGAGGGTTGGTATAACCTAATCAACTCTCGACTGAAGACTCGGGGACCGGTTCCATTTTATTTATTACTTGTTTTATATTATGTAAATATTGTCTTCGAATATGAAATATTTCAACTGTTGTTTGTATTATGACTATTTAATTTAAGATATATAATAAATATCTTGTTTATCCTGCTTTTGTCTTATAATATACTGGTCTTGAATACGCCAATTTTACTGGTGTTGAATTAGCCTGGTGTTGAATACGCCTGATACCGACAAGTCTAGTGAAGTCGTCCACACAAATAAATATCAACAAAATAAATTGCTTTCAAGACTCCTACACACATCAGGTTTTGATGAGTAGGCCTATAAAAATAAATATGAAGGATGATGAAAAAAAGAGTTAAATTTGGGTAGAGTACGTTCATGCCTGGTCGTTTGGTGAATCTTAATTCTGTTTTACACTCAATATTTATGTAAGTAATCTATTATTGAAACATTCTTTTAAGAATACAGAAAACCAATCAATCAACACTTTATTTAATTATAACAATGATGAACAACTAATCTCATTCAATCAAGCCTATAAACTATTTGATAAAATCAAAACGACTGGTGTGTAAACAAATTTTATCCCATTTCATTAAGGTATGATACAACTATTAGTTTGTGGACATAACCTAAACTATGCTGATGAGTTTCTCATAGATGCAAAAGAGACAGCTGCTCTCATTTGTATGGTTGACATAAACCCAGCTTTAAGCTTTTTTTGCTTCAATCAAGAACTAATTTCACAAAAATGTTCCTACAGTATCGGAATATTTTTTTGTTGCTTCTACTATTAAGTATATTATTTAACAAGATTTGTGCAGTGGTAACCAGGGCACTGGTATATTTGCAACTTAGCCTCACTTTCCCATTTTAAGTTAAAGTTAAATTTTTTAATGGCGAACAGTTCTAAATCTAGTGGAAATGCCATTGAGAGTTGATCATGGTCTTGTTTTCTTAATAAATGTCTAATTAATAGTTTATATAACATTTCAGTCCTAAAGAAAGACCTACAATAGAGAGATTTAGCTCTTACATAATGTATGAACTTCTGGGCAGAAGTACTTCTAATATTTCTAGAGAATTAGTGTCTTACATAATCAATGGACTTGTGTGTCTAAGCAATCAAATATAATTAATCTGGGAAATTTTCCAGATTATTTGCTAATCCTATAAGTATATTTGTATTTTAATTTAATGGTTATTTATTTTAGGTATTGGAATTGGCAGGTAATGCTAGTAAAGATTTAAAAGTAAAACGTATCACACCCAGACATTTACAGTTAGCTATTAGAGGAGATGAGGAATTAGATTCCCTCATTAAAGCTACCATTGCTGGTGGTGGTAAGTATGCTTCTATTATTTTAGTTTATTTTATAAGCATAATTTTCTCCTGATATATGTACTAGATACTATAGTGGATCCATGAAAGTTCTGGTATGGATATGTAGTGCTATGGTGTGTTCTACCTTACGAATAGTCCCCTTAAAGGAGCCGAATCGCTAATATTTGGGACCTAGAAATTGACACAAATGGTTCACACGCATATAATAATGTAATATGAATGTATATAAACTGATTTACATCAATCATTTCTGTCTTTAATCCCATTTCAAACCAGTTATGTTCGGCGAAATACGCCTGATGTCTCAATCGAAATTAAATCTAAAGCGTCTGATTATTCCAGTCTACACGTTCTATGTCTCCAGATAAGAATAATGTGTCACCGTCTAGACTCATTCTTCAAGTCCCTCGCTAAAAAAAATGGCCCTGAAACGCATTATGGTGGTACACGTATGGTACACGACTCGTGTACCAATGGTATTTTTTTTTTATTTTGTCTAAAATATTGGATATCAGAAGCCCATATATTCCCGGTAAGATAACAACATCGGTGTTATTTTGAATTGACAAATAATTCATGTTTTCATCATCCAAAATTTTGGATGATATTGAGTTACGGACTTAGCTCCTTTAAGTTATCTTACAAGATACAAACAAGAAAATCTGAACCATTCAATACAGTTTTTCAAATTACAAGTTACTAAAACTATTTTTCTTTTGTTTTTCAGGTGTCATACCTCACATCCACAAGTCTTTGATTGGAAAGAAGGGTTCACAGAAGGCAGCATAATACAATGCACCATCATGTTGGATTTTAGACTAGCTGACTGTCCAAATCATCATCATTCATCATCTCATCATTATAGCCTCATTTATTGTCTTCATCCTCATCATTTTCATTGTAGACAATTTTTATTATTTACGTTTTAAAATTTGGTATTCATATTGTGTCAATAATCAACATAAACACTAACTTCTTTGTTTTTTTTGTTACTTCAAACAAGTTGTTCTAAGACATGTGGATATATCAGTGTTAAATGAGATTAGTTCAGTAGCTGGATGCCTTCTATTAGAGTACAGCTTGTCCACCTAGTTATAAATATGCTCAGACGGATTATATGAAATCGACAGCTATGAAGGAAGATATGAATGAATTGTGTATCTTGTGTAAATCCACAAGATTTTTACTTTGAAATTTGCTTGCCTATATATTTTAACATTGACTTTGATCTGTCCACATGACCCTATCAATTTTGCATAATGGCGGACAGATGGGACGGTTACCGGGGGACGGGGTGTGAATCAAGACACTAATATACCAATCAAAGATTTGATAGAACCCTTTGATGTAGTTACCTCCCTTTTTCTGTGATAGAAAAACCGGGAAGGAACCGTGCTTTAAATTGAAGGCATTCCACATCTGTATAACTGGACCCAGCCAACGCCGGATTAACTATGGTGGGAGGTCTGGATTTCGGGGGGGGGGGGTTACTGAGCATTCCCCATAACCTTTTTACGCTTTTTATACGCCCACATTTTCATGTGGACGTATTATGTCGTCGCCCCTGTCCGTCCACAATTGTTTGTAGACTCTGTACAGGTCACAATTCTTGTCGGATTTTAACGAAACTTGAAATATAGGTTTATCCCCAAAAGATCTCGGCTGCTTTCGATATTGGCATGTATCGGATCAAAACTTCATGGATTATGGCCACTGATTGTACGAAAAATCACGTTTTTAGCTTGTGGACCCTATAGAGGTCACAATTTTGAACCGATTTTGATGAAACTTGACATGCATGTTTATAACCCAAAGATCTTGGTTCCTTTCGATATTTGCGCCTATCGGAACGTAATTTCCTGGATTATGGCCCCTGATTGTCCGAAAAATCACCTATTTTAGCTCGTGGTACCTCTGAAGGTCACAATTATTATCCGATTTGAAAAACCGTTCGATTATATCACCGTTACACCCTAAGGTGGGTTGAGTTCAAATTTCGGAACAATCGGACCAAAATTACCATACAAAATGGCCGCCGTTCGTATGCGAATACTGTTAAAAAATGGTATATCAAGGTTGTGGACCCTGTAGAGATCACAATTTTAATTCGATTTTGATGAAACTTGAAATGCATGGTTATAACCCAAAGGTCTTGGTTCCTTTCGATATTTGCGCATATCGGATCGTAACTTCCTGAATTATGGCCCCTGATTATACGCAAAATCGCCTTTGTTTAGCTTGTGGTCCTTCTGGAGGTCACAATTATTATCTGATTAAAAAAATCGTTTGATTATATCACTGTTACGCCCTAAGGAAGGTTAAGTTCCAATTTCGAAAAAATTGGACCAAAATTACCATACAAAATGGCCACCATTCGTACGCGAATACTGTTAAAAAATGGTATATCAAGGTTGTGGATCCTGTAGAGGTCACAATTTTAATTCGATTTTGATGAAACTTGAACTGCATGGTTATAACCCAAAGATCTCGGCTCCTTTCGATATTTGCGCATATCGGTTAGTAACTTCCTGAATTATGGCCCCTGATTATACGCAAAATCGTCTTTGTTTGTCTTGTGGTCCCTCTGGAGGTAACAATTATTATCCGATTTAAAAAAAATCGTTAGATTATATCACCGTTACACCCTAAGGTAGGTTGAGTTCGAATTTCGGGAAAATCGGACCAAAATTGCCATACAAAATGGCCGCCGTTCCTACGCGAATACTATTTAAAAATGGTATATCAAGGTTGTTAACCCTGTAGAGGTCCCAATTTTAATTCGATTTTGATGAAACTTGAAATGCATGGTTATATCTTAAAGATCTTGGTTCTTTTCGATATTTTTGCAAATTGGATTGTAACTTCCTGAATTATGGCCCCTGATTATACGCAAAATCGCCTATGGTCCCTCTGGAGGTCACGATTATTATCCGATTAAAAAAAATGCTTGACTCTATCACCTTTACACCATACGGAAGGTTGTTTGAATTTCAGGGGAATCGGACCATAATTGCCAGACAAAGTGGCCGCCGTTTGTACGCTTATAGTGTTAAAATATGGTATATCAATTTTGTGGACCCAGTATAGGTCACAATTTTAATTCGATTTTGTTGAAACTTGAAATGCATGTGTATAACCTAAAGATCTTGATTCTTTTCGATATTTGCGCATATCAAATTGTAATTTAATAAATTATAGCCTTTGATTGTACGAAAAATCACTTTAGGTTTTCCGTGTTCTCTATCCATCTCTCGAAAATGTGGGCGTATCCTGCCTGGCAGTGCCAGCTTACTATCTTTTGAGCTTTTGGCGACATTTTATTTTCACTATTAAAAATTATTGCCGGGGCTAAAGCCCCCCTAGCCCCCATGGCCCCTGGGGTCTGGAACATGTGGGTGGCCCCTAATCACCGACCGCGAGCATCGAAGGCCCGAAGCCCCTGCAAGGGGGGTCTGGGGCAGGCCGTATGTAGGATTGTAAAAGTGGGGGTATAGCAAGAGTGATGGGGACGCCAATATAATGCCCGAGTGCGAAGGGGTAGGGGTGTGGGTCTGAAAGCCACTCCCCTCGAAAATTTTAAAAATTAGACTTGTCTCAAACGCGTTTCCCACCCACTTGGAGCTGCAATCAACGTCGCTCCAGTGTCAATTTCGGCAGCGCTATTTCTCATTTTGTCTTTGATGTCAAGCACACCAAAATGAGAAACTTCTCACGCGAATTCCAGTTTTAATTATTTCCTTGTCTATTCTTATTGTCAACCAAGTTTACTAGCAGACTGATAGCCCCTCTACTCATGTTCCTTTAGACTGATATCATTGGACTAAAACCCCATTTAAATCAATTATCAAGAGTTTCCCTTGAGCCCATTTAAAGGCATCTTTATACATAAGAAAACTGCACTATGCTTCAAGAATCCATGTGAAGCAGCTTTGTTCAAGGGTCCATTTTCAGGGCGGGGGTGCCTTCTTAGAGAATGCATTACGGTTTTGCATAATTTGTTTTATTATTTATTGATCAAATTGGTGACCTTCAATTTTGTTTGTTTCTCAATTCCATAATGATTTAAAACAGTTATAGAAAAGATCATTAGATTCATAGATTTTATCCTTATTCCGGTTTCGAAAATGGATAAATTTTCACATTACCGTTGTCCTTTCAATCCACAATAAACCAGACTAAAAATACAGTGTCAAAGATCATACAAAATCAAAAGTACTGGCCCTGCTTGATTTATCCCGGCGCATACCGGCTGACCGCAGTTCGGCAGTTTTACCAGCGATGCTACTTGATTTAACTTTGTCGACCTATCGATCCTTTTGTGTCAGCCCTCGGGTTTTAGAGAGAGTGGCGCCGGTTTTCGATGAAAGACAGATGACCCCCCCCCCCCCCCCCACCCCCCCCCCCGAGAAAATTATTTGACGGTCGCAATCGCGTTTTACTGCTAGTTTCCTCTGCTGTTTTACAGCCCGATGCTCGATTTTCGGGCAATACCGTTTTTTGGCATACCTATCATAAGAGAGCATCGGGCATTTTTTCGGGCATGCAGTGGACATGCAGTGTGGGTCTCATAGAAATAAGTTAGTTATATTTTTATACGCCCACACTTTCATGTGGACGTATTATGTCGTCACCCCTGTCCGTCTACAATTGTTTGTGGACCCTCTACAGGTCACAATTCTTGTCCGATTTTGCTGAAACTTGAGATATAGGCTTATCCTCAAAAGATCTCTACTGCTTTCGATATTGGCATGTATCGGATCAAAACTTCATGGATTATCCCCCTGATTGTACGAAATATCACGTTTTTAGCCTGTGGACCCTATACAGGTTACAATTTTGAACCGAATTTTATGAAACTTGATATGCATGTTTATAACCCAAAGATCTCGGTTCCTTTCGATATTTGCGCCTATTGGAAGATAATTTCCTGAATTATGGCCCCTGATTGTCCGACAAATCACCTATTTTAGCTTGTGGTCCCTCTGGAGGTCACAATTATTATCCGATTTGAAAAACCGTTTGATTATATCACCGTTACACCCTATTGTGGCCCCTCTGGAGGTCACAATTGGAGGGTCTAGAGCACAAGTGATCTAACTACCTACTGTTTTAGCTGGTAGTTAGATCACTTGTGCTCTAGACCCTCCAATTATTATCCGTTTGGACGCAAATACTGTTAAAACATGGTATATCAAGGTTGTGGACCCTGTAGAGGTCCAAATTTAAATTTGATTTTGATGAAACTTGAAATGCATCGTAATTACTCAAAGATCTTGGTTCCTTTCGATATTTGTTCATAACAGATCGTAACTTCCTGAATTATGGCCCCTGGTTATACGCAAAATCGCCTTTGTTTAGCTTGTGGTCCCTCTGGAGGTCACAATTATTATCATATTTGAAAAATCGTTTTATTATATCACCGTTACACCCTATGGAAGGTTGAGTTCGAATTTCGGAAAAATCGGTCCAAAATTGTCATACAAAATGGCCGCTGTTTGTACGCGAATACTGTTAAAAAAATGGTATATCATGGTTGTGGACCGTGTTGGGGTCACAATTTCAATTCTATTTTGATGAAACTTGAAATGCATGGCTATAACCCAAAGATCTTGGTTCCTCTCGTTGTTTGCACATATCAGATCGTAACTTTCTATGGCCCCTGATTGTCCGAAAAATTCCCTATGGTCCCTCATGAGGTCACAATTATTAAATGTTTGACTCTATCACGGTTACATGCTACGGAAGGCTGACTTCGAATTTCTCGAAAATCGGATCATAATTGCCAGATAAAATGGCCGCCGTTTGTACGCGAATAGTGTCAAAATATGATAAATCAAAGTTGTGGACCCTGTAGAGGTCACAATTTTAATTTGATTTTGATGAAACTTGAAATGCATGTTTATAACCTAAAGATCTTGATTCTTTTCAATATTTGCGCATATCAAATTGTAACTTAATGAATTATGGCCTTTGATTGTAGGAAAAGTCACTTTTGGTATTGCTTGTTCTCTATCCATCTCTCGAAAATGACGTGGGTGTATCCTGCCGGGCAGTGCCAGCTTACTATCTTTTTCTCTTAACGTTAATAGAAAAAAAAAGGTCGTCGAATTTTTCATTGCCTGAAAATAAAAAAATTGTGGGGGGGGGGGGGTATCTACGTCAATGTCATCCAAAATCTTCGTCATTAAAAACACGATCATTTGTCAATTTAAAGGAGCTAAATCGCATATGTTTTGGACTTAGATGCAGTAGCGGGTTAAGCTCCACCAAGGCCTAAAGCAGCAGTTGCTGAAGGGCCTATTTGAAATGGCGTGGGCCTAATTAATTACGGGTCAGACCCCACCCTTTAACATTCATTGTCTATGCGTTTTTAATCGTATCAGACAAGTCTAAATAATTTTTTTTACAATATCCTAGGGCGTGCGGCTGCAGCCTCATCAGCCTCAATGAAAATCCGCTACTACCTAGATGCCTTGATGGAATTCGGTGATAAACATTGTCTGCTTACGGTAAGCAGATTTATTTAAGTGAGAGTGATGCATTACCTTGACTAAGTTGGACGATGAGAATTGTCTACTTAGGCTAAGGAGCGATAAACAATTTGATTTGAATAATACTTTGTTACATAACAACCCATCCTCGGTTACCCAATGTACTCATTCCGTTCTACCCCACCTTACTGGGAGACACGTTTTCAAGTTATGCACTATTGATGCTTGTGCTATTTTTATCGACCAATCCCATATACTGTTATATGAAAAGGAAATGGCCCAAAGGGAAGTTACTCTCTTCTGACAGTGTTAGGAGTTGGCCTATTCTCAAAGCGTAATTATATGTTTTATTATTGAAGACCAAACGTTCATTTAATCATGTAGAGTCATTAGTTTTATTGAGAATTGTGTGTTCGTTCAGCGAATTTTATGTACACGTGATATCGTAGATAAGAAATTAGGAATTAAATTACCGAGTATACGTTCATTAATAATAAACATAACAAAACGACATATTATTATTATTATTTCAAACAAAGAACGAATAGTGAGAATGATAACAAAAGTGAAATATATAACAACCCCGCTTTTAATTGAGATAGAATGCTTGAACTTGATGAAGAAGTTCATTAGGTGAATGTCTTGACTGAGTTCAATGATTAACATTTCAAGCCAAAGTTAAGCAGAGCTAAGCAATCATTTTTCGAATATATTTATTTTGATTCCTACATTTTTTATAAAACACTGCCGTGTTCGTGAACGTCAATCGACAAAATATTATTTGAAAGAATTTCATCCCATTTGAGGAACCAACTGTGTATGCAAGATTGCAAGGCTTACGTTTACCAAATTCTTAGTTTACTCGAAAGGGTTATCATAGTATTCAGCAGCGTATTTAAGATGCATTATGTAAGATTTAGATAAAGAGCTGATTGTTCCTGCTATAATATTTCAACATAGATGATGTAAAATTAATAAATTAAAAATTTCATTCAAATTATTTTATTCTGGGCGAAATCATCACTGAAGTTTTGACAGGATATGGCAAAGATTGTTTTTTTTATCGTAACAACAGTACTTTAAATTCGAGACTACTGAAGCCATCCGATTATCCAGAGAGTTTATTATGGTCTTGTCATGTTAATAAAATGTTAATAGTAGTTTATATAAAATATAATGCTAAACTAAAGGCCCGTCATAGGCAGATTTAGCTCCTACATAATACATTTTAACTAAATGTACAATGCTGATCCTCATTTTGTGTACTAAAATTACACGGCATATCATAATCAAACCGTGCCATGATTAATCTGAAATGTGTAGTGACCATCCTCATTTTGTGCACTGAAATGACACATGTCTAAAACTATATTGAACGGTATACACTGGAATATTTATCCTTTTTTAATATGGCAATTGGGCGTAATCCACTTTCCCTTTTTTTATACCATGGAATTAAGTCAATGTCAATAAGGGAACTTATAGTCTGTCGTATGCACACAAACCGTGCTTATTCCTAGTCTCCTATTTATTAGACCCATATCCAGTCCATACACACCTCAGGTAGACCAGTATAATTATTATCAAACCAAGGGGAAGAATACCAAATATTCCTAACCACACAACAATGGCAGCGTCACATTTGTGCTGGAAACGCACCTCTCCACCGAGTCTTTCGTTTTCTTCAAAATGGATCAAAATTTGTTCTGTATGATCATGGCTCAATTCCAATGCACATGTTTCTCTGGTATGATTGCACATTTTTATTTGACTAGAAATATCATATGAAGTTCTGTTCAAAATGATATCATAGGATAAATAGACGGCCTTTTCCAGATCTGATTCATACTTTCTGCTTATGACAATGTGATAGAAATCTTCATTTGTCACGGTGTAATTCAATATATCATCTTTTCCACTTATAGCACATATCGCATCAAATGGAATATCTTCAGTCACACTAGCACAATCTGAGCACGTATATTGATTGGATGACCATCTATCCCAGGCTGACCTCCCTTTAACAATCATTACTTCCGTCAATACAGTCGTATTAACCTCCCTACACGCTTTAAACGATATTTGCGAACCTTTCAAGAGATACGCACCTCTTTCATCGTAACTGTTCATAGCCCCCATGCTTCGTAGTATTTCTATCTGTGTTACTCGACGTTCTGAACTAATTTCTGGCATATTTGGAAGTAGATACACATTGGCGTAATCCCATGGGTTAACGTTGTAAGCACTGCACCAAAACGTAGAAAAATCGAATCCAGGAATCTGGCTCATTATGAGTTGATCACCTCTGAAAGCGTCCTGTAACGTATTTGCGTCTGAAAAGTATCTGTTTTGTCCAAGAACTACGACCGCAACAGTAACTGCCAAAATAATGGCACCGAGTAAGATTATTGGTGGTAGGCGAGCTTTTATGTGCGACGACATTCTAGAAAAATAGAGAAACCTTTTCGTATAATCCACATTTTGGTTTGTTTGATAAATATATGACATTTTATTTATTATTTATTAAAATATTATTTATTAAAATATTATTTATTAAAATATTATTTATTAAAATATTATTTATTAAAATATTATTTATTAAAATATTATTTATTAAAATATTATTTATTAAAATATTATTTATTAAAATATTATTTATACAAATACGGTAACTTTTACCACATCGGAATTCAGGTCATTGTGATGAGGTTTTATGAGAAAACCGTAATTATACAGATCGACTACTCTCTTAAGAGTTCAGTTAATGAATCAGTGCTGGATCTAGGGGAGGCAAAGTGGGACAAATGTCCCGGGACCCCAACATTTAGCCCCCCCCCCCACAATTCTGTCTCATGCTAATATTTTATCCCGGGCGGAGGCGAGGATCGGGGCCCTGGGCAGTAAGGGATATTGTGGGCCAGAGATCGGTTGGGCCCTAAAATTAACTAAATTACATAATTTAGAGGTTCTATCAATCAATAGATCCTAACCAGTTCGGGGGGCCACATCCCGCGATGTGATTGTTGGGGCCCAACCAGTCCCGGGAAATGAACGTACTCATAGTATAGTATAATTTCACTAAAATAAAGTAAATGAAAACATCATGGGAGAAAGGTTTAAAATACTCAAATTGTCAACGAGTTCTAAACGTCAATGAAATCGCTGCCTAAATTGTCTCAGATACACTGAAATTATTCTTTATTTTAAACAAATTTTAATAAACTCTGGAGGAAAACACCCCAGGCACTCAAGGGGGCGGAGTACATACTGGTACTATCCGCGGTCAGTACGAACAATGTGAAATGGGGCCCCGCACAGTTGGTATGTCCCGGGCCCCCCACAAGGTTAATCCGGCCGTGTAATGAATGAATCAGGAAATTTGCAAATGATTATAGCCTATGATAAATTAGAAGACCGATTATCTTTCACTGGATGAATAATAAAATAGAAGGCTTAATATTAAATAATTTTGTAATGTTTATACTATACCCAACAGCCCAAACATTATATTCTATCTACCTTTAGATACGTTTAAACCGACTTCTGAATACACACGACATTTATCGTTATCTACTTCAGTCATATGATCAGCTCACGTGGGTCGTTGTCAGGATAACATTTCATTGAAATTAATAAGACGATAGTATAGGCTTGTGGAATTATTTTATACATATTGTTACTAACTTAAAAGATATCGTTGCGACGTCATTATAATTTATAGATCGTATTAATGGCGCTAACCAAAACAGTGTGTTAGTGTCGGGTTTGATCTTGTATTGTTGTAAATGGGGGAGGGGGGGCAGGCGCATGATCTACCGGGAAAAGATTTAAGGAACAACAACATGAATAATGGAACAAAAAATAGGCATGCCAAGAAAGACATATTGAAGTAGCCTACTGTCTGGTAGGAAGTCGTTATTGAGTTTATAGTTGGGATTGGACGGCCTTTTCCACAAGAAGTCTTATATTTAATTGGTCCGATGGGCGAACCTTTTTTGGAGTAGACGGATTTAGGGAAGTGGCTGGGGTGCATCACACTTACCCTTCTAACCTCTGACAATCTCCCTTTACTTATCGTTTATCTTGGGTAATTCGCAGGCTCGCTAGCCTGGAAGTCGGGAATTCGATCCCCGTATTGGTCGAGAAAGTTCATCCCGATTTTCCGGCGTGGTTTCCTTTTGTCATTGATGCAGGACGAAGGGCATGACAAAGACAGCTGTCTAGTCGTTTGGATCGGACGGAAAATCAAGGTCCCGTGTACACATTGGTGTGTACGTAAAATATCCCTTCAAGACTGCTAGAATTTGATACAAGAGTAGGCCGTAGCGCAGCTGCCCGGACAAAATTTCCCTCATAGCCGAATAGCCGACAAGCATTTGTCGACGGCAATTTCTGAAACTGCTGGAGGTCAATCCATTAACTCTGAGCTTGTTTAAACCTTTGGTTGAGACTACTATGTTAAGTTTTGCTTTGTTTGGGCCCTCACTTTGGGGATTCTCCCAATCCCGGTTTCTTGAAAATATTTGAAAAAAACTGACTGTAATTGTTGCTTTCTATAGATTGTATGTATATCCTAAGTATAGACGCTTCTGAGGCTGCTTTAATTTGTGTTTTGTTTATCAATCAAAAACGGCGTCCCCCCCCCCCCGGACGTACTATACTTTATCCACGCAGACTCCTTCTTGGTTCAACCCTGGCGACACACCTTTCCTTGCGTGTGTGAACATAATTAAAAAAAATATATCAAATGTGAAGATGGTTATATAATTTTAGGGGTATCACGGTGGCTAAGTGGATAAGGCGCTGGTTCGCTAGCCTGGAGGTCGGGTGTTCGATCCCTGCATTGGTCGAGACAGTTCATCTCGATTTTCCGACGTGATTTCCCCTTTTCAGTGATGCAGAAGGAGGGCCTGACAAGGACAGCTGCCTTGTCGTTCGAATGGGACGAAAATCCGAGGTCCCGTGTACACATTGGAGTGCACGTACAAGACCCCTTGGCAGCTGGAATTCGATATAAGAGTAGGCCGTAGCGCCGCTGTCCGTGAAAAATTTCCCTCATAGCACACTGTATGGCGTATGCCCGTCTACAATTAGCTCAGGTTAAGTGCATAACAGTAGGACGTTAAACCCTATTTCATTCATTCATTCATTTATATAATTTTATTTCAAGAACAACGCACTTGATAAAGATTATAAACATCCCACCATTGTCAATTACTGCTCATGGTACTGATATCGTATTATTCCCGTTTGATTGATTTGATAGCAATGTACCGCTTTTGTTGAACATCAGATCTACAATTACACTGTAACAAAGTTCCGGGGCATCAAGTCCAAATATAAAGTCTATGTGCTCCCAATGGTCAATGTTTTTGTCATAAATTAGATTCTGTAATTTAGGAAGCAGCCATTCGATATCTTCGTGGTCAGATAACCAATCGTCACCACCTCTGAATACAACCACAGGCACAGTCATGTTCTCTGGATGATATGCGGGCGGGGTTGGCTTAAAAATATAAATAGAACTATATAATATAAAACTATTCTTCTTCTAGAACACAATTTATAAGTAGCAGTAAGTTTATCACTTGGGATATACACAAGTTCAAGGAGTTAATCGGAAACTGGTGTATAAAAATAGATTTCTTAAATAGAAAGGCTAACTTCGCCAATTAAAAAGCTCAGAGCCAAAAACAAATCGACAAAGCAGAGATCATTTCTGTAAAGGGTTGGTGTGAGGGTGGAAAGTATTAAATTTATTGGACGCCTACTTTAAAAACTTTATGATGAAACTTTGAATTGCTAAATTTCGATAAGGTGACGGGACAGGGGCATTGTTAAACGTTTTGGACTTCTTCTTCAAAACTATACTTACATAATTCCAAACAAATGGTAGATGTACAAAAATGTATGGTGTTCGGGTGTAATTTGGGGAATGTGTAGGAGCATTTTAAACCCAGAAGTGTCAAACAAATTGGACATTTTCTTGAACAATTGTTTTAAGTAAAGTGTTTTTTTAGGCACCTTAACAAATTTATATAGAGAAATTAGCATTTGACTTAGGCTCTTCTTTTCTGTTTAATATCTCGCGTTATAGTTCTTAATGTTATCTAAATATTATAAATGATGTATATTCCATACCTGTCCATAATGTAAAATATTCTTTTCTCCTGAATTGTAATCATATTTCTGAAACGTGTCGGTTTTTATAGCCTGTAAAATATATAAGTAATCAGGCACACTTTATTATACTATTAATTAATTTCCACACACTGTAAAATATATTAGTAATCAGGCACACTTTTATAATACTAATAATTAGTTTCCACACAATGTTAAACTCCGTAAACGTATTATCTAATGAGGATCTATTGTGCATTAGAAGAATGCAGATTACAAACTGCGTATTATAATCAGAGGGAGACTAACAATTTTATTTCAACAATTCGCTTGTGCGTAGGGGTCTTCAGCAGTCGGAGGAAACTATACGAAGTTGGACAGGCAACCCTTTTCCTTGTCACGTACAGCCGATAAATCGAAACCACGCCAGTTAACTAAATGACGGACCTTATGATTCAACTCGCACGCGGTTAACCATTCGGCCATCCAATACCCCTATTTTGATCAGATTGCAAGAGAAGGTTCGAAGAACACGAACAGTAAGAATGCCTTTCAACTGAAATACGTAAACTATTTGGTAAGTATGAAAGTATACTTATTATTATCTGTATGATGGTCAGATATGTCTTAGTCTTGTAGTAATAAAGGAGAATGATATAATTAGAATATTAATTTTAGCTGACTCGTTCCTTTACTTATATTTTTACCTGAGCAAAATGGACCATGTTCTTGGTTGAAGTTCCTGCAGGGTTATGCGCCACATAAACGGGAACTCTTGACTACAAAACAACAGAAAGGTAAAATACATTCTAAGTTTAAAATCTACTAAGAACACCGAAAATAATATTCCAGGATTAAATGATCAAAGGGGTGAGAACTTTTTGATAGTACTCCATACACAGAGGCATGCTTACAGTGCACACAGTTAAATTAATTTGATTAATCCTGATAACATTCCTCAAAAGATGGATGCATTATACAAGAGGCAAATCTGCCTATTGCAGCAGGTCTTTTTATTTGGGCCTAAAATGTTATATAAACTATTAATTAGACATTTTTTAACATGAAAAGACCATAATCAACTCTTGATGCCACCTTATCCGCCCGATTGTCAATGGATTTGACTCCGACCTTCTGTTCAACGCCCGTTGATGATTAAAAGCAAAACTCGATAACCGAGAGTTTTTAACTTATCGTTACAGCGCCGTCAATGACAATTGAGGCTACAAAGATTTTCAAATAAAGTTTTTAACTATTGTAGTTATCTTCAAGTGGAGATTTAAAACAAGAAAGCGGTTGGGATGATTTAATAATTTCTGGTAAATTGTTCCACTGTTTAGGCACATTCATTGAGAACGATCTTTATCCGAATGATTTCAACTTCCATGTCATGATGGGCAACATGTCAGTGTTACTGCTGAATTTGCATAAGGTTGGATAAACATGTTATAACCAACCATTATAATTGCCCCAAATTGTATACTTACTTCATTCAGGGTATTGTATGCACCCCCTTTGTGAAGAAAAAATAGATTTGTACATAGTTGTGTGAAATGTGGACATACGTCTGATGCCATGAATTTATCAAATTCCGTGGTAGGTTGAAACTGGCCTAAACCAAACAAATTGGTAAAGAACTGAAATAAATAATAGGTTTGATAAGATATGCACTGTACCCATACATCTTTAGGTAAATCGACACAATACTTCGAAACTGACAAAGGTCCTATCTATACAAGTTGACGGACACATGTACGGGGTATTATTTATAATCTATATATAGTTCTGAAATAAATATGACTTTGTTTTAGATGTTACTCATCTTCAGGTATGGCCTTATACCGAGTTAACTAGGTCATTTCGGAACTAAAATATGGTTCAGTTTTAATTTATTAATTCTTCGCTTTTCCGTAGGGTTCTTTAGCAGCAGGGGGACAACGGATGACCCGGAGAAAACCAACCAACGAGGTTGGACAGGCGACCCTACGCCTTGTAATGTACAACCGTGCAATAGAAACCACGTTAGTTGACTCAATGACAGACCTTATAATACAGCGCACACGTGCTAACCATTTGGGCACCCAACCCCCGAGTTAAACTCTTTGAAAATGATTATTATTTTAAGATTGTAATAATAATACTTTACCTCCAAATCATAAGCAAATGGACCAAAATACTTATATGGACCTCCGATGTGGGCAACTTTAGCTACTGGTGCTAAAGCTACAAATAGTTTGATTTTACTTGCAAGGGTTTGATTTTGGCTGAACCCAGCAAAACCAATCGTTGTTCCCTGAGAATGACCGACATACGTTACTTGACTTTGTCCAGACTCTGCTAAAACATAATCAACTACAGCTGGTAAATCAAATCTGGCCATCTCATCAAAACTGGAACAAAGAAAGTACCATACATCATTTATCATAACTAGAACCAAAGTGTCACTTAATTCCGTCTCAGAAGTCAATTAGTCTAGAGAAATAAACAATTAATTGTTTCCCATAAATATTATCTTCGATTTGTTTAAAATATTAAATCGACTGTCTAATTTCGTCCCTCCCTACCTCCAATCCCAGAAAGCCACCTGTGAAGGTTTCAGATGAGTGTGGGCACGTGAGTAGGTATTTCCTCTACTGTTAGACAACCAGACATCAGCTCCTGCATCAGCTAAGATATAAGCTAAACTTTCATTAGCTAAATTATCCAAGTAGTTTGTGCTTTCTCCCAGTAGACCATGCTGAAGAATAACTACTGGTCTATCACCTGGAAAGACAAATTCATTCTATGTAATTGTTAGAGTTACACGGCAACACAGACCAATGATCTGTAACGATCTGTATGAACAGTTGTGCCAACATATTCACACAACAATGGATTTGAAACTGAGAGAATTACGATCGTTGTTGCAAACTGGAAGATACGTGATGATATGGTACTTTAATTCTACATCACGATGTGAAGATGTTTTGGGAATAACAATAAATTATTAGTACTAAGAAGGACAAATTACAAAGCTTTCAGTCATTAAATAAAAGAGATACTTTTGATACCAACCTATAGAAGAATTAGTATTACGACCATGTGGTATTCTCTGCATTGTTAATATATAACCATCTTCTGTTATAACTTGATGATCTTCACATGGATAACCTTTACTTGTTATCATTTCATTCTACAAAAGATGAAATACCCATTTCAATACGGTGTTTTATTACTTAGGTTGATTATTGATTGATCACAACCTCTTTTAATAATTGGTTAATCATTTACTAGCATGACTATTCTCTACCAGAATAAGGCAAGGTCACTGTACTGATAAGAAGTCAATTCCTTGTCATACTTTGTATATCTTTTCATATAATCTTTTAGAACTATCTTTGTTTATTTGAACCTAACAGGCCTAATTTCAATGATCTATTTTTTAATGTGAAAAACTAATATACATTCAATTCAAACGTTAATGATGTCATTTTAAAATAACAAAATCTATTGGATACCTTGAATTAAACTTGCACGAGACGATTGAACTACACAAATGTTAAAACATCGACTTTAATTCCTTCGTACCAATCCCTGTCGCCATATTTAAACTCGACACTTAAAATAGTGGACTTACCGCATCCATGAAGATCTCAGGGTCAACTCCATATCCCTTCATAAAGGAATATAAAGCATCCTTAAAAATCTGAATTATGTGTTGGAAAAAGTTCGGATGGGGTTTAGCGGTGGTTTGCTGAATAGCGCCATGGCTTACTAATACCAATGCAAACAGTAAAACCGTTCTTTGACAAAGGTTCATATTCCACATTATGGATGAATAAATGAATGATTGTTATCGAGTCGTCTTATATATAAACATTTTTTTTTCAAAGATAAGATATATTTGAGGTCAAATTGCGATCAACCAACACATGTTGTTGAACTTTAATTTGTTTTACCCAAATGTTACCGCTAATAATATGTGCGATGTCATAGTGAGAAGTACAGTTATATAACTGTCTCCATTTAAAGATACATTATGGGACATTAGATAAAGAGCAGGCAGATCTCACTATAATAGTTAAGAACTAGATAATGTAAAGGGAATTTGCTGTAAATTTCATTTAAATTGATCCTCTATGAACCGAGAATTAATCGATTGAAATTTTCGCATAGCCTCGATCATCATTACTAAAGTCAATACGATAAACACCATATTCTCGATTATCCATTTAATCATGAAATCGTGAAGAAAGTTATGCAGTAAATCTGGGCGTAATCCACTAAAAATCACAGACTAGCGATGCCACCGAGAGTTGATTATTGTCTGGATAGGTTCGAAAATACGAGCCTTAATGTCTAATTAATAATTTAGATAATATTTCAGGCCTAAGGAAAGACCTTCAATAGACATATTTCGCTCTTGCATAATGAATGTTTAAAAGAACAGAGACCGACGTTATGAGTCTATTTGAGTATTTGGGGAGCAGGGGAGAGAGCAGGGGCATCGGACCGGCGCAAGGGCTATGGTACCAGAAGATAGAAAGGGGACCCGTGAGGGCTCTCCCCCCCCCCCTCGCCTCCAGAAAATTTAAAAATTTGTCAAATCCGAAAACGCTGTTTAGAGGGCCCCTGGCATTCCAAATTACAACATAAAAACCTTTAAAAATACAAATATAAAGTATTAGGGGACCCTTCGGGACTATATCTTATAAAATTGTATGGCCGTCCGTTGCAACCTTCTTAAATCCATTTCGATTAAAAAAGATTCAAAGAAAATCCTGCCACGTGACATATGATTTATGTCTCAGTCGAGATCAGTCATTGAAAACTCAATTATTTGTATCGTAACAAAACCTACATATCAGCCTTCTAAATGATTTGATTTGGCTTTTCAGAGGATATAGGCTACGGCAAGGGCTATTTCCGAGTAGGATAATAGATGCCATTTCTCTTAGGAGGGCTTACTGAATTGAACAATGGGAAGCGTTATATAAACGATTAAATTTCCTTTTTATAAGGTAAAAATAATTTCACTCGCTTTGAGCGCTCATATTTTTATATGGCGTATAAGGACCAGAATAAATTTTCGGTCTATACGATTATGGGGATCCACGTGGAATCAAAATCGTCTAAATTTGCTATTTAAATTCCGGAGCATTTTGACTCCGGTATAACGGTATAAATTTGTTGTTCAGTTGTGGAGTCGTTTTTTAAGAAAACTTTTATTTGTACTCCGGTGTAATGGCTGAAGGCAGAACAAACGCTTGCTTTCTGATCGACAGATATACTGCTTATATGTGGGGAGCCCGGGACATTTCCCCCACTATGCCCCCTTCCCTCCCTGATCAGGTACTGATTGCATTTATTTTCCTCGCTGGTGCTCATCTTAGAAGATAACATGTCTTCAGACAACGACCACGGTGCTGGGTTCGGCCATTTTTTGGAACTCGCGATGAACTGGATGAATTTTACACAAGTTTCCATGCAATATTGCACTCGTAACGACGTGTTCCCTCTAGTTCAGCTGCAAAAGAATTGACATGTTCATTGTCTGTGTTCCCGGTCACAAGCCACATGTTCCGTGCACGAGGCCACATGTTCCCTGGGAACATCCTAAAAACAAAGGTTCATTGTCCTTGTGGCGCGCCACAAGGGAACAAGGGAACACGCCACAAGGGAACAGGGCCTAATAGATATACTAGTATCTACATCGTTCTGGGGGGGGGGGGGGGGTTGAGATGGCCTAGTGGTCTAGAGTACCTCACCTCGACCTCTAGCTGGCCGGTCACTTCTGGCTTGCGGCTGTGGTTTTGAGCCCTAGTGTGAGCGTATGTGACATGGAGATAGGGGCGCCTTCTCAACCTCGTGGGTTTCCAATGGGCACTCCGGTTTCCTCCAACTAAAGAACCCTACGCGCAAGCGAATTATTAAAATAAAAATTGAAAACCATACGTTAGTCCCAAAATGACCTGGTTTGTGTTGAGTGGACGTTAAACCCCATTTCTTTCTTTCTCTACATACATCTGAAATACAGATAACTTTTAGCTAGCGACAAAAAGGGCTCCTATAACACTCCACCCCTGTCTTAATCGCTTAGACAAGTAAAAATTGAGTATAACGAACTTAGACTGTAGACTTTTAGACAAACATAATTTAGAAGTGTTTAGTTATAAATTTTTGGGAAAAAAACTCTAAGTACAGAAGTTACCGTTTTTATTTAATTTGATGTCTACTCACTTTTATAACAGTACACGGGGACTAAATTGACACACATCTACATAATGTGACAGGTGTACAATAGAGCGCGACTTATCAGCAGAGAGAGGGAGAGAGAGAAAAATGGGATTAACGCCCACTCGACATAGTCATTTCGGGACTAACATATGATTTAATTCTATTTCAATAATTCGCTTGCGCGTAGGGGTATTTAGCAGTGGGAGGAAACCGGAGGACCCGGAGAAAATCCACGAGGTTGACAGGCGAGCCCACTCCTTGTCACGTACTACCGTGGATTCGAAATCACGCCAGTTGACTCAGTGACAGGATTTATGATACAGGACGCACGTGCTAACCATTCGGCCGCCCTGGGGGCAGTTTCACAAAAGTTCGTAACTTTAAGAATAAAAACTACGTGAAGAAAAACTTACGAAAAAGATGCGAATTATTTACGTCGGTTTCACAAAGGCGGGCGTAATTTTTTTCTTAACTTTTTCTCGTAATCCTTTTTCGTAAATACGTCACGACTACGTCACGATCTATGTTTATGTTTCAAAAGGTTGGGATAAAGTTACGATAAAAGTTACGAATTTCGTAAGTTAAGAATTTTAGTGAAACGCAATTTATTCGTAAGTTTGCGTTACAATAAACTTACTCACATTTTTCATCGTAAGCTGCTTTGTGAAACTGCCCCAGGCAATCTTAACCCGGTAAGATTACAAGATCAATGCTGATTTAAATTGACGAATAATTCGAGTTTTCAATGTCGAAGACTTTGGACGATATTGAGTTAGAGACATTAGCTACTTTAATCTTACCCTGAACATTCTCTCTCGCCGAAGTTGCCGATCCGCATAAAATACAAAGGCGGACTTTTTGTCAAAGATACGTAAAATTTACAACTTACGACAAGGTTAAGAGTTGCCATAGACTTTACGATAGAAGTTACGAATTTCGTAAGTTAAGAATTTTAGTGAAACGCGATTTTTACGTAAGTTTACGTTACGATAAACTTACGCAAATTTTCATCGTAGGTTGCTTTGTAATACTGCCCCCCTGAGTTATTAATAGTATACAATTTGCGAACGAATTAGCAAATCTTCAACCATTAATACATATCTGGATAGTTAAAGATGACAGCTCTGTTAAACAAATTTGCTAAAGCTGCGAAAACACTTGCATCGGTATTAGAAATAGTAATCACATACAGAAAAAAAACTGTTGTATTTCAATCAAGATATGAATACCTTGATTCTATTAGATATTAATTTGTTAGTCAACTTGGAGGTAAAAATTATGTAATGTAAGAGATATAAATAAGAAGACATTTCTAGCTATTCAGTTGTGTTTAGAATTCAAGGGTACGTCTGTTCAGAAAATATGACCTATAAATACTTCTTCACTCAAAGATTTTTAGGTGTGTTTTATTGTTGTCGTAAAAATCTTCTAATATTTAAAACTAGATTTGTATTACACAATGAATTTTGTAATTATTCTTTTTAGTTTCCGACACCAAAATGCCCCCCCCCCCCTCGTGTTAATTTGATTGGCAGCTTAGCTCAGCCAATGAAGATCTTGGCTGTGTCTTTTATACCCGGTTAAACTTTTCTATTTTTTATAGACACAAATGTTGATCAGACCTCTGGGTATATATATTGTTGCCACTCACAAGGGGGTTTGTTATCATTTCTTTAAACCAATTACTCTCGTCGCGTGAATGGTCGTTTCCCAGAATTTATCCCGTCTGAAGATCAAGTACTAATAATCCCAGGACCTCTGTTCTGTGTTTTCATTAGGTCATCTGGCAACTATTTTTTCTGTGTATCATTTTTTTAGAACCACGCTGGAGAATTAGTGAGTAGGATTTGACTTGCCCATTTATGCACAATCATGACATGTGAATAAGCGCAGTTTTAGCACCGAAGGGGGGGGGGTAATTTTATTTCGTACGATTTTCAATTTGTCGCCTGGCGGTGCAATTGAAGCACATCGTAAAATAGCAACATTACAATTATCAATATCAACACCACAATTTAAATCATTTATAGATGTAACTGGATCGTTAACATAGATATAAAAGAGTAGTGCCGATAATTGGTTCCCTGTTTAACACCTGATTCTGTATCAAATCAAGGAGCACTGATGTGTTTTTCATATCTTTTGTTATTTGAAGGAAATTATTCGTATTATTACAATAATATATATTTGAGATAAATAACTCGCATTTTTATACCCCCACAATTTCTGTCCTCGTATAGAAATGTCGGTATATTGTCCAGATTTTATATCCACGGGACAGCTTCACTTTAATTCATTAGTACATTTGTATACTACTAATTATATGTTTATGTCATTAATTTAGCATTGCGATAAGTAATAAAAAAAAACTTCGTTTATAGATTGTATAGATTTTTCATCTGTGGTGTAATGATTTATTTTTGCTTAAAACGAAATTTTCGATAACATTGTAACATATATTTGGTGCATCTAGTCCATAAATAAAGTCGACATGTTCCCAATAACTGATGTATTTATCAAAAATCACGTTTTTTAATTTGGTTAACAACCACTTTACGTCTTCTGGGTCTGCTAACCAATCTGCGCCACCCCTAAAAACAGCGACGGGAGTAGTCATGTTCTCTGGGTGGTAGACAGGTGGTGTTTCCTAAAATACAAATAATATAAGTAACATAAGTGGTCTTATATAATTTATTTACACGCAAATTTGAAAACGGTTCTTTATTGCATTTACCCATAAACTTTGTTGAGCCTGGTTTACAATTTAAAAATGAGCCCGGTTTACAATTATATTTTAGTATATTACCTGTCCGTAATGTTTCAGATTTTCAGCTGTTGACCCATAATCATATTTTTGAAAGATGTCGGATCTTACACCCTTAAACAAAGAAATCAAGATTGCAATGGTATTTATTTATCAAACTAGATGTTATAATATAATACATTTTTTATTCATGAATTAAAGAATTAAATTATAAGAATTAAATTTGTAGGCATCAGTTTGAATAAAATATAAATAACGCTTACAGAAATATCTGCTTACCTGTGCAAAGTGAACCATGTTTTTAGCCGATGTTCCTGCAGGATTGTGGGCCAAATAGACAGGAACTCTTGACTGTTTAAATACACAAAGTAATACACTGTATCATTTCTTCGAGAAGTTCCCCATTTATAGATAATAAAATACATCATTACGAGAAACATCAGTGAGTAGCTATATAGAAGTGACTGAATACTAACCTTATTCATATTTTTAATGTCAAACCCATCCACAATAAATAGAAAATTCTCACAGATGCCAGAAACATGCGTACATACATCCTTTGCCAAAAATTTCTTAAATTTACTTGTTGGTAAGAACTCGCCTTTTCCAAATAATTTTGATAAATACTGGAATTAAAATCAACAAATATACAAAGGCTTCAACAGTTAGTACATTTTACAACAACCACCTGTGCCACTGTCCGCCAATGTCTTTTAAAGTTAGAATATAAACCACGTTACAAATTTGTACTTGCTTATTAGAGAACAGGTCAATTATGTGTCCTTTATAAACCATTTAATACCGATCTCTGTCTATAGCAAGTATATTTTTTTAATTGAGTAGTTGATGTACTGTGTTCTGTTGTATTAATGTCTCTGATCATCAATTGATTGAGTTTGTATCCCCGTTGCCAACTACGATATTGCGAATACAAGTCCACAAAATGGTTCAATTCCGTTTAGTATTCGTTAATTTAAGACAGTTTTGCAATCAATTATTAAGATAGAAATGTTTTACGGTGGTACAATTGGCTTGTACACAATTGAGGGTGTGTTGGAGGGAATTGGGGGGACGCTCGCCTGAAATACTTTATAGGCCATATCATAGAGCTGGGATGGCTTTATGAATCTAGTTCTTTTGAATATCAATAGTAAAATTACAGTTTTCTTATTTAAAGGTAAGTACTTACATCTATTTCATTAGAAAAGGGTGCCAAAAGTCGAATAGGGCTTTTGATGTTGCCAACTTTTGCGACTGGTGCTAAAGCAATAAAGAGTTTAATTTTATCACCCAGAGTCTGATTTTGACTGAACCCGGCAAACCCTATCATTGAGCCCTGAGAATGACCCACGTAGGTTATTTGTTCTTCTCCAGTGTTCAATGTAACATAATCAACCACAGCTGGTAAATCATATCTAGCCATTTCATCAAAACTGAAAATAAATAAGACAAAGAACTTGCATCGGGGGTTCTGCTTGTAAAATAACTTCTTTGACCTCTTTGATCAAGACAATTTGTATTGTCATGGGAAACTGTTCTATAATCAATCCAAGATATATGATAAAATATAACATGAGCTTAACTTATTATGTTAACATTTTCCTCACCTCCAGTCCCAGAAAGCCTCCTGAGAAGGTTTCAAATGAATGTGGGCACGCGAGTAGTTATTTCCCCTGCTGTTTCCCAACCAAACATCTGCTCCAGCATCAGCCAAGATGTACGCCAAACTCTCATTGGCCAAATCAACTAAATAGTTAGTACTCGCTCCCAAAAGTCCATGCTGTAAGAAAACCACTGGTTTTCTGTCTGAAAATAATCAAACTTTACTACGGATTACGCCTTTAAATTTGAACGTTGTTTGCTGTCACCGATATAATTTAACCGTATTTTGAGTTTACTAACCTACTAAGCCATATTTAAAAAATGCGGCATTTGATTGTCAGACCGGATTGAATAGATTGCGATTGAAGGACACATTGAGTCTCGTTAATCCAGAGAACAGAATTTTGCTGAGAGGAGAATCTTGACGTATTGTTACGTTTCAGATATGCTGAATGTTCAGATAAAGGTTCTAAATTCCATGGTAAATTGAATGAAACCATATACATGTACCTCTAAACTGGTGACAAAGCTAATATTATGAATGAGTTTTTCATATTACAAGCTAAATGAGACACGATTATGGAAACAGTTACCGCATCCAATTCACTTATGTTTTCAAATTGTAAATATTAATCTTCTCTTGTTTAAAATAATGTTTAAACCAAATGATGGGACATGATTACTAGGCGTCTTAAAACAGCGAGAAAACGAAATGCCAAAGATAACAATAAACCATCTTGAAATCGAAATTGTACTTATCTCCCTTAAGATAAAAATAGCCTGTGGTCCAGTTAATATAAACAATTATATCTTGAAAACACTAGCGAAAAGTATTATTTCTCCACTCCACTACTAAAAAAAATCTATCGTTCCTAATTGCTGGAAACAGACAAACGTAGTTCCGGTATCATACAAACGTGGCTATCCTAATAAATGTTAAAACTACCATCCAATATCACTTCTTAAAACACTGGGCAAAATTTATGAAAAGATCATATTTAAAAAATATCTATAATTTCACAAAAAATGAAAAGTTAATAACACTCGATCAATCCGGTTTTCAGCCAAATGCTTCTTCTTCTAAACGATTATACAACTTTTGGAAAATTATCTATCAAAACGAGAACAGAATGTAGTGATAAATGGTATTAGTTAATCCCCGAAAGTAAACTAAGTCGGAGTTCCTCAGGGCTCAATTCTAGACCCATTGTTGTTTTTAATCTTTATCAACGACATAGTTGAAAATATTGATTCCAGCATACGCCTATTTGCAGACGACACGTCCATAATTTAAATTATTGATAGTCATCAACGAGCACAACATATTTTGAATAAAGACATAGAGAAAATCTATGAATGGTCCAATGCTTATAATATGGAATTTAGAACGCCTACATCTATTAATTTACCATTCTCCCTGAAATCACCCCCATCAAACTTTAAGCTGAAATGTAACAAATCGAAAATATCGGTATAAGGCGAAAACCGTATCAGTAACGATACATCTGTGATCTTAAATTTATTATTCAGATCGTATACCAACCAACCTGTAGAAGAATTAGCATTACGACCATGTGGTATTCTCTGCATTGTTAATATATAACCATCTTCTGTTATAACTTGATGATCTTCACATGGATAACCTTTACTCGTTATCAGCTCATTCTAAATACAATTTAATACAAAAGATTGATTTTTTAGGACTGTGCCAGAAATTTCTCGAACAGCTACATAGTTTAAAGACAAATTAAAGTAGTAAACACCAGTATAATTAATTAATTTAATAGTCTACATAAAACCTTTATTTTATACATTTTCTAGTTGTATTCCTTATTCTATAAAAATAGACACCAACAAATAAAATATATAATTAAACAGAAAGTATGAAAAACGTACGGCATCCATGAAAATTTCTGGATCCACTCTAGTCTGTGAAACATCATGATGCAATCTCTGGTGTTCCTGTGCTATACAACTACTTACTAATACCAGAAGAAGAAAAAGCATTCTGTTAGACTGACAGAAAGCAATTGCTTTATATATTTAAATTAAAGAAGGCTTATAAATAAAATAATCTATCGATCATTCTGTTGACCTGAATATTTATATCTTTCAGATAAGCTGTCACGGGTCACCTACATTATTAACTTTATAAAAGCTGTTTCTAGGAGAGTACCTTGTATGTTTTCTGGCATATTCTAACTCTATTCCCTTCGTATTGTTGACGGTCTAATGGAATATACGTCTGTTCACATATTTTACCGAACATGTATGATTAGGAATTACAATAAAAAATTCAAAATTTGAATATAAATCTCTTCATATACATCCATATTTTCGTCAAGTTTGAGGTTCCAAAGAATATAGCCACATGCCCTGTAACACCCACCTCATTCACTTTCAATCGAAAGTTCTAATGAAATTGGTATATGGATAGGTTTATAAGAAAGGCTATTTTATTGAAAACCATAATGTTTTAACTGTAGGTTGGAGTGTATTTCAAATTTCTGTAATAATGGCGACCCTTTTATTTTTAGTATTTACATTTTAAATCTAATTGCAGAAACAAAATTTTAAGCAAACATAATACAGTATTAAAATAATATAACAAAATGTATTATAATGTTCAAAATGCAATGTTTTATTGTTAATCGTCTAATACACAGAGCTGTTTTTGTGGAAAATCAAATCCTGAATAACAGTATAACACTTTGTAGAGGCATCAAGACCAAATATAAAGTCAATATGATCCCATTGCGGAATATCTTTATCAAGTGCCCTGTAACACCCACCTCATTCACTTTCAATCGAAAGTTCTAATGAAATTGGTATATGGATAGGTTTATAAGAAAGGCTATTTTATTGAAAACCATAATGTTTTAACTGTAGGTTGGAGTGTATATCAAATTTCTGTAATAATGGCGACCCTTTTATTTTTAGTATTTACATTTTAAATCTAATTGCAGAAACAAAATTTTAAGCAAACATAATACAGTATTAAAATAATATAACAAAATGTATTATAATGTTCAAAATGCAATGTTTTATTGTTAATCGTCTAATACACAGAGCTGTTTTTGTGGAAAATCAAATCCTGAATAACAGTATAACACTTTGTAGGGGCATCAAGACCAAATATAAAGTCAATATGATCCCATTGCGGAATATCTTTATCAAGTACCATATTTTTTAGTTTAGATAGGAGCCATGCGACATCTACTGGATCTGCTAGCGTATCGTGACCACCTCTAAATACTGCAACCTGTGTTGTCATGTTCTCTGGGTAGTAAGCTGGCGGTGTTGGCTGTAAAACAGAACATGCCAATTATGGGCTGGTACATCACTATATACAACGTAATATTCTACCTCGTCATCAGAATTTGTAAAATGGCCGAAACCAATATGCGTTAACATTTTTCCCTTCATTTATCATAATAACACATCAGATAAAAAAATGCCATGGCTTTGGATAATTTCTGGAATTCTATTTATGGCTGAGTATGACTTTCCTTGTTCATGTTGTGACTTTAAATCTTATAATCCAAGAGGAAGAATAAAAATAATCATAAGGTTGAAGTTTTATCCCTTTAATATTAGATCACTGGTATTTTAACTCAAAGATAACAAATTAATCGATACAAGCATCTCAATATGTGTAAGTAAAATAAATTTGTATTACCTGTCCATAATGTTTGATATTTTCGGCCGCTGATCTATAATCATATTTCTGAAAAGTCTCAGACCTTACGCCCTGTAATATTGAATAATATTGAAAAAGGTTTCACTGTTTTACTTTGTTTTAATCTAGACTTTTTAATATAATTTGAAAAAATATCTACAGTAAAGACTTCCATATATTATTGAACTGCTTACCTGTGCAAAGTGAACCATGTTTTTGGCAGAGGTCCCGGCAGGATTATGGGCCACATACACGGGAATTCGAGACTATAACAGTATAACAAAAAATACAAAAAATGAAAAAAAGTAATGGTCGATAAAACAATGCACCTTCAATCTGGGGAAAGGGATCTACTATGATCACTACTAATTCTCATTTTACAGCAATGAATCCGATGCTCTTAGTTTATCCTTACGGTGGTAAACGAGTTTCAAAACTAATGTTATTATTATTTGGCTCTACTCTTTGACACCTTTACCAGGTTTTCGAGACAAAAGTCAGATTAAACTGATGCAGACAGCTTGATTAACAGGAAATTACATTTGAAAATAAAAAATTAGCATAAACAATGTTAATATAGTAAATCCATTATACAAACTTCATTTAAGTTGTTTAAGTTAAATCCACCCAAGAGGAACAAAACATTTTCACAGATTCCTGATGCATGTGTGCAAACATCCTTTGCCAAAAACCTTTGCACTTCACCATTTGAAAGAAATTCGCCTTTGCCAAATAAATCAAACAGGAACTGTAATATATTATCACTAAATGTATATTATTTATAATATGGATGATTTAAACCAAGTTCTTATTTTAATCATACCGAAATTTTGTCCCTTTAATTTTTTTACATAACGGATATTTTGAATATTTAAATAGATACAGTCCGTATACAGATGTGCCTACCTCCAATTCGTAAGCGAATGGTGCGAAAAGCCGTATTGGACTCTCGATGTGGCGAACTCTGGCAACAGGTGCTAAAGCTATAAAAAGTTCTATCTTCTCGGACAAGGTCTGGTTCTCGCTAAATCCCGCAAAACCAATCATTGTTCCTTGAGAATGACCGATATATGTTACTTTATCTGTCTGTGTTGTTGATGTTACATAATCTACAACTGCAGGTAAATCATATTTGGCCATTTCATCAAAGCTATAATATATAAAGATAAACTAAACATAAAGCACAGTCTTGTAGAACGCATAAAAAACCTGCATGTGCAGATTTTGATGACAGGGGTAATAGCTCAAGCATAATGCAATGTTCATTATTATGACTAGAGACGAACCGAACTAGCCTAAGAAGTATAACAGGATTGTAATGGTTACCACACTGTGGTAGGGCAGGCAGTGGTGAGGATATTGTGCTTCCATATTAAATTTGCGGTATAAGACAAGGGAGATGCTAATTGTAGGCCGGTTGGGGAGGTTCGGGTGTTTCTGGAGTCCAAAATGGCCGCTTTATGTAAATGAAAATTTTGGGGAATACTAACCCGCACCCTAACCCTAACCCGTTTTAGAAGACTGAACCTGGGTCTAATTTACTTTTTACCCCTCTTACTAGGGTTAGGGTTAGGGTTCGGGTTAGTATTCCCCAAAATACTCATTTGTATAAAGCGGCCATTTTGGACTCCGGAAGTTTTCGAACCTCCCCAACCGGCCTACAATTAGCATCTCCCATAAGACAATCCAACAGGAAACTGTTTTCTAACCTCCAATCCCAGAAAGCCGCCTCCGAAGGTTTCAGATGGACATGCGCACGTGAGTAAATGTTACCTCTACTGTTGGATAACCACACGTCTGCGCCTGCATCAGCTAAGATGTAAGCTAAACTTTCATTGGATAAGTTATCCAAGTAATTGGTACTGGAACCCAGCAATCCATGCTGTAATACTACTACTGGTCGTCTTGCTGAAAAATAATAAAATAAAGCATTTGTTCAATCATTTTACTGCTGTAGACATGTTCGTGATATTCCAAAGTGATCGCCATGCACCAATTTACTTTTCAATTAGACCTATCCCTCGAGGGATGTTGGAATTTGATAAATCCGTCACTCGATAAATCCGTCTACACCAGTTTTTTATTATACCAACCTGTAGAAGAATTAGTATTACGACCATGTGGTATTCTCTGCATTGTTAATATATAACCATCTTCTGTTATAACTTGATGATCTTCACATGGATAACCTTTACTTGTTATCAGTTCATTCTATATTAAAATACAATAAAGAGACAGAAATTACCTTTGTTAAATAAAACAAAGAAATCGAAAATTATAATGTATAATAAATCATAAATCATAAAAGGAAAATATAAATTTAAGTAATAAATCTTTCGGCAAAAAAGAAACAAAGGCATATTAACATAGGCGAATCGATTTGCGTGACTATTGTGTCCCTAACGATTGATCAGTTTGAATTAAAGGAGCTAAATCGCTAACATTTGGGACCTAGATATTCACAAACGTGGGTCGCAACGCATATAATACTGTAATATGAATGTATATAAACTGATTAGCATTCATTGGTTTCCGTTTTTACTCCAATTTCAAATCAGTTATGGTCGGCGAAATATGCCAGCAATTTCAATCAAGTGCAGATTTTAAACGTCTAGTTATTACAGTCTACATAGCTCCGTTTGAATTAGTGCAATGTGTCTAGCCTCGCCCCTCGAGTCTCCCAATACATCTGGGGCTGAAGCTCATTATGGTTAAAAAAAATATTTTATTTTAATTATTGATTTAAATTGACCAATAATTCGTGTTTTCGATGTCGAAGATTTTGGAGGATTTTGAGTTACGAACTTAGGTCCTTTAAATTTAATACCGAATATTAATAGACGGATTAAAACCTTTCGGATCTCTATTTGGCGCCTCATAGTAGATGCAGCACAAAATGAATATACATTCGTGGGTCTCGAGTTAGCCCGCTCAGAAACGTTGCAAGCTCTTTGTCACTTTAACCCCTCTTGTCAAGTTTCGAGCAACCAAATAAGTCCAATTAAATATTATAATTTTGCCGTAAAACGGTGCCCATAGGAAACACTTACCCAAAAATGGTAATTGTCTCGTCCTAATATACAACGCATCTATACTTTCTATGCAAGAAGAAGCGGGTTTAATTTGTTTTTAGACATCATTTAAAGATCATAGGAGAAACACCATGCATGGATCTTAGGACGTACGCTCAGCCTCTAGTTCGAGGCTGGGATAGAGACAATGTAGTGTTTCAGCCGCTAGAACTCATACTGTAGATAGTATAACTCAAAATGTAGTATCATAGATGTTTCCTGTATTTGATCCTTGGAGATAGTTATACAACGAGGAGGCCAGAGTCAAATAATATATTTAACCTCAAAGTAGTGTCACATCGACCGTAAGTTAGATCGTCCTTTCGAGTTTTTGTGAAAGGGTTCCCCGACAATTTAATGATACAGTTTTGAGCACCGTTTGCTCTGAAGATGACTTCAATTCTATTTCTCGCCAACAAATTATAATATTGTGTCCCTTGTAAAACCTTCCTTGGAACCAAATATATTCACCATTTTATAGTCATAAGTCCACGAAATTTTGCGATTTGGAAACTGTTGTTAAAACTTTTCCAACATATGTATACCAACGCCATAATACGCAACCTCTTTCCGCTTACATAAAAAATACGGAATATCCTAATCCTTAGTTAGAAGAGATCAGGGTCAAACAAATTGCCACTCGTCGATTTTTGGACGATTAAAGGCTTTCAGACGTAAGCTTGTGGTACTATCCAGCAGACAAACCGGTTTAAAATGAACTATCGGTTATGCTACTCAGATTTAAGTGCGCTTGGTTACAAATAGGCTAGTACAGTACAACCTATACACACGGAGCGGTAAAACATATTTTTTTTTATACATTTGTGAAAATACTTACAATGTAATTAACGTATGATGAATATCAAAACACTTTATAGTTCTTATAAATAATGGAAATTAGAAATACATGACAATTTGTAATATGCCCAAATTTAAAAATATGATTATTCATATTATGGTTAATAAAATGAAAACAATAACTTATTAGGAATGATTATATAATTATGTAGGCTATATACGATTACCTATGGTTTCATTTCAAACAGATATAATCCGTAAATCCCTGATCACTTCATCGTAATTTAAAGAAGTAATTCACAAAGTTTACAGATTTTCTAAAAAAAACAAAAAACCCTCCCAAAAACAGAAAGTGATTTTCCTACAATAATTGGCCATAATTCACTAAGTTAAGATTCGTTATGCGCAAATATCGACAGGAACCAAGATCTTTGGGTTATAAACCTTCATTTCAAGTTTCATGAAATCGGATTAAAATTGTGATCTCTACAGGGTCCACGCAACCTTGATATACCATATTTTTTTTTACACTATTCGAAAACAAGCGGCGGTCATTATGTCCAACAGTCTTGGTCCAATTTTCACGAAATTCTAACTCAACCTTTATTACGGTGTAACGGTGATATATCCAAACAGTGTTTAAAATCCGATAATAACTGTGACCTTCAGAGGGACCACAAGCTAAAAAAGGCGGTTTTTCGTATAATCAGGGACCATAATTCAGGGAGTTGCGATCCGATATGCGCAATCTCGAAAGGAAACAAGATCTTTAAGTTATATACATTAAAATTGTGAGCCCTAAAGGGTCCACAATCTTGATATACCATACTTTTGATATCAAAAAACATGAGTAGGAGATTTTATTCATCACCACTCCTACATATTGACCCAGTATTTCCTTCAAGGTCAAATAAAAAAAAACAGTTTGTTATCTTTTTTTTTTTTTAAGTCACTTTTTACTTACAATAAATGTTTGATTTATCACCGTTACACTGTAATGGAGGATAGGCTGGCAGTGTCAGGCAGGATACGCCTACATTTTCGAGAGATGGATAGAGAACAAGCAATACCGAAAGTGATTTTTCCTACAATCAAAGGCCATAATTCATTAAATTACAATTGATATGCGCAAATATCGAAAAGAATCAAGATCTTTAGGTTATAAACATGCATTTCAAGTTTCATCAAAATCGAATTAAAATTGTGACCTCTACAGGGTCCACAACTTTAAGATACGATATTTTTAACCTATTCGCGTACAAACAGCGGCCATTTTGTCTGGCAATTTTGGTCCGATTTTCCCGAAATTTGGACGCAAACTTCCTTAGGGTGTAACAGTGATACAATCAAACGATTTTTTTTTTAAATCGGATAATTAATAATTGTCACCTCCAGAGGGACCACAAGCTAAAATAGGTGCTTTTTCGGACAATCAGGGGCCATAATTCAGGAAATTACGTTCCGATAGGCGCAAATATCGAACGGAACCAAGATCTTGTGGTTATAAACATGCATGTCAAGTTTCATCAAAATCGGTTCAAAATTGTAATCTCTATAGGGTCCACAAGCTAAAAACGTGATTTTTCGTACAATCAGATACTCCATGAAGTTTCGATCCGATATATGCCAATATCGATAGCAGCCAAGATCTTTTGGGGATAAACCTATATTTCAAGTTTCGTCAAAATCGGACAAGAATTATGACCTGTAGAGAGTCCACAAACAATTGCCCGGACCTCCGGACAGACAGGGGCGACGACATAATACGTCCACATGAAAATGTGGGCGTATAAAACATATGAAATTAGAGCCACGGTGGCTAAGTCAGTAAGACGTTGGCTTGCTAGCATGGAGGTCGCGGGTTCGCTTATGGTGTTGGCCGATGAAGCTGTATAGTCGTTGGTTCGGATGGGACGAAAACCCGAGGTCCCATGTAATATAAACATTGGTGTGCAAGTAAAAGATCCCATAGCAGTTGTAATTCGATATAAAAGTAGGTCGAAGCACCGCTGTCTGGACAAATATCCCACATAGTGCACTGTCCGTCTTTGATAGCCCACTCGAAGAAGAACAATAGGACGTTAAACCCCGTTTCATTTCATTTCATAATATACTATTCAAAAAAAGTAGGCGATATTTGATTTTGGGGGCATAATACTAAAATATGCAAATGACTATGAAAAAAGTCACTATAGAACCTAACAGAAGAAACATTTCCAGTTACATGTGACTCCCAAACGCACCAATAGCTACCGCATGGAATGCAGGTGATGCTTGGGATCATCATGGGGGTCCAACCCAAGATTTGCACGACTCTAACTTTAAATGTTACAGTCATTGTGGCATTGAATTCCAGGGTGGAAACATCAGTCAATTGTTTTAGTGACCAGAAAACAAATTTTGATATGCGTCGGCCTACACAAAATGAAAGGTTACGTGCCCTTGGCATGCTACAGATCGACACAACACAGGCGGTTGTGGCATGTGACGCCCAAACGCACCAATAGCTACCGCATCGAATGCAGGTGATGCTTGGGATCATCATTGGGGTCCAACCCAAGATTTGCACGACTCTGACTTTGAATGTTACAGTCATTGTGGCATTGAATTCCAGGGTGGAAACATCAGTTAATTGTTTTAGTGACCAGAAAACAAATTTTGATATGCGTCGGCTTACACAAAATGAAAGGTTACGTGCCCTTGGCATGCTACAGATCGGCACAACACAGGCGGTTGTGACGCGGACGATGAATGTTTCTCAGTCTGTCATAAGCAGGCTATGGTCCAGATACCGTGATACACAATCTGTACAGGACAGACCACGCTCAGGTCGACCAGGGGCGACAACTCAAGCCCAGAATCGATTTATCCGTACCTTGGCTTTGAGAAATCGTGTCATCACAGCAAATCAGATCAGCGTTCGTCTTCAAACAGACACTGGTGTGAGAGTGAGTGGCCAGTCGATTCGGAATCAACTGCTTAGGGGTCACCTTCGCACCCGACGTCCTCGCGTGATCCATTGTTTGAGAGATCATCACATTCCGGCATGACGTCGTTGGTGTAGGGATCGTCAACACTGGGATAATCCACGCTAGAGCAGTGTGATGTTTTCAGATGAGTCAAGGTTCACTGTTGATTTTGTGGACAGACGTAGGAGGGTATGGCGTCGTCGAAACGAGCGCTTCCAAGACGTTAACGTCATCAGACATGATCGATTGGGGGGGGGGGGGTCTGTTATGGTGTGGGGAGGCATCACTGTTGCTGGAAGAACGGCTTTACATGTTGTTGCAGGGCGTGTTACAGGCCAGTACTACCGGGACAACATATTGGCAGTCCATGTTGTGCCGTTCGCATGACGTCATGGCCACCGTTTCATCTTCCAGGATGACAACGCAAGATGTCACAGGGCCAGGATCGTTACAGGTTACCTCCAACAACAGAACATCACCACATTACCTTGGCCAGCACTGTGTCCCTACCTCTCCCCATCGAGCATGTCTGGGCTTGGACAGAGGTTACGTCAACGTCAACAACGTCCTGCCAATGTCCAAGAACTTGCTGCTGCGTTGCAACAGGAATGGGACAATCTGGACCAAAATGACCTTAGACGTCTTATTAGGAGTATGCCACGTCGGATCAATGGCAAACAGAGGAGGTTTTACCCGTTACTGACTTTGTTGTGATGCTGTGGTAACTTTGCCGGGTATCATTTTACCCTTATAATGGTCAGTCTGTGCCTTACTTAGTCTAACGATCATTTGGAATAAATCGATGAATGTGAACTACATTTCATTTTGTCATTTGTTTCTTCGTCAGTTTCATTAGGAGACATTAATAACACTTAAAAATCAAATATTTACCCCATTTTTTTTAATAGTATGAATGAAATATATCGAAGATTTAAACTTTTCTAATCACGGCGCAATCGAAAAGAAATACCCCCCCACCCCCGATTACATTAAATATTAAATTACATTATGGACCATTATAAAACTATATCGGGTGGTTGTCTCAATCATAATCGAGTACATTTCTAAATACTGAAGTCAGAAGCTATTTATTAGAATTACAAATATCTTTCAGCTCCATTCCAAATCGTTTTTTTGCACCGCCCCTTTTCAACCACATGCGGCAATAAAATTGTGAAGCTTAATCTCTTGACCGTCCTTCTCGACAGCATATGATGGCTTTAAAATTAATTCAAGATGTTAAAATCATGCTCGCGTTTACCCTTGACTAATCAATTTGATCATTTTTCTTTGAATAGTAAATCAATCGACACATCTCTAATCAATGTATATTTATCTATAAAATTCTGCTAACGCAATGCCCTGATTATTTGGCTCTTACCTAACTATCAAACTGCTATAATCATGTTAACAATAAACTAACTTGACCACTTCAAAATGCCTACGCATGTTAAATGAAATACAAATAATGGAATAGAATTTTGAATATACAGACAGGTTTATCATTTTAATGGGAATAACATTTTGGTGATTCGAAGCTACATTATAATAATACTTCCGGTTTTCGAAGTAACAATATTTCCGGTTTTGGAGAAAACTCGGTATTCCGACAGACAGGCTGTTTGATTCGACATATTATTGTAACGATCCCGTACGATGTCGGATGTGACAAAGTCCACTGTATATATATTTATTTATCGTTTTTGAAATATTGTGTATACATTATTCATATCTGAACACGCCCATAAGCTTGCGTATGATTTAATGTATGTCAGTATGAAGTATTTTGGAGAATTTTTTATCTGGACGCATTTATTAAATTAATTTATGCTTTCAAACTCTTTGTTTTATGACCCGTATAATACTGCTTTTAATCTTATTAAAGATACATTAAGTGAGATTAGATAAGGCACAGGAATCTGACCTTCTATCCGTATATATATGCATACACGATGTCGTACCAGACAATAATAATAAAAAAGAACAGGAATGCAATGTATTTTGAAGACTCGATTACACCAAATCAAACGGAGTTATGTAGACTGGAATAACTAGACGCCATAAATGTGCACTGAACTGATGTTGGTGGCTTATTTCGTCGAACATAACTGATTTTAAAATTGGACTAAAAACGGAAACCATTGCATGTAAATCAGTTTATATACATTCATATTACAGTATTATATGCGCTGCGACCCACCGTTTTTAATACCATAAATCACTGTCCAAAGTTTTAGGGAAGACCCCAGATTAAAGAAGGACTGTCATGTTGCTGTCGATTTACTCAGCTATGTTTTTTCTTCAATCCAGTGGTTTGATTTGCATGAATACTCCCACAAAACGATATCATAGCCATTAATTTGTTTCCAAATAACCATTAATTTGTTTACATTTTTTTCGTCCATTTCCATTTTGTCCGCAACTCCGTGCGCTGACGTCACACATAACACCGAACACAAATAAGCACCTATTCGATAGATCCAGCTGGCAACCTTTTCGTTGGCAACCTATTCAAAACCAATGAATTGAAGAAAAAACATATTTGAGTGAATCGACAGAGGTTTGATTGCCTGACATTGTTGAAAAAAAACGAGCTGAAGCGAGAGCAGGTAAAATCGAGTCTTCAAAGGGCGTGGCATTCCTGTTCTTTTTTTAAAATTATGTACGACATGATGTATGCATAAATATAGGGATAGAAGGTCAGATTCCAATGGATAAGGAGATGGTAGTTCTCGCTATAATAGTTTTGATCCACTCTGAACCGAGAATTTAGCGATTGAATTCTGGGTCTAGCCTTGATCATCATTACTAAAGTCGGTACGATAAAAACATAGTCTCGGTTATCCATTTTGTGATTTAACAATATAGGAGCGATACGCAGCAGCTCGGGTCATAATCTAGTAAATATTGCAGGTTAACGATGACATCGAGTGATTATGATTTAGATAAGTTAATTATTGTCAAGTTAAAAAATTAGATACCATTTCCGGCCAAAAGAAAGACATGCAATAGGCTCTTTTATTTCATTTATCGCCCTATGCCATTTTATTATATTTTCTATGATGGACAGTCTGCTAGAAAGGCTATTATAGCCTAATCTTCTTAAACCCTTCTTAAATAACGTCTTTATTATTATTATTATTAAATGTAATTTAAATTTATAAAATACCTACCGCGTCCATGTAAATTTCAGGATCCACGTCTTTATTATTATTATTATTAAAAATGTAATGTAAATACCTACCGCGCCCATGTAAATTTCAGGATCAACGTTGAAAAACCTCATAAATGTATAAAATGTCTCCTTTAAGACTTGATTAAAATCAGGAATACGATGTGTTTGAGCACTGCTTTGTTGAACGATGCCAAAACACGCAAATGTTAAGTGAAGAAGCAACATTTTAATTGAATTGAATTCCAAATAAAATTACAATAGACCAACTCCTGTCGATGTTATTAAGTGAATTAACTTTTACAGCTACCATAAAATGCTATCTCTCTTTCGAAGATAAACAGTTTTCGATATGACCAGTGTGGGAGCAGGCGTTAACCCACTAGCTACTACTACCAAGATAAAAAAAATTGAGGTCGCACCACAATTATATGGTGTCGGAAAGCGTCCATTTAGATAATCGTGTTTCTATATACAACGCGATAGTAGCCGTTAAGCCAGGACAACGAAAAGGGCGCCGATTACTTTGCGACATCGGTGCCTGTTTCGGCGATCTTTACGTAGCACTGTCTTAACGGCGACTCTCGCGTTGTGGAAGTCGCAGTTCGCCGTTAAGTCGTCGCCCTTTTCGCCGTGGTTGCTTAACAGCGATTATCTTTTTGGAAAGTCTTTTATTTTAAATGCGCTATGGCTGCTGCTTTCAAGTTTTGTGAGGTTTTGAAAGTACAAGTGTATGGTGACGTTGCAAAGACTGGTCCATAGAATTGTCTTTTAGCTCGTCATATCATGGACCATAATGCGATGAACAAAACATTGATGCGACAATCTGTCTGCGAGAGGGAATCAACCAACAGCAACGTCTTCAACGACTTCGATGTTCAGTCTGATTATATTCAAGAAATTACAATTCATTGGGTTATCAAAAGCAATGAGAACACAGCGTATTCCTAGTCTGTAACACAATGCATTTTTAATTTACTCTATTGACACTTAAACCCATCCAAAATCACCTCCATGCGCATGTAACTAACTTTCTACTTCCGAGAAGAGACCTACCTTTTAAGCCAGTGCAACGAAATGGTCGCCGGAATGGCGCCGATGTCGTAAAGTAATCGGCGCCTTTTTCGGCCACCTTTTTGTTGTAAACTAATTGCGTGACAAATGAGGCTATCGACCTTTAACCAATGTAAACAATATTGTATGGTGATGAACAAGACTTTTATCGTTTTTAATACCTTAAATCACTGTCCAAACTTTTAGGGAAGACTCCAGATTAAACGTAGGACTGTCATATTGCTGTACTTGGGATAGATCTGATTGAACGGAAAGAATAGAGACACACTCAAAAGCTCAAGTATCAGAAGCCAATCCAGCAATGGCCAGAGAAGGATTTCTCTGGCCATTGCTTCGGAAATATAATAATAGCTGGATGAAAGATTTCGTAGTGGGTGCCAGCTGAAATTGGAAGCCAATATAAGGATTTTAGAATAGGTGTTATGTGAGATGAAGTTTTGGTTCGTTTTATGATTCTGGCTGCTGTTTCTGTATTTTCTGTGGTTTGTAGAGACTTGACTGATTAATCTCAGACAACAAACTGTTACAATAGTCGATTCTAGACAGAACAGTGACTGTACCAGATATTTGGCGGCATGAGTTGTGATTAGATGTCGAATATCGCTGGTGCGTCGCAAATAAAAGTAACAGAGGACTGACGCAGCTTATCAACCTGTGTTTCAAATGTCAAACAGGGATCTAGATAAACACCAAGATCCTTCACAGCACTAGCTAGCTAAATAACCAAGTCTCCAATTTTAACATTTGTTTGAGATATGTTCTGAAGGCGTCTATTTGTTCCAAATAACATATAGCTTCAGTTTTTTCATCATTCAATTTGAGGTCATCCAATTCTTAATATCTCAGAGCCTTGTTACCTCCACGGGCTTGAAAGATGAGACAAGCTGAGCAACGTCAGCATAGGAATGGTGATCAATGTTACCAGCAAAATCATGACAGTATAGCAGAAACAGTATTGGACCGAGTACCGATCCTTGGGCCACATCGCAAGTTAGGCGGGCAGGCATCGATTTAACATTATTTATTATTACCGTCTGTCGACGATCTTTAGGTATGGCATCAACCAGTTATGGGTCGTTCCAGTGATACCGAGTCCATTATGGAGCAGGTGTCAAAAGCAGACGAAAGGTCCAATAGCGTGTGTACTGATATATCACCACTGTCAACTGGAAATCTCGGATCGTTTACAACTCTGAGAACGATAGTTTCTGTACTATGTCCAGAACGATAAGTTGATTGAAATTTATCCCAAAGATTGTAATTTGATTACACAGTCTGATGTTGACAACTATCTCTCGAGGATTTGAAACAGTGCTAGTGTTGTTAGATGCATTTTAGATCAAGTGGATCATTTTTAAGTGATGGGCGCACAATGGCCTGCTTGATTTTTTTTAGGAAAAATTCAGCATTGCAAGATTTAATGTGCTGTGGAGGTTATAACAGACAGAAGAGTATCTAAGTAGTCACAAACATTGATACCTGGAATGGGATCCAATCAGTGCCATACCTGTGACAAGGCCCACGAGCAAATGGTGGGCGAACCCGGCCTACGAGCGCCGAAGGCGCGAACGCTCGAGTGGGGTCTGGGGAGGTTCTCCCCCCAGAAAATTTTGAAAAATAGACAGCCGCAAACCCATTTTCCAAGCACCTCAGGCCAGAGCAGCGGATGGAGATATATGGTGACCTGCGAGCACTTTAATCACACATCCTCGAATACGAATAGAGAAATCAAATTTGTCATAGTCAAGAATTCACAGAATTTGTCACATTCAACAGTACAGATAGTATGATAGATATTCACTGTTCAGAAAATTAGTATGATAGATATTCACTGTTCAAGGGTAAAGAATCCTTATCCTATCCTTCAATTAAAAATTGCTCGATACTAACCAATAATATGGCAAACAAAAATAGCAGCGTAAAGTCACATGACAATTCTCTGTACAATATTAGTTGATGTCTAGTGAAACCAACAGATTGTTATGTAGATAATGCAAAGATCAACCAGTAAAGAAAATGGTAGTCATAATATATCTGACTATTATAAACCTTTTCTTTTTTCGGCTTGGGCCCACTTACCATTGGCAAGTGGGCAAGTGGGCCCAGTCCGTCACTGGATCCAATGGACACGTTGTTTTCTTTGACGACAAGATTAACTTTCAATTTTCTTCATCAGCAAATGGATGAAATTCGGTCAATGGCATAGTCCGGGTTAAAATTGAGGGAGGTGCCACCCGGAGAGTAGAAATTCTCATGTGGTTTTGCTAGACCAGTTTTTTGTTCTGAACAAGAATATATGAGGTAACCAGGCCAAATCCTGAGCCATTTTACGTTAGGGCACTTTTTCAAAATGGCCGCCAAAATCCCATATATATAGTGACTATATGGGTTTAGTAAGTAACAATGATGCATGTTTAAACACTTTTTGCATTAGTTAGTATTAAAGTTATTAAAAAAAAAGCTGCAATTGTAGTCCAGACTCTTGAAAGTGATGAAAAATAAGGACGCTCTTTACGTGGGCGCCAAAAACATAGATAAACTGTCTATATCTTTTGATAAGCATTTATTAGGCCACGCAAAGGTCATTAAGCTTTAAATAAGCATTACAAAGTGTAATACAGATAGTAAGTTAAAATTTGGTTAGTTGTTTCTATATGATCACCGAAAAAATGTTTTGACATCTCATTCTTGAGGGAGATTAAAGGGTAAGGGCTTATACTGAATTGTCCTTACAATGTATCCTGGTATGACAAATCACTCACACTGTTATAGCAATAATTTTCAAAGTCGTTCAAATCACTACATTCTGAATAGTCCCCGCAGGCATTGTCAATAGACTCCTAGAAGAATGCCTTAGAAAACCTGGGCTTGGTCCCCAACAACTTCCAATATACCCGCAGCTTCAGACACTCTACCATCACAGGTGTGCGAGATCCTCGAAGAATACGTATCACTAATGTACGGGGTAAAGACCAAGAACGTCAATTAAGCAAGGTATGTCATCTTTGACCGATAGTTAACAAGGGGGAAAATATCAAAGGATATAGCATTGCTACCACCCTGTTGTCAAACACTGCAACTTTATAAACTCTGAGCGCATTCCATAGCTCGAGAATGGTGTTCAGCAGGCATCAACGATTATGAAGGTATGGAAACCTATAACTACCATTCATAATTTCTACTTTTCTACACGAAAGTCGAAACGTAGAAAAGTCGAAAGTCGAAAGTCGAAAAGTAGAAAGTCGAAAAGTAGAGAGTCGAAAGTCGCTAAGACGGTATACAAGCCAAAATCAACGCGAAAATAAGAAATTAAGAAATATATTTTTTTTCCTAATTTCTTATTTTCGACTTGCATTTTGGCTTGTATACCGTCTTGGCGACTTTCGACTTAGTCATATTTTTGTATTTATTGATGTCAGTAAGAAGGCGAAAGTCGAAAGTCGAAAATAGGAAATGAGGAAAGTTTCTTAATTTCCTATTTTCTACTTTTCGAGTTTCGTCTCGGAAGTCCCTGTAGTCTCTGCCTTACAGGTCATATTTGCATACGCACAATTCCCGTTAACAGAAACGTCTGTGTGATAGAGGCAATTATTTTATAGAGAGAAATAGGGTTTAACGTCCACTCAACACAACTGGGTCATTTCGGGACTAACATATGGTTTTAATTTTATTTCAATATTTCGCTTGTGCGTAGGGTCTTTAGCAGTGGGAGGAAATAATATCAATATCTAGCTCGATCTTAGATTGTATGTATTATAATATTATTACTGACGACTGCATAACATTTTCCGTAACATAAGGCTATACTATACATATATATTATCATTCTAAAATTCCCGTTAATAAAAGCGTCTGTGTGATAGAGTCTATATAGTAATGATGGCGATTATTCTGGAAGGCAGAGACTACAAGCATTTCCGACACGAAAGTCGAAAAGTCGAAAATAGGAAATTAAGAAACTTTCCTAATTTCCTAATTTCCTATTTTCGACTTTCGACTTTCAACATTCGCCTTCTTACTGGCATCAATAAATACAAAAATATGACTAAGTCGAAAGTCGCCAAGACGGCATACAAGCCAAAATACAAGTCGAAAATAAGAAATTAGGAATTTTTTTTTTTTAGAAATTATGAATGGTAGTTATAGGCTTCCATATGAAGGCACCAATGCCTGTGGCAATGGTTGGAATGAAGAAATTGAGCCGAAGTGGATGGCGACAATGACGCCTGAAGATGTGCAAGAACTGTTTATTGACAATGCGTGAGAGGGAAATTCAGAATGCAGTGATCTAAGCGACTTTGAAAATTAATGCTATAACATTGTGAGTGATTTGTCATACCAGGATACATTGTAAGGACAATTCAGTATAAATTTTACCCTAAAGCTCCCTCAAGAACAAGATCCCAGACATCTTTTCAGTGACCATATAGAAACGTCTTACCAACTTGACGTTTAGCGGTAATTCTTATGAGCAACCGCAATTTTCACCTCCATATTGATTATTTGTCACACATGTAGATTCCTTTCAAATAACTTTACGTAAAACTAATGCAAAAAGAGGTCAATTAAGCCACAGTTATCTTTTTTTAACCTACACTGGCCCATATCCTTTTCTCGTGAGATGTTAGCGTATATTGCCAAGAGCGCCCCTATCGTGTTATATCTCTATAAAATGTGTGATGCATAATTATGAAGATGCTTTGTAAATAACTCTAATCACAATTAATTCAAAATGTGATCATTGCGTGGCCCAATAAATGCTTATTAAAAGATATAGACAGTTTATCTACGTTTTTGACGGCCACGTAAAGAGCGCCCTCATTTTTCATCACTTTCAAGAGTCTGGACTACAATTGCAGCTTCTTTTGGGAATAACTTGAATACTAACCAATGCAAAAAGTGGTTAAACATGCATCATTGTTACTTACTTAACCCATACAGTCACTATGTATATGAAATTTCGGCGGCCATTTTGAAAAAGCGCCCTAGCGGGAAATGGCTCAGAATTTGGCCTGTTTACCTATATTCTTGTTCAGAATAAAAAACTGGTCTAGAAAAAACACATGAGAATTTCTACCTCTCCAGGTGGCACCTCCCTCAATTTTAACCCGGACTAGACAGAGTTTGAGCAGAAAGATTGTCCAACTGACTTCTTAGGTTTTCCATCTTAGAGATAAAGAAATTAGAAAAGTTAATAGCCTAAACTAACTCAAAATCACTAGTTAAAACTACAGGAAGTTTTGAGTTTGACTGGACACCTAGTATAGATTGCATAAATCCTTGAAATTTCTTCCAGTCATTGGCAGAAAATTTGTCAATACAATAATGGGCTTTGATTTGTAAACACTGTCGTTCTGCCATCCTGCGTTGTGAGCTTTCTTAACGTCCTCATATCATATTTGGTTTCGTTTTTTATACTTTCGATGAAGATCTACCAAACTGTACTGGGGGTTGTCTCAGGGGTCATACGTGCGGCTTTTGACCCTACGACGTTAGTCATTGATTAATCATTCAGCGTTGACGTTTCTAGTGGTTTACCCACAGTTCCGTGCATGCCACGCCAAGACGTCGCCGTAACCAGTGGTTTCAATTGCTAATCCCTAGCTACGAGAACGTAGCTAAAAACGTTGAGATATATACTTATGTGTTTGTCTTTAGCTACGATTGGAGGCCTTTAGTTCCAACTGGCAAACTCAATTCCTTTATAAATGCATGTACCATCTTAAAAATAAGTTAATTTTATATCATTAGTACTTATAACACATACGCAGTCCAATCTACTGAAACAACATTCATTTATCCGCATATATTGACAATAAAGTCAATCAAGCGTTGTTTTTATAAAATTAATTCGAACGTTTATATAATTACGGCGTATTACGTACTGCGCAACTCTGATCAGATTAGTACTTTGATTGGATATTGCACACGAGACCCCGCCAATCTACTGTCGCTTTGATTTAAAAAGAGGGTATTTGTATTCGCGTCAGGTAGGGTTATATGTGGGGTGTTCTCATCAAGCTCAAAATATTGATTAAGGGGATTAAGGGTTTAGGGCTGGGGGATTATGGCCTGTAGCTGAAATGTGTTCACCTAATTAGATATGGATTAACGGTTTAATAAGTGCCATGTGAACTGTGTTTCATGAGTGATTTTTTTTTTACACAGTAATGAATCAATTTGGTTCAATTAAATCCTATTAAGGGAGTGACATCTTCAGTTGATATGTCAAAATGGCAAATGTAAATGTTCAGGTGCGGCTCTTACCAACATCTAATGGTGGTCGTATATTAATGCATGCTGGTTTCCAGGGGCGGATTGTGGCCGGGATCCGGCCCGGGCTCCCGTGTCGGATCGGCCCCATTTAATGAACGCGGAGGTCGATGACAGCTGGGGGGAGGGGGGTCAGAATCCGATATTTCCGAACAAAAAATTCAGGTTTACAGACACCGGAGCCGGCCTTCCTTAATTGTATGGAGATCCCCCCCCCCCCTTCCCTTAGAAAATTTTGTAATATATGACGGCTACAAACACGTTTTCTGCTATTTCAGCCAGTGAACAAAGCAACTTCTAAGTTGTCTAATATAGTCTAATTAAGACGGGTGACTCGAATTCCAATAAATCGTTTACAGTCCACAAAGATGGGACCGCTAGGAGAAATTTTTTAAATTTAGCTGCAGCAAACGCGTTTTCCTGCTATTCCAGCCTGTGAATATATTAACTTCAATTTGGTCCAATATAGCAATCTCGAGACCAGAAAAATTCTTGGAGAAATTTCTCTGGTGACTCAGGGTAGCCATTTTCTCGAAAATGACGAATCACGTTACATGTATTTATTTTATGTGCCTGGATGGCCGAATCACTTAAAAATATACCCACGCGTAGTTATTTTCGTGCCTGGATGACCGAATCACTTAGAAATATACCCACGCGTAGAAAAATAGATCTTTACAAAAACTTGAATGTGTACGTTTAGGATCCAATTTTATGTCACCCAGTTGACTTTGACTCAAGGATCATTTTATAACAAACGAAACGACGACCCGACCTCTAGTTTTCGAGAAATCGACCCAAAACAGATTGATCAATCAGAGGTCAGAATGGGCGGGGCTTACCTATAAACAAATTTGAAGATAATGGAAGGTCTATGGCCCCAGAGGCTACCGGCCCCGCGGCTGACTCTGGGAACGGGATTGCCAATATAGCCTACCTGGCTGACCCGAATTCCAAACAACCAATTAATTGTCGCGGAGTGTGGGGCCCTCACCCTCCTGGAGAAAATTTTGAAAATTTAACCACCGCAAACACCCGTGTAAGCAACTCCAAAAGTATCCAATGGTTTTTTAACCGAAATAAAATAAAACCAAGTACTAGCAATCCAAACCATTAGACAAAATTCGAAGTCTTAAAAAAACTGTAAAAGCAAAATAGTGTAATCAGGCAAAATAGTTTAATCAGCAAATGGACTTTTTACCACTCTCAATTCCAACCATCCAATCAGCTGCATTCACAATTGATAATTATCGATGCTCAGTATAAATTCGTGGTATTCAATTAAAAAAAGTAAAATTAGTGTTTTATAAACACTCGATGACAGTTAGGGAAGCTAAAGAGCGGAGCTGACCTTGTATGGACCCCCCGAGAAAATTCTGGCATTTTTGACGGCCGCAAACGCGTTTTACTGCTATTCCAGCCCGTAATATTAGTGCTTTATTAGATTACGGTTATTTTGGCAAGTAGATGAAATAAAAAAATGTATTCGCTTTACCCGTCTGCCCGAAAAGTCAGCTTGCCCGAACGTTAAGTGATGGGCGCACAATGGCCTGCTTGATTTTTTTTAGGAAAAATTCAGCATTGCAAGATTTAATGTGCTGTGGAGGTTATAACAGACAGAAGAGTATCTAAGTAGTCACAAACATTGATACCTGGAATGGGATCCAATCAGTGCCATACCTGTGACAAGGCCCACGAGCAAATGGTGGGCGAACCCGGCCTACGAGCGCCGAAGGCGCGAACGCTCGAGTGGGGTCTGGGGAGGTTCTCCCCCCAGAAAATTTTGAAAAATAGACAGCCGCAAACCCATTTTCCAAGCACCTCAGGCCAGAGCAGCGGATGGAGATATATGGTGACCTGCGAGCACTTTAATCACACATCCTCGAATACGAATAGAGAAATCAAATTTGTCATAGTCAAGAATTCACAGAATTTGTCACATTCAACAGTACAGATAGTATGATAGATATTCACTGTTCAGAAAATTAGTATGATAGATATTCACTGTTCAAGGGTAAAGAATCCTTATCCTATCCTTCAATTAAAAATTGCTCGATACTAACCAATAATATGGCAAACAAAAATAGCAGCGTAAAGTCACATGACAATTCTCTGTACAATATTAGTTGATGTCTAGTGAAACCAACAGATTGTTATGTAGATAATGCAAAGATCAACCAGTAAAGAAAATGGTAGTCATAATATATCTGACTATTATAAACCTTTTCTTTTTTCGGCTTGGGCCCACTTACCATTGGCAAGTGGGCAAGTGGGCCCAGTCCGTCACTGGATCCAATGGACACGTTGTTTTCTTTGACGACAAGATTAACTTTCAATTTTCTTCATCAGCAAATGGATGAAATTCGGTCAATGGCATAGTCCGGGTTAAAATTGAGGGAGGTGCCACCCGGAGAGTAGAAATTCTCATGTGGTTTTGCTAGACCAGTTTTTTGTTCTGAACAAGAATATATGAGGTAACCAGGCCAAATCCTGAGCCATTTTACGTTAGGGCACTTTTTCAAAATGGCCGCCAAAATCCCATATATATAGTGACTATATGGGTTTAGTAAGTAACAATGATGCATGTTTAAACACTTTTTGCATTAGTTAGTATTAAAGTTATTAAAAAAAAAGCTGCAATTGTAGTCCAGACTCTTGAAAGTGATGAAAAATAAGGACGCTCTTTACGTGGGCGCCAAAAACATAGATAAACTGTCTATATCTTTTGATAAGCATTTATTAGGCCACGCAAAGGTCATTAAGCTTTAAATAAGCATTACAAAGTGTAATACAGATAGTAAGTTAAAATTTGGTTAGTTGTTTCTATATGATCACCGAAAAAATGTTTTGACATCTCATTCTTGAGGGAGATTAAAGGGTAAGGGCTTATACTGAATTGTCCTTACAATGTATCCTGGTATGACAAATCACTCACACTGTTATAGCAATAATTTTCAAAGTCGTTCAAATCACTACATTCTGAATAGTCCCCGCAGGCATTGTCAATAGACTCCTAGAAGAATGCCTTAGAAAACCTGGGCTTGGTCCCCAACAACTTCCAATATACCCGCAGCTTCAGACACTCTACCATCACAGGTGTGCGAGATCCTCGAAGAATACGTATCACTAATGTACGGGGTAAAGACCAAGAACGTCAATTAAGCAAGGTATGTCATCTTTGACCGATAGTTAACAAGGGGGAAAATATCAAAGGATATAGCATTGCTACCACCCTGTTGTCAAACACTGCAACTTTATAAACTCTGAGCGCATTCCATAGCTCGAGAATGGTGTTCAGCAGGCATCAACGATTATGAAGGTATGGAAACCTATAACTACCATTCATAATTTCTACTTTTCTACACGAAAGTCGAAACGTAGAAAAGTCGAAAGTCGAAAGTCGAAAAGTAGAAAGTCGAAAAGTAGAGAGTCGAAAGTCGCTAAGACGGTATACAAGCCAAAATCAACGCGAAAATAAGAAATTAAGAAATATATTTTTTTTCCTAATTTCTTATTTTCGACTTGCATTTTGGCTTGTATACCGTCTTGGCGACTTTCGACTTAGTCATATTTTTGTATTTATTGATGTCAGTAAGAAGGCGAAAGTCGAAAGTCGAAAATAGGAAATGAGGAAAGTTTCTTAATTTCCTATTTTCTACTTTTCGAGTTTCGTCTCGGAAGTCCCTGTAGTCTCTGCCTTACAGGTCATATTTGCATACGCACAATTCCCGTTAACAGAAACGTCTGTGTGATAGAGGCAATTATTTTATAGAGAGAAATAGGGTTTAACGTCCACTCAACACAACTGGGTCATTTCGGGACTAACATATGGTTTTAATTTTATTTCAATATTTCGCTTGTGCGTAGGGTCTTTAGCAGTGGGAGGAAATAATATCAATATCTAGCTCGATCTTAGATTGTATGTATTATAATATTATTACTGACGACTGCATAACATTTTCCGTAACATAAGGCTATACTATACATATATATTATCATTCTAAAATTCCCGTTAATAAAAGCGTCTGTGTGATAGAGTCTATATAGTAATGATGGCGATTATTCTGGAAGGCAGAGACTACAAGCATTTCCGACACGAAAGTCGAAAAGTCGAAAATAGGAAATTAAGAAACTTTCCTAATTTCCTAATTTCCTATTTTCGACTTTCGACTTTCAACATTCGCCTTCTTACTGGCATCAATAAATACAAAAATATGACTAAGTCGAAAGTCGCCAAGACGGCATACAAGCCAAAATACAAGTCGAAAATAAGAAATTAGGAATTTTTTTTTTTTAGAAATTATGAATGGTAGTTATAGGCTTCCATATGAAGGCACCAATGCCTGTGGCAATGGTTGGAATGAAGAAATTGAGCCGAAGTGGATGGCGACAATGACGCCTGAAGATGTGCAAGAACTGTTTATTGACAATGCGTGAGAGGGAAATTCAGAATGCAGTGATCTAAGCGACTTTGAAAATTAATGCTATAACATTGTGAGTGATTTGTCATACCAGGATACATTGTAAGGACAATTCAGTATAAATTTTACCCTAAAGCTCCCTCAAGAACAAGATCCCAGACATCTTTTCAGTGACCATATAGAAACGTCTTACCAACTTGACGTTTAGCGGTAATTCTTATGAGCAACCGCAATTTTCACCTCCATATTGATTATTTGTCACACATGTAGATTCCTTTCAAATAACTTTACGTAAAACTAATGCAAAAAGAGGTCAATTAAGCCACAGTTATCTTTTTTTAACCTACACTGGCCCATATCCTTTTCTCGTGAGATGTTAGCGTATATTGCCAAGAGCGCCCCTATCGTGTTATATCTCTATAAAATGTGTGATGCATAATTATGAAGATGCTTTGTAAATAACTCTAATCACAATTAATTCAAAATGTGATCATTGCGTGGCCCAATAAATGCTTATTAAAAGATATAGACAGTTTATCTACGTTTTTGACGGCCACGTAAAGAGCGCCCTCATTTTTCATCACTTTCAAGAGTCTGGACTACAATTGCAGCTTCTTTTGGGAATAACTTGAATACTAACCAATGCAAAAAGTGGTTAAACATGCATCATTGTTACTTACTTAACCCATACAGTCACTATGTATATGAAATTTCGGCGGCCATTTTGAAAAAGCGCCCTAGCGGGAAATGGCTCAGAATTTGGCCTGTTTACCTATATTCTTGTTCAGAATAAAAAACTGGTCTAGAAAAAACACATGAGAATTTCTACCTCTCCAGGTGGCACCTCCCTCAATTTTAACCCGGACTAGACAGAGTTTGAGCAGAAAGATTGTCCAACTGACTTCTTAGGTTTTCCATCTTAGAGATAAAGAAATTAGAAAAGTTAATAGCCTAAACTAACTCAAAATCACTAGTTAAAACTACAGGAAGTTTTGAGTTTGACTGGACACCTAGTATAGATTGCATAAATCCTTGAAATTTCTTCCAGTCATTGGCAGAAAATTTGTCAATACAATAATGGGCTTTGATTTGTAAACACTGTCGTTCTGCCATCCTGCGTTGTGAGCTTTCTTAACGTCCTCATATCATATTTGGTTTCGTTTTTTATACTTTCGATGAAGATCTACCAAACTGTACTGGGGGTTGTCTCAGGGGTCATACGTGCGGCTTTTGACCCTACGACGTTAGTCATTGATTAATCATTCAGCGTTGACGTTTCTAGTGGTTTACCCACAGTTCCGTGCATGCCACGCCAAGACGTCGCCGTAACCAGTGGTTTCAATTGCTAATCCCTAGCTACGAGAACGTAGCTAAAAACGTTGAGATATATACTTATGTGTTTGTCTTTAGCTACGATTGGAGGCCTTTAGTTCCAACTGGCAAACTCAATTCCTTTATAAATGCATGTACCATCTTAAAAATAAGTTAATTTTATATCATTAGTACTTATAACACATACGCAGTCCAATCTACTGAAACAACATTCATTTATCCGCATATATTGACAATAAAGTCAATCAAGCGTTGTTTTTATAAAATTAATTCGAACGTTTATATAATTACGGCGTATTACGTACTGCGCAACTCTGATCAGATTAGTACTTTGATTGGATATTGCACACGAGACCCCGCCAATCTACTGTCGCTTTGATTTAAAAAGAGGGTATTTGTATTCGCGTCAGGTAGGGTTATATGTGGGGTGTTCTCATCAAGCTCAAAATATTGATTAAGGGGATTAAGGGTTTAGGGCTGGGGGATTATGGCCTGTAGCTGAAATGTGTTCACCTAATTAGATATGGATTAACGGTTTAATAAGTGCCATGTGAACTGTGTTTCATGAGTGATTTTTTTTTTACACAGTAATGAATCAATTTGGTTCAATTAAATCCTATTAAGGGAGTGACATCTTCAGTTGATATGTCAAAATGGCAAATGTAAATGTTCAGGTGCGGCTCTTACCAACATCTAATGGTGGTCGTATATTAATGCATGCTGGTTTCCAGGGGCGGATTGTGGCCGGGATCCGGCCCGGGCTCCCGTGTCGGATCGGCCCCATTTAATGAACGCGGAGGTCGATGACAGCTGGGGGGAGGGGGGTCAGAATCCGATATTTCCGAACAAAAAATTCAGGTTTACAGACACCGGAGCCGGCCTTCCTTAATTGTATGGAGATCCCCCCCCCCTTCCCTTAGAAAATTTTGTAATATATGACGGCTACAAACACGTTTTCTGCTATTTCAGCCAGTGAACAAAGCAACTTCTAAGTTGTCTAATATAGTCTAATTAAGACGGGTGACTCGAATTCCAATAAATCGTTTACAGTCCACAAAGATGGGACCGCTAGGAGAAATTTTTTAAATTTAGCTGCAGCAAACGCGTTTTCCTGCTATTCCAGCCTGTGAATATATTAACTTCAATTTGGTCCAATATAGCAATCTCGAGACCAGAAAAATTCTTGGAGAAATTTCTCTGGTGACTCAGGGTAGCCATTTTCTCGAAAATGACGAATCACGTTACATGTATTTATTTTATGTGCCTGGATGGCCGAATCACTTAAAAATATACCCACGCGTAGTTATTTTCGTGCCTGGATGACCGAATCACTTAGAAATATACCCACGCGTAGAAAAATAGATCTTTACAAAAACTTGAATGTGTACGTTTAGGATCCAATTTTATGTCACCCAGTTGACTTTGACTCAAGGATCATTTTATAACAAACGAAACGACGACCCGACCTCTAGTTTTCGAGAAATCGACCCAAAACAGATTGATCAATCAGAGGTCAGAATGGGCGGGGCTTACCTATAAACAAATTTGAAGATAATGGAAGGTCTATGGCCCCAGAGGCTACCGGCCCCGCGGCTGACTCTGGGAACGGGATTGCCAATATAGCCTACCTGGCTGACCCGAATTCCAAACAACCAATTAATTGTCGCGGAGTGTGGGGCCCTCACCCTCCTGGAGAAAATTTTGAAAATTTAACCACCGCAAACACCCGTGTAAGCAACTCCAAAAGTATCCAATGGTTTTTTAACCGAAATAAAATAAAACCAAGTACTAGCAATCCAAACCATTAGACAAAATTCGAAGTCTTAAAAAAACTGTAAAAGCAAAATAGTGTAATCAGGCAAAATAGTTTAATCAGCAAATGGACTTTTTACCACTCTCAATTCCAACCATCCAATCAGCTGCATTCACAATTGATAATTATCGATGCTCAGTATAAATTCGTGGTATTCAATTAAAAAAAGTAAAATTAGTGTTTTATAAACACTCGATGACAGTTAGGGAAGCTAAAGAGCGGAGCTGACCTTGTATGGACCCCCCGAGAAAATTCTGGCATTTTTGACGGCCGCAAACGCGTTTTACTGCTATTCCAGCCCGTAATATTAGTGCTTTATTAGATTACGGTTATTTTGGCAAGTAGATGAAATAAAAAAATGTATTCGCTTTACCCGTCTGCCCGAAAAGTCAGCTTGCCCGAACGTTAGGCCCAGAAAGTCAATTATACCAGCCCATACCAGACTCAAGTGATGAGTTGGCGGCCCGTTAATAAAGCCACCGGCTACATACAACATGATCATAATCGCTCCATGGCCGGTCCAATACCCCCCCCCCCCTATTATGTTCAACAGAAAAAGGTTTTGTTTAGACAAATTGGAAAAACAAATAATCTTTTTTTTATCCGACCGGCCCTTTTCATTTTTGTCGGACCGGCCCTTCGGGCGATCGCCCGGTCGCCCGAAGGGCCAATCCGCCCCTGCTGGTTTCGAATACACCCAAAAAATGGTAGTTTACTTGCACATATGAAATATATATTTTTAATGTTGATGCTCATTTGAAAGTGCTATTTAGTTATAATTTATATATTAAGTTTTTCCATTTACATTAAATGTGTTAAAATAAACATGTTTTACTATAATACATGTTGAAAAAAACATTATCAAGTGATTTTGTTTTACTATTAGGTCTAACCTAATGAAATAAACAGTGCCCAATGTGAAACAGACTACAGCTAATCCTTCTTTAGAAATTCAAATTAACACCTTAGTCACGCTAACATGATTATTTAAGTTTTGAGCTGGGTGAGAACGAACCTTATATGTATAATTGTAGTTGGGTGTGACAGAAATATTATAAATAACAATAATCAATCGTTGTTTTGATGAAAAATAATGTCAATTTTGTTTAAAAATAGCGGGAATAGAAATAAAATAAAACCAACTATACGAACAATCCAAACCATTAGACAAAATTCGAAGTCCTTATAAAACGGTATAGGCAAAATAGTGTAATCTGGCAGAATGGTGTAATCAGCATATGGACTGTTCACCGTGTACAAAATACACGACAAACGGTGGAAACAGGTGTCCGGAAGAGTAAGCTTACCCTGTCTGGCGCGCCACACCCACCATAACTGCATCCAATCTATTAGGCGAAATCTCGGTAAGCAAAATGTACGTGATGAACAGTGTTAACGATTTAGTAGACATATATATTTCACTCCCGCATGTGCTACATTGAAGGCAATAGGGCCACGACTTATCTCGAAACACGGAGGTTGGAGACTCGGAGTTTGTTATCTAGCTAATCCTTCGCGCCATCCAGAACGCCTGTATCACTCTGGCTGGCTTAACAGGTTCAGAAAAAAATAGCCTTATTCTAACTACTAGTTGTGTAGATTATCCATTTCATCCAATTTTACTTGTCCAGAAGGTTCGATAATATTTTTAAATCTAAGTTACATTTGAAAAGTTTTACGTTAAGCTTTGCAAACCATGTACGGTGTGAAGATGAAACTTGTATCATCAATTGGGATATTGTAAAATAGTATATTCTGTTAACCAGAATAATGATTGGGACATATTATTTCGTTACAACAAAAGTGTTACTGGGCCTTTAAGACAAGGAGCTCTATATTATTCGTCAATATAGGATTAATATTACTAGAGTTGTGACCTTTTTTGCCAACACCCGACTAAACTACTTTAGAAATTTTCTGAAACTCGCCCTTCGGCATATTTAGATGAATTTTTTTAGTGTTGACCTTTGACGCTAAATCAAAAGATTTCAGCTTGTTAAAGGCTAAGATATTATACAACTTGACATACACTAACCGAACTGATTTGCATTATGGACGTCCAATTTTTAAAAAAAAAATATGAGTTTGATTGCTTTTTTAAATATTATTTTGTATCACACGAACTCAATTCACCAAGAGCGGTATAAGTTTATTCGTTCAAGGTTTATTTACACCCACAATGTTGAGATTGTTTTGGTCATAGCATGAATTATAAACACATTATACAAGCTATTACGTTCTATCCTAATAATAAAGAATGTGTTTCATCTCATCGCATAAATGCAGAACTCTGCAGGTATCCTCTTTGATGCCATAATAGATCACTTCTGTATGTTATATTAAGTCTTTCTGTTTTAGTGCACCAATCCTCCCTAGGTCTATTTTTCTCGGTGAACCTAATTTTCGTCAAGCTCCCATACAAAATCATTTTAAAGTGGTTAATCTTCATGTAAGGTGATGCAAGCTGTCTAGTCGTTTGGGTTGGACGAAAACGAAAACCTAGGTCCCGTGTACACATTGGCATGCACGTAAAATATCCCTTGACAGTTTGAATTCGATATAAAAGTAAGCCGTACTGCCGCTATCGGACGCTGTCCGTGCAAAGTTCCTCTAATATCACACTGTATGGTATATGCCCGTTCGGAGCAGAACAGTAGAGCGTTAAACCCCCATTTCATTTCTTAATGAAAAGCATTTGAATCTATTGCAAACTAAAAGATTGAGAACCTTGAATTTATCGGTCTTACTGGTTCAGTTCCATCCAGAATTAAAAATGATATGATCAGTCGAAAATTTCGCAACATTCTGCAGCCTCTGTAGATAATTTAAATCCCACCAACCCTTTAATCTAAGCTTGGAAATTATCCACAGTAAACATTGTTTTTTTAAAAATTAAAATAAATGTTAAATAATCGATTTAAGAACATTTTAACTTGGATCAGCCGTAAACAGGTAGATGTCTGATAAATGTTAATACCCATCAGTGGCTTTACAGTACATATGCATTTTTCCGGAATATTTATTTTCAATTTGATATACGCCCAAATTGAAAAATAATATCCTTTTATGTTCAAAATGAGCCATATTAAGACAATGTCAACGGCTTACAAATAGTTTTTGTGACATCGTTGACTTCACGTTGTGTTCTTTTTGATAATGAAATTCGGGAAGCCGCGGGAAGCCGATTTGCTTTAATTGCATTTTTATAGAACTGTAGCAAAAGAAACAACAATTAAAGCTATGATATTCCATATATTAGTTATAATCCATAGTCAAGACTCTTCTAACCTAAGCCCGTTGATGTGATATAATTTTTAATCAATTCTGTTCGGTAAAATATGCAAATAATATTGGATATTAGGATTATATATTTTTCCGGTATCAAAACATCAATATTGTTTGAAAATTGACAATATTGAATTCTAATTCTTGGTTTTAATATCGATTATTATGAATAATATTGAGTTAGAGGTTTAGGTCCTCAAGATCTATTCATCGTTGCAAAATGGTGTATATTTATCTACTCGATCGCCTTTCTTACAGGCGGGTACTATTGACCCGATGAGTCAGTCTGCAAAAATTTCATACTAATGTACTAACATGGAGTTAACGGATTGTTAACTTTAACGGGGAGAAAGATTGTTGCTGGAAGCCCGGTTAACTTTAACGTGTCGTTATATTTAACGGGGGTGGGGGCGTTATGTGTTTAACGATGGCTTAGTGGGCTATAGAAAAAAGTCATAGATTACCAATGTAATTTTCTATAGAACATTCTAGAGGGTTGGGCAATGCGGGGCTATTCCATTTTCTATAGGATGAAATTATATGTACATGTATATTATTTAAAAAGAGTAGGGGATTTTGATTTTGGGGGCATAATACTAAAATATGCAAATGACTACGAAAAAAGTCACTATAGAACCTAACAGAAGAAACATTTCCAGATATATGTGACGCCCAAACGCACCACGGGGGTCCAACCAAAGATTTGCACGACTCTGACTTTGAATGTTACAGTCATTGTGGCATTGAATTCCAGGGTGGAAACATCAGTTTAATTGTTTTAGTGACCAGAAAACAAATTTTGATATGCGTCGGCTTACCCAAAATGAAACGTTACGTGAGCTTGGCATGCTACAGATCGGCACAACACAGGCGGTTGTGGCGCGGACGATGAATGTTTCTCAGTCTGTCATAAGCAGACTATGGTCCAGATACCGTGATACACAATCTGTACAGGACAGACCACGCTCAGGTCGACCAAGGGCGCCAACTCAAGCCCAGGATCGATTTATCCGTACCTTGGCCTTGAGAAATCGTGTCATCACAGCAAATCAGATCAGCGCTCGTCTTCAAACAGACACTGGTGTGAGAGTGAGTGGCCAGACCATTCGGAATCGACTGCATAGGGGTCACCTTCGCGCCCGACGTCCTCGCGCGATCCCTTGTTTGAGAGATCATCACATTCAGGCAAGACGTCGTTGGTGTAGCGATCGTCAACACTGGGATAATCGACGCTGGAGCAATGTGATGTTTTCAGATGAGTCAAGGTTCACTGTTGATTTTTTGGACAGACGTAGGAGGGTGTGGCGTCGTCGAAACGAGCGCTTCCAAGAAGTTAACGTCATCAGACATGATCGATTTGGGGGTGGTTCTGTTATGGTGTGGGGAGGCACACTATTGCTGGAAGAACGGCTTTACATGTTGCAGGGCGTGTTACAGGCCAGTACCACCGAGACAACATCTTGGCAGTCCATGTTGTGCCGTTCGCACGATGTCATGACCGCCGTTTCATCTTCCAGGATGACAACGCAAGATGTCACAGGGCCAGGATCGTTACAGGTTACTTCCAACAACAGAACATCACCTCATAAGCTTGGCCAGCACTGAGTCTCGACCTCTCCCCCATCGATCATGCCTGGGACATGCTTTGACAGAGGTTACGTCAACGTCGACAACGTCCTGCCAATGTCCAAGAACTTGCTGCTGCGTTGCAATAGGCATTGAGCAATCTGGACCAAAATGACCTTCTAAGACGTCTCATTAGGAGTATGCCACGTCTAACGATCATTTGGAATAAATAGATGAATGTGAACTTCATTTCATTTTGTCATTTGTTTCTTCGTCAATTTCATTGGGTGACTTTAATAACACTTAAAAATCAAATATCCCCTACTTTTTTTGAATAGTATAGTATTCTACAGAATTTTGGTAGCCTGTAGGATATAAGGCCCCGATATTCTGTAGTGCAAATCCAATAATTTTTCATACAGATTTATGCTAATATTTCTAAAGGAAAACTAAAGTATTATATAGTGTTTCTGTGGTAAATTCTAGTTATCTTTAATCAAGTTTTGTGAACAGACTGCACAGTTGTCTCACTGTCTTGGGTTTCTTGTTAATACTTACTTCTATGAAGTTGTTATACATGTACATTGAATTTAAAAATGTAAAATTCAGCCTATAAACAAACAGTCTTCTGTTGGTTAGCCAACGGGTTATGAAATTGACTTTCCAGCAACAGAAATGTAACGACTGTTTACAAACGACACGTTACCAAAATAACGATCCGTTAGAGTTTAACGGATGGTTAAAATAAATTAGTATTTAGCAGCCGGCCCCTAAACGATAGCTCTGAGTAGTGGGTCTTGGGTGGCAACTGTACACAAATCTGCAATAAGACAAAATAACAATTTTGTTTCTAAATCACAACATGAGATCATAGTTGACCAGATTCTTCCTCTATATAGAGTGAGAAATGGTTCAATTTTATTTCAATAATTCCGGTGTGCGTAGGGGTGTTTAACAGTGGGAGGAGATGGAGAAAACCCACAATGTTGGGAAATTAAATGGGAGTGTAATGTTCTACTGTGAAATGGGCTAATGAAGACGGGCATACAGCTTACAGTGTGCTATGAGGGAAATTTAGCTTGGACAGCAGCACTACGCCCTACTCTTATATCGAATTTCAACTGCCAAAGGATCTTTTCTATGCGCGCCAATGTGCACACAGGACCATGGTTTTCCATCCGATCCAAATGACTAGGCAGCTGCCCTTGTCAAACCCTCCGTCCTGCATCACTGACAAGGGGGAACCATACTTTTTTTGCAGTGATAATAATGCAATTTCCATCAGTTACAGAAACATAAAGTTGCAAACAAGACAAAGAATGGATTTCAGACTTTTATAAAAAAGATAATATACTACATAGTTTAATGTACATCATTTATACAATCAGTTTTTGTTTGAAAACAAATGTTTCAAGGAAGTCAAGCATTTTGCATTCTATTGACTTGCACAGCACATAAATCTAATGAGCAATTTACAATCAGAACCTGGACAAATAAATACCGAAAATATAGTCTGGTAAATTATATATAGGCACAGATAAACTTGCATATATTACAGACTGTTATAGTAAGATATAGCTGCTTATAACAGGCTATTCTCAAATATCCCATTGTGATGTATAAGTGGTTAATTAACATGATTAATTAGTGACTCATAATGACATACTAATAATTCTAGAAGCATACTGTATTTCACTATTATAATATAATAATACTAAAGATAACACACCATATTTTCTCTATTGATAGCCTAAAAGTAATCAAATTTAAGGTCAAAATATATACCTTCAAAGAAATCGAAATAAGACACAAATTTTCAATGATTTCTTCTAGCCAGTTAAAAAGGAAGGCACACTTCTTATTGAGGCCTTGCTGCTCAAATATAATTTTCAAGTTGCAAAGATACTTTATGAGTTTATGATCACTAGCAATGAATAAATAAATGTATTTTCTCCTAAAGTCAAAATAAATCAATTATATTGGAATCTGTTATCTACAAGTCAAAGTGGGTAGGTTTGGTCAGACTTCCTGTTAGCTCCTCAAATACAAACTGCATTTAAACTATTTTTAGGGTACATATAAAGTATAAAGTGTTTCTTTAATGAAAAATATCTAAATGTGCCATCTTTGTCTGATCCAATTGATAAATATGGATCAAAAAATTAGTGTAAAGTAAAAAAAAATTAACAGAAAATAAATAAATTAGAACTCTTTGCCAACAGAACACTATTCACAGAGAATATAGTTTTGCCAACTTATAGCTTATATCAATTTAAGCACAATTGGCAAAATGTCAAGTATCTTGAAATAGTGAAATTGACAATGTAAATTAAGAGATATTTTTATAATAAATCAGTCAACATTTGAGTTAAAATTCTGATATTTCATAACTAAGATGTATGACTAATAACACTACCACCTCCCTAAAATATGAAGCTACTACAACCGATGTTATACTTCTAATAACAGTAATCAATCATGATTCATATTAAACATGGATATAAAATTTAAAGGGCAATAGAAATGTTTTGAAATTTGTCTTAAAATTTCTAGAAATTTGAGTTACCGGTACGTTTTTTAAAATTCACTTCAAATTATTTCAAAGAAAGAATTCAATTGATACAATGCTGGAGAAAATTATTTAATATATTTAAAATTTTAACATTCATATCCGGTTACATCTTGCTAAAATATAGAATGCTAACTCACATGAATGTGAATTTTACAAATTTAATTCATAATTTGACATCAATACTTTACACTGAGTAGCTAAAGACAGCATACACCTAAACCCATTTCCAATGGCAGTAAAATAATTGACATTCTTTGGGAAAAATAGCCTTGCAGTCACACCAATTAATTTCTGACTAAATTAATATATTTTAATATTATCTGAAAGGTGAGTATATATTTAATGAATTTAAATTGTAAGACATAAACAAAAGTTATATTATAAGACTATTTACATGTAGATACAGAGTGAGGGGAATAATTGATAAGAGAATTTGTTTTAGAGATTTATTGCTACAGGTATAAAAAAATATTTCTTAATTAACAGCAGTAACAGATATTTTACTTCTTCAACTAAATTTTGAATGTCGAGCTCGTATGATTAAAAACATTATAATTTATCACAGTAATATACACAAGACAATAATTAACAATTACATATAGGTACATGATTCACATCATGAAATATAAATTAAGAACACTGCCATATTCAGCAAACAAAAGCTATAGATTGTTATTTGCTAGAACCAAACATCAGAAAACTTAAGTGAAATTTTTAACCTTTGAAACTTTCAAAACATTTCTGAGTTTCACTTGTCTGAAAAGATGCAAATAAAGGCTGTCAAAACCGAGTGGTTATTTAACGGTGAGCATTGGCCAATGTGCAGCAGATGTAAATTCTGATAATAATCACAATTAACCTCGATGTAAAAATTGGTAAATCAATGTATATTGTGTAAACATTGAACTCACTCCTCAAAACCAGAACAGAGTTAGTTGAGTTATCAAAAAAATGTGGGATGAAAAACGGACTTGATGCCAACAAACAATCACTAGTATGCTTTGGCTTTAGATGCAATGTATGCAAATGACAAATATCTGGACTAGAAAATACCTTACATTTACCAATTTATCTGAAAAAGTCAAGTTTAAATAGCTTTAAAAGCTGGGGGCATATTTTATAAAGAAATAATTGGCCTAGTCCAGTAAATATTCCACCAGCAGGATTAAAACAAATATTAATTTACAAATATATTCTTTGAAAGGCATAGAGTAATTGGAATTTAATCAAATAAAACACTATTTATGGATAACAATTACTATGGTTTATCCCACCACGACGTTTCGACAAGATTTCACATGATAGAAAACCCAAAGTATGTGAGAATCTTTGTTTTGGTATTCTTCAAAAATATAACATAATTAGATTTTGATTGTTTGCATTGGATAACAAAATGTGTTCATATCTAAATAAAATTATCCCAGTACCAACAAATCAGTTTCTTGGTATTTACAAGTCTCTATTAAAACTGCATTTATAAATAAAGGAAAACGTTTTCAGAAGACTAGAATGTGGTATATATTAGAGTATCAAAGTTTTACAGCTGTATGTTTAACCACCATTTAGACCTTGATTAAAATAGGGGAAAAATGTAACATTAAAATAAATAGAGGGCTAAAGTCATGAAAAATAAGTGAATTGTTTAGATAATTACTAACTTATAACTTTAGCTGTTAAAGGCCCATCATTAATGATTAAATTAAAAGAGGTGAATACACAAAAATATATAAGGCCAATTCTACACCCAATGCATCAACCTTGATAACATTGTAACTTTTTAAAGATATTATCAAACTAGAAATTTTCTTTTTTTAAAATTATATCAGTTGAAAATTCACTTCAACAAATAATGTTATAAATGTGTTTTTTTATGTTTCACTCCCTTGCATAGGATCAATCTTTGTTGACAATATAAGTTTGAGAAATAGGGGAAAATTAAAATACAAATTAAAAGAAAAAAGAGGGACTTATAAATAATAATACATCATACTTAGGAACCAAAGAACATAAATCCTTCAGCATCTTTAAAACATAAAGCGTGACATAAAACCAAACTAAAACTAGTACTTATACTACACAATGACATGCATATTATCACAAACAAACCCACAGGTAAAACATTTATCTTGTTTTTGACTAACTGAACTTAAAGTTAACTCAGTGAGATTCAAGTCATTTTTGTGAGTAATTCAATTATATTTCCCTAAATAAACCTCCCTTTTGGAGTTTTGTTGATACAAATCCAATTTCAATATACATAAAATATTTTGCACTATTTTCTGGTGCTATATTTAATACATTTAAATTCGTTTTTTAAATTTTATCAAAACTACACAAAATCATTACGCCAAATTTCACAAAATGAATGTCCTAAATCAAAACAGAAGGATTAGAACTGCTCAAGATCAAGCTTATACCATAACCTACTTTTGACTTAAATTTTTTCAACCTCACCAGAAATGTCTACTGTATCACATTTTTACACACAAACAAAGAACAACATGTATTAAGGGTTCTATCAGACCCGTCAAATATAATTACTGTAGACAGATACAGGGAGAGGGGTCCAGTTACAAAAAAAACCCTTAAGCAAAGCAAGCAAAAATTGTTTTACTGAGACATTAACACTCATGGACGGCCGACTAGAAAAGGCATTATCGATCTTTACAGCTTAATTTATCGATAAGTTCTTGTAATGGTGCCAACTCTTTTCGGTCAATCAAGCTGAACTCTTGTACGAAAAATATGAAATGCTTGAAAGAAGTATTGAGATGAGCTTCTTCGCTAAGCTGCACTACTTCTTTGAAATGCTGATGGTAGATATGTGCATAAACTCTGAAAAGGCGCTTTAATATTGTCTTGGCAATGGTTAGAAAATTCTTTGGAAAGGGAACACCTGAAAAATAGAATATAATTAGTTAAATTAGGTCAGTCAAATCATACCACTGTAAATATCAAAATGAGAAATTTGCCAGGTGCAATACTGTTTTCCTCGATCACACCTAAAAATAACATAAAATGTTTGAAATAACTGACTTCTAGTACAACTTTTTTAATGTAAATTCTGTTTTACAAGTAAAATCAGTGGCATCGAGAAAACCTGACTCTGAGATTTGACATTTATTGTATATGTAGCCGTACCGATTTTTGAAGGGAAAATTGTTTCATCATCCAGTTGGTCTTGAACCCATGTCATCAGGTAATCAATATATTTTGGTGCTGAACATTTTATAGGTTTTTTGATAGTTGTACCATCAGCCCAATGGTATTCATATTTTGGTCCTGCTGACATTACAGGACAAGTTTCTTCTGAACAGAATTCTGTTATTGTTCCATATAACATATTAATCTGATTGAAGAAATCTACAGCTAGAAAATAGAAGATTAACAAAATTATATAGACTTAGGAATGTGTGGAGACATATAAAGGAAATTAGTGTCTTAACTCTTAACTGACCCAAGGCGACTTTTGTCGACAACTATAACGTTACCGTTTAGTACCCAAGGCGACTTTTGTCGACAAAACATGTTAGCCGAATGCAACGTTCCTAGCGTAATGAGAGTTATTTCCCTTATTAACAGACGTCTTTATCTCATTTGTTTACTTCCTGTTTGACATTTTGACAGTTAAAAATCTTACGGTTTCTCCTTGAAAATTATAATAAAACGGTGATATGTCTAGACTTCTACGGCAACGTTCTAATGACGGATTACCATCCTTATTGAATGACAGTGATTCAGATTTTATCTGTGATGTAGATATTTATCGTTTTGCGTAAGGCCTAGAGTAGAACGTGATAATAAAAATACAAATATAGGCTAGGCTAAGTTAATCAACAAATTTCAATTATGGTAATTAAATAAGCTTAAATTAAAAGATTCGATGATGAATGATTTTTAGTTCACAACAGCCGAACAGAAAAATAGAAATAACCATTATACACATGAAGTTTGCATGAAATATCTAATTAAATTTTTGTATAAAATTTATATTTATGAAAATGGCCTTAAATTTAAATTATTTCATTCATTTACATAAAGGGTCTATCTTCAGTTGTTTTTTAATAATATGACTTGAAAATGATATATATATTTTAATACTATTGACCATGATGACGTGGGTTTTTATGACGTTATGACGTAAAACCTCTGGGTCGTTTAAGAGTTAAATATGATCTATTGGCAGTCCACTAACTTTACATCCGCATTATTGTTGTAGGTAGTAAACTTGTTCAAAAACAAAATAGTAAATCATTTCAATGGATTGGCTGGAGCAAACTTAACAGCCATGTGACTAAAACCAATAGAATTATCAAGCCTGATTAATCAGAGGTTCAGCAAATTATCATAACACTGATGTCATTTATCTTTCTTTAGTTAAAATTTGAAAAAGTTAATCATTTTGAAAGGGTGGGTTTAATGTTTTCATTTCAATATCCATATACATGGATGTAGATCCCTTTCAGGTACCATTGATTTATTGAATGAATATATTAATAGTGATGTCCCTGATAACATAGACCATATGTTGGTTGATTCAATTGCGATTTTTCACAAAGGCAAAAATATGCATCTGGAAATACCTGGGTCTAAATCTGATATCGTGCAGGGATGTAGCCAGGATTTGCTGAGTGGTGGAAAATATCTTTTGAGGGCGTACTGCTGTAGCGACCCAAAAATGTTTTTGGGAGGGGGCGTGGTCTTTTATGAAAATTCAACACTTATTGGTGTATTTTCTGAGCATTTGATGTCTTACATGTATTTGCTTCAGTGAAAATCAATTTCCATTTATATATTCAAATTTATATAGGGCTATTCTTAAAACGGTGTTTTATTTGAGTACAACCAATTATGACAACAGGTAGATATTGATAATTAAAACAAGTTGTTTTATTTGACTTTTGTCTCACAAAATATATTATAATTACGGTGGAATGAGAATCAGGTCAGACAGAAGTTGAGAAAGCTCGCATCGTACTCCTAGTCCTACTCACGAGCCGTAGCAAATCCACTGTCAACACAGGGCGAGGCAAGAAATAAAATTAAGAAACATTGACATCGTGGATAGGCTAGGATTGAGTAAAGATTCGGTAGAAAAAACTGTAGAAAGAGTACATTAGAAATTGATCGTAAAACCGAACGTACAACACCATTTACGACATCCAATCCTTTAACATTGGAGTGCCGTAAACTGATCGGTGACTGTGAAATGACTGACCTACAAAACTTCTAAATATAAATAAACAAAATACCAATACTTCTTTCTTTAAACTAATTTGGGATGATAGGGTCTACTACGAACCACAAAAATAAATAATACTGTGGCAGACATGGTTTGCGTGGGCTTTTACCATGGCTTTGCCGGTTTGCATTTGGGTGGTAAATTTTGAGCGCAGAGTTTGTGTATGCTAGCCTACAAAGTGAGAAAAGGACGAAGTCGAAGGGGTTTAAATACGACTGGGCAGCTTTCTTCGATTTTTTCTTTGTGCTGGGCGTCAAAAAAAAGTGCTGGGCTGGCTACATCCCTGATCGTGTCAATATTGAAAAAACTTACTATTCACAGCAACCCATTCATTAAGGTCTTCTCCTTCTGGTAGCATAACCGCTAACCTGAGGTTACCACTCCCTAATGTAACTGCTGCATGTTTCATCAAATCATACTGATGTGTTCCTTCTGGAATGTTCTTTTTAGGCTTAAAGGTCTTATTGTTTCGACTTCCACTGAAAATATATTATTTATTACTTGAAATACATAATCCAAAGATCTTGGTTCCTTTCGATATTCATGCACATCCGTTCATAAATTACCTTGGAATATATCACCGTTACACCCTAACTAAAGCCGAGGTCAAGTTTCGTGAAAAATGAACCAAAACTGGTGGACAAAATGGCCTACCCTCGTACGCAAATAGTGTAATATACAGTACATCAAGGTTGTGGAGCCTCTAGAGGCAACAAATTGGATGCGATTTTGATGTAACTTTAAAAATACATGTTTATAACCGAAAGATCATAGCTTTCTAAATTGTTATGGCCCTTGTCAAACCAAAAAATTGCTTCTTGTTTAGCTAATTCTCTATCTGTCTCTCGCAAAATGTGGGCTTATCATGCCTGCAGCCGCTGGTTGTAATTGTATGTTGGAATTAATCGTACAATGGATTTTTGCATGACTCAAGTTACTATCTTTAGTTTTAGATAAGGCCTACTATGTGATATCAAACAGATTGTTAAGTTTGTAATAACCCTGATGAAATAATTTTTCATACTGTACTTATTACTTGACTAAAACTAAAACACTGCATTTAACTTTAAGGCCTACTATCTTTTATAATGGTTACGACAGTAGTCTCTGTGGTAACTTTTATATTATAGGACCAATGTTGTTTCGACTTTTTCAACACAAACAATTTACTTCAGATTTTTAGTTTCAATGTACTATGTAGGCTATAGCTTGCAGAAAATATGAAACCCTTTAAATTTTAGCTGTGGAATTGGTTATAAAATCAAGAAGATAGCATCAACATCTATAAGTATCTATAAATAAAAGCCTTAAATTTTTAGCAGTTGTGTAGGGTAAGTGTTAGTCATTAGTGATAGAATTTTTGACAAGCTAAGCTTACCACACCAGAGAAATTTCGATTTGTTTACAAAATGGGGGAGAAGGTAGAAATTAATTGAAACATGACAGTCATAAAATATTAATTTGTGTATTTTGTATTTTGATAAAACTAAAAGTAAAAAGTTAACAATTAAGTTCAACTATGCCATATTTCGACAATACACAACCCGTTAAATTTGGTCATACTTTTATTTCCTGTTTAGTCAACCAAGAAAATCTTCGACTTCTTTATATACTTACAAAAGGAAGCTCATCTTTTAAATTCCAATAACAGTGCAGTAAGTGAAAAATGAATAGTTCAGCTAAATAGTCCCGTGTAAATAATTCAAAATAATCGAAAAACAGTGCGGATGATCATGGATTTAACCGATGTAGTTTTGACATAAAACATCAAATATGGCTTCTCAATGTTTATGTCAGAGAAGCGGAAATGAGAAAGCTAAATAGTAACTCGAATTTGATTCTGTAATTTAGTAAACGAGTGGACGGGGTAACTTTAACGGGAATCTTTTTAAAAAATGAGGCAACTATAAAGTAAGTTCTCAAAATATAGAAATAGATTACAAATTGCATCGTTAATGAGTTACATTATTTCGTTTCGCCACCTTTATCCGGTGTCATTGTAACAGTATTTTATTTATTCTCGGTTGTCCAGATTCATGTACTTGAAAGAATTTTAAATTGGGACATGTTCGCAGAACGATAGACCGAAGAGACGAAGACGGTAATGAACATATGACGTCATCGTCCAGGGTGAGGGTTAGTGCTAGCCCTGATTTCACTTAAACCATGGACCGTATCGAACAATGGTATCGACCGTATTTGATAATTGTTTATTGTTTGCAATGTCTATTTTCTGTCTTGTCCGCAGGTTTATCTTGTAGATTTTTTTGGTTTGTTTTGCATGTAGTGCATTCCTCCTGCATTAACTATTAAACTAACAATCTGCTGAGGTTTGCCGAGTGTCCATATCAATTATTATTCATAGATGATATGGACCAATGACGTATATTATACGTCATTGGTCCATATCATCTATGAATATGGTGACATGGGTATGACGTCATGGGTATGACGTCATTTGGGACTCGCGTCATTTGGGACTCGACATTTATACGACATTTGGGACTCGGTTGACGACGTTTGGGACTTGACTGGCATCATTTGGGACTCCACACAAACGACATTTGGGACTCGATATAAACGACAGTTGGGACTCTTAAGAATTTACGTAGAAAAAGTAATAACTTATCTTTTTTCGTTTTAGATGATTGCAGAAGACATATTTGAGATTATAAATAATAATAATAAAGAAATGAAAACATTATAGTTGTCTTTTATTTATATCAGCTGTCTGTTACTATTGATTTGATAAGAAAAACACGGCTGGTACCTGTCTATCTGTACTACATGTATTTATATAAAAGAGTTGCTGATGAATTTATTAGAAATAGGCCAAGTCGAAACACGAATTACGAAAGAAAATATTTATTAACATGAACTACACGTGGTTAGTAAAGGGTCCAGGGTTAGCTCTGTCTACATCTCGAGAACTCTGACGAAAACTGAAGGTCCTAGCCCTAAACCTTATCCTAACCATAGATCCTAACCCACAATCCACATATGACGTCAAAAATGCGCCGGACCGTCTCTAATCTAGCGTTCTCCACAATATGTAGTGGTATGCTTTGTAAAGCAATTGCGCATGCGCAAACAGTGTTGTCTCGATAGATCTAATAACTTGAAGAGAAGACGTACATTATTATACGCTACTAACTTAAACTAACATTGTGTTCAAGGCATCACCTTTTTCTTATCGGTTAGTTTACATATTTAATTACAATTTACGTTACATTTATTGTACTAAAGCATGTATATTTGTATATTATACAAACTCGTTACTGGCGGTTTCATATTCTGTGGTCAATGCGCTCACGTGTTCTTTGTAACCCAATTTTTATTTTTATTGTCCGCCATTTTTGGATCACTCACACAAGCAAGAAAGAACTGAGTATGAGCCATGAGCCGACATCAATGTTGTTACTTGTTATTTATTGATAGACCTAGGTTTAGATCTAAGTCTAGTGGACCAAAAGAGTGCTTTTGAGTATTATAAGTTATCAATCAATGCCAATTATAAAACAAACAAATCCACCCGAAAGAGCTCTCTGAAAATAGAGGTAGAAAAGATTCGGCCGGCGTCGGGCGATCATCATACATGTTTTTCCGACTCAGGATTTTCTCTGAATGGATTGGAGATGTCCATTTCTTTTACTTTTAGTTGATAAAAATAAATTATTAATGTTTGTCTCGTATATTGCCTAATCAGATCAGAGGGTGTGAAGATTATCCAATCAGTTGATTAATTAGTACTCAGTCAATAACTTTAAGTTTTGAAATCACAAGCCATTCGGGCCAGTAGATTACAATTTTTTACAAGCCCAGACCCAATTTCACTGGCCCAAAAATTCAAAAGTAGTAATACAAATACTTGAATGCCTTGACGATTTTGGACTCCGGCACGTGACATCTTGGATTCGGGAATAAATTGAAAGGAAAGTTTATTTGAAACAGGCCAATTAAAAAAAAGGAAATTAGCACGAAACACATGGTGATTTAAAGGCTCCACAAAAGTAAAGTACCGGTAATGGCGGTAAAGTAAAACATTAGTTGCACTGGTAGCTTTTCTTCATACATGTCGCTTCAGTAACTAACCTGTCACTCTAAATTATCAAAGACCAGTCACATCACACATATCCAAACGTTTAGGTACACAAACACTCTTTACGTACATTGTTCCATATAAATATCGTAATACGAAACCTATGGTAATGCCCAAAAATTCTTGAAAGTCCGTGAATTGGCTTAGCCTCGGCGCGTAATATTCAAGCAATTCTATAATCTGTATCGACGTAAATTTCTCCAAGTATCATGGTGCCAAACTTCTGTTCTAAATTGAATACTACACCGTTGAGTTGTAGAATTCAGATTCTTAAATATCCGTAATTAATCTAATATCAAACGCGACTCGACACCTGTGGCTGTGCATGGCTGCATATTTACATGCCCCGCGTGCGGAGTACAGGTAACGCCCCCTGGAATTCCTTTCTCTTATCCTGTCTATATTTACGGTACGCTACAAATTATATTTATATATGGAATTTTTGTCAAATTTTCTAATATATTATCCATAGCCTTTATTTCTGGACAATGTTTTAAATGACTAAATAGACATAATGCTATAAACTAGTGCTAATTAAACGAAAACAAGCGTAGCTGGTGTGAAATTTTTTGTTATAAAATTGGCTACTTTCCAACTGTCACTGTCAGTGTGTGAGAAACTACGACATTGCGCAATGCAAATGGCGGCTTTTCGCGGTATTTCCGAGCTTAATTCTTGCATTTAGAAATGAATAATTAAATGTATGTGGCGTAGGCGTGAGTATTGTGGTCTCAAGTCAGTTTACTAAACATAAAAGAGTTTTCTTGCTACCTGTCAGACGTAAAAATTCACCTCTCGGCGAAAAGTAAATAATAAAATAGGTGAACATATCGAGCCATGACGGATTTTTCAATCGAAAAAAAACCATCACGGTTTCACGCCAGATGGTGTGACCTTGTAAAGGAAAATGTGTTTTCCACATAATATTTCGAGAAAAGGGCGTATATTTATCTTTTTTTCTCGAGTGATTTGAAATAAAAACCGTTGAAGGGTTTTATAATTTTCCACAAGCCAGTCGGACTTGTGCTTTTATAATTTTTACTGGCCAGACCAAAAATGTACTGGCAACGGGCGTTCGGACCAGTGCTAATTTCGCACACTGAGTACTCACTTCTTTTCTTAAAAAACAATTACACTTTACAGCATGTACATGTATAAAAAATCTTGTTTTTAACATGTGGGTTCTCTAGCTAGAGGTAATAATTTTTATTTGATTTTAAAAACTTGGTTCTTTTTCAATATTTGCTGTTATTGGATTATGGTCCCTGATTGTACATGTATGAATGTATGACAAATCACTTTTTATGAGCATGTTCCCTGTCCATCTCTTGCAAATGTGGGCATATTTTGCATTGCAACTGCTGGTTTTAAAAAATGTTAATTTTTACCACTATTTTAAATTTAGATAAAAAAAATGTCTTCAGAGGATGATGATGGATGTGTGATTCGGGTAAGAGGTCTACCATGGTCAACTACTGCAGAAGAAGTTTACAAATTTTTTGAAGGTATAACTTAAAGTAAAGATGCCTTCTTTTCCCCTGCATACGAACTGTGATGTTTGATATTTTTGGGACAAACATTATATTTTAACTAATTTATCAATCAAATTTTGCTTCCAATCCCTTTTGTTTTGAAGAGAACTATGGTTCCTCATGTCTTAATAATCTATTTTAAGAAGCCTTGTTTGTCACGTGACTTGATAGAGGGAGAATCCATATTCCAACTTTTATTTGTTTTTAGTCGTTGTCCATTTACCGTACTATATATCTAAGATTAGGTGAAATTTTGTATTATCCTTTTCCAATTCTCTTTCCACATTTTATTCAGCCACTGTTCTCACGGCCATTGGCCATTAAATCAATACCTTCTAGTGATGGGTCGATCATTGGTTTTAAATTTTTGATATCGGTAATTGGCCAATAAGTGGCCTATTGAAAGAAATCGGTATTGATCGATATCCGCCAATTTTGTCGATATTGGAGTTGCCGATATCTGTTCAAAAGGACTCGGTAAATACCTACCTTTAAAATATTATCATGATTTTGCTAGACCCGCGGTACATCTAAATAGCTGTGCGCATTGCTATTATTAGACGTACAGGTAACACAGGACTCTTACACCGCGTGCTTTGATATTTAGACATACCGGTAATTCATGACTCTCATAGGGACTGTTAACAAAGGAAAGGATAAACAGTAGAAAATCCTTACTGGTCTCAGTTATTTATTTAGATCCTAATTCACTGTTTTGAATTCAGGACTCCGGAATATTTAAGGTTATTTTCATCTTTTGTAATATTTTTAGGAGCAAATATCCAAGGTGGAGAAGATGGTGTCCACTTTACATTCTCTAGAGAAGGAAGACCAAGTGGAGAAGCTTTTATTGAATTTGAAACTCCAGATGATGTAGAAGTGGCTATGGGAAAGCATAATGCTCACATGGGTACAAGATATCTAGAAGGTATGTAATTCAGGTGATGTGAATTTGCTTGTTGTTAGACATTCTTTCTTTTCACCCGCAAGTCTAAAAGGGTCTCTTCTCAAATGACAGCCTTCGGTACTAGACTGTCAAGTTTAAGTTTTGTGGATATTGTCTACTTTGTTAATGCATAGCAATATTGCTTATATTTCAGTGTTCCGATCAAAGCGAAGTGAAATGGAATGGGTTATAAAAAGAGCTGGACCAAATCAGCATGAAAGTTTAAATGAAGCATGCGTTCGGTTACGTGGGCTACCTTTTGGTTGCTCAAAAGAAGAAATTGCTCAGTTTTTCACAGGTCAGAATTTATTTTATTCTTATTGAATCTTATGTTCAGAAGAAAGAATTTAAAAAATTAATTCTATATAGTTGATAAAGATAAATACAGTAATTTTTATCTTATGAGCTTATGTACTTACTCATTGAATTGTTCAGGAAGAATTAAGCAAAGCCATATAAATGTTAGTTTTGAGAAAATATTTAAGGTTAAGTTAAAGAATCATTGCTAGAAAAATAAAGAAGCTGTTAAATAGTAATTCTTTTATTGTTAATGTATATATTTAATTCCCTTTTTGGGAGAGGATAATTTGTGATTTTTGTTTTCGTTGGGTGGGTTGCAGGGTTGGAGATTGTACCTAATGGGATAATGCTACCTGAGGATCGACAGGGGCGCAGCACGGGGGAGGCCTATGTCCAGTTTTCAAACCAATCCATAGCGGAAAAGGCACTGGGGAAACACAAGGAAAGAATAGGGCACAGGTGGGCGGGCCCTCGGGCATTAACACAACACGGAAAACCATGGGACCCAACGGGTAGACGGTTTGGTGGGCGTGTTGGGTTCTACAGGGGCCATTCTATTTCACTTTTACTAGTTTTATCTTAATTTTCTTTCAAATTTAATTTTAATTTTAACGTTTCATCAGTTTTCAAATGTTTGGCACTTGGCTGTTTTTAATTAAATCTAAATAAAAGAAAGTTTAAGTATTTCTTAGAATAACCTTCACAGTATATTCCATTCCTTCTGCTTATTTTTAGTTTGGTTATTATTATGCAAACCCCTTTGTATTAGTTTACAATTTTATCTCAAAACGTTATATGGAGAACATATAAATGATAAATTATTGGATAAATATTATAATGTAATTAAATTTCATTAATTAACTTTAATTAAAATCTGATTTAGTTCTTTTAAGTAGCAATTACAATTTCTTGCTCTTTCTAAAAATCGTGTTTACATGTTCATTAGATAACAAAAATCTTTTTTTCCTAACTTTAGATACATTGAAATCTTCAAAAGCAGTCTGAGTGAAGCTCATTCAGCAGTTGGTAACCGAAACATCCGACCTTTAATGGGAAGCTCTATGGGTCGACCTAGTCCCTATGACAGAAATGACAGATACGGAATGGGCGGCGGTGGTGGAGGAGGAATGGGTATGGGAATGGGTGGTAATTTTGGTCGTGGACGAGGACGTCAGATCAAAGGTGAGTTTGACATCATTTCTGGATCTATAAAAGTAATATTGTTTGTGTGTCGCATTGACTAATGTGGAGAAGTGTTGTGATGTTGAATTGAATGAGTCATATTTTTGGTTGACAATTCGTATTGAAACTTTTTTCAGGATTTTATGATGATGATTTTGATGATTATAATAGTGGAGGATATGGAAGTGGAATGGGTGGAGGTTTTGGCAGCAGTGGGGGTGGTATGAACAGAAGAGGGGGAATGAGAGGTCGTGGTGGTATGAATCGTATGGGCGGAGGTGGTGGTGGTGGAGGTTCAATGAACAGGATGCCAGGAGCCCAGCCAGGTAGTCAGTACCAGAGTAAAACTGGTCATTCAGTCCATATGAGAGGTTTACCCTTCCAAGCTCTTCAATCTGATATTCAAGATGTACGTTTCATAGTTTTGTATTTTCATTGGTTTATATTTATAGTACAGTTTTCACTTTGAGTAATATTTTAACAGTTTTATAAAGTGTAATTCTAATTATTAATCTATGTAAATTGTAAAAGCAAAATATTATACTCCATGTTAGTCTCGCTATCCAGCTGTCCAAGACACAAGACATTGGCCAACTAAAAATTCATGGAATAATACTCTTTTTCCAGTTTTTCACACCGTTGAGACTTGTTAAAGTTGAGTTTGAATATGGGCCCAATAATCGTCCAACAGGAGAAGCAAATGTAGATTTTGAAACCCATCCAGATGCTGTTGAAGCCATGAAGAAACACAAAAGTAACATGCGTAAGTATGAATGATTCATCTGTTTTGTTTTATTAAACAATACATTATTCTAAAACTTGAAAGGGATTAAATAACAGACAAATTCTTTATGACCTCTTTCTATTCTTAGAAAGACAGAAAAACAAAATGTATGGCTCTTCACTGGGATCTGACTATAAAGCTACTTTGATTCCCAGCATCATTATTTTTGGATAGTGCAAGACTTGTCATTTAAAAAATACAATGTGTTGATAACCTGATCAAACAGCAACGCTCTCTCCTAAAATTGACTATCACAATGTCTCTAACATAAAATACAGACCTAATAATGCAGTTACAATTAAGGCTCAGTGTAGAGCATGCTCATGGATGGATTAAGCACTTTTTAAATGTACATTTTTATTATTATTAATAGTTAAACCAGTGATTTAATTTTTTTTCATAATGTTGGAACTTACTAATATATGATATTTTCCTTCAGAACACCGATATATTGAGCTGTTCCTCAATTCTACATCTGGTGATAACTACAGTGGGGGAGATTACAGTAGCAGTATGGGAGGAATGGGAAATGGTGCTAGTAATAATTTAAGTATGGGGGGAGGTAATAATAGTATGGGGGGAGGAAATGGTATGGGGACAGGAGGTAATATGGGAGGAGGATCATATGGTGGACCAGGAGGCAACTTTAATACCGGTGGAGGATATGGAGGTGGAGGAGGTATGTCAACTGTGATTTATTTATCATCATTAACTTATGTTGCATCCATCTATATGGTGTATTCTTTTAGAATGATTGCCTATTAAAATTTGTACCTATCTGAAATCTAGTAATGTGAGATTAGATAAAGAACTGGCAGTTCTCAGTTTAATGTAAATATAGATAATGTAAAGGGAATTTGCTGAAAATTTCAGTCAATTTGATCCGCTCTGAACCACGTTGAGCAGCAGATTGGATTATAATCCAGTAAATATTGCAGGCTAGCAATGACATCAAGAGTTGATTATGGTCTGGATAGGTTAATTAAATTCATAATGCATCTAATTGTGAATGACATACTAACTTTACAGCTATTTACAGCATCTCCTAGAACAGGTAAATCATGTATAATAAGAATAAACATACATGTACACAACAATTATGTGCACATGATACACATATTTGATAACTTTTGTACATAAGTTTATATTTTTGTCTAAATAATCAAATGTTATCTGGATTATTTTCACTTCTATTTAAGGTATGAATGCTTACAGTGGTGGTTACAACTGAATTGGAAAAGAAGCAACTCATCTCTTTATGATTTTTTTAATATTTTCTGTATCCCAAGATAGGGTCAATAGATGTTGTTTAATTGTGGAAACAGAATTTTATTTTATTAATCTCAGTAAATAATATGTAATGTCCATTTTATATGTTGATAGATGTATAGTTCATATTTATAAATTGACATGCACAGACTACGAATGGGACTACAAATCCTCACCCTTTTCTATTTTTTTTTTTGTGGGCAGTTTGAAAACACTTGTTTTATTAACATGTATATACAGGGGTTCATTGTTGAAAGTTCATATGCAAGAAAAAAGTTCTTGGTGAACCTTGATTCATTGTCATAAAAAATTTTATGTAATGTCTTGGTAAGATTCAGATTAAAAAAATTCCTGAAGATCAAGTCACAACTTACAGATTTATCATTGTGTATAGTGTATGTTTTCATAACAATAAACTGCTTTTTTTGCTATTAGTATCATTTCATTTATCATTGTATGCTTTCAATAGATAAAAAATATTTTCTGAAAGTCAAAGAAGTGTTATTTGTTATTAACTGTAGTCCACACCTATTGAAATTGTGGGGGGGGGGGCTAAGTGTGTAAGACTGTGTGGCTGGCCTGGAGGTCGGATGGTTGATGGTTGATCCCTGCATTGGCTGCGAAATTTTACCAAGATTTTACCTCGTGGTTCCCCCTCGTCATTGATGCAGGACAGTTGTCTAAATACCATACGTGCATTGTCCATAAATACTATGAGGCGTGTTGGTCACCATACCCGCGTACGCGCAGCTCCTCACGCCTCGTGTAGTCCTACTGGCCTAGCAGAACGTTTTGAACATTTATTTTTTCGCCTTTAAAGTGCCTGTTCAAATTTTGCATTTGCCTACATCCGATGAAGGATACCTGCGGGCACCTATTGTGAAGCCTATACTGTAATTCTATGAAAAGAATAATAAAATATCTATTATAGTTCACTTGAAATTTAATAAGACTGCTGTATTGGCAGGCCTAGAATTCTCCGCCTAAAAAACCCCCGCTCTCTACTAGCCTTGAAGATGATTGGCATATCAGGAGGAGAAAAAAAGGAAATTTAAAAAATTTCATCTATAAAAACCCTGCCTGAGGAACTTCAATCTTAGGCCCAGGAATGCACTCAGATGCAAGGAGAGAACCCCTGCCCCCCTGAAAATTTTACGAGCTGGCCATGCCCCCCCCTCCAAGATATTCCATATTGCCCACCAAATTTTACGGACACCCCCCCCCCCAAATATATATTTCACAGCTACGCCACTGGTCATATGTACACATTGGCTAGCAGTAATCGAACACTTGGAATTAAAAACAGGAGTAGGCTGCAATGTCCCTGTCCAGGCAAAATTTCCCTTGTAGCGCACTGTGGCTGGAGTAAGGGGGAAGACGTCACAAATTTGCCATCTCAACTCCGGATATACTTGGTGTCTCCGGCTTTAACAGGCTTTATGTAAGAACTAAATCTGCCTATAGGTCTTTATATATTAGTTTGACATTTATTAACATGACCAGACCATAACAATCTCTTGATGCCATCGAATGGCTCCGATTTTAAGTAGATTGGCCATTTAGTGATTTAATTTAAAAATGGGGTACCCACATCTTGGAACAACTACAACCAATGATAACTTTGTCAAAATATAGCAATGTAAATGAAATTTTAAATTTTATATATTTTGCATTATCTATCTTTTTAATATTATAGCAAAAAACGGCCAATTCTTTATCTAAATGTTCTGTCTTTAGTCATGGTAATGTCAGAGAAAGGTTTGAGACCTTTATACAATTTCAACACTACTAATTCTCTTGTAATTGATTATTTGAGTGTATTTTCAAGGGGGGACGTGGTGGTTCAGAAAAATTTTGGCGCGCTATCAAGGAGGTCTCAAGTTTGCTCTAGGTAAATGCATGGTGGCTCAGTAAGATGTGGGCTCGCTAACGAGACGGTTTCAAGTTCGTTCAAGCCAAATCTTTCGTAGCACAATGTATGACATATGCCTATCTACATTAGAACAGATGATCCAGAAAAGTAGGAAGTAAAATTTCATTTCATATATTCCAGTACAAATATGCTAAATTTGGAAAAGATTTATGACTATGAGAGAAAAGATATCAACATCATAAAAACAAAACCCAGTAAGGAATAAAGTTATTTATATATTAAACTGTGATAAATATTATTTGTACAAATGACATAAGGATGTTTTGATTCCACAAATGGTTTTCAATCAAAAAGCCAACTTTTGAGGCAACATAATAACAAGCAAAAATAAGTATTTTAATTCAGGTTTTTCACTATCATTTCTGTGATAAAGTCTTTATTTTTCAAAAAAAAATCTGGGTCTGTTGTTTCAGATAGTACTGTATTATATAAGTTATCACAATAGTATTAAATATTAGAAAATATATACAAACAATGCATAGAATAAATACTACATGGTGATAGCAAAACACAAAATAGATTAACAAACTATTCTTTCATATAACAAATGAAAAAGATTATCTCTCCACTAAAGGAATACAAACCCTATGGATAACACTTTATAAATATGTATTTCATTTCAGATAACATAACTTATATATGCTATACAACTATAACATTCCATAACAGGAAAACACTAATCTATTCGACTTTAACATTACATTCAGGCTTTCATTTAGACCCTTCTACTGAATTATTATGCTATGAATATAAGATAAAAACTATCTGCACTACAGTTGTGAATACTGTATATAAAGGTATCTCAGTAATGTGAGATATTTGTGCAATATAATCTTAATACAGTAGATACGTAAGTGAAAATTAAATTTTATAAAAACTTATACAACTACATCATGCTAATGACAATAGAACTTGATTACATTAATGCTTGATTTAACAAACACAATGACAACTTCAAAGTTCAACCACTCTCCAATAAGGATGTCAACTGAATTTGCTTACAGGTATCTTTCATTTAATACAGGATTCTATTCTTTCCAGATTAATAACTGAAAATATTTTATGCACTCACACACATAAATCTGACAGAGCAGACTTATAAAAGACATTTTTGACAAAAAGTGACAACCAAGTCCCCCTCATTCTAAGAAAGTACTGGTTTGATTTTTAGCACATTTCCACATAGCATCCAGTAACTTGACAAATCCGGTATCTTTTGGTTTCTCTAGACCTCGGAGAAGTCGTCGCTTCATGACATTGACAAATTCCTTGTTACTTAATTCACCATCATCTAAAAATTAGAAAAAAAGGTACAATTAAAAAAATAATTTAGAGCAAAAAGAAAATATCATAACATGTAAGGCCAGACTGAATAAAATGCTTAACGATATATTATGGGAGATGAGATAACGAGTTGGCAGTTTTACTATATTAGCTAAAAACTACATAATGTAAAGGTAATTTGCTAAAAATTTCAGTCAAATTGATCCACTATGATCCGTGAACCATTCGAATGAAAGTTCTGCTTAGCCTCGATCATCATTACTGAAGTCGGTAAAGCAAAACTAATACTCTCGAGTATTCATTTATTTGTTTAATCACGAAGGAAAGTTTTCTTGCAAATCGGACAACAATCCAACAATTATCGCAGTCAAGCCTTACCATTGAGAGCTAATTATGGTCTGAATAAGTTAGTTAATGTCTAATTTATAATTTCTTTAACATCTGAAGCCTAAATTAAGACTTGCAGTAATAAGATTTAGCTCTTGAATAATGTAACTTTAATCAAAATCTGAACCAATTTATTAGTTTGTTGAAACTATTATCTGCAGTAATTTGACAAATATTACAATCCACTAATAAAAAAAATTTGACAAATATTATCATCTACTCATAACAATAATTTTATAAATATTATAGTCTACTCATAAAAAAGAAATGGACAAATATTTAGTAGACTGTATTTGCACTTGTTTGGAAGGCATAAGGGATAACAACTTCTTCATGTTATTGGTAATCAATATAAACATATGTGTGGTAAAATGGTCGAGAGCAAGACATTAAGCAATATATTGTAACAACAAGAGGACCGTACATTATTTGAAATAATGGTACGCCAGCATCAAAAGGTGAAGTCAAAACTGTATTTTAAATCAGATTAATGTCATATTCCAACAGATAGAATATCAATGTGACTAGTCAGAAAATTCATCCTCTGATCACAGCATCTCATTAAGGCAGAGTCACTACTCCTTGTAAGGTTTTCACAACAACCTTTCCCTTCTTAAATCTACAATCTATACTTACTGTTTTCATCAAACAATGTAAACACTACATCAATAACATGATCAGATAATTCTACATGGGCAACAGTCTTGGCTACATGCTTGAAGGTTTCTGAAAATAAAAGTAATATTCTTCAAAGATTTATACATATTCTTGACATTGGTAAAACTTGTATACAATTTCACTATTATTATAAAGCTGCATGAAGTCAAATTTTAGAAATTTCTCCAATATTTATGAAAATCAGATATAAACTAATACCTACCCATATCAATCGAAACACCAGCTAGATGATAAAAACTTAAAGCAGTATCCACATCATGAATACTCTTTAAAAATAACCAAAAACTAATATAATCTTCAAACGATATACCCTGAAACAGAAGAAATAATGAAAAATACAATCAAGGGAGATGCTTTTATAGAAATATCACAGTACTTTCATACATTAAAAGACTTCACACGTATTTAGGATTTATTTATTCTTTCCCTTGCCTTATTTACTGTCATTAATTTCACCCAAAGTGATAGTTCCTTTAGGAACTGTCTCTGATACTATGATCAGTTCCTATCCCTTCCTATATAGCTGCAATATGAAAATGCCACTTATTCCCACCTCTGGTCTAAGGCTATATTTGAAACCTTATCAACTAAAGTGAATGACCATATCTTGCCTTTATTATTTAAGATTCTGGCTTTGTCACAATATAGGGTAATCATGATAGGAGAAAACCTAAGAATTATATTTGCCTATTGCAGTTCTTTATTTTGACCTCAAAGATATTGGACTATTATATAGATATTTATGCACATGCCAAGTCTATAATCAACTCTCTAGACCAGTGGATGGCCCAGATTCAAATGGATTAGAAGACCCGCATAATTTAAAAACTCTGATAATGAAAAATCTACAACAGATCTTGTCAAACCTTTTAACACTCATAACTTCGCTCAGAATAAAGTGATTTGAACGAAATTTTCAATATATTCATTTTATTAGCTATTTTTGTACTATAGCAAGAATGTCCTTCTGTATCTAAATCTTACATAATACATCTTCAAGTTCAATTAGAAGTACGTCTTAATATAATATTTTCATAGGAAATTGTAGTATGTGATAAAAAACATTAAAACATACCTCAGGTTCCTCTTTAAACTTGCGTCTAACACGTTTCAACATTCTGTTTTTTTTACTATCTGGTAAACCAGCATAAGTTAACAAAGCCTTACAAAAATCCTTTTCACTGATCTTATCATTTACAGTCACAAAGCGATTAAACTACAACATAAACAAAAATCTGATTAAAACCTTGTGCTATGCAATCACTATAAAACAGATATATAAGTATGAATTCCATAATAATATGCTTCATATAGCCTAGGTATAACATATCTGAAATTAACTTACTTCAATTTTAAGGATTTCGCGTTGTAACTGTCTTTGGAAATCTAAAAACTCTTCAACTGTCAGCTTTTTCTTAGCTTCTTTGCCGAAAAAATAAGAAGTAAGTGCCGAGCTCATTCCTTTATTGACATTACCAGTTACGCTTCTGTCACGATGGCGCATGCCTATACTTGTTTGACTTCGTAAGATTTGTTGAACCTAGATAAATGCAAATATAATTTAAAGATGGGCTATTGATATTAACATTGTTGATATTAACCTGTTAAATTTCCAGCTTCAGTAATAGAGTTGAAATGAATATTAATTATCGATAGATAAGAAGAACATTTGAGAAAGATGAACATAGATTTTTTGAAATCATACTCCATCAATATTTACCTTAGCAAATTCTTCACTATCAACTTCACCATCACCATTCAGATCAAACATTTGAAAAGCTATTTGGAAATTTCTTGGTGGGGCTGTAATCAAGTAAATAAATTGTAACTTTTTTTAAAAAAAACAGCTTTATGACCCAATCTGTAACATGTGAAAAAACAAAACTGACCACTTTGTCTCTTTGCCATACTGTTTTTTTTTCCACCGAACACCCTTTATAATTTGAACCATCATATAAACTTGCAATGTTTTGGGAGGTTAAATGACGAGAATACCCATTCATACTGTTTTAACAGTTTTTTTTTTAGAGACATTCAAATTTATCAGACCAAAATATGAAGTTTTTTACAATTTGTAACAGAAATCTAACATAAATTTGTAACCTTGTTCAAAGTTTCATTTGTTGACTCCTATTTATAATACAACATAAATAGCTTCCCCATGCTTTAACATTATGTTACCTGCATAACAAACACTATGTATATAACCAGTGTTTTGTTTTTGATGATGGGATAGAGTAAACTCTCAACTAATACAAAATATATAAAACTTACTAGAAAGAACTGTAAGGAGAAAAATATAATCAGAGAAGGAAATTAAACCACCTTCTCCAAGACGGTAGAAAATACTATCACCTCCAACTACTACTTTCATTTCCATACTATCTTTCTGAAAAACATCATCATCTATTATTTTAATAATGCAACATATCAAGGCAATTAGAATTAAGAGTAACATATACATCACTAGTAAATCTATGTATCACAACCACACATAGTATCAAAGTACCTGAGAGGTACATGTCCATTTTTTAAAGTATTTCGGTTAGGCCTACATATAAATTGGTATCCTTTTTTAAAAAAAGTAGGCGCACACAAAAGGATATTTAGATGACTATATGACGTTCAAAGTAGCTGCTTCTCAACTATGGACCAAGAAATTCTACTGTACAACAAGAGTTTTAGGCCACAAAATCATTGCGATTTAAATATGACCAGAAATGATTATTTTTTTTCTTTGGCAACTCTGAGTCGCTCATTCCTATATTACTGTATTTATTTAGAAAAAAATCTACTAATTCATATGTTGGCTCCATGCATGTACTAGTGGAGAAAGATTATTAACTGAGAAATGATTGTATAATAAAAATAACAAGCCAACAGTGAGGCTGATGTCCCCCGCCGAAATCCCAAAATAATAAGATGACACATATTAATTAATCGAACATTTATTTTTTTCAAAATATTAGCTTTAGCTCAAAATATTAATTATTGACTTAGTTAAGACATTCGCCTAATGAGTTATGTTCCAAAGTCTTGACAAATAAAAGTGCTTATCGCTAATTAGCCAAAGCAGAAAATTTGCAACATTAAACTTAGTCAAGATAATGATAAAATGAATCTATACTCTGAGTTCTGAGTTAAATTGCTATCACTTCATTACAACTAAAGTTATCGTGCCCCAAAGCATAAACCAATCAGATTTCTTATCGTTCTGCTTACCCTCAGCAGAAAAAGTTGATCAACGAACTTGGTCAATATATCGGTGTTATAAAGCTAAAGCTATACACCAAGTGTTCTCACTCTCACTTAATCAGAACCTAATAAGCATCAGCCAATCAAATTGCTTATCTCTGCTTACCCTAAGTAGAAAATGCTCACCTTCGAACCCATCAAGGTATTCACCTAATAGACACCTATGCCAAGTGTGAACATTCTAACTCAATTAGAACGAGAGTTATTGTGTTCCAAAATCTCGACCAATCAAATTGCTTATCAGCCATCTTACCAAGAGCAGAACATGCTCATTATCAAACTCACGTCAAGGTACTGATGTAATGAAACTACACACCAAGTTTCTTTATTGTACCTAATTAGAATTAAAGTTATCGTGCCCCAAAGCATCAACCAATCAAATTGCTTGCCTCTGCTTAAACTAAGCAAAAAATGCTCATCTTCAAATTCCATCAATACATTGACCCAATAAACACTCACACTAAGTTTGAACATTCTAACTCAATTAGAATGAGAGTTATTCAGTTCCAAAGTCTCAACCAATCAAATTGCTTTTCGCTCTGCTTACCCTGAGCAGAAAATGCTCATTATCGAACTTAGTCAAGGTATTGATGTAATGAAACTATACACCAAGTTTCATCACTCTCACTTAATTAGAACTAAAGTTATCGTGTCCCAAAGCATCAACCAATCAAATTGCTTATCTCTGCTTACCCTAAGCGGAAAATGCTTATCTTCGAACTCCATCAAGGTATTGCCATAATGAACACCTACACTAAGTTTGAACATTCTAGCTCAATTAGAACTAGAGTTATTGTGTCCCAAAAAGCGTGACAGACGGACAGACAGACAGACAGACAGACGGACGGACGAACCCATTTTAATAGTCCCCTGCTTTCTTCGAAAGGCGGGGGACAATAAAACTGGTGATTGTTGTAGTGATGAAAGGACACATTTCAAGTTATGATTTTTTGCTCCCATTATTTTCTTGTTTTGCAAACATCTTCTGCTAAAAAATAAAAGTAAGAGAAAACAAGCAGCTACAATAATACAACACCCTGTCTCTCATGTTAAAGATACTTTTCTACTAAAGATTTATCGGCTGGTAAATTTCGAATAAAAGTATGGAAATTTGGGTAGTAGAGACTCAATCTTACAAGAAAAATACTTGATTCCCCGAAAAACACCCATGGAGCGCACACAAATGTAAGGGTGTCACAGCGATTGAAGACACCATCGTCTTGTATATACAATGAATTCTCCTCTGGCTTCGCACCTGTTGCTACATGTAAGTACCCCATATTTGATTTGAAGCAAATTTTTGATAGATTAATTAGTGTTTTAATATGTTTTTAATCAAAAATAAATCATCAAATCACCCAGTTTGTATACGGGAGGCTATCTTTAATGTTAATAATTAATAGAAGAAACAAATATCTGAATAACTAGAGAAAAACATGTCTGTAAAACAGAAACACATGCAGGAAAATGAGACAAATTCAAAAATACATTTAGTAAGAATTAGATAATAATGAAAATGGTATATTCACAAGACAAATATATTCCAATTGATAATTGTAATAGGTTACCAACCATACTCACGGTTGATCATTTTAACAAAAGTATGATTGTTCAGTAATATTAACTACAAAGAATTGCTATTGTCAAATGAATTTATAAATTTCCAAATAATTGAGCAGTCTATTATCCAAGTCTTTGAAATAATTAATTTCATTTTCCGTTAAATGTATTTTAAAAACTGAACTAAGATATCAGCTAACAAGATTTCGTCTATCAAAATTATTCTACCAAACCCTGTACCTAATCAACAATATACAGATCATCGACAACACATGAGATAATGGAATACAAAGTGTTTCATTCAATTGCCATTATTTATTTATTTATTTATTTATTTTATTTTTTTAAATTTTATCTATAAATTTTTTTTTTTAAATTTATTTATTTATTTTTTTAAATTTTTCTTGTCTATATTTTTTTTTAAAATTTTTTTATTTATTTTTTTTATTTTTTATTTTATTTATGTTATTTAAAATTCAAAATTATTTATCTGTTTATTTGTACCATAACCAAAATTGTGTAATTAATTTTTGCCTGTACCATATATTATTCGACATTGTACATATATTATACACCCAAACCAGAAGGAAGCAAATTAATATAAGCCTACTTGGCTTGTTTTTGTATCCTATTATCTATGCTTTTCTATATTGTATAATATTCTCCAAATAAATACTGTTTAAACCAATTGCCACTATTTATTTTTGTAAACTTAAGCGGAAATGATGAATATTCAGACGCACCTGCTAAAAGCGCATAATTGGCCTAGTCTATCTGAGAAATAAATAAGGCTAATTTTTAATATTGGATTTGTAAAGATTTTGCAAAAAGTGGCACTATCTGAATGAATGAATGAAATGGGGTTTAACGTCCTACTCTTCTGCACCTAATGTGCCACTATCCATATTGAGTACAATGTATCCCCTGATTATTATGTATCCTTGTGTTCTTCCATCACTAAACAAAACTAAAGATCAACCAACTTCAATAATCAGCTTCTTTATAAAAAATATCTTTATATCAATAAATATGTTATGTTATTGTGCAATGCTGGGTAGGTCAGAACAATTAAAATTGGTATAACTCTTGCAATGTTTTAAATTATGAAGTAAGAAAATTCTAAAGCATAAGATCAAGCACTAATTGATTTATTTTGTACTAGAGATAACAAACTTAGGCATGGTTAAATCTCATAAATATGATTTAATGAAGTATGTACAAATACTTTAGTAGGTGTTAATCATGAATAAATATATCATATATACCAATTGTTAAAAAGATACAAATTTCATACAAAATTCTATTCTGTTTATTCTATTAATATTCAGGCTTTTTTAAACTCAATATTGAGAGGTAAATAATGTACATCTTATAACAATAATTTTCTTCAAGTTCAATTTAAATATGTTTGAACAATCAGGAGCAATACATTGTTTACTTGTACTACACAATGTAACAAATTTCACTGAATTCGGTAAATAAGTCTTCTTCAACATGTTCAAAAGAAATTCTAGATGTGCAGATTGATAAACAGGGATGGGTGTTGTGTAAAAAGTCATAACTCCAAACCAGAAAATCCATGATAAACATATCTATTTCATTCAATCATTGAAAATAATCATAAAAAGTACAACTGGACTTGATAGGGAAAAAAATGTGAAAAGAGATTGCACTAAACAATAAACTTGAATAGGGTAGCAAATGGTTAAGATTCACTGCAAAATCATAACAGGATATTGGTCTATTAATTTGTATTGATGACAAATACAAGTAGCATTTGACTGGTCATAAGTTAACACCATGAAAACTATTACAGACAACCATACCGTATTTGTTAGGAATATGACAATTGGGGTTAGACATATAATATAAACCTTGTTTTATAACTAATGACTTCTGAAGAAAATATTTTCTAGAGACTGTGTATCGAAAATGTGACAGTGTCCATCATAGTGTGTATGATAAATATTCAACAAAGCGTTTCTACTTTGAAACATCAACATACATTTAATGCAAAATTCAATGGAGAGATGGGAGTGAGTGTGTTACTGTACATATTAATATACAATGGACTTGTATTCTGGTATGTGCAATAATCAATGCAATTATATCATTATGCATTTGATTTGGATATTGTCGAATGGGGGTACAAATGGAACATTCTTTAAAATGGGTTCGTATGTTACGTAGGTGATGGTAAATTAAACCATATAATACCTGTAACACCTCAAGGAGTTGTAAATCACTTGCTTTATCCTGTTTATAAAAACACTATAGAATAATAACCACTAGTAAATCACAATATCCATATAAAACACCCCAAACAACAAAGCAATTAATATATACAACAGAACTGCCATATATACTATATAGGGAACAGAATACTGACTTCCTTGATAAATACTGTCAGATTTATAACTGACAACAGAAAAACTCATAGGAACATCTAATAAATTGAGAACAAAAAAAATGAAAATCATGACATTAATATATTGATATAATGTTTTATATAACTATAATTAACTATAGGTTAAAACCAATAGTAATGATCACTCAAAAAATCAAAACATGCAAATCAAACAAAATCATTCCAAAACTCAGAGAAAGGGATAGGACGTAGCTCTCTCTCAAAAGCAGGAAACTCCACAATATAATAGAAAGATTAAATATTCAGTTAAAGTTTAAATAGAAAAGCAAAAATTAAACGCATTTAAACCAGACTCACCCAAATAGGAATACTATCCTTCTATTTCCATTCATAGATAAAAGAGAAAGGAAACATGCTTAATTCAAACCATGCATCTTGCATGTATATTTTTAATTATATGTTAAAAAGTTGTGGTTACTCTTTAGTATTAGTAATATTAATACAGCAGAGAGATAAAGGATTAAGAATAAAGGATTATATTAGTTCTATTATTATTTAACTTATGATTTTAAAAAAAAAGGTCACACAAAAATGGCCATAAATACAATTTCTTTTCAATAAAGACTATTTATGCTTGGTTGGGTTTTCATAGTTTACATACTGTGCTGTTTCATTGTGGTGTACTTTTAAGTTAGTCAAAATTAACCCTTTTTTTCAAAAATCACATAATAAATATCATGAAAGTTCCTTGAGCTGAGAGAATAAAAGATTTCGATATGTGGGAAATTTTCTCTTCAAATTATAATGTATTGACAACATATCAATAAATAATGGTAAATTTTGCGTACTTTATTGAGTTTTGGAATCAAATTATGTTTATGAATCATCCTTGTATAATTTTTATTTATTCATCAAAAACAATTCTTTATTCAAATACAAAAAATCCTTGGAAATACAACACTAATGATGTTAATATAACTAACCTCTACTCTTAAATCAACTAATAACTTTTAGGATCTCTTTATTATGATATATAGGACCTCTTTGATTTGGGTAAAAAACGAATTTGTGGGTTTCAATGGGCCTTTTATGTCCCCCCCCCCTCCTCATTGTTGAGATATCACCAATTATGTTGAGTTGTCAACACAATAAATCAAAATAAGATTGAAAAAAAAACCTCACTCCAGATTATTCATTGGAAAGGAACATTTAATTGTATAGTATAGAGCTTATCCCATCATTAATCGAAACATGTCTTATCAACCCAATTTAATACTTTATTTTTACCTAAATCAAAGAGGATAAGCATTAAGTTCCTTTAAGCTAGCTTCCAAACAGGGGAAAACATCAGGCATCGACAAGAAAAAAAAACCTGATCACAATTTCACATAAGTGTAAAACTTGAGTGTACTTTGCTTTGCAAAACATTTACAAGAAGAAAGTGATTAGATGACCCACACAACTGCAAGACAGAATGTTTCAATTGTCAGGTATTAGTTTGTTATTAAATTTACTGAGCCAAGTTAATGCAAAAGAAAGACAAATTACCAATGATTATTTAGTAGTGCGCACACACCTCAGTCCATGATGCCAACTTTATTACACATTCATCATATCATTGTACAACATTTAACTTACCTGGGGATCAAACTTGCGAAACTGATCCAATCCCAAACCTAGAAAATATTAAATTAAAAACAAATAAAGATACATTATTCACTCACTGACAAGCCATCTAATTAAAACACATATCTTATTTTGTTCCTTTTTTTTATCAACCAGCGGCTGCAAGGCAGGATACGTCCACCTACAAGAGATGGATAGAGAACAAGCTAAAAAAGAAAGTGATTTTTCCTACAATCAGGGGCCATAATTTAGGAAGTTACGATCAGATATGCGCAGATATTGTAAGGAACCAAGACCTTTGGGTTATAAACATGCATTTGAAGTTTCATCAAAATCGGTTCATAATTATGACCTCTACAGTGTTCACAAACTTAAAATATTACATAAACGATATTCAACTACGGATATCAATTCAATAAAAAGCTGATAAGTTACCTTCCGGTTGTTTAATGCCTGGAGTCAGAGAACGAACAAAGTCTTGAGGAGTCATGAATACTTCCCAATCACCTTCACATTTCACTTTTAAAGTTGCGAAATAACGAAATATCTTATCTGGTGTGGAATATTGTCTGATTCTGTTTTCATATTCAATGATCTGATGATGAAAAAGTATAACATAATCTAAATTGATCAAAAAAATAATAGTCCAATTGCGATAATTGCCCATAAATAGG